>OW285196.1:9420833-10777500 GCA_935421135.1 Bugulina stolonifera
GCACTTTTAGCGCCTACTCATGAGAAGTTGCCCTCTCCCAAGGTGAGAGAGGACAACTACTTATTATCGGCAGTGGCTTGTATGCCTGTATTGTTCTACAATCAAAAAGAGCTCATAATCATGTTCATTTCTGTTAATTGTTGTTTGTCCTATGAATAATTATTCTTGCATACTACCCATAGCATTAGCATACAATCAGCTCTCCTAATGGGCTCTTCCAATGAGCACTTAGTTATCATTGTCAAATTTTTCATTAATAAAATATAGATCCTCCTTATCATATTCTGCAGAAAAAGTGACTTATTAATCTTTAATATAATAATATAGTATTTATTGCATTTTATGAACATGTAGGTACAACATGTAAATAACTCAACAACATATTTTGACACAAGCCAGATCCCAAGGCCTGGCAGTAGAGCACACACCTGTTACTGTCGCCATCATATGATAAGAGATCAAATCTATTGTACACAGGTAACACTTTGCAGTCTGATTCAGTTCCTGAGTTTGATTCAGTTCCTCATGAATGTCTTTATCTAACACCATGGAAGGTAGAGAAAATAAAGCAAAAAGACTTAAACACTAGAAAATGGCAGAAGTATAAAATAATACATGTACACTGTATACATTACACGTGTAGCCTGCCACAACTATGTTATGTGATGTACATGTATGTGTACAGCAGGCAGTATAGTCAGCATAGGCAGTATAGGCAGTGTTATGAACCGTTACAGGAATTAGCATAACATACGTGCCTTAGGGAAAATAAATGTGCAACTTTCTCTTCTAATATATCAATATACCATTCATGCATAAAACCACTTACACTTGTATTTGTGAACCAATCATAGGACAAGCTATGGGTTGCCCTCCCACATCCTATTTGACCTACTACCACTTCTATGATATATAAATTCAGGTTATAGGTGTGTACAAGACTGAATTTACTTTTAGCCAGAGTAACAACATTATCATAGCCTCAGGATATTAAGGTGGGTAGTAAAGTTTAGCCTGAAGTTATTGCTATGAGTAAAGTCTGTACATGTATATACATGTAAAGTAAAAAAGTATAATAGTTATTCTAAACCTTTTTTCTTATTAATCTTATCATCAGTTCTGCTATAAGCCGTGAATGTATTATTATACCAATATTATACCAGCTGCGTGCTGCTTAGTACTTTCTGTATATACTATAATACACTCACCATGTGCCATTCATGAACAATAATATTATTTCTAGTAACTTTAACTTGTTTTGCAGACCGTAATTCTGAACTTAGACTTTGTACTTATCAGCTTGTGGACGATGAAGTCTTCTACATTTCTACTGTTTGCTTGCTTCTTGTTTTGTAAGTATTAAACAAATACTGTAATTGACGTTTTGTATTCTATTTTTCTCAACAGTAAATAATATAATTACTATATTTTACAAAGTTGAGCGTGTTTTTTGGCAATTAGAAACAAAATTTGTCCTCTATACGAAGATAATACTCTCTCAGTCACAGCATGAGTATTACATGTATAAGCTTGAAGTTAGTAGTTATGATCAAGGAGTTGTCACCACTATGTCTTGTGTTTTGTATATTTGGAAATACCAAAAGCAAATTTATTTTCTATTGGTAAATATTGTTATATTAGCCTTAGCTCCATTACATGTGTATGTTCTACGAATCTTTAGGCAGTTCACAATAAACTTAGGAGCCATTAGAAAAAAAACATTTCTTATCATTTCAAATATAGTATAAATTATATAGTCTTATATTATTTTGACAGGTGTCATGGTGAGTGTTTCTGGCCTTCTAGGTTGTCCTGAATCCTCAGATGCCTGTTACAATGCATGTCTGGATGCTGGAAAACTTGGTGGAGGGTGTGTTGGCGATGAATGTCAATGTGATAGTGATGGGACAGACGGCGGCGTGAACGTAGAGCCTAACGGCGGAATTAATGTTGGAATAAACACTCCACAAACTAGAAAAAAGCAGCGTGTTAGATCAACTTAAAGATGTGGAACGTTGACTTAGCCTGTGTTACTAAGGTAGCCTGTATAGACTGTGTTCCTCTAAACATACCAATTATGGCTACATCACATGTACACATAGTTCATAGTTTAGTCCACTAGAGTAACATGCATTTCAGACTCAATGTATGTATTTACAATATTTTAATATACAAAAAATATATGCAAATAATGTAATAATAAATAATCATCACATGGACACGTGCTAACTTTTACATACAGTGTATATGTGTTCTTTCTTTTTGTAAAGAAATAAAGTTTATGTATGCATTATACATGCTAGTCTCGTATGCTTATTTCAAGTTGGTGAATGTTCTACAATATAAGGAAAACTGGACAATTTGCCACCAAGCCATTTCAAACATAGAAATAGTGCCACCTTACCAAAACTTTCAATCTGGCATTGGTAATGTCTAAAATTTTGTATCTTTGAATCATGCAAAGTCTTATCCCCAGCAAAAGCTCTCTCTTTTGGATTAACTTGCTCCTAAATGGACTATGCTAGAACTTTTTACTAAAATTATATTATACAAATTAAGTAATAGAATACCATAATGTATTCAAACTAGCTATGACGTCAAGTACCGTGTGAACATTTTAATGTTGGGACGCCTACCTAATCATGATGAAAAGTGCTTCAAATCTGCAATTTGTACAACCCACTGAGCACGGGTGCACAGCATCTCCATGCATACCTGGTATTTAAAATTGACTTGAATAAATTACTGTTACACTGCTACAAATTTTTTTGCTCAAGGAATAGGGCTTCCATCAGTGTTCAAAGTGGAACAAATGAGGTGGGTACACTGTGCGTGTAATAGTAATGTATACTTAATCTTATAGTAGCTAAGAAATTAGTGAATTACTAAAACAAAAGAAATTATGCTCTGGTTGATGGTCAAGCATTCTACCACTACACTATCAGGTTCACAGTGACTGTATGGGGAAAACTAGCTATTGAAATGAGGGCAATGAGGGCAAATGCCTGCTGACGGTGTACCCACTAAAATTGAAGTGGGTACACACCGCATACTACCGTATAACCACACTTTGAACACCAGTTCTGCTCTATCTTTATTCTTTACCTTGCGCTAACAGTATGGCTCTCAATAGAGACCCTACAACCTACAGCACTGCATAATTCACACTGTTAGACTTTCTACACATGTACAATATGATATGTATCCTGGCCCTTTCAACAAAAAAGTCATGATTTCAAACAACTCCAGCGATAAAAGGCTGTGTTTTATCTAGCCGTATTACGATTGTATCAGCATCATAGATGGCACACTTGAAAGACATCAAAATGTAACAAAGGTGGCAAATGATAAGAGTTTAGGTTTGGCAGCAGTTTGCAAAGAGTATGTTGAATCCACTTTCTTTAGCATGAAGTTAAATTAGCAGAATGTTTGTGACTAGTTTCAAATTTGAAGCATAATTCACCCAGGAATCCTCACAAAAAGCTAAGAGCATGTACAATTAAAACTAGCAGAGCATCACCATACCCAGATGAATATCCAAATACAGTGTATGTACATGTTTACATACACATGCCATAATAAATTATCCTTGTGAATCCAATTAAAATTTTAGATTATCAAAGGAACTTTTTCTGCATACCCTAGGTTGTTGGCTGTAGTTCAACCAATGAAAGTGTCAGTATCAAATTATTTTGACCAAGTACAAGATTAAGCATTTAATAGATGGCACAAGTTGGCATCATCACCTTCTGTGCCTAGTGAACATGAATCAACAGATTTCATGCACTCATAAACAAATAACAATCCTGTAGTCCTGCGCCAGAAATGTTTATTAATAATGCAGTATACTACGATATGCATGAGTAAAGAACAAAACCATGAGACAGAAAACAATATTATACTCCTCCATATGCCACAACATTGTAATAATAGTTATACGAGTAGAATATAATACAAAATGACTTCCTTTTATTGAACAATATTCCACTTGGTTCTTTCTTACAATAATAAAATAATAGACAGCTAGAGTTATGTAGTAACTGCATATTAATACCAAACTTGTTATAGACAGTAATAGACTAGAACAATAAAGCCATTTTTGTTCATATTTATATTATACATGTACTACGCTAGTGTTAACAATATCAACTCTTATAGACAGGGTCAAGACCATAAATTTAGATAGTACAGCAATACACTAAGTATTCCTCCCTAACAAATACAATGTACATCCCTATACTATGTATATTTACTGTCTAATCTACATCCATTTCAGCTGTGGCGCTAGCTTTAGATGCCTCAGTTCCCTCTGCATCACCGTTAGGGGTGGCTGCAGGGTCAGCCTTAGCATTGCTATTGGTGTTAGTATTGTCACTACTGGAGTTATCTCCCTCGCCAGCCTTAGCCTCTTCCTTGGGAGGTTCTTGCTTTGGTTTAGGTTTATTCATGATAGGGTTAGCTAACTTGGTGAGTGCCTATAATGCATACAAATACACATCAATGTATATCATAGCAAAAAGACTACTGTTGTTACTGTAAAGTATGGCTTCCCAGGAACAAAGAACAGAAGACCAGTATTTCAGTCTCTGAGACTCGCTTCCTGTGAAGACAACTCACACTAACATGAGAAAATAGGGTTGGTCTGTTTCAGTCAAGCTAAACAGCAGGTTCCTCAATATCAATCCCTTAGCAAAATGTCCCCTTGCAGCTAAACCTCCTTGGGCCACCAACGTTTATGGTTGCCTTTTTAATCTTTAAGTCGGTCATGGTGAGACGGAGAGGACTGTCTCAGACAGTCAAACAGACAGATAGGCAAACAGAAAATAGACAAACAGACAGCACTTACCTCTCTCTCGGTGTTGATCTGTTGGGTGAGGATTGGAGGGTCATCAGTCTTCTTCAGGTTCATACAGACATTAAACTGTTTCTGGTACCATTCGTGTTTCTCATTAACAGCTTTCTCTACCTTACTAACATCTTCCTCAGATAGGTGAGCATAGAGCTCATCCTGTAGAATAGATAGCACCAGGTTATAGAGTAGATACATGTAGCACCAGGTTATAGAGTAGATACATGTAGCACCAGGTTATAGAGTAGATAGCACCAGGTTATAGAGTAGATAGCACCAGTTTATAGAGTAGATAGCACCAGTTTATAGAATATGTGACACCAGGTTATAGAGTAGGTAGCACCAGATTATAGAATATGTGACACTAGGTTACAGAATATGTGACACCAGGTTATAGAGTATGTGACACTAGGTTACAGAGCAGATAGCACCAGGTTATAGAGTATGTGACACCAGGTTATAGAGTATGTGACACCAGGTTATAGAGTATGTGACACCAGGTTATAGAGTAGAACACACCAGGTTATAGAATATGTGACAATAAGTTATAGAATGTGCGACTCCAGGTCACCGGGTAAACTTCATTATGCTAGTGTGGATAAGTATGCACCCTCCATTACATGTACTATTGTTTGACTCACATGAGCGATGGTGAAATTATCACCACATGTAACGTACATAAACACAAGAGGCCACATTTGGCACCAGAATATGGAATAGTGATGGCAACAAGCCACAGAATTTATTATACCGTTTTAAGTTAATGAACAACTTCCAAAGGTCGTGTTATTTATTAATATAAAATATTTTAACAACCCCTGGGAACTTTGAGTTAAAATATGCGCGTGCTTCTCCGTGCGAAATTAGCACAGCACACCATAACTGAAATGTCGTGAGCAGACTTCACATGATAAACACACTCACCCCAGCCTTATATTTCTCTAAAAACTTCTGGAAATGTATAATAGACTTAGCAAAGGCCTCAAAAGCCTGAGGTCTGGTTGACGCTTCACGAGCTCTGGCAGCGACAGGTTCTCCTCTCTTCTTCAGATCAGCCAGTCTGTCCACGTACACCTAAGTCACAGGCACACATAGATGTACACCACAAGTATCTCATGGTATAATATAACATTGTCGACTGACTTAACTAATATACACATTACAATTGGTCCAAAGCATCAGTTATATAAGAGTAGTATTGCTTTGTGATAGGTGGGTTCTCTCTAGCGTAATCCAGGATGTAGACTTGGCCAGCAGCTTCAAACCATTAATTCTTCCATACATTTGAAGATGGAGTCCACAAAAATGAGACTTCTATTAATAGAAACATTCTACTGAAAATATATCCTTGACCTCTTACCTGTTTCTTCTCATCCTCACCATCGTCATATAGCCATTCCTCTGTAGAGCTGAGTATAGCTGAGAATTCATCTCTGTCCTATAAATAAGATGAATACGGTCTTTAGACGTGACAGAACAACACACCATAGAACAAAGGGGTGTATCCACAGTGCACCATGTTTTTTCATATAATTATCCAACATTTTTTTATTCAATAGTATCAATTCCCAAAACACTGGGGGTTGTCATACCGATTTGAAGATGAAGCAACTCCAAATTAGTCACACATTTTAGTGGATGGAAGTAAAGGTCTCAGTATTATCAAGGTAAGATAACTCCAAATAAACCATGATGGAGATACATTGCTAGTAAAACAACTAGTAATATAGCAAAACACAATAACAATTTCAATTATCACATTTGATTGTAAATTACATAATACATGCGTATATTAGGGTGTGCATGGATAATTCACTGATACCAGTAACAATAACATATATACACATTGTATAAGTACAAGTCATATAACAATCTAGCAGTAAATTATTCACTCCTACTCGTATAGACATGTCTATGTGAGAAGTCAGAGGTCAACATAGTGACTAGACTAACCTGATCAGTGATGAACTCCTCAAAGCTGCCGTATAGCTTATCTCTAGCATCATACACATACTCCTCTACAGAGTTCTTAGCATGCTGCCTCTCAGACTCCAGCCTGTCATTGGCTGCCAGTTGAAGCTGTTCAAATAGTAAACACAGATTAAGTCATCATCATGTGGAGGAGCAGACGACTTTCAGATAAAACCGAATTTAAGACAAGCCATTGCCATGAAGAGAATAGGTACTAGGTGTAGGTAGCACTAACAAACTGCAAGTACTTGTGACTGCAAGAATGAGTGGAGGAAAAATGCCACCCACTCTCAGTGCTAGGATAGCATCTAGTCAACTGACAGACAAAGGCTGGAAATTAAGGCACACAACCCCATAACATCAAGTATAGTACAGTACCTCTTTCTCTTGGAGGGCGTTCAATCTAGCTGGGTCTAATGAACTTGTCTGGGATATGACTTCCAGGTCTATTGATTTTACTTTTGCTTTTTTCTTCTCAGCTGGCTTGGCATCAGCTGCTTTGGCATCGGCAGCAACATCACCCTCTGCAGCTTTCTACACATACATTGGAATCTCTTGGTTAACATGACAAGTTTATATCACTAACTACATACATGTACATCGATATAACAACACACTCACCACCAATATGTAATCTAGGTCAATGTATAATATTCTGGTATGAAAACCAACCAATGATTCACTGAGAGTAGGCAAGATGTATAGAGATGACAACCCCAAACCTATCACCATATTTTTGCATATCAGTCTAATACATTCTAACCATAGGGCCCTCGAGTACCAACGGATAAATGCATATCCAATGAATCCCACATTGACACGTGTTCAGTGGAAAGTGGGTAGTTCACATTCAGATACAATTGCTGATTCCCTTCCACATAGATAGACTACCCACCTCTGTATTCTGGTCCTCAGCTGCTGACTTGCTCTCCCCACCATCAGTTGAATCTGGCACTGTGTTAGCAGAAGACGTATCTGTATCCATTGGTTCCGTCTCCTCTGCCGTGGGCTGTACCTCCAGCTGACTGGCTGAACTAACGATGAACACGCCGTGTATATTCACTCTGACCTTGACCTTAACCTTGGAGTTGTCTCCATTAGCCTGAGGCTGTACTCCATTGACCACAAACTGACCTGTGATTGTTTGATGGAGAGATAAGACAATAACCACTAAGGGTATGAAAACAACACTGCATCAATATCGGAAAGGAGAACCACCTAATACCTTGTCCCCTCAGTCCTGACCACAACATCTGCACTAGCATCGAGGAACCGGAGAGTGAGTGTCACATGTAAGCTGTATCCATGCTAATGATCGGGGACTGGAGACGTTTGTCTACCAAAGTTCCTTCTACCACATTTTACTTATGACACAGTCTAGACTGGTACGAGTAGTAAACATACAGTAAAGCCTCAGAGTTGTGTACTTACCGATTGTGGTATCGGGGTGGGCCAGAGTCTGCCCCGGTGTGTAAAAAGTCTCTATGTTAAATGGCTCTTTCTTGTGGAAGGAAAGAACTTTACTCTGAGGAATTTGATGGAACAGTGGGTAGATTTCTATTTCATTTTCTTCATCTGGGGTAGCTACGTGGATGAGAGAAAAAATGTTACATAATAATTATATAACATAGAGCTATTAGTAAATCAGACGGTAGCAATGAGCCGTCCCAAGACGCTCCTGTTAGACAAGAGTTGTCTTATCTTGTAGCAACCATCAGTACAAGGTCAGTCAATCCGATACTGCAATTGGTCAGTAGAATTCACACCATATACGACGAGACTTTGTAATCTGTGAACAAACTGTATGTTCACTGAGCAAAGTCTCTCATGCATGAATTTAAACAGCTAGACTAGCAGAGAAAGGTGACCAGTCTTCGATTAAATGTAGATCAAATGGCTAACAGAGATTTAAGATACATGGCAAGTGTATCCTAGCGCAGCGAATAAAGTATAATATAGTATACAGTCATACCTTTAGTCCACCTCATGGTGATAGAGTAGGGCTGACAGTCAGTGATACTAAAGTCCCTCACCATGAACTTGGGAGAGAGGATGGCACACTGAAACATACACCATGCATGCATTACGTGACCATAGATACATGCGGTCACATACTGTATAGTAGTACCACTGGGCATATGATAATCTGGATATGTACATGTACATTGTTCATCATACACATGTATAACAATTCACCATATTATCATTATGTTGTAGCAGGTAGACATGTTAAATATACAGTGAACATAGGCCTATCAAGGATGTCATTATACAATGAGTACATAATACATAGTGTCTGGTTGAATCATTACAGCAGTAGCTGGTACTACTACCATAGCTCATGCTACCAAAAAATGTGGAAAACACATGTACACACTACAATGCACCACTCCACCAATACAGATGGTCTAGTAGTCAGTGAGATTATCACTTATAAAATTTATTTTTCCAGATAGCACTGTATGGTAACATAATTTTTTGCATTTCTTATTCAAATAGAAAAGTTACAAAATAAATTGCAATAAAATAGACGGCCAACTGACCATCTCGCAACTTAAAATGTATTTTGTGTTTGTCGCCAGCGAGTCAGCCACCCTCAACCCAGAGAGATACGACACTATACACAGTGTAGTGAGTATAGTGAGAACACACACCTGTAGAGCACAACCCCTGGCTACAGCCTCATCAGCATTTAATGTAGTCGAAGCCTCTTTACCAAAGTTCGACAGTACTAGCTGTTTGATAGCTGGCACACGAGTAGACCCACCCACAACCTCAACAGAGTATATGTCTTCAGGAGCTAAGTCTAAAATAGACACAGAGTATTGTTATATGATGGATTGTAGTATCCAACATCCTACATACAGAGAATAGTATTTGTTGAATTGTGAACACTCTGTTTACAATTACCAACGTGTCAATATATCAACAGACTGGAGCAGACAATTCCCATGACTATGGTAAAAAAGTGGTTGATCCAAGGCTATGTACTCCAGCGTGTAAATCTGTCATTAGTCTGAAGTTGCCCTCTCTTGGGTATGCTCACTTAGTTGGCATGTATACAACAACCAAACTGTTTTGGCATAACTACAGGAGTAGACAAATCAAAGGTGAGATCAACTCCTAATAGCTAAAAATAAGTACTATTCTATACGATTGCCTTAAATACAGCTGCAGCAGTAAAATACAAACTGACAATGTAGGAGCAGTTACCGGTTATTACACTAGTTTCAACAGATTAGCTGTGTATCCTGAAGGAGATATACAGTACGACGTAGTCATGGAGTAGTAGAGGTACATACATGGCTAATGAATGAGAGGCATGAGTCATGGCAATTCACCCGACAAAAACCTGTGTTGGGAACATGGCGGATTATTGGCCACTGCCAAAGATCAGCACAGTATTACTTCATGATATACATTATGTAAAATAAGAAGAGGTTGAGCAGGCCTACCAACGGCACGTGCTACAGACTAGAGTGTAGGTAAAATATGCGTGTAAATGTACGTATGTAATGGTAACTTACTACATGCAGCTAGTAACTTCTTCATGCATGAGTCAACACGTTGTAGGAGAGGGGCAGCCATCTCTTCGAGTCCAGCTCTAGTAAAGTAAAGAATAAATTGGTACATGACAGCCGACTATCTCATATAGCCAACGTTGCACAATGTGATCATAGAATACAAATCGTAGAGATATATAGATCGTTACACGCATGGACAGTAGGCCTAAATACAATGTAGACTGGGGAAAGGAAAACAGTCTGGTAATAGTGTAAGAGTAAAACCAAATGTCTCGTGTATATATACAACTACATGTAGTCCGATATATTCGTACATATAAAAGTACAACGTATATATAAGGCTTTTAGTATAGATAAATAATTGGGTAGTTACATGTATATCTTCGTGTGTGTCTTAAAGGAAGGATATACCCAATTACAAGACGCTAGGGCAATAAATAAGAATGGAGGTGGCACATGACTAAATAGTATGGTTGACTGTGTACCTAATAAGTCAGAAAGGGCCATTCACTAAAGTACTAGCAACGACCGAGCTGTGTCAATAAGTAGTTATCTAATGGACATCCTTAATTGAACAGTGTAAACTCTACATAACCAGCAACTATTACATGTACGTGGTAGTCATCCAATCGATATACAGGTCACACAACGTACCTGGCTAACTTGCCGGTCACGTCCTTGTCGTCCATGAAACACTCAATATTCACAGGAAGAGCGGTTGAGTTAGCGGACATGAGTTTCTTTAGCTTCTCACATTCACCTAATAGTCTGGTGAATGCTCTCTTGTTAGATAATGCATCTACCTGCATATAGCAGAGAAATATACCCGCAGGGGTGTAATGCTTCTAGCTGGCGCTATCGTTAGCTCTCAGATATACATGAATATATAACTTGAGAGTTATTCAATTAGTAAATTCTCTTTCCATTTAATAAGAATACGTAGATTAAACTTTTGATATCATGAGACGTTACTCAACAGAATTTAATTGCAAAACATTGATTAGTACATGAAACGTATACCTAATCACCACTGCCTTGAGATGAAGACAAGTCAACTATTGGAATCATAATTATATGATACAAACGGGATACAGTACTAGTGTATCCTACATCAATCAGTAAACACGTGTAGGTTGATTCAGGAAGGAAATTAAAACTCACCTTATATTTAGTTTTGAATTCGGCAGCAAAATGTGTGGCTAGTAACAAGTCCAAGTCCCTACCGCCCACATCTTCATAGGCACACGCCAGCATCTACAAAACAGATAAGTATAATAAATGCAGAGGAACAATTATGTTCATCTAAGTCTTTCTGTACGTCTGTCAAACGTTGGGAGTAGTACCAATCTTCATGATGGTAACCCAGATAGGCCTACATATATACATAATATCTATCATGTGTAGCACAGTTACATAGATATCAGCAAGGAAATAACATTTACAGCAACACCATAAATTTAATGTAAAGTAACATTAAATTTTATTATTCTGAGCATAAAAAGAATGCATTGTGCTGCTAAGGTTAATGTTGATGGCTTAAAACAAATAACAGTTGAAAGTTGGTTATAATACAGTCATATGGTAGAATTTCTCTATTTGTATCTGGGTGTGTACTATGATGATACCGTTGATATTTCAACTTCTACTCCCCGTGTACTTAATATAGTGACATCTAGTAAAATTCCACCGCAATTCCATACAGCTTACACATTGAAAACACAATATGAACTGTGAACATAAAAATATCAATAAATAAAACCAGCAATGGCTCACCTTTAGCTTGCCTTTATGAAAGGCACATGCAGACACCTGGAAATTACACGATCCCATATCCACAAATATAACATTTCTAGGCTTCTCCTCTGGAACTGGTAAATCTTGTTTGTACAGTCCATAAGCTAGTGCGGTAGCTGTGGTATCATTCATTAGTCTAAGGCAGTTCAGCCCTGCTATAGATGCGGCATCCAACATACATCTTCTCTCCACGTCGGTGAAGAAGCAAGGAACCTAGTAACATACACGTGATGTAAGTAAACACCATGGACTTGTCAGTAGCAGCTATTCTAACAATTACCAGGTACTGTCCACAACATTACCAGTAATATTGTACATTGCTGAGTGTATTACAAAGTAAACCCATGCAGTGCTTAGAATGAAATTCCGTTTTTAGTTGGGTGATCAATCAGGAATAATACCCGATATACATCAGTTGATATTAAAACAACTCTGAAATACCCACCGATATGACACAGTCTACCACTTTTATATCTAGTCCTTTCTCTGCAGTCTCTTTCAATTTTGATAAAAGCATGACTGTGATTTGAAGTGGTGAATACACACACTGTTCCCCTCCGTAGTGGACCTAAACAGACCAATAGTATATTACATTAGCCTACACATTACATTCATCAGAACGGAAGGAAAAAGCAGTATATAGGCAGTAGGCTCCCTTAGGAAGCCTTACCTAGCTCAGCCTATTGTATGGAGACACTCCATCCTTGTAGAAAAAGGGAAGCCCTGTGTGATCATACAATATGTAGCTTGAATACTGATACCAATCTAGTGATAGCATTGTATTGATACACGCTTATCAGGATTCAATGTTAGTCTAAGCTGTACAGAAACCATAAACGTACCTGTATGCCAACTTCTCCATTCTCCTGTTTTATTACATTATATGAGAGACGCTTTATTTCAGACTGAACCTGAGGATCATCATATTGTCTAGCCAACAGCCGTTTATAGCCCCACGCTGTGTTCTTTAGATTCGTTATGACTTGATTTTTGGCAGAATTTCCAATAAATCGTTGCTTCTCAGTAAATGCCACATAAGAACTAAAATATCAAGAAGCCTTCATAGGCTAAACCTGCATGCCACCAACCACTAAACAGAAAGTTGAAAATATGAAATAAACTATCTTTACCGGAAGAAACCCCGGCTGGTAGTTGGTTAGGCCTCTATGAAGGGGGCTAGTGCCCAAGTGCAAGTTACAGACGCATAAAGAATCCCAAACCCCTGACCCTGAGCACTTGCTAGTATTTCAGGAGAAAAGCCATCACACAAACCGCAGTCCTATAGGCTATATAATATCCTAAGCAACAGGAACATAACAACATATGATGGTTTTTAGGCATGGAATAACAACATTTCCTATCAATGTATCATACAAGGTCGAGTAAGTTGATTAGCTTGTGGATTATTTGTTCCACTTCTAGCAGCTATCATTCCCCTTGATTACACTACTGACACTGACAGTAACCTTCCAGTAGGCTATGACGAGTCCATCATTTCCAGTTCAGCATCTGGTACCACCTAGCCCAGATTTAAATTCAGAAATCAGATACCTCCCAACTACCACCCTAATGCTGAATCTGATTTCCCCTTTCTCGTCAGAAGAGCTTAACATGCGAGATAAGACTGACAGCGAGTGTGACGGTTGGTTATAGGCTACCTCACCACGTCTGTCATGTACTATTTCTAATATCTAACACAACACCCACACCACTAATTTCGCTGCTAGTCAGTCAGTCAGACCAGTGAGTCAGATCAGTCTGTCAGACCAGTAAGTCTGTCAGACCAAAAAAGACTCTACCATTTGGGTCATTGCAACATCATTTTTTGATGGTGATAGCAATTAGTTCGAGAAATCGGTATGGATTTTTTGGGTCGGCTAGGGTAAATGACCAGCGATAGTCAAATCAGGAAATAAACTTCAGTTGATACCTGGTGAGATTCGAACCCACAACCGAACCTTTCGATTGCGAGTCTTGCACTCTACCATAAGAGCTACCCCTGACTACACTAGTCAGTTAGTCAGACCAGTCAGTCATTCAGACCAGTAACGAGTAAGTAGCGCTTCGACGGTTGAAGTGCTACTTAATAACTTACTTACTCGTAGACGTTACTCTTACTGTTCAACCAGGGCAACGTTACGTACGTAGCCATACAGAAGAGTTCTAGCATAAATAACCCGCGACATCTAAGTAAATACATTTTTACACCATATGAACTAAAAGAAAATAACAATTGATTACACCAAATTAAAAGTTTTAACTAAACTTACGGGGTACACCGGTCGCTGTAGTCGTTGGTAATAGTTTCAATCCCTCCTTGTCTAGCTACAGCAATGTAACAGGAATAATAGCCAATATCAAAACCTATGACAGACATGTTTCACTACACTGCACACCTGACAGCAACAGGTAAGTTATTTGGATATTTTTGAAGGGCAGTAGCAGATTAACGTGGGCGTTTCTTGAATGAACGACAATAAATAATATGTACTGCCGATCGAGTAAAAAATTTAATGATAACGTGAGATAGTGGGAAGAAAGTTCTCGACTTTTAATCTCGACATCTCGAGATGAAGAAATTTTGTTGTCTGTATAAAATAGGCACAGCAGAATTTTTATCTAAATTTATTTCACAATTTTAAAAGTCTCTTTTATATTTTTTAAGCCAAATTAATCAAGTTTTATGGTAAAAAGTAAAGAGCCTCGCTCTGACACAGCGCTTGTTTTAAAAAAGATGGCCACCTGGTAACGCTACAGGCGTATCACGATTCTCTTCTATTTCTGCATCACCATAGAATCAAATCTATGGAATTTGTATAGCCTATTTTAATTGTTTACAACGTTGCTCGGAATTCTGTACTTACTGTGAACTACTAATTATAAGCATGAACAGTAGTCCAACGATAGTAATACAAAAATAATAAGAACGATAAGGATAAAAAGTGAACGCACACAGAACCAGACGGAAGAGGTTGGGAAGAGAATTAGAAAAGTATAAAAAAGAGCTGATTGATGGGATTTTGATGAATAGAACGTGAGTAATAGCCAAAGTGACAGTCCACCCACCACCACTGCTACCATGATAATTGAGGAGGTAGGTTAGCAAGC
Organism: Bugulina stolonifera; assembly: GCA_935421135.1. Classification (NCBI taxonomy): domain Eukaryota; kingdom Metazoa; phylum Bryozoa; class Gymnolaemata; order Cheilostomatida; family Bugulidae; genus Bugulina; species Bugulina stolonifera. The sequence continues at coordinate 9,436,080 of OW285196.1, forward strand.
TTAAATCAAATGAAATGGCCGGTGTCTCTGTCCGTGTGAGAAGAGATTCAAATTCACATAATATCATTCTCACTTGCTTATTACTTCTGTCACCAAAAAGTTCTACCATTTGGGTCATTGCAACATATTGATGGTTATAGCAATTTGTTAGAGGAATCGGTTTGGATTTTTTGGGTCAGCTAGGGTAAATGACCAGCGACAGTCAAATCAGGAAATGAACTTCAGTTGATACCTGGTGAGATTCGAACCCACAATCTTCCGATTGTGAGTTTTGCACTCTACCAACTGAGCTACCCCTGATCCCCTATACTACCCCTGATCCCCAGGCCACTTGGTATTGGTAGTATTTTTTACTTGTGCTTCAGCATGCAAACATTTCTGTGTTTGTCAGCAGAAATTCTGTTCTGTGTGTATTTTAAAGTGGACTAACTTATCTGGAAACCTTCGTTTCGGAAGACCCGCTAAGAGCTAGAAGAGATGCACCTCTTACGGATGGCCTGTTAGATAGATGTATCTAGGGTTTAATTGATCACTTCAAAGTCTTGTGCTAGCATTGGTTCTAATGGAACAGTGCGTGTATAATATACCCCTCTTGCTGTTTTCTTATGTTCTTTGAATAGCCAGTTCAGACTTGTACTTCCCCTTAGCAAATATCTGTTGTATTATTAGTTACTGGTGGTCTGTTTAACTGAGCTCTTGTCGTCCAATGTTCTTTGATGAACTCCTTATAAGATGTACACTACTCGTTCTGAAGCAGCATGACTCATCAATCCTTTCGCCTGAGTTCCAAGGGTCTGCTGGATCACACAATAGAATCAAATTTCGTGTTGAATTTGGAAAACTTCGTTATGTCTATGTCTAGTGGTACCAATCTGATATGGGTCTACAGTGATTAGCATTTGTAGTGACTGGTGAGTTAAACATAGCCGTCTGAAACAATGCCGACAAGTCTTATTTAGGTTCCTATGTTGGTTATCCCAACTGACTGAATTATTAGGATATCAATATTTATTTTCTCGACTAATAAGATAGATAATTCTTTGACTATTCGACATCATAATTGCTCAAAAGTTTCCATTTGATGACCAAATTAACCTAACAAACCACAGACAGAATGGGTGTGAGAAGAATTACGTGTTAACTCGGTTTATTCTTCGGTGAAATAGTCTCTAAAACATAATAAGAGCTCTGGTAAATGCTTATAGGATATCAAATACCTGTAATCTCATCTACCACATTATATCCTTCACTTTTCTCAGCTTGGTCAATCTAGTGTATGTATGAAGCGAATTCTACAGACATCAACTACTCAGCTGGTCGACCGATACACTTTGTGTTAGTTTAATTTTCGTAATAATCCACTTTTTTAGAATTACCAGTTGCTCAACATGATTGGAAGAGGAGGATTTGCTTCTGTACACAAAGCTAGATGCCGTGCGACAGGTGAACTGGTAGCTGTTAAAATAATAGACAAGCAGCGCATGAAGACCAGTGGTATGCTGGAGAGAGTAAAGAAGGAGGTTGAAATTCATTCTAGGTATGCCCTCAAACAGCATCTTAAATATTGATTAGATATTTCTGTGTCAGTTTTACATCCCACATAATATTGTCTTTTGTATCTTTCAGTGCCTCCACACCAAGTATGGGATCATCTAATCATGCTCTTATTTGATTTAATATTGGAGCCTGACTAGTACTTTTGAGATATTTTCTAATGCAGTTGCCTTGTCTCTACATAGTCTATCTCAGTTGTAGCTTACCATTTCATAGTAATTATTTGATTGCTTTTGGTGATAAAGATATTGATATTGACAGATCATGTTCCTTCACGTGTATTTATTTACTGTCATTAGAGTGTTTACACTTACTAATTGTACTAAATCGATAACATTCTTCACTTTTCTATGGATTTATTTGTAAACATGTGCAGTGCCATTATTCCTAATTTGAAGTACATTAGTGGATAGCATCCCCTCTAATCAGCCTATTGTACCATTTTTAGTTTTCCCATCACCTGCCCTGGCCCCATCTCCTACAATAAACTACACATGTTTTGTGAAGGAGTTAATTGAAAGATATTTAATAAATTAGTCTTTTGAACTTTATCTGAAATTAATCAATTTCACAGTTTAAATTTCTTTGTGTGTTGAACATGAAGTTGTTCTGTATTTTATTCACTCAGTCCTTCAGGTGCGTGTTGATAATCAGATTGTATCCTACTTGCCCGTAAAGTATGAACTGAAGAACTTCTTCTTTATGCTGGAATGAATTAACTGTAATATTATGTTGGATGATTATTATGAGAATGTTTTATGTCTGGGGTGCCTAGCCTACTCTTGCTATACTTTTAGGTTGAAGCATCCATCCATTCTGGAGGTGCACTCGTTTTGTGAAGACGCTGGCCAAGTTTATCTGATACTGGAGATGTGCTCACGAGGTGAACTTTATCGCTACATAGAAGAGAGAGCGGAGCCTCTTTCTGAGTGCCAAGGTACAATACTACATGTGTATATAAATCTGATACACACCGTATGTGTAGCTGTATGTCTGTAAATACAGACTACACGCACGACTAAATGTATTATGTTTGTCATGTTCATGTTGCTCATTAGTTAAACATGTCATTCTCTGTTATGTTGACATAAATCTATCAGTTAGTATTTGATGAACGTGGTAGAAATTTTGCAGGTGTGAAAATGAGTGGACCCAATAACTATCAAGTTACGTTTTCTTTGTCGTTTCGCAGTTTATGGTGTCGCTTATATGTCATCATTTTATTTGGTATTTGAGGTCTTATGAACTGTATTTTGTCGTCTCTTTCTACATGTATTTGTTATGTCAGAAATATGGAAGGTTTTTGCGGTAATGCGAGTTACGGAACACTGAACTTCTCTTTTGATGTATCCTGGCCATTATGGCCATATGTTATGATATTTTAGGTCCATTCATAGGCATAATATGTAGACCTACTACACTAGACTTATTTTATAATAGTAAGCTATACCAGACTACTTTTGAGGTTTATTCCCCCTTGATCTCACATCCTAACAAGTTTCAATGAATAAATATAAAGGGATTATGCGTAGGATAATGGACACACATGTGTCCGAAGGTGAGATCACACATTTGTTCATTGTCATAAACGTGTGTTTTACAAGTGGCTTTGGTAATGGTTGTCAATTCCCTTGAGGGTGTTTTGTTTGTGTCGGAGATTTTCTTTGTAGTCTAAAGGTGCTGCTTGATGACGAATTATAGTGTTTTTATTGGATAATTTGGCTCAATTTTTTAACTTGTCAATTGTGTGAAAGAATTTATCGTTCTAATTTTTAGCAAAATGTGTATTACAGTATGTACATGTAGTTGATAGTTTACTAGTCAGCCTGATTCCATGTAGTGACACATCGGTAGTGGCAGCATGGCATCTCTTACTCCTGTGTTGTTGAAGATTTGCCATTCCACAGTAGCAACAGAAACCGACAGTTTGCTGTTTAGCTTTCTGGCCAGGTGCCCATTTAGCTATGACTAAGTTCACAGCTAAGCTAGGTGTTGTGATGAGTTGTCTACACCTCATGAAGATGAGGAACCACCATTGGGGACATGTTAGTTTCACCAGCCTTTCGCTAAGGAATCGGGGTAGTTGGGCCATCTAATGTTAAATAATAAAAAGCTTTGTTACTCACATCAGTCACGGCACCAAGCACAGGCGTGGAAGTGACACGGCCCGATAGTTAGGCCTGCATGTACAATAGTGTACATGTAAATTGTGTATGCTAGCACGAGCCATTCCCAGTGCTCTGAAAACCCAGTAATAGTGAGTCCATAATGTAATGGGTTTTTCTTTGGAATTATGGAGTTGTTTTCTCCATTAGTAATTAAAATAGGAAAACTTGGGCATGATAGCATACCATGGCCTCCAGATCATTGATTTCTAGCAATTATACTGGTTCTATATCTGTTCTGTTTCTCCCAATGAATATTTTCTGCCTCCACTCTGTTTTAGCCCGAGAGTTTATGCAGCAGATAGTGTCGGGTATGAAGTACCTGCACACACATGCTATTCTGCACAGGGACCTCTCTCTCACAAATATGCTACTCACTGGTGACCTAAAAGTCAAGATTGCCGACTTTGGATTGGCCACACAGTTGAATGAACCTGGGGAGCAACATTACACCCTTTGTGGAACCCCTAACTATATCTCCCCGTATGTATACACTCCTTTCTAGCACTGTTGTGGCTCCACTTAATCTAAATCTAGTTGCAAGTGTCAGCTACTCACAACTTTAATGTAACTAAACTTCTATAATTTAATTCAAGAGCAGAGTGGAGATGTGCAACAGGTTGTAAACACTCTATCCGTATTATTTTGCGAATATATAGTGAATGCGTATGATGGAAATAATTTGTTGACAGTAGTTCTATCCATGTGTGTATAGGGAGGTAGCATCACGAACCGCGCACAGCTTAGAGACAGACCTGTGGAGCTTGGGCTGTATGTTCTACACGATGTTAGTCGGGAAACCACCGTTTGATACAGAGGGAGCACATCCCACCCTCAAGAAAGTTATTATTGGGGAATATGAGCTACCATCACACATAAGTGAAAATGCCCGAAACTTAATACAGGTGAGAATTGTGATATGACCAGTTATACGAGTATATCAGCATATCATTGCAGTAGACAGCATTGCTCAACCAGTTGTTTGATAAAAAGTGGTGTCATGTTCTTCCACTTTAACAGCATTTACGATTTTGTCAGAAGAAACTTCTGATGTACATGTGTGTAATTCCCTGTGTGGGGTCTAAAAGACTGGTTGGTAGATACAGCAGTGTGTGTAGTAGTTTAGTTATACTATTAATCACCATCCACTAGCATACGCTCAACTCTCTTTTTGCAGTCGTTGCTTCAAAGGAAACCCTCAGATAGGCTCAAGTTGGACCAGATACTAAACCACCCGTTCTTCTCTCACTCAAACCAGCTTCAGGTAATAAGGCTATACAATGAATTATACATGTATGTTTCATGAAGCCTTAGTTCTTAAGATTTTCTAGCCTGATACATAGTAGCCTAAGTAGCACTAGTTACTTGTGTAGTATAATTAGATTTGGAGAATAGTGTTTATTCTCTATCAGCCGACATCTGTATAATTTCTTATTACAGACGACAGTGAGTGAGGATAGTGCTTACTGCACTATGGAATGTACGACGAACACGCCTATGGTGGACTGTACAGTGAACACCCCTCCAGGCACTCACAATACTGTACTCACAGAGTCTGTCAGTAGTCCACGAACCTCAAACCTGTTAAAGTGTGATTCACCAAAGAAATCCTCAATAGCAATCAACCCGTCGATCACAAAACTGACTATTGATGATCAGCCAATCATGAAACAGATGTCAGGTGATCAATTCAAAGCGCAACGTAAAATCGCTTTCTCTGAAATGGATGAGAAAGCGGAGGAAGATTCTGTTATGCTGAGGGTAGTGATAGATGATCCCCCAGTCACTATAGGTATTGCGGAACCTGCAGCTATTCCAACTACAGATAACGAGACTGCAGTCATAGCACAACACACATCACCTAACAAACCGAGCGAGGTGTCTAACCAATCAAAAAACTGTTTACAGAATAGAGTAGAAGGAGACAAGACAGATGAGGTATGTGTACTATTGATTGATTGGCTGACTAACTTACCGATTGATTGATTGGTTGGTTGGTTGGTTGGTTGGTTGGTTGGTTGGTTGGTTGGTTGGTTGGTTGGTTGGTTGGTTGGTTGGTTGGTTGGTTGGTTGGTTGGTTGGTTGGTTGGTTGGTTGGTTGGTTGGTTGGTTGGTTGGTTGGTTGGTTGGTTGGTTGGTTGGTTGGTTGGTTGGTTGGTTGGTTGGTTGGTTGGTTGGTTGGTTGGTTGGTTGGTTGGTTGGTTGGTTGGTTGGTTGGTTGGTTGGTTGGTTGGTTGGTTGGTTGGTTGGTTGGTTGGTTGGTTGGTTGGTTGGTTGGTTGGTTGGTTGGTTGGTTGGTTGGTTGGTTGGTTGGTTGGTTGGTTGGTTGGTTGGTTGGTTGGTTGGTTGGTTGGTTGGTTGGTTGGTTGGTTGGTTGGTTGGTTGGTTGGTTGGTTGGTTGGTTGGTTGGTTGGTTGGTTGGTTGGTTGGTTGGTTGGTTGGTTGGTTGGTTGGTTGGTTGGTTGGTTGGTTGGTTGGTTGGTTGGTTGGTTGGTTGGTTGGTTGGTTGGTTGGTTGGTTGGTTGGTTGGTTGGTTGGTTGGTTGGTTGATTGTTATAACTAAAACTGAAACAGTGACTTCCAGTCATGGGAGTATAAAGGTATACTTTATTTTAGCCGGTCTAGTCATGTTGATTTGTGATCTTTGCCTCTGCTCAGCATGGTATGTATGACAGATTAGTTGGAATTATAATCAATATTTATTTTGTCACATTCCATGTATTACATTCGTTGCTTTTTATGTTTTGTAAAGAGGGAAAATGCTCCGCCATGTGAAGACAACCCTACAGAATATAATAACATGAAGCAACCAAATATGAAGCGGATTCAGAGGGACAGAGTGGTGAATTACTTGGCAAGTTTCCAACAGCACAGATGTGTAGATCAGCACCACATGGAGTTTCAGAGTGATTCGGATTCATCCAGGTATTTAGCGTTATGCACAGGTAGCATAGTAATTGATATACACATGTAGGTAGAGTGTGAAGTTTCTACACAATGAACTCCTAAGGAACATGTTTCGCTGATACACCTAATTTCATCGTGTTGACAAGTTAGAACTACCTGTAAGGTCATAGTATTAAGATGTGATGCATAGTATATTACTATGCCGTTATAGCTTCCTGAGTGGTGACACGGACTTGTCGACCTCTGTTTACTCTGACCTATCCAGTACGAAAGCTACAGTGTGTGCACATGCTGCTACCCCCGCCACTCTTTTATCCAATCAGGTAACATTTCCTATTCACATCTATCTTCATAGGAATGTATTTCAGACAAGCGTGTTTGGCATACTTGCCAATGAGCAGAAGCAAATAATCTGGACTTTTTGGCTCACAGTCCCTGGACAAGCACCAGAATCCCTGGACAAGCACCAGAATCCCTGGACAAGCACCAGAATCCCTGGACAAGCACCAGAATCCCTGGACAAGCACCAGAATCCCTGGACAAGCACCAGAATCCCTGGACAAGCACCAGAATCCCTGGACAAGCACCAGAATCCCTGGACAAGCACCAGAATCCCTGGACAAGCACCAGAATCCCTGGACAAGCACCAGAATCCCTGGACATAGTTTGAATGTACATTATTTGAAGGAAACTTATTACTTAAAAGTATCAAATTATAAATTTTAGTGTTATTTAGTGGCTTGTAAGATATTTTCTTCAATGTAAATGACTTCTTTTAGGTTTTATCTTGTATTTTATGAGGTTTGGTAACATTTTCATCATACATAAAAAATCAGGACAACTGGAAAATTAATAGGGACAGGCACATAAACCAGGGGGTGTCCTGACAAAATTTGGACACTTGGCAAGTATGGTGTTTAGATGCATATTGTTTACATGTGTCACGATTTACATGGTCATATAAAATGTTCTTTCAATATGTGACTTCAACGTATGTAACTATTGAATGGTGATCCTTGCGTTTTATCCTTAGATTGCCAGACTGTTTCGAACTTCCTGTTTGCCGTGTTCATGTTCATGTTCAAGTATATTACGTAGGTGCTTGCCAATGGTAATGGTAAACTAAATACAACCATGGTGGAGATGGAGGATCCAGATTTCACATCTACTCCGATTGTAGAACGGCCAACTAAGCCGGCACATAACTCCGGTGAGTAGTACATGTTACATCTTAGCATATGGCCTATACCCAGCGATAAACATGGAAGGAATTTAACGGAATAAATCCCTATGATATAGTATAGTGTCTTAGTGACCTCTTGGACCGGTCTAGGTCATAAATAATAGTTCCAAGATGGCTGCTTGACCTAGGCGGAAAGAGCTATTGATTTGGGGTTTGCTTGTTCGGAGGAAATCATCCCCAGCTCATCGGCATACCCTGGTTTCTTGCACAAAAATAAGTATTTAGCATTTGGTCCAGACTGGTGGCCACACAACCCTGTGACAGAATTGGACTGGAGAATTCTTGAGCAAGTTGGTCTGTGCATGAAACTTTGGTCATGAAGACACTATTTTATAACTGTTTATGCTGGAATAGGAGATTTGAAAGCCTAGATACATGCACCTACTGGGTGCAAAGCAATTGAAATGGTTACGTTTGCCCATTTGTAAATATAACTAGCTATTGAAATTAACCGGTGGCTTATCTTTGGTGATATTTCATTCACTAACTATTTGGATATGTGATACAATGTTTCAATTTAAAATCATTTGGCATCACTGACTTTAGTTGTTTATTTATACAGACCTGCCTAACTACTCTCTTTATACTTGCCAAACTTCATGCCTTTACAGAGGCAACATATACTTGTATATTATTGTAGTATTCTCGGTTCGCTCAATCGCAGTTAGCTCTTCCTGTAACAATATCCCAGAAATCTCTGTAATATGACGGCTAATAATACTTGTGCTGGAAACTGTGGGGTATTATTTTGATGTTGTATAATATCTCTTCAATGCTCATTGACAAAATGCATTATCAGGCAGTTGGCAGATCTGTACAGGTATATTAAATTGAATGTTTAGATTAGTGTTTACATATTGAATGTCTTAATAGTGTTATGCTTGTTTCCTACATGCTTGTATAAACACTTGACAGGAGACATTCAGCAAGTAGTCACCGCTGACTTACAACTCTCTCCTAGCTCTGGTGCAGAGAAAACTGTGACAGCTGCCGAGGGCTTAGTCCCGACACCGTTCATAGGTGTCCTACAGACGCTTCAATCCAGGTATTCTGTTTATTTATTGCATGATGATGGAATTAGATTGTGTTTATTAGTCTTCAAATGCAACCTGCTTAATCAAGTTAGTTCTATCTTATTGGATTGATTTGGTATTATTATGTGACCTGTTTGTTTTCATTCTGTGAGCGGAAGAAATGTAAATGTTGTTCTGGTCTTCCTTTGATGCAACTTTAATATTACAATGATTAGCATTATGTTGTTCAAACTTTGGATCAATATTTACCATTTCGGTGCTGGAATATATAGAGTACATGTACATGTATGTCTATGTACGGTGTATAGAGTAAATCTATGTCTATATATGGTATATAGAGTACATGTATGCCTATGTATGAAATATATAGAGTACATGTATGTCTATGTGCAATATCTCTTTGCCGGCTGTACTAATACTGTCTAAAAGCATAAAACTTATGCACAACATGATTAACATTAATTTTGTCTCCATTTAATTCTTGGTTTTGGGGATTTCCTTTTCTAATTGATATGGCAATGGCCTGAAGTATCAGACATCATGAAAGTGTGTGTTATATCTAACAGCAGTGAAGTAAATGCGCTCATGTTTTATATGTATGATGGTATTTTCTATGTTTGAAGCTGTTTTTACTATACATAAACCTGTACAATGTGCAGGAATCTGTACATGACTCTATTAATACCTACTACATACCAGCACCATGCACTATATAGCGGGCCATGTACAGTGGATAAAACTGTGTAATCTACAGAACTATGTACGCAGCAATGCATTAGCTACTAATGTACTTCAGGTGCAGATATTTCCTGGAGAAATGCGAGACTTCCTGTTCGCCTGCAAAGCAGAGAAAACAGAATAAAGATATGCAGAGAGTTAACAGAGTAACTCCTCATGGAACCGTTCTCTCTTCACTGTCTCAGAATATGGGACATCCACCAGGAACTGTACTTTCTCCAAACTCACAGACCATCAGACCATCTAGAGGTCTCGTTCTATCTCCAATATCACAGAATAACATCTTAAAGTCAGGTACGAATTCTTACATCATATATATGCCAATCTTCTAATAAAAATCTTTCCTAAAGCTTTTTCGTCTCCCGGTGGCTAGTGGCCTACATCTAATGTCATCTAGAAGTTACACAAGAAAATTTCATTTAGAAGTTTGGATATTGATTAGATGCATTCTCAGTTAATCTTATTTTCATAAGCAAATTTATTTAACAACTGAAATTTGATATGGGTTGTGATGCCTTCAAACATTCCAGTGAACAATTTAAAATTAGCTGTTAGCATTGAATAAATAACCCGCGTTCAATAACACAGCCAACAATAGTGGGTGTGGTTTGCAACCTTGATTGTAGCTAGTGGATAATTATTTTCAATTGGTTAAAGGTCTTGGATCTCTACTGTTGCTCTTTTAGCTGCTAGCGAATAATAAATTAGCGACATGATCTCAGTTTAAATGTCTTCTGTACCTTTGGCATGGACATAAATAACAATTGTATTTATAGTTATAATGTCGAAGATGCACAGCGTAAGTTTATTATTATTTCTACGTCTTCATTTAACGTTTCTTTATTGTTTGTTCGGATTTACGTGTTGATATCGCACCCAGTTATGGTTATAATTTAGAAGTCTTGGTATTTTCCCATCCCTGTTAAAATTGCTTAAGTTGAAATGTTACAGTTATCCTTTATTTTTTTAATTCATATTATGTTAGATTTAATTTTGACATAAATACTCTGTACGCTTTTTTTGTAATTTAGCTCAAACCTTTTGAAATGTGTAAATAGTAAGTAATCGGTTTGCTATTTATTATAGCAGCTACGTTGTGTAGCCCTTGTTCCTCATCGAGCAGCCGGCAAAGTAAAGAGACTCAAGCTAAAATTTTACAACCTTTCACATCAGTGAGACTGAGGCCGATACGCCAGAAGACAAGAAATGCAATCGTGAGTATCTGTTAACACAATATAGGAGGCATGTTTGAGTTCCAAGTCGAAGAAGGATTATTCCACTTGAGGATATGTACCTTGAAACTGATTCATTTTTAAAAATTTTCTATGTTAAAATTACAGCTGGGCTAGGAATGGCTATTTGCAACAACTGTCCAATTACAAGATATGTACTTGCTAACTTTCTCATAAGCAGTAAGGCATATTGCCCTAATGGTCTTCATCTAACCACATATGAACAGTCTAGCATAAACTGAGAGCATCACATATTCTTCATAATCAACATTGAACCGATAACTCCCAAGTGTTTATATTAAGTGAATCGGTTTGGTGTCATGTCTTGTCGAAGCACTCAATTTGATTCTTATCTGTTAGACTTCTGAAGCCAATTTGCTGTATGTACTGTATATACATCTTACCATGACCCCGTGATGACCTTGTGAGTGCAGTAGTATGTTAGTGACTTTAATAATGTGCATCTTTTTATCGGCCCCATTGTTGAAGTCAGAGTTGTTTTAATTATAAAGGTATACCTTTCAAGGTAGACAATACTCAGTTTACACATTCAAAATTAATAATTGATAATGCGTATAAAATAAGCAATGTTGTGATACCAAATACCTGAATACAATAGAACTGATTGTACAAGCTGAAAGGATTTAAATGTCCCATTGCTGAATATACTGTTTGAACTAATCGGACTGTGTATAACAATTATATGTTTACAAGCCATCTACTCTGTTTGAAATTCTAAAATCTCAGCATTTTTCAAAAGTCGTCTCCTAATACAAATATTAGGATTGGCGTTCATTGTCTATTGTACTTGAGATTTAAATTTCGCATGCTAGGCATGATCAGCGTATAGACTAGCAGTCGGCTGTGTATCAACATGATGCATAATGGAGTGTCACTGGGAGACTAGAACACTTGAAAGATAACGGACTCTTAACTTGTATCAACTTCAACAGCTTGTGTGTAATTTATGACAAACATGCCACTTTAGTTATGCCAACGTAATGTCTTGTATTCAAAACATGGAATGAAGCTGCAGTGAACGTCCAATGACCATTCCCATTTGGACCCGTTAGTGATTTCTACATTTTGCAAAACGATTTTTTGAACTTTATAGTTTAGGTGGTAAGCGGTATTTGAATATCATATCTGTCTGATCTTAGGCTATCAGAGGTAGCAGTTGGAAAAAATAACTAGTCTGGACACAGGCGTGGTTCGTGAAGCTGTTTTATTTTGCTTATAAAATTCTACCCTTCCAAAACGAAACAATTTTAAATGCAATTCTATGAATTCCTGAATCATATGTGCATATGTGTTAAGTTATTATCCCATTATATCTCAGGTGAACATACTAGAGAATGGAGATGTACACTTGGAGTTCCTCAAGTCCAGATCTCCCGAGTCCAACGTGACGGAGGTACTGAATATCTCACCAGATGGCACTCAGGTATGTTTAGTTATATTCAATTTAGATTAAAACTGTCTCGGTGTAACACACGTGTATCCCAGTCCCTTATTTGAAAGTTTTAGTGGAAATGGTAGAGTGGAATTTTATAAATACTCGTAGCTGTTCAAAGCCGGGCGTCGCACAACTAGTCCACAATTGATGCACATGTGTCTGAGTTTATAAGGTTAATTCTCCCTTTATTGCACTTTTACCCTAAATCCCAGCAGTGGTTATTTTGAACAGTCGAGGGGTTGGGGTTGTACATGTATGCAATAAATTACGTAGGCTCACTAAATGCACTACATAGGCTCACGCCAAAACTAAATAGACTATTTAGCTTAAGATTACCATATTTTACACTTGGTGATAGGTGACGGTGTTTAGACCACCCAAAGAGAACTGCACACCTGTAGATTTATCAGAGACACCCACACAGATCCCACCCACAGCCACCAAATACTCTAACCATACTCTACCTAAGAAGTACTGGAAGAAGTATCTATACGCTGCCAGGTACATCAAGTGACATCTCTTTCGATACCATCAGTATATCACCTACCAAGTAGTGTCTTCTCTAGATTACTAACTGTATATTTACATCAATGATTCTCCCACAACTAATAATTCAGGTTAAGTGTTTCACCAATTTAGAGTTTAATTTCTCATCTTCGGTTTGGTGTAAATCATATTTTCTAAACACAAACAAAACCTTGTTGATAACTGCATCCTGGTTTACCTTAACATGAAGGGAGCACAACTCCAAATTGCCAAGCAGTTTCCATTGAATGAATAGTGCTGAATAGGTTAAATGACATCACTTGATGTTCACCATGTCGTCATGGACATTTATGTCTGTTAGATGACATCACATCCTTTTACACTAACTAACCTCATGTGACCTGATTACTGTGTAGATTTGTTAGAATGGTCAAGTCTAAGACACCCAAGGTCACCTACTTCTCTGACCAGGCTAAGTGCATGCTGATGGAATCTGGTGAGGACTTTGAGGCTATCTTCTACTCAGGTTAGTACGCTTGTTGCTCATCCGTTTGCTTGTTGCACAGAGAGGTTGGAGAGAACAAGTACAGGTATACTAGTCGTTGTGCAGTAATCTAGTAACTTACTGCTGACCAGTAGATATGTCCACCACAAATCGCCATGTCACCAGATATATACATGCCTTGATTACACAGCTTCATTTGATTTATGGCATTCAACATGGGCATCATCATGTTTTTTATCTCTCTGCAGGACCTAAGTTCTCTATTTGCTCACAGCATGTCAAGGTCATTGATACGACAGGAATGAATATCAGTTTTGAAATGCAGTCGGAGTCGAATTTGTTGTCCGCTGAGGTTCAGACAATGTGGCAGCACGTGAAGATGGTGAGTAATGGAGACTTTCCTAGTGGGAAGTAGAGTTTGCTTGCTAGTATGTTCAGCTGGTTGTGTAGTATAATAGTATAATAGAATCAGTCTACTCTACCATGGGTTCACCCAATCTCTCTACCTGATGATAGTATTGACCAACCAGCACACTATAACTGGAGTTGTCTCCCTTTCTACGTCGATCATACTGTTAAAAAAACACAACAGTTGAATAAATCGGTGCCATACTACTAATAATCGTAGTGATACGGTAACAATTCTATAATGGAAAACTACTGTGCTGAGAGGATGGTTTTGAAATAGTGGCTAATATTATATAGCAAGTCAACCAGCCTATCAATGAGTCAGTCGCATAGTGTCATGCTTGTTATATCGTCATATTGTTGTCTTCTAGTGCAAAGACCACTGCCAAGGTCTTGAACAAATGCTGTCGTCTGCGGAGATATCAATGTCTGACTCGTCCCACTTTCCCGTCATTATCGGCAGCAGATGGTCAGCCAATGGGGTTACACAGCCATTCTCAGATATGTCTGCAAGTGGTGCTCGACTCATGGACTATGACATGCAACCCCCTACAGTAAGTATATATTTTTTCTGTTCATCAAGATATTGATCAGACTTCGTGGTAGTCAAACAAACTCATTTTTCTGGCAGAGATTTTATTCAAAGCTTGTCTTGTATCTCATTTCAGATGTACTCATTTGACGGCTCTCTCGTGAGCAGTGCTACCACTATGAATCAACCGTACATGAAGCCGACGAGACTCTCACCGGAGGAGAGACCAGTCCTTCTCCCTCCGTATCACAGAAAGGCCAGCGTCACAACATCTGATGATTCATCACAGATTGTCATGAGGAAGTATGTCAATGGTACGTAAACTATGCGTCTACATATATACTACTTCGGACCTTACGTCGGATGAGTGCTAGGGTTCTATCGTCATTTTCAGTGGTAAAAAGTCAGTAATACTGTCAACTAGGTTCTATAGCCCTGTGCAAGCAAGACTCAAGTTTCATCTTCAAATAAAACTGGTTTTGTTTGTGCATTAAAAACAAAGATTCCGAATGATTAGTTATTGTCTAATCTTGTATTATACTGTTTGGAGTGGAACTTAACACATAGGATCAGGTCATAACGATACAAACATGTTGGTGCCCCAATGAAACATGGAGTTGGCAGAGTAATCTGTATTATCATATACTACCCGTTATGTACTACACTCATCTACATTCTATGTGCTACTGCAGGTGTAGGATGGGCCAGTCAGTTACGTAGTGGTGCTGTCTGCGTTCAGTTTGATGATGGGAACCAACTAACTGTCTACTCTCACAAGTCTGAGGTCACCTTTGTCTACAGGAGTGGCATTATATGCAGGTAAGCCATGGCCCATACTTTACACTTCCTGCAGGTAAAGTATGGTACACCTCACTCTCAGGTTAAGTATTATTGGAATCCACTACATATCCAGTTCCCATGCCAGTGTAGCACACACTTAGACTAGAGCATAGACGCCGAATGGCAAATAAGATGAGAACTTTCAGGCCTATACATCGACTACATATTATATTATAATATAAATGTACTTTGTCTACTATATACGTTACCAGATTGATATCGACTTTATCTCGCATGTACTGTATCTCACTGACCCAGTAGACTGGGTAGTTGGATGTCGTATTTGTAGCCTCTCACATTACTGGTTCGTAGAGTAGTGTTACCATGGTGGTCCACATTCTAATATATATTTATTCTATTGTAGCTACACTGAAAATGATACACTCCCAGACCTGGTGAGGAGAAAGCTAGAAGTACTGGTTCAGGTCGTGTCTGTCCTATCTTTATGACATCTGAGAGCGGTAGACATCACACTGATGTATTGTACAGGGTAGTTATTGTACTAGTAGAGGCAATATACATGTAAATGCAATAGACAGTATTAGTATTTGGTTTAGTATTTATGTGGTACATGACAAGTGAGAAGGGCACTAGCCTAAATCCGTCTTAGAGTATTTAGAACACAAGCTAAGGCGGTTATATGACTCACCATTACTAAATGGGGATGATAACTACCGAGTTGTGCTGTGTAGTTCATAGTGCCTAAGATAAGATTTTTTTAAAATTGGTAGTCGTCCTCTCATTAAAAGGTAATGCAACTCCTATTATTGGGAATTTGTAATATTTTTTATGAACTTATTACACTAGAATAGAAGTTCATGTGTTGTAGTAAATATTCCGGTGACGCTCGGCTTCCATCCATCTAATTGATTTTATTTATTATTATTTATTTAATTTATATTCATTATTTTAACCTTATTCTGATGAATATTTATTCATTATTTTATTTGTATTTATTATTATCGTTATCGTTTGCTATTGTGTACCAGTTATGGATGTGAAACCATGTTACTTGTTCCTTATCAAAGTGCATATGTGATACTACTGTACAAAGGGTGATACTACTGTACAAAGGGTGATACTACTGTACAAAGGGTGATACTACTGTACAAAGGGTGATACTACTGTACAAAGGGTGGAAGTGTGAAAATGACTTATAGTTGAGTAAGTGTGATGCCTTAATATTAGCTCAAGTTTGAAGTGTTCGTAATTTAGACTGAATTTCTGCAACTTATAGTACTAGTTTGTATTTTCTATTAGAACTAATGCATACTTCAGTTATTTAGTGGTAGTTAATATGTGGTATGAGTTTTTTTATGAGATGGCTGATTTTCTGAAGCCCAACACTTATCACACTCCGTCCAAGATGCTGTGAAGTACGTTTGTTGTATTACTTATTGTCTGTCTTATTTATTGTTTGTCTTATTTATTGTTTTATTTATTTAACTTATTGTACTAACATTGTATGCTATGTTTATGGTTAGTATGTAATATAATGTAGAAGTATCTAGTCTGATTACTGGTTGTAGTGTCAACTTTATATAGATATTATCTTTATATTCATGTATTTTCTCAGGGTGTTATTCATTATCTAGCGTCATTTTTGGTTCCTATGCAATAATTTTATATACTCCTTGTGATTAATATTTATTATACGAGTAATTGGTGTAGTTCTGTCCAGTATTAGTACTACACTAACTTATTACTACTATTATGGTATCGTCTCCTTTACTTTGTTATGTTTATTATCATTGAAGTTAGTAAAGTATTGTCAATCGTCAGTTGTCCGTCCTCTAAACTGTACAAAGATTTGATGTGTTTGCATTTAGTTGAAGTTTAGTTGAATTTCATAGCTGAACTCCTTAGTAAGCAGGTGTGTTGGCTGCTGATCCAGTCCCAAGTTTGGAAGTAAACACTTTTAGTCTACCAACACCAATATTCATTAGATTTTACTTTGTAACCTATACTATGTTTGTTCTAGGAAACTTCTTTTTATGATGATCTTGTTGATTAGTGAATACATTTTGTTTTTAATTACATTAAACTGAAAAATTTAGAGTATTCTTCTGAGATTGAATGGTGTGGCCCATACTAATTCTGTCATCCCTGTTTGTTTCCAATAAACCAAGATTGAATTTCATCTGAAGCTGTATTTTATATGATCCTATGCTACTTCATTTACATGTACCAGTTCAGTGTGAAAAATTTGGTTGGGTATTACCATATTACAATATACATCTATGGTATGAGTGGATACTGTGCCCTGGACACTTTTGGTTGCCCATCCACCAACTTGTTTTATTAAAAATAGATGACAAATCCAGTGACAGAATTATTGAAAAGGCCATTTGTTTTACACATGCTGATGGAAAAATATTTCATCTACTATTGCATAACATTTCCTATAAGTTTCAGTGGTATAATAGTAATCATTACATCTGCCACAGTTACACAGAATTAATTAATTGATACTTTGGAACATCCTGGACTGTCTACTTCTCTACTATGATTGTAATGTAGATAAACAAGGTAATTAATTAGCTTGTATTTCTCAAATCTCTTTTTGCATCATAGATCAGAATGGATATATACCAGCACAGTATTGTATAATGGAATATTCGCATCATCTTGGGAACTAACAGCATGTATAGCCATTACACATTTCTCATATTTCAGAAAGAGGCTTACGACCGAGAGTTAAGAACAAGTTGGCTCTGTATGTCAAAGGTGACTCGAGATCTTCCATACCACTTGCTTCGACAAACCTATGAAATATGTGTCTATATGTTATAACATACATGAGTGGGCTATAATACCTACAGCAGATACATGTATGCAAGTGCACGTTGGTACAATTTATCTAGCTACATGTACCATGAAGTTGCAGCATTTATCACAAAGACGGTTGTATTGAGACTCATCCTTTACAGCGTTACATCTTGGCTGCCATCAATGTTCAGGAAACAGTCAGCGATTGACAGCTAAAGACTGATTGTTACAACGGATTCAGTCTGAAGCTGAAGATTCCATCAAGTTGATTTGTATGTGAATTTTTTTAAACTTTCATAGATTCACTTTCAGTGAGTAAGCTTACAAGCAGAGGTAAGTTGTAAGAGAAGAGCTTACTTTTCCCTGCAAGAGTTCCACCACTTGCTGACGGAATCAGACGATTTCACATAGTTAGAAATGAAAGACTTTTGAAAACCACTAATCGTTGTATCTGTAATGGTTTCTGTGATTTGGTGCGGTCGTCCTTGGACGACTATCGACCCAGAAATGAAGTGCCTATGAGTGGTAATAGGACTTCCCATTACATGAAAGATCGAGCGGTCTCAGTAGCCCAAATACTACCAAAGACGACCCATCTGATCTCAAGTCCGACCTTCAGACTATACTGTGAAAGAGAGTAGTTCGACCTAATAGGCGGTTCGCTAAGCGAAGGACCTAATAAGAAGAAGAGAGAGTCTCTGTATCAAGTATAGATGTGTCTTTATTGAAAGCCAAGTGAAGACTGAGACAATGAACATATAAAACAGTGCACTTTATATAGTATTGGAACTTCTGGAGGAAGTTCCAGTGGAAGGTTCTAGGATAGTATTTCACAATCAAAACAAGTCTGATGCAATGTCTATTAATAAGCATTAACCTTCTTGAAGGACACTAGGATACAAGCAAAAGCCAGACATATACGTCATGGAAAAGTACAGTAAAGTATACAATAACAATGCTTAACTAATTATAGACACTTTAGACTAACAGTCGGTCGGGTCGGCTTATGGCCTGATAATTGTAATTAAGAGTACTGTTTATCCAGGGAGCCATATAGGAATTAGAGTCCTGGTTTCTGCTGTTCTAGCAAGTAGTCTAGACACAGCACCATAATGTTAATGTTCCTAGATGGTCGGCCTCGGCCATCGGGGTCGGCCTTTAGGAGTTGTCCAGACCATCACATATCAAAGTCGAGCTTCATGTCATCAAATCTGGGAAATAAATGTCAGAAAGCACTAACAATTGCTAACCTACTCATGCTTTCTGCATTACATGTACTTGTACATGTATATAAAATAGTTACAATGTACAATTGTACATGCATAGATACATGTATATGTATTGTAATGGTTTCTGTGATTTGGTGCGGTCGTCCTTGGACGACTATCGACCCAGAAATAAAGTGCCTATGAGTGGTAATAGGACTTCGCATTACATTAAAGATCGAGCGGTCTCAGTAGCCCAAATACTACCAAAGACGACCCATCTGATCTCAGTCCGACCTTCAGACTATACTGTGAAAGAGAGTAGTTCGACCTAATAGGCGGTTCGCTAAGCGAAGGACCTAATAAGAAGAAGAGAGAGTCTCTGTATCAAGTATAGATGTGTCTTTATTGAAAGCCAAGTGAAGACTGAGACAATGAACAGTAAAACAGTGCCCTTTATATAGTATAAGGACTTCCGGCCGACGTGACGTCGGGAAAAGATGACGTGTGGTCGTCCAGAAGTTGCGCAACAAGATGGCCACCGGAAGCCCGACGGCCGACCCAAAATAGGTCGGGTTCTACAAAAGTTGCTTAAAATGGTCCAATTCATGTACAAAATGAATATCAATGGATTCTGAGAGGTCGGACCTCTGTACATGGGTATAAAAGGCATTAAAAAGACTTAGTAACATTCATGCAGTTATATACAATTATATAGTGGAACAATACATGAATAAGTAGTAAGTATTAGCACATAGAGACATGTATATAGACAGTAATTAATGGTTTAGACATGCAATACAGTCAAAGATAAGTATACGAACACTAATTATGAGAGTGTGAGTGTCAGATGAGTAGCGCTATAGCAACTACTGAACACTTAAGGTGTGATGGAGCTTAGTCCGGGAGTTGGAGTCGTATACAAATGTCCTGTACCATCACAGTATGTACCAATAGTGTAACTTATAGATGAAAGTCCCCCAAGTACCAATACTTTTGCATATCCAGAAGCTATTGGTTCCACACCCATCACCAAGTCGATGCTACTGCTCCTTATGTTGTATGCAACTTGTATGTACGATAATTATATTGCAACATAAAATGCAGTAGTAGCATGAGAGTGGTTATATAAAGAGAAGACAACTCCAATAGCATATAGGTGTTTACATGCGTTGGTACAATTAGGAGACTTGCATCTTCATCCATGAGACTATTTGCGTTTGCACAAATATAGCTTATAATGCACAGCAAATTATAATTTTATCAAACTAAAATTCTTCTATGTTTTATATTTACATGTACAGGTACCAATGTGTTGCATTTACTATCTTTCTATCTACAACTTCATTACAAGTACCCAAGCAGAAAGGTAAATGACAGTACCAACTACAATTGTATAATATGCATATCTGGGAACCTCACGACTAGTGCAGGGAGCTGCATAATTAACACCCTTTATTTGACAAGATAAACGAGAAATTAGATTTATTACTATCACTTGTCATGTGTTGTCACCAATACCATCTATACAACTGTCACTCACTATTATGTGATGACGCTGCCACCTATGCAATATACAACTTCCACTAAGTCATGTTATGTGCTTTCACTTTCACCAACGCTAAAGAACTTATCAATAATGGTTTGGAATACTGCCACTAGCCATGGCTATTATCCAGACAGTTATCAGACATCCCCCATTTGCCTGACAGAAATAGCCATGTTCTCAGTGTCAATAAGTAGCATCACACAACACTAACCTTCTTTTGTCCTTGTACGGTATTTGCAGAATTTCATCTGTGTACTTTCCGAGGACAGCCTTGCTTGTTTCAGTAAACTAAACATTTTCTGAGTTGTAGATCCTTTCAGAAATCTGCAATAATGAAAACTTGAATTAGTAAAAATATTGATAGTCATTATCCACAAAAAACTACATTTAAAAAAATATCAAGTATAGCAGCTTCAACATCACACCACTAACATCAATCTCCTGTGAATGATAGTATTCCAACATTTGATCTGTGCGAGAAAAAAAATCTATAAAAAATCTATAAAAAATCTATAAAATTAATAGTGGATAATAATTTCAATCTTGAAGTGATGTAGACTCATTTCGGTGAGAAATTAGGTAAATGGTACAGTAAACAACATTGCCCATCTATGAACATATACATGTACATTGTACATGTATGAAAGGAGGCCAATGGAATCTGGACCAATAAGATTCCTACATATTATATGCATACAGCATAACTAAACTAATCGGAGTATTGTGTGGATACAGTTTGCTGATTTTATTGCAGGCCAAAGTAATAATGATTATGTTCAAAGTAAATGCTTGGTCTAATTTAGTTTACCTCCTTCATGACTGAATTCATGGATTCGGCATTTGCATGGTTAACAATTATCAAGGGGCCATGATAGCAGAAAGCTGCAATGACCCCTCCAGGAACCAGAACTCTGTCACACTCTTTGAAGAACTTCTGAGGTTTCAGCCAATGAAGTGTTGCTGCTGCCTGTACTAGCGTCACTGTGCTATTCTCAACTGGTAATTGCTCAACTACAGCAACCCTGTCTTAGACAGAAGGGACATATCGACTTTGTTTTATATACATACACCTACATCCAGAGCATTATTGCTGTGTCTCAGGTCCCGGACCCATTAAATTTAACCAAAGGCAATTGGTTACAAATACATGTATTTATTGACTAACACTTAGTCCCTTACCTTGGATTTGACCAGTTGTGTTTGAGCACTAAATACTTTGCACTTTAATACGTTATATGTTATACATAATACTGTACATTTGGTACATGAGCAATCAGTTACCTGTTTTACATTCTATAGAGGAGGAAACACTTGTACCACGCCACTGCTGTGTCACTGTGTGCCCATAAGACCAGAAATTCTCTCACACAGAACTAAATACCTGAATTCTAGTTCATCAAGCTTTTGGTTTCTGTTAGCCAGATCAATTTGGGTTCGACTGGTGTCAACTCCAAGAACTTTGTCAAAGTGAGTAGCCAATGGCACAGTTGACATCCTTCCTGGCCCACATCCAACGTCAACGGCCACGGAAAAGTATCCACTAGCGTTGGGAGAGTGCTGAATATTAATATAGGCATTCGTATTAGTGTAGATAATAGTACATAACATTCATTTCAGTGCTATGCATTTGTAAGTGATTGGCTATTTGTTGTCCACCGATCAAATTTGGGGTCAAAAATCAGAATGAGTTATATATGTTACATTGCTACCGGTTGAGATCTCGGCTTTGGGTAGTGCTAGGACTTTGGGACCAGTTCCACCGGTATCACTGCCTGGGCGGGGCTGTAGACTTCAGCCCTCGAGCCTGACCTACCCCACTCACCTGATAGTTGTTGAACCTCAGACTATGTCGGCAGCGGAGACTCTCTTAGACCTGGAGTTGTTTCCTCAACGCAAAGGTACACAACTCTTAACGAAATTTATGCAACATACCTACACCACCTTGCGTGACCGCAATTGTCTTGAATACATGCCAGCGAAGTGAGCAAATAATGCAAAAAGAAAGACA
Organism: Bugulina stolonifera; assembly: GCA_935421135.1. Taxonomy (NCBI): domain Eukaryota; kingdom Metazoa; phylum Bryozoa; class Gymnolaemata; order Cheilostomatida; family Bugulidae; genus Bugulina; species Bugulina stolonifera. The sequence continues at coordinate 9,458,711 of OW285196.1, forward strand.
TGCGTTGCAGGCCAAGCTCAAAAACCAGATTGCTACAATACATGTATACATGTATGTATTTGCTACCCTACATGTATAAAGACTTGGTACATAAGTCTTGAATTTTCAAACATTCTCCCTGTTTATTTGCTCCTTGGATACCTGGGTTAGGTTTGTTTGCAGCCTCAACCGAAAAACAACTATTACAGCCCTGGTGTAGACTCCAGATCTAGATTTACATGTACATGTATAATATTTTGTGATTTCATGCAGGAGCAATGATCATGGCTGCTACAATATGCAGCTTCCAGTGACTATACTATGGAAGTTGAATTGAAAAAATAGCGTTTAACTTACAGATTCTCTGATAAAGTCCACAATCAGCTGAAATACAGAAGCAGGATAAACTGGTCTGTACATATCATAGTGGGAAGAGATGTCTGTACCATGGAACAGTATACTTCCTTTCATAGTCGCCACTTCCTGGTAGAGTGCCAGAGACAACCAATGGTTATATAGGGTTAATAGGGTTGCAGTACATATAATACATGTACACGTATAATACTCTTTTCAGAGAAAAGTACACTGCATCATGTACATCCTAATCAATTTATATTGAAAAAGTGAAGTAGTCTACACCACACAAGCTTACCAAGTCTCCCTGATTCTGCAGGAGACTCCCTGATTTTCAACTCAAACTTTGGTACCACACCCAAAATAGACACCCTCACCCGAATCTCCCGATTTTCGTTAGGGGAACTTGGCAAGCCTGACACCATATCATGTGTGGTATTCTAACCTAAATTTATTATATTGAAAATATTTGAACTGATTGCAATTAAAGTCAGATATCTTTACTGTAACCAATACTAAATAGTGAAATAGATGACATCTTCTGCCAAAATAATTCTATTTTTACGCTATGGTACAATATGTTGCTCTATTGCCTAAATGACACTATTTTTTTGCTAATATAAAATGTTAGTGGAATAATTACAACTGTTATAACCTATGGAATTTTCACATACCATACTGAGCATTGAACCTGCAAAGTTTTCAACTCTGCCCTTATCAAATGATATGTACAAGTGCAAGTGATGAAGTTAGTTATGGCAGAGAGAATATATAACCTGGCCATCAGCCCACTACCTTGTTCTGGCCTTGGCTCAAATCTACTTGAATAATTTATGATGACTACGGTACCTGGAAAGATCCAACACAGGTTCCTGGCAAAAGTAGTCATGGACTAGAATATCAATCATTTTGGGCATTTATGCTGCAAGTTGATGATAACTGAACAATTATAGACATAGTATTGATATTCAAACTGGTGGTATTTTGATATCCTACAACTCATACTAGCCAACACCAACACCTATTAGATGAGATATCCATAGATTATGCACTGAGGTTGTTTCCAATATAAAAAAGGTTTAGTGCTGGCATTTCAGATAAATTAAATTTATTGAATCAGAATATTCCCACCTCTAATACATACATGTACATGTATATATGCACTGTATATACATGTACATCACATTGCATTACATATAAATATGTGTGGTGCATTATACAGAAAATTGTAAATAAACCCAAAATAATTTTCAACAGACTGAATATGTAAATCTATTTTGATTATGGTGATCAACCCATTTTAGACTACTATAACTATCACAGAGTTGTAAGAAAAGAAGCGTATTTTAATGAACGATTGTAAAACGTGAATCAGCAGTTTCTTAGAGCATAAACTAACTGCATTTTTATATTTGACGCAAGAATATTTTATATAAACAACATGAGTTAGACAACTTAGCGCAGGGTTACAAGTTCTTCAGAACTAGTGGGGTGGATGGCAACCGTCTCATCTAGGTCACGCTTGGTGGCCCCCATTTTGACAGCGACAGCAAAACCTTGCATAGCTTCATCGCTGCCAGGTCCCATGCTGTGTATACCAAGTACCTAGAGCAATGCAGTGAATGATATTAGTTTTTCAGGTGTATGATACACGTATGTACATGTACGTAACATGTATATTACATGTAATAATGAGTATAGATACAGAACATACACTGTAGTATAAGACGTACTATTGAATATACTATAGCACTCATCTACAAGTATATCCTGAATGGTTTTAGTATCAAAGTATAAACGGAAACTTGAGAATTGTTGAGTTGTCTTCTCAACTATAAAAAACAACTCCAAAATATTCAATTTTTTTCTCGGTGAATGGAAAAATGGCATTTTCTAAGTAAGAATTTTTCCGTAGCTTGATGTATAGTTCACTAGTTATAACACTCAATCTACGCACAGTGTACTTTTTCAATGCACCTCAGAGATAGTCTTAGGAGGACACCAAATGTTGCCTACCTTTTCATTTGGCAGAAGACAGATGAGTTTGACTAGAGCTTTGACTTTCCTCTTAGTGACTGAGTGGTACATTGGGGTGAACGCACTGCGGTATATTTTAATATTCTCCTCGCCATGCTTAGCCTTGGCTTCAGCTATAAAACAGAGCACACTGACATGATGTAAGATGATATAACAGTATGAGCTATAATAGTAAACATGAGCACAGGCTATAATATATCAAATATAGAATAAGTTTATAACAGAACTAATCATTAATTAAGATTAGTTACTAGACAGTGTTATGTTCGGAAGAGTTGTCTACCAATGCCCAATCAATTTGGAGTTGTCTACCAATCAGAATAAAATTTGTCACCAACGTGGAATTTCCGATTTAAATTTGAAATGTTTCAACTTCAATAGGAAAGTGAACTTTCAATATGTAAATTAGACTAGACAATATCATAATGTATACCAAGCTGGAGATAGGATAACTCCAAATGTAGAAGACACATTGGTCTCATTGAATGAGCCAAATGATTATAGCTAGTGTCGCCACAGGATTGCGGACACACAGGCCTGGACCAAAAAGCAAAGTCCTCATGAGCTAGAGATAGTTTTCTCTGACCATGCAAAATTCCAGGTGGGTGCAAGAGGTGGGTACAAGACTCTAAGTGATATAGTATAACATATGTTTTACTGACCCTCAGTTAATCCTACAGTGCCAATAATTGGATGACTAAACACTACTGTGGCTATGTTGTCGTAGGATAGCTTCAGTTCTGGTTGATTGTTGAATAGCCTGTGTGCTAGCCTTCTGCCTGCTGCTATGGCAACTGCAATAATATAGGTAGGCAGTGTAAAGGGGACAAGATGTACAATAAGTTATGTACACAGAGAACATATACACAGAGGTTACTGGAGTTGTGTTTGTGAACAGGAACCATACATAAATATAAGTTCAAATTGCAAATAATTAGCATTGATTAACACAATAAGGTAGTTATCTTTCCTTCAATACCAAACATAGTGAAATCATATACCTGTTTACACAGTAAAACTATATACTATACACTACTAGAACATACTTTGGGCATTCAGTGAAGTAAGTATACACTACCTGGAGTCAGCAGGGCTTTACCAATGACATCTCCGACAGCGTATATTCCGGGTACGTTAGTGTTCTGATAGTCATCCACCTCTACATGACCTCTACTGTCTGTTTTAACTCCCTGCAGAGATCAATACAATATTAATAGTTACAGTGAGCATTCATTAAACATCAGCTAACAGGGTAATTATGTACATTATGGTGCTAGACATGGGCATATCTTCCCCAACATGCAACAAAAACGTAAATTAATTCAATGTAAACAAGAAATTCTCTGGGCTTAGTCACATTTTAGCAAAATTTTAACATGTTCGCACGTATTAAGGATATAAATTTCAGCAGTACGCCTGGCCTTCATACCCTATTTATATTCTGCAGAAAATTGGAAAACTTATGAAAAATGGGAGGACAAATCCTAATTTGAAAAATTTATGTGTACTATGCAGGCTCCATGTTTGTATACATGTATTATCTCGACTTACAAGTGTAACAATACTACCTTACATATTACAGTTACAAGACATATAAAGTACAGCAGGTGCTTATGCCTGCCTACACTGGGAAATATAACATAGTTCTACATTGTAACTGCCTACCTACCGTGGTATCTAGCCCTAGTCTAGAGGTGTTAGGTTGTCTCCCCACGGCCCAAATTAAACAGTCTACATCATCAATAACCCCTTCATTGGTGGTAACAGTAAGTAATCCATTGGACTTCTTTTCCACTTGTGAGATCTGCATTAAATAAATTAATAAATAATTATATTCGTAGTGAACCAGTATACAATAGACAGCAAATCAAACGAAACCAGTGAAACAGCACACTAACAACCACAACGTACAACTAAAGAATACGTCACACGAGTTGTACAAGCTTTGCAACTTCACAGCAACGATTCTTTCAAATGGCTTGATAACAGATACAGACAATAACTACTAACTACATTTGAGGGTGGGTACTGCTACCACCCCACTGACCTGAGTTTTCTTATGAAGATTAATGCCAGAGTTGACCATCTCTTCAGTAAGAAGATGGCTGACTGACTCATCGAATGTTCTCAGCACATGATCATATCTGATGAGAGAGTGAGTCTCGCTACCCAGTGCATTCAGTATACCAGCCAGTTCAACGGCTATGTAACCCGCCCCAACCACAATACATTTCCTAAATTTGAGAACACAGACTATTAGAACAATAACACAAATATTTCAATTAGTATATTTCTATTTATGGCTATATTCCTTACTGGAGTGTATAGGCCTATGAGATAAACTGTCAATTGTATTGAAAACAAGGTTTAGAGTTATCTCCTCTATAACATGTAACATTCCTTACAATTGACCTTCTAAAATATTAATGGTAGGTGCTCAATATAACTTATATCAAATGGCAAATGAATCTAAGGACATAGAGTTGCACTGTGAATAATATAATGATGAAAGCAGAAAATTGAGCACTTCCTAGAAATAGTGATACATGTATGTAATCAAGCCGAACCTTGATTTATGACACGTGAATGTATATAATATCGTGCATGCATTGAGTGTCTATGATAGCTTGTGAGTTAGTAGGTCATATAGTAAGCTATTGGGACTTACTTTGGAAGTGTTTCCAAGTCAAAGAATCCATCACTAGTGATCCCATGCTCACTACCAGGTATGTTAGGGACGGTAGGGTGACCCCCGACTGCTATCAGGATGTGATCAGCTGTATACTTATTTCCATCCACCTCGACTACTTTGGAATCTACGAACTTTGCCTCACCATGTATTGTGTCAACTTGCGACTAAAAACAAAAAAACATCTTGAATAAAGCATTCACAGACATTTGCAGAATAAAATATGTAAGTGAAGAGTTGGAATTCAGGTATTACTCGCACAATTCAATCTGCAAGCTTTGCAAGGGTCAAGGATAAAGCAGATAGTTGTAGTTTACAGGCAAATGGTAAAAATACTTCAGTATCAGAGAAAAACGGTGCATGGCAGTTGTGTACACAGATAAAAAAGTGTACCCACTCTAGACTTGAGCCTATACGCTGTAATAGGAACTACATTGGCATTGCAGATGCGGTGTACCCACCTCATTTGTTCCACTTATCTTATTATAGCTCATGAGAGTATCTAACAAGATGGAAAATATCAAATCATGTACACGATATTATAGGAATTACCTTGTTTAGATTGTTACCATATATTCCATTCAGCCTCTTAATGTACGCATCTCTAGAGGTCTTGATCACACTAACAACAGTGATTAAAATAAGTGCATAACATTTATAGTAAAATTCAATAAATTGTCTATCATATCTGAACACCATATATTATTGAGTTTAAACTCACAACATTAACATGTGCACTAACAGTTACATGTCTGTGCACACGTAGAACAACGTAGCGTAGAAAATAATATTAACTTTTGAGAAGGTGAAAAAGCAACCTACATATTGCATATTACATGTAGTACACGGTGATAGTGTAATTCCAAGTAGGCTTACCTCCAATCAAACGATTTAAGCTCAGTGTTAAACCCATAATCCGAATGATCATGAAGATGCTCAGCTAACATTGCGGTGTTAAACATGACTTTCTTTGGAACACAGCCAACATTCACCTGCAATCAATAGCATTAAAAGCTAATAAAATGTGATGTACCAAATAGCCTTCAGAGTTCTATATTCAGCAGAACAAATAAAACAAATAACAATAAGGTTTTCAGTCTAAGATGCATGAAGTTAGAAGTATGTATATTCAACATTGACAAAAATTGAGAACATATTCAAAGTTAATTTATAAAAATTTAAAAAGTAGGTTAAGATAGTGCCTATTGCCTATTGGGAGCCAGTGAAGTGATAGACATCATATTCATTATTATTTATTTATAACATTAATCATACATTAACATTCTAATTCTAATAAATAATCTCAATCTGTAGAGAGCATTGTCTCTTGATCTTTCTCTTGGAAATTGAGAATTAACACTACTAATTATGCAATGAAACCCCTGTCCTTTTTATAATACAGTTGATAGACAAAGACTCACACAAGTGCCCCCAAGAGCTCCCTTTTCAATGACAGCTCCTTTAACTCCAAATTCAGCAGCCCTTCTCACACTAGCTATACCGCCTGAGCCAGCACCGATAACAAGGTAGTCGTATTTCTTAATTCCTACAGGTGCCATTGTTCTTAGTGACGTTGTGTACCGACAATGAAATTGCTTGCATATGCGGCGAACACTTAGCAAAATTTGCCTTGTCATGGGTGAAGTGGAGGATTAATTGCACAGAACTAACTTTGGTGAAGAGAAACCGTTTCATTCAGCCAATGGGTAGTATGCAACTAAGAATTCATTGTAAAGCCTGCGACGATTCGCTAAATGTTTTAACAGGAAATAAGAGAATCTAGTTCACACATTCAATAACGAAAACAAAAATACAACGATACCTTAAGGAAGACACCCGCCAATCGAAGCTAAACAAAACAGCGATATTAAAGCTATAGTATAATATATTGGTTTCGCTTTGATACGGTGTTTGAAAATTTTGTGACGATTTGAATTTTAATGTTTTTTTGTCTTAACTTTTATATTTCAGTTTTGAGATGCTTTACCTCTTCTCTAATTATAACATTTATCGTTTCATTATACCTTTGGTATCTTTTGGTGGTGCAATATTATTTTATGGAACACCGTCTTACTGCTTACAGCAGAACCAATCAAAGTATACATCTCACGAGCTAGTTGTCAATACATGGGGATTCACCAACGCGACCAGAACAGGTATTTGCTGTTCGATGGGGCTGTTATGCTCAATAGTGGATGTTATAACTTTTGAATATCTTCTGACAACGCAGTATGAAGTATAGTATGTAGGCATCAATGGATCAGACCATGAATCAATTGAATGTACTATCACTAGGAAGTCGGCAGTAGGCTACTTTATTCTGCGATTCTTGCACATTGACCTTTATCAACTCTGTAGAGCGTAGGCCTAGCTGAGTGATCATAGACATTCTATTGATAATTTTGTACATGACTGGGTGTTTAGTGTATTTTCCAGTTGATTATTCAAGGATGGGAAGCTATGCAGAGAAGCAACGCAGCCTTAGATGCTATAGAAATGGGATGTATGCAATGTGAAATTGAACAGTGCGATGGAACGGTGGGTTATGGTGGCAGTCCAGATGAATCCGGCGAAACTACACTAGATGCCATGATAATGGATGGGTAGGTACAGTCACTTTGTTCATCTAATGGTCTCTGTCATTAAATAGTAAATAGAAACAACACTTTTAGAGTGGTTGTCAAACAGTTATGTAGTGTTTCCTCTGGATGTTTTCTTTTTTTGAATAAATGCTACAGGTGTGATTTGAGTCAAAAAGGTGAATTTATATTTTATAGTATTATTTGTGAATTCAAATCACTGTTACTAATCACTGTTGCTATTTTAATACAGTTTTGTTTGGTTCTTCTGCTATAGGCCATCACATGATGTTGGTGCTGTTGGTGGCTTGAGAAGAGTAAAGCAGGCTATTTCCGTAGCGAGAGCTGTTATGACCCATACTAAGCACACCATGTTGGTTGGTGACGCTGCAACCAAGTGAGTGTTACAGGTTATATTTAGAAATGCGTTTCAAGTTATATGCAAAACAACGTTGAATAATAGACCTGCAGAATTCTATTAATACATTTTGTAGGTCTAATGTACATGTTGTTTAGTAGTTATTTTGTTAGAAATTCAATTAAATTCACATGTTTATACCCTCAGTTCATCACAATTACAATGTGTATGTTTTTTGGTTATATTGAGTAGAGAGTTTGACTGTAGTTAAGAGTATAGGGTAATGAGTTACCTTGTTTTTCTTATTTGAGCATTTTGTTTCCAAAAGTTGTTTTTAATTTGTTGTTTTACTATAGATGAACAATCGGTAAAATATACAAGTCAGTAAATGCAATATGCTGTACATGTACAACCATGTTATATTGGTATCAAATGCAATTTCAGATTTGCTGTGGATATGGGATTCACTGAGACAAATTTAACCACAATGAAATCAAAACTGATATATGAGAACTGGAAAAAGGCGAACTGTCAGCCAAACTTTAGACAAGTACGTAAAGTAATCTTGAAATTTCTACAGGAGTTGTTCTGTCACTTCATAATTGGAAAATTATCATGGCGTAACAGATTTGTATATTCTTTTTGTATAATAATAATAAATAATAATAATGCAGGTGGCACATCCACCTGCTTCCCTCCTACCTGGTTAGATTGCCGGGCGAGGGTTGCAGGGTAAAGACCTTCACCGCCTCTCTGAAGGTGTGTGATTACTCAAATAATAATAATAATAATGGTTCTACTCACAGCGGTACTGCTACTTTTTCATACTTGTTTTGTTTTAGAATGTGCTCCCTGAACCCACGAAGTCATGTGGCCCGTATAAACCATCCCAACCACAAATACCAAGTAACGCTAAGGCTAGGATCAATAATCATGTATCTAAGTACAACCATGACACCATAGGTATGATAGCCATAGATTCTAAAGGTAGAATAGCTGGTGGGACCTCAACTAATGGAGCCACACATAAAGTGCCAGGGTATGTACTTTTGATTTTTGCTTCTCTCTGGAGCGAGGCTGCATAGAGTCACATAAATGCCTATATTGTGCATATCAAAGGTGTGGTGGTAATGACTTCTTCGAAATCACTGTGTTACGATCTCAGGCAGTTATTAGACTATATTTTTATGCTGAATATTCTTAACAGCAGACACGCTTTAGTATAGATCTCAACTTTCAATTAAAAATCTAGGTAACCTAGACTGGGATGATAAATTGTATTTGTTAATTAATACAGGAGAGTTGGGGACAGTCCCATAGCTGGTGCAGGAGTGTATGTAGAACAGGGTGTAGGTGGAGCAGCAGCTACTGGAGACGGTGATGTGATGATGAGGTTTCTTCCCAGGTAAGACTTGGTGGCCATAATTTTTTCGTCTTAAAATGTACATGCATCATACATGCTGTTTGTATAAGATATAACATGTACATGTGGGTCTACTGCTGTTTTATTGAATAGAGAGCGAACAACTCCCAATAATTGGTCAAGTCTTTGCCATGTCAACTCATGACAGAGACATTTTTATCACATGGTTGTATCACACAATTGTAACACTCCAATTAATATGAATGCAATGTTTAATTCTATTACTCCACATATATGTTTTTTTTTATGAAAGTTTGCAGACTTGTTTGTTCAAAGTCTGATTTGTCAGAAAAACTTGATTAGCTCCTCCTCTAAATTATGATATAGAATACCTGCTAGTCTTTTGTATTTTTACATTAATACTATTCAAAGTAGTCCATAGGTATAATCAGTAGTTGCTATCTTAAGCTGTTTAACTTTGTTTAGTTACCACACCGTGATGCTGATGTCGTCTGGTTGGAGCCCGGAAGCCGCCGCTACAGCTGCCATTGCTAAGATTACAAAGAAGTATCCAGAATTTAATGGAGCGATAGTGGCTGCCGATATGAATGGTAAAGTTGGTAAGTTGACATGCATTTACCATTATGTGTGTTGTAATGTATTTTACCGTGTAGAACTAAACATGCCTTATCTAACTGGAAACCGAATTTGATAATTTTTAAAACTAGCATGTAGGCCGAGATGCTAGTTCAGAGATGCTCAGTCTTTGGCGTATGCTCAACTTTGTGTATACAATAGATGGTACTAGTTTCCATTCGTAAGGTGGAGTAGAAAGGCATGTAATTGGTTAGTATTGAGTTATATTACTTTACAGGCGCTGCTTGCCATGGATTCAGTCATTTTCCATATTCCTACAGAGATAGTAACGAGGATAAAGTGCAGACAATTACTGTAACTTGCTCACATAGTGTTTAGTTATGTTTACCATTATTATAGTAACAACAATCCCCTTTGTTTCAAGGTCCAAACGGATCTTTATCCTTAATATGTTTATTACTTTTCTCATGTCTTTAGTAACAGAATGAATTTGATTTAATTTGCACATTCTATTAAACTCATAGCAGAATAAAACAAAATAAAACTATAATATACTTCCACAATGCTTGGATGTTTGATTGTTTTGTAAAATATTTCATCTGTGCATTTTCATTTACATTAAAATGCATATTAAACTATTTACAATTGTGGAACGTTGCAGTCAAGGGAATCAATTCCTTCCTACCTATATCTGAACAATGACAAAACAGAGCAGCATAGTTCAAGGTAAACAATATACAGCACATATATACACATAATGTTAGTTACATCAGAGTCATAGCGTTTAAGAATGTGCCTGCTTTAGTCTTAGGTACTTTTGCTTCTCATTGCTAGCCTTAGCTCTAATAACTTTCTCTCTGCGATGTGGCAAGGCTTTCAGCAGCCTATCCATGACGCTCCGAGAGGGCAATTCCTCCACATTGGTATGTATGGAGAAAAAGAGCTCATTTTCCTCCGCTGTCCAAAAGATTTTAGGGTTTTCCTTCCCTGAAAGAAAACAGATTATCAACCTGTAAATAGGAAGTGAATGAAATTGCAAGAGCCATAGGTGCATCCCTACTTACAATTACTTTAGAAATGCCCCAAATTGCTGCAGCATTTGGTGGAATTGCGAGTGCAGTGAAATTTTGTAGTTTGTTATATGAACTCTTTCTCTTACCAAAAAGAGGAGAATTGCTACAACCTACTGCATAGTTTTCTGAAAGTGAGTGCTTCTGATTTCTCTACTAACTACAACTCAACCAGCGCAAGAGGCAAATAAATAATCAGCTTACCTGTTTTGCTGTTACTTGGATAGAAATCGGTCATAAACTCCATTATTGCACTGGTATCACTTTCTGTTCTTATTACTTAATAAATAAAGGACATAATCTATCACTAAAACCGTCAATGTACATAAGATACATTTACGTAAAAGAATGTACTGCAGATAATGGCATTTCTATTAAAGAACTTAAATCCCTTTGGTTGAGGGGTGGGAGGGATAACTTTGATAATTAGTCAAATATGCCTTACCATTGTTTTCCTGGTCATTTCTATCAGCAGAAAGCTTGGCCAGCATATCCTCCACCTCACTGGTTGGTAACAGATGAGACTCCACATTAAACTCTGATTCCAGATCTTCAATGTTATTGACCTCTAGTGTGAAAAATATACAACAAATTATGACTTGGTATGTAGCAGCCGTGATTAAACATGTGCCCTAGAACAGGGTTGGTGAAGATCCAACACGTGATTGAGATGTCAACTGCTACCAATGGCTTAAACTGGGGAATTCTATCCCAAATTATATTTATCTAGGTTTGGGAACTGATCGAACTTCAATATCACAATCACATATGTAATTGATCTTAAACCCTAGAAGCAACTTTTGAGGTTCCATTGCAATCGTTGTTGGTAACAAAAAGAACTTGGCAATGATCAGAAATGGAAAAAAAAATACAATAAAACCTGTTAACAAGGTTGGCTGTCATTAGAATATGAGAAGTTTCTGTATTCAACTACATGTTACTACTAACAGGGTACAAAGCACAGCATATTTGATAAAGGTAATTGCTGAACTTTCGTACCTGATATATAGATAGTGTGAGCTGGTTCAGAAAGGGTAATACTGTCTTTTAGTAGCGACGGAGTAGTAGGTTTCTGATCCTTCGAAATTGCAGCATCCTTTACTTCAGATAATATGTTTACAGGAGTGGATTTTATCAGTCTAGTAGAAGATGACTCTTTGAACATACGCTGAACGTTCGTATGAGAATAGAGCGAAGTCTCAAAACCTTCTGCTTCATCAAATAAAATCAGATTACCAACTTTTAGTGCCAAGCCGATCTTGAGTTTGGTGAGCTGCTTTATAAGCCCAACTGTTTCAACCTTGGTATTTAAATCACAATCCATGTCTGTTGTGATCAAAGACACTAAGCGTTCACACTGCCTGGGCGTTAGTAAAGCATTGTATGATACAAAAGCTGAAGACTCCGGCTGCAAACTTTGTAGAAGTCTTTCCAACAACTGAATCTTCTTCTGAGCAGTAAGATTGAATAGTTCCTGCCGCCGTATACGGCTCAAGAGATATTTCGCGTATTCTAACACTAAACTATCTTTCCCAATGAGTCCTACCAGTCAGAATTGAGCAGCAAATCAAAATCATGAAACCAGATCTAGCAAAGATTGGCTCAAATAAAGAACCAGTCACTCTGATAGAAAGCTTACGTATTTGACACATGCAACTAGCAACTTCCCACATGATTAGATTAAGATATATAGAGAAACACTTACCACTCGTGATATCGTTTTTGCCACTTAAGATGGACGACAAGGCTCTATCGCTACCTTCACCAGGTAAGAGTGGAAAAAGGAGACATTTTCCGGCAACATTAGGACCCAAAGAAACAGAAGGTAATACATTTACATGTACTTTGGAATGGCACTTTTGCCAGTGTCCGAGCAAGTTTTCTGTGTGGTAGAACCCATAGCAGGATTCACACGGCAAGTACTCATCTGGTTCTCCTACCATGTTAGGGGTGTCCGCTACTATGAGCTTCCCGATTCTTCCTGACAGAATCTGGAAATCAAACGCATAAAATACATGTAAGTTGTTAATAAATAGTATTCAAATTTACTTTACACCAGATGCAATTAGATACTCCACATCAACTGGTTTCTCTATCTCCAACATAAGTATATGTGAAGTTTTTTTATGCAAGGAATTTTTCCTTTGCACAACACCCTTAACACCAGATATATTGCAAGGTGGCCATAATACGAGGGATGCATTGTGTGCAGTTGGTTCAGAGTACGTCTGCTGCTAACCACTGAAGCTTCCTTTTATAAGGTTGCTGAGATGGTACAATAGGTACATGCAGTATGTTCTTTTCACTGTGCAAGGAGATTAGGTACTGTAGAGGCCCCTTTGGTTCAAACCTCAACCGGGATTGGTATTTTAATGGAGGTGAAATGCGTCTTCGACTACCGAAACGACAGATTCCTTGCACAAAAAACATCATATAAGTATGCGTGTAGTGAGAACTAAGCGATATTATAATCGGAGCAGTTCTACACAGACTGTTTGCAAACCCGAACTAACCTGTGAATTGTATAAAAGATTTCCCACATTAATAAGCTTCGACCATAGTTTAGATCTTGTTGTTTCATCCAAAATCCTTGACATGTCGATGACCATTTGTTTATTAGTGTGTCGTCTCTGATAGTGAAATAGCATTTTATTGGAGATGAACATTTTTTGGCAGAAGTAGCAAGATGACACAGTTTCATCACCATTACAGATTGAAAGAGAAGATACATTGGCAGCTGACTTTGGATTATTAATAGATTCCTCTGGATTGAGTATTGGAGCTACAAATATTGCAGATAGTATTCAAAAGCAGCAACTCTCATGATATGTTACTCTGTGACCAAGTCAGAAATGTCCTCTAAGGCTGCTCAATACCCTTGCAGAAATGAAGATTAGAATACTGGAAATAATTAGTTTTTGGTTTGTCAAAACAAGTATTCCACTAAAGCTGCGGCTCTGGGCTTCCAACACAAAGCGCTTTTCAGACAATTGTGTACGGCTAAGCGCGTTGGATAATGATTATGACTGTGTAAAACTAAACTGAATTCACGAGATAACCCAGTGTCCATTATTTATTGCCAGCTTTCCACTGGTAGTCCGTGCATGGCCTGTGTCAGACTCCCTTACAACGGCATGAATGGCAGCCAGCGTTCACACAGGTGCCTCCCTGCAAGTCAATCAGTAAGTTTCAGTCTGTCAGAAATCCAGGTAAGTGAACGAAGCAAACATACATTTATTACATCAACACCAAAACTACCCACTCCATACATAAATGCCGACCTTTCATATGAGTGTGTTTACAGGAAATGGGATCATTTAAGAATTATTTGTCTAAAACGGTAATGGAAACAACCAAGAAAGATGGACTAAACAGCTTTCTGGCGTTGGTGGAGATATATGAACATCAAATAACATCATTATTTAGATAATACGGGGAGAATTTCATGCAATACAAATAAAATTAATGTACAATAAAGTTTTTGCATCAAACTATTACCATACGAGCACAATATAAAATGATTGTTAAATGTATATAATATATAAGTTATATATAAATTATAAAATGCATTTTGAATTAAATGAGTGTTTCTGTTACTATCAAAGCTGCCACCTTATGCTTCCATTCAGTTAGAGTTAGGGGCTTTACATAAGCTTCACGCTGTCCAACGCTCTGACGTAGCGACCTCGTTCACAGCGTAAAGCAGCTAGCTCTTTTTGCAGAGGTTCGTGCAACTCATGGGTGACAGGTAAACGCTTTCCTAATCCTGCTAAGGTCTCGATCTCTCTGCCTAACTGCCGAAGCACACGAGTTAGAGGGTGTTGTACCATCCGTTGGCGGTTGTGGCAATTAGTAGACAAAAGACTTCGCTCCAAATACCGTTCTAGCAGATTGGGGGAAAGGTGATTACCTTTTCTTCTAGTAGCCGTCGTTGATTGAAATCTATAACTATGTGGCCAAGATAAGAGAGCTCTGTTTCTGGTAGATGCTGTCACATTTCTTCGA
Organism: Bugulina stolonifera; assembly: GCA_935421135.1. NCBI lineage: Eukaryota > Metazoa > Bryozoa > Gymnolaemata > Cheilostomatida > Bugulidae > Bugulina > Bugulina stolonifera. The sequence goes on from OW285196.1 coordinate 9,473,742, forward strand.
CGAGAGCGGGTAGTATAATAAGTCAGCTGAGGCTTAGTTACGGGTACTGGGTGACGCCTAGCAGTATAGCGACTTTTGGTTAACTCAGTTCTCTTTCCGTTCCCTTTTCCATCACTTTTATCTTTACAATCTTCACCACTCCCTTGCTCCATTACTTTAATTTCATTATCAGTTCTTGTGTCATCCGTTGTTTTGCCCATTCTCTCTGTTGCCTCCTCTATTTCCATCAGTTCATCGCACACATTCGTTTCTGTATTTCCATCAACTTTATCATGATTTCCCTGTGTTCTGACAGGACCAGTCTTCTGGCCCGAGTCATCAGGCTCTACATACTCTGCAGTGATGGTTCCACACTTTTTAGCTGGCGGAGTCTGTCCCTGTACAGTTGGCCGATGGATGGCATGGTTGCTGGTGCTAGGTTCATTGACTTGGGCCTTTTCAATATCTGTAAGCTGAGGAATGGGGATTGGCGTAGTATCCTCTTTGGCATTTTTCTTTTCTGGCCCTACACAACTAGGCACTGGAGGGATCCATTGCATGGACTTGGGCCAGTTCATGGCCTGCTTGAAATGCTCGAAGTTTAATGCATCCACCTCGTAGATTCCACTACTACGGCATGGTCTCATCTTACCCCTGTTTTGATGATTGTAGACGGCATCATAGCTGACAGAATGAAAGCGACACCTGCAAAAGCAGCGCGCCACATGTTGCTGAACATGTACTCTGACTCGGCGAGCAGTCCCAGGAAATTGGCATATGCTACAATGGCTTGCTCCCTTGGCGCCAATAGTACACGCTCGAATTAGTTGGCGAGTCTCCTCGGCTAGCCATTTGAGTTGAGCAGGTGGTTCAGGACATTTAATTATGATAGGTGTCTTGTTCATAGCAAATTCTGTTGGTCTTATGTGTTTGAACTCAACGGATCCTTCCTGTACAGCGCCCATCTCTCTGCTTCTATTAGTATGTGATTCTTCGCGCATTCCTAAAACAGAAAGCATTTTATTATACATAGTGTTACCATTTTCAGGCGCATTCTGGTCCTAGTCTATCTAACAATCTGTCTCTACGAAGAAAGGTTCCATGAGATCATGTGCAGTGAACCAGATCACTATTCATATGGGAATTATCATTGGCACAATATTGATTGCTCCATTATGAGCAGCAAGATGCCTGCTCTCCAACGCGTCAAATTTAGTGTAAATAAAGCTACACATATATCCTGGGTGTTCCGAAGCAGTCAGCAGAGGCACAAGTCTAATGAATATGCATGCAAAGTTATATTAATGATATGCAATATTACTTACCATCATAGCCGATGCGACTTCGTAACCAATTGTGAGTTGTCCTGTTCATAGCAGGGTTCTCTACCAATGCACACAATAAAAAAGTTAATCTCACAGTCATATTACTCTATGACGCTAGTTGTGGTCTACTGGTTGTGGCAAAATATAAAGACAAAATTCCACATTTTACCTCAAATTGAACAAGCATATTTGGATAGTAGATGCCACATATTTCGCAGAAAAATATAATTTTTATATTTGAAACAATGCAGCATGTCATCATTTCCGTTATTACAATAATGAGAAGTGTTTATTGAACTACAAATGCTCCAATTCACATGTATCATTGGATAATATACACCTGGTGTATAAAACATGAGAATGGTTTTAGCGTGAATGGCAAAATTTTAGAAAAAAGTCACCAGTGTAATATGATGATTAAATTTATTAGATAATTCTAGTTTCTACGTTCATAGTTTGGGCAATGAGTATTTTGAATACAATCAAAGAAGATTGAAGAGATTACACATCTAAAACAGATCATCGGATATTAAAGACAGTTGGTAATGCTGAAATTGTAAGTCACCCTTTTAATAATATCAATATACTGGGTGTGCAATGTTAAAAGATAGCAGGATGGATGCTAGTAACAGTTAGAATAAGGCTCCGATTTCAATGTTTTAGTGCTAGGACAGAACTTATGCTCTATAAACAGCTATGACTTTCGAAAATGTATTGTTCACACATATACTATGTTGCTGCACTATCATTAAAACCTATTCCTTTAATACTAGTCACAGTAGATCTTTCGTTCTTGTTCATCATCAAAGTCTGTTGTAAAACTCAAATTGAACAAGAGTGATAAAAATTACATAAATTATAAAAACATAAGCCATTACAATAAAATGACCATGGAAACACGCCATAAACAATGTAAATAAATGGCATCAAAAACAAACTTTCATAGCATAGTTTGACTAAACGGCAAATTATAAACTGAAAAGAACAAGCTTATCAATTTTTAAAACTGAACAACAGAATGCTGTTGCTACAGCAATTGTCGAATTCTGAATGCACGTTTTCGCAATGATGAAGCTTTATGCTCTAACTTAGTTGCTTTACGATCTAAACTGTCAGCTTTTTCCTTTTGCTTGAACCAATTTTCAACAGCCAGCAGTCGCTCTTCCTCTGTAACTGCATGCCTTTCAACTACTGGTAAGGAAGGGTTGGTTTTGGTTAGCCATCGATCTCGACTAGACTCGCTGTTGCAAGATTTACATTTGGCTGCTGAAGAAGTAATCGCAGTAGTAGTTGGTTCATTCTTTGAGGAGGGTGTTGGATCATCTGACACATCGAGGATAGGTTGGACGGACACAGTACAAGCTGTAATATTGGGGTTGCTGTTGTCTGGAAGATAGTCTGATGCATTTGGTTTTTTATCTTGCTCTATGATTGCATGATGTAAGACGCTGGTCACATTGTGATCTTCGATAGGTTTTCCACTAGTAGTCTCACTCTCAAAGGTGTGAATACTATTTTCAGGTATCGGCGCTGAGTCGAACGACACATCTTTTGCTAGAAACTCAAATTCTACTGCAGATGAAATTTTCTGTCTCTTACCCTGTCCATCGAGTGCTGGTATACATGGTCCAAACGCAGGAATAGGATCCCACCCTAGAAATCTTGCTAACGACTCGAACTGTTCAACATCTGATTCAAAAACCCGTTTTTCTTTACCTCCATGTTCAAAAGTTCTATTCTTCGATATTTGATGACTATAGACTGTGTCCCTACTAACACTGTTGTATCCACAGGGGCAGAATACTTTGGTAAAGTGTTGCCTAACATGGATTCTGAGTCTTTTAATATTGGTATGGAGGCCACATACTCCACATGTATTACTATTTCCTACAGCTGATTTGATCTTTTCGTTGGTCGTGGTACTGATCCATTTTAATTTTGGAAACTTAGCTAGTAATCTGCGGCGTTGTTCATCATCTATACCCCGTGACCTAGGCTTCATGTTGCCAGTCGATGATGGAACCGAAGAAGCAAGTGTTTGAGATTCAGACACGTCATGGAGTGCTCCATCTACATTAGAGACCAAATCAAACTCTCTTTAAATCCCTATATGGAGACTAAAGTGAATTACAGAAGCAACCTTTAAACAATAATATTATGGATTGCTAGCTGATGGAGCATGTAACTCTGTCCCAACACAGCAAACATTCAAATGATATAGAGCCGTGTAACCACAACACAATTTTTGTACACAGAGATTTATGAAAGTTCGGTAAGATATTTTAAAAGGGGTAAACTTCAGTTCTCCTTGAGACATGGGTGATAGGTATACTTATAGTGATGTTATAACTTAAAGTTGTTAAACTGTTATGTGGTCATAGCAACAATCATGTTGCTTGATAATAATATTGAATATGAAGTCAGAGTATTGGCTACTGGAAAGGACAGTGTCAAATGTTTTAGTCTTAGGGAGCTTACTGTTGGATATCTGTAAATGGTACTGGATATAGAATCTCAGTGCTGGATACGGGTATACATTGAATATCAAACAAGTTACGTGCAATATTTCATTTGTTTTAACTGCTCGTTTTTTTCCGAGTTGGACCTCCAACTGTAAAGATGAATGGTCATTGGCAGCATGGAATAGTTAAAATTGTCTTGTTCAGTAATTGAAAATGGTGGTGAAATGTTCGATATGATTATACTGCTGCGTGATGCAGGCAGTCTATAAAAACATGAATTGTAAGGTTCATCCACATCGTCAAAACTTGACTCTGGTCTACGATGGCACGGAGGTTAGCCGAATAATGGACCGGCCTGGGCCATAAATAAAAATCCAAAGACGGCCGTCAGTCAAATGGCTATTGACTTGGGATTTTGCTTAGTCTGAGAAAATCATCCCTAGCTCATAGGCACATCTATGCTTCTCGCAAGAAGTTGAAGATTTTACCTCTGGCTCAGGTCGATGTGTTCATAACCCTGTGATGACAGTGGGCCGGGAACACTATTGTAGTGTCCACATCTGCAGGCACAACTTGAATGATGAAAGATTCTGAAAGTTAGTCTTACTCAACCTTCCACTACTCAGCCATAGCTAGCCCATATCCACCTCCCTATCTTCCATTCTTCACCATTGACCCATTTCTGCAGGCCTACAGGCCCCAACCCTTAACCCATATGCTTGAATGGGGGAAAAAATGCACATCAACACCAAAAGCCTCTAGATCATAGTAACGATTTTTATGTTTTTGGGTGAGTGCATCAAGGGAAGGTTCGTCACTTTCAACTAAACATTGACCCTTTGTCTTGATAGGAGCTCAGGATTAACCCGTTTCAATGCGTTAGCCCGATGCTATTTGTAACTTTTTACTTGCCTTGACATACTGTACATTGTTAGTTTCAAAGTAAACTTTTAAAAACAAAAACATTTCAAAATTGAAACTTTGATATTCAAGGAGGGGGAACAATTTCCCCGAGAGCTATTACATTGCTCGAAGCATTGGCACGCACAGATGAAAGAGTATATGGTACAACTTACCTGTTTGTTGTTGATTGCCGGATTCATGATCGTATTCACTGTACTTTCGCTTGTGACCGTATGTGTCTAAATCAAAAATCAATTATTAAATCAAATTTGCAGTCAGAAAATACACAGACTAATTAAGTAATACAATAATATAGTATTACTTAATTGGTCTGTGTAAAATTGATTAGTCATTGGGAGCATGGAATAGTTAAATTGTCTTGTTCAGTAATTGAAAATGGTGGTGAAATGTTCGATAGGATTATACTGCTGAGAGATACAGGCAGTGTATAAAAACATGGATTGTAAGGTTCATCCACATCGTCAAAACTTGGCTCTGGTCTACAATGGCATGGAGGTTAGCCGAATAATGGACAGAGATGTGTGCAAGTTTTATTTTGGAAACTCAAGTTTCCATGGCCAACTCTTAGTTGTGACTCTTCAAGTTACAAGTCAATTCTTTCAGTGACCGATCCAAACTTTCAAGTTTCGAGTTAAATATTTACATGTCTTCAGAAACTCAAGTTTTTGTCAAGTTATCCAAGTTAACTACAAGCAAGTTTCAATTCAATTCTTTGTCTGTTTAACTCGAGTCTTTTTATAGAGTTATTGGGTTATTGTTTAGCTTATGGTGAAATTTTGTTAGGAAATAGTGTTGGAAGTTCAAATTTCAAAGCAAAATGTCACAGTTTTAGTGTAAAATGTCTTATAATTGTGGTTGGTGGTTACAACTGTGGTTATTTCTATTTATTACAATTCACAGCAGCCCAATGAAAACTCGAGTTATTGAATATTTCAACATAATGATGTGTGAGTTGAGAGTCTTTGATCATAGCCATAAGTGAATTACAATTCAAGTTACAAGTTTTTGATAGCTGTGTATTCAAGTTACGAGTCTTCATAATAAGCCATAAAATGTTGCTTGAATTAACTCGAGTGAGAGTCTTTAACTCGAGTCTGGCATCTCTGATAATGGACCGGTTCATCCGCATAACACTAATACAAATTTCATTTCATCTTATAAAATAAAATCTGTATTGTGATAAAATAGAATCTGCTGAGACTTACTTTGAGAAGGGTCAAGCGTAAAATCTGTAGTAAAATCTGCTCGATCTAAAAATTTAAAAGTAAATAAATTAACAAACACACATAAAGCATAAACTGCACACAAAACCATGCATGCAGGTGGTGGAGAGTCTTGATAAGAAGTGAAGTTGCTTGATGACACATGTATTTTGAGAAGTGCTCAGAAGTTTACTTGCTCTCGAAAATGGACCAAAACAAATGCACACAGCTGTGAAGTAAAATAGTAGGTGGAAGATAACAAACACAAGATTAATGTGTACAGGCAGAGTAGTGATGCTTACTTTGATATGTATTGTATAGCTGATCTGCAGGAAAGCCTTCGTCATCTATTAATTTAACAAGAAATAAGTCATAGCCACATACAATACGTAATACAATTATATCTAGTATTTATACTAATATAGCCTACAATAGAACTTTTATTTACATATAATTATGTTAATTACAGAACGGCAAGATGTAGTGTTAGGCCCGTTGTGGCATAAAATCATTTTTATACTTCGTACTTTTTAGTACCGTGGTGCATTTGGCCATCCTACTTTATGGACCTCGGAATCTGAAGATTATACGAACGACAGTAATGCTGATCTTCTAGGACATGATTATGCGGGTCTTGAACATGTAACCCTAATATCTAAAAGCTAATAATCTACACCATCCTGCTACATATATGATGGAAGCAATGCCGCGGAATAATAAGTTCTAATATACAGCCAAGACATGGGCCCAAAGCTTACACATTGGGGAGAAATCCCAGCACGGGTGATAGACACCTAATATTGAGTCAACATTGGTTTGTTACTTGGCAGGTGTACATGAAGTTTTCAACCAGAAGGCCAATGCTTCCTTTTCTCCATCAAAAATTTGGATTTATGTAGCATAATACAGTAATAATACTGCTACTGTTTTAGTTAGAGTAATTTGGATTTATGTAGCATAAGACAGTAATAATACAGCTACTGTTTTAGTTAGAGTTTCTGGAAATCAACGTTCTGCTATAATACACATGAGACATGACATCACACAAGTAAATGGATGACAGTTTGAAATAGTAAAGGTTAAAAGAAACATAATACGTACAAGTATTGGGAGGTGTGTCAGAGAACAAAGCTGGCGCTGGGTCGTCTTGATCTGAAAAATATAAAATAAAATAGAAAAGTTAAATATAAAGATAAACTTTAGGCTTATTTGATACTGACTGATCAGCTGTTACAGCAGTTAAGATTGCTAGCTGCACGCTATGGCCAAGCAGTGCAACTCTGAATAAAGAAATCCAATTCATCATTTTTCTATTTGCTCCCAAAGTGTTAATATTATCAGGTTAAACATTGTAAAAATAGGAATAACACAACACAGATCAATCCCGTGAGGCTAGTGATTAATACCCACTACTGAAACTAACATATTTAAAGGATGTCATGTTCACATCCTGAAGAATTAAATGGGTTAGGAGGTATAATTTCTGCTATGTTCAATGCAGCCGGTCTTATTCAGGTTTGCTGTAGCTGTGCTACTACAAGCAGAGTTGTGTTCTCTCGCCCACACTTAACCAGCCAACATTATTCAACGCTGCTTTGAAAAAAACTGTTTCATTTGTGTCTTATCGACAAATTTCTTGAAATTCAGTTGTTTACATAGAAAGAGCAGTGTAGAAATCTAACTATTTCACAGAATTTACAGATACTACATGGTATGGTAACCTGTGCAAGTTTATGAACTTTTCTGGGCTTTCTTATTGCATTTCCAACTCAAAAATATACACATGAAATCACTTATTCTACCCACAGTCTGCATTTGAGAAAGTGCGTGATACTCTCAGCTAGACCCACATACAATAGGCTTCTACATAAGACCTGTATAGACGGGGATTCTACGTGAAGAAAATCGAGCTAAAGAATTGTTCTCACAGGCTACTAGAGAATGAGGTAACACCCAAGACTAACCTGCCAGATCTACTTCAAACTCATTGCCCAGACTGACAACTGACTTGACTGCTGGAAGTTGAACCTCCATGTCATTTGGTACTAAAATGACATCATACAATTGTAAATACAATAATTAATACATTTTTAGATGACTATTATATTATGACAAAAGCAAATTTTATTTTGTTATCACTAACTACTAATTAGCATATTCTAAAGCCAATTGGTTTTACATTCGGCCTGCAGTTGAAGAATCCACTAACTTACTAATCAATACTAGCTGAGTTACTCTGTTCATGATTCGAAATCATCGATACTAAACAGTAAACAGGATGTGACACCATCTTATTTGTTACTGCTTTGTTTGCAATGTGGATGAGCATCTTTCATTATGTATAAACAGTAGAGATAATTGATAAGTAGGAATACAGACCTTCGACATAGTTAGATTGTGAATAAGTTGGGTCAACAACTTCCCGTTTGATATCTAAAAATAATCATCATATTAATAGCAAATAGCGAATAAACCTCATATGTGTAACAGCAGGGTCAATACGACCGGCTAGTCACAAAAGACAAACAGCCTAGTCATGAGTCATGAGTCATGAGTCATGAGTCATCAAACATCAAAACTGAGTCATCTGACAAAGTGTCTGAAGAACTAGTCTCATGAAATCCTGTTGATATTTATTCAAATACGAAGAGAGCAACAGTTTCAACATTATCATTATAATTAGTAAGACTTCAAGAATTTAAAGCAGGTTGATGGCCAAGCCTACCTATATTCTGAGGAAATCTTTCGTCTGGTGGAACTTCCTCCTTACACAGTGGTGCATCTAAAATATATGGCAGGTAAAGAAGCTCCAGAATCCGAGTGAAATGACGGACATTAAACAACAAGATGCATAATTTATGTTTAACTTCTATGCTACAAAAACTTTGCTATACTGTCGGGAGCCAAGTTGGTGCACATTACAATTGGGTTTACAGTCTAGAAGTGGCCCTTGTGGGTGAATAAAAATGCATCCTTATCGATGTAAGCCTACTAAAGAAACAATATATATACATAGTACATTTATAAGCTTAACAAGCATACCTTGAAGGACTTTGCGTAGGTAATCTTCAATAGAAGATTTGGTCAGTTCTTCAATGTTCTCACCTTCCCACAAAGTATGTGCCATACCAGTGGATAGGTACAAAGTGAATGACAATCTAACATAACGGTCATGTGTTGACATGTTCACCGCGGGCCCTGAAACAAAAACAAAAAACTTAAATTTGTCATCATTATACAAAATTATACCGGTAGTCCTACCTGTGATTTTAATGCTTTAAACTACACATGAAATACAGGAATAGGCCGGGGAATACATTGTAGTAATAATTTTATCAACCCTCTATAGATCTTTGTAACAAAAGAATATAATAGGGTATCAGTTAATTAAATAGTAGGTCTACAATATAGAAAAAGCTCGGTTGTCTGATTTATCGCCAGCACTTAACCTAATCCCATGCATGGCACATGACTCATCAGCTAAGATATAAAAATCATAAGCAGTTTCCTTTTGGTATTTATTTAATCCGATACAAAACGAGCTGCAAGCTAAACAGTTTACACTGAGCTAAAAGTTTTAAGAATGGGCACGTTACATCATATCAACTGAACAGTATTAACCTGCTGAAAGCTGGCCATCTTTGGATTTTTATTTGCAACCAAGTCGCTCCAAGAGGTCGTAAAGACACTAAAAGCCACAACAATAGACTTGTCTGTAATCAAAGCATTGGTCGACTTTTTATGCTAATTTGAATAACACCTCATATTAGGCACAGGGTTTTTTACATCATCAGAAATACCATTATTTCCAGGTAAGCGTTTCCGAGCGTTTGAGAGAGCATAATATGTAAGAAAAGTAAGTAAAATTACAGCTGTGATCTTGTGGTTAGAGCTCTGGATTTTCATGTGGGAGATCCAGGATTATTCCCCGTAAAGTTCAATGGTGTTGTTACAAAGGGCATCCAACCTAATAATGCTCCTGTGTTACTTGGCCACTTCCTGAGACCTTCAGTTCGCCAGTATTAAATTATTTCGTTACCAATTCCTCTGTTTTGAGTTTCCGAGATGTTCTAATCAGCAAACTCTGCCGATAGGTAGGTAGGCCTATATCACGGACAGATTGGGGGTAACTCTTAATGATAACAATATATGATAGCTGTGCCCACTGTTTACTGAACATACATAGCCCATATGTGTGTCCAGCACACTGGGCACAGTTACCGTTTATATTGCTATCATAAGGAGCTACGTCCCTCTGCCAATGATTTAACTGTAGTGGTACCCTTCAATACTAACTCTTACGTCTTACGTCTTCTTCTTTAGAACGTACTAGAGCTTGATGCAAGGGGTACGCCTCATCTGATTTTGGTTTTTGTCAAGATTACTATGGTCATATATTTATGTTATGCTAACATGTTGCACTAATATAGATTTGTTGCTGTGTTTATTGTAATAACTGTGACTTAAGCTCATGTATAGTCCTGGGCAGAAAGCTACCATGGTAAGCAAAAGTTTTTGCGTAGATAGTGGGTGGGTCACCTTTTGTAGTAGCTCTAGTGACAGTTGTATTAGTAGGACGATTGTTCATCAGCTCATCATAAGTGTTAGCAAGAGCTTCGTGGTGTTCTTCATTCGCCAAAATGCGTAAGAGGAGGTTGTGTCAGTTTTTCCTGCAGCGGTTGCTAAGCGTATCAAGATTAAGTTCCTTGAGGACAGCAGATATGCTAACTCTACCTTTTAAGTTACAGATGTAACGCACAGCACTGTTTTGTACCACTTCAATGTTGGTAATTTGGTAATCATGGACGGGATCCCAGACGGCAGATGCATATTCCATGTGTGGCCGACAGAGACTAGTATATGCAAGTAGCTTAGCATCTTTGGTTGATCCGTGGAGTGCCCCCCTAACCATACCCAGTTGTCGTCTAGCTTTGGTGATTTTTGAGCTAATATGAGAGGTGAACTTTAGATTAGATTGGATAATCACACCCAGGTATTTAGTTTCAATTTCAGTGTCGAGTTGTGCGTCATTTAGGGTGTAATATGCCGCCGGAGCTTCCGGTTTATGATTGAAGGTCATAATCGAGCATTTGGTAGTGTTGAACGACATGCACCAGGTGTTAGCCCAATCGGGCAAGGAAGTTATATTCATCTGAAATCTTGAATGGTCCTCGTCAGTGTTGACAGTTTGGTAAATGAGAGTGTCATCAGCGAATAAGCTGACATTACAATCTATATACTCAGGTAGATCATTTATATAGATGAGAAATAGTGTAGGGCCCAACACAGAGCCCTGTGGAACACCTGAAGTAACTGGTAGTTCCGTCGATTTCTCTCCTGCTACTATCACTGTTTGCCTCCGGTTATGCAGGAAGTCATGAATCCAAAGCAATATTTTGTTGCTAATATTTGGTACACGGGCTAACTTAGACATAAGCAGTTGATGGGGAACTTTGTCAAAAGCTTTAGCAAAGTCCATGATAATGGCATGTATGGTGTTACCTTTATCAACACTACGAGCTATGTCATGATAGGTGGTACAGAGTTGTGTTTCGCAGGATAATCCTCTACGAAAGCCGTGTTGGCGGTTGTGCAGAACTGTATCTAGGGTGTCGTTCAGGTAGTGTAGGATAATGTGTTCCATTAGCTTGCAGGGAATGCTGGTGAGTGGGATGGGTCGGTAATTATTGGGTTGATCTGAAGCACCCCTTTTGTGGAGCGGGCTAACATGAGCAAGTTTCCAGCTTGGCGGAAGTTTAGAGCATGTTAAGGAGACGTTAAATATATGTGTAAGGCAGCGAGCAGTCATGATGGGGTCGATCACCAAATCTTCTTTACGTAATCCATCCGGACCTGGGGCTTTACCAGACTTGAGGCCCTTTAGAAGCTTTATCACACCATTCACTTCCATTTCTCCACAGCTAGGATTATTTGCTGATGGATTTTGACTGCGGAGGGTATGTGTTTTGTTAAACTGGTTGTGGAAGTGAGTGTTAAGGATTTCAGAACATGATGCAGGGTCATCGGTGATGACACAATCTGAGCTGAGCAGTGAGATGCATTGTTTTGGTTTTTGCCCATTGAGATGTTTGTAGAATGGCTTGCTGTTACCCTCAAGCAGGGGCCTGCACAAGCGGCTTTCCACATAAGTCTTCTTTGCTTTGTTGAAGTATTTCTTAGCTTCTCTCCTCTTGCTTTTGTAAAGGATCTCACTGGTTTTATCACTTCTCTTTTTCTTCCAGTTGTTGTAGAGTTGTCTCTCCTTAGCAGCCAGCTTACGACCTTTTCTGTCAAACCAAACTGGTTCATCATAATATGATGAACCAGTCCATCTACAGTTGTGAGCCCAAGGCCATATTATGGCCTTGGGCTCACAACTGTAGTTAGTACACACTCATTGATGGACTTTTTTTATGCCTAGTGAGAAGTGCTTCCACATTACATCAACATTGTCAATATCTGCCAAGTCATGTTTCAGTCTCCACATCTTGTCATTGAATTTGTCTACATCAGCTTTGTGGTATAGTTTCACTGTGTGTTGTGCTTTTTTTAATGTCTGTAGATTGGCATCTATAGTTGCTTGAATAATAGAGTGGTCACTAAGTCCAGGGTATATGATTTCTATATCATCTCATGCATCATCTGAGAATTGTTGGTGCACAATAAGTCTAGAGTGTTTCCCTGTATGTGGGTTGGTTCCATCACCATAGAAATGTAATTCACTGATGGTGAATCGATGAGAAATATGAAATGAACTAGTTCAGTTTTCCAAAAAATTAAAACATCCAGAAATCTTCTCTTCTTCCCGAGGTTACGTTAGCTCATTTGTTTGATAATTTCAATCAAATTTCGACTACGCTTTCTGTGAGGGCTTCTGTTTGCTTTCCATTTTGCTTCGACTTTCTTTATAATTTTTTATTAAATTCAGCTTCAAGTGAAGATCAAGTGACTGATAAATTTAAATTTTATTTTTTAATCACCAGGTTCTTTAAAATTAAAATAAAAACTGCAACTATTTAGTAAAGTATTATTATTTTATTATTCATTAACGTGAACGGAACTACATACAGCAAATTTACAATGTGAATGTAGGCCTATGAATTATAGGACACAGTCGGTTTGCAGTTATTTACGAATTAGTTGGCACTTTTTTGTTAACAAAAGATCAACAGGATCAACCGGAATGTTCGCATTCTTGCATGTACTGCACTCGCTAGAACAGCACTCGGAAACGAACTTACGGTTAATGTGAATACGGGGTATAGTAGGGACCCCGTATTTATCATTCTGGCGTAAACATGGATTCTAGCGTAATACAAAATTCGAGTGCAAATAGATACATGTACATATTTCATAAAAATCTAGACGAAATAACCTACTCCTGGCCCGAAATAAAAAAAATAATCACCAAGGACTGGATACTAGCTCTAGAATGATGAACAATGCATGTAATTTGCTTACATAAATAACGTCAACTTATTGGTTGGAAAGCTTGAAAGTAGTTTACTAGTTTTTGCTGATAATTGTAGTTGGGTTTCAGTTGTTGGTTGCAGTTGAGCTAGTCAGTTACTAGACAAGACTAGTGTAGTTACTAATAAAACAAACGAAACTTAAATTATTAACTAAGTTTCGGTTTGTTTTGTGTAGATGTTTAGCTGCAAATCCAAATGAAGTTAAAAGGGGTATTTTGCTTAATTATTATTTTAAAGACTTTCGTTTCTGTTTTGTGAATTCATTGATTATTTTCATTTTGTCATGATAGATTTGACGTTACATTACATTGTATAGTGAAGTCCTAGGGGTAGTGCAAGCAAAGATAGTAGAAGGAATGATTGGTCATTCAATGATAACACCATAGGCCTACACGTCCAAATGTGCCCAGTTTGGCGGTCTCCAAGTTAAGTGACTTACTTTCCCGCCATCCACCAGCTTGAGTTTTGGATGGCTAATTGCAGACTAGCGCTTGTACACGTACATATAGCAAACAATGAAACTACACGTCATTCATTATTATTATAGCCGAGTTGTTTATGCGGCGCCGTGCGAAGCACGCTTTTCTAATTGGCCTGAGATGCACCAATATAAATAGCGCATTTGTGCACAGAGTAGCATAACTCCTTGCTCACTCCAGACTGCGCTGGGAGGCGGGGAAGTAATACTCTATCCTTGGTGTAAGATTTTCTCACTGACGTACTTTTAGCACCTCTTCAAATTGTTCATCTGGGTTTACTAGGCCTTGCCTTATATTTGATAGTCGAACAGACAGTCTTGATAAGAGTAGTATAGACATGGTCTTATCATTAGGCTGAGTCATTTTGTCTTCCCTACGGCATGAAAGTTTCGTTACAGATTGGACTGAGACTTAATCAAAACAAATATATGATAAACCACATTGATAATAAAGAACTATTCCGTTCGTCGAAATGAAGGCTCACTTTGCATGGCTGCGTAGTGGTCATTCGAAGCAAAAACTCGTACAGATTCATTCGCAGCACCCGATCCCATGCTTCGCAGGGACAGACCGACAATTCGTGGTATAGTACTTCGAAGCATAGAAAGCCATTGGTGCAACCTCTGATAAAAACGGTTGCAGAATAGCCTGACTTTGGGATAAACATGAAGGACTATTTTGAATCATCACCTTGTGCAAACATTACCAACGTCAGTAACCACAATAAGAAAAACCCAAATAACTATCTGAGCTCATCTTGGTGTGATCACTCACTGGTGCAGGTGATGATGCTTGCATGGGTCGACAACTCTCAGCAATCGATGGTAAACAGTGTATACTAAACACCTATTAGATGCCAGGAGTTATTCAGTAATAATGACTGACATGCCAGTAATTACCATCGAGGTAATTCTAGTAATAGAGGTCATTCTTAGGGCTCTTTTAATTGTGGTCGCTAGCATTGTAGTATACTCTGGCAGTGAATGTTGACACCCGAGGAGAGTTTGTACTCACCTCGAGCTGCATAGAGATGAAAAATCCTATTAAATTGCCATGCTCTATGCAGCCAGCTCTTGCTGTTGAAAATTGGTCTACCCATTATAATAGCTTACTCTTCCAAATGTAAAATACAACATTTAAATTTAAATGTAGTACCTATAATCTATTTACATGTAATTGTGTTCTAATTATGTGAATCATATTATATGTTGCATCCTCAGGAATAATAACTGCCATGAAATGTAATAATTCAATGGCTGCTCTTCTTCACTCTGCTGTACAGTCATGGCCCATGGCCTGTTAAAATTGCACTCTGTTTGACTCAATGACTCAAACACTAGTTTCTATGATCAAAGAAGATCAATGCTGACAGTTGTCTCACAGTGATATAGTAGCATACAATGTGTTCTTATTGGGAATTATTTGGTCAGGAGTAGTGAGATCCCGCTGTGAAAAGATGCTACACTATAATTGGTGACCAATTAAATTTTCCTGTCGATCTGGCTCTACATGCTTATAGCTCCGTAATTTGATCATGATATAGCTCATCCATGTAGATGTAGCTAACTGGTAAGGTAGTGCCAGCAACCTGTTTTTAGAGCTGCTGTTACTCTGGGAATTAAGCTTCGCACATTGTAATTCTGTGACTATGAGTTGTTTGCTTGGATTAAGAGACCAGTAAATGGGTTACTTTCCAGCTAAAACCATGAACCTGTAATAAGGATTAGGCAAGCTCAAGTATACTAAGTTTGTGCAAGTCTTATTTCCTTTGGCTGTAGGTTGCATGCATGGAGCAGTCTTTTGAATTTTCCTCAAATCTCTTGTACTATATAGAAGCTGCACGCACACAATGTATAGCATATGGCCCTACTGTGATACAGTAGGTCACTGCATCACCTAGGCTACTTTTAGTTGCTAATTATTTATGCCAAGTGACTGAGACAGCACTGTCAGCTATGACTTGTTCCATGCACTTGACCTACTATTTCTTCCCTGAAAGTCAAACAATACCTCATTATTTCTCACAGATGATAGTCAAGTATGCCTGATTTGTAGAGTTTGACTGTAGCAAAGTTCACTGAACCATAACTACTAAATTTCCACTACCACAAGATTGACTGTTTAGTTTAGCCAGTAGAATGTGCTGCTGTACTTGACCTACCAGTGGTGACTCACTGATGACTACTAGGTGATTTAGTCATGCCTTTACTGTTTTAGATGAGTCACTAGAAATCATCATCTCATAGTAGAAGATGACTTGCGATGTGCAGATGGTAGAGTTTATGAATGGTTCAATGAACTGTGTAAGTGTTACCTTCGTTATACTAATATTGTTATGTAGCAAGTAGTGAAAGGCCTATTTTTGTGTACTGTATATATTATTAGCTGTCATGATTTTTTCCTGTTAAATAATGCTATGTTAGTAGTCTGTAAGTTGTACTTGATCTTAGCATGTTAAAAATTAGACATCTGTCGTTTTCTACTACATACATGTAGATTAAAAGTGGTTGGATGCAAGTGATGCATGTATATTATATGCATGTGACATGTATGTGTTTGGTGTAACTTGACTCACTGAATTAAGGTTAGCAGGGTATCAACTTGTCACCTATGTGAGAGGCTAACATCAGGGGTATAACTCTTAACAACGACTGCTCAAATGTAATTGTGCCCATGGTTTACTGAAAACGCATAACCCAGTGAACCGTGCGCGCAGTCGTCATTTAAGCTGTGATCTTTATGAGTTGACTCCACTGCCCGTGATGTAGGGCTACATTTAGCATAGCTATACTATACATACATGTACCAGGCAGGCTACGGATAGCATGGGATTTGATGTTAGTGGTATCAGCTGAGAGCTGCCATAACAGCCAATGGAAATTAGGTTATTATTCCTTACCTCAAACCATAATATGGTTATGGATTCACTGGATCTAATGTGGATAGACTGTTCTTCCTGGCTTATTGAATGGAATATCAAGGAGATAACCCCTAATTAATCACACATAGTTGGAAACGCCAAATCTTTCCTTGGACAAGGTCTTGTAATGTATATCTAATGAGGGTGTGTCGCACGAGGTATAGAGCTGGAAGCATCCGAAAAGTTGATAACATTACACACAATGTATTATATCATAGGGAGAAGACGGAGGGCTAGAAGGATATATCGGGGTCACGTATCTCTACCACGAACTCTCCAAACAAGTCATCGTACGATGGATAGGTAAAGTTGGATTAGACTTTGATAAGAAACTCAAAACTCAGAATTTCCTGCAGGAAGTATTCGAAGGTGAGAGGCCTACAACAGTCATAGGCCTACAACAGTTGTAGGCTTACAACAGCTATAGGCCTATAACAGCTACAGGCTTAAAACAGTTATAGGCCTACAGCTCACGTGCTTAGTTTAGGCCCTATTTTTCTGTAGCCATATGCAAGCAATATTGGAAATCATAAACAAATTTCATCATAACATACTAGTACTGCAACTATCCAGAACTTCTTATTGTTTCAAATTTACTAATTAGATTAATTATTTGAATTTCTTCAAAGCCACTGCTCACTCTTGTGTAGTCTTACTGTAATTAACAAATTTGGACTTCAATATTTTCTGATAATGCCATTAACATTGTATTGGTATACTGTGCCCAATTTCTATTTCTTCTGTCACTGCAAGTAGGAGTGTGACTTTCTGTGACTTTATAGTCCATGATCAGAATGAAATTATGCAGCTCATTATGTGGCCATGGGCTTACGGTTTCAGTAGACCTATTGTATAGTCTCCAAGGACAGCTGAGATTGAGATGAAAGCTATCAATTATGAATAGTGTGGGTACGAAGCACATTTGAGTAGAGCTATCTAGTTTACTTCTACCCTTGCACTAGTACCAGAGTAGTGGTATGACCTTGAGGTCAACCCTCCCTTCTAGCTCACTGGAATCACAGGGTCAAACTTGTGTAGTGAACTTATTTTCAGGCAAATCTAGTCTTGACTACAACTTCAATAATGATTAGGCTACTAACTAGCAAATGGCCATTTTTAGTCCTTTATTTCTACTAATTTGTTTTGATTAATTTTATTACCCTGTGATTCTACATGCCAAGTTGACTGGCAGAATAGCTCTTTCTAAACAGTCTACATGTGAATTTCCTGTTTGATAGTTTATAGACTAATCCTCATAGGCCTAAAACTGTTGGCTCTGATTTATCCATGCACGCAAACATTTTGTGTTAACTCGTGTGCTGGTGTTTTTCTAGCAGCGTGTAAAGTAGGGAACAAGAACAAAACCAAAGTTGATGTTGACCTACTTGCTTCCAGTCAGTCAACCCAAGTATCTCCTCCAGGTAACGTTGACTAGACCTACTAGCCTACATCATATATTAATTCTTTACTTGTTCACACTCCCTTCATATGGCAATTATAGCCGATCTGTTATATAAAATATATAGACCTATCTTTAGATCAAGTCTATATCATTAGCCTACAGCTATTACAAACCTGTTTCACAGTAAGTAATTACAAATCTTCAGATGTTAACGAGATTATTTTTGCATTAAAGCTACATCGCTACAGTATTTTTCATGTATTCTCGCCTTGTTCCCCATGGAATAACAGAAATTGACTATCTCCATATTAAAACTAATTCTAAAATTCTCTGCTCTACAGCTATTGTACTCATGGAACCTCTATTTTGCATAGTGTTTGTGTGCATGCTCTACCAACACATAACTTAATGTAATGATTAATTCTCATTTGCTTATATTCACTAGGGTTGATTAAAATAAAGCAAGAATGCAGCACGACACACCAAGACCAGCTCCAAGGTATGCTTCTCGTTTCATGGTTTCTAGTACTGTAGCCCTAGCTGACACCAATGGTCGGCCAACATCCAAAGATTCTTGTAGTAACTTTGCGCAAGATCATCCTCAAATGCTTCTAACCATACTGGGAAAAAATTCTAATCCTGCCTTACATGGAGAGTCTTATTGATGTAAACTTGTATTGTCAATTAGTCTGTGTAATTTTATAGATCAAAGAAAGCCTACTGCCGACACTCCTGGACTCGATACTGAACAGTCTGGAAGTAATTTTATTGAGCAGCACTCTCGGCAACGCCATGAGGACGTACAGACAATAGATTATCTTTCCGATCATTGCAAGCAGTCGATATATTTTATAACTAGTAACAGTATTGCTAAAAATCTCATTTGTCAACTGTGTAAATACAAAGGTTCTCATGAAGATGAACTAGTTCAACATGTCCGACAACATTATACAAAGATGGTGTGTAGCTGTGGCTTTAGCAGTAGCTGTCATAGTGCTGTTGTAAATCATGTGAAAAGTAGTCAACATTCACCAGTCGTTCATGAGGTGGATAGGGATTCTTTTAGCGGATATGCAGATTCCAGCTCAGTAGACTCATTTTTACGCTGCATCTCGCCAGCTGGCACCTCAGCATCACCTACACCAAGTGAGGCTGATACAGGGGTTTCATTGACCAATGTTGACATGTTTGTATCAGATTACATGCACAGCCATATCCGCAAGCTCAGTTCTTCGTCCAGCTATTCTGGTCAGTCTCTTCTGGGTCACACTGAATTGTCCAATGGTGACCTAAACGGCCAATTGAGACTTACTACCGAAACGGAAAGGCGTAAGCAATCAAATCCTGTTAAATTAGCGGGGAAGAAGCGATCTCGTTGTGTCTATGCAACTCAGTGGATATCTGACCAAACTTGGGACAAAATTAAAAGTGCATTCAGAATCACAAAAACGAATGGCAATGTCTGCCCTGAGTGCAACCGTAAAGCCGTGACACATAGTGGGATCATGAGGCATATCAGACAACATTTTACCAAGGTATTCTGTCAATGTGGCTTTCAGAATTTTTCAAGGGACATTGTAGCAAAACACGTGCAAAAGTTTCAACATCCCACCTCAATATATGAAGTAGATGAAGCTTCATATCTTGACTGGGCTAAAGATGTAGGGCTAGAAAATCCGCCTTCTTTTGGTGAACATGTATTTGGTCCAAGTAAATCTGCTGTTATTTCACCTTTACCAATTAGCCAACCATTGGACATAAAAAGTGATTGTGAACAGTTTCCAAATAAAGGGATCCCAAAGACTTCTGATATTGACGATGTAGTAAACAACTCTCTACAGCTAAGCGATCCGCCTAAGTTTAATCTAGATGCTGAGGCCCATTCTGATCTGCAGCCTCACTTGTATAGCACAGGTCAAGAGAATGACGCATTGTCTCCTGATCGTAGTCCACCGTGTTCAATTGTGAATATGTATGAGTCACCAGATCTTGTCAACCCTGATATTCTCCACAGTAGCCAAATCCAAAATGGATCAACAGCTAGTAAAACTGGAAGACGCAAACAACGTAATCCTTCTAAAAGTTTACTTCGAACCCGATCCCGTACATACACCATTTATCGACTGTCAAATGAAACGCTGGAAAAGATTAACAATGCTTCCAATGAAAGTAAAATGAATGACAATGTTTGTCCGATATGCAATCGCAAGGCTGTAACACATAGTGGCATTAAAAGACACATTAAGCAACATTTCATCAAGGTGTTCTGTCAATGTGGATTTAAGAGCTTTTCAAGGGACATTGTAGCCAAACATGTGCACAAACTTCAGCATCCCACAGCAATATATGAAGTAGATGAAGACTCTTATCTCGACTGGGCCAAAGATGTTGGACTAGAAAACCCGCCTTCCTTCGGTATCCACGTATTTGGTCCAAGTAAGCATGCATCTGGTCACCGTAAGATTTCTGGCTCCACAGAAGAAGATGGGATCTGCTCCAATGAATTGTGTGATGCTGACATTAATAATTCGGCAGCTCGGGAAGAATTTGTTCTGGACACGGACGTATTGCTTGACAATCACTCAAACAATGGGAATTGGTCTGAAATTGAGTTTGATGATTCAAAAGTGCGTAGTGAAGTAAACACTCCAGATTTTGATATGCCGCTCGACTTGCAAGATTGAAAATTGTTTGCGCCAAGTAAAGGTTAGTTTTCTGTCTAATCATTTAGTAAATTTTTCAAAATTCACACAGTTTATAAACAATCCCATAAGAGTCTGGGGAGAGTTGTTTTCATTGCTTGCTTAGTTGACGGACTATTTACAGCCAAGGGAAAATAACTTAGCAGTATAATTTTATAAATATGTGAAAATGTTTTAGCTGGTATATTATAGGCCTACTTGGTATTATTTGGCATATTATAGGCCTACATGTATATTAATTTAATACAAATTTTTCCAAACTAAACTGTGTGCTGGTCTACCTAGGGTTAGATAGGAAGTTGTCGTTTCCATTGTAGGATCTATAGGATGTCTGCTCAACCACAGACAAAGTTTCATCAATTTCCTATCTATAATGATGATGTGTGTAGGTAATAACATAACTTCATTTTGTAGACTTGATGAGGAATAACAGTTTTGTGTTTTCAGGATATTTCAAGGACAAAATGGTAAATAGATCTATTAGATCTTCTACGTGTGACTGGCTATCAGGCTTCCTCTACAGTGTCCAGAGGCAAGTTTATGGGACCTGGAAATAAAAGTGTTTATCCATGATACTGAGCTGTACTACTTTACAAATCATTAACTTGATTTGTTTAGCAGATGTACCTTGCTAACTATTTATGGATTTTATGTTTTCATTCAATGTTATGATTTTTTTTTTGTAAAGAAGCATAATGTACATGTAATTATATACATATGTATAGATAGATATATTTCTCTTCCTAAATGGACATTTCACTTTAACAATACTGCCAAACTCCTGGTGCTATTAATGCTAGTACCATTCTCATATCTAGTCATAGTTATTATTATTATTGATATGCTCTCTTATTTATCATTATCCTATTTGATAATAAATTACTTTCACTTATACAATAAGAAAAGGTTTCAAGTTTCAACTTTGTCCTGAGCCCTGATATCAGATGGAGAAATGTAATAGATGAATCTGTATATACAATGTAACTACCAATATCTCCTGGGTTGCCCTTTTCACATTGCAGTGCAGTTGAGTCAATTAGTTACCTGTGCTATACATGTAACAAAAGTGGTGCCTTCTTTGTAAAACAATGCATAGAATAGAGCAGTTTAGCTCCATTCAAAGGGGATATATATTTAATATGCCCCTTTGGCTCCATTATACAAGTCTGCTCAATGCAATATATGAAAGGACAACTCTCAATTTCAATTTTTAAATGAAAGTGTTGGAGTTGCATTTCCTTCATAAAGGAACAATATTAAAAGGAGTTTAACTTGGTTCGTATAAATAGACTACTCGAAAATGTCATTGGAGACTCACTAAAGCCGTTCTCATTACAGCGAATAGTTCAATTGAGGTTTTCGGACTATGAACAATCTTCACAACTTTCTGCTGGACATGTACTCAACCAGTGAATCTAAAATGAATGTATATTATTAAAAAGAAAATAAAAGTCTAATTTGGATGAAAACCAAAGTCAGATTTTATTTTATTAATTTCCAAGTGTCATTAGGTAATTGTTTTGCTGTAGTAAAAAGACTATCTGAATGATATAATTTGAAATTTAGATTTATTTTTTTAATTAATTTAAAATTGAAATTTGTTATTTTATTTATTTATTAAGTTTAAATTAATCTCTATCATGTTATTACTTTGTTCTACTTAATTTGTAGGGACTGTTCTGGAAGTATATATATATTAAATTAAATTATTAAGATAATAATTATAATTACTATTTAATTAAATTATAATATTTTAATTATTCTATTCAATTCTATTGTATTGCTATAATTTAATTTTTACTTTTTATGAAGATAATTTAATTATTTTTGTATTATTTTTATTTTGTTATTGTTGAATTGTCCCATAGGATAATTTGAAATTATTTCTAGTTGGGACGAATTTAAAATAGTATTTTATTATTATAATTATGACAATACCATTTATTTCATTATTGGTATTGCTACATCAGTAGGCTATATCATATGATTGATAATAAATAAATTCCTATTTGCGATGGTTCGATAATATATATTTATTTATTTGTGGTCAACAAGTTACCTTTAACAAAATAATGTTATCTGTAAACTTTTAGAAAACCCAATAAATGTAAATGTAAATAATTATAATTAGTTGAGTTACTACATGTATAACTATTTGTTATGAGTGATAATTAAATAATTATGGCATTGCAATAACCCTTATGGCCTAGGCTGCATGGATATTGGTTTTTAGTTTTTGCAAGGACTTTAATTTGTTAGTTGAGCAGTCAGGGACCAGATTTCACATCCATGAAACCACCCAACCCTGACTGGGGTCTAAACTTGAGACCTCTACAATCTCTACAGAACACATTACCACTATTATACAAGCTCAGCAACGTTAAAAAGGAAGCTTTGCTAGTGAGCATTAGATGTGCACTGAGCCAACTGCACATAAGGCCACCTTGCTACATTTGTGGTGTTAGAGAGTTTGGCCAGTTGTCTCATATGCGATGTTTGTTTATGCAATAAACTAAACTGTAAACAAGGACAAATGACCAAACTCCATAAAAGGCCAAATGCATGGATATTGACTATAAAAGCTTTTAAGTTTGATTTAGCTTATGGGCTGTTCTGAAAAATACTATGAGCAGACTTGTGGACTGCAATGTGTCTTATACCGTCCTTTTTTATCTTCTGATGGCACTACTATTGTCATATGATGCTCTGTTGTTCCATTATTCAGTATCTCATTGGCTTTTCGGCCATGACACACCTGGATATAATTATAAACTTTTTTTCAATCAGCCTGTCAACAGCATTGTCAAAATTTAATACAATAACGTCTACAAGTTGCAATATAACATACTCAATGTACAGTATTTATCATTTAGGCATTGCGCATATTGTAGAAGGTCATAGCTAAAGACACATACCGAGATGTCTTCCAGTGTTAGAGATGAGATCAGCCAATGTGTGAGTAGTATATTATTTGTTTGGTGTTTGTATCTTTTAGTTTGGATTTTTCATGTGTATAACGACCACACTGCAGCAATACTATAAACCTACGCATTTGCTTGTATAATAATTGGGCCCCCGAATATTTTTTCTAGACACCTGGAAAAATTAATTTTACTCTGGTTCAAATAAAGCTATTGAGGGCAACAGCTGCTTAGCTTATGTCAACTTCAAGATTTCCAAAATGGCAGCTTCCAAAGTGGCAGCTATTTTTTAATTCAAACGATTGACTGACTCAATGCTTGATTGACTATTTAACGATCCCTTGATTTAAGCCTGATTGTCTTAGTGAGCAACTGATTTATGGAATGCTCATAGTGCGTAGCCCACATTATTGTGACGTAATGACTTGTTCAGATGGCCATAATTGAAGAACACTGTTCTATAATACGAGTGGCCTGGTTTATTAGTTCAATTAGAGTTAACATTGTGGGTTGAGCAACTATTTGAATTTGTTACTTTCGTGAAGGTGAAACGGGCCAAAATGGAAGGGTATATAGGAGTGGTGTATTTCTACCATCAGTCAACCAAGCGTATTGTTGTTAATTGGACGAACCCAGAGACGGAAGATCATGTTAAATGTGATGCTGAGCAGTTCCTTTTCAATATATTCACAGGTGAACACGTTACACTTATTTCTATTGGCTAGTTTGTCTGATTAATAACTTTGCAGCAGCTGTCACCAAGTAAAATGAATGGTTCTGGGCCATAGATTGGTAGATTGGTATTTTCTTGCCATCTATGGCTGGTCTTTCACATAATATATTCTGTTATGCTTCAACTTGTTTGGAGATTTTCTTTGATAGCTTGTTTGTCTTTCTAGTTGTGTAGCTTTACTAGCAAGTGTAGCTTTAAAAAAAATGTTCTTGCTCAAAAATGTTCCTAAACCTTGGCAGCTCATCAAAATCACATAGACAGCAACTCTGTGTAGAGGTGTACAACCAATCATATATTACGCTACCATCGTTACTACAATGCTAGATATATTTTGCCTTAGATTTCAGCAGCCCCTGACTGTCTGGTTATTTTTGTTTACATTTTGATATACATGGAAATAGTTGTATTAGACTCAATTTTGTTTCTGATATCTGAGTACCGCTTGACGCCTGACCTGTCAATAATATCAGGACTGGTATTGAAATACAGGAATCCAAATCTAAGTTGTGTCTAGATCTACTTTATACCATAGCACTTCTTACCCAAACCAACATGTCCAAGTTTGCATTTCTGTAGCAAAGAGTGATGTGAAAGACGAGCCAGTCATTGGTCTAACTGTAGAGCCTACATTTGAAGGTGAGTCAAGACATGAAAATAATATATCTTTTCTACGTCTAAAATACTCTGACATATTCTTATTTTACCATTCAGAATCCATGCAGATGTTGAGGTTGTAGTCACGGAGGTCTATTTTTATATTTGTCCTTATTTTGATGATGTCATACATTTGCATAAACGCTGTAACACACTTTGATAGGGACTAACAAAGTTGTTGAATGGTAAACCTGGCCATGTATGGAGTATACCAACCATTGGGGTTGAGTAGTCTATTTTCATATGCGTACCTTCTTAGCATAAACAGGAAGTAGGAAATATTAATAACAATACTATGCACGATTAGCTTCAACTGTTTTGTAGGAGGTGTTACAAGACCTAACAGTAAATGAGATTGCCTTAGTTTATTCGTTGAAAACGTAGGAGAGGTTGTCTTCTCTGTTTATTTATTTGTAACATGAACACAATTGCCCTAACTGCAGACTGGACTTTCAGTCTATCAAAGTAATCGCCCAGTATGTCCTGGGCCAACCTGAAGTTTTTATAGATCTTATGAAGGTGACTCCACAACATTCCTTCCGTTGCTAACATGTAATCAGGCTGTTCACTATTGTGCATACAGTCCACACCATATAACAATCACTTGTTTTGTATTCTATTAGAAATAATGATGGAAGAAGTAGACGATACGAATCGAGGTGTAGAAGCGGGTTTTGATGGTGAGTTGAGTGACAACAGTGCACACCTGTTATAGTATGTTATAGTATAGTGGCTTATGCTTCTAATAAGCATGTCTGAACTCTGAACAATGTAACCCTTCATGTACATTAAATTACAGTTGACTAAACATTGTCGTATCATTAGGAGTTGTGTCCTTTTGCTATGCAAAATAAAAGAGAGGACAACTCCACAGTACACCTCAATATTTTATGACATAGCACTGCTTTTGTTATGATCCTTCTGGATGTCTTCTATACAGCTAATGGTATCACACCTGATCTTTCTAGGTTGTTGGAAACTCTGACAAGCTACCTGTACATTGTTGGACTCCAATACCACACTTTCCTATCATAAACCTATTTAGGTGAATGCATTATACGATGCTGTATTCCGTACATTGTGCCATGTGACCAAAAGCTATGTATTTCTAGTAATTATACTTATAGCTATGTAGACCAACCGGTGTGCTGTTCATGTTATAGCTGAGCTGGCAGTTACATATGATGAAGGGTGCTCTACCATTGAAGATGGTGATGTCACACAGCAGTCTGCTGATCAGAATCTTACAGGTGAGGATCATACTAGCCATTCCCTCACACAGTTATCAGATGGAATGAGTCCCATTGCTAAGAGATTAGCACTAGAGTCCATACATTGTCTAATCTCTGAAAGTTAGTAGTAGTAGTTGTGAAGGATTATACCAAGCATAAGATTCTCTCTGTTTATCATAATATTGTGTCAGTAAGGAACTAGTACTAAATCAGCAAGAATATTCTTCTATTATGTACTACCGTTCTGCTCAAATTATCATAAAAGTGAAGTTTTATTGTTGCAACAGGATTTATCCTCCCTTGAATCTTCTCTATACCCTGAGGGAATAACTCCTTAATAGTGCTTATTATGCATGAATGCTTACTAACAGTATGTTAGTCATTTCCTATGTGCAATTCAAGTACTCTTTGTTGCAGAAGATATGTTTCTACCTCAATCTGAGCAGCTCAAAGTAACTTCTGGTGATGGTGCTGAAGAACTTTCAGGGTCAAAGTTTAATTTCTTGGAAGAAGTCTACCCGACCCCTGCTGGAAATCCTCTAGTCAAGGACTGGATGGTTTCCTCCGTCAGACATAAAACCACACTCATCAGAAGTAGTAATATGCCAATGTTTAAAAAACTAAACTCTATAACCTCGACCGAGAAGTGGGTTTCAAAAGCATGCGAGGAAAAGATAAACAATGCTGTCAAGACATCAGATAATCTAGTCTGCCATTTCTGTCAGCAGAGGAGTATTACTAAAAGACGTCTTATTGTACACGTTAGGCAGCACTTTACTAAGTTCTTCTGTCGGTGTGGGTACAACAGCTCTAGTCGGGAAGTAGTCTTGCGTCATCAAAATAAAGGAGGGCACAAGGGACCTATCTATGAGGTCAGCGAATCGCTCTACTGTAATTGGGTAAAACATGTCGGTTTAGAGAATCCTCCATTTTTTAGCAAATGTGTTCCAACATCTTGTCACAACTTTCGATCAGGTAAACCTAAAATGTTACACGACTTGCAAGCCCGTAGTCTAAACACCGAGCCCCCGCAGTCAGCAACACTGAATCTCTCACATCCTCTGCCAGTGCTGACCAAACATGGCTACCCCAACTCTTCCACTGCTCAAGAATTCTCTCTAATAGATGAAAGCCAGAGTGATAAAACTAACCATTCACGCGCTAGAAATACTGGCCAGGTACCGGCTACGTCCACGGCATTGCAACATATTCCCCAGCAACAGGATCCTGCTACATATACCAATGTGCGAACACATGGTACTGTGCCCGGCAATACCAACTCTATCAACCATGATGATATGTCCAATAGTCTTCTATCTACCTACTTCTCTGACAACACTAGTATTCCTACGGCTACAAATTCCCTCACTGCTTTAGCAAATCAACTGAACTTATTGACTGAAAATACTCCAAACAAACCGAAACCTCCGTCTGCTACGACCACCAGCTCCATCATTCCTACATCTTACGGCTCCAACAGTGTGTTGCATACAGATAGTGTGCCCAGCAATACCACCTCTGTGGTCAGTGTGCCCAGCAATACCATCTCTGTATCTGATTCACAGAACGAACACGCTAGTCAACCCACAAAGTCACTGCCCCATCCCAATGTTACATTAGCTGGTGTAGGACCTACTAACAAGTTTGCTCAAACTCTCAAGTTGAGTATAGAAGCTTTGGAGTCACAGATAGTCACACTCAGGCAGGCAGCAGACCAACTAGAAGTTGTAGTTAAACAACAGAAGTTACAGTTGCAGATTATACTAGGGTCTTGAATACTGTTAGACCACAGTGTGAATATCTGAACATCCGAGGTGCAATACATTTATACTTCCATGAAATCTACATTTCAGAGACAATATTTATTTTTACATATTCACAAAGATTTGGATAAAAATATATTTATATTAAACTATCACCAGTGCTCCATACTTATGTGATATTGTATTATATATACATTTATATGACCTAGTAGATTTGGTTCAAGTGGTTATAATAATACAGAAGGTTTACAACAACATTATTGCTGTTACTTGTGCAATGTACATACTGTATCTAATTCAGTCACCTAAAGGAGTAATTTTCCCTACAGCCTATTTGGTAGAAAGTGAATAGTAATATACAGGCACATGACTTGTATAACCAAATCCTACATGCTCATCATACTGGTTAGGTGACCACTGCTCTAAATAGAGAGGATTGATGGAGTGGAGTGACAATACATGCAACCAAAAATGTTATGCTTGCATTTTGTAAATACCGTTTAAAATGATGTTGTTGGCTGTTGCTCTATAAAAATATTAACACCAACCTGCAACCTATCACTTAATCTCCTTAGGCCTAAAGATACAGTATGGCACGGTGTAGAACAGTATAACAGTACTAATAAATAATAATCTTTCTAATAGCTGGTTTCAGTAGATTAAGCAGCTGCCTCATGCTAAAGAGATTTGAACTGTACTTTCTAACATCATGGATCAGACTAGAACCCAGGCTCACTGGACACCCCCTTTCAACCAATATTTTGATATCATAACCGCCTTGAAAATTTGAAGTTATAGATTAGAGTGTGTTTCAAACATTTTCAAATTTTATTACAGTGTCCCTATAGGGGTCTCCCAAACTAAGGGTTTTTTCATCAAGAACTTAGTCTACAGCTTTATTTCATTATTTCCTCATATTTATGTAATTTGAATGTCAAAATCATGTTTCTGTTGGCAACTGTAGTCTGTGGTCTAAATACCATCACTGGACACCCCCCTTCCAACCAATATTTTGGACATCATAGCCTCCTTGAAAATTTGTTAAGGCTTTTAAATAAAGCCTATAGACTGTGTTTCAAACTTACAGCACCAAAACTAAATGTTATTTTTGTTATTAAAAACTTAGTCTGTAGCTTTATTTCGCTATTTTCTCATAGTTATGCATTTTTAGTGCCAAAATTGGCACTAAAGGGCAATTGTAGACTGTGGTCCAAATGCCATCACTGGACACCCCCCTTCCAACCAATATTTTGGACATCATAGCCTCCTTAAAAATTTGTTGAGGATTAAATAAAGCCTAGACTGTGTTTCAAACTTACAACACCCATAAAAGACTATTAATTTCTATTAAGTGGACCTTAATCTACATTATGAAGCTTTATTTAAATTACTGTAATTACACCCAAGCCTGGGTTCCCTAGATTTACAACAATGGTTTCCTATGGATACTCTATCACCATTTAGTGTTAAATCACCTGGCTATAACTTTTTGTGCAATATACAGTTTTATTGTGTTATTACATGTACATGTATAATACAATGCAAAAGTGACATATTAAGATATCAAAAATCTTTCTTGCTTATTATTATTTTATGAAGTTTTTTACATGACATTATCACAAGAAGTAACTATAACTGAGGATAATCCATACACAGTAGAGTATAATATAAAGATAGTGTGCTAAGTACAATGCCATAAATAACATAACATACGTACATGGGCCTTCATCTTTCTCTTACTAATATGAGCAAGAGGAAAACAAATTGAGAGAGGACAACTCTAATTATGATCAATAGCTTATTAGTGCCCATGACAAAGACGTTTTAAAAGTATATAATGCTTTATGTAATGTACAGTATGAATAAGTACATTGTACAGATTGAACACACATTATCTAAAAAGAACAAAGTTCAATTTTCATATCTACAAAAATGTGGCTCTGCATTTATGCCACAGGCAACAATAACTGATATAAAACAAGACACATTTTTTATAGTTTTTTAATTATATTCTTATATTTCGATGCTTTTCCAAGCATCATCAGAGGATAAAATAATGTTACAAAAATTAACGTTATATACATAATTATATAATAGATAGGTAATCCCTGCGATGAAAAGAGCATCAATGAGAAAGCCTTTGATGCTCCTTTCATCGCAGGAATTACCATCTATTATTTAATATAAAGTAGCCCTTCACTTTGTAACATTACTAATGTTATCCTCTGATGATGATGCTTGGACAAGCATCGAAATATTGGAATATACTAAATAAAACTATAAGAAATGTGTCTTGTTTCATTATTCCTCATCAGACTATTAGCTTGTACCAACATTTTCCAATAACTAATATTTTAGCTATTCCATTTCATTATTATACATGTATAACATAATGTACAGTAGCTAGTATATAATACTAGACTCAAGTATCATCTCCCCTTGAACCACATGAGCTCTCAGACCTCCTCCTCTGGGTTCCTCTTGTCTGATCTCATGTAGGCCTAAAAGTATAATATGACCCAGTATGACACAGTTAGTATGACCCAGTTGCATGGCACAATAATATGACACGTACAATACTAATTAATAGTGGCTGGTTTCAGTAGATTAAGCAGCTGCCTCATGCTGAAGAGATATGAACTGCACTTCTAAGATCATGATCATGATCTTCTAGCACAAAAGCTTTGAAATCTAGAGGAAATAGGGAGGTTTTAGCAAAGTGGAAGCAGGGTTTCGAAATCTGGCCAGACTTGGGAGCCCTGCTCCCACTTTGGTATCCCTCCAAAATGGGGGGGGGGGAGGACTTGACAAGTATGATGTTCATCTAACTGACATGGTTGTGTCTATCCTCTTATGGACAAAATTCAATATGGAGTTGCCTCCGTTCTCTCTCTTCTGGAGTGTGAAGAGAGGATAACTCCATGATAATTTCACTAGTATTGTAGAAAAATTGGTGGTGATCTTACAAAAACTTTTGTATAAGATCACTTCTCCAATTTTTCTACAATACTAGTAAAAATTTCCACTTTGTACAACGAGTAAGACAATATTTTTACAAAAAAAGTCAAGAACACGTGATATGAACTTCCTTTTCGAAAAAGTAAGTTCATATCACAAGTCATGTCCTTGAATTTTATTCTTTCCATCCGTTCTAAACTAATATGTACTACAGCGTACATACAGTATATACACTGACCATCCCACTTGTCTGCCACATATATGTAACTGCTGAGGATATATATAGTTTACAGATCATAATATCTCAATTTTCTGCATAGTGAATATTTGTACATGCCTCATACAGGCTTCTTTTGCTGAGAAACTCCGACCCTCTCAAAGCTCTGTTGACCTAACCTATGGGGGGGGGGGGCTAAAATATCCAGCTCCTTTGGTCCAGGTGCACCTAAAGCAATTGATTGCTCTGGGTGCATTGCATCCTCTGCTGGAAGTTTACACATCTCAAATCAGGTAATGGGACATTTCGAAAATAACAGTTCGAAACAAGACATTTCACAACCGAACAGTTCTAAACCGGGCAGTTCAAAACTGTGTAGATTACATTTAGAAGAACAAAACTCACAGATAATTAATTTCAGTTAATTAATTAAATAAAAAAATAATATTAAAAATAAACATTAGTTGAAGTCTGGTGGTTGGGGTTAGGCGTTTCGAACTGTCCGGTATTGAACTGTCCACTTTCGAACAGTCGCACATTCCTCAATTCCTGACACTGATAACAACAATTGAATTAAATGTACATTGTACTACATTGTATAATCAATACGATAATACTGTAATTATCATTATTGGACTATATCCTCTCTTGTAAACTAAATGTTATTATTATAACTTGATTCAGGCTAACAGGAAAGGGCGGAAATATGTGATCAGTTTATAGCAATATAGTTGGATGGCTTTGTACGTGAAGATACAGGTTCATGCTCTGTGCTCTATATATATTGTAGCATGCTGTTATGTGACCATTCCTGCCAACACTGCTATTACTGCAAAACTGCACATGACATTCATATTGTATATATACATGTACATTTGCTAGATCATAGCATAGCAGCAATTAAGGGCTATGGAAAATTTTGTTGTAGACCAGCAGGCCTGGGGATCTATCACCTAATAAACCGAATTAAGTTTAATTCAGGGAGAACTTTGGCCAACAACTACAACGGCCACTACTGAGTACTGAAGAACTCTGTTACTCATGCTAAAGAAAAGCACCAAGGTGAAGTACGTATAGAAATGACTCATCAAAGTAACAACATCCGGGTAGTTAGAAGTCACACTGATGACCGAGAGCAGACATTCCCACACAGATTACGTCTTCTAGTTGAACCAATAGCTTTCACTACAGTAATTGGTGTTGGGTCCAAACACTTAGCAGAGTATCTCCGAAACAGAAATAGAACTATTTATGGCATTTTCAAGTCGGATGCTGTGATTACATCTCGGTCCAACTTGTGTAAAGTGCTGATTGGTATGAACCTTTGCTCATTTGCACTGCATCTAGCAGCAAAAGCAAAAAACTGGAGAAACGTTAAGCGGTTTTATAATACTTATATGATATCAGATATCTATGGCAAAGCAAGGTCGTTAAGCATGGTAGGGAGCTTGTGTCATCACGCTGGACTAATTCATTTTGCTTCTAACATGCTCGTCCTTTCCTTAACCGTACCATCAGCACCTACTGATATTTATACTACAATGGAAGTATATATAACTGGAGGACTCATCTCATGCTTAGGTACATATGCCGAGTGCGTGCTAAAACCAGGATTACCATCAAGATCATGCGGAAGCTCAGGCTCAATCTCTGCTCTGCTCGGGTACACCGCTATAAGGTATCCACAATTTGCGATAGCCATACCATTCTCAGATAAAATCCTTACTGGTGGAATAGAAATTAAGCTACTGCCTTTAGTTGTGATGGTAATGCTAGCAGATGTGTTAGGCATGACCTGTAGGTGGACTGATTCAGATCATATTGCACACGTATTTGGAGGTGTTTACGGTTTTATAAAAGCAACTTCTAAATATCTGTAATGTTTCGACAATCTTAAATGAAGTGCAGGTGACGTTGATTTTTATGTACAATAAATCATGTGGTTAAATGTTTGATAAACAATTACTCTACCAGCAGCAGCAGCAGCAGCTCCTTCAAAATACTTTAGAATGGTAAAATGTAGTTCTGCCAGAAAAAATTAAAGAAATGAAGGAGTATTATTTTGACATAATTCACCAAGTTCGCTACACCTCAGCTATGAATTCCTTATGGTGTTATGTAAACCAGTTACTTTACTGCAATCAGCTTCAAGCTTCATGATCTAGTTTTACAAGATAATTGAATGTGTACTAAACACAATATATTTAAGCAATGGATTGTTAGGGCTAAGGATATCATTGTTGGCATTAGGAAGTCTGGAGATTGGAGTAACTTCACTAACAGTAAGTATATAGACCTACATTAGGATGTGAACATGATTGAGTTAGAGAAAGTATTGGCAAACTTATAATTAGCAGCTGAAGCAAACTTTGTTTTCTAATTTTACACAAAAATGTTGTCCTGCGCTAAAACTCTATTTTACAACCATGTACAGTTACATGTACATGTACATGTACATGTACATGTTACAGGCCAGCTGGTCTGGAAAGAAGAGTATTAACTTTGCAGTTCAAAGATCAACCAATAAGTTCTGCACCCTACTGCTGCATATAACACAGACTGGTGATGGCTACTTATAATATTGACAGAATTCAGGTGATTAGGACCCACTCATCACGGCGGGATCAATCACTCCTTCCTAGACTACGACTGTTGGTAGAGCCAATAGTTTTCACCACTGCCATCACGTTTGGCAGCCATTACATGATTAAGTACTTCTGTTGGCAGGAAGCAGAGATTCGACCTGAGGCATTGACAAGATCAAGGCTCTGGCTGTGGGCAGGTTTGGTAGGGGCCAACGTGTTTGCACATGTCTTGGTGACAATCGGCTTAGATAAAGAATGGCAGCTCATAAAACATGTTGAGAGACGGTATTTGATTTCAGACCTTTACGGCAAAGCAAGAACATTGAGCATGTTAGGCAGCATTTTTCACCACAATGGTCTGCCCCATGTGTTAATAAACATGATGTTGCTATCATCGGTAATTCTAACAATTCCGACTCATGCCTGCACCATACTGCAGGTTTATATAGCTGGAGGTGTGGTATCATCACTAGGTACCTATATTGATTCAGCACTCAGACCTGAACTAATATCCAAATCGTGTGGAAGCTCAGGTGCTATAATGGCAGTCTTAGCATATGCAGTTATAAAATATCCAGGCTTTGCTCTTAGTATACCTGGGTTAGATCGGCTTATATCTCTAAGAATTCCACTAATGCCAGTTTTATGTTTCCTGATGTTCATGGATGCCATTGGTCTCACGTGCAGATGGACGGCATCAGACCATGTAGCACACATTTTTGGTGGGCTGTACGGATTTTTGAAAGGATCTTCGAAATAAATATTAACATAGTTTACTATTGAAGTTGTCCTTCATAACTCAGTACCAAACCAAAGAGCAAAATATTGACAGACTTAAGAACAATTAGACAGCAGTATATTTTAATAAAATGATAAAATAATAATAACAATGATAAAATAGATATCAGTATGAAACCATTACACTTTTGCCAGAACAAGGTTCAATATTTTGACAATCATAAACAAATATTAATTATACACTGCATACTTTTTAGAATTTCTATATACAAAGTAGTTGTTATACTACAGAATTATTTTTCATGTGCCAGGATACCACAGCAGTGGACACAGGCAGAAATACCATCAGACTAATATTTTTCTAAGTCCTTCTTGTTTGTAGAATTTCCGCCAATACCCAATTCTCCTACAGCAGTTTGCTAATATCTAGTAATAGTTTTGCCTGTGGCCACTGTAGGTAGTGTAGAGCGGTTTTCCCAAACCCATCCTTCTTTATCAACAATTTTTCTTTTAACGGAGTTACCTCACAAAGGTACTCTGCAATGTCAATTTGACCATTCAGAGCAGCAACATGCAGTGCTGTCTGTTTATCATTGTTCACAGCTAAAAGGAGAAAAAGTTGCTTATCTGGTTCTAAGGACTCGACCAATAATTTTATCATTTGCTTACTAGATGAGCTATGCAGTACAGTGTCACCAAATTTGTCTCTAGATAAAAGTAAGTCATAATTTGGGCGACATAATTTACAGAAATACTCAGTAATTTTAATGTTGCCCCTTTCAACAGCCAATTGCAATGCAGTTTTTCCATTCTGTTCGACCATGGAAATGTATTCCATCTGGAAATCGCGCTCTATAGATTCCACCAATATCTGTGCAATATTCTTATTCAAAGCACAATGTAGTGCTGTTTTCCCAAAATTGTCAGTTTTCAAAACCAAATCCTTTTCCTTGCAGAGATACTTTACTACATCAGTTCTACCAGCGAATGCTGCACCATGCAATACACTACAACCATCCGAATCTGTATGAAATATATATTCTTTTCTCTTCAACATGGCGACAGCAGCTACTAGGAGTTGTACCATCTCTTTACTCTTTACATAATGTAATGGTGTTTGGCCATCCTTATCTACAGCGTGTAGCAATTCGTCAGCATAAGACTGCCCAGTACATAACAAATGGGCTGTGGAAATTTCATCACGACCAACTGCTGAGTGTAAAGCTGTACATTCATTGTCACCATTTTGTGCTAATATATACTTTCTTTGTTTATCTGAGTCCACGGCGTCGATAAGTAGTTGGGCTATCTCACCACTTCGTGCATGGTGCAGAGCTGAGTTTTTGTTCAAATCAGTTTTTATCACCAGTTCGTCATCTGGTAATAATTCACACAGATATTTCACTATCTCAAGATTTCCTTCGCCGGCAGCGACATGTAGAGCTGTACACATTTGGTCATCAACATTAGATATGACATATTCTCTCTGCTTGGTAGGTTCTACAGATTTTATGAGGAGAGCTGCAACCTCCTCGGTTTTGGCATAGTGTAAAGCAGCTCTTCCGTTTTGTTCTCTTGCCGATGGTAAATTACAGTGAACATACTTTCGACACAAGTGTTCCACTACACATTTCCTACCCATGTGAGCAGCAGC
Source organism: Bugulina stolonifera (assembly GCA_935421135.1). Lineage (NCBI taxonomy): Eukaryota > Metazoa > Bryozoa > Gymnolaemata > Cheilostomatida > Bugulidae > Bugulina > Bugulina stolonifera. The sequence continues at coordinate 9,510,064 of OW285196.1, forward strand.
ATGCAATGCTGTGCATTTACGATCATCCGTAGCTAACACATACCGCTCTCTTTCCTCTGCTGGGACAGATGTTATAAGAAGTTCTACGATAGTGCTATCTCTAGCAAAGTGTAAAGGAGTTCTACCATAGCTATCTTTCTGGTCTGGAAGACTGTGATACGGTGAGGGCAAGTTACTAAGATATTGAACGACATCGGCTCTCCCTTCATATGCAGCTAGATGCAGAGGTGTAATTTTGTACTTGTCAACTGGGAAAGTTACACCATGATCCATATACATTTCTGATATTATACACGCTGTGTTCATATTCTTTGCATAGTGAAGCGCACTTTTACCTTGATTATCAACCAATAGCGCAAATTTAAGATCATGTGTAAAATGATCTAAATTGGCTGAAATAGTTTGAACGTACCTGCTTAACTTTTGCCGTTTGCGTGGTGCTTCACGTTCCTCTGTTCGCTGTGTTCTATGTATAACAGGTTTAGAGTCAACACTAAAATCGCATAAATATTGAACAACATCAGCTGCACCTGAATGTGCTGCTATATGCAAAGCCGTACGATCTGAAATGTCTCCAGCAGCTAAGTATTTTGGACGCTTGTGAGGAGGTAAAATAGAATTGACAAGCATCATAGCAACACGATTAGATTTCGCATAGTGCAGTGCAGTTCTACTTAACGAATCAGTTTGCTGTGCCAATTTGTTACGAAGTGCCATGATTCCACAAAAATATCCCACAACACCAACCCTATTTTCATTGGTAGCCTTATGTAAAACTGTCTGACGACTATCATCAACAGCAAATAGGAATGTCTGTCGGTCTTCCCAACTTCCACTTTCCACTATTAACTGCGCTAGTCTCGCATTATTGACACAATGCAGTACTGTCTTACCATCTGCATCTCTGCCATCTTTCAATTCTTCTGGATAAAATTGGCACATGTTCCTAAGTGTAACTTTGTCACATGTTTTCACAGCTTCAAAGAGTTTCTCAAGGCGAATTTCTGTTGTTAAGTTTCTAACATCCATTGTATTGCAACTTGTAAGGAGCCGAAATTTCAATGTCGATTAAGGTGTAGACGACTACTTAGCTTATGGTCTGGTTCCCTTTCTCGGCCGTTACAGTAACTCTAAAGATAATACCAGTCCATTATCTAACACTGAATACATGTAGGTTATTGAGTGCAGCCTGTAGAAGGTAACACTCTATATTAACATGCATACTACAATGTATGTAGTATTAAAGAGTATTTATGCCAATTAACATTGGTAATATTGGTAAGATTGATACGCAATGCAAGCAAAAAGTTTAAAGTTTGTCAAATAATAGCTATTCAAGCATCTCACAGAGGAGATACGAGTATTATAGTTCTCAACAACATTATTTATCTTCAAAAATCCAGGAATGGATATTAATATTTCAATTGTACATACTTTTAACAAAAGTATGTTTTCCAAATGTCACACATTGTAAGTCATTTAACAGAGAAACTACGGAGATATAACTCAAGGATGGAACAATTCCATTTCACAATTCATTCTTGCTTATACAACATCACATTCCCCATACCAACAGGTTAGAAGACTGAGTTAATGTGTTTATGTATAGGTACTGTGATGACAATAAGAATTTCTTACTTACTGAAAACCAAACGAGGGCATTAACAATATTCTCTTAGGTCCAGTACTCTCCATGCATTCTGAGCTTGAGCTAACAAAATTAGAAACACAAACCCAATATACTCGTGTATATCACACATCACTAATTAAAAATCATTATCGCAGTCAGCAGCCAAACCATTTCCAGCATGTGTTCTGAATTTAAAGGAACAGAAGCGGCATTTGGACAAGTCATCTAAATAGTAGATAAGATGATCAAAAGCATTACCTACAATACTCCCTCAAATCAAACCAGGCTGTGCAGTCACCTGCAGTTTGAAGCACTTGGTGCTATCAGTTATCGACTCAAAACTATTCTACTCTAGATGATAGCATGATAGGCATGTGAGGGTTGAATACCAAAACGAGAATTTACTAACATTGAATGACATGTGAGAAACTTAAGTGCAATTCTCGAGGGCTTTAATGCTGGAAAGCTGATCTATCTTGCGTGTCATTTACTACTTGGTGCATAAGGGTGACGTGTGCAAATAGGTTTATGTTGCATTTAACATGATCAGGAAGGTCGTTTGTGTAAGCTAAGTTAAAAAAAGCCGGACCAAGAACAAATCCAGGGTACACAGGTTGTGACAGATAGCTCGGATGAAGCATGGCCTGTGATGGCCACTTCCTGTTTGTGAGAAACTCGTGTATCTGCATTAAAATTTGACAAGCAATGCCATTTTAACTTATATTGTAAAACAATGAATAATCAATTCTTTCTAGCATCAGTTAATACCAGAGCCGGGTCCAAGTCATAGATTTGACTTGACTTGCCAAATCAAGTCCAGTCACAAGTAAACTTCACTTGGACTCACACATCAATGTGACTTGACTTGGAAACTGGAATGAATTGTGACTTCGACTTGGGGTCTACAAAGTCAATGTGGTGAATGAAAAATTTGTACAATGTATAGCCAACATGGAAAACAGTTGTCTAACCATTTATCATTTTTGCATCATCGGTGTTGCTAGCAGAACTCAAAAGAAAATCAGGGTTAGGTATGAGAATACACAACACAGCCAACACTGACACTGCGTGTGTTTGAAACTATACAGTGTAGGCTAAGTAGTGGAAGCATCGTTTCCGTAGTGTAGGCCCTATATTACACAATAAGCAATAAGGACTAGTTTAGAATCGCAGGACTGATCAGTGGACACTTTGCGCCATGTGCTGTTTATATACAATGTAACACTGTATCACTGTTACTAATATACAATACCACATTACCAGTCTAGACCATACTGCCAATATTGCTACATGCATAGACTAGTTCTTTACCATAATTGCATAACCTACATGCCCAGCTACGCGTTGGCATGGTTTTGCATGGATTGGAATATCTAATAAAAGAAAAAGGTAACATTTTGAAAAATGTAAAAGTTTGTGAAGTTGTCTTCCAGTTGACTTGCATTTCTACTTGACTTGAGACTTGTATTGCGTGCTGACGTTAGACATGACTTGAGGAAGCACCAACTTGACTTCGATTTGACCTGCCCCCAAAATTTTAGAAATGACTTGATTTGTTGACTTAAGTGAAGTACGACTTGGACTCAGCTCTGGTTAATACTAAAAATGCGAGTGGCGAGTTAATAACTATTCTATAAGGCAATTTTGTATGCAAGGCAACTTGTATGTAATTGTTAAAATTGTAACAAATATTATAAATAAATGATATCAAAGTAGGTTATAGCCTACAATAATAATAAAATAATTATATTATATTTATTATTAAATTCAAAATTGCAATTATTATTATTATTATAATAATTAACAATAGCAAGTAGTAATAGTAATAGCTTTTATACTATTTTTATCATTATGATTACTATATAGAGAAGAATAACATAATTTCTTTTAGTGCTGCACACGTAGTGACGACCAAAAAGTGAAAAACAATTCAATAAACTACATTTTTTTTACATAGTTAGTTAATACTATAGTAGACGTAGTTCAGTAGAGTAGTACAAGTTGAAGGTAGGTTTTCAGTTTGAGCTTTGTAAGAAAATTAATTATTGAATGTAGTTTCATGTACGCCTAAATAAAATAATAATTATTGTAACGAAGGTAGAGTTTGAATAATATTTATTTGTTTATGAACGGAAACGGAAATGAAATATTGACTGGAGCATAGAGTTATCTCTATAAACCAGTGTCATAGAGTTATATTTTCTTCGGAAGCGCGAACTTAGGCAAATTGCGTGATGCCACTCTTGTTTCTAGCGGCCATATTGTAACGGGTAGTAACCACTTGTTTACAGTAGTTACTGCTATTATTCGTTATTTAAAAATTATTTTAGAGGGTTACTTCATTTTTTGGTCTTTTATTTTTACTTTCGTTGAGCAAAATTGTAGTCAGTAGCTGAAAATATTTTCACTTTCACTTTACAAATACAGCCAAACCCATTGCAATCGTCAAACTTACCTTTACCTAATAATGTATTGTAATGGTACAGGACATTTGTATACGACTCCAGCTACCGGACAAAACCCTACAGCACCCTAAGTGCCCAGTAGTTGTCACAGCGCTACTCAGCTGACACTCAAACCCTCATAACTAGCTGCTCGTATACTCACATTCAATTGTATTGCATGTTAAACCATTTAATTACTGTCTATATACGTGTATCCATGTGTTTATACCCATTACATACTGATGTGCACTCATGTATGATTATTATTAAGTCTTTTAATGCCTTTTATACCCATGTACAGAGACCCGACCTCTCAGAATCCATTGATATTCATTTTGTACATGAATTGGACCATTATAAGCAACTTTTGTAGAACCCGACCTATTTTGGGTCGGCCGTCGGGCTTCCGGCGGCCATGTTGTTGCGCAACTTCCGGACGACCTTACGTCGTTTTTTCCCGACACTACGTCGGGCGGAAGTCCTTATACTATATAACGGCATTGTTTCACTGTTCATTGTCTCAGTCTTCACTTGGCTTTCAATAAAGACACATCTATACTTGATACAGAGACTTTCACTTCCTTTTGTCAGGTCATTCGCTTAGCGAACCGCCTACTAGGTCGGATCACTCTCTTTCAAAGTATAGTCTGAAGGTCAGACTTGGGACCAGATGGGTCGTCTCTGGTAGTTATTGGGCTACTGAGACCGCTCGATCTTTCATGTAATGCGAAGGCCTAGCACCACTCATAGGCACTTCAATTCTGAGTCGGTAGTCGTCCAAGGACGACCGCACCAAATCACAGAAACCATTACAGTATTATTGTAATGCTTTCTGGTTTTTGTGCGACGACTGCCGACCCAAGAAATGAAGTGCCTATGAGTGGTGCTAGGCCTTCTCATTACATGAAAGATCGAGCGGTCTCAGTAGTCAAAGTACTACCAGAGACGACCCATCTGGTCCCGAGTCTAGCCTGGAGACTATACTATGAAAGAGAGTGATCCGACCTAGTAGGCGGTTCACTGAGCGAATGACCTGACAAAAGGAAGTGAAAGTCTCTGTATCAAGTATAGATGTGTCTTTATTGAACGCCAAGCAAAGACTGAGACAACAAATGATAAAACATGGTCTTTTATATAGTATAAGAACTTCCGCCCGACGTAGTGTCGGGAAAAGATGACGTAGGGTCGTCCGGAAGTTGTGCAACAACATGGCAGCCGTAAGCCCGGCGGCCGACCCAAAATAGGTCGGGTTGCACAAAAGTTGCTTATAATCATCCAATTCATGTACACAATGAATATCAAGTGATTCTGAGAGGTCGGGCCTCTTTACATGGGTATAAAAGATACCAAAAGACTCAGTAATTGTCATACATGAATGTACAATGGTATATAGTTAAATAGAATGGATATAAACATATAGATACACGTATGTAGACATTAAATGACTGGTTTAGACATGCAATATAGTTGAGTATGAGTACACTAGCAGCTAGGTATGAGAATATGAATATTAGCTGAGTAGCGCTGTGGCAACTACTAGGCACTTAAGGTGCTATGAGGTTTATCCGGGTAGCTGGAGTTGTATACAAATGTCCTGTACCATTACATTATTTCTTTAATATCTAGTAAATCATCACTTATTTCTCTGTACCTTGTAATAGTCCTGGAATTACTGTATATTTTGTGCATCATTTTGCTCCTTTTTCAGCTCTTATGCTGTAACTCAGACTCCTTTTGGTCCGGGATGCCCTGAATACCTGTTATGACTAAAATTAGGGGTTTTGGTATCGTCAGTTATAACATTTAATTGGAGCCAAAGTACTTAGGACTAACCAGCTGTACGTAGTATGTAGTAGTAGTACGCTGTCTGTAGGTCCTTTTGTCAGCACCTTGATCTCCAATGTAGTAAGCTGTGTGGGGTAGGTTCTGGCTCTGCGATCTAGGATGTGACGGTGTCGACTCTATTCTGAGGTCTACAACGAGATAGTTGTTCAGCATATATCCTTGCTCCTTAGTATGCATTGATATGAGTTACTGGGTAGCATACGATCTACCTACACTCCACACGCTCCACACTGTTGTTGTTTAGCTTTTAGAGTTTTTGTTTTAGTGTTTTATTAGTTTTTATTTGGTTTTCTGTTTTGTAGTTTTTCTTTCATTTTCGTATTTTCCACTAGCTTATACATTTGTATAATATATATGTGTAACATCTATGTCGTCGTCCACTCTTGTCACTGTGTGACTTATCCACAGGGATATCGACAGTCTATACTGCTGTCTCTCCATGCCTCATTTTCACAGTTTACTCTAGGTATCTGTCTATTTATCTCTCTACTGAGACTACTCAATAGTGTAGGTAGTGTAGGTACTCCTCTCCTATATATACCTGTCCTATCTACGGTCAGCCAATCGATTTTAGTGAGGAGTTATATTCTCTCAAGTGCGCAAGAGTGGACAACTCTTAAATATACTAATTGTCACTATTTATAGACATGTAAAGAATGACAAACATAACTTCATAAACATTATCTTACAGGAGAGAATAACTCCAAAGTAACACTCCAGAACAGACAAAAGATCTTACAGGAGAGAATAATTCCAAAGTAACACTCTAGAAGAAACAACTATAAAACTCAAGAATAGACAACTCCAAACCAGAGTGAAAGCAACTTCTACATGAACGAAACACCCAACAAGAAGCAACTCTTCAACTACCAGCACAACAGTACAGACTATAATCACAGACTAATAGACCACAAGTCACGCCCCTACCATATAGTATAGCCATAAAGATGTATCAGAACTAACAGTAACTATTATCTAGTAAACTGCAGTGTTTTCCTTAGCTAGCCAATAGAAATTAAATAGATAACCAAGCTCCCTATGACAGATTGATATAACTGATGTTTTATTGTATATGAATACTTTAGCCAATTAGAAATAAGTTTGATACTGTAAAATAGTATCACAAAAAGTATAAAAAGAAAGGACATCATATTATTAGACGCTTACTGAGTCACTTACTTAGCTTACTGAATGTTTACTGAGCGGGTGAGCGCTTAACGCTCACCGATTTTGTATTTTACTCTAGTAAGTCATGAATATTTTACCTAGTTAACTTTGTATTTTAATGTGTGTATTTTTGTGTATAATCCCTGTTGTCGTTAAATAGATTGTGATTTGAGTAATTAAATAGATCAAGGGATATGAAAGGAAACCAAAGTGGATTCATATTGAGTATACGTATATAAGGTATAGATAAACGTGAAACGTGAAGTAGTATATTGATGCTTGAGCTAGCGATATATTGATATAGATAAATTGAGGTGATAATTAGTATATTGTGGATTAGATATACATGTGGATAATTTGTAATTGAACTTGGAATTCTTGGAAGCGGATTGTGTAATACTTGTTGAAGTAATTTTAGTAACCTTGGATATTGATACGCATTAAGTGACGTTGAAGTGTGTAATATATTGTGGATAATTCAGTGGATAGTTTACGTACAGTGATTTGTGAATTGCGTATAATTGAAATAGCATTGAGATAGATATTGGTTAATAGCACATGGTGAATAGTACAGTGAGATTTACGTGAATAGAGCATATAATCATATCATAGCCATACACTCTTTAGTAACTTGTCTGTCGGGCCAGTGAGCCGCCTTTGTATTATTTAGAATCACGTATTTAGTCGTACAGGTTGCTGGTCGTCCTTTAGTTGCCCCATCTTATCATATACACACAGTATTGTTTGCATATATATATATATCCTGACTACTTCGACCGCTCGGATCTCCTAGAGAACCCACGCCGTTACCTCCCTTGACAAATAGTTGATGGAGTGAGAGTGGTGTATCACATCAGACCTACAACAACCCATATACATATTACCTACATACATATAATACATCCTACACACACCTGGAACACCTCACCTCACCTGTTGGGTGGGTTTCCATCACATACAACATACTCTTTTGACCTCTGATCGAAACCAAAATTAGTGTATAAGTAGCTCAATTTTGCCTACAGGCGTCAGACAACTGAAGGCTGTTCTCAATGAAGTGTCTTACTGCAGTGAAATATACAGTCCCTTGTTGTCTGCTGCTAACAACAAGGTATCAGACACTCATCGCTGACCATGGATCTTCTCAAATGCGATCTCTGACTAGTACTAGCATCCAGCAGTCTTGACTTCTGTTAGTCTAACTATAATATAGCTATAGGAGCACCACCACCGGGTCTTACACTGACTCTGAGGACTCCAATAATACCTTCGGGCCCTGGGACTCTTTCTTAGTCATTCCACTACCTTGTTGTGTGTTTATAGCCCTGTTGGGTTGGACCTGCCAGCCCAGTCCTTTTTGCTTGGTCAGCCGTTTCTGACTCCGTCTCCCTTGTAACCAGCCAGACACAACATTGCTAATTGGTTTTGTCTATGTTATTCTTGATGCCAACCTACCATGAAGTAAAATCTTTTGTAATATGCAACTTCTAGTAATTAGCTCTACATAATAACAAAACATGTACATGTACTATATCTACATGTACATGTATACTCATTACACATAAATCATTTAATAACAGGATAGACCATACGCATAAAGTTGAATTAAGGGTCAAGTAGAAATTTAGATACTCACTGACTCACTGTTTTCATTTGGTGCATCTGAGGGCTCAGCAAGGGGAGGTGTTCATGTGGAACTTGGAGGGAACCAAGGCATAAACTGAGGGCACCTGGTTATTTCGTGCAAAACCAACAGCATAGTTTAGGATCCATGACCCGGCCAATTGATCCAATGGGAGAGGGACAGCATGACACAGTATAGTATAGATTATAGGCTACAGTAGTTATTAGCTACAATATGAACACTGTTTAATAATCTCCAATCATTCACAAATTTCTCCTTTATCATCTTCGTTATATTTCAGAGTAAAAGAAATAAATGTTATGCATTACCATTAGGTTACACAGGCAGTTTGCTATCAAAGCCAAAGATCTCAAAATCATATTTGTATAAAGATTGCAGGGCTTGTAACTCTCTTGGCTTCAGTTGTTTGTAATAATACGAAAGTGTTTGGGTTCTATTCTTTGACTTATTAGCTGTTGGCACGGTGGTGTTGAGTTTGAGAAGTCCTATCAAGTATTCTGAACTCTCCCTAAATCTATCATACTTGGCTATTAAGTTGTATTCAGTCAGACAAGGGAGTGAGAGGTGAACTTGAGGCATCCAATGCATGTCTAATGCCACACCAGCTTGACGAGATGATAGAATTTGACTAGAACTTCCAGCTCGATCTATTATACAGCTCACAAACTGACGGAATGTTAGAATATTCTCATGTTTAAGGGTCAGCCACTGACATGGTCTCTGGTAAGTCTTTGTATACAGACCATTGACTCGAACTGCCTTCTCGGCGTAAGCTGATACCAGCCGGTCATAAGGATTCCTGTAGTAAAAAAGTTAAACTATTCATATTCTACAGGGAGGTAGCAGGAATAGGATTCAATGGTAACGAGACATTTCGAAAATGTCAGTTCGAAACAGGACATTTCAAAAACTTTCTTTTGATGTTTGGAGATTAGGGATTGAAGTTTGGGAATTGAGGGCTGAGGATTGGAGTTAGGAATTCGGGTTTGGGGTTTTGAAATTTTTGGAACGTTCTGTTTCTAACTGACATTTCTGAACAGCCGCAAATTTGGTTTCAATTCATTAGTTTATTTAGTAGTGCAGTACAGAATTATATAGCCCGTGGATAATACTAGCTACTTTCGAATGTCTTAGTAATGAACAAGGAGTTTGAACACATAGTCACAATATTTGGCCAACATTATTGCATTTTCATAAATCTGTAAGGATGTGATCGAGTGTGTACGGCATTGGAAGCAAGCTTCACTCTGCTAAGCAAATCGAACTGAAGAAAATACTTCATCAACGCATCAAAATCTAACCATACACTTTTACCATGTTGCAAAAGCCACAAAGTTTGCCAAGACTCGCAACTGTGAGACCAAGTTTTATTTGGATACGCAGTTATTACAAATGCACATGAACTATACATTCTGCAGTTGCTTATGTATATTTTGATTGCTTTTACATATTTACATATTTACGTGTATGTCTAAGCTCCACCACCACTAATTGCACCATGTGTATGTGTTGACTTCAGCAAGTCCCTTACACCGCTGTCCGCAGTTGACACAGGTTAAGTTTTTTCGTTCCTTACAATGGATCTCGTGACATATCCAGGAATGGGAGAAACAGCCATTCTACTTTCAGAAAAAATCAGTGATTTCAAAATGCCAGACAATTAATACCCCTTCTTGCTTTATCGAAGGTGAAAAGCCATGCTCTAGTTGAAGAAAACCCGTAGATGAACGGTTAAATTTTTCTTGGAAATTGCAATGTATATGGCTATGTTGTGTCAAATGTCTCCTCGTAGATTCAAACATTGACATTAAAATTTAATCTCAACCACAAGCCTACCTGATAATTACAATTCTGTATTTATGTCTCAGCCTCCTCTCAACTACTTCCACCAGTTCCTCTTTCTGAAGATCAACATTCTGGAAATTGTTTTCCCACGCCCACCTAATGTAAGAAATGTAAGCAAATGTATGATAGTACATGTACTATAATCTACATGCGTTATACATGTACATAGTACATGTACACCCATACATGTATATACATGCACGAGTGCATGTATATTATGTACAATGTACAGTACATACACTGTACTATGTAATATGCGTTACACTAAGTTATTTCTGTTTTGAATGATTATTATGGTCGCGTAGTTTATTATATAGAGAAATTATGGCACCATTAATCTAGAAAATAACTCAATTTTCCAAGGTTTCAACGGATATCAGTACTCATGGTAGAGTGTCCCAATTCGCTCAATAGAAAATATTTTTTCAAAACGTATGAGGAAATATTAGGGTGCCAAAATTCTGAATATATAGAAAGTTAGATTTTCAACCAAGCTCAGCGTTCTGCAATTGACGTAAAAGTTTTGTAGAATGTCGGAATGACGAGTACTAAATCACTTCAGGTCCATCTACTCCCTATAGATGGAATATCGACAAAGCCTTTTCAACCTGAACTTGTCGGGGAGTAGATAAATCTGAAGTAATTCAGTACCATGCACATGCAGCATTTAGTTTTTTGTTTGGTCGGGAATGGGGCAACCAATAAAATAGTAAATAAAACTTGTCTTGTTTCAGCAGTGGCTATTTCAAACTTGTACACACTTTCGCCTGATGTACTGTCTACATAGTTTATGTAACTGCGTTCAAGTTGGATAGATTGTATGCTTGTCACAACTTCAGTTGGCCCTACTAATAAGAATACACATCTCCATTTTGAAAATTCTTTCACAAGTCACACAACTTTGTATTAGCTCACCGGTTTTCAGATTTTAGTACATCCATCTTTTTGGCACTCTGGTAGAATATTAGTGTCCAACTGGTAAGTCCACACTTTGGTATAGGTGTAAACAGGTATGGCAGCCCCTTCATAGAAGTTAGAGTTCTTGAGTGGGTAGGCTCAATCATTTGGTATTTCATGGATAAGGCGGCATTCCTGTTAGATAACAATGTCGCTTTAATTTTTACAATCCTGATTCAAACTGCACATCATTGATAACCCATTAATTTACGTGCACCAAAGCATCTCTCATACATGCTTCTTTTATTTTGGAGTTATCATTCCTTCAATTGGGATAATCAGCTGTTAATTGAGATAATCACCATCTATTTTAGTAATAATATATTTGTCCATATTTGCTCTAAACAACTACTTTCGATATACGAAAGAAGGGTAACTCCGTATATGCTATACTGATGACTTGGGACACTATTGTATCTGATAGAAACCTCATAATTGGAAAGTTGAGAATATGAAACACTAACTCAGGATATTGTACTATATTATACGTATACAGCAGGTAATAATAGCCCATATTTTAGACCTCTACAAGTACATGTACATTGCACATTTGTAGAGTGTAGCGTATAATTTCAAAGAACAAAACATTGTGATATAATCACAAGAGATCCATTGCAATTAATATTCTAGTGAAACGAAAATCAAATACTCCCATACCTGGATAAATTCTGGCATTGTCTCCATGTATATTCCGCATTCATTTTCAAATAGGGTTCAATTGGACCTGGTGCGGGATTCGTCTGTAATCAGATCATTATTGCACATTTACAATTTAACTCAAATATGGTTTTACAAAAGTGCGCTGTATACTTGGATGAACACCATGTGGTCACCAAACTTGTATTACAGGATTGTAGCTTGATCGTGGAATGTAATTTATAAGTGCGACTAGCAGACGAAGTAATTGCGTGCAACCATTAACATACTTTATTCACGAATGTTCTATTTGTAAAGTATAACTGGATGTGTTAACATAAACTTGTTTTACAGAGTTGTCTACTCATTACAATAATAAAAGCAAAAGGAGATAACTCCAAAACACATAACAGATTGCAGTTATGACGATTGGACTGTGTTCACCAATTATCGCTTTCGAACTTTAACACTTGGTCAATCTAGACTCTAGAGTAATGTCTGATTATTTATTATAATATTATGTACTCGTAGATTAACACAATGATATTGTACCTATGGAGCACAAAACCTAACAGACCACCAGATGACGTAATAATCAAAAATAATTCTAAACTTTGACATAATAAGAATAATGATGCTAACAACATGTCTGTAGTTCCTAGTAGTGTTATGGACAATGCTGGTCTACAAGGTCTACAAGGTATGTGTGAAACCAATGTTTATGTTTTGACAGAATTTCAGCTCTCGACAGATGAATGCTATGCAATGATCGGTGTATTGTAAGAATAACATACACTTGTTTTGTGCAAGAAATTTTTGATTCCCCTATAGAGCAGTCAGGAACCCTATCATTTAGGATTCATGAAAATATACCCATCCCTGACTGAGGTTTGAACTGGGGGGGGGGGGGGGGGGAGGTTTTGCACAGTGGACGAAACACATTACCACCACACCAGTTCACCAACCTTCAACTGATATAATAGTATAGAGCAGAGTAGAGTATAATGCACTGTACACTACTCTGTCTGTAGAGATACTACTTGGCTAGGAATGAATAGTTGTAAACAATATGTCCTATACACAAGGCACTACTATCACTTACAGTTACATCCCTGGGTTGATTCACTCTTGATTGGTCGGTTTTATTGACCTCATACCCTGAACCCTCAGAAATGTTTTTCCGGTGTTCCATTTCGTTGTTAGAAAAGTGCAGTTCTGTGATGTTGGAGTTGGAGACTGCAAGATCTTGTCTTCCAAAACAGATGCTTTCCTTATAATTTCTGTATAAATTTATGGAAATACTAGTCCTGTATATACTGACAATGGCTAGAAGTGGCAAACCAACAACCACGACCGCTAGCTGCTTGTACTTCATGGTGTATAATCCTCTTTCATCTAGTCAATCTGTTTTTGTCTAAAAAAAGTAACAACTAAATGTCACACCACTCTGTGAGAGATGCGTAAAGGATTATGTTAATCATTGCTAGATTATGTTACTCTTAGAGCACAGCTTGTCAAGATATTAGTATAACTTCACTCACCCTACCAACATTAATGCACATCCCTTAATTTATTCTATGATGATAGTGTTACACAAGATCTACAATTGAGGTGGTCACATCATATACTAATACTGTCCCAATCAACTATTACTTCCTACTCTGTATTTATCTTTGCTAAATACTGTAATGATATGCACAGTCGTCTCCTACATCTGACACTCATTATTGTGTGCATATACATGTATATATCTGCTTGTACTTTACTCTATGTTATTGTATATACTTGTATAATTACTACTAAGTCTTTTAATGCCTTTTATACCCATGTACAGAGGCCCGACCTCTCAGAATCCATTGATATTCATTTTGTACATGAATTGGACCATTATAAGCAACTTTTGTAGAACCCGACCTATTTTGGGTCGGCCGTCGGGCTTCCGGCGGCCATGTTGTTGCGCAACTTCCGGACGACCTTACGTCGTCTTTTCCCGACACTACGTCGGGCGGAAGTCCTTATACTATATAAAGGGCATTGTTTCACTGTTCATTGTCTCAGTCTTCACTTGGCTTTCAATAAAGACACATCTATACTTGATACAGAGACTTTCACTTCCTTTTGTCAGGTCATTCGCTTAGCGAACCGCCTACTAGGTCGGATCACTCTCTTTCAACGTATAGTCTGAAGGTCAGACTTGGGACCAGATGGGTCGTCTCTGGTAGTTATTGGGCTACTGAGACCGCTCGATCTTTCATGTAATGCGAAGTCCTATTACCACTCATAGGCACTTCATTTCTGGGTCGGTAGTCGTCCAAGGACGACCGCACCAAATCACAGAAACCATTACAATACTTTGAGTTCCACATAACATAATAAATATAATATTATGTTTGTGAAAATTAAGCTTCTGTTAGTATAAAATTTCTATGACGGAAGGTAGTCTTAAAGGTGGACTGTAGTGAAATTTTGAGGTTATAAGCTGAATACACCATTAGAAAGCCTAGTAACAGCTGAACCAGTTAGCACAATACCGGCTGGGCTATATGATGTCATCATGGTACCCAGCTCTGCTAAAACTAGTAAAATACATCATTGCAGGGAGCATCTAATGTAGTTGGAAAACAACTTATACTAGGGGCGATCGCTAAGTTCCAGGAAACCAATGAAGATAGGGATAGGTCTGCCTTCATCACCTATAATAATGTCTCAGATACACGTGCCCATCTTGTGGATTCAAAAATAGTCCCAGTATATTTCAGAGAGCCATATCTATAATATTATCAAACCTCCAGTGGATAATATGTCAGGTTTTCTTAGATGATGTATTAATCTTCTCTCCTCATAACTTGACTGAACAAAAACTACGAGGTAGTTAGCAGGCTTGCCAAGTTCCACTAATGAAAATCAGGGAGATTCAGCATTTGGGTGGGAGGTGTCCGTTTTGGGTGGGGTGGGGTATCAAATTTTGAATTGAAAATCAGGGAGTCTCCTGCAGGATCAGGAAGACTTGGTAAGCCTGGTAGTTAGTGTCTTTGTGACCTAAATTTCAGGCACAGGCCAACTTGCTAAAAATTTTCCAGCATACATTCGTCACAGAGTCGCGGACACACCGGTTTGGGCCGAAAGCAAAATCCTTCTATTAAGCCACAAAATGTTGCTTGAATTAACTCGAGTGAGAGTGTGGCATCTCTGATTATAATTACCATTGTATTAATAAAACTACTTGCCTTGTACTATTTTTAGGAAGCTTGCTGGAAGTTGTCGCTCTGTAGGCTTTTTAACCATTCCATGCTGTCATTGAAGTTTGTTGTAGATGGCTCCCCATTCGATACAAGTGCTTGTCTATAGGCTACTAAACACTTGCATCTTTGGTTGACTGTTGGTTAATTGTCGAGGATCACACTATTTTGATTAATTACCCTCTGCTAATTTCTATGCTAATGCCACTCCCATCACAAACCTTAGCCTAATTATGCATATTTATGCTACATTGTATTAGACAGCTACACAGGCTGTTGAAGTATTGGCTTGATCGTCATGAATTATTACTGTCACTTATTTACAGTATTCGAAATTTTGAATTCTGGTTTGGCCCATAACCATGGTTATGCTTAAGATTGTTTTAGACTCTTAGATCTGGACCACTGAAGCCTCTGTACCTTCTCTTGTGGGTTTCTTAGTCTGCAATTGGTTGAACAGCTGGGTAGTTGACATCAAAATTGACAACACCAATTGTTACTTTTAGATTTTAAAGTTTAAATACATGTAGTTTGATTTTCCCCATTTTTGGAAAAGAAGTTTTTCCTAGCTACCAAATAGTTCTAACTACTTGTGAGGTCTAAAAGATTGTCATGTGTCACTTACTATCTACGGTCTGTTCAACATTTTTGGTTCACACATTAAGCTGTTGTATCTCATAAACTGATCTAATCAACACACTCTATAATAGTGATAGAGCACTACCACTCATTTCTCCTGCTAATGTTGGTATCTACATGTACCTACCCTTTGGCAATCTGGTGCATACACTAGCTGTTACACGAGTGCCGTTTCTTCCTGACACCTGCATTAGGCTAGGCTATAGTGCTATTATCAGCCTCTCTCTACCTAGTTGGTACTGCACTAAGTACTTCATTCCCCAGTACACGTTGTACAGGCCCTCGCTACTCCACCAGACACAGCAATGCTCACCAGACTTATTGCCAGTAGGAATACCATGGAAGTGTCTCAACTTATGCTAACCGAAGCCATTGAGATGGCTCTGATGCTAACATACATACTTACTGACTTACTGTTTCCATTGGGTGCATCTGAGGGCTCACCAAGGGGAGGTGTTCATGTGGAACTTGGAGGGAACCAAGACATAAACTGAGGGCACCGTGTTATTTTTTGCAAAACCAACAGCATGGTTTAGGATCCATGACCCAGCCAATTGATCCAATGGGACAGGGTATTCTTGCAGTACAGGACAGCACAACACAGTATAGTATAGATTATAGGCTGCAGTAGTTATTAGCTACAATATGAACACTGTTTAATAATCTCCAATCATTCAAATTTTCTCCTTAATCATCTTTGTTATATTTTAGAGCAAAAGAAATAAATGTTTTGCTACACAGGTAGTTTGCTATCAAAGCCAAAGATCTCAAAATCATATCTGTATAAAGATTGCATGGCTCGTAACTCTCTTGGCTTTAGTTGTTTGTAATAATACAAAAGTGTTAGGTTTTGATTCTTCGACTTGTTCGACTTGTTAGCTGTTGGCACAGTGGTGTTGAGTTTGAGAAGTCCCACCAGGTATTCTGAACTCTCCCTAAATCTATCATACTTGGCTATTAAGTTGTATTCAGTCAGACAAGGGAGTGAGAGGTGAACTTGAGGCATCCAGTGCATGTCTAACGCCACACCAGCTTGACGAGATGACAGAATTTGACTAGAACTTCCAGCTCGATCTAATATACAGTTAACAAACTGGCGGAATGTTAGAATTTTCTTGTGTTTAAGGGTCAGCCACTGACATGGTCTTTGGTAAGTCTTGGTATACAGACCATTGGCTTCAACTGCTTTATTGACATAAGCTGATACCAGCCGGTCATATGGATTCCTGTAATATAAATCGAATCACTTATGTTCTACATTAAGTGTACATGTACTCTCTCCTTGCAAATATCTTCATAATGGTCAAGACTTTGTACACTTAGATTCTAAGTTTGACCACATGGTCACAAATTCTGGCTAATATTTTGTATGCTCATAAATCTGTGATCAAGTGTGTGCATTGGAAGCAAGTTTCTTTGGATTTCTTTGTGTCAGAAGCAAAATTTCCAAGGAACTGTGAGACCAAGTTTTAATTGAATGATCGACTATGACCTATACACTTGACTTATACATTTGGCAGTGGCTTGCATATATTTTTTTTATCACATATTTTGAAGATGTTTTTAAGGCAAGGAATTTATTAGTTGAGCAGTCAGAGAATTGATTCACATACATGTATGTTTGAACCAGGGACCTCAATGGCACATACATGCAAATAATCCCCTAGCACAGAGAAGAGAGCATGCTACCACTTCACCAGCTGAGCAAACTTTAGCAGTGGTAGCATGTTCTGTTCAAATAATAATTCCTTGCCTAAAAAGCATCATATACCACCAACTGCGCAGTGTGCATGTGTCGACTTCAAGTACCTGTTAGCAGTTGACATAAGTCAAGTTTTTTCGTTCCTTACGATGGATCTCCTGACAGTGACATGTCCAGGAATGGGAGAAACTGCCATTCTACTTTTAAAAAGATCAGTAATTTCAAAATTTAGGAAATTTACTTTTCTTTTCATAGAAGGTGAAAAGCCATGTTTTAGATTTTAGAAGAACAAGAATATTTAGAATAAGATAACAGTTAAATTCTTCTTGGAAATTTCTTTTAAATATGGCTATATTGTGTAAACAGCCTTTGGTACAAATTCAAACGTCAACACTTAGTGCAAATTTACAGTCTACCTGGTAATTATAATCCTGTGTTTATGCTTCAGCCTGCTTTCAATCACTTCCACCAGTTCCATTTTCTGCAGATCAACATTCTGGAAGTTGTTTGCCCACGCCCACCTATTGTAAGACTGATAATCATGTACAGTAGTCTTTGCGTAACACTAAAATTTTTAATGATGGAAAGTTAAATTTCCATCCAAGCCCAGCATTCTGACATTTTGCAAAAATTTTACACTTCTGAATTGACCGTCAGAAATTAATATATATTTGAAGGTCACTACAGTCATTTTAAATTAGCAACCTTTCTGTTGCTAGTTGCATACACTGCCAAATTTGTACTGGGGAGTTAATGGTTTACTAGATAAAAATGACTGTAGTGGTATTGTATTCAAAATGTGTAAACTTCTGACTGTGAATTCTGTAGCTAAGATATTGAGGGAGTTGTCCTCCGTTCATGTTGGGTGCAGCAGCATGTACACTTCAAATTTACATTTTATCTACTCCCAATAGATGGAATAATAACAGCGTCATTTCAGGCGAGGGAAGATAAATCTAAAGTGAATTGGTGCAGTGTACATGAAACATTTTTAATTACTTGTAAGCCAGTCACCAATAAAATGAATTAAATGATTATAAAGAAAGTTTGTTTTATTTCAAAAACATTTCCAATCTCAAACTTCCCCACTTGTTACCAGAAGCTATGTGTATGTACACAGATGTAACTCGGTTCAATCTGCATAAATTGTGACTAAAATAAAAATGCACATTTTTATTTGAAAAATATTGTTTCGTAGATCATACAACTTTGTGTTAACTCACCGATTTTCAGATTTTAGTACATCCATCTTGTCAGCACTCTGGTAGAATATTAGTGTCCAACTGGTAAGCCCACACTTTGGTATAGGTGTAAACAGGTATGGCAGCCCCTTCATAGAAGTTAGAGTTCTTGAGTGGAATGGCTCAACTATTTGGTATTTCATGGATAAGGCAGCATTCCTGTCAGATAACAATGTAGCTTACATTAACATGTTTAAGCGGCACTTAATTCATAACTCTGTAGCCTACATGCATCACCTCATAGTTTCAGACCTTGAGTTGATACTACTGTTCATTTAGTTGGGAGTTCTCTCTCCGTTAGCTAGAATACTCAGAGATATCACTATTTGCATATTTTTGGTCTCATCTGCTCTAAACTGCTTAGAATATAATATGCAGAAAGGATAACTCTGTCTCTTTGTTTTTCTCAGATATACTGGGGTGTTAGTGTTAGCATAGAATGTGAGACACTCATTCAATAAATAGAATTTTGTTAATAATTAATATGCATGTATTAGCAAATAATGATAGCCCATATTTTCAGTCTTTCACAAGCGGTGTTGTTGTGTCAATCAATATACAGCCAATCCACCCCCAATGCATCGCAGAGTAAGAGCAAGACCAATCAGGAAGTGGCCTTGTGTTCTCGATACAAGCTGGAGAGAAGACGACTTCGTCTGTACTTGTTTCAAAGAGTGGGAAAACATCTAGCAGCTGTAGAAGTATACCGGAAGCTGTATACTGGAACCGGCAATGCACTCTGGGAGATAGCCTGTTCATGATGGCTGACGTATTGCTTAGCTTTTAGGATGCAACTGGCAAGATCTACATGTAGATCATCAATATTGATAAGATATTCTCTTAACTTTGAGTCATTGACGTCTACTACAATTCTGTCCCTTACTAATTCATCCTTAACTGCCCCATAGTCACAGTTATCTGCCTGTGACTGCAGTTCTGTGATAAATTTATGTATGGACATATTACCCTGCTTCATACTGGTTAATTTCGCCCTTTCGTAAATCACATTCTTGTCAGATTGCCACTACATCAACATAATTATGTTTTTATTTGTCCTGCATTTGTGGCATGAAATGTAAACTGGTTATATATAGGTACATTGTCTGATCTCATGGAGAGAAGCAAATTTGCAATCTGCTCCTCCTCTGAAATTTCAGAGTGTTTCTTTGCAATTCGCAATACTACAAATTGTGATTTAAATGTTTTCCAGTCCATTGATAGAGTTGGGGATGCAAAATTAAGGCGTTGCACAAATCTTTCATCCTTTGAACTATCTCCCATGGTGATCAAGATTAAGATAACGATTGCACCCAAACTACGTGAAAGTTGAAGTAACAGAATGATTCTGAGCGAGCACTAAAATTAGTTATATTATTATAGACCAAGTAATAGATATTACTCTACTGCCAATGACTGTGTCAATTTAGCTTAGTAGGCTAGCCAATTAATGTTGAGTACTGGTGACTTGAGCAAGCACTCAGGAAAGCTTACAGTAAGTCAATTCGAGTGAATCATGCACTATCCACCTAACAAGTCTTTAAACGCCGAGCGTAATAATTCAACACTCACACGGTAGTGGTTCGTTTACTATTCTGACACCATGTAGTGTACTGATAACTATTACCTGCGTTAGTAGTTGTGAGTCTTGAGGAAGCACGTCTCATTTGCTCAACTGCTGTTTGGTCGTTCGCTCAACTCTATGGGTATTCTCACAGATAACCATGTTTATCCCAATCGGTTAAGGATAAGGGAACACAAATAGAGACTGAGTCAAAGGTTCTGGTATGATTCAAGGTACAGAACTGTGGAAAGACCCCCTCTACAAGTTGGACAATCGGTTGTAGTGAGGGACCCCGGTAGACCTCCTGTACATGGTCAAACTGTTGCCACCAGAGGCAGAGAAGCTGTGGTACTGAGCGAGTCTCAGAGACTTTTGCGACGGAACTGCGCTCTTGTCTCAGAACGCCCTTCAGGGAATTCACCTTGTCCCACTACCTCAAGACCCACTTTAAATGATTCGACAGCTCCATTCTCCGGTGCGCTCGCACCTCATGCAGCAGTAACGCTTGAACCTCAGCCATGCGGGGTGCCAATGACCCCCTGTATTACCACCAACAGGTGTGCTCACACCGCAAGCAACAGGTGTGCTTGCACCCCCACCACCAGAAGCCAGACCATCACTCCCCACAACATGTTAAAATTAAACAAACAAGATCAGGAAGGATATCCAAGCCTCCCAAAAATTAAACTTATAATTTACTTTAAACTTTATTTGTGTAGTAGTAATTTGTATGTATATACTATGTTTCAGAATGAAAGCCTATGTAATTGGGACTTCCATTACAGCTGATGTTAATGACCCTAATTGGAAGACCATTTGTAAACCGTATTATGGTTGGCAAGATTGTTTTGAGCATGTTAAATTACATATTAATAGATTCAAAAATTCTGTTGTCTATGTGCATATTGGCCCAGTCAGATTTTCCAGACTTCACAGGACCAGCACGCAAAAAGAATGTGTCCTGGTAGAAAACAAAGATAACAGCCCTCGCAATGCTTATGCTTCTTTCAACTCTGAGTTCAATCGCAATAACATTATTGTCGTGCTATGCACCATTTATCCAATGAACTTCGCTTCCTACAATGGCAGCCTGGCAAAGAAACGTTTGGCTAACGGGAAACGCAACTACTTGATGCTTCAAGGGTTCTATAGTGACTATAACACTGAGATATGCAGACTTGTAGAAGAGGAAAATCGGTGTATCACAGAGTTAAACGAAAATAGAGGAATGGCTACACCTTGCTGCCATCGGACTATTTTCAAGAGAAGAAGCAAAGCATGCTGCTATAAGTTCAGAAAGCGTTTTCTAAGAGACGGACTACATCCTGATAGTCGGATTGTGCAGGAGGGGATAAGAGAAATCAATCGAGTCCATCGATTTAATAAGCGGTGGGCTGCATCTCGACACCCTTATCGAAGCACAGAGCAAGATGTATGATCACACATATTACACAAACACCTTGCTAAAGCAAAAAATTTTTTTTAAAAAAAAAGAACAAGTGGTTCATCTATAAACTTCCTACTAGGAAGTTGAGTGCTTACACATTTCCCTAAAATGTTCTGTTGAAGCAAACATCTATATATAAAAAAAAGATAACTGTTATCTCTAATCCTTCTGCTCGGAAGCTTTGTGTGCTCACACATCTCCCATGAACAGTTCGTTGCAGCAAACATACATATAAAAAAAAGAAAAGAAAAGCAGCTCTCTTGGACCTATCCCACTTACTAACATTAAAAATCCAGAACTATGTTCAGGATAGTAGTGTATGTCTGACTAATACCACTACAGCTTAAGTATATCCGCCAATGCATTAGTGTGTTCGCATTTTAGTTGATTCTACGCACTTTTAGTTAATACAACACTATTATTATATATTGTTACTGTACGGATATCTGCCCCGCTGAATAATTTTTTACAGAAGGATCAGCTCAACAAAACAGGTGTGCTCGCACCTTGATACACCAGCAGATCTTGAGGGGAAGGTGTAGAAGTATACCGGAAGCTGTATACCAGAACCGGCAATGCACGCTGGGAGATAGCCTAGAAAGTCACTTGATACGCAGATACAGACCGGAGTAGACATGCTTCCTCAAGACTCACAACTACTAACGCAGGTAATAATTATCAGTACACTACAGCAGCAACAGGAATGGAATGGAAACTCACATCGGGAGCAGTCAATATCATAGCAATGAGAAGTTGTCCTCTCTCAATTGAGAGAGGACAACTTCCAATTATTGTTGTTAGCTTATGAGTGAGCGAGATTCCCATACCTGGATAAATTCTGGCATTGTCTCCATGTATATTCTGCGTTCGCTTTTAAATAAAGTTCAGTCGGATCTGGTGTGGGAGTTTTCTGTAGTCAGACAATATTATTTACAAATTACTAGAGTACGAGAGTGGTCTAACTTTGCTGGCTCCCTCCTAGCTACACTATTGCATGGATGCACACACAACCGGTAGAGCACTGTAGCATAGCTTACTCTAAACTGGTACTTGAACACTACATAATGCACATTGCCATAAATAGTCATTCTAATAATATAATGTAAGTATAGTTTATCATAGATATAAAATTTTATAGCACACCACACAAAATGGAAAGTAATATCTTGGTTTGAGCAGGGTGGCAGAAAATAGAGAAATTTTGAGAAGAGCAGATTGAAGGCCATGTTGAGAGACCTGCCCTACGGCAGAACACACATACGTGTGATGTCTCTGCCACCAAATTTCAGGCGCAGGTCAACTTGCTAAGAAGTTTTCCGGCAAGCATACATTAGGCAGGGCATGCACTATGCAGGGCATGCACTAGGCAGGGCATGCACTAGGCAGGGCATGCACTAGGCAGGGCATACATTCGTTACAGAACCGAACACACCACCTGGGCCAAAAGCAAACTCTACATTTTCATCCGAAAATGTCAGTTTTGACTTTTATTTTTGACCGTGGTCTAAGACACTAACATAAAGACAGACGGCCATCTGTATGACATCTGCCAGCATTCATTAATTATTATTGAGCATCGGTCAGCTGATGTAGTACATGTAATGTATATAATAGTCAGACTTTGCCATTGAGCAACGATATTGTTTGCAGCTGCAGTTCCTAAAGTGATGAGCACTGCTTGCAACATGTCGTAGATATGAAACCAATGCTAATGTTTTTTTTGTAAGTTGAGAATAGTATATACATTGTCTGTAGAGATACTACTTGGCTAGGAATGATGGTTAGTTAAAAATATGTCCTATACAGAAAGGAGTACTATCACTTACAGTCGCATCCATGGGTTGATTCACTCTTGATTGGTCGGTTTTATTGACTCCATACCCTGAACCCTCAAAACTGTTTATTCTGTGTTCCCTATTGTTGTTAGAAAAGTGCAGTTCTGTGGTGCTGGAATTGGAGACTGCAATATCTTGTCTTCCAAAACAGATGCTTTCCTTATAATTTCTGTATAAATTGCTGGAAATACTAGTCCTGTATATACTGAAAATGGCTAGAAGTGGCAAACCAACAACCACGACCGCTAGCTGCTTGTACTTCATAGCTAGTATCCTCTTTCATCTAGTTCTTTTAAATGTAGGATTCTAGTCAGTCAATTTTAGCAGAAAATAGGGAAATGACATTATGCCTACCTGTTAAGCATTGCGCCTGTCAGCAAGAAGTGCATAAAGAGTTACGCTAATCATTGTTATTACAGTGTACATGTATGTAGTTGCACCTACAGCATTATTTCACATTATTTTGCTAAATAATAGTAGTTGTTATAGTTATAATGCGTTTTAATGATGTAAAGTAATTATTACAAGTAACTGTTACATGTATGTACAGAGAATGGCATGTATACAGCAGCAAGACAGTTCTTGTTTTTGTTGTCTGTTTAGTAATGGGCTGTGTATAGCCGTCTGGGGCTGCCGAAAGTTATTGGCCGTTTTCTTTACCTATAAAAGAAGGTCAGTTTATTATAAACAGTGCAGTCATTATTATACTTCTAAGCAGTGAGGATCTATTAAATATACTTATACTTCTACTTACATTTCTGGAGTGGTGCTGATGCTAGCTAAAGACATACCTACAGCTTGTGGCTGAGGCATGAGAGTTCAAAGGCTATACTAAGCCGTCTAAGCTATCTGCTAAGCTATCTGTGCACATTCACAATATATTTACTGAAATAAAATAAAATCATTGAGAAAATGACATGCATAGTATTTTGTGTTGAAACAATGTTCGCCTTTTCACTTTTCCTTTACTACTGTACACCATCTCTAACAAATTGTCAGAGATGAGAGCATAACTCCTTATTTAAAAGCAGGTTAGGAACCTTGCTGCTCTTACTAACACTATAGTCTCTACTGTCATCATAACTAGTTTTACTGTTACCCTTGCTTCTTTTCTTCTGGCCAGCAAAACCAAACACTAACTGTCACGCAATTTATCACCCTCCAGGAAATCTAGCTTATCCTGTTGCTCTGTGACACCAATATAATTGTCTACAAACGCAGCAGCTCCAAAATTATCCATCTACCTCCCTTGCTACATGTATTTACATTGTAGCAGATGCAGCACCAATGGCCCTATAATACCCTGAATACTACTAAGATACTAAATGCACGATGCAAACTTTTCCTCCTTTTCTTCACCAGCTCCAACATATCTTTCTACCAGGACTTGAGTACTGCTACTTACACAGGGAGGACATGGAGTTGCAAATGCATATTCCTGGTAGTACACCTGTCTATAGCAATATGTGCATGTAGCTGCAGAACCAATAATTATATTATAAATTGCCTTTTTTGCTTTCTCCTATCGCTCTGCAGCTAAACTTTTAGACAGAAGTTTCTCTTTTAACCAAAAGCACCACAGATATACAATGGTAACTCTAATGTGCAAGTGTTGCACATCTACATGTAGCACATTTATTAGGTAATTATAGCACCACTAAATGTGTAAACATAGCACTACTAATGTGTAATATATAGCATTTCCAATGTGTGAATATAGCACAGCTAATGTATAAATCTGGAATAACTAATCTATAAATATAGGCCATCTCATTCTGATATACACGTATAAATGTTGAGCATCTAATGCTTAAGTAAATATAGCACAACAAATGTGTAAACATAGCACAACAAATGTAAAAGCATAGCACTACTGATGTGTAAATATAGCACAACTGATGTGTAAATATAGCACAACTAATGTGTAAATATTGCAAGCCCTTAAAGACCTTTCCTGTTGATATCCTATTCAGAAATATTATTTGGTTTATGTCAAGTTCACTTATTATCACAAAATATTATATTGGGGCTTTTTTTCAGATAATGATAGCAACATGTAACTTTTTCTGACCATTCTTAACTATGCTAAAGTTATGTGCTATAAAACAGTACCTGGCGGAATACAGACAATAACACATCTCAGATCATACTTATATTACCACACACACAAAACATAAACATTTCCCATAGAGGCACAGACCCCCAAATTCAGTAGTAGCAGATTCTGTACAAACTGAATTATTTTGAACATAATTTCTGTCAATGTTGAACCAACAACTTCAAGTATACTGTATAATGTGCATGTAGTAGAAATGTTTGACTACCTAAATCATGTACATTAAATAGGTATTAGGTTTATTATACATTTATTAACTTGCACCTACATTAGTGTAACATACTGCCAAAGCCTCTGTCAAATTATGTCTGACATGTCATGCACTCACTTTAGAAGTAGAGCAGAGTAGAAGTTGGATAGAAAAGTTAGGCAATTCGTGTTGTATGGTAAGTTGAAAAAATGTCTATAAAAGAAAGTCAGAGTATTATATGCAGCGCAGTCATTATTGTACTTTTAAGCCGCGAGGATCTATTAAGTATACTTATACCTTATACTTCTACTTACAATTCTGGAGTGGGGCCGATGCTAGCTAAAGACATACCTACAGCTTGTGGCCAAGGCATGAGAGTTCGCACAAAAGTTATGGGACCAATAGTAACGCTCTTGGCAGAGAAAGTTAAGAAGGTGTATGTGTGTATACTTTTTTGCATACATTTTATTAAGAAAACCTGCAAAAGGTGGCAAAGAAACCAAGACACCAAGCTTACCCGAGGACACCACATGAGAGGCAGATGTCTGGTAAACCTCAACAGCAGCAGAGATTACAACAAGACTAATAATGCTGCATGTACACGGCACCGGTTACTTCAGATTCATCTGCTCCCGACAAACAGGTTATCAATGATGTCATTTCAAACAGATTTCAGACAGAATACTTGCCGATTAGGCAGACTGACTCAATTCAAAAAATTTCCGACAGACTGGAGCAATTGACCAATCAGAAACCTGCAACTAGCAATTCCACTTTCGAGAAAGTTTGCAGAAGAAGACGTAAACATTTTCACTCCCGCCAAGCCTCCTCCAATATCATTACTACATGAATTTTTCTTTCAATTACTTTTAAGATATAGTACAATAATAATGGTTAAAGTTAAGAGTAGGTATACAATCTCTGGAGATGAAGATGAATGAGCAGATTATGATTTCTGCACAAAGACACGAACACTTTTTAGATTCTGATTAATCATGGGAAGTAGTTGATAACCTACATAATTACCAGTTGTTATTGTCGTGTGTATGCAAAAAACTGTTTCATATTATCATGCAACTTTAACAGAGAATAATACTACATAGTCATACATAATGTACTATGTGGAAGCATTATGTACTATAATTAATCACTTAGAAGAAAACCTGTTGGGTGATGGCAGAGAAACCAAGCCACCCAGTTGGGATAAAGAAAACCCATTAGATACAGATGTCAGGCATCAGAAAAACTTTCAAATTTGTCCAGTAAGTGTTGCAATCTCTGGAGCTGATGCCAATCAAATTGTTCATTGTTAGTCAATCTCTTGTTTGAACTCCTCTCACCATATTCTACCTACAGAGCCGGTAATTGAAGATAGCACATTATTACAAAGTAATGGTGCATCTTTACTGGACACAGACCAAGGAACACCATTTACTGGAGAAATTAACGACAATTTCACAGACACCACCTGTCTAGTTTAGTAGTAGCAGGTTATGCACAAACTGAATTATTTTTCAACGGAATTTTGTCAATATTGAACCAACAACTAAGTAAAACTTTAAATGTATAATGTGCATGTAGTAAAAATGCATGACTACCTAAATCATGTACACAGATATAGGTTTGTTACACATTTATTTACTTGCACCTACATTGGTGTAACATACTGTCAACGCCTTATTGACGTGTCATGCACTCACTTTAGAAGTAGAGCAGAGTAGAAGTTGGCTAGAAAGGCTAGACAATTTGTGTTCTATGGCAATTTAAGAAAAATGGGTCGAAGAAAAATGCGAGGTGATGAGATCAATGCAATAAGCAACTTGGGTGGGCAAATAGTTATTCCAATAACAATAAGTCTGCTCAAGTTAATATTTTTATTATTTTACAAAATAAGTTATTTTGTTTTCGTGTTACAAGCCCCATATGACTAGAATATATAGAACTCTTCTAATCAATTTTTTATTGTAATTGAAGAAATTATTTTACAGTTCAGTTGAGTACAAGCTCCAGTCCTGGCAGACCAGCGACTTTGAAAGTAAAGATAATGACAAACATCAAACTTTGATGCAGTTGCAGAACGAGAGTCATCCAAAGATCTAAAGGATCAAAAATTTGAAAAACTTAATTTTGACACTTCCAGCTAAGCCAGATGGTTCACAAACTTCTTTACTAGCAGAAATTCAAAATAATGGGATTAATTATGTTGCGCCTAGGATCTAAATAATATTTATTTTATTCTGTTATTCTAAAAATTAGCATAAAGAAAAATTGACAATAATTCTATTGAAAGTCTACTGGCTGATAATTTAATAAGAGCAAGTTATCCTGTTAGTCATAAGTTTGTGTATGAATTCCAGTTCCCATCAATTATATACACAGAGTATCGTGCGGTGGAAATATTTTGGGAATTCCAGATGCATACTTCCTAGTATTAGGTTATTTTGTGCAATCAAATAGCTTTTGTGTAATACCAGAGGAAGCTATATTAATAAGGCAAGGCTTCCAGAGAAATAGCTACCAGCTCACATCCACTCTCTGCTGTGAATAACCAGAATCAGTCGTTGACAGAACGCCAAGGGGGACAGTTGTCAATCAATCTATGTCCTCCAGTTTAACTCAGGTAACTGAGTGGTGAGAACTGGTATATTTATTTATTATATTGATACTTATATTAGTTCTATTGTTAACTTGGTATTACTATCTGTGTTTGTAATATTGTATCTATTGGTTACTATTGTTATTGCTACCCTTGTTCTTATTTAGTTATTCAATTGAATACAGAGCAGTAGTGATAAAGAACACCAACTAAATTTAGGAGTTAGTTGTTTATTGTCATTCCTTTGTGTGTTATCATCCACATAGTTGATTAGTTAATTGCGCTTCAATACATCTGGTTGAGTCTTAAGTTAGATCTACAAGTGTTTAGGAGAACCCGAAGGTAATAGAAATGTGTGTACCTGCCCTGCTAACAGCACACAACGGGCAAAGTCCATTACATCGCAAGTAAAAATCTTGTGACTGAGGTTGTTATTATTGAGAGCCTAACTACATGTAAGTCTAAAAACATACTGAATAATGGCAGTGTTTTGCTGTGATGTTTTGCCTGTATCTATGTAATAATATTCATGTCCAAAGTAGTATCTGACAGTATTAGTAGCCAAATCAATAAAAAACAGAAGAGAAAAATAACTGGGTTCAACTCACCGTTGAGTCCACAGAAAATGCCAAAACTAACATAGGAAGCTGCTCCATTAATGGCATCAAGAAACACAGAAAATGGTCACAGCGATTATTAAACTATTTTTCAAGTTCAATTTTTTATCATTCCCCAAGTGTTGCATCAAAAAACACCTTGGCATATTAAGCTTGAAGAATATTTATCATTTACAGGTGCAGACCATTTTTTTGCTTTACTTGTAGATGTCAATAACACTTCTGTTTATACACTTCCGTCAGGAAAAATATTCAGTAATAAAGCCTTAAAAAAATCAGTTACATCTGCACACCCAGTATCCAAAGCATCATTACAACAGGCAACAAAGTTTGTAGTACTGCTATTCTAAGGCCTGTATTGTATAGCTGCTGTTCTACATGTACATGTATATCAATCTAGCCTTAGAGCCTGTTGTGTTCTTACTACTCACACTCAAGCAGACCATCTTTTTTTGAATTCAATCCTAGGCAATTTGAATAGTTTCTTCGGAGCTTCTGCCTTACTTTCACTGAGGCTATTGTCACCATGTGGTTTAGTTTAAACAACTTTATTTTCTGAATTTAAAAACCACACTGTTTTTGGTACTCACTGATCCAAATTAGTTTAAGTTCAAGTTTAAATTTTGACATCATTTCACCATTCCTGAGAGCCAGAAACTCGCAGACGTCTCTTATAAAAGGGATAATTTTTAAAAGAATTGGTTGTTGGCCAAATAGCTCGTCAACTGTTTTAGACAGTTTGTTTGCATAGGAGTGGAAGGTACCTTATTTGAAGCAGTAATCACCAGGTAAGTATGTTCTAGACAATTGTAATCAGTTGTAGATGGAGCACCAAGCAGGACAGTCATCAACCACCAGGTAAGTATGTTGTAGACAATTGTAATCAGTTGTAGATGGAGCACCAAGCAGGACAGTCATCAATCACCAGGTAAGTATGTTCTAGACAATTGTAATCAGTTGTAGATGGAGCACCAAGCAGGACAGTCCTCAATCAACCATGTCCAAGAAATTGGATTGGATGATGAGAACTTATATATCTATATTATTTGACTAAGATTAGTTTAAGTTCTTAACTCACTGACTTATACTCCTCGGCGTGACCAGCCCCTAGCCTCTAACTGCCAGGTGCCAGTGCTGGCCAACTCTCCGTGAGAAAGGCCCAGATGACATGGCCTTTTTGGAAGGGGTAGGTGAGTTGCCTTGGAGTCAAGTGGTGGAAACATGTTTTGGGAATTCCAGCTGGTATTAGAAGGCTATTTTGTACAGCTTTTTGTGTAATACCAGAAGAAGCTATATTAATAAGGCAAGGCTTCCAGAGAAATAGCTACCAGCTGACAGCTACTCTCTGCTGTGATACACATGAGAGTGATAGTGGAGCGATCAAGAAAGAGAGACTGGTTTTTGTTGTGCATATTAACTATATTTATCTTTGTGCACCTATTGATTAAATTAACACTTGCATTAGTTCTATCTGGCATTACATTATTATAAGTCTCTGTGTTTACTTGTCTCTGTGTTTACTGTGTGTTACTTTATTAGAGGTCTCTGTACTTGTACCGAACCATAACATTGCATTGTGACTGTATTATTATTTATTCCTTATTATTGATTACTAACATTATTATTACACCATTGTTATTGTCTTTTTCTTATTTTATTACATGAATACAGAACTAAATCTGGAAGTTAGTTGTTTCCTTGTCACTCCTTGGTGTGTCATTATCCCCATAGTTGGTTAATTATGGCCGAGTCCTAGGTTAGATTTCCAAGCGTTTAGGAGAATCCAAAAGTAATAGAGTTGTGTGTCTCTGCCTTGCTAGCAGCACACAACGGGCAACGTCTATTCCAGTCATGGTTTGCATGACCCCCAAGGACTTTCATATGACGCACAGGAGCAATTGTGGCTGGATGCTCTTCCTAACACCACCGTGACCGGGATTTGAACCTGGAACCTTCAGCATGAAAGCTCAGCATTCTAACCCCTAAGCCACAGCTTGGTTCGAGTTCTTAGTACCCATGAAATATAATGTATATTATTTATAGTTATCCATGTTTTAGCTTAATTCAAGCGCCAACCAACTGTTTAAGTCCGGAAGGAAGTAGTAGAAAAAAGGCATCTCGAAATTTAGTCCAATGCATTTATAAATAGAAATAAAAGAAACCACATTATAAGTAAAAATTCATTATAATTGTATAAGTGGTGACAAGCAATTTAGTTGGCTTGAAAGCACTAACCCTACGCTCACAAGATTTAGAGAAAGAAAAGAATTGTATGCCAGTAAATGTTACATCTTGTGATGCATTAGATAAATTGGAGGAAAGTGAATTTCTCTACTATACTATGCATAGGATTTTACAACAGTACGGAGAAGCCATGAGCAGCTGCATACTTTACTGCTTTCTGAATCTGGGAGAGATTGACAAATCGACAGAAGTGCAGCAAAAATGAGCTGGCGAGTCCAATTAACCAAGGAGTACAGAAGGCTAGAGATGGGGCCCCGAAATTTGGACTCTGAAACTGAGCTGGAATCAACTGACAAGATAGCTGATAATGTCGACTATGATAAATAAGATTTTTGTTTATGCTATCGTTAGAAGATGAATAGCATACATGCAAATACATTTTTAGAATTTGTTTTAGCACAGGTAGAGTGAGAAAGTGCTGGCAAAAAGATTGCTGACAGACATAAAAAATGTCTTCCAAAAATGGAGAAAACCGTGTGTACTGCATACCTTGTGTGCTGTCTTGCTACCTTGGGTGAAACTACTCTACTATCTGTCAGACGGACACAAAAACTACCTCATCCCTAGTGACCACCAGTAAAAAGTTCTTCCTAAGCTATAATACTTTAATTCAAATTATGCAGATGATAATATTTTACATGTATAGAATGTGGGAGTTTAGTCTATAAGCAGCAAGATTGTTGTTGCACAGGCAGTCGTTATTGTAAATTCAAGCAGCGAAGATCATTAAATATACTTATACTTTATACACTTACTATCTGGGCTTGTGCTGAACATAATACAATGTAAGCCGTTGAGGTATATGGAGACTCCTGAGGCTAGGTAGCTGCAAACTGCATTACTCATTAGTCGTTGGTGTCTTGTGCACAAACCGGGTCGTCCATAGCACAACCACAACAATATTGTGGTCAATTTTTTTGGAAATTCTCATTGTCAGAGATATACAAAGGATTATCTAATCTGTTATGGCAC
Organism: Bugulina stolonifera; assembly: GCA_935421135.1. Classification (NCBI taxonomy): domain Eukaryota; kingdom Metazoa; phylum Bryozoa; class Gymnolaemata; order Cheilostomatida; family Bugulidae; genus Bugulina; species Bugulina stolonifera. The sequence continues at coordinate 9,542,632 of OW285196.1, forward strand.
ATTTTTTCTTTGAATTGTTGTGAATTCAGAGAACAAAATAATGGCTTTTCATAATAAACATAGTTACTCAAAATGTTAATAACATCTAGACATTTGTCTTGTACAAAACTGAATAACATGTTCAATAATAGATAAAGCAAGACTCGTTCTGACAGCTGTTTTGATTTTATTCCCAATCATCAGAGAAAAATTTATGTGTGATACTACATACATGGAATGAAAGTAAAAAGAAAAAAAAACAAGAACTGACCAAATGCATGCAACCTTGCATTTGATCGACAAAATGCTGCTGTAATACCAGAATGAGTTAGTAAGGGAAGGCGTCCTGAAAGAAGCTAGCAAGCTCTCATCTACTCAGTTGTAAAGAGAGTACTAGAGTTGAATTAGGGTGGCGAGAACTTCTATTTACATCATTCTCTTTTTACCTTTGAAACATGATATACAGTGTATACTGTTTTGGGTTATAATTGTCAAATTGATTATAGTAGCAACAGCAAAAAACAGTAAAAGACCAAGTAAATTTGACTGTTGTTTTAGTGTACTCCACTGAGGTAAAGAGGTAAAGACCAGCAAAGTATGGTTGAGAATTGAGTAGCAAGGGAAAGATAACATTAGAGACGGCTCAAAATTTAGTCCAATATTTTTATACACACAGGCAAATTGAGCTCTTCATTTGTGAATAAAGAGAGCTGATCATCACATAGTACATTTGTAATGCTGTGCTATCACTGTTATATAGTTATTACGACTATTCTATGCGTCCCGAAAGAGACTATACAATATTATCGATTGGCTAGAAATAGAAGAGGAGTTCCGGTTGAAAGCTAAGAAAACTTGGATAAAGAACTACAACCTTATCTTCACGAACTTTGATGAGTGAAGTCGTATCTAAGAATCTATACGAACCTGACTATTTAACAATCACCAAACAAAGAAAAATAAATATCAGAATAATAGTCAAGTCAAGTCAAGTCAAGTAAATCTGAGAGCTGTTCTAGTGTCCTACATTATGGTCAAGAAGAAAAAAAAAATAGTCAAAAATAACCACATTATGTGTTCAAAAATATAAACTAAAGGGACCATACCATTAGCATCAAAAACGGTTTATGTTATGGCTGTTATAAAGTGGTGAAAATGCATTTGACCTAAATCCACAAGATGTAGAGAAAGAAAATAATGGTATAACCTGTTACTCTCAAAACCACCACAGAAAGAGACAAACAAAGAGACAAGGGCAACAGAACAGAGAAAACAAAGCAAAGAATCTAAAAAGATCTGCTCATCCAAGCAGGCATATGTCTTGCTTGATGAAGACGGCACCAGCAGTGAGCAGGATGCACAACCAGCATGTTGATCTCTAGAGTGTGCTCCCTCAGCTAACGCTGGATAGAGGAGTTTGTTGCTAGGTGCATGCATCATAGAGTAGGCGTTTCTAGCGAAGCTCCTATGTGGTGACGTAGTGCTGACAAGCCTATGCAGGCGGATTCAAGAGTTCAAGAATTCACTAAAGCATCAACCACAAACATGCGAGTTATGAGTTATGACAAAGAATGGTCTGCTGCACCTCTCGCTGGCTTATAAGGACTTGTTGGAAAACTATGATTAAAAACTGAAACAGATATGATTATATTGTAGTGGAAACATGTTTTAGGAATTCCAGCTGCAGGCTTCCTGGTATTACAAGGTTATATCAAAGTCCCAATATACCAAGTTTATCCAGTAAACGATGCGCATAGTCATTTGACGTGGTTCTCTCACCAAAATCACCAAAACAGTGAGAAATGAAACTGGCAAGTTTTTTTGTGGTGCGGCATTATATTTCAGGTTTTTTGCTTGGCAAAAGTGCAGTCTGTTGATGCAGACGGGCTTAACAAAAACCTGTCAAATGAACAAAAGAACAGAATAGGGCCGAGCAGAAAAAGCAGAGAACATTCTTGCTTTGTTTAAAGAAATACACTAGCACGGAAAGTCGGCATAGAAGGGAAAACATGATGGGGATGTTACGCCGAATGTGAGATGGTCAGGTAGCATAAAAACGTACAACCATAATGATATTCTGTTTTACTCATAGCTCCAAAAGCCAAGCAATAAGATAGCTTAAGTGGATATGCAGGAAAATGGTTACTTTGCTTTTGGACTGCAGGTGGCTGGATAGCATAACTTGCTACCATTGTTGGGCACGCAAGTATAACTTCGCTTTGTAGGATATGGTGCACTAGCACTGCTGCTTCGCACTCTGCTGAGCTTTGGAATTCACAAGCCTGGGTCTTCCTGGACACCATAAGGTATGCTGCTATGCACAATACCTATGACCCGACTGTTGCAGTACCACATGGCACATTGTATTGGTTATGGGTGGCTTGATAATATTGAGAACAAGCCTGAGTCCCCATGCACAGTCCAATAGTTATGTACATGTATATACTGTAACTACAATGACAATGATCCGACTGTTGCAGTAATACTTTTTTGACAATTTGTAAAACCTGCACTTGCTGGTTTTACCAACTACTGTCTAATGGCTAGTGAGCATTTGTACCACAGGTGTGCTCCGACCGGCCTGCAAACTGAGAGAAAACTGACACAACAGCACTTGAGGTAACTACTACTGTAGGTGTGTGACTGAACCTCGTGAATTTAGCCAAACATTTTTAAACAAAGAAGTGGCTGCAGCCATGTAGCGGATTGCCAATAATGAAAATTATGCAAGTGTAGAAACACAATTAAAAATTCCAAGATGGTGGGTGGAAACAAAATTTGCAAGAAAGAGGTTTAGTGACTGCATAGGGAATAAAAAACTGGACAGCTGGAAGAGCATCATCATGATACATTCAACTGGTATCAAAGTGACTCAACCAAAAAATGAACTGATAATATTATATGCTAATGAGTTATAAATTAGGAGGCAAGGGAAACAACCGAGAGATATCGAGATATAATGTAATGGTTTCTGTGATTTGGTGCGGTCGTTCTTGGACGACTATCGACCCAGAAATGAAGTGCCTATGAGTGGTAATAGGACTTCGCATTACATGAAAGATCGAGCGGTCTCAGTAGCCCAAAAACTACCAAAGACGACCCATCTGGTCCCAAGTCTGACCTTCAGACTATACGTTGAAAGAGAGTGATCTGACCTAGTAGGCGGTTCGCTAAGCGAATGACCTGACAAAAGGAAGTGAAAGTCTCTGTATCAAGTATAGATGTGTCTTTATTGAAAGCCAAGTGTAGACTGAGGCAATGAACAGTAAAACAGTGCCCTTTATATAGTATAAGGACTCCCGGCCGACGTGACGTCGGGAAAAGACGACGCGTGGTCATCCGGAAGTTGCGCAACAAGATGGCCGCCGGAAGCCCGACGGCCGACCCAAAATAGGTCGCGTTCTACAAAAGTTGCTTATAATGGTCCAATTCATGTATAAAATGAATATCAATGGATTCTGAGAGGTCGGGCTTCTGTACATGGGTATAAAAGGCATTAAAAGACTTAGTAATAATCATGTAACTATATACAATAACATATAGTAAAGTACAAGCAGATATATACATGTATATGCACACAGTAAAGAGTGTCAGATGTAAGATACGATTTGGCGTACCATTACAATAATATCCATTGTTATAAACTGAGTTTGAGGCTTGGGGGCCTTGGCTGAAGTTGTCAAAGAAACCAGTTGTTATAGCTACCATATCAATGCCCTCATAATAGTTCGGTGGTAAAAGCAGTCAATTAAAAATTTGCTTTTGTTCAAGACCCCATAACTTAGGTTACAACGCAAGCTCAAGTTGCGGACACATGTCATAGTTGTGTATCTTTATGTATGTGCTGCTATGTATTTAGCGGTTTCTAAAGCTTTACAAAGATGTGCCATACCTGCCCATCATACTCTTTCTTAAAAAGGTTAGAACTGCCGCAATTGATACGAGGAATTACGAAAAATGAACCAATTCTCCTTGTTCAGCTTACAAAAAGTCTTACGCATTAACATTGAGAATTTCATGCAAATCAAATCTTATTGATGCTATTAAGTTGACCATTTTAAATAAATTAGGTGCAATTTGTCTACATGAGCGCACGACTTACAAACATGGTGACTTTGATGACTTTGCTGATGGTCATGTGACGAAGCTGTTGGAATGGAGAAGTGGCAGCAGGTGCTTGAGTGGTCATGTCTCCATATGTAACTTCAACTCGGTTCATGTAGAAGCAGAGAAGAGTCCTAGGAAGAGAAATTGAGTCATAATCCAGAGGTAAGCTATAACAATGACGTTGACATATTTTGCAGTGATACTGGGTTAGTTGAGTGAAGAGGGTTTCAATTAAACAATGCAATCTTTCAATAATTGTCATCAAAATTGTTCTCGGTTTACTTCAAACAACAAAACTAAGGTACATGTACATGTAAGTATTTCTTATAAATATAGAATATGCATGCTATTACTAGAAAGAATAAAATTTTAATGGGATTCCTAAGTCTCTAAACTTTTGTCATACTGATGTGAATGCATTAGGCCACTTACTATAGTTATCCTGGTAAAATTGCATTCACCTTTTCAAACCTGTGAAGATATTTCCAACTTCTACATATTACAATACACATAGGCATAACATTTGATATGGCTATTTTCTTTAGAGTACATACAATTACTTACTTTTACTTTTGAGGTGGAGGGGGAGCGAGTCCAAACAGTTCTGCAAGTGTCTCCAGATTGCGCTGACACTCTTTAGGTCGTGTCTTCTTTTGTGCCAGTCTCACCTTTTGAAGTGATCAGCAGTGTTTGATTGAACTACACTGCCTGGCAGGTCCTATGCACGGCCTGAAAGTAAAAATGAGTTTAAGCAAATGTTTGTTTAAGAGCTCGGTGCAACAAATTTATGATGAGAACTTGGTATAAATGTATGATGGAAGAAGGCATTTTATAACACAGTTTTGACATATAAAAATAATATGGTACTTTATTCATACAAGTAGCACCGAAACCAACCATTAAAATACATGCATATACTATGATACTCGGTTAAGATTTGACATAATATTTTAATTCATTTTGTGATTTGTTACACAGAAATCTGCGCAAAGTCGCCATATAGATGTCAGGTTGTGATGTTGTGATGCAAGATGGGTGTATTATTATACATTAGTAAGCTTAGCTTGTAAACAAATAAAAAGTGAAACAGATCTAAGGTAATGTATTAAAGTGGTTGTGACACGTGATTTGACGCGCAAAATTCCGCAACTCGGAGTTTTCTCACGCTGCATATTAGCAATGAGCGAAAACAGTAGAAAACCATCTATTTTCAATCGGTGATTCAATCGGTAATTTATGAATTTTTACTACAAATGGTTGGGCAATAAACTTAAGGCTGTGCAACAGCAATTTTGTGAAATATTCAAAATTGAGACAACCCGTTTCAACAATCAATAGATATTTTGGTATATAGACTGGAAACGAGATATCCCATGGAGCACAGTCTAAGTAGATAAAATTATCACAAGAACAAGAATACCATATATATCATTTAGTGTATTTACCAGTAGAGGGTAGCTGCCTTATTGTCTTTGAGCCTGTGATCCTGCAATTGTTAGTCTTTCTAGCCTTAGATATTCTCTCTATTAAACAATTGTTGAATAACTTAATAGGTGGAGTGGATCTGTGGCCATGCTGCTCACAGAATAGTTTCATTTCAACTGGTTTACTTTATGTTGCAGCAGGATGATGCCAGAATAAAGCTGTACAACAGCTTCTCTTGACAAGCCAACAGCATAGCTTTATTTACTTGGGTGGTCTTCCCAGCACCCATGGCATCATTGTATACATATGGCCAAAGCATCAGGTTTTATCAAGGGTGCTATGTTTTGCTGGCCCACTTAATTAATATCAGGAACTGTAGGCTACATGCTATTCCTGTGCCAGGTAAATGATAAACTATTCAAAGATTACTAAATTTGTTATTTTCTTGCAAGAAAATGATACCAAAGACTGGTTGATCTAAAGCTGCAAATGAAAAAGAGGCCAGTCAAAACTTGACAACAACCATTATAGTCATGATTTAAATATGAATGTAGGTACAACATAAACTAGATTTCTTTTTATTTTACAAAGCAGATATAATTATGTACAAGTCAAATACATACATGTATGATGATTTTTATGCAAGGCGTTTGTCTATTAACCAGTCAGAAACTTGTTTCACATCTATGAAAATATATACAGTATACATGTATGATTATGCATACTTAATTGTATAATGATAAAAGTGCTTAAATTGTATATAATATGATAGCTACCATTTCTCTTATGCACGAGCAGCGCCAGGTTACATGTTTAAAATACATTGTAGTAATTTGTGTATGATGGAACTAAATAGCTATTCACAGGCTATTGATCAGGTTAAAAAGTTGTTCTCTCCTTAAATGATGTGAAATTTATGTGTGTATTCAACGCATTCAAGTAAAAAAGTAATTTGAAAGTGGTGGAGTTGTGTTCTCTTTTCCACATTGCATCACATGCCACTATTAGTTGCAATATACATTGTACTGTATATAATGCAATCTTTTTTTAGAATTTTAGCTTCTTTATAAGAAGTGAACAAAATAAAAATGTTTCACAAAATTATAGCACATGGCACAACATTTACTTTTACAAGCTTTTGAATTTCTTGTCACTTTTTATTGCAGGCAGCAAACCGACCAAAGTCCCTCATTTAGATTCAGTGTCACAAAGTTATATATACAATCCCTAATTTCAACTGCAGCCTGTATTCCTCTACAGATCTACACAATGATCAAGCTTATAATACATTGCTGACTAATTGTATAGAAAAACACTAAATTGTTCAGGGTGCTACATTACTTAAAACATCCATGGTCATGCATTGTACAAGTTTCAATAATGCCATCAAAACTCATGCCATAATCATGCCAGAAGAACTGATAGTACCATAACTATAACCAGCTTATTGAAAGAGAAGACAACTTGAGAAGGGGCGTGTCAGGAAGAGGAAAGTCTAATAAAACACACATAAGGAGGAATCCAATGTAGTTAAGTTTATGGAGAGTTTATGTACAGGTGTTAAATATATGTAATGCTGCAATATAGCTGAGATGAAGATGCATATTTGTGCAAAATAATTTCTGTGGGCTACAGATACTGCCGTTCATTAACAATACAAATAGTCTGCAAGTAGTAGGTGTATAATATAACATTTATAGCTTTTGTTGTCATTTGTCAATAGCTTTGTTGTCTATAACCTTTTTGATAATTTATAGAAAGTTGTAGCCAATAATCCTAATTGATTCATAGTTTGCCCATATTGTATTTCCTGTTAGGATTGTGTTATTTTAACTTGATATGCATGCAGATTACACTAGTATAAGTCATAAAAAACACACCACACCACACCACTCTATCTCTATAATCTGAACCTGCATCTTTCCCTCTCTCACGGACAAGGTTTTGAATTTCAACATCAAGGCCTTGCATTAATAGCGGCAGCCATTATGGTCTAAGAGAAATCAATTATTCCATTTTCTGTTACTTTATGCTCTTCTTTCATATCCATTGATGTTTCATAGCTTCGAAAGTATTGGTAGTCTGTGTCAGATGTAGTGCGCAACAAACCTTACTTATGGAGAAAACAGGCAGAAAGTTCTTTGCGTTCTACTTCCTATTAGCTAACGTAATAATTATCATGATATTATTATGATATTTACATTGTTTAAATTACCATTGGCTTGTTGCTTCATCAGGAACCTTGTATAGCCGTATATTGGTAGCTTGTTGAAGAGTCACCATATTGAGAAATTACTTGTTTCGATCTCACATGTCTCACCTTCTATCTGTGTATATGTGAGGGAATAATTTTTGGTTATACTATTTATGAATGCATTAATTAGCCATAAACTAGCCAGATTTGAGCTACAAAATGAGGCTTAGTATTAAAGGAATTGTGATATTTTAGGTATTTTTATCACAATGTCTCAAGTCAACATTCATACTCCATGATGGACAATATCTGAAAGAGTCAAAGAAGCTCTACAATATTCGCTCCAGACTGGAATGTTCTTCACGCTGCATGAAAGAGTTTGGTGACAGTTGTCTTTCCTTTGCTTATGACCGGAGAAGAAAGCTATGTCATATATCTAAGGAAAAGTCTGTTACTGAGGGCAGTGCAGACAACTCCGAGCTGAAGGTCTATCAAGGCTAGTATATCAAGTATTATGCGTATGCAGACGGTTCACAAATAGCAGTTCTGCAGTTGGGAGAGTTAAGGCAATTCCTTAATCTGTACCTCTTCCAAAGGATCTATTTTCCATCTTTTGAACTTGACACTGACCGGTGTCAAATATATACATTGTACATGATTTGTATAATAGTGTCAAGTTGCTGACGTGGCTCTTGTTCGATACAAGTGAGGGGCTACATCAGCTGGTAACTGACATGAGTGGCAACCTCTCACATGAGCCACATTGCGACAGATTATAGAGTAGGAAGGAAGCTCTGGCCTTAACAGACAATAGTTGTTTGATTATTTATTAAAATGTTGACATTAGAAAATTTTCATTAGGCCTATCACAGAATACAGCAAAACTTTGATTCAATTTAGGTAACGGAATTGTTATAGATCTAAGAAGAAATAGAAAAATATTCAAAGATGATTGTATTCTTGCAATGCTGTATCGTTTCAAAGCAGCCCATTGGTTCTATACCTACACATTGCATTGGTGTACCTATCTCGAGGCCAAGTGTTCTACATCGTACATGCATGCACTATAATTATTAATACCTAATGCCTGTTATTGCTTATAATTACTACTCTATGGTCGTTGGTTAAAAGGTCTAGTCTGAACACAGCATTACTATGGTCAGTTTGGTTTTGTTGCAGATGTCGATGACTGTAAAACGGAGAGCTGTCCAACAAATGGGTATTGTGTTGATGGACTTAAATCTTTTCATTGTGAATGCTCCACTGGATATAAAGGGCCACGGTGTGTTGGTCAGTAGCCAATAAAATTGTTAGTTTTGTTACCTTGTTTTATACACCCTCTGGGAGCATGAATTAACATACTAAATATGTAAAAAGAAACGTCTATAATGTTGAGGTTAGGGTTTGGGGTAAGAGCGGACAACTTACAAAATGAAGAGAAGACAACTCTTATTTTTTCAATATTTGCAAAGTATTCCCTACTTTATAACAAAAATATACTATTTAGTGAATGTTAATGCTTCCTGAGTCAGGCATGTGGGCGTGTTTAGGCTAAGTTATCAAAATAATGTTAAACGCTCACAGCTTTTCAAATTTAGCCTTGGCCTAAGCTGTCTTGAAACATCTACAGTGTATTTAACTACAGTCATGTATAGTACATATCAACAGACGACAAATTTATATCGTTTAATATGCCACTGGATAAATATATTATCATCTATGCTGCCCACTTCCCTTCCTGCCTTTATTTTTTGTTATAAGAAACTGTTTACTGAGACCAACAAGACCAAATACAGAATACATGTAGCATGGGTAGACTAGTAAATATTCTACATCCTTCTATGTACATTCCTTTGTCTTCTGCTTCTGTTCCTCTACAAAATACAGAGAATAACTTATTTTACTGTTTCTTTAGATGAGAATGAATGCAAAAAGGGACTGTGTGGAAATAAAGATTGCACCAACACAGTTGGTAGCTACAGTTGCTCATGCGATACATATGATCAAATGGAAGTTGTAAATATATTAGCATATGGTAAGTGCTAAACCGTGCCTAATATAGCTTTAAATGGACATACATGTAATTACATGTACATGTATATAATTATTACATGTGAAATATAATATCAAAATGTAAACATAAGATCAATACGGGTGTAGATTGCCAATGAATTAAAATAAGCACTGGCTTTCTCAAATATTATCTTAAATTAATAATCTGAATTGTATACAATCAACTATTTTAAAATTATGTAAATTGGAATGGATAACAAAGACAGCCAAATAGGCTACTGGCTGTATTATGTACTTAGTAAGTACTACTTATACTACAAGTAAGTACATCGTGTATTCATTCAGTTATGTATATAATTATGTAATAGGTGTGCATGTATGTTCTACACTATCAATGTAGATGTAGAGCTAATAAAGTTTACTGTCAACTGAGATTAGCAATCATACTGCAGTGAGCAAGACAATGACCATGTCATCAATCTATGATGAACCTGGTATCTATCAAGGACCAGAGAAAGCGGTTGATGGAATATATTTACCATCAATTGCTGGAATTGGAGAGCTAGATAGTCTGGCTCATTCCCAGAAGCAACTAAATCCTTGGATACAAGTGGATCTGGGTGACAGCTACTGTATAATGTACATCAATGTATGGGATCGCACCGAATCTGTACACGTCAAGAGTAAGTGAAAACTTTCTTTCAAGTTGTTTGCAATAGTCGTGGAGACTTGCTGCCTGACTGAAATCAAAGTAAGGTTGAAAATAAAGCCTCCAAAAGACTAATAAAAGCTAATAAAATAAATGTACACTATTAGTGTCTTTGCGACCTCTTGGCCTGGCCTGGGTCACAAATAACAATCCATACAAGGCGGTCGAGCCAAGGCTCAAAGGATTTTGCTTGATAGGAGGAAACCATCCTTAGCGCCTCAGTACGCCCAGGCATCTTGCACAACAATCAGGATTTTGCTTTTGGCCCAGGCTGGTGTGTTTGCGACCTTGTGACAGATGTGGGGAGAAACATATTAGGTCACAAAGACACTATTATATGTCTTGTCATCACAAACCGCTGTGTAGGCTAATGAAAAGGTTTTGAATAGAATGGCTGAGTATAAGGTGATGTCATACCTCGCCATCTGTCCAGTCAATCACAACCCTAACTATAATGGTAGTACCATTGTAGCCTGACATTTACAGTAAAACCCCAAGGATCGACATAATTGGTTTTAATTAGGCCTGAGTTTAAATTGTAAGATTACTTCACTTAATTGAAGTCATTATATAGTGTCCAGCAGGAACAAAAATGAATAGTTTGAACTAACAAAGTTATTGAATTATCCGAGGCAAAATTAAGCAAGTTCCACTGTACTTGTAAAACAAATACCGCACATGAATTTGTACAAGAAAACGTGGTTTTACTATTGTTTCATTCGCTTGACAGAACAACAATGAATTAGTCTAGGTTTCAGGCTCACTAAATCATGCTAGTTATGGGTTTATAATCAGAAGAGGGTTGCTAGATTTGATTGCTAAGCAAAAATGTCCTACCTGTAATGTGTGTGGGACCTTTCACTGATGAAATGTTCGAATCCATAAAATTTTGCCATGGCATTGACTTATGGGTTTTATGTTTGACCTGATACTAAGGAAAAATAACTGATACTAAGGAAAAATAAAAGTAGAGGGTTGCTAGATTTGATTGCTAAGCAAAAATGTCCTGCCTGTAATGTGTGTGGGACTTTTCACTGATGAAATGTTCGAATCTATAAAATTTTGCGATGGCATTGACTTATAGGTTTTATGTTTGACCTGATACTAAGGAAAAATAACTGATACTAAGGAAAAATAAAAGTAAAACTCATCTGCGTGACCAGCTCTAAGCAGCTTGCACTGCCAGGTACCAGTACTGGCCAACTTCCTGGGAGAAAGGCCCAGATGGTATGGCCCTTTTTAACAAGGTGGGGTTTTCATGGCCTCAAGGGCTTTATCTGAAGCACAGGAGCAATTGTGGCTGGATGCTCTTCCTAACACCACCGTAACCGGGATTCGAACCTGGAACCTTCAGCATGACAGTTCAGCATTCTAACCACTCTGCCACGACTGCAATCTAAGAAAAATTAAAAGTGATCAATTCAAACATTGACTGTTTAATCTACTCTTTCCTTGGTGCTGAGCAAGATTCCTCTTGGTCTTGAAAATATTGCGGTCACATTTATGTCAATATCTTAAATGTAGTCATATGGTGACACTCTTTTCAAGATGGAGGTGATAGAACTGGAAACATAAAGGCTTCCATTGGAGAAAGTGACAGCAGATTTGGAGCAACGCCAGCAGAGGAATTGTGTGCATATCTATCTGGTCAACCAACCCAAGTGTACTACACTATGACTTGCACAAGAAGAATGTACGGTCGATACATAAGGTTGACAAGCTATGAAAACAGTGAAACATTCATTATGATTTACGAAATGGAAGTTATTGGTTGGTTTTGAAAACCATGATCATGTAACTTTACACTGAGTTATCTCCTCTTTAAATGTCTATGGTTAGAGAAGACTACTCCAAAACGTCATCTTTAACAATTGATAATTTTGCCGATTCACAAAATGAGGAAATCCGACAGCTGAAATTTTTCTATGATTCATAAAGTTTGGATTTGATACAACCATGTTTTAGCACTGTTGTCAACTACATGTAGTTGCTGTTTTCCCTCCTACATGTAATGCTTCAGCCTGCGATTCTTCTACCAACAAATTCTGTTAATGCTGTACTGACATAATACTGGTAATAGTTTTATGTCCTGCACAGTACATTCTGTAATTGTGCTATTCATATTATATGGTGTTGTCATTGGTATACTTTTTATGGTTTTTACTCTACTATTTCACTAATGTGTTGGCAATTATGTTTATGTAGTGCTAGCTATTCCTGGAACTATCTACAACTGTGCTTTGTATTTGACTATGTCTTTTCTTATACAATACGAATAGGTGTGAAGACATCCTACCTGACTATTTGCATTGTACATATTATTATTACAACACATTTACATGTGCCCTGACTAGACTGGACTGGAGTTACCTTCACTTAACTAACTGACTGACTGATATTACTATGGTAACCAAGTTTATCATAATAACCAATACAAGACCTGATTGGCCAATACTTTTCATATACATGTATTTTATTAGCTTTAAAACATCGTGTAGTATACTTTTTAGAGAGTTGAATTTTAGTAACAGAAATAAATAGATCCAATATTATTAGTGCACATAAATATAGCTATCATTATTATATTCTAAAAACGTACGTATTACTTCAAGACTATTAGTCCACAGATAGACAAAAGATAGTCAAAAGGCCTCCATAAACACTGCGAGTCCACAGTTAGACACGGCAGTCATTCATAATACAGCCCACGTGAATGTCCGTATAGTACTGCTCATAGCCAGACATACGGCCATCACATAGGAAGGTGTTTAGATTTACACTAATATACTTACTGACTTATACTGCCTCCACAGATTGTGTCCGAGGTCTAACCAAGGGGCTGTTTATGTGGACCTTGGAGGGAACCAAGAATAGAAGCGAGAGCACCGAATTTGTTTATGTTTAAATCCACAATAATCACAAACATATATTTACTCTTCTACTGGAACAACAGCAATAATGGTAATAAATAGGCCAAGCTGTCTCTGTCAGTTCTATTTGACATTATTATATCCTTCATGTTTCTTGTGAAGTAAAGCAAGTAAGTGTACATGTTTATTTTATCACCTTCTATTCGATTATAATAATGATTATAATAGTATTATAGTAGCTGAATTTCACAAGCATGGAGGGCATGTCCCCCCCCCCCCCCCCTTTAGATGTACAAGTGTGGAGTGCACTGCTCGATTTCCTTCAAACAATTGTGGCACTTTTCAATGCTGCATGAAGTAACCTAATTAAGTAAACATATCCCAATATAGTTCCAGGTCTTTCAATCAATGCAAATTTGTAATGTGTTGATAGAGCTACATGTAGATTGAATCACTTACTGAGCAAGCACTAATTAGGGGTAGCTAGTATTCCACAAAGCGTGGAAATTGAGAGAATGTCACTGGTAAATCCAGGTGCTGTCATGCTGTCCACATCTACTGCTGTGGCAGAAGCTACTCTTAAAGATGGAACTACAGTGGCAGCTATTCAGCAAGAGACACTAAAGATTGAACAGACAGGAAGAAGCACCACAGTTCCAGATAGCAACACAGCTCGACTAATGTACTATTTCCATTGTAAGTACCATAAAATTACCAGAAGATTTCACGTTGATGACAAATTAGAGCAGTTGAAAGGGGCTTAGCAGCGTAGTGTTGTGTTTAATAGCCTGATACTCAAGATCGCTACAAGGCAATGCTGATACATACATGTAAATATTGCACTGAGCCCTGCCTTAATTATAAATAGACAATAAATTCGAACCTTTTAATTTATAATTCATGTAGCCTTTAAACTCACATGTACATGTATGTGCTCATGCACACTACTAAATCTGTGAATAGTGTTATCAGAATAAGAAGCAATATGATACAAAACTACATTAATAAGATATCTGGGATTGTAACAATATGCAGAAATACTTGGTTGGATCCCCTGGTCTGTTCAGGTGTACTATGCTACAGTTGCGCAGAGCATCTTATTCATTTAATTATATGAAGAAGATGACAAGATGAGGCAGTGCATGATTGCCTGTTAATCAAACTATTCCTGTTGCTTTGAGGTTTGACCTGCTTAATGGACATGGAGTTCGATGAGGACATCGATGTAACCCGACTGAGAAAATACCAGTATTACGGTGGCCTGAGTATCATGGAAAAACTCATTCTACTGAAGCTGTGTGCAGAACTTGAGCCTGGAAGGTTTGAAGGTAGTAGGCCGTTCAGTGATGTTTACAATCATTCCAGTTTATTCAAAATACACATGACGTGTTTGCTAAACGTTATAAATACCATCACTGGTTTACTGCTCTCTATGCAAGGACCAAATGCACTGTTTTTGAAATTTTGAGCGTGATTATCCTTCCAGTTTCTCATCACCATCTTGTTCCCTCACTTCTTTTCTGCCACCCTGTGAAACCTTTTTAATATGTGTTAGTAAGCCCAAGACTCAGTAACTCAGAATAACTCAGAAGTTAGCAAGTCAGTCAACTTGAAGAAAAGCTAGTTCTAAAAAGTGCTGCTTCTCAAATTTCAATGTAGGTCTTGTAATATTCAAGAAATCAAGCGAAGAACTTCATGGTAAATATGGTGAATTCTATGAGCTGACAGCTGATCAGAGAACAGGAGTGGCTATGGAGAACTTGGCTATGGAGAATTTCTCGTATGGCAAGCATAAATTTTTCGTTCGCAAGATATTTCATTATCAACATTATTGGATGAAGGAATTTTACTATGAACCATTGAAAGGACTTCTGGGTAAGATAAAACTCAATGGTCTTGCTGTGCACTCCTTTTTCAGCAGAATTACACAATATAGGAGCATCTACTGTAACGTACATGCATATTATTATCAGTACAAAATTTAGTTTAACTTTGTTATATTTCAACACATGAAAACAATCCTAAAAGAGAAAAACTATGCAAGAGGAGATGTTGAGGTTTATGGCGCAATGCACTGGAGCTAAACATGTAGAGCATATGTTCATGTTTATGTTCACCCAAACATTAGTACATGTATACACCCATATTCGTATACCATATACACATGACCTACTATTCCCAGTAAACCATTACATATTATGCTGTATCTTACTACTTGACCCACACTTTTAAACTAACTCTATGATAATCTTCTCCAATATCATTCACACGGCATGGTCAATATCAAGTACAGCTATCCATTACTATTTCACTTTTATATGACATGTGCATGTAGTAGGATTTGTAATGTTAAATTTTTAGCTTTCAGCTAATTGTCTAATGAAAGAGAATTTCTGTAGCGATTTTTATCACTAAAATAATTCCCAATTAGTAACTTGGAAATTTCATATATATGCTTACAGAAGAAGTGAAGCATTTAAGACGATCTCACCAAGATGGATGCTGTTGCTAAATAAAGGTTAAATTTGGAGTGACTGGCTCTTTAGATGCAGTTTCACAAGTTTATAATTGTTCGACTGTGTCCCTACTGTATTCAACATAAGGGAAATGTGGTAGAAATGTACAATATGCATTTGTAATTATGTTTGTTGACTAAATGTATCACATTTAAAATTAGCATAAATATTATGCATGCCTCGTAGAGCAGCATACAACTTGATAACTTGTGTTTTCAATAGAAATACTGTCGTTTGTATTTGGCAGCTTTGAACTTCACTATTGTTCACATTATATATAATAATTGAGGTTCTTCATATTTGGTAACATAATAATATTGTTCCCTTAATATTGTCATGTCGAGTTTTGCTAGCGGTAGTTTGAGAAAGAAATTATAGATGCATTGCTTTATACTTTTTTGACCAATTTTGCTGTTTGCAATAATAATTACATGTACAATGGAGTTTGTAAACTAGCCGGTTAGCGATGAGATTGTATAATTTATCTTCTTTATGATGCATGAAAACTCAATTGTTACATATGTGATAAGAGAGCATGTTTAGCACCAGTGTGCTAATGCATCTACGAACACTATTCTCTTGTCAAAACAGAGCCTGCCAGCAGTTTAATACAAATAAAAGCATCCTGTGCTGGTGAGATCCTGGAATATCTCTGAATATCTCTGAATAATTCTTGTCAATCTAGTGTAGTCTATACAGTCGCATAGTAGCCAGAGGGCTTAGCCTTCATAGGTACAAATACGTAATACTAAAATACATCACAGCACAGCACAGCACCGCCCAGCACAGCACAGCACAGCACAGCACAGCACAGAACAGCACAGCACAGAACAGCACAGAACAGCACAGCACAGAACAGCACAGCACAGAACAGCACAGCACAGAACAGCACAGCACAGAACAGCACAGCACAGAACAGCACAGAACAGCACAGCACAGAACAGCACAGCACAGAACAGCACAGCACAGAACAGCACAGCACAGAACAGCACAGCACAGAACAGCACAGCACAGTACAGAACAGCACAGCCAACACAGCACAGAACAGCACAACCCAATACAATTAAGCTAGCAACTTCTACTGGCCATACAAGTACATGTAAAATGTAAACATGCATAAGCTATAAGTTTGGTTTATATGTATGAACCTCTGATGAACACTGAGTGTACAGCAGATGGTTGAGCTACACTGTAATGGCCAAATCCATGGAGTCGAATATTTGTTAAACATACATGTATAACTGAAAGGCCTTGAACTTGTACAGTTCTATCACAAGAACAAGATAACGTTACATATTCCATCCAGGCAGTCTATAGGCAAAGCGCAAAGTGGATCTTTGAAGCAATAAAACTTACATGTACTGTGAATTGGTTGACAAATAGATGCATCTAAACAGCCTCAAAATTTAGTTGGTATAGAAATTATTTCAAAAGAAATTGGCCTCATGTCTTGGATTATTCTGCTTATTTTATATAATATTATATCAACTATGAATAATAATTAGGAGTTGGACATAATATTTTTATGATAGTATAGCCACTAGCTGCTTCTGCAATTCAGTGTGTCAGCCAAGAGTTAACCCTCACCCTCATGCCAAGGGTTCTATGCTGTATACATCAGTAGTTTATGTGTAGGATAGTTCTTATAGCAGGAATAATGTACATTATGGGCAGATATACGGCTTGTCACTGACCAATCAGGTTATCTCTAAATGAATGGGTTTGAGTGGAACACACCATTCACAGTATCCACATAGTGCACAAGTAGAGAATAATAAATATTATAATTTTTATACATAATATGCCTAACATTTCGACTGTATATAAATGAACCAAATTAACACTTGCACCAATCACCAATCAGTTAGCAGTATAACATTATATGACCAAGTTAATTTTGGGATTCTAAATTTCCCACCACATTCCCCAGGACTACTAACAAGGCAACAGTGCAGCTGTCAACACTTGCACACCAACATGGCATTTGCACAACGAACTCAACTGGGTTTGAGAGAGACCTCTACAAATGCTACGGTCCCTGACAATGACACAGCAAAGCTTATGTATTACTTGCGATGTGAGTATTGAGTTTATTTGATAGTTTTCTTTCTACACTGGGAAACAAAAGAGCAAATATTTTTGTAGATAATAATATTGTTCTAATATTGCCATGGACACTATTACCGTAGCCCTACGCCCACCCCTTGACAATTATATTGTCTTTATATCTTTATATATATTATATCTGCATATAATGTATATCTATGTGTGTGTGTCTGCTAGCTGACTGTAGTAATTAGTAGTATATTTACGGCTAATATAATAATTCTATTCCCATGTCGCAATGTTATGATTATCATCGTTCGTAATCTGTACTATGGAATAGAGACTGTTGTATTATACATTGTACATGTCATACTAACTATAACTGCAACTATTAACAGTATGCGAACTATAGATGTTTTCGGCGTTGTTACTACCTTTTGTATTATATGATCCTCACTAAAACCTCCTCTGGAGCCGGAGATTTTGGTATAAAAGGCAGCAAAGTTAATTTCTTTTCAGCTCTTTTATAATAGAGTTTATACATATCCATTTACCCGGAGTGCTGTTGAGATTAATCATGGTTATCGATGTACCTGGATGTACTCCTGAAAGCCTCCACAGGTGTGGAGGCAGAGAGGTGTAGCTGTCCCTGACCAGCATGATGACAGCCAGGGGACTGAAATAACTTCTTACCTGTGCCATTAGTCAGGCTAAGTAGACCAAGTAGAGCAATAAATCGAGTAGGAACAACTCTTGTGTAGTAAATAATTACGGCAGGTAGCTACCATCTGCCCACAACAATATTTCTAGCACAACAATAAGATACACTGTCCACTGGAAAGCTCCACAAGCACAACAACAATTGACAGATAGTACAAAAAAAAACATTGCTATAAAAGCACAACCAAATAAGACTTAAATAGCATAAAAACAGAAAGTCTGCAGCTCCTCAACAATAACCATATCTGTGAAGAATGAATAGTTTTTGTAACATTAGGAAAATACAATATTTATGAAACAGTGTGCACTGTATATAAAACCATGGAAACTGTATAGAACCATGCATGTGTTCTTTCCTACTTTCAGCAATATGCTCGGTGATAAACATGAGTTCAGAGAGTGCATTGAATAGACTCAAAGACTATAACCAGTACTGGCGACTAGACTATGACGATAAACTGGTTCTCCTCCGACTATGTGTAGCCTTAGATCCCGATGAACTTGAAGGTCAGTAGCTACAATACAATATCATTATTTGCTACAGTAACTAACATGTACATGTAGTTCTTTGTGCACACAGGCTATATATACATGTAAATTGATGACTTGCCACATGTCGACCAGGAAGTCAAAAGGCTCTTTATCACAACTAATATTGTTATTTATAGAAGTTATCTTGTGTTTTGGCCTTGGGGAATATTCGTCACCGTAAGAAATCAGCATGGCGTGTTTTCTCAGAAAACCCTTCTGCATCGACATACCTGTAACATTACAGAGATGAGATATCTAATGGAAAATTGGTGGCTAACATTCTTGACCAGTGGTTCAAAACGTGTAACTGTCCTATGCAATATGACTGTGACCTACACGGGAAATGCTGAAGCTTCTTTTAGAATTACTGTTTTCTACGCGTACCTTCTAAAAAAATGATCAAAGCATATATTTGTTCCCAGTGATGGCTAGTTAAAGATAATGCAATATCTTTCTCAATAGGGAAATGCATCTTCATGGTAAATCCAGGATCCATTTCAGGAAGCAATGCTTTCTTTGAAATTAGTGCCGTCCAGCATACATTTGTGGCTGTGTCAAGTGTTTTGATTGGTGGGCAAAGAAAACAGGTCACTGAAATTATGGCGTACACAAATGGATGGATTCAGAGGAACTATCATTCTCCAATGTGTGGCCTTCTGGGTAAGTTGCTATCATTGCTATCAGCCATTTGTATGCTACTCCATTTATTCAAATAAAATTTCGTGACTCACATAAGAGAAACAATCCAACACAGGTTCAGCTTCAGCTACCTTGTTTGCTTCAAAAAGCTTTCAAGCTCAGGTGAGCGATACCTGTATATTATGATTGTGTCTGTTTTTTCATCTGTTAGCCTTCGATCAAAGAATGGGGAGGGGGAAGAGAGGGAAAAGGAGGGGGAAAAGAGCCTGTTTTTGATAAACCAAACAGTCATATGCTCTTCAGTTATCAAATACACTCAGGCATTCCTGAGTCCTGAATAATTATTGCTTAGTCCATAGAAAACAGATCTGCAACTAGAGATGGCAGCAATATATCATTGGTACTAATGACATAACTAGAGCAGCCACCAATTGAAAATAATGGTAGTGCAATGTAGCTAGTCAATAGTGAAGTTTACAAAGGTGGAACCTATGTTCATTCTCTAAGGCAGCGGCTGCCAACTTTCTGAGAGCCATTTTGAAAAAATTAACATAGGCTCAGGTCACAGAACGACAGCAGCTGACTAAAACTAATGACGTAATAGCTAAATTGGAATAGACATATTCGTCTTTCATGTTGTCTGCTTACAAAGACACAGCTAAATCTTCTGGTAATTCCCCATCGGTTTGCACAGTGAAGTCCAGCTTCAATTATGCATGTAAAAGTATAAAATACTGGGTGCTCTGAGGCTACAGAAATTCAGGATGCATTGCATCCACCCCTGGAGGGGGGTACCTGTTGGACATGCATGCTCTAGGGCTAATGTAGCAGCGAGTTTTATTTTACAGACAAGCAAAATAGATTGGTTTAGAAGAGTTACATTTTATCACTGGATCAGTTAATCAGTTGATTCAATGGTTCTACAGCCATCCGTTGTTGGTGCTACAGACAAAATCAGATTTCAGTGGACCTATTAGATTATGCTAGACGAATGTAATTGATTATATCAGCAATATTCAGCGATATACATAAATGCACTAATAAGAATTGTTTAAATATCTCTGCACATACATGTAACATGTACATGCAGTGTCGATTTGTTTTTCATATACCACACTGTAGCCGAGTTACAAGAAATTAAAAGACAGAGAGAACAATCTTCAGCTTCCTGTACAATTCTCTAGAGCCTTTCTGGTAACTTTTGGGATGATTTTCAAGAATATATTTTCGCATTGCATCTATTATGTGCAAGTGATGTAATAGTCTTGCATGTACAGTCACAGACATAAGTTTAAGACCACCTTGATTTAGACATTGTGAGGAAGAAACTAAATAAATTTCTAAAGTCTTTTACATTTTGTTGAAGAATGAGTCCTACCAATATTATTCAAAAAAATTTTTGCTTCTAACACATAACAATTCTCAAAAACTAATGTTTGGTTGGTCCACCACCACTAGCGAGGATGGTAGCAAGTCGTCAGGGCATACTCCTAATCAGTGTCTCACAATATTCTGGTGATATCTCCATTATCCGCACTTTCTTAATGATTTCTATCAGTTTAGCAAGACTAGATGGTTGATGCAATGCAACCTTATCCTTCATCAACATCCACACGCCTTCAAATCCGATCTGCTGTCAGGCCATTCCGGTACCATTTGCGATTTGATTGAATTTGTAATGTTTTTCGCACGATGGCAAGAAGCACCATCATACATGACAATTTGGCATCCATGGATATCCATGAACATTGTGAACTTTAAGTATTTATTCCTCACAATACTGATGGCAGTCAAACAGTGTTAAAAATGTTTCAATGCTATAACACTGGCTATAGTATGTCAAGATAGGTCATAATACGTCAGGCGGTCTTAAAATTATGCCCGTGACTGTATATTACACACTTTTTGCTCTTAATTTAACTCTACAGTAGAATCTCAAAATCTTTTGGAATTACATGTACAATGTACATGTACATGTAATAGTGGGAAATCCCTGCCTATACATTGTGGTCATTCCCCAACTTTCATCATACACGTACAAGTATTATACATTGTATATGTAATGTACATGTATGTAGCATAATATAATTATTATACATAATTTTCAACTTGTGTTTTGCCCATTTAATATTTTCTCTTTTGAGATATTATTTTCTAGCTTCATGCATTTCCCATTCAGTATCCTACAAATAATGTTTACACTATGTTAATTACAGGCATTGAAGTAGTAAATACAATAATGACTAATTACTCTTAATATAATTTTAGTTGTTTGCTGTTAAATAAAATAAAAATAATACACACAGCAGCATGTTTGTAGATTTGTAGTTAGACAGCGACTATTTATACAAGTTAGAACAGTATGAAATCACCAGCTACGTTGATGTGGTGTAGGAGAATAGCTACAGACTATAGCTTAGCATTGGCCACATGGGTTCAGTGTAAAAAATAATGTTCTATTTACTTGAGTTGCTGAGAAATTAATTTACCTGACCAGATTACTTCAACTTAGTACAGATTCTACTATTCATCAATTAAAATAGTAAAATCAGTAAAAGTTATATTCAAAAGACAATATGTAGCTGCGCAGTGCTGTTTGTGGGAAATAATTGAGGCAAAAACGGTTGACAACAAAATAATCTAGTTTGTTACTCAGGCAGGCAGGGATGAAATTGAGGCTGTTGGAAATCGTGGAAGTTTAACATACAGATTGCAAGCAATAGCGATTTGATCTTCAACGAAGATGCTCTCAGACGCATAGCACAACTTGCAATTCAGCCGAGAAAATGTTGATAGCTGTAACTGTTAGTGTAGTTAACTCAAGCATGATGTGACCTTAAAATCCAAAACAAGAACTAAAATTTCATTTGCCTATTCCTTGAGCTGAAAGATCTGTCGATGATTTTAATAGCCTGCTTAAAATATATTTCAGTTACTAACGTACTAGGAAGTTAACAGAACACCATAGCACTACATGGAAAGTTGAATTCATAACAAATATTTACTTTACAAAGCGTTATGTTTGAGGAGTGAGCAATTAAATTTGTTATTGTTTTCCGTTAATGAGTTGACACTCAGGTTTCTAATACTCAAGTTCAAATCTGAAAACAACAAATGCATTCCGGTAAATTTTGGCCACCCAAGTTATAAATACACACAGTATGTGAGTTGTTCCGTACATGTCAACTTGATAGAGCCCTGGATTCATAGTCAAAGAAACAAGTATTTTCAGATGAGAGATAAACAATATATTTAATTTACCTGAAGATGCACGCAGCATAAAATGATTTAAAACGACATAAAACCACCAGGTAATTAGATATGACTAAAATAGTGGTAATTATTAAAATTACAGAATAATATAAAATATTATCACTATGATTATGCAAACTCAATATTTCAAACCAGTACGGTGGAGATGCATCAGGGCGCCGATGCATTTCAAGAATTCAGGCTATGAATTAGAAAAGAAGATATAGAAATTTGGCATCTTAAAACCTGATTGGTTAAGTTTGCACTAGCAATAGCCAATTAGTTGCATTGACACATTGCAATTATTTATATTAACACAATACCTACAATGTACCAGGAAATAAAGTTAATATCAAAGAAATAAAGGTAACCGATATAAGTAATAATCAACGAATCGTGAGCTTGACTCACTAATTCGATTGTGTTAGTTTGGGTTTTAATAATTGATTAATAAAATCAGAATAAATTAAAACATTAATGTACAAATAATCACAGTAAAATTTTCTTTGATAGACGGAGAGTAAACTAAATGTAATACAATGAATACAATAGAAAATGCAAGTTAGTTAAATGCTATACAATACTGTTCCAATCACTAACATCCTCTCGGGACGAGTAACTTTTCCCACGTATACCGACCTCCATCGTAGACAGGGGGATGTAGCTGTTAGAGTTGTTACTCAACCGAGAGATCATGCTGTGGATACTCTCTCTCAATGAGCTCTAAAATACAGACATGATTACAGTTACGATATATTCTGGTATAGATATACAAGTTATATATTTTCATCAGGAAATAAAAAACAAAGTAATATGAAATAAATCAGGGTTTATAATCAGAAGAGGGTTGCTAGATTTGATTGCTAAGCAAAAATGTCCTGCCTGTAATGTGTGTGGGACCTTTCACTGATGAAATGTTCGAATCTATAAAATTTTGCGATGGCATTGACTTATAGGTTTTATGTTTGACCTGATACTAAGGAAAAATAACTGATACTAAGGAAAAATAAAAGTAAAACTCATCTGCGTGACCAGCTCTAAGCAGCTTGCACTGCCAGGTACCAGTACTGGCCAACTTCCTGGGAAAAAGGCCCAGATGGTATGGCCCTTTTTAACAAGGTGGGGTTTCCATGGCCTCAAGGGCTTTATCTGAAGCACAGGAGCAATTGTGGCTGGATGCTCTTCCTAACACCACCGTAACCGGGATTCGAACCTGGAACCTTCAGCATGACAGTTCAGCATTCTAACCACTCTGCCACGACTGCAATCTAAGAAAAATTAAAAGTGATCAATTCAAATATTGACTGTTTAATCTACTCTTTCCTTGGTGCTGAGCAAGATTCCTCTTGGTCTTGAAAATATTGCGGTCACATTTATGTCAATATCTTAAATGTAGTCATATGGTGACACTCTTTTCAAGATGGAGGTGATAGAACTGGAAACATAAAGGCTTCCATTGGAGAAAGTGACAGCAGATTTGGAGCAACGCCAGCAGAGGAATTGTGTGCATATCTATCTGGTCAACCAACCCAAGTGTACTACACTATGACTTGCACAAGAAGAATGTACGGTCGATACATAAGGTTGACAAGCTATGAAAACAGTGAAACATTCATTTTGATTTACGAAATGGAAGTTATTGGTTGGTTTTGAAAACCATGATCATGTAACTTTACACTGAGTTATCTCCTCTTTAAATGTCTATGGTTAGGAAAGACTGCTCCAAAACTTCATCTTTAACAATTGATAATTTTGACGATTCACAAAATGAGGAAATCTGTATTCCGACAGCTGAAATTTTTCTATGATTCATAAATTTTGGATTTGATGCAACCATGTTTTAGCACTGATGCCAACAACATGTAGTTCCTGTTTTCCATTCTAATGTTTCAATCTGTGATTCTCCTACCAAAAAATTCTGTGAACGCTGTACTGATATAATACCAGTGTCCAGTAATAGTGTTATGTCCTGTACAGAGCTTTCCACATCAATGTCAACATTATTCCACATTATTTCATATTGTGCCACCCACATTACATGGTGTTGACGTTAGTATATTTTGTATGGTTTTTACTCTAATATTTCACTAATATGTTGACAATTATGTTGTGTTAGCGAATCCTGGGGCTATCTACAACTGTGCTTTGTATATGCCTATGACTTTTCTTACATAATATGAGTAGGAGGGTGTCTAGACTTACACTAATATACTTACTGATTTATACTGCCTCCACAGATTGAATCTGAAGTCTAACCAAGGGAATGTTTATGTGGAACTTGGAGAAAACCAGGCATGAGAGAGAGAGCGGCAAATTATCTTATGTTTAAATCCACAAAAATCACACAAATAAAATAAAATATAATATACATGCATTTCTAAACTCTACTTACTCTTCTACTCTAGCAACAGCAATAATACAATGTAGTAATAAGTAGACTAAACTGTCTCCATCAGTCCAATTTGACATAATTATTATATCCTTTATGTTTCTGCTGATGAAGTAAAGCAAATGAAAATAGTATCATCATCTATTCGACCCTAACTACATTGTAGTAGCTTTTTATGAAGCTAGATTTTAGGGCATACCCTCCCCCCATTTACAAGTGCGGAGTATACCACTTGATTTGCTTTAAACAATTGCGGCACTTTTCAATGCTGCACACTTACAATACTGTACTAAGCAACCTGCAGTAATTAAGTAAATATATCACAGTAGTTCCAGGTATTTTAATCAATGTAAATTTGTATGGATTGTGTTGGTAGGGGTAGACTTAATCACATACTGAGCAAGTACTATTAGGGGTAGCTAGTGTTTCACAAAGCGTGGAAATCCAGAGAACACAGGCAGTGCACAATGTCGTTGGTAAAGCCAGGCGCTGTCAAGCTGTCCACATCTACTACTGTAGCAGAAGCTACTCTTGGAGATGGAACTACAGTGGCAGCTATTCAGCAAGAGACACTAAAGATTGAACAGACAGGAAGAAGTACCACGATTCCAGATAGCAACACAGGCCGACTCATGTACTATTTCAATTGTAGGTACCATAAAATTACCATAAGATTTCATGTTGATGCCTAATTGGAGCAGTGGAAAGTAGACTCAAGATCTGCTGCAAGACTAATAATGCTTGTACGTAATTGGTGCACTGAGCCTAGTCTTGCATTGTAATTGAAAATGGGCAATAAGTTTTACACCCCAGGCTACTCTAAATTGTTTTGATTTAAAACAAACCAAATGGGAGAGTACAAGTTTATCAAACTATTCCTGTTGCTTTGAGGTTTGACCTGCTTAATGGACATGGAGTTCGATGAGGACATCGATGTAACCCGACTGAGAAAATACCAGTATTACGGTGGCCTGAGTATCATGGAAAAACTCATTCTACTGAAGCTGTGTGCAGAACTTGAGCCTGGAAGGTTTGAAGGTAGTAGGCCGTTCAGCAATGATTACAATCATTACAGTATATTGGAAATATACTCGTACATGTAAAATGTGTTTGCCTGAATGTTATGAATGCCATCACTGGTATACAGCTCTCTATCTAAGAAATAAAATCAAAGTTGAGGTTAGGGCAAGCAGGGAGACACCGTCTCCCTAGTTAGCAAAATAAAACTGATTTAATAAACAATTTTTTGAAGCTTTAAGCATTATTTTCATTCCGTTGTGGCACCACCATCTTATTTATTCCCTCACTTCTTTTCTGTCTGTCGCCCTACCAACTGTTCTTAATCTGCAGACCTAGTAAGCCCAAGACTCAAATAACTCAGCATGAAGATAGCAAGTTGTTGCGTTTTTAATTAAGTTAGTTTTAATGTAGGTCTTGTAATATTTGAGAAATCAAGTAAAGAACTTCATGGCAAACCAAACGAATTCTATGAGGTGACAGCTGATCAGAGAACAGGTGCGGCTATGGAAAACTTGGCTATGGAGAGCTACTCATATGGCAATCATAAATGGCGCGTTCACAATACAATGCACTATCAAGATTATTGGATGGAGAGAAATTACTACAAGCCATTAAAAGGACTTCTGGGTAAGGTGGAAGTCAATGGTTGGTATATATTCGATCTTGCTGTTCACTCCTTTTCAGCAGAATTACATGTATATATAATAAATGGACATCTGCCTAGTAGTACACATGCATATTATTATCAGTACAACGTTTAGTCTAGCGTAGTTATATTTCAACACATGAAAATAATGCTAAAAGAGGTAGAAGACACAAGAAGCAATAGCACTGCAGCTAGACATGTATAATTTGTCTTTTGTTCACTGTGGTAAGCGATTAGGTAATGTAGAGGCCCCGGGTTCAAACCACAGTCAGAGAGTGGCAGTTTCGTGGATGTGAAACAGGTCTCTGACTGCCCAAAAGACAAATTCCCTTTATAAAACCCTCGTATCCCACTCTTATATGAAATGTAGTAGGATTCGTAACATTAAATTTAGATGTCGGTCAATTGCCCAATGAAAGAGAATTTCTGTGATGATTTTGTCACTGCGATAATTCCCAAATTATAGTTAGGCAGTTTAATATTATGTTTACAGAAGAAGTTAAATATCTAAGACGATCTCACCAAGATGGATGCTGCTGTTAAGTAAAGGTTAAACCTGGAGTGACTGACTCTTTACCTAACCGTTTACTAACTTCTTTAGCTGCAGTTTCACGAGTTTGTAATTGTTAGACTGTGTCCCTGCTGTAATCAACATAAGGAAAATGTGGTAGAAATGTACAATTTACATTTGTAATTATGTTTGTTGACTAAATGTATCACATTTAAAATTAGCATAAATATTATGCATGCCTCGTAGAGCAGCATACAACTTGATAACTTGTGTTTTCAATAGAAATACTGTCGTTTGTATTTGGCAGCTTTGAACTTCACTATTGTTCACATTATATATAATAATTGAGGTTCTTCATATTTGGTAACATAATAATATTGTTCCCTTAATATTGTCATGTCGAGTTTTGCTAGCGGTAGTTTGAGAAAGAAATTATAGATGCATTGCTTTATACTTTTTTGACCAATTTTGCTGTTTGCAATAATAATTACATGTACAATGGAGTTTGTAAACCAGCCGGTTAGCGATAAGATTGTATAATTTATCTTCTTTATGATGCATGAAAGCTCAATTGTTACATATGTGATAAGAGAGCATGTTTAGCACCAGTGTGCTAATGCATCTACGAACACTATTCTCTTGTCAAAACAGAGCCTGCCAGCAGTTTAATACAAGTAAAAGCATCCTGTACTGGTGAGATCCTGGAATATCCCTGAATATCTGAATAATTCTGGTCAATCTAGTGTAGTCTATACAGTCGCATGGTAGCCAGAGGGCTTAGCCTTCATAGGTACAAATATGTAATACTAAAATCTATACAGGAAGTATTAGCAGGTAAATACTGCTCCAAGGCTAGATAAAAACAGTGGGCGCCTGATCATACACACTCAGTTGGTTGAGTTGCAAATACAATGTACACAGTCAACAGTCATATAGATCAGTTGAATAAATTCAATTTGGCATTCTCCCTTACATACTTGCACAATTGCACTACAATGTAAATAACATTCTACAATGTATATTATTATATTACAATTTACCTTTTCTTTTATAATCACTAAATCTGGCTGCAGCTGTGAATATTAGCACTGGGGAATTTAGACCTCATTATGTTTGAGCACGGTAAGCAACAAACTTGCCAACAAGGAAGTTTTCAAGTGAAGTATATCAATACAATTGATTAGTTCAAATTTATTTTAGAGCTCTTGTTTGAGACATTCATACACCCTGTGTAAATATTGGGCGTATTTGAAAACTGTACTGGTTCATATAGGACTGCTTTAAATATCGAAGACAGCTTGAGCGCTCAGGCTTGACTAATGCTTGATTTGAAGGGGCTTCCCCTTGTTAACAAAATATTATTATTACCAGGCACACCGCTATATTATTGAATAAAATAAATTGTTATTGCAGCAGATTGCTATTAATAAAGCTTCACAGCGTAATATCCGAATATGCTATTATGTAACCATGGTGATCAGGAACAGCGCAGCACAGTGGAGAGCAATACAGCACAGCACAGCACAGCACAGCACAGCACAGCACAGCACAGCACAGCACAGCACAGCACAGAACAGCACAGCACAGAACAGCACAGCACAGAACAGCACAGCACAGAACAGCACAGCACAGAACAGCACAGCACAGAACAGCACAGCACAGAACAGCACAGCACAGAACAGCACAGCACAGAACAGCACAGCACAGAACAGCACAGCACAGCACAGCACAGCACAGAACAGCACAGCACAGCACAGCACAGCACAGCACAGAACAGCACAGCACAACCCAATACAATTAAGCTAGCAACTTTTACTGGCCATACAAATACAAGTAAAATGTAAACATGCATAAGCTATAAGTTTGGTTTATATGTATGAACCTCTGATGAACACTGAGTGTACAGCAGATGGTTGAGCTACACTGTAATGGTCAAATCCAAGGAGTCGAATATTTGTTAAACATACATGTATAACTGAAAGGCCTTGAACTTGTACAGTTCTATCACAAGAGCAAGATAACGTTACATATTCCATCCAGGCAGTCTATAGGCAAAGCGCAAAGTGGGTCTTTGAAACAATAAAACTTGCATGTATTGTTAATTGGTTGACAAATAGATGCATCTAAACAGCCTCAAAATTTAGTTGGTATAGAAATTATTTCAAAAGAAATTGGCCTCATGTCTTGGATTATTCTGCTTATTTTATACAATATTATATCAACTATGAATAATAATTAGGAGTTGGACATAATATTTTTATGATAGTATAGCCACTAGCTGCTTCTGCAATTCAGTGTGTCAGCCAAGAGTTAACCCTCACTCTCATGCCAAGGGTTCTATGCTGTATACATCAGTAGTTTATGTGTAGGATAGTTCTTATAGCAGGAATAATGTACATCATGGGCAGATATACAGCTTGTCACTGACCAATCAGGTTATCTCTAAATGAATGGGTTTGAGTGGAACACACCATTCACAGTATCCACATAGTGCACAAGTAGAGAATAATAAATATTATAATTTTTATACATAATATGCCTAACATTTCGACTGTATATAAATGAACCAAATTAACACTTGCACCAATCACCAATCAGTTAGCAGTATAACATTATATGACCAAGTTAATTTTGGGATTCTAAATTTCACACCACATTCCCCAGGACTACCAACAAGGCAACAGTGCAGCTGTCAACATTTGCACACAACGTCATGGCATTTGCACAACGAACTCAACTGGGTTTGAGAGAGACCTCTACAAATGCTACGGTCCCTGACAATGACACAGCAAAGCTTATGTATTACTTGCGATGTGAGTATTGAGTTTATTTGATAGTTTTCTTTCTACACTGGGAAACAAAAGAGCAAATATTTTTGTAGATAATAATATTGTTCTAATATTGCCATGGACACTATTACCGTAGCCCTCCGCCCACCCCTTGACAATCATATTGTCTTTATATCTTTATATATATTATATCTGCATATAATGTATATCTATGTGTGTGTGTCTGCTAGCTGACTGTAGTAATTAGTAGTATATTGTGATTTACGGCTAATATAATAATTCTATTCCCATGTCGCAATGTTATGATTATCACCGTTCGTAATCTGTACTATGGAATAGAGACTGTTGTATTATACATTGTACATGTCATACTAACTATAACTGCAACTATTAACAGTATGCGAACTATAGATGTTTTCGGCGTTGTTACTACCTTTTGTATTATATGATCCTCGCGTGGGCGGGGCTACACTCTCAGCTAAAACCTCCTCAGGAGCCGGAGATTTTGGTATAAAAGGCAGCAAAGTTAATTTCTTTTCAGCTCTTTTATAATAGAGTTTATACATATCCATTTACCCGGAGTGCTGTTGAGATTAATCATGGTTATCGATGTACCTGGATGGACTCCCGAAAGCCTCCACAGGTGTGGAGGCAGAGAGGTGTAGCTGTCCCTGACCAGCATGATGACAGCCAGGGGACTGAAATAACTTCTTACCTGTGCCATTAGTCAGGCTAAGTAGACCAAGTAGGGCAATAAATCGAGTAGGAACAACTCTTGTGTAGCAAATAATTACGGCAGGTAGCTACCATCTGTCCACAACAATAATTCTAGCACAACAATAAGATACACTGTCCACTGGAAAGCTCCACAAGCACAACAACAATTGACAGATAGTACAAAAAAAAACATTGCTATAAAAGCACAACCAAATAGGACTTAAATAGCATAAAAACAGAAAGTCTGCAACTCCTCAACAATAACCATATCTGTGAAGAATGAATAGTTTTTGTAACATTAGGAAAATACAATATTTATGAAACAGTGTGCACTGTATATAAAACCATGGAAACTGTATAGAACCATGCATGTGTTCTTTCCTACTTTCAGCAATATGCTCGGTGATAAACATGAGTTCAGAGAGTGCATTGAATAGACTCAAAGACTATAACCAGTACTGGCGACTAGACTATGACGATAAACTGGTTCTCCTCCGACTATGTGTAGCCTTAGATCCCGATGAACTTGAAGGTCAGTAGCTACAATATCATTATTTGCTACAGTAACTAACATGTACATGTAGTTCTTTGTGCACACAGGCTATATATACATGTAAATTGATGACTTGCCACATGTCGACCAGGAAGTCGAAAAGCTCTTTATCACAACTAGTATTGTTATTTATAGAAGTTATCTTGTGTTTTGGGGAATATTCGTCACCGTAAGAAATCAGCATAGCGTGTTTTCTCAAAAAACCCTTCTGCATCGACATACCTGTAGCATTACAGAGATGAGATATCTAATGGAAAATTGGTGGCTAACATTCTTGACCAGTGGTTCAAAACATGTAACTGTCCTATGCAATATGACTGTGACCTACACGGGAAATGCTGAAGCTTCTTTTAGAATTACTGTTTTCTACGCGTACCTTCTAAACAAATGATCAAAGCATATGTTTGTTCCCAGTGATGGTTAGTTAAAGATAATGCAATATTTTTTCTCAATAGGGAAATGCATCTTCATGGTAAATCCAGGATCCATTTCAGGAAGCAATGCTTTCTTTGAAATTAGTGCCGTCCAGCATACATTTGTGGCTGTGTCAAGTGTTTTGATTGGTGGGCAAAGAAAACAGGTCACTAAAATTATGGCGTACACAAATGGATGGATTCAGAGGAACTATCATTCTCCAATGCGTGGCCTTCTGGGTAAGTTGCTATCATTGCTATCAGCCATTTGTATGCTACTCCATTTATTCAAATAAAATTTCGTGGCTCACATAAGAGAAACAATCCAACACAGGTTCAGCTTCAGCTACCTTGTGTTTGCTTCAAAAAGCTTTTAAGCTCAGGTGAGCGATACCTGTATATTATGATTGTGTCTGTTTTTTCATCTGTTAGCATTCGATCAAAGAATGGGGAGGGGGGGGGGGGAAGAGAGGGAAAAGGAGGGAAAAAAAAGCCTGTTTTTGATAAACCAAACAGTCATATGCTCTTCAGTTATCAAATACACTCAGGCATTCCTGAGTCCCGAATAATTATTGCTTAGTCCATAGAAAACAGAGCTGCAACTAGAGATGGCAGCAATATATCATTGGTACTAATCACATAACTAAAGCAGCCACCAATTGAAAATAATGGTAGTGCAATGTAGGTAGTCAATAGTGAAGTTTACGGAGGTGGAACCTATGTCCATTCTCTAAGGCAGCGGCTGCCAACTTTCTGAGAGCCATTTTGAAAAAATTAACATAAGCTCAGGTCACAGATCGACAGCAGCTGACTAAAACTAATGACGTAATAGCTAAATTGGAATAGACATATTCGTCTTTCATGTTGTCTGCTTACAAAGACACAGCTAAATCTTCTGGTAATTCCCCATCGGTTTGCACAGTGAAGTCCAGCTTCAATTATGCCTGTAAAAGTATAAAATACTGGGTGCTCTGAGGCTACAGAAATTCAGGATGCATTGCATCCAGCCCTGAGGGAGGAGGGGTACCTGTTGGACATGCATGCTCTAGGGCTAATGTAGTAGCAAGTTTTATTTTACAGACAAGCAAAATAGATTGGTTTAGAAGAGTCACATTTTATCACTGGATCAGTTAATCAGTTGATTCAATGGTTCTACAGCCATCCGTTGTTGGTGCTACAGACAAAATTAGATTTCAGTGGACCTATTAGATTATGCCAGGCGAATGTAACTGATTATATCAGCAATATTCAGCGATATACATATATGCCCTAATAAGAATTATTTACATATCTCTGCACATACATGTAACATGTACATGAAGTGTCGATTTTTTTTTCATATACCACACTGTAGCTGAGTTACAAGAAATTCAAAGACAGAGAGAACGATCTTCAGCTTCCTGTACAATTCTCTAGAGCCTTTCTGGTAACTTTTGGGATGGTTTTCAAGAATATATTTTTGCATTGCATCTATTATGTGCAAGTAATGTAATAGTCTTGCATGTACAGTCACAGACATAAGTTTAAGACCACCTTGATTTAGACATTGTGAGGAAGAAACTAAATAAATTTCTAAAGTTTTTTATATTTTGTTGAAGAATGAGTCCTACCAATATTATTCAAAAAAATTTTTGCTTCTAACACATAACAATTCTCAAAAACTAATATTTGTTTGGTCCACCACCACTAGTGAGGATGATAGCAAGTCGTCAGGGCATACTCCTAATCAGTGTCTCACAATATCCTGGTGATATCTCCATCATCCGCACTTTCTTAATGATTTCTATCAGTTTAGCAAGACTAGATGGTTGATGCAATGCAACCTTATCCTTCATCAACATCCACACGCCTTCAAACCCGATCTGTTGTCAGGCCATTCCGGTACCATTTGCGATTCTATTGAATTTGTAATGTTTTTCGCACGATGGCAAGGAGCACCATCATACATGATAATTTGGCATCCATGGATATCCATGAACATTGTGGACTTTAAGTATTTATTCCTCACAATGCTGATGACAGTCAAACAGTGTTAAAAATGTTTCAATGCTATAACACTGGCTATAGTATGTCAAGATAGGTCATAATACATCAGGCGGTCTTAAACTTATGCACGTGACTGTATATTACACGCTTTTTCTCTTAATTTAACTCTACAGTAGAATCTGGAATTATATGTACAATGTACATGTAGATGTAATAGTGGGAAATCCCTCCCTATACATTGTGGTCATTCCCCAACTTTCATCATACACGTACAAGTATTATACATTGTATATGTAATGTACATGTATGTAGCATAATATAATTATTATACATAATTTTCAACTTGTGTTTTGCCCATTTAATATTTTCTCTTTTGAGATATTATTTTCTAGCTTCATGCATTTCCCATTCAGTATCCTACAAATAATGTTTACACTATGTTAATTACAGGTATTGAAGTAATAAATAGAATAATGATTAATTACTCTTAATATAATTTTAGTTGTTTCCTGTTAAATAAAATAAAGATAATACACACAGCAGCATGTTTGTAGATTTGTAGTTATTCCTCACAATGCTGATGACAGTCAAACAGTGTTAAAAATGTTTCAATGCTATAACACTGGCTATAGTATGTCAAGATAGGTCATAATACATCAGGCGGTCTTAAACTTATGCACGTGACTGTATATTACACGCTTTTTCTCTTAATTTAACTCTACAGTAGAATCTGGAATTATATGTACAATGTACATGTAGATGTAATAGTGGGAAATCCCTCCCTATACATTGTGGTCATTCCCCAACTTTCATCATACACGTACAAGTATTATACATTGTATATGTAATGTACATGTATGTAGCATAATATAATTATTATACATAATTTTCAACTTGTGTTTTGCCCATTTAATATTTTCTCTTTTGAGATATTATTTTCTAGCTTCATGCATTTCCCATTCAGTATCCTACAAATAATGTTTACACTATGTTAATTACAGGTATTGAAGTAATAAATAGAATAATGATTAATTACTCTTAATATAATTTTAGTTGTTTCCTGTTAAATAAAATAAAGATAATACACACAGCAGCATGTTTGTAGATTTGTAGTTAGACAGCGACTATATATACAAGTTAGAACAGTATGAAATCACCAGCTACGTTGATGTGGTGTAGGAGAATAGCTACAGACTATAGCTTAGCATTGGCCACATGGGTTCAGTGTAAAAAATAATGTTCTATTTACTTGAGTTGCTGAGAAATTAATTTACACGACCGGATTACTTCAACTTAGTACAGATTCTACTATTCATCAATTAAAATAGTAAAATCAGTAAAAGTTATATTCAGAAGACAATATGTAGCTGCGCAGTGCTGTTTGTGGGAAATAATCAAGGCAAAAACGGTTGACAACAAAATAATCTAGTTTGTTACTCAGGCAGGGTAGATGAAATTGAGGCTGTTGGAAATCGTGGAAGTTTAACATACAGTTTGCAAGCGATAGCGATTTGATCTTCAATGAAGATGCTCTCAGACGCATACTATACCGATTAGCACAACTTGCAATTCAGCCGAGAAAATGTTGATAGCTGTAACTGTTAGTGTAGTTAACTCAAGCATGATGTGACCTTAAAATCCAAAACAAGAACTAAAATTTCATTTGCCTATTCCTTGAGCTGAAAGATCTGTCGATGATTTTAATAGCCTGCTTAAAATATATTTCAGTTACTAACGTACTAGGAAGTTAACAGAACACCATAGCACTACATGGAAAGTTGAATTCATAACAAATATTTACTTTACAAAGCGTTATGTTTGAGGAGTGAGCAATTAAATTTGTTATTGTTTTCCGTTAATGAGTTGACACTCAGGTTTCTAATACTCAAGTTCAAATCTGAAAACAACAAATGCATTCCGGTAAATTTTGGCCACCCAAGTTATAAATACACACAGTATGTGAGTTGTTCCGTACATGTCAACTTGATAGAGCCCTGGATTCATAGTCAAAGAAACAAGTATTTTCAGATGAGAGATAAACAATATATTTAATTTACCTGAAGATGCACGCAGCATAAAATGATTTAAAACGACATAAAACCACCAGGTAATTAGATATGACTAAAATAGTGGTAATTATTAAAATTACAGAATAATATAAAATATTATCACTATGATTATGCAAACTCAATATTTCAAACCAGTACGGTGGAGATGCATCAGGGCGCCGATGCATTTCAAGAATTCAGGCTATGAATTAGAAAAGAAGATATAGAAATTTGGCATCTTAAAACCTGATTGGTTAAGTTTGCACTAGCAATAGCCAATTAGTTGCATTGACACATTGCAATTATTTATATTAACACAATACCTACAATGTACCAGGAAATAAAGTTAATATCAAAGAAATAAAGGTAACCGATATAAGTAATAATCAACGAATCGTGAGCTTGACTCACTAATTCGATTGTGTTAGTTTGGGTTTTAATAGTTGATTAATAAAATCAGAATAAATTAAAACATTAATGTACAAATAATCACAGTAAAATTTTCTTTGATAGACGGAGAGTAAACTAAATGTAATACAATGAATACAATAGAAAATGCAAGTTAGTTAAATGCTATACAATACTGTTCCAATCACTAACATCCTCTCGGGACGAGTAACTTTTCCCACGTATACCGACCTCCATCGTAGACAGGGGGATGTAGCTGTTAGAGTTGTTACTCAACCGAGAGATCATGCTGTGGATACTCTCTCTCAATGAGCTCTAAAATACAGACATGATTACAGTTACGCTATATTCTGGTATAGATATACAAGTTATATATTTTCATCTGGAAATAAAAAACAAAGTAATATGAAATAAATCAGTCACTGTGGTAGTTATTACCATTGTATATTATTCAGAACATTGTTACTAGACGCATAACAAAAGTACTCTGCTACCATTGTGACATTATCCATCACACAACGTCTAACTCTATGATAAAACTTTCAACCATAACACTCCCCCTTTCGCCACCGGGATGTACGAGAATTGTATTTAGTTCACAATATAGGACATGAATGTAAACCCTACCTTTCCCCTGTCCATTGGGAGAGCCTCGTCTACTCCTCTAAACACCTGGATGTCGTCATCAAATGGATCATTATTATACACATACTGGAAGTAGTCACTAGTTAACATCTTGTGTTTAGATGGTTTCTTCCATCTGCAAAACATATAAATATAATATAGATGATAAGTAGTAGTAGATATGACTTGCACCAATAGCCATCACAAGCCAGATTCTTAAAACTACTATTGACTCTGAATTGACACTGTGGATTCCTGCTTCAGAAATTGCAACCACAGACACATGGCATGGTGAGTTGTTACAGAAATGATAAAGCATAGGTTAATTTCACACCGGGAGTCTTGCAGCTAGCAAGAAGACAACTCCAAACGTTTAGTATGAGTTTTGGGCTTGTAGTCTTCCAAATTTGGACATGTAAGCTATTACTTTATTTTACCTCTGGAATCATCCAACTTATTAACTGTGGAGTTGCCTCCACAGTTAAGTCCCCTATCTCATGACTACTAATACATCAATAACACCTCGCTCAGTGAAGACCACCCTCAATACTTACAGTTTGAGCAGTAAACTGAGGCAAACCACTGACACACTTGACATTGCCATAGCTGCTGAGGCCATCCAAGGTTGCATCTTGAGTCCAGCTGGCATGAACACACCAGCTGCTACTGGAATCCCTACACAAGTAGATGTTAAAATATTATTGGGTGTACCAAACTAACTTCCTAACGTGTACGTGCACCACCAAACCAACTTCATTGTTAAAGGGCATGTCTCAAACAAGTACGTGTATATTTCGAGAGTGTTCACTGTATTTCCATTGATGTTAGAGATGAATAAAACTCTTTCAACACTATAACAATAATGTATGATTAGCGTAGTGCTGTGGGAGTTGTCTTGCCTTCATTTAACTAAGCCAATGAAAGGAGGCAATAACTCCAAATTGGTGGCATATTTTTGTGGAAGTGGGCGGGACTATCAAAGGCCTTGAGCCGTAACCTTACCGATGATGTTGTAGACGGAAGCGAAGAAGAAGTTCAGTCTGATTCTGCTAACAGTAGTTTTAGAGAGAGCTATCGCCCCGTACACATCTAGAAGATCATTCTAGAACATAAATAGCATTTTATAATTAACCTATGATTGTACAGTTTCGATTACTATTTGTTTGTATAACTGCATATTATTATCCATTCTATTGGTGCTGGAACACAAGGCAACCCATCAAATGGAAAAGTAATATCAGCAAGTGCTAGTGGCCGAATATGTAGAATAGTGAGTTGTCCACCCATTTCAAATTAATGCAATGATAGGATAACTCTAAATAAATATAGTTATAATAATGACAACAGAAAAGATTTATAGGTCAGCCATGAGGTTTAGCATTCTTTGTCGTGGAACAACCTTACTGAACCAGTCTACAACAAATACGTATTCATATGTGATAGCAGTCATAAGACCTTAATACAGATGATTTAAGAACTTGGGCTAGGCCTAGCTTACTCGAATTAGCACAACGTCTGCAGCTTCTACAGCAACGTCGGTGCCAGTTCCTATGGCTATCCCTACATCAGCTTGAGCAAGGGCTGGGCTGTCATTCACTCCGTCTCCAACCATAGCAACCTGGAGGCATAAGAAATTAGGCTATGCGACAGCGCCAAGCAAGTTCCTCTTATCCTCTTATTTTGCACACTACATGTATAATGATTGGCTGTTGCGTTAAGTTTATTTATACAATTGCTTTCAAGTTCCATCTGATAGTTTCGCTCAATTAAATACTTAATATTACAGGAAATAGTAGTATGCTAAATTATGAAATATCAGTATTCCAAACTTGCATAAATACAGAATAAGTTTTAACTTGGCTAGCCGTAGGGTCTCCAAGCGGGGCCAAGAATTCCCTGCATTAAAATTAGACTACAAGTAGATTATGCATTTTTATTGTTATAAAGCTTCAGTACAATAACAGAGACCTTTAAATAGCATAATTAACGCTAATTAGATTCCTATGTTACACTATATTATGAGGCTAACCAACACCCAAAGTGTGAGAAACCTGCTGGACCCAATAAACCAGCGCCAGTACATGTAACTAACCTTGCTACCGAGAGACTGGAGTTGCTTCACCTTGGCGACTTTGTGCTCTGGTAAAACTTCAGCAAATACTTTGTTTATTCCGACCTATAAATATAAACGGAGGCAAGTAAATGGTGGTCTGAATAAAAGTAAAATGACTAAAATTTTATGCTGGGCTTCATTCTACATGTACATCCATGAAAGTACTCAAATGTACAGCGTAATCAAGAAAACTTCAAAATGAGAATTCGAAATGCCTAACAGGTATCGCTACGAGCCCTTCATATACTGTATGTGGTAAGCAAATGATACCAAATGATATAATCGATAATGTACATGTTATATCAGTATTCATAGTGCTACCATAGTAGTACAGCATGGAAGAAGTACAGGAGAAGTTATACCATGACTGACCTGTCTAGCAATGGCCCTGGCTGTCTTTACATTGTCACCTGTGAGGAGGAATACATTCAGACCTTTCTTCTTTAGCTGATAGATGGCCAGTTGTGCCTCTTCCTTAACTGTATCCGCTACTGCCAACATAGCAACCACCTGTCCTGTAATGTCAGTAGTAGAACAGGTGCTTGAGTGGTATTTCTAACATAGACTGTGCAAAGCCTCCATAGAATCGACCATTTCAATAACTTCTAATGGGAACAGTTTCCTATTATCAATCCCCATCACACATGTACTCACCATTTATAGCACAGAGAACGGCGGTCTGTCCCTGATTCTCGTGTTCAGACATTTTCACATCCATATCATTGGTTATAGAGAGTCCATTTTTCTTCATCCAGTCTCTGTTTCCCACCAGGAGGTCATAAGTCTTATCATCTGCAGCAGCCTCTGATGCTACAAGTCAATAACATAATTTAGAGCCATAATGAGAACTTAAAATAAATTGAAATCAAAATTCCTTGGTGCCCTTTTCCGAATATAATTATGTGTATCCCAGTCAGTGTTGACATGTGCCACATTGCTAGTTAGTGTTGACATGTGCCACATTGCTAGTTAGCACTGTCATTGCCATTAACCGTTGATTGTGAACCTGAGTTTGATAGGCCCTCTAGCTGAATGAAATGACAACTCCCACAACATGAGCTGGTGAGACATTGCTAGCAGGCAGTGAATAGTTACCCTGAGAAGAATCACCAACAATTGAGTAAAAATTATACCTGTAGATTGTTGAGGGTCTGAGATTTTGAGGCCATCAATGTTAGAGCTGGAGTCATCCGTACTGCTATTGGACAGAACCTCTGCCCTATTGGTGGACTGTATCATAGGCTGTATGTGGGAGACTATACACTCTATACCATACCCTGGTACGGCCTTGAACCCTGACACTTGGCCTAGTTTCTCTGTTTTCAGTACCTGTTATAACACAATTATGTAAACAGAAGATAAACCCACATGACCTAACATTACGATTACTTGAACATACTTAACGCGTAATATTTACAGCAACAGCCAAGTTCAAAGATGTTACGAATACAAAAGTATCTATTAATGTAGAGCAATCGAATTCAAAACTTGTCTTCAGCTAGCATAATGACGGCAAATAGTATTTTGAGCAATTATCTCTCTCAGTTGTGACATTACGATATTCTCCAAATGCCTCGTTATATAATCAAGACAATGTTTAGTAAACAAATTATACACAATGTCGACGCAGACACGCTCACCTACCTTCTTCACATATTTGACAATAGCATTAGCGATGGGATGCTCACTGCTAGCCTCAGCTGTACCCACAACAGCTAGAAATGTAAGGAGGGGTATTACCCTCTCCTCCACAAAGTATGCTACCTTAGCCACCTGAGGAACTCCATGAGTGATAGTGCCAGTCTTGTCAAACACAATCGTCTTCACCTACATAGTCACATGACACATAGTCAACTGTGATTGGTTCAAATTAATACACACGGCCAATGAAAATTGAGAAAACAGATCTAATGACTGATGATAATAACAGAAACTAGTTATCAGTTTGAATAATGTGGAAGAATCTCTTACTGCATTCCACTGACACAATATGACCTTGATATTATCAGTATATAAGAGTTGTAAATCTATTCTAATGTAGGCATCTTTGTGCTGAAGAGTTCAATATCTTACTTTCATTTAGGGAATGCACAGTCATAACGACTCAAAATATCAAGGGAGTGACATCATAATGAACAGGTGAACAACAAACCTTGTGGGTGGTCTCCAATGGCTCGCCACCTTTAATAAGAATACCATTGACAGCGCCCACACCCGTACCGACCATTACAGCAGTGGGTGTGGCTAAACCAAGAGCACACGGACAAGCTATTGCCAGAACGGTGATCGCAAATTGAAATGCATTAGCAAAAACTTGCTCGGCCAGCAGAGCGTTGGTTGTTGTATTCTAAAAGAAGATTAACGATGTAACAGTTGTGTGCATTTTAGGCTTCCGCTTACTTTATTAAAATCCAATGTGATAGCTTAAGTTCTAACCTATATTAACAATAATTCATTGACCTGTGAAACCTGGCTATTTTAGCTGTTACAAAAATATTAGCATACAGTCTGCTTGGATGAATCTATAGTTGAAGCAGTGTTGAAGGGAGGAAAAATATTTTGAAAAACACTATAATCTCACTAATTGCCTGCATATGTGTGTTCAAATGGAAGCAATTCACACAAAGATGTAGTACAATATAATTGAATCATTTTAATGCTACCTGATCAAAATCGGGCATGACGGCTGTTGGTTTGGCGTACCCAACTATGGTCCATGAAATAAGGGTCAATGATGCTATAACGCAGACAACAGGAACAAAGTACCCGGCAATAGTATCGGCCAACTGTTGAATCGGTGCCTAGATAAAACATAATATATACATGCATATAATTTAACCATATTATATATTTTATAAAAAAACTATTAGCTATCAAACATAATATACATACATTGTATGTATGTAGATGAGTAAGTATCACCATTTACCTCTCTAGTCGGCACTTACTACACACTTGCAGTAACAAACATTACATACCTTAGAGGTCTGTGCCTCCTCCACCAGCCTGACTATCTGAGAGAGAGCACTGTCTGACCCCACGTGGGTGGCCTGTATAATGAGAGAGCCATTCTCATTGATGCTGCCACCGATAACACTGCTGCCGGGTATCTTGGCTACTGGCATAGACTCGCCTGTGATGAGTGACTCATCACAGTTTGAGTTACCAGATAATACTCTGCCGTCAACAGGTACCTTCTCACCTGTGTTACAACACAGAGGTTAACTTAAATATTGAGTGCATAGTAAAGTGGAACATATAACATCACGCACGTACTGAGGGTATATTTGTATTAGCTAGTGATAACACTTCAAAGCTTAAATGAAGTAGGTTAAGTGACCAGGGTTGCCAAATATTAATTAAAGAACGTAGTCTACCAGGAAAGTCAAAAGAAAAACATTGGGAAGGTCTATGGAATATTTTCAAGTTATGGGGTCCTTTTACTACAGCTCTAATTTTATGAGTGAATAGCTAGGCAGGGACATCAAGGCATGACACGATGTCACAGATGCAGAAGAATTAATCAATTTCATTGGCATAGTACCTACTACATGATGCATGGTTACTAAATAATGCATTAGATAGATAGAAAGCTGCCAATCGTCAACCAAAATACTTATAATTAGGTCAATACTTCGTTACATAACTACCTGGTAGTACTTTAAGTAGGTCACCACGCTGCACTAACTCTACGTTGATCTTAGAATCACTGATGATATTGCCTGCACTATCCATAGTTACTAAAGTGGCTTCAGTCGCCTGGAGGGACATGAGTTTGTGAATAGCCTCTGAGGTCTTGCCTGGTGGAGAGAATAAACAGAAACTGGGTGAATAACTGTGGTTACCAATACCTGAATTATCTAGCACTTTGATCGCACCGTCGAATGATTGGTAAAGAGCATTGTATTGCTATATAGGAGAACAGTAGTTGGTTTATTAACCAAGTTACGATGGCAGTTATATTCCAGATTTATATGCGCACAGGAGCTCTCAAACTCAGTTGGGAACCAATGAGAATGTGCTGACTAATATGGTTTACAGATGATTGACTTTCCTTATATGGTAAACTATGGTATAGTCCATTTCTGACAGGATGCCCTTATATGGTCAAATAAGAGCTTACCCTTGGCAATGTGCTCCAACCACCTGCCGAGGCTGATGAATGTAACCAACATGGGTGTCGTCTCAAATAGAGTCATTGGACTGGTCTCCATGCGAGTAGCCATGGCACCGAGTAATACTCCCACTGAGTAGACATACGATATGCTAGTAGCTAGTACAACCAGCACATCCATGTTTGTAGATCGATGCTTCAGGGCTTTAAAAGCCTGGATATAGAAGTATCTTGCGCCGATAAACTACAATACAGTGTAATAGGTTAATTCCAAAGGGGTTCAAACAATGCATTAAACTAATACGGATATCATGTCAGATTAGTGGCGTAGACTGCAGAGGAACGAATGACTAAGCTAACAACCGATAAGAGCAAGTCCCAGCAGCTTCTGTGACCCATAATGCTCTACCGTGCACCAGCGGGGTAAATATATCATACCTAATTCTTAA
Organism: Bugulina stolonifera; assembly: GCA_935421135.1. Classification (NCBI taxonomy): domain Eukaryota; kingdom Metazoa; phylum Bryozoa; class Gymnolaemata; order Cheilostomatida; family Bugulidae; genus Bugulina; species Bugulina stolonifera. Next base: position 9,586,413 of record OW285196.1, read on the forward strand.
TCATGAAAACAAACTTTCTGGTTGGTAGAATATCTGTATCAGTATACAATGTATATAAACACATATAGGCTGGCACCTAGCTACCATATGACATTGTATATATACAGTACATGTATATACTAATCTCTACTGGGGTGGCACCTAGCTACCATGTCCATGTACATATTATGTACTTGTATATACAGTATATACTAACCTGTACTGGGGTGGCACATATGAAGAGTAATAAGTTAGTCAAACCCAATCCAGATATAATCAGCTTGTCTCTACAATATAGAAAATTAATCAGTTGTACTAGGGAGAAATATCTATTTGGTGAGTTCATGCAGGTACATAATATTTAGAGCAACGACTGCCTTAAAACTGACAACTACTAGTAAAACTGACGACTACTAGTAAAACTGCCCACCTCTAATAAGACTGCTCACCTCTAATAACAAGTGCCAGCTAGGACTGACAACTCCTAGTAAGAAGCGCTATCAATTTGGAGTTGTTTTGATCTCAATTGAAAACTAAAAAAATTCACAGATCATACAGAAATTGTTAAACTTTACATGATCGTCAGCCGTGTTACAGCTTAGTCCCATTCCAAGGCGAGACTGCCAAAACTTTTATGGGCAAATCACCGACGACTACACAAAGTTGAAAAATTGTTGTATGGTATTTAATATTCAAAATTTCGAAAACTTTAAATTGCCAGAACTGGTGACACACACAGTTGTCATTGAGTGAACTCTCACATGTTAAAGCAGTGATACATAGTAAACATACTTGTGTGGTGCTATCATGTGATACATCATAATAATCATGGCTGGAAGACCGCAGATGAGAGAAAGAAGAAATGAGTTTCTCCAGATTCTGATTGTCTTCTGGTGCTCTTTCTCCACAGAACCGGCATCTTCCTTGCTGACCAGAGCTGCCTCATAACCAAGATCCTGCAATATTGTCAACCAACATAACCTTGTATTAACACCCCTTGTATTACTGTGGTGATGTCATGTGATTGCATAGGTTAAAATGGTGATTTGATAGAATAACTTGTTGAGTTGACACATTACTCTGGAGATGCTGCAAGTTACTCTGGTGATGTCATAGTTTAACATGTTGAAGTCGTATATTAGTAATATCATGTTGCCAGGGGTTATATATGTAATAATGTATTCTATAATTTACCACTGGTGTGACATAACAGTCCAAGTGACAAACCTGTATAGCAGCAATGATGTCACGCACTCCAGTTTTCTCAGCATCATAGACAAACCTGCCCTTGCTGGTAGCCAGGGCTACGGAACATTCTAGAACTCCTGGTCTGCTTAGCGTGTTAGACTCTATTCTATGCACACATGAGGCACACGTCATCCCGGTGATCTGTAAAATAGTCAGATTATACAAATATTATGTAATATTTATTGCTGAGATGACAACTCAAATTTCTCATGAACAGTAGCAGAAAACTAAATTATTGGGGTATCGTAGGCAGCCATAATGTCTACACTGTAAATAACATTGTTATATAAAAACATCATGACTATACTTACAGTGAGTTCTACAACACCGTCCCCTGCGGTCTCATCCAACACTATAGCCTCAAATCCTAAATCAATAACCTTGTTTGCTATCTGGTTGGGAAGTAAGTATGCCGCATCATACCGTACCTCTGCCTTGCCAGAAATCAAGGCCACGAGGACAGATTTAATTCCTGCAGAAGCAACATAAAACACCACGTTACGGGATCCTTTTAATGGACATAGATGTGTCTGCTTATGCAATTTATATTAGCATTAACCTCCATAACAATGCTGAAAACAACAAAGTTCAAACTGCAGATAGACTGAGCACCAAAGGCTTGCTTCTAACACTGTATCTACATAGCCTATAGTTACTTTGGAACTATCCCCTCATGCTTGGTTGGGCAACTCCAAATATATCAATAGTTTGCTCTCACAAGTATATTGTAACTAATCAATTACAACACCAGCTATTTTGGACAAACAATACCCGGGCCTACAAAAGTTAGTACTTTGCATACTTCATACAATTAGTTAGAAGATAACTCTAATATCTGTAGGAATTCCCACTGACCTTCAACTTTACTCAGATGCCTCTCTATATTGGAGACACATGAAGCGCACGTCATGCCGTTGATCTTAAGCGTCACCTTTTCAAGGTCATCTGATAAGTCAACTGCATTATTTAGCTTATGGCCATTTAAAGTAATACCAGGAGAGGTGGATCTAGGACTCCTCTTCCTCATAGAAGAGTCTGGGGTAGTTGGAGCCTCAGCTAAGTCTGTTAACTTGACCTCTACAGAAAATATATGCATATCAAGTATAAATATGGATAATTCACTATGATATCCCAAGTAACCCGAGTTCCAAACCCTTTCTGTGTGGGTGAGTGCTGTTAAGCTGAGAATGCACCCTCCTCATTGGCTAGTTATAGTCAAACAACAACGTATAGAAGTATTATACAGTATATAATATTATGCACCAGGTACAGGTAGCGCTCATGAGGTATGCATAGTACATGTATATAGGTATTACCTTGCATCGTAGGAGTTGCTGTAAACTTAGAGTTGAGTGCATTGATTCCTTTACAAATCTGTTGAACTGAAGAGGTCATTGGACTATATACAAGTAGAGCTTTTTTCTTTTCTAATGACACCCTGATACAAGCTACACCAGTTTTGAATCCAATGTTACCTGAAATCATATGTTGTATATATTTATATAAGGTGCAGAACTGTATAAGATAGCCACATTAGCTGGTATTATGTATTACAATAACCAGTGAAATCTTAATTGATAAAAACATATAATATTTCAATGAATGGTTAACAGTACAAATTGCCGTCTCTTGGTTTTTGGGGAGTTGTCATTCTCTGTGATTTGTAGTAGGCTCCATAATATTTAACATTTCTCGCATCACAAAATAACTCTATCTTTGTTTGTGTTCCGTATTGCTCAGCATATGTACAGTATAACATTGACTTACCTTCTATATTTCTGACACAACTCTGACATGTCATCCCATTAATATCAATGGTAGTTGTCTCCACTCTCTCTCCATCTACTGCCTTTATATGAGCCACAAACTTACCGATATTGTTCACATGATCAAGGATATCCAGAGGAGACAACACACTACTGTCGTACTCAACCGTGCCTACAAAATATATTTGACACTAAATTAACCAATCATAGCAAAAGATGCAGTACTCTAGCCAATCAAAGAAAGTCAATTCACAAACCGAATTAATAATATTTTTATAGGTTTTACATGGCCGAGAGTTGTCTTTCCTCCACTATACCTTACAAACTAACAAATAACACAAGCGCACAATACATAGGCCTACATATAAAATGGAGTAGATTTGGTAGCAGTGATGAAGTAACGAAACATCCCGCTGCTATATTACATACTGGAGAGGAATGGGTGGATACCTTATACCTATAATATACAGTTTGGCTGGTTGATTGTATTGCCCACTGCTCACCCTAAGACAATCATGCTACAACTTTATGTCAACAAAATTATGTTTGAGACATGATTTACCTGTTTCCCCTTCCAGACTGACTTTGATAGATTTGATTCCGGGTTTGTCAGACATCTTGCCTTCTATGTTTCGTACACATGACATGCAGGTCATGTTCTGCATACTCAGAACAACATTGGGGGAGGCGGATTCTAAAACATATTAAACATAGATTAAACTTTTAATAATCCCTTAAATGAGTTGATCAAACAGATATGTGGTGGGATTAGAGATTAACGAGTCATTTAGCAGGATAAACCGTTGGTTATACAACTTTTCTACTGTCTGAGTCACCGTGTCAGAGATGGTTTCCATTATTTGTTTACTTGTAAATTCCCAAACGAATGTTACAGCAGGTAATATTTTCACATGCATGACACTAAACAAATAACTTGATGTAGTTTTATAATTTTTTAGTCCTATAATAATACATACATACTTATTACATGTAGGTCTGAGTACTTAGTGTATTATAACAGCTCAAATTAAATTCCAGTAAACTGCCAATATCTTTGAATCAATGATCGCATTAGAAAGCTAGTGTCCCCAGGCTTACCAAGTCTCCCTGATTCCGCAGGAGACTCCCTGATTTTCAACTCAAATTTTGGTACCCCACCCCACCCAAAATGGACACCCCCCCACCCATATGCTGAATCTCCCTGATTTTCATCAGTCGAACTTGGCTAGCCTGAGTGTCCCATAAATAGGCCTGTAGCCATAAAGGCCTCTTATATACATGCACACAGATATACATAATATGTACAATGTATGTGTATATACATACACATGTATATACACATTAATACATATAGCCTATATACATATACATGTAGGCAAGTTACAAGCATTGCACTTGAATTGACATGTACCTTGCATCGTAGGAGTTGCTGTGAACTTGGAGTTGAGTGCATTGATCTCTTTACAAATCTGTTGAACTGAAGAGGTCATTGGATTATATACAAGTAGAGCTTTCTTCTCTTCTAATGACACCCTGATACAAGCTACACCAGTTTTGGATCCAATGTTACCTGAAATATTACACAAGATTATAGAGCTAGAAGTTTTAACACAAAGTTTAACACAAAAATTACTAGCTTATTCATAACATTATTCATAATTCATGTTTTCAGAACCTGTGTCGGCACCTTCTTGATTTGGAAACATATGGTAAATCCACATATTATTTGTAATTGGGGAATTTCACTTTCAAAACTGAACTTTCATGTAACTGCAATGCCAAAGAACCTTAAATCAGTTTCGAACCATTAAGTTTGTAAAACAGCTTGTTATCCCTTGTAGGAATAAAACTCTAGTATATATCCCAAATAGACCTGTTTACTCTCAACCTGTATTATAGGCCTATTGTGTTTTCCACGTAATACTATGCTTAACAAGCATGTCTACCAGATATCTTTATTTACTTAGAATAAATAATACAAACTTCTCTAACAGGCTTTATGTTACTAATAATAGGCTCATTGGACCAATTTTATAGGTCAAGGTATGTGTGAGATAAATATTATTGTACTTGTATTATTGGTCCATTGTGTTACTCTAGAAATGAAACAAAACCCATCTGTTTTAGGTCAACTAGGTGCTAACAATTTCCTTGTCAACATCCCTGCAAGACAGGCAAAGGTAGTAGTAGTACATGACATATTATTAGCTAAGGGTGGGAGGGACTAAATTTCTGTAGAAAAGCTGTTGAGGTGATCAGGAGCACTCTTCTAGTGTAAATAAGGACATACAATGTAGTAGAACTCAGCAAAATATATTTATGTAGCCTACTGAATGATAATCTGATTTGGACAATGCTTGTACAAGTCACAAGATTATCCTTATAAATATGTTAGTCTGCTATTACCTAACAGTCTCTATTGTTCTAATCAGTTGAAATAATACTCTAGGGCTGCTCAGACAACAGATAAACGGCTTATGACATAATCTTACAGAATTTACATGAAAAATGCAAGTAATAGTTGGCAGCGAAACAGTTCAAAGCAGTCAACTCCATTTTATTGGTTAACAGAGAGCTTTCAGAGATGCCATTAGCAGTGGTAAGAATGTAGGAAAATTAATTTTGGTGGGCACCTAATATGCAGCTGGCTCAAATACCAGGGTAACTAACATGTTTCATGTAGCTGTTATTGCTGTTATTGGCTAGTGTCTTTGAAAACCTCTGGCTATATATAGATACTACATTGTATGTATGCTGATAAGATAAAAATTGACCAACAATGGAGAGTGTTTTATACTACTTTCTATCTGCTAGTTTGCTGGCCAGTTGCCAATATAGGTATTACAACGCTCCAGAGCTAGAATGAGTAGGCTAAACCAGTTATACTTTGGGATAAAATAATTTTACTAGCCCATCAATAACCTGCCACAAAGAATTGAGGGAATATTAACATGAACTTCTTGAAAATATATTATAAAACACAAATCATTGCATGAGTCAAGATAGGTCGTATATGCCTAGTGTGTTATTATATAATTGTGAGACAGAGACGGGTAGCTGTTTTTAAAATATGAACAACAAGTACACAAACCACGTATTATTCTATCAAGGTTTTACACTATTATTCTATATCACATGCCTGTTCTAGCTGAATTATATAAATTATATAGTAAAATATAATCAATATTATCACAAATTGAGCTTAAAATATTATCATAGCAATAGTTCTGTGATTAGGCCTACTAACTGGTGTTTTAGTTTTTATACATGTGCATGCCTATGACTTCCCAGTTGCAACCCAGTTTTTAAGCCACGAAGAATTTTTCCACCCTGTTGTTGTGATATCAATTGACCAAATTCTAATAAATTGATCTAGCTCACCAGCTCTACGACGCATAGTCTGATGCTGATAGCAGATACAGTATAACATTGACTTACCTTCTATATTCCTGACACAACTCTGACATGTCATCCCATTAATATCAATGGTAGTTGTCTCCACCTTCTCTCCATCTACTGTCTTTATATGAGCCACAAACTTACCGATATTGTTCACATGATCAAGTACATCCAGAGGGGATATCATGCTATTGTTGTATTTTATGACACCTGCAAAAACCAATAAATGCATGACCCTCTTATCATATTATTATAATTACATGTATGTAATTATGTAGTATATTATTACAATATAATATAATGTAGTAATTCCATTACATCACATATTATTACAATATAATAATATAATAATTCCATTACACCATATATCCCAAAGCTCCTGTTAGTTAAGTTAATCAAGTGGTGTTTACAACAAACACAACATCTCTGGTTTTTCTCCATCTCCAGAGAAACAGAGAGAAAAAATTAGAATCAGCAAAATTATTACCATAAAATGGTATTTCATTTATCTTGCAAAGTTAGTTACACATTACCTAATCACATATGGATAGGTCATTTAGAATACCCATGATAGACTATATTAAATATATATCATATGGGAAAACACTGAATTATAGTTTACAGTCAGCCTGGAGTAGTGGAGCTTGGAAAAAAATTGTGGTTGGTGGCATCAGTCTTATTTAGCATGAGAGTTGGTGTAGGGTAAATGCTGCATGATATATTGCATTGTACCCGATATTTCTATATGAGAGCTTTTAATCCAGTTCTATCTCAACATAAGCCCATTAACCAGTAATTACACTCCCTCCGCTCCAATATTTTTAAATTATCGCAATCAAGTCGACTATGACATTTGCAGTATGTATTTGTCTAGCATTGCATTAGGCGGTGCACTCTCTCGTAATAAATATGCAACCCTGTATTTTGTTAAAGATTGCTTTTTAAAATCCAAAGTCTTTGAGTTCTATTTTGCAATTACATACCGTTGTCACTATTATCAACTTGTCTGTTAGACTATGAAAATGTTTTCCATATTTTGCTTTGACAAAGGAAACAATGAATTGAAAGACGAGTAGGCCTGTTGCTACTTGACCCGCCCATTCAGCCATTTTCGTCATAAGTTGCAGATTTGCCCTCCTAATTTATAAAATCTTTTAATGCATAATACTGTCTCTTGATGGCCTGCTGAACTCTTGGTACCGACAATGAGGACTGAGTCTGTGTATCGTGGGACCAGACATGCGAGTACGAAGGTCTGGTAGGACACTACATAGTTAAGCTGAATTGGGACAGTGATCTGATAGGTAATAAACAATCTATCGTTTTTATTTGAAGAGACTTATTTTATATCAGCATACTCAATTTCCAATTATTTAAAAGAATATCAATCTGTCATGAACATGATCTTTGTAATAGATGTTTACCTGTAGAGTATACTTGTGCACAAGTTTGTAGTTTTGCCATTAATTGACACAATTGGGTCTACTACTTATCTTGTAACCATGAGAAATTTTATTATTTTTTTATTCATGTAGGCCATTAGAACTCCATAACCCTTTCATACAGAAACAGAAAATCACCAATAACGTAAAGGTAAATAAGCACACAAATAACTGTAGATAACTTACCATGCTTTTCTTCCAGACTCACTCTGATAGATTTGATTCCGGGTTTGTCAGACATCTTGCCTTCTATATTTCGTACACATGATATACAGGTCATGTTCTGTATACCCAGTTCAACTGTACCCATATCTTTATATATATCTACATAATAAACAGAGTACTATGTTATATTACCACGCAATGATTGGATAGTAGCATCTTGTTACAACCAATCAAATGCCGTTTACTTAGAGGCTTGTTCTTAATTGGTTGTTTGATGGCCTATCACAATAACCACATGAGAAAGGATTTAGTCCATAGAATTTAATATAAACATGGCCTCTTCACAAATACACCCCTTGTCAGCCAGAAACGAGTAAAGGATCCATTATAGTGAGAAATAATGTACCGAGTTCATTATATTCTGTAAGTTATCTGCCCTTACCCCAAACCTCGGGCCCCAATATATGGAAGGATGTTGTAGCGGATTGATATTAACCAGGGAGCTAAACTCAACTCATTCCAGCTAGCCTGAGCACCAAATCTGACTCTAATTCCACTTTTTGCGACAGCCAGATGTCATCATTGGTTTAGATGGCTAGGCTAGGCTTAATCTCTTTTTATTTGTATTTATTACTCCTTAGACAGGAAAAGATTTACATTTTATCTAATATAATCTTTTACCAGAAATGCTCACTTTGCAGGTTCTAAAATCTCAAAGTTTATTATGATTCATCATCAACAATCAAACCTCCCTGGATGGCTGAAATTATTTCATAAAGCTAATTCCAAGTTCACTGAACAAGAAATAAATCTACTTGTGTCTGATCTTACTCTAAAATTTGTTATTCAATTTTCAAAGGCGGTGGTGTGTAGCCCCCTTGGTAATAAATTACGTGTAGTAATGCCATCAGGTGGCATAGGTTAATGTACATAAAGGGAAAAGCATTTTAGATGTTAACAATTTTATCTAGTAAAGGCACTACTGCCAAAAAAGTACATTTTCCTAAAATTTTCAATTATTTTTATTTATAAGAGGCCTATATCACACGGTTCCATGGCTCACAGAGAAGTCAACCAGGCTTGTGATTAAATTGCCATTGATCAGTCAGTTACATTCCTAGAACCATGCAAACACTTACAAATAATATAAGAAATTCTTGCAAAAGATAATATTTTACAATCAATTACTGAGTAATACTATGCCTCGGCTTTCTAACATACTGGAGATTCAAACAGAAGATAGGCAAGCAGAGTATATTGGCACTATTGTTGGGTTGCGATTTCATCACAAGGCTGTTTACTATCCATTATTCTTGTATACTTTGAACACCCCCAGTAAAGGACTGCAAAAGTCCCTCCACCACCCAAGCAACACTCAACACCACAGCGACGCAGACGGGTTTTTGCACAATAGTCAACGTCTAAGCACTTAATTTTACCAACAATCGCAGAAGTAGACAGCACTAGCTCAGTCAGAATTCCGATTTTGAAATAAGTAGGGTTTAGGTCTAATTTTTCTCCCCAAGTAAAGCAAAATCATGAAGGTCAATAGCCTAACTTATGAAGCATTAGTCGAGGATCAAGTTGGATTCAACACTGATGTCATGGTTTCATCTGGTGCGTAAAATTTCAGACAGAGCTTAGAGAATATACACTACAGAAAAATATGTCTCTTGCTTATACACAACCAAAAAGCCCAATCGATGTAAATGTGGTTAAAATCTGAAAAAAAACATAGCCTATAGCTCAACTAAGGTTGGGAGATTTCTAATAAATAAATGCTTAAACAGTTTGTGATGTAAAAACTCCTAAATATTTCCATTGTAGATTGGTAGTAAAACTTTCTTTCTAAGATTTCAGGGTACATCCTATATCCTACACACTAATGTCGTCTACATAATCGATCACCTTTATTTATCAACCTAGGCCTTCTTGTTTATGCATAGAGGCTCAACTTGCTTCTGTAATAAAACCATTCAATATAAAATAAACTTGTTCTTTGCTGGTGAATTAATGTACCATACAATACTTTCTCATGAAAAGAATCTGTTGAGCAATTAGATCAGATTTAGTAATACCTATAATCATTAGTAAATGCTGGCAAAGATAAAAAAACTAAAATTCATAATATATAAATATTTGTGTCTGAAAATTTTCCTATGCACATGTAAAGTACATGTATAGCAGAGGAGAATGTAATAGGCTGTCTTATTAGCATCAGCATCTAGTTTTAGTTTCATTTACTTAAAAAGAGTCATAAGTAGTTATATAAGGTGTCTTAGCTGCCAGACATCTGACTCACAAATAATCTGCAGATATCAGAACCACAAAGTGTAACACTAAATACAAACAATTTAATGAACATGTGTAACAAGGAATCTATCAGATTATCCTACTGGATAATGTAAACATTTTAATCCGTTTGCTAGCCTAAACTGTACATAACATACAAGCCAATAGTTATAAACTCTTCAGGTAGGTGTAAAGGGGTGACCATACAATGTGTGAATGCGGAATCTGTTTTGATAGTAGCTATGCCCACTATGCAGCAACTACGCAGACTTAGTTTCAATAAAAGTGAAATTCTTGCAGCCTACGTGGAAAGTCGTGATCTTGACTCATTTGTAATCCAATAATATTTTTGTTCTAATTATTATTGTACATCCAGAACAAAAGTACAATAATATTATGTGTAGCCTACACTCAAGCTTGATTACCGATAAAAAAACTCCAAACTTTTCTATCAAGTCTTGGCATACCATAGGACTGTATGATACGCCAACCAGTCATGTACAAGGTTCCAAAACTGACCTGCGCTAGTAGCTATTATAGCTGTGTAACCCAAGTCTTCAACACAGGCTCTCACATCTTCAGGGGTGGTAACTACAGAATCAAGTGTGACCCTCAATCTAGCAACCCCATCAGCTGGTACACTGACTACTGACATCACTCCTGCTTTCTTCTTTGCATGCCCCTTGATTGTCTCTATGTCTGTGTCTGGAGTCACCCCTAAATCACATTCCTTATCATAATAACAGTGAATTGATTGACAACTACTATATTATTTAGAGTCTACCTCTACTGTTATATAAGAATGGAGACAACTGCAAACAATAATCAACTAAGAAAGCACAACAGATGTACATAAACATGTGCACGCATTGGTGACAATAAACACACTGCATAGTCTTGACCTTAGCTATGACAGAAACACCCAGAGAAATCGGCCTACAACAACGATGGCTTCAGTGACTTACGTAGATGACGTTCAGTAGCGACTTCCCACAACTTGTAGTTTACTCAATCCAAGGAGTAACTTGTTACTCCTCCCTTGCTCAGTCCTTGAACTAAATATATACTAAACTTAAGCCTATCAGCCAGATGAACAGCCTGTGCTGGTATACAACTAGCTGTGATAGTGAGCCAATAGAATATGTTCTATGGTTGCTGTATTTCCAGGTAAATACTCCTACATATGTAGTCAGAAGTGAATAGGCATGCCTGCTACCCTCATATCATAAAATACCTTAATCTGTTTCACTATTTCAACCATTCCAATGTTTAGATTAGCCAATACCCAAGCATCATAACCTGAGTTTAACTTTCCAGCAACCCCAATATTTGTCCTCTTCCCATAATAGTGTCACATATCTTAATGATTTATAATAAATAAGCAGTTATGTAACCTATGACATGTAGCTAAGGTGCTTGAGACACAAATATTAAGTATTACATGCTAGGGATCAGCAGGTTACTGCAAGGGCACATATGGCAGCATCTGCAAGTGCCTGGAGAATGTACTATATGTACTGGAATATGTGAGAGATCACCAAAACACAATATTGCATGCCCCCATGTCACAAGGTAGGCAGGTATAATGTAGATGTAGAGTGCTTTGCTTTTCCTAATAAGGAAGCATTTTGCTAAAGAATTAATTTGCCGATTCATCTATGGCCAATTTTTATGAAGTGAGCTGAGTTGTAGGCCTATGGTTACATGGAATTACACCATTGATATCAATTGATATTGTTCAAACTAATCCAACTAATATGAATTTGTTGCTGACTTGACTTCTACACAAGATCAGGAAAATAGGCCAACAAGTTGCCCTGTTTAGTGAGTAGTTCTATGGTTGAGATAGTGGAAGATTGTGAAGCCGCTACTGGACGATGCCGCTGCTGAACGATGCCGCTACTGCACAGTGTCAACTTGGTAAGCTGAGTTTTACAGTAAAAGGTAATTACCAAATATTTACTATTTGCTGTCTTTCTGGGTAGTAAAACTTTTACTAAACAGAAAGTATAGGAAATATTAAATATACACAACCTGTGCCCTGTATGCATGTCCATGTCCGAACTATAACTCACCGTGTACATCTATCACAACCTCTTCTAGGTTAGCCTTTGCAGCATCAGTAGACATGGTGATACACAACAGCCAAATTCAGCAGGTAGAATAGCCACCAGACAACATGGGCTACCAATCGCCTGCAAGCACTATTGTAGGTATAGTAGTTTACCTGCAAGCACTATTGTAGGTACAATAGTTACCTGCAAGCACTATTGTAGGTATACCAGGCTACTCATCCCATAGGTACACATCATACTTCATGCATCATTATGACAACATTATTATAAAGAATATGGCAAAACTAGATGCAAAGTCTTTTTAGCCTTTTACCCTTTTTCAGGTGTTCCCCACCTTACACTTTTCCTTGGTAAAAGCTGGCAAACAGAGCAAAAATAAATTATCATCAAAGCTCTGAGTGGGCCTATCAGAGCTACCTGAGCAGTAATTTGGAATCTAGATCAAGCAGTTGGAAAAGATGTTTAACTGTATATTAATCACATAATACATCATGTTTATTTACTAAAATTACTACTTTGGAATTATAAAAATTCTATCACGGCCAGCTGCACGTTGGCACTGGATTTCTTCTCGGTATGAACAAAATTAGTACGTACCAGAAATGGGTGAGTAATTGTTTGCTAAACTAAACAAGATAAAGTATTGGCTTACTTGAGCTTACAAGCAGGTCATTACACAATTTATAATACCAATAGTAATTATTCCTCCATCATTTAATAAACGTGTCAGGATTAAAAGTACAGCACCTATAGTATAAAATGTCAACCTGTTTCTCTAACTCTCATGTTACATTAAAATTTTATTTTTCAAGTCGAAAAATTCAAATTTCGAAAATGATGGTTAACAAAACATCCGATCCGATCCTAGCTTTTACATACGAATAGACAAAATTTTAATTATCTCACTAAACTTAAAAAAGATCTGGTCTTAGTAGAGTGAAACTTTCCACAGGTCAGTGATATGCGCACTAGTAAAGAACCAATTACCCAATTTAGGAGTTGTCAGCCTTTGGTCCTTTCAACTTTACCAGTAACCAGAGACACCTAAGAAATAAGAGAAAAGAAAACAATACAGTGTGTGTCATTAAAATAGACTACTATTACTAGTAGTATATCAATTTCAGCTGTAAATTTGTCAAAGATGTGGTGAATGCAATACAACGCAAGGAATTGTCTTACCATGGAAAAATAGGAATAACATGGAGAGAACAACTCTCAATTATGACAAAATAGAATCAAAATAATATTTACTGGGTTGATTTGATAACTGAGTTTGTTTTACACAACAACACAACGCTTTCAGGCTTATGATGTCATAAATGGAAATTGTTTTGCAGGGGACATAGAATAGGTAACAAATAGGCCTAGTCATAACCAAAACAATGGTCTGGGGGTGAGGTTGCAGAGTTGGCAATATTTCTAAACAACCCCAAAATTGACATATACAGAAACTTATTTGGCCTGATAACTGCATGGAATTTATATTTTACTATTATAGCACTCCTAATGCTAGGCAGCCTTTGACAGGTGAATGAAAGTGACGTTTAAACAATGGTGCAAACATCATTTAGCCTACTTATCGCATCATGATCACTATCAAAATTAAACTATTTTAAGCTAGATAACAAGACCACAAAGTGGGCCTATGGGTTATTCCATGCTTATGAGAACACCATCTGGACATGTATATGTTTTACACATTAGGCCTACTAAGTCATAAGCTATTACAGTGGTGTTCTTTGAAATGAGACCGCCCCCAAAAAGAGCTATACTTTCTCGTTTATTTGAGTATATCATTTCTGGAAGCCATTTTAACCCTGACAAACCATATATTATCAGAATCCTTACAATGTCAGGAGTGTTGTAAGCTCATCAAAAATTGAATGTTACAGCATAGCAGTGTTTTCTAGCCATTGCAATCCACCTACCATGATTTGCAAAATTTTATGTCAGTAATGGGCGAGTTTATAATATGGTCCTACCATGTTCTATTTTGTGATAAAATATTTATTTTGATGAAAACTGAACAGCACACTCTTCGTTGTGCAAGTGGTTGCCCTAAAAAAGACAATTGAGGTTGGTGTTGTGTGAATATCTGATACTTGGTTGGTTCACCATTGCGGTCCATCACAGACTGACATCGACGAGGCATACTCAGTACCAATTTAGTAAAAAGGGAAGAGTTATTCTCTGCAGTGCACAGCCAAGACTGCACAATGGTCTCATTTAATATTTTGGTTCTAATTGGTTTCTCTTTGGAAAATCTTAGGGCAATATGTTCCCATAAATCTTCAATTGGGCTAGCATCGGAGACTGCACTGGCCATTTGAGAACAGTTACGCCGCTTCTCTGACACTAGTCTTGGGCATTTTTAGCAGTGTGGCTTCTTTTTGGCTATGCATCTTTTGGGCCATTAACAAGCAAATGCGTCCTAATTGTTGAGGATCCAAGTGGACTCCATTGCTCTCTCTCTCAACTCTTGACAGACCTGTGGACGGGTCAGCTTGCGATCAGTGAGTTAGAGATGAACTATGGCACAGTGAACTCCTTGGTTCACTAGTCAGTGTTTATTTATTTCTTCTCTTTTCTTTACATCTCCAATGATTTTTCAGACTCTCACTTTAGTTGAAACACAAGTATGAGTACACCTGGTTGCCTCTGAAGTCTTTTGTAGAGCCTCCCTTTCCTTGTATGGGTAGGTAATGCTGGCGCTGTCATGATCAGTTAAGTGATTTGGAATAGTGGTTAAAGTTGAACCAAACCCAGGCTCAACCAGCAAAAAAAAGGGCATCAAATCACACACCATATTTTGAAACATGAAATAGTGGGATTACACAATGTCAGCACAATTAATTATTATTTTATAACCATTGTTTCAAGTAGCTTCATATCGGTAAAAATTGGCATATGACAACCTCCTACTAACATCTAATAGCTATGCTTGAAAATAGTTTTAAACAGAGTGGCATATAATGATCTTATTCCTCTGAGTTTTCTCTATCATTTGATATATAGTTTCATAGGGTTTCTGATTATTTCTAAGCAACTAAAGCAGTCGTATGTACCTAAGGTGTGAAAACCTTAGAATTATGGGGCGGTCTCATTTCAAAGAACATCACTGTATATAAGCACTTGCAGATAATCAATTTTGTGGGAAAAATCATGACACAAAAGCACTTTCATCTATCTAGGTAGGCTCTAAATGAATGACATGACAAGTTAGAAAGAGAACTTCAGTTATTGTAGATTTCTATGAGCCTACAGTACTCAGTATCAGTAATTGAAGACAGTGTTTTGCCCTATGCAATTCTCAAAATACATTATTAGTAATAGTAACAGTTGTAGTAGTAGTAGTAGTAGTAGTAGTAGTACTAGTAGTGGTAGTAGTAGTGGTAGTGGTAGTAGACAGAGGTGTGCTTATAACTGATCTCAAAGATTAAGGTTGATTAAGATTGCTGTATTGTAAGCTAAAATTAATTAATAATTGGTTTAGTTCATTTCTTTACAAGGTTAAGAATAAATTGAGATTAAATAGAATGTAGAAAAAAACTAATTAGGATAGATTAAGTCATATTGCTTGATTCAATCTCGATTTAAAATAGGATTAGATTTCTGGGGTAAGTGGTTCTATGTACAATGAATCTCGTTGTTGATTGTTTATACCTGCATACAAGCATATTTTTATACAGATTACAGGTTAAAAAGTAGGTGGAAAATACACATGCTCAGTTAAAAGCATGTGTGTGCTCACAGCATAGAGTTATCCTCTTATACTGTTAGCAACAAGCAAGCAAGGTAATTGTAGACTTAGAAAGTAAAAAGCAAATGATTGGGATTAAGATTAACCTGTGAGCTATAATATTAAATTAAGATTTGGATTTATAACAATTGTTTACTGAACTGACTAGGATTCCCAGCTACTGGCAATTGACTTTAATCTGTTAGCACAACTCTGGTAGTAGGCCTAATAGCAACTGCTGCTAATAGTAGTAGCTATGGTAATCACAACAGCATAGAATTGGTGGCAGTAAAAACAGTGTATCAGGAGTCAAGACCAAAGTGTCAAACTCCTTCCATACCACATAGTCACATGCACAACTAGTTGTCCTAGTAGAATATATACAATGACTCAATAACTTATGACATACCATGTGGTATGGAAAGAGGAAATCAAGTGATTGGAATTACCGATACCAATGAGGCTACATAGATCTGTGAATAAATTACTTCCAGTACAACCTATGTAATTATGCATTGAACTACATTAAACAAGGAATTTATAGCTTGGTATAATGGAGAGTTCCACAATATTATAACCAACAATATACATGTAGTGTTGTTTCATCACAAACTTGTGAGAAAAATATGGCCTTGTTTCTACAGCAACAAACTTTATCCCAAAATAATAAAAACCCAAACTGTCCCTACAGTTTTTTCAATCATATACATCTACATGTACCTACACTAGGAGACTTAGGCCTACATATAACTGTAAGTATGTAACTAAGTAACCCTGCCTATAACAATCAATAGCTTCGATGAAAGAGGTGTGCTTTCAACTGATACCAACGATGAAGGTTGGTTAAGATTGTTTTATTGTAAGCTAAAATTAATTAATAATTGGTTTAGTTCATTTCTTTACAAGGTTAAGAATAAATTGAGATTAAATAGAATGTAGAAAAAAACTAATTAGGATAGATTAAGTCATATTGCTTGATTTAATATAATAGGCTATACAAGTGTACTTTTATACGGTTTAAAACTTACAAAGTAGGTGGAAAATAAATTTGCAATTAAAAGCAGCTGTCTGCTCACAGCATGGAGTTATCCTCTTATACTGTTTGCTGCAAGTAAGAGAGGTAATTGTAGCAATTTGAGCTAGATTTGAAAAGTCAAAAGCAAATAATTAACCTGAAAGCTAGAAGATTAAATTAATATTTAGTTTTATAACAACAGTTTACTGAACTGATTAGGATTCCAAGCTACTAGCAATAGTTTGGGACTAGGTTAAATGATTGGGAGTCTGTTGGCTAGCACAACTATGTTAGATGACTATGCAGGTGCCTAAAAAGGAACATGCAGACATGAGGTAGTCTACATACAGAGAGGGTGTAGTAGAGAATTTGCTCATGCTAACAACATGATAATTTGTAGTAGACCAAAGTTCACTATCAGTTATGACCAAATCTCAATAAATAGCCTTGTAATAATACAGGTGTTTATTTACTGAGTGGGTGGTAATAAGTTCTGGGAAAGTCAAGTTTTAGCTTATTGTCTATAATTTTAGCAGATTGGGAAAATGGGCCTACAATGACTAGATTTGCTACAACACTGCTACTACATACATGTACATAACTAGCCCTAAACAGTATATTTCATGGAATTCCAAAAGTCAATTGGGCTCATGCTTGAATAAGATTAGTTGACAGTATACCTTTATTCAATAAGATATACTGTTACACTATTTGATTGCGTTCATAATATTGAAACAAGATGACCAGTTCGGTGATGTAAAACACCTCAACAGTATTAAATTGTAAAACCCATGTAATTTTTGTGTAGCTCTCCCTTGGAGACTACTTTAAACACTTATTATCCCATTGTTAGCCTATTTACACAGCAAACTAATAATACAATTATTACAAATGTGACACTTTTGATCATTTTCTAACTCCACAACCATTGAAATATAATCAAGAAAAATCCCTTCAATTCCCATCACCAATGATTCTAAAACATTTAAGCAGCACTAACTTATATCAGGCACCTGACTTTCCCTCATAATATTGACAGTTACAGATGTCACTTTTGTACTAATAAAATAGAAAATTTGGAAAAGACATTGATCCATCAAGCAACTAATCACAGCAGGTCAGCTGATGGAAATGGTCAGGTCATCAGGAATATTCTATCTCCCTCGAAAAAGTGGTGCATAGATATGTTATGGTTAACCGAACCCAGTTTTTGAACCTGACCTTTTGTATAATACTGCCATCTTGTCTGACTATTGTGATGAACACAGCTCATTGAGATCATGATGGTGTTAATGCTGGGTAATGCATGTAGTACTTTATCTATAGCTATTGCTAAATCTATAGATGTAGCTTCACAGTCCTAGTACCACTAATAAATCCAACCAATCCTCTAAATCCCATTGTTTCCTATTGCGGGATATTGGTACAACCAGTATAATATCTTACATGCAGATTGCTCCATATTCATTGCCAGTGTATTCAATGTCACAACAAAAATCGCATAGTCACCTTGCTCCCATTTATCAAAGAGTTTACATGAGCACTTGGGTATTCCATGCAGACCTATTGCAAGATTTAATCTACTATGAAACTCAGGTTGAATATTTCAAAAGAGTCCAATCAGGCTGCTATGCCGGTCCAGATGGTAAAGTCCTCCCAAGCTAAACTATTCGCTTTCCCATTGTCCTACTTCTTTGTTTGTCTATCTAAATTATTTCAAGCTCATTGAGAAATTTTCTCGAACCTTTTCATTTACAATATAGGTACAGGCACAGAACTCAACAAGTCAAATAGTTCAACTTTCTAAGCTCATTCACTGAAGTTTTATATATAATAAATTTGAGTTTACTTGTACCAACTGGGGATCACATTAAACATACAGTAATTGTGGCACTCTCAATCTATTCAAATGGTGATCGGCCAAATGTGCAGGCCTATGTGATGCATGTTGGCCCATCACCAAGACGAGAGCCCAACCTTTAGGCAGGACTAAATGAAAAATTTAGGACTTGACATATTCTAGTTTTATAGTTTTGGCTTTGTTGTTTCACCTCTAATATCGCTGTTTTGCTCTGGTCAGGTATATATGCATAAGTTAAAGGTAATTGATATTATATTGTGTTTATAGCTGTTAGTGCTTCCTTAAAGCAAAATACATGTATGTAAATACAAAACATTTTAAATTTTGATCAAATTCAAGTAAATTCAATTAAATAATCAATCAGAAAATAAATGGGTTTGGTTAGAACTACCTTCGGCCTACCTACAAAAGACATCATTTAATTCCCTATAAAATAATACCCGAACCATGAACTCCTGAGTAAAGCTTCAGCTGAATATACTGTCAAGAGAAGAAGCCCATCCTGCTCTCTGTGCATCATATGATGAAATCATGGATCAACCTCAGACAACAGTTCAGACTAGATCACAGTCTAGAAATGAACCGCGGTCTATTGGAGCAATTGGGAACTGTTTTCATAACAGCATGTACCCCGTACAATATGGGACCTCAGAAAAGAGTGAACATTAGTAGAGGACCAACACTACTAATGCTGAAATACTAACTAGGTACTTGCACCCACTCTGAAACCAAATGCCCTACCCATGGGATGGTATTATGGAACAATGCCCTTATAACAATTTATGTCCAAAAATTGAGGCACGCCCCTTACGCTCCCTAGGCGGTCTAGCGTAATGTTGTCATTGATGTAAGTTGATGTAAAAGTATTCATATTACATAGGCCTATGCTCAAACATAATCGCCTGCATCTTCTTAATTAAGATAATAGTAATGATAATATCATATAGAATATATGATATAAAAATATCTATTTACATACCAATTTGAATGCTAGCATAATATATGTTCAAGTTTAAGTTGATAAGATAATTATAATCATAGGCTAATAAATAAAAGTAACCTTACGCCCCCTAGGCCGTCTAGCGTAGTGTCGTTATTGATGTATGTTGATGTAAATGTATTCATATTACATACAACATAGGCCTATGCTCAAACCTAACCGTTGGCATCATATTTATTAGGATAATAGTAATAACAACATCATATAGAATATATATAAAAATATCTATTTACATACCAATTTGGATGTTAACATAAAATAAGCTAAAGTTCAAGTTGATAAGATAATGATAATCATAATAAATAAGCTGGGCCAATAATATTATAATTAATAATTTAATAAAGAAATATATGCTGCTGCTGTGAATTCCTACAGTTCAGCATGGTACTTGTGATTTTAACATCCAATGTAAATAATAAGCCTATAATTGCTTTATTTTAAAACACTTTACAATATAACAATTTACAGTATCAATATATAATATTATAATCGTAATGTAATCAGAACCTTATCTAAACCTTATCTAAGACTAAGGGTTAATTAGTTTACGATTATCATTATAATTTAATAACAATCTAAGTATTATTAAATTAAATAACAATTTAGAATACAATGTTCACTGCAGAATAAGTAAATAGCACGATCTGCCAATAACTTACAATTTTGTCTATGGCGATGAAAAGCTAAACTTTACTGGAAATATTTATATTTGCTTCTCACCATGATAACTGCAAAATTGTAAATAATTACGACTATAGCCTTGGGTAAACGAACTAAACGACCAATATCAGTTATCGTCATACTGCATCAAAAATATTGCTCTGCTATTACTGGATCACAGGTTACATTAACCCATATTCCTTAATATGAAAATCGGAAACGGATGTAATCGTTCGAAATAAGGTCGCTCAAGCTACACCATAGAACAGCGGAGTTGTCTTCTCAATAACTTCAACGAGCAAACAACTCTTTATCTACAGCTAGTTTATTGGATTGTACTAAAAAAGACTAAGGAGTAAGAATGTTATAATTATAACTAATTTTGGGGGTTTTAGTATTGTCAGTTATAACATTTAATTAAAGCCAAAGTACTTAGGACTCACCAGCTGTACGTAGTATGTTGTAGTGGTAATACGCTGTATGTAGGTCCTTTTGTCAGCACCTTGATCTCCAATGTAATAAGCTGCGTGCCATAGGTTCTGGTTCTGTGGTCTAGGATGTGGCGGTGTCGACTCTATTCCGAGATCTACAACGAGATAGTTGTTCCGCACATATCCTTGCTCTTTAATACGAGTTACTGGGTAGCATACGATCCACCTACACTCCGCACGCTCCACACTGTTGTAGTTTAGTTTAGTTTTTAGTGTTTTTATTTTAGTGTTTTATTAGTTTTTATTTGGTTTTCCATTTTGTAGTTTTTCTTTCACCTTTGTGTTTTCCACTAGCTTATACGTTTGTATAATGTTTGTGTGTAACGTCTATGTCGTCGTACACTCTTGTCACTGTGTAACTATATGTCTACATGCGTGTTGACAGTCTATACTGCTGTCTCTTCATACCTCATTCTCGCAGTCTACTCTCGGTATCTGTCTATCTATCTCTCTACTGAGTCCACTACTCCATGTAGGTACTCCTCTCCTATGTATACCAGCCCTATCTACAGTCAGCCAATCAATTTTAGTCAGGAGTTATATTCTTTCAAGTGCGCAAGAGTGGACAACTTTTAAATATTCTAATTGTCACTCTTTGCATGCAACATTGTCCAATCACCACACCTCCGTGACACCGGTGTCACGGAGGTGTGGTGATTGGACAATGTTAGATAAAATGACTCCAATTACACAGTTTATTAGAAATCAGCTTTGGCCGGATGCATGCACGAAGCTAGTATTGTAATGGATTTGTATTTGGTTAACGCACGAGTGCCGATATAGTTCGGGTGCAGGAAGTGCCTGGTAGTGGTAGTGGGCTACCAAGGTGAACTTCCAGTTAAGTAAAGCTCTTGTAGCTATTGGAGAGGACGTAGGCCGATGCTCAGACTCATTGAAGAGCCAAGGGTCGATGTAGGTCTGATGGTTTATACTCACAAGGACTGTAGAAAGAGATCTTAAATGAGTATGAGGACGAGCTCGGGCGCTGAGGTCTAAAACGCCAGGGCTGGAGCTGCCTGCCTGCAAGAGTAAGGCTCTGTAGGTTGAGTTAGGAGATGTTGCTTGATTAGAGCGCAATCAACAACTGATTTGTACAGCAAAATGCGTGAGCTTTTATAAATAAGAAATTTCCGGCGAAAGGGCCGATGTGGTATTGGACGGTACGATAAGGTATCGTACAGGAAATTACATAACAACATGACAGAAAAACGCCCGAGGCCCGACCATCAAAAGGTCGGCCTTGCACAAAAAGTGCTTATAATAAGGTAAAAAGAATAATATGCAATTATGACCATACTCTATGACATCGGCCCTAAATGTACACAGGTAAAAAGACTTAGAATAATAATTAGAGTGCAAGTGTACATTGTTTCACCAGTAGTTTAGACATGGATGCGTTCATAGAGTCACTCAAGACAGAAAGTATTCGTTTAGGCAATAAGGCCTTCTTGATGACCTGAGTATAGGTCGCCCTGGCTGCCGGACCAGTCGGCCGATCCATCACAGTATAAACTGTGATAAACCAATAACGTTCAGTTTAGTCAATGCTATCGAAATATTATTACTCTGTGAGCATCAGATCCATATATCAATAATCAACTTATAGAGGGCCTAAGGTTAAGGTAATTAGCTATCTAAAACTGAAACAAGTGGGTCTGATATTTGAGTGCATTGGAGATTTGTTATCTTGAGGAAATCAATGTGTTGCACTATCTACCCTGCATTATCATTTTGAACCGAGTACTGACGATGACACATACTGTGTACACTTGTCTCGTTGTAACAGTTAGTCATTGTAAGCTACTCAGCTCACCATAAAAACTCTATTGTACTTATAATCACAGAGCAAATAATCAATTTATGATCTAATAAGGGAATC
Organism: Bugulina stolonifera; assembly: GCA_935421135.1. NCBI lineage: Eukaryota > Metazoa > Bryozoa > Gymnolaemata > Cheilostomatida > Bugulidae > Bugulina > Bugulina stolonifera. The sequence continues at coordinate 9,609,424 of OW285196.1, forward strand.
AATAAATAGACTGGTTTATGTCATTATACTCTTTTACAAGCATGAGTGACAGTATTGCCTATTACCTGCTGCCCTATACTCAGACTATGTACTGATTTACATAATTATGTCAAAGGGTCAGTGAGAGAAGAATTTACCCAAGACACCTGTATCAAAGTTTACGAGACATCTTCAGTTCCTGCTGACCTGGAACGAGCCTCGTGCTTATGAGTAAGTATCAGTCTTAAATTACAAGTTACACTGTACATGTGCATAGCCTATTTACGCGTACCAACATGTACCTTCAGCTCTGTCTACATGTCATTATGTTGGACACCGTACTACCCTTACATGCATACATGTATAATATGTAATAGAGATGTAGATGTAAATGAAAAAGCATAATGTATATATTATTAAATACACAGAGTCAGTTTTGTATACAATGTAACTATGGAAACAATGAGGCTTAGCAATCGTCATAGTGAACAGAGAATGACACAACAACGATCAACGGAGTGTACCAACAAAAATTTTATTTAAACTTGCAAGGTCAAAACACAACGGTTGAAATCCATTCTAGCTGTTAATATACAGTTCAATCCCAAATAGTGATGCTATACTACATTGTATACTATACATACAATTGGGTATTCATTGTTTCATTTCATATAATACATGTACATTATTTTATTTAGCCTTTAGTGACAATAAAATGAAATACGCAGTACTATTAAATTTATAGTATCAGCATGTACATGCATAAATAAGAGTGACCTAGCCACTGTGGAGAAAATAATTACCAGGCATGACTGGAGAAGAGAGGAGTACTGGAGACATTGTCAGCAGTAGTTTTAACCCTTCAACTACTCTCCAACTCGTGAGTGAAAAGGGAACAGTTAGAGGAATAAGAAATAGAGTGAGGTCATCTATATTTCAGCAGCACTGTGCTGGAAAGGTAAGCAGCACTATACGGTAATTACCCCAGATATAGAGCTGGACATTAGACACGCTACGCTGAGTTATCCTAGTAATACATTTAGTGTCATGTTAGCTTTGATTTCTTGTGAACAGAAAGTGTTGCAGTATCCAATCAATATCTACATGTATTAGCACTTTTCCAATAGCAATAGAACTGGTGATAACCCAACGGTACGTTTATTATAAATGGACAATGCTTTAACGAACAGATGCAAGGCAAAGACGTAATTTCTCCCTAAAGTGATATATTCCTGTTTGTTGACCTGTTAGTCTAGGCTAAGCAACATATTTTAGCTTCAAATACTTTACATTTTGTAACTTTTTATCAGTAACTCCTCATATATACATTGTATTATACATGTATTATATATATGATTGCTGAAGTTCTACAAAGCTCAGTGTTGTAAAAACTATTTATTACTGGTAAAGGTTGAAATTGGAACAGCTTGATGGATATTGTAATCCTAATTTAACTATATCTCCATTTACTAGGAGTTGACGACGCGGCGTGGAGATGAAACAAACAAAGTGGTTGTCTATGTAACCTCTATGTCAATTGTAAGAGAGACGTACGAAAGGTGTCGTATTGTTACTAAGATACTACAGAATAATATGATTAGATATGAGCTCCGAGATGTCAGCCTTCATAAACAGTATCTCAAAGAATTAAGTGAGAGACTTGGCGTACAGGACCCGTCTATACCTCAAGTATTTGCTGGAGGACTGTGGCTAGGAGTAAGTAGTCCATTTATGTTACACTTAGCTATCATTTGATGCTATGACTGCTGATAAGTAATGCAGAGTGTATGTTATATATTTTATATTACAATCTGATATTGCCCTCTGACGGTGATAACAGGACTGTGTTATTGAAATATTAGGAAATTTGTCTCGAACTACTTTTTATTATTCAATACTGTCTACTTATTATTGGCACTCATAACATGTACATGTACATTCATCAGTTATTAATTATTATATGTAGTGGTGGTCCTTTAGCTAAAATTGAGAGGAAACAACTCCAAAACATGATCAATAACAAATGGCCCATAAGTTTGCCTCAACCAGTTGATGATATTTACCAATTGGTGATCAGTTGCTTATGGGCTCCTATGATACACAGTACACACTAGTAGTTAACAGTTGAGTTCGGCCGATATTATTACCGTATTAATAGTCCATGCACTTTATCTAGTGTATTACCATTGTGTACAGTACAGTACATGGTTGTCTATTTCCTGTTACATGTAGAGAAGGAGATGTAACATTGTTAATTTTATAACTTTGAATCTGAAATCATGTCAAGATTATTTCTCAACTTTTCACATTGCATACTCTTGTATGTTGCTGAAAATGCTGAGAGATAAAGTATAAATTGAAAATATTCTAGCTTTATGAGCACCACAATAGTTCTCATTATGCGAAAGTAGGGTTCTCTAAGTAGGCTGTGTAAACTGGCTGGCTAACAGGTTTATCCTAGACCAACCTACCAACCTCAGTGCTCCTACTGCTACCGTAGATCGTGGTTACTGGTTAGCTACAGCGTGAATCCTAGATTTTTTTGTAACATTTGCGCAAGTTTTTATTGGGTTCAGGAGTTTCCTTCTCATGACTCTTTGGCTTTTCAAAGAGTAGATAACTCACAATGCACACTAAACTTTTAATTTATTCGTGCACAATAGATAGTAGATTAAATGTACACAGTAAATGGTACATGTGTATAGCTAGGCTGTTAAACCTTACAATTAAATTTTATAAACTCGTACATACACCAAACATTTAAAACAAAGTTGAAAATGAAGCAACAATGTTCACAATTCTGTTAATGTGTTATGCAGTGTACTAGTTAAGCTGTATGATATGCTCTTCAAAGTTAACGTTGGATATAGTACGATTAACACGCCTTGTAGAACTTGGTCTATAGATTCGCTTTCTATTGTAGAGAGCTTAGAACCCAAGGCTAGCTTAATTTTAATCACACTATTTCCATATTATTTAGGATTCGGCCAAGATACAGTCTTTAAACGAAACAGGGGAGTTGGTGCAAAAGCTGGATTCTTACCCTGTGAGTATAAATTTCAGCTACTAGTCTAATGAATGTCGGAAGGGGTCTTCTACCTTCCAACCCAGTCATAAAAATTTGTGGAGTTTGCTTTCTACGCTTTATGCCCAAAGGAAACAGTTTACTGTTAAGTTGCACGCTAAAGGTCACAGCGAGTTGTCTCACGCTGATAGACGGCATTCAGCAGACAAGCGTAAACTCCCTCAAGGACTAGCATTTATAGTTTTGTGTGTGAGTGTATTCCCATCCCTAGTATTCGTAAACACCTGGGTCATTCATGGTATAGTGGGTCAAGAGAAGCCCAGCCACCCCCAGCTTTTGACTAGCAGTGACGTCTGCGGCCAGAGAAGGCGACTGATGTGATCAGTGAACCTGCAGACCGGAATATATTTAGCCTCAGGCTCCAAAGCTAACTACGTAGTAGATAATAGTGCGAGAGGGGGTGATTTATTTTACCAACTATAACATCTGATGTGGTTTTAACTAAATTGAGGAAGCACTAACGACATGTAGGCCTACATATACACATAATATAGATATTATTTTCTAATTTCAATTTTCCCGAGCAAAGGTGAAGTTGAAGCCTTTTCCCTTAATTCGAGCTTAAAACAGCCAAAATTACGTGAAGGTTATAATTTGCAAACTTTTTATGCCCAAATTGTGGAATACTAAATCACTTGAACATTCAGCGTAGAAATCAATAGGAAATTTATCTGTGAAGTGCAAATCCAAACGAAATAGGTTCAAATGCATCTCATAACGCAACATGGTAATGACGTCCTAAAATAATCTAGCCATGGTCAAACGGCCAGTATTGGCCCAGGGCTAATTCCCACTATGACATGAACTGTATGATGTCATTATCATCTGTGATATGGAGTTTCCTTGCGGCTTTGGTTTGCTCATGTATGTGACATAAGTCAACTGTTTCCATGTGTCTGCTTATTCATGTTATACAATGTGCATGTGCATGTCTTAATGTTATAGAAACTAGAAAAGGTTTCATTTTACTGCGAAGATTGTGGGGGCTACAGATACACCCTTTGTCAAGTATGTAAAGGCTCCAAGAAATCTGCCAAAGTAGACTCAGCCTTAGCCACATTAAAATGCACCAGCTGTGATAAGAAAGGGCTTGTGCGCTGTCAAGCCTGTAAAGAGCAACAGGAATAGTTAATCTCTTAGTCTATAGTATTGTACCAACCCATCTACTGTATTTATACTGTAATTATACAGCATATTATTTTTAATTCTCTAAGCTGCAGCTAAATCAACAGTCGTTATATCTAATGATGAACCAGTGGGAACTTTTCTTCTATGTTAGCACTCTATATTGATGCAATGAGAGCACTAGGCCTAGATATTTACTTATGTTACAAAATAACATAAATTAACAAGCCTAAAAGGAATCTACATGAACATTACTTTATATTTTTAATCTAGTAAGAATATGGTACAAAAGTACTGTACTAGAGAGAGATACTTCTTCAAAAGCTGGACTCGAAATATTTTCTACTTTTATTGGGCAATATTACCATATAAGGTTACTCGTACCAGTATTCACACTGATGTACCGTATACCAGAAAAATTTTTATTTCCTTCATCTCTCTATTGTATTTATTGCTTATTGTTTATGCAAGAAATCGCTGTAGCAGGATTCCAAATTTATAGCAAATGGTATAATGCTGTAAATTAGCCATTCATAATTCTTACTGTATGCTATCTCTTTAGATTATTGGCACAAGTGCAATGCTCTAAATGCAATTTCACTAGAAAACAAGCATGTACATGGATAATTAGAACTGTTAATATTGTAATGGTACAGGACATTTGTATACGACTCCAGTTACCGGACAAAGCCCTACAGCACCCTAAGTGCCTAGTAGTTGTCACAGCGCTACTCAGCTGACACTCAAACTCTCATAACTAGCTGCTCGTATACCCACATTCAATTGTATTGCATGTTAAACCATTTAATTACTGTCTATATACGTGTATCCATGTGTTTATACCCATTACATACTGATGTGCATTCATGTATGATTATTACTAAGTCTTTTAATGCCTTTTATACCCATGTGCAGAGGCCCGACCTCTCAGAATCCATTGATATTCATTTTGTACATGAATTGGAACATTATAAGCAACTTTTGTAGAACCCGACTTATTTTGGGTCGGCCGTCGGGCTTCCGGCGGCCATGTTGTTGCGCAACTTCCGGACGACCTTACGTCGTCTTTTCCCGACACTACGTCGGGCGGAAGTCCTTATACTATATAAAGGGCATTGTTTCACTGTTCATTGTCTCAGTCTTCACTTGGCTTTCAATAAAGACACATCTATACTTGATACAGAGACTTTCACTTCCTTTTGTCAGGTCATTCGCTTAGCGAACCGCCTACTAGGTCGGATCACTCTCTTTCAAAGTATAGTCTGAAGGTCAGACTTGGGACCAGATGGGTCGTCTCTGGTAGTTATTGGGCTACTGAGACCGCTCGATCTTTCATGTAATGCGAAGTCCTAGCACCACTCATAGGCACTTCAATTCTGGGTCGGTAGTCGTCCAAGGACGACCGCACTAAATCACAGAAACCATTACAATATAACTGTGCTAACGCAGTATTCTCTAAATTACTGCAGTATATACTGATGTCATTAACAACAGTTTTGTATGAGATAGGTTTAGCTGGTAAGTCAAAATGAAGATTATTATGTGAGTTGATTATACACTTTCATGGACGAGTACAGTAATACTAAGAATTTTATTGACAAAACCTTTGTCTCTTTAACCCTACATTGTAAAACAATCATAAAATTGTTACCTCTAATTAAATCATGGTTTAATTTTTACTGTACTCAAGTCTCTATAAAGTTGAACAAGGCTAGCTGGGGGGGGGGGGGGGGAGGGGAGGGGATTTCATACATTAGCTTGCATAGCAGACTTCTATTTGAAAACAAAAAATTCAAAGAAATTGTTTGCATAACTCAAAACTATCCTTGATTTGAATGTCAAAGTTCAAGTTAGATACTGAATTCCTGTACTTTCCGAGATGTATGTTATATGCCTATTTATTGTTTGACAGGATGTGGTTGTATGCATTCATTTCACTTTGGAATAATATAAGATCATATCTTACCCATATATAACAGAATAGGCCTACATGCTGCCTATAGGGAATAGATAATGCTGTCATAGCTATTGCTTGTCATTGTATTCAGTTACAGTTTTTACACACTATGAGAGATGCCCTACTCTGACCTGATTTCAACCAAATGCTGTTGATAAACAGATGATTCATGTAAGTAAGCAGGGTAGCTTAGTTTCAATGTGTCAGCATACAAAGTTTCCTGCTGTGGAGATGAAGGAAGGTCATAGAATGTTGGCAGAGTTTACCAGTCTACAGCCTGATTTAAAACAAATGCGACATAATGTGGGCTTTTTCACCTAAAGGCCCCGATTCTGATAGTACGGCTGGAGCAAATATTCAAGCTGATTTCTGTTCAAAATGTTTGGAATTTGTTTACCAATAAAAGTGGGAAATAATTTACACATGCATGTACATATAAATATATTTGTGTTATAGGAATTATATACTACATAGATATTTACACAGGCCAGGTTATACATCTAGATATAAGACCTACACCAAAAGCTTTCTGATTAATCATTTCAGTATCACAGTTAAAATAAAATCAGTTGCCTTGTACACTGGTTTAACTTGGCTTTCCATTTTCCATCTCCTCTATGAGTCATTAGTTTCCAAGGAATATCCAATTTCAGAAAACAAGCATAGTGTAAATAATAAAATATGGAAAAACCGGTAGCAGACCATATTTAATTACACTTGTAGTGTGATTAGCCTTTATTTACTAAGTGTTAAACAGGCTTGATGATGTCATTGAGATTAATTTTAAGTGATATTGTTAGCTATTCAGTGAAATTTGATACCTATCTAACCAATAAACTACTGTACCTCAATCTCAATGGTTATTAGAAATAAACAACTTGTGATAATATGGGATGTTACTGCAAACAATCACAATAGTTGATTAGACCTCTTATCTACATGTTTGTTGTCCTAAGTATATTATGTCATAATAAACTAAAACATACCATTAGCCGTGGGTTGACCACAACATAGCCTGTGGGTCCTGTCCTGTTTGGTAGCTTATTTGTGTAATTGGCTATCCACATACTGTGCTACAATAAAGTAATCTACTGTTCTATTCACATGTAACTCTTATTTCTTTGGAAACAGAGTGACTAGTGGAATTTTGGGATTTTATCCTTCAAAAATTTTGACTGGGTCTGACTTTCCCATGATTAATTAATTAATTAATTAATTAATTAATTAATTAATTAATTAATTAATTTAACTAATTTAACTAATGATGAATCAAAACTTATCTATTTGCAAATGAATATAGTATTATTTATAATGTCTCTTTGGTACTTTGTAGTGGTTTAAGTTACCTCATGATAGTAAGCTGCTAAACTGCTGAACAAAGCAAGTCTTCCTAATATTGCAGAGAGAAAACCCCCAAAGGTAATGAAAATTCTAAACAACTTATTTTCGTTACAATGTATTATTTTTCATATTTTTTGTTGAAAAAGTGAGCATTATAAAGAACTAAAACTAAAATTGTTTTCAGTAAGTCGGACGAGGGCAAAGATAAATCCATTTCCTCCCAACAGGACTGTAACTCAATATACCCAGACAGTTTTATTTACAGTAAAGACTTTGATGAATGAGTTGAGTAGCCGGCAGCAGCGGCGGCATACATGTGTATATAGAGAGGCTTAAAATGACTACAAACTCCATTAACTATTGATTAAATATTACAAATACTATACGAGTATTTATTAAATTTCATTCATCTTTTTCAAACTCAAACATTTATATGTTTTATGTTATATTTTAGGCAAACATCAAAAGCACTAAGCAATGGTTTGCGGACGAAGGTCATATCCTAGCACGTCAATGCAATTTTTACTATCCAATAATATGACAGCTTAGATACATTACACATCTCTTACACATTTGCGTAGTAAAATCGATTGCGATTATGCAATAAAGATAGTCAAGTCAATTTACAATTCATTTTATAAATCTCAAAGTAACAAGCTAATAATACTATGTATAAAACTGTAGTGTATTGATTTTAAAATTTGCAGACTCGAAGACTAATGGGATACCCCTGAAGGCATTGAGTTAAATATAACTCAGCTTATGATGTGTACACATGGCTACTCAGTATAAGGTTTCATGTTTAAATAACGTAAATAAAAACAAAATGTGACTTTACACACGTAGATAATAATAGTGGCGTATGATATCGCAATAGTACAATTTGGAGCTATTTCAGAAGAGCCAGAGGCTAGCTACACATAACAAAACCACAAAATCATTTCTGACACAAAAGTTACATTAGAAGTGTTTGTGTTGAGCTAGAACTGTGTAAAAACGTCTGTAGGTTGTGTGGATAGTGTAGATACTTACACAAACATTTCCTTTGCCAATGGGTCAAGGTTGTGGCCGTTGTGCCACACAACAGAATACACCACAACAGTAAAACACTAATATCTCACATATTACTACGCTGCAGCAGCACTACAACAAAAGAAAACGCAACTATATTATAAAATCTCTATCATAAGTTTTTAATCTTCTTTGGAATATCCATTTAACTTCATATACATTGCAGAACATGTAGCTGTTCACATGGTACGTACATAATATGGTTAAAGTGCTTGGCCTTAGCTTTAATGAGCTGAGCGAACACTAGGGAGCACTCTGCTGGGGTCAAGGAGGTTAAAAATAAAGTTGAGATTTGTTTTCTCTCAGCTGCAAATGACGTACTATGAACACTGATGTCTACAGATGGATAAGTATAACCAGAAGAGACTATAAAATAGAATAGATAGACATGTTATGGAACAATGATGGATTTTTTGGTGAAAGGGAAGACGACTCAGGGTTCAGGACAACGTAACCATCATGTTTATGAATGCCCTTTACAATGTGACTAATTTATGTCCTGGGTGTTACAATTCTAGTGTAGAAGTATTTGATTCCCAAAATTTGATTCAAACTATTTAAATAAGTAGAAAATTGCAGTGGGACAGTCTGTGTATCCTTCGTAATATCATATTCATGAAATTCATGGTGCGCATAAGCTCGTCTAACGAAAAAAATTTTCAAACAGAATTTTTAATTAATATTTCTGCTCTCTATTAATTACCAAGCATGATTGTCGAACGTGACCTAATGACAATGCCAATTTGATAAATCAGAAAGCGCATCATAGCCTAGTGAACTCAGGATATGACACAATAATGTTAGGGGGACGTTTAATGACTGTCTCAGTGAATCATCATAGCTGTGAGTTTAAAATCAATAATAAGTTGTTGACAAATGGTGATAAGCCAGGCAGACAAGAAGCATATATAATGGGGTGCAGCGGTAGCATCTGCTCATTGGCTCAGTTCTGTTTGCGAAGTCTTCAACATTCAAAGAGAACTGAAACTAATTAAGGTGATTCTTATCAGCTACACTGTTATAATATTATTCAATTTGTTTTTTGCTAAGTTATCCTTTTGTCTATTATTAATTTTCACACTTCAAAGCAGCTCATTTATAAATAAGTTGTATAATGAGGTTAATGTTGTTGCTAATTGAAAAGGGGAGAATTTTAGGATAGGATAGAAAAATCTAACTAGTATGAAATATTACTTTAAAATCTCGTTTTACTGGGTAATAAAAGTATAATCTCATAAAAAGCACATTGTTTTCTTGAGCGGCACTCAAGCAAATGGCAACTAGTTTTGATATTATGTAATGTTGTATTAAAACTTTATTGTGGTAGGTTTCATCTATGAACCACTAGCAAAACAGAATTAGTCTGTTGACTAAGACAACTAAGAATTGAAATTAAATTCTATCGTCTTTTAGTCACTGAATTTGGAGAAATTGATTTATATTACACTGCTACGAAATTTAGCATACTGGTTAGCAAAGTATCTCTTCAGCATTACATGTTTCATTTTGCGTAGCATGTGCATTATTAATTGAATTAAACTAACTTCAACATATTCAAACTATTTGTTAGGTTATTTTTAAGCTATAAGTTTTTAAGGCAAGGACTAAAGTGGCGAGAAACTGAAAGAAGGAACATGTCCGCTATTATTATATAATGTATATGTATGTGTATATTTGAAGGTTAAGCAGCATAGAACAATTGATCGTCTCATTAAAACGAAGATGGAGTTCAAAGGTTTAATATTAACGGTTTCATTGTTAGCAATGGCTGTAGTAGCTTCGGCAAACTTAGAGGGTTTGGAGAGTATGGAGGTATGTAGATTTGTACGCTTTACCATTATTAAGGATATCCTAAGGTAACCACTCAAATATCTCAATAGCTTAGGTCCATGTTGTTCCATTATCACATCTTACTTTACATATATACAATGTATGTACATATAATTATATGAAACAAAATTGTTTCATGATAGACATCAACTATTGCTATTTATATGTAAGATCCTGTTAAGCCTTTAGAGAACGACTGTCGTCAAGTGATCATGTTAGGAATGCAGTAAGTGAGTTTTCATTGCATTTCTAAGGAGAATACCTTGTGATTGTTCCCCAACTATGTAAATAATAATTTACTTGCTAATTTTTCAGGACTATGAGGAAGTGATGGCAGAGAGGTTTGAGAACTGCCGAGATAACTGTATAAGCATGAGATTGAATATCTGTACTTCAGTTTACAAACAAAAAAAGCAGGTAGCTTATGTTAATTGTCTGGGTGAAGACAGACAGTTGGCAAGATTTGTTGCCTGTGAAAGTAGGTGTGAGAAAAAATTAGGCATTCTTAAATAAGACATCTGATTTCTAACTGGTTACACCTTTCAGTTAGGTTGTCCAATAATGTTTTTCTTATACTTGTATGAATTTTTTAATATTCACTATATTATATATTTCGTTGAGACATCTTTTGACAGTATTATTTTCTTTTTCCTCTCTGATCTAAATAATTATTAGATTACAATATTTAATAATTTTAATAAACATTACTCAGAGTATTTCATTGATTCATTCATTATTGAATAAATTGTTAAATTGAGTTGCAGTTTGCAATAGTTGCAAGAAGGCAAGGTATTAGATTTTATCAGCGCGACTATATTATACATGTACCTGGTAAAAGTCATCATTTTCCAAGAAACTCAAGCTATAACATGATCTCTAGAGAACTATGCATTATACTGAAACATGAAAAAGTGAAAATTGTAAATAAATGATAACATGTTGGAGTCACAGCGACAGCATGCTTAGTGATGTCTTACTAGATTCCAATGAATATCAATAGGCAGTTGGATAGCTTACATACATGTATATATACACGAGCATGCAGTTCTATAATCAAGCCTGTGCTTGGGTAATAAAGATATGTTACTGCATTGGTTTATCAGAACCAATAGATATTCGTATCTGTACTTAGGATGTGGCTTATGAAGGGCACAACACAGGGTTTTGTAGATGGTATTGCTATTGTAGCTATTCATAGTCAAAGGTCGAGAGCCCAGGTGTATGCCCTGAAGTTATGATAAGGCACAAATAGTGCATATACAAGCAAAAAATGAGATAATCATGACTTTTGTTAACATTGAAGTAGAAGGAGTTACGTTCCCTATCTACTTGCGAATACATAGACCTAAGACCATCAATAAATAATTCAAGTATCTTCAACAGATAGAAGAGTTCTTTAATCTCATGTAACCAACCAGAGAAAAATACAATCATGGACTCGGCGTGATCATCAGCTTTTGTCAGTATCAAAATTGTGATGTTGCAAGTGTAACATTTTATTAGAGTAGTAGGTCTGACATCAACAGATTTTCCTATTACTATTCATTTTTATTCGCTCATGAAATTAAAATATTTCTCAAATATCATTATTAGTTACATCATCTGTTATACTACTAAGTTGGCATACGAGCTGCACTATAGGAGATGAAATATTCTAACCTTTTATAATGTGGTGAGAGACAACAGGTGCTGTACTATCTGACGTCAAAATTGTGTAGCCTCAATTCTTATAAAATTTGATCTACTAACTGTAACAGATGATACGACAACAGTGTGGATGAACTTAGGCTAGCAGGTAAATTGAACAACGGCCGAGTAGAGTAATGAACCAGTAGTGGAATCATGGCTAAAGTTAGCATACTGTATGCTAGTTGCTGCCTCATCTCTATTCTTGGCGTCTGTTTAGCTGACATTGAGCTCAAGATTCATTGGGTAAGTTTAGTCGTTGAAAAGCTTAGACATCATGCAAAGCTGTCACATTCACATGAATCCTAGTTTTGTTCCAAAGCAAGAATTCAGTAAAAGAATGACACGTGGGACATACATGTACATATGAATTGCTTCATAGTGCTCTAAAGGCATGATGACACCATGTTGACACCTTACTACCACCATTCTGTCACCTCAGTCACACCAGCGTCACCCCTTACTGACACTGCACAGACACATTAGTGACAACACAGTGAAACCTTATTGGCCCCCTGGCGTGTGAAGGTGTGTGACAAGACCGACCTGACACCTTACTGATGCTGTAGTAGTGCCCTACTAATACCTTACTGACACTGTAGTAGCACCTGACTGATACGTTACAGACACTGTAATAGAACCAGGTGGTATTGCTATACAGTACATGATGTATTGCACATTCAGAGCCATGGCAATGGTACAAAAGAAGTTTTGTCACCAGAAAGGTTTGCACAGCTTGCAGAGTTAGAACGTACTGGCTCACACATATCAAAACGTAACGCCATCAAGGACTACAAGTATCTGTGGCACCTCGGAGTTGTCTATTACGAGATAGACGCAAGAACGGCTGGTAAGTAGCATAATATTATTAGCGGAGATTTACATGTGGCACATTGTAAATTTGACTTACAGGTACATACCACTACATTCTTCATACGTTTATTTACGCTGTACCCGCATGAATTACTTCCTCCAGAATCTACGTACATGCAATATAACTAACAAAATTGGGCCTACCATAAATATATAGATCTTTACTCTATTTAAATCTGGTCTTATAGAGTCAAATATTCAGCTGACTTTTCAACATGTTGCACTTCAGTTCTACATTATAACGTGGTCTATTAATTGATTTACATTGTTTTCGTTTCACTCCTTTTTGCAAGCATTTCAGAGTTCACTTAACAAATCAGTTTGAAATTTCAAGTTATTTACAAGATGAGGACTGCACGTTTTCTGTCATTAACAGCATAGGTCTACCAAGGTGTTGTGCCTGGTAACATTGTCTGATTTCACACTACGGGAAGCTACTTGCTAAAAGACTCAATCTGTTGCATGTGTGAATTTCCAATGCGGCAGCGTCATAACGCTGTTAATGTTAATGTGGGCGGCAGACCTAATGTTGGAGTAGAAGTAGTTTGGATATAATATTAACCTGCAATTTGTTTTCTATACTACCATATTTTATTTTATTTTTTATTTTATTTTGTTTTATCCAAAATTGTACAGGAGACTAATTTCTGTGTTCTGTTTATGACTTGCACTTTCATAGTGTTTGAGACCCTAAAAACAGAGTTCTAAGTATGTAGTTTTTGACAAATGAGTTCTAAAAAGCTGTACTACATGGATATCATAGCATCTGTCATCTTTTTTGATAAGAATATTTCTTTAATATTATAATTTAAACTGGTGTCGAAACCACTGAGCATGTGGATCATGATTTATAGCCTACAATGTTAGATATTTTGTATACAATGCAGCCTACCAGCTCCCAGCTGTTATAATAATATTATATGCATTAGCTTGTAGAATATATGCTGGCAGCATTCTGCGCCTATATATAACCTCTACACATCAATCTGCATTCAATAGTGTGCATAACAAATACCACTTCACTATATTTAGTTTCCCACATGATAGGCTGAGTGCACTCAGTCTATTAGGTGGCATGATATGATCAGTAGAACAAGGTGCTTGTAGGTGACATGGTATGAGCAGTAGAACAAGATGCTTTTAGGTTACATGGTATGAGCAGTAGACCAAGGTGCTCGAAAATCTCAAAATTTTTATTATTTCAAAAGGTATGATGACTTGCGGTTCATAATTCAACTTTTAGGTTAAAACAGGCATTTTCAGGAATAAAGTGTGAAATCTAAGTGATGATGAATTATCATCATAATTTATGTAGATTATAGGCCTACTACATACACTACGTGCATAACAGTATACTTTTTACAATGCTATTACATGTTCATGTATAGCATATTGGCAGCAGTTAGACTAATTCCTTATCAACTGCATTAACCTAGGTTTGCTGAAGCTATACTGTCCCCCCTTAAACTTCAGAAATATGTCACGTTAGCCAAGGCAATTATTACTTAATTAGATAATCATAGCTACTCAAATACATCCGCCACGCTCAATTTTTCACTATCAAAGACGCCATATTGACGTTTATCACTCTCCATAGGGATTGATCCATTACAGGAAGTCGCTTCCCTTACTCGCAGTTGAGGCTCCTTAATTAATGCAAATAAAATTAATATTTCTGTATTCCCATGTTCAAAGATCCAATGACCTGTGCACTATACTGTCACATTGTGTGCACAATGTAGTACATGTACATGTAGCTGTGTAGTATTTATATACAGCCTACGTGTAGCTTACATGGACTGAAATGCTAAAATATGGAAATAATGTAAATTTCCAAGATTCAATAAAGACTTTCATCATGTGATACGACTGGCCAGAATGGCCCTACTTCGTGAATGTAGATTAGATATTGGTGACTATTTATCTCGCTGAAATATACATGTACATGTATGTACATTAGAATTGTTGTGGACCATTCATAGAACATAGACATACACAATTAACATAGACTTCTCGGCATATTGCAGATTTTAGACTTTTGCAAATCCTTGGACCAGCATTTCAGTTCTTTGAGAAATATACTTGTATCAGATGGAAAAGAAAGATTCCTGGAGATGGTATTAAGGATTATGTAATATTTACAATGCCTTATGGTAACATCAGGTACTGCATAACTACAGTATATGTATTACACAACATGTATTATTATAATACCTATATACCATATACCTATGTACCTCTAGCCTCTGTGTTGGACAGAAATTATGAAGACAATGCCCCTGAACAACTAAAATGTCATTCCACCCAAAAATATGTGACCGAAAGTTAAGAGAGAAATTCTTTCCATGACCAAGTTATCAACATGGGATCGGTCTAATCATTGTGCATTGCATATGTACTATATTGTAGGATTTGCAACAGCGCCGTGGGGAGACAAGCAGGCAAACAATACATTAACCTGGATACTGAGTGTGTGAAATCTTTAGCCGTGGTTCTGCACCAGATGACGCATGCATTAGGGTTCTATCACATGCACACCCGTACAGACCGTGACCAGTACATCTCAGTTTTCCCCAATAATGCTGCACCAGGTAGGCCCCTATACCGTTTCTTTACAATGAGCCATAAATAGCAAAGGTTTTTCTACGGCTGACTGGTCTATGTCAATACCGAGCCCACCCAATGTCATTTCATTAACTTAAACTTACGAGCTAATCTTGCTGATGCCAGACTAGACTAAACTAGGAGAAAATTACCGAAGTCACTACATTTGCATATATACAATTTTGTATAAATTTACTGAGGCTAGGTTTTAGAAACCCACACTGATTAAACCTGCTGCAAAATGTTACACATGTATAATAGGTACTGTAGACTGGTGGTAATACAAAACTAGTAACAATAATCAATGAATTTTTTCTTCAGATGAGGAAATTTTGGGCGCGTACCAAAATCTTGCAAAGAACTGTTTTAGTCTGGACTCAGCCACATATTTTGCAATTCATTCTATTCCACAAAAGTAGAAAAAAAATATTACTATTAATAGTGTCAAAATAAGAACTGTGTGAATGTAACAATAGGAATGTGACCTTCGTTTTTAATGTAAAAGAAACACCAAGCCGTGTAGAAAACCGATACGGGGTGCTATGTATTGAACGCACTCAGCGGTAAATGAATATTTATGGACTATACTACATATACATGTAAATGCTATAAAATACTGTCTAGGGTTTTAAGTTTTGCCAAATACGCACTGTGTGATGTCATTAGAGCAATGACCTCCCTTTGGTGCAATGGAATCAAGTTACAGCATATTGATTGTTTATTTAAGATTAAATGTCAACCTGTTCGTCAGCAACGTAACACACCTAGTCACCAAGGTGTACGTGCATTGGCACCTAGTCACTGAGGTATACGTACATGAGCACTTTGGTGTAAATATGTTGGCACTTTGGTGTACGTACATTGGCACCTAATGTCCTAATTTTTTCTTTAATATTGTTCAGGGTGAAAATCAATGTTCTTTCACAGCGTTTGACTATCCCTCCAATCTACCGCACAACAAAACAACAGTGAAGAAAAAAACATCTATCTACATAATTGCATAATTGCACGTAATCATGTTTTGTAGGTATAAAAATTTATTGCAGTGTGCTGTAATCTTTATAACATTCAGCATTAATTTTCGATCTATCTATGTACATGCATATATTATGTTGTATGTAAATTGTAATATGCAATTGTGTAAAGTGGTCTCCAACTGGCACTAACTTGAATATTTTACATTATTTAGATCTGAACATTCCAAGCATGCTGACGATAGTATTGACATAATTTTAGAGAACAGGAAGTTCTTTGATAAAGAGTCTCCAGACGAGTCAGATACTATGGGATTCCCATACGAACACAAAAGCCTGATGCATTTTAATGGGTTTAAATATGCAACAGGATTTAATCCAACCATAAAGGGCAAGGTCAAAGGTGTGCAGCTGGGCAACACCATAGCTCTTACCGTTCAGGACATACTCATGATAAACACTCTATACGCTGAATGCAAAAGTAAGCATTTTTATCCTATTTATAGCATCTATTAATTAGTCTAAACTTTAAAAATTGCAGCAGTAGACAACTATAGTTGTAGACTAAATAAGCCATAGAATTTGTGAGCAAATAGAAGAGTTGGAGGCTATAGACTAGTCAGCCAAGTCCGAAACAGTGTATAGGTGTAAGTCAGCCAAGTACGAAACAGTGTATAGTTGTAAGTTAGATTTTGCCTGCCTACTAGTTTATTTACTGCTTAACCAATTTGCATTTAAACATACACTGTACAAACAAATTCCTTCTGCATTCAAATAAGTTACACGTGACCATTATACATTGTCTGATGAGTATATTATGTAACTTGCTTCAGACATTATAATAATGGTGGTAATGGTATATTTTAGCCTCATGCCGGTTTGCTAATGGAGGTTGTGAACATAACTGCTTTGATGATTCCCCTGGGGTAGTTACCTGCTCCTGTTTGCAAGGGTATGGGCTACAGAAGGATGGAAAAACCTGCTTTGGTCAGTTAACTTTTTGACGGTCTCCAAAGAGAGTAAAAGGAAAGAGGGATCACTCTGGCCAAAAACTGTCCCTCCTCCGCCTCCAAACGCGGTCCGGATTAAGTAAGGAGTTGTGCCACCTTGTGTACAAATCGGCTATAGCTATTGGCGTTCCGCAGACCAATAAGACGCGCTTATTTACAACGGCGTCGTGTAAACCATCTACATGTATTTATTTTTGCGAGATATCAATACAGGATCGTAAATATGACAATCGTTAAGTTCGGCGTTCAAGTCGAACAGCTATCTAAATTACCAGTAAGCAGATGGCGGGTAAGTGAATAACGGAACGTCGGGACCGCCAAATTGGGCGTATTTGGTGGGACAGGGTATTATCATTGAGTGATCCCTCTTTCCTTTTACGCTCTTTGCTGTCTTCCTGTTTCAGTGTACCACCACCCACAGATACTAGTCTTTTGCAGCTTCACGAATGCCACAGAAAAAATTATTTTCGTTTTCACTAATGAATATGTCATAACTGCTGGAACCTCTCTGTTTAGTTAAACTGTTTGTTCCTCCATAGCATAGCATGTAGTTACATGTGCCCCAATGCGCTGTAGGTGTGGTACATGGCCTCAATGGACTGATCAATGTGTACAAATACATACACAGTAGCAACTATGCCATACATGTATTGTGAACCATAATAACAATATCATCATCAGCTTGTACAGTACAAGCAAAACAGATACAGCCTAGTGGCAGTATATTGGTGCATGAACTAATAATCCCTTGTTATTTGGTAGTTATCCTCTCTCTATCCTTTAGCAACACATTGACATATTTTATACTGGATATTCACATACAGCATTTGTATTAATGCTGCAGATGTGGATGAATGCTCAGAGAACAATGGAGGTTGTGATCACACCTGTAACAAACACGGAGCTTGGTACAAATGCTCATGCCGAGATGGATTCAGACTACACCCAAACGGTTACTCTTGTAGAGGTCAGTGTAAACAATTAGGCACTGCAGTTGTAGAGGTCAATGTATACCAGCAGATATCATTATATACCGGTGTATACCAATGAGTCAATTTGTGATACATATAGTGTATACTCGTGTACATGTAAGCTAAATTTTTAAGACTGAAATATTTCCTCGAAAGCATCATTTTGTACATGTGGCCTCACAAAATGTGTTTTTTCTACGAAATCTCGACTCACTGAAAAACAAAACAAAACAGTCTTATAAAGAGAGTAAGATAGAAAATGTTACTATAAACTGTAATAAACTGGTAAAGTAAATCGTGATAAATACTTCTGTCATTTATTTTAGCTAACAACTTGTGTGAAGCTGGTAAATTGAAATGTGAACAGGAATGTAGCTTTAATGAATGCCGCTGTAAACCCGGATACTATTTAAAGGATGACAAGAGAAGCTGTGGAGGTCACTGCACTATTTGTATATACATGTAATATGTCACTGATAGTCCTGGGAGTTGTCTCCTTTATAAAATACTCTCAAGGGCAGGCAACCCTTAAGATTTGCCAGCATTGCTACCAATTGGTACAGACAGAACATAAATAACGTAAATATCGTTCATTTTGATAACTTCAGAGCATGATTTCTTCTCTTCATTTTGAGAGGCATGTGGATATGAAAACTGCCAATCGCACATGACATGTGTGCTCGTGTGATTGTAAAACTTCATTGTTGTCACATTTTTAGATGTGAATGAATGTCACACAAACAACGGTGGATGTCAGGGAACCTGTACGAACACTGAGGGATCGCACCAATGTGGTTGTCCCAAGGGAAAATATCTAAGCAATGATGGAACAACCTGTACAGGTGATTAACTAGATAATACATGTTTATACATTGTAGAGTATCTATAGTACATGTACTTGTAATGATGTGCTGTATGTTGAATATGTCTCCATGGCAACATGTTGCCTTATATTTACAGAGCCAGTAAGTACTGTATGCACAGAGGGACATGTAACAGTTCATGTCACTGATTTTTGCTTAGTTATAAATTGATGTGGTTATCCAATAAAGGCAATTAGCAAAGTATTTGTTAAGTAAGTATACAGAATGTAAATATAGGTCAGAGTCCAGAGGGAAGATTTTCTATCCCTGCCTGTAAACTTTAGCACTTTGCGCTAATAACATTTTTATACAATATAATTCCTGTACAACACACTAGGCCAACAAAAATGTGTGGAGATTCAGTGAGGAGGTGTGGTACAGGACAGCTGAAACTATATTACCTTTGCATTTGTTACTACTAATAATAACACTATAACTTATACCTGACAGCTACCAGATGTACAGCAGCTCCAAGGGTGGCCGACTCAGAACTGATCTGTAGTAACAACCAGGTGGTAGATGGTACAGTGTGTAAGTATACCTGTAGACAGGGATTCAGGCTATCCGGTAATGATGAGATACGCTGTGTTGGTACAAAGTGGCAGGGAGAGCTTCCTCAGTGTGAACGTAAGTAAATTATTCTGTTTACCAAACCGAAAGATTTGATCACACAGCTCTACAAATAACATATGTATTATATATTGATATATATATATACATGTATATATATACTGCTTTTAGTACATGTACATGCATATTATAATGGGTGTGAAAGACACATATTAAGTAGGAAAACCTGCTGTATAGGTATTTACTTCGTTTGACTGCTGCAGCACACTAATATTCACACCTGAGATTACCATAAATAGTGATCTAAATGAGAGAACTTGCTCACAGTAATCATTCGTAGAAGTATAAATACTGAGTCAATTAATATATAGGTCAAGTATAACTACTGGGTCAATTAATATATAGGTCAAGTATAACTACTGGGTCAATTAATATATAGGCCATGTTGATGACATTTTTGGTACATTTCACTGCAGAAACCCACCGATGCCGGCTGGACAATGGTGGATGTGAACAGCTGTGCTGGGCCAATAGTTGGACAGCTATTAGGTGCAGCTGCCGGCCTGGCTTCCAATTGCAAACTAACGGACTCAATTGCACAGGTGGGAAATATAAAAATAGTTTATAAATATGCATATATTCCTAATTAAAACATGTCTAGTAGTAGCATATATTTTAGCACAAAGCTGAAAAATATTGCTGTCCAATCTATCCTATGAGGCTGATAGCATCCGAGGATCTTAGGCAATAGTTGTGAAACCTTAAAGCTTACGGTAGCGCTATGATATCCTTGTAATTATTTTAGATATTGAGCCGCCAACAGTGACAAAGTGCCCCAGAGATATCTACTCTGACACACTCTCCAAGAAAGAGTTTGCTTTCATTACATGGCAACTGCCAGAGTTCTACGTAAGATCTCCAAAATTCTCGTCTCGCCACATTTGCATTCGGTTAGGTCTTAGGCTATATTACATGTAAACAAAGTCAAATACACTGCAAACTGTTTTACTGCTTTCTACTAAAGGCAAACTAGTAACAAACCACTAGACTATTTATATTCTTGCGCTAAATAGTGTATCGGGTATTATGCATGTGGATGTATTCTAAGAGTAGTGTACAGTCTATACGTGGAGTTGTTGTGGAGAAGTTGTCTTCTCTCTAGTAGCAGCAGCAAAATTCTTAAAAGAACCATTTGATTGGTTTTGATGAAATGGTAAATCTAAATATTCAACTCGGTTTTCTGCAGGACAACGTGAAAGCTAAGATTGTGGAAGGCCCAGTTATGCAGGACCAGATTGGCGGTATATTCAACATAGGCTCTCATACTGTCAAGTACACAATTCAAGATGAAATAGGTCTCAGATCGTACTGTTCCTTCAAGATCAAGGTCAATGGTAGGTTTTCCTAATCGCATCTAAATAGGTAACAAAATATTGTACTTCAAACTGGTGTTAACCACGTGTGTCATCGTACTTTGATACAAAGTCAAACAGAATCAGTGAAACCTCACAAGAAACAATCATATGTACAAAGGACTACACCTACAAAGGACTATACCTGCATGTAAGCCTAACATGCGACCATCTAATCGCGATACCTTTAATGAATCTGTTTTCTGCAGACGTAGAGAAGCCAGACATGTTTAATTGTCCAGAGGAAAGGAATTATGACATCACATCTCAGCAGCAAAGCATTGAAGGTTAGACGAAGCATTATTGTAGAATAGTTCACCCCTCATTACTTGAACTAGTGTAGCCACACTGCAGTACATGTAGTTGTGATACATGGATTCAATCAATATTTACATACATGTAAATAATGAAGGCTATCTGCTATAGTACATAGCCTTCTATTTTAGACTGCTATTTAAATCTGGAAGCGCGTCCCATAAAACTCCATGTCACATCATGCCGGAAAAGCAAATATAAGTTTGAAAACATTCTTTTGTCGCTAAGATTCATGTTCATTTATTATATTTATATGACTACGATGGTCACATACTTTCTCATGTACATGTACATTCTAAAAAAATGGCAGCTAAAGAAAAAGTAACTCCCATTGGATACCTGTGTACACGTAGGCCCATGCGCATGAGAGAGGGGCGAATGTGTTAATAAAACTACAAAACATTATTTGTATGGCTTAATTACCATTTTGCAAGACGTTTTACTTGTTGGTGTCACACTTTTACAATATCTAACTCCTACACATGTGTGAAATCTGTCATGAGATGTTGTACAACTCCAATATTGGGACTACTAAGTTGAAAGTTCTACTCCATATTTGCAACAGCTGACTGGGAGGATCCTTCATTCTGGGACAACTCCGGGGATGTGACAATCACCACCGATCTACCAGCTGACAGACAGATACAGGCGAGGACACAGCAGGTCAACTACATTGCAACAGATGCCTCTGGAAACACTGCCGTCTGTACGGTCAAGGTCAATGTTAAAGGTACATGTTGAAGCATTCTGAATATATACTACTGCAAAGCTATGGTGAAGTGTATTAATAGAGAAATCAAATTATCTACATTTATTTCATCTTTGTGAATAGAGGCTCTACAAACATCATGACATGTACACAATATAAATCATACGTGTCTTTTAAACCACTCAATTTACCTTTTTATACATTATTTTTATGGTACATAGCAAACATTCACCACACACTATGTGATCAATAAATTAATGCTTTCAGTGAAAGAAGCAAATTGCGAAAACTTTCCTTATCAGCCAGTTGGTGGAAAAGCGGAGTGTGACAAATTCGCTTTTGGAACCCAATGCAGCCTCAAGTGTAACAGCAATTATAATCTACTGAACGATGGCGTTGCGCCATTCTATAGTTGCTATCGAAATAAATGGCGTCCAGACCCACATCCTGTCACTTGTCCCGGTAAGAGTAGCAGCACTTTAATGTAAATCTTGAATGACTATATTCCGTGATTTGATATCTTCAAACAATAATGTGATGCAATCAAGTTCATTCGGATAGCCATGAGTCACTTAGAACTTCTCAATTGCATTTGAATTTAGAATTGCGACAACCAAAAAGAGGACCAACTTTAACCTATGAAGTAGCGTACACACACAAATGCCACCCATTAAGAACTATCTCCATCAGTCAGTTAGAGAAAACGGCTGTGACCCTAGTACAGAAGTAAGTAAAGTGAATCACACTGTGTACTATATAATTATATAGTGTATAGGGCTGACTGTCTGATTGAATAACCAGACTGTCTAAGTACTATAAAAGTTTGGTATAATTATGTCTTCACACACAAATGTTTAAAGAGAACAATTTTATTTGCTTGCATATCTGTACAATGCACGTCGACTATAACTCATAATAAACTGTTTTTAATATTTTGTCTATTGATCAACTGTTTTATACAATCATATTAATTCAAGAGTTTGTAATAATAGCATTGCATTACAAACTGTCTGTTGCAATGACTATGTCTATGCACCTACATGTATCACAAAGGTTGTATTGTTGTCTTGAAGGATTAATTATTCAGATAATTTTGAAGGTACAAGAAGACCTTTTGCCCAACAGCAGGAGACAAATGTAAATTGACAGTAGAGGCTCAAGTTCAGTGCTCAAAAAACAGTGTGTCTTTGTTGGTAACTACTACGGAGCCAGTCAAGTCACCAGCAACTAGCCGATACAGACAGAAACTTAAGGATAACATCCTCAAAAACCAATCCGGTCAGCAAACCTGATGACAGAAGTTTGATGCAATGGTTCCCCTTAGACATTCATCTATGTTCCAAATCACAACTGAACTTTTTCATCCGCAGCTATTCTTAGACTTTGCCACTTGAAGGTTACAACAAGCACTTGTAGTTGTCCTCTCTTCATTTGCTCAATGTTTAGGATCTGCTCTCTCTTATACAGGCATATTCTTGTACACACCTATTGATGCTGTCATTGCTGCTCCAGTTCCAAACAGTGAGGGGCTTAAAGCGGTACCAAAAATAGATTTCGCCTGCCAAGCTGGAGACATCATTGACACAACCGAGCTGAAATGCTGTAAGTATACCACTTCTGATGTGTTGTTTAGTTACTGTATGATACGTAGGTTGGTCTAGTTTGACAGAGGATTGGAAGAGGCCATGGTGTTAGGTTTCATCTATACAGGCAGAGGTTATTCTCCTTCATCCTTCTGATTGAAGAGAGGATAACTTCTGACTATCGTGATGATTATATTATAATATATAGCTGGCAGCCCCTGTTCACCTACACATTGATTGCAGAGCTAGCCACATGTACCTAAATCGTCAGTAAACATTCCACACGATGTTACTGCTTGATTCTGTTGCAGATTCAAAGACCACCTAGAAGATTACCCAATGAGCTCACAGATAGCAACAGTTGACTATCAGACAAAATCTTTGTTTGAAATGCTTTCTGATATCAAAGGTTCAATTTCCCATTAATTAATAACAAGGTAGAGAGAAATTCACAGTGATGTATGTCTGTGTGGTAGAATGATGTAGTTACGGAGATTATAATGTATAGCAGTCAGTGAATATTTAGATGTAAATCCTTGATCACTGGACAATATTCTTCAAAACTGAAACAATGTAAATTATAGTAGTGACAATTTCCCTTTTGTGTCAGCTACATGTATACAAGCCCTTCCTAGTGTGTACTTTGTGTCTGTTATGTAGTTCTGAGAGCAGACAACTTCCACATCTAGTGATATACAACTTGTTGGGTGCAGCTAAACGAGACAAGTCATGCATGGAGAGCTACTTGGTGGAGTATACTATTAGAGCACAAAACTCCTGTATGTAGGGCTATTATAATGATTAGCTGTTGAACAAGATTGATTGTACATTACAGAGAGTGCACAACTCCTGTGTGAATAACTATAATTGCTGTCGTAGTAAAGAGGACACAACTCCTGTTTACAGCGCAATACAAACAGAGAGAGAGGCCAACTTTGAACATTGTATGCAATAGCCAATAGATCAGTATTGCAAGACACACAGGTCGAATCGAAGGGTTGTAACTAGCGATTATGTATTGCAGTTTCTTCTAATTTCATGGTTACATCTGTCACACTAAAAGTCACCAGCCTGCTTACCCTACTTACAAGTACACTAGCATGAAGTATTATTTTAGACTTTTATTGCAAAACAATTTATATACAATATAAAAATAGTTCATATATAATTGAAAGTATGAGTATGAGTTTAATCAGATGTTGGACGGAAGATTTTCACCCTCAATAAATCTCTTTGGTAGAAAAGAGACCCCCCTTTCAGAAAGTTGAAAATCCGCCACTGCCAAGTCGTTTACCTTCAAAGAAATATGACCTATATTCTATTTTAACTAAAAGAAGTAACATACAGCAGTAGAGTATGACTGTCAAATGATAGCATTGCCACGACTTGATATTTGATAGTCATAAGATCTTACCTTTGTGAGTTTGTCCACCTTGGAGTTGGTGTTGAGTTTAGCAGATGATGGACCGTCCCCACGATCTCTAGATTCCTTGTCATTTTGGAGAGCTCTGTTTATCAACTCTGTCAATTGGACGGCTTTGGCTGTCGCAATGTTGGTGCACGTGGCGACCTGAATGGACAGTTGGTAGCTAATAATATATTGGTTTCTTGTACTATACTTCAATACTTTTAGTGCAAGATTAGTACCATGCAAGGAATTGGATATAGAAAGGGGGAGGGGGAAAGGGCAGGTACACATACCTGTATTATGTTATTAACTTCCGTATTATTGTCGAGCAGGTAGAATGTGGAAAAGATAAAAATGAACAAATTAAAATTGTTAATGATAGGGACCATAGGCCCAAATAATGAACATAGTAACTGTGAGCTGTGGAAGGCATCTACATACAATAAGGGGTATGTATAGTGAGGTGTAAGTAATGCAGCCAATAGAGATATTGGTAGACAGGAGAGAGGAGTGGACAGTGACCGAGCTGATAGCAACCACTGACCTGGTCTTTCTGTATCAGGTGTGTCCCGCTCATATGGAGAGCACAGATCTCCCTTCTTTTACTCATGGCTAACATCATATGTCCTTCCCTCACTCTCTCCTCTTCATACGTGCCATCTAGCAGCAGGTACTTTCTGCCAGCAGTCAAAGTAAAGTAAGACAACTCCTATTTAACTAGCTATTAGGTCGAGAGTAAACTATACTCTATATAAGGTTATCAGAAATGAACAGAGTTCGCATTCTCTGTAATTATATTCACAGTAGACCTTAACACAATATAGGATGATTTTATAAACAAACAATAAGATAGTGGATATGGTGCACAGAATTTAGTAGCACAACAATATTAAAGTACTCATTTATAAATGTTCATAATACATAATGTATATCGGCCTACAGTAGACTAGCAACGATTATAAAGATAGCAACGGCTCGTTAAACAGTAATGAGCTCTACTCTAGACGACCTATTCAACCAAATGAGAAAGAGATATAGTTACAGGGAATCTACTCACCCAGAGTTAAAGAGAGAGAGAAACTGGTACATATGGGGATATGATGAATCCTGAGTGGTATGTACGACTTCTCAGGGTGCTACAAATCAAATGATCACAGGCTATTTCACTGCACTGTCAGGACGATGTAAACAAGCATGGGTGCCATGGTTACCAAGGATGTGTATCATTATTGAGTAGTATTTAGATAAGTGTCTGTGTTGTCTGTAACTTTCGATTTTCAGATTGGTAACATATTCATATTTAAAATTTAGAGATCTGATTTTATTCATTGCCTAACTGTTCGAGGCTACCACAACATGGTTAGTCCAAGAGATATACTAGAAAGTATAACCGTATAGATAAACATTGAAATATATTGTCTACAATTTATAAAATATGTTTGTGGATAAAAGATAAGTTTATTGCTGTTACAACATTGTTTCACGGTAATGTGTGCATTTACCAATCGTCAGACAACAAGAGTATGGAAGAGGCTTTTGGATGTACAATTACTGTACTATGTATGCGTATGTATGTATAATCCTTCAACTTTTTTAGAAAATTGGATATTTTGTATTTGGGTTCAGTTCTACAAGATGGACTCATGCAGATTATATAATATTTCTCAGCTACCCAGAGATTACAGATATTTGTAGCTGGTTGCATGGTCCTGGCCCTAGTTAATACTTTCAACTTTTATGTCAAATTTCAGCTTGTGTTCTTTTAAGGTCAGCTCTGGTCAGTATACATAGTATATTAAGTGGACATCTAAAAGCCTCTTCCATGCTATTCTTGTCTGATGATTGGTAAATGCACACATTACCATAAAATAATGTTGTAACAGCAATAATATCTTTTATCCATAATCATATTTTATAACCTGCTCAGTTATTAAACTTAGAGCACTATATTAGAACTCACATAAGTTTTATATTTTATTTTATTTTACAATTTTGATATGAAGTTGTCGTCCCTCCTTTCCTCTTTTTTGCTGCAAAGGCTAAATGGCATTTTGTGTCGTTTCCGACTGCCAGACTGCAACCAGAGCCTTGATTGGCATACATGCACATAATGTAACCATTGGTTAGACTAGGCATTACTAATGACAGGGAGAGAGAGCATAACTTCCAATTATAATCAGCAACCAACTACATATATTCACATTACTTACTATGATAACTTTCCCGTCATCAACAGTCACATCGGGCCTCTTGAAATGGGCTAGAGCTGTGATGGCTGCTAAGCTACATGCATCTAATATATTTCCAGAATGATTGAGCACCTTCACATCGACTCGTACCTCCCAAACCTGGAACAGACAGGGATATCATTCATCATTAACATTAACATTAACATTATATGCTGCAAATATGTAGTATCACTAAGGGGCATTCCAAGACATACATGTACACTGTATCTCTGAACGGCATTGATCTGGTGTCTAACGCCGAAAAAACACACTATATGCAGATTGAGAATATTAGACAGATTAAGAAATTAGGAAACAGTTATTAATTCAGTATAAGGGCATAGTAAGGTCGACAGTGCAGTTTTGTTCCGCTAGGAAAATGTTTCACCAAAAAACACTAGCGGGGAGGACAAAAGAAATGACAGAGAATATAAGACAGATTACAAAATTGGGCTAAATAAAGAGTTATTAATTCAGTATAAGGATATAATAAGGTTGACAGCGTTGATTTGTTCTGTTAGGAAAATGTTGCACTGCTCTACTACCACAAAACACTAGCCAAGAAGACAAAGGAAGCGACAGATATGTTTTCAGAATTGATATTGACTTCAAAAACTACTGGAAGGTGAAGGCTAAATTCGAGTCTCACCTACTTCTCAGCTATGACGCATAAAGACTCCAGATCAACACATTTACACTCTTTGATGCACCTCTCAAGTAATCTGTCGATCTGGACACCTGCAAATGTTATTGAAAAAGCAATATTTATAACCAGGCTGCATTTCTATTGAATATGAAAAGGACAGATTCCTACCAAAATAGGGATTAGCAAAGTCAGGCTACAGTTACAAATTAAAGTTAACCTTCTAGAAGTTTATTAGCTACCTCATTGCACACAAGCCTACCAATTAAGCAACGACTTGAGCTGATGACAACTAAAGTGCAAAATACCAATGGAATAACATTTAGTGCAATTCATACAATGCAGGGTAGAAATTAAACATGTAGGCTATCTGGAGGAAACTATGTTTGTATCCTTTATAATATTGGTGCAGACTATTATAGCTGATGCGGTACTCTAACAACTCCTGACTTGACTTCAATTCATCTCAATATTTGAACTAATAAACTGTTCAATGAGAGCAACATACCTTTACGAGAAAGCCTACCGGGCTCATAGCCAGGGCAGGCAACGTGGTTAAACTCAATATTTATCATTAATGTGCCCTCATTAGGTCTGGTCTGTTTGGGTTCTACTAGACTACTTGTCACCTGTGCCATTACACTGAAATAAATATCCATTTAAATAAACACATATTCAGCAGTTTTCATTGATCAAAGTATAGGTAAACATAAAACATCACTATAACAGACATGTGGAGTAGGCAGAAATAAGTGAAGAACTAATAGTTTAGGTTAGGATCTGTCCCTTCTGAGTCCAAACTGTGGTGGTGGCCGATAGTTAATAATATAATATATAAGAAGCGCGTGTGCTCACCTAGAGTTCACTCATAAAAGTCCCAGAGCATCAAAGCCACCGTCCAATCCCCTAGTCTGCTCCTTAGTCACTAGCAGCATTCGGTAGAGTTGCTTTCCATTCCGATGCTCCCAATGTCAACACGGACGACTGTCATAGACGTATAGTCTTACACGCTCTCCCTTTTTCACTTCGGGGATGAAGTGTATTCTACAAATACGCAACTTCTCAAATTCATGAATTCTTGCAACTACTCAACTGCAATTCAATTCTTGCAACTACTCAGCTGCAATTCAATCCATCCAGTGTGAGATACCAAAGCCTGACTCAATTCATTTGGCGTCAAAACACAATTCACTTTCAAATACGAATTCGATGCAACACCTAACACAATTCAATACCGGCAGGCCATAATTCCCTTCAATTCGACCTTCTATTTCAGCTAAATTCAATTAGTAAACAATGGAAGCCTCTGTTTCATGCTTATTAAAGTATGTTAAATTCAGGGGTCAGATATTCAGGAGAATTCAATTTGGAAAGGGGTCAGATATCATCTCTCCCCGTTTTTAGTGTGGTAACCAAACGCATACTTACGTATCAATGCAGTGCGGTACTGGCAAAGAAGGAAAATTCACAAATACAAAATTCTAAAAGGTGACTTCAATACCTTACGGAAATGCGAAATTCAATGCACTATTTCGTGTCAAAATAAACACAATCTTTTCTCCGATTAGGTTTAGATTGACGGCCTGATTTTGTGATTACCGGCTGGGGCATTTCATTCACCCAGGGTTGTATGGGGTTTACAATGGCTAACAAATGCAATCTTCTAATTTCGGCAATTCCCAATAGATTCCTAGAAGCATTTTCCAAAACCGAAGCAAGAGCAGGTAATTCAAGACCCTTATAGTTTAATACGACTTCGCTCTCGCCCACAACATTCAAAGGAGTAGAATCAGCCCCACGCAAATAGCGGCTTGGTTGCTTTAATTCCAAATTCAATTCACGAGAGGTTTGGTCCGTAATAATGGTAGCATCAGAACCAGTATCTAATGTAAAATCCACTCCTTTACCATTGACATCAATGCAAACTTTAAATTCTAATTCTGTTCTACCCACTGATAGTGAACTGTGGCCAAAATTCTTGTCAGGATCAATATTAAGTCTCCTAATATCCATATAATGATTAGGGTTAGACTTACGGCCTCTATTAAGATATGGGCTAGGTTCATGACAGCGGAAGGGCTTTGGAAAATCTCTCTTTTTCACATACCTAGTGCTGTCATGATCTTTTGACTCAGTTTGACAGTCAGCGGTCATATGGCCTTTCTTGTTACATTTGTAACATACTACATGAGGACAAAATCTAACTCTGTGGTTGGGGTCACCACAACGATAACAACTACCAGTAATGCCTCTACCCCTATTTGAGTCGTGACTAATACGATGGCAATAGCAAAATCTAACTCTGTGGTTGGGGTCGCCACCACGATAACAATTACCAGTAATGCCTTTACCCCTATCTGAGTCGTGACTAATACGATGGCAATAGCCATCTCGGCCTTTACCCCTATCTGAGTCTCTACTACCGTAACGGTGATAGCCATCTCGACTACCACTTCTGGGCCTGCTGTAATAGTTGCCACTATTGGAACCAAGTCCCTGATGTTGGTCACCACTGTTCCAACGATCGCTACTGTCACGGCGGTAATTCCGGTCAAAACTAGTCCTACCACCACTATCAAATCCTCGCCTGCTGCCATATTTATCAGGACTTGGGCTTCTATAACCTCTGGGCCTACTGCTACTTCTATTGTAATGGATATCATAACCTCGGGACTGGCGGGAGTCCCTGTAAAATCTGTCCTGACGACTATCGTCACGACGGGAATCCTCAAATCTGGCCTCTGCAACCTCTTGTTTGATAGGAATATTGGGTACTTGTGGGGTAGGACGTTCGAGCTTTTGCTCGGATTCAGTAGCTGTGCCGCGACAAGACAAAACAGTTGTCAAAGTTTCCCATGTAAGATCATGTTTGGCCATCAATTCTCTTCTCAACATCAAATCTTGTAGGCCATTAACAACAATCACTTGCGCCATGGTCTTCCTAATTCGTTCGCATTCAGCATTGGCAGCAGCAGTATGAGTGGCGTCTAAATTAACTGCGGCAGTCTTAAAAATTCCGGCCGTGCGTGATAAATGCTCGACCCTCCTAAGGTAATCCCTGGAATCCTCCCCAGTTTGCTGGCGCGCGCTGCAAAGGTTTGACAACCTCACATTCAGGGACTCTTCACGCTCATATGTGTTTTTCAATGCTTGTAATGCTTGGTCGTATGTTAATTCGGTACTATTGATGTCAATTCCTTGGGCCTGTAATACTTGAAAACCTTCACTACTAATACTATTCAATAATGCACATAATTTCATTTCATCGTCAAAAATTGGGACTTGGCGTTCTTGAGCGCCCTCGCCTTCCTTTCTAGTTCCCTTGTTTTTTACAGAAAAGCGCACTGCCACAGTAAACCTGTCTATAAAAGTCTTCCAAGAACCACTAACATCCCTGGGGTCAATTCTGAGGGTTGGGAAATTCATTCCATTATCAGCCATCTTGACAACCTGGCTATGGTAATCCGGAAAAATATTTAAAAAAATTCTTAATTTAGTAAATTTCTTAGATAGGTAATTCAGGTAAATTATTTCATAGAAATTTTCTCGATACAGAAAAGAATAAATGTATTTTCTTTTCACTTACTACTACCACCTATACTCAACTATTCAACTCCCCTCAGCTCACACCTGCTACTCTACTCGACTCTTCTCCTACTCTACTCCTACTCTACTTCTACTCTACTCCTACTCTATTATTCCTACTCTACTATTCCTACTCTACTATTCCTACTCTACTATTCCTACTCTACTACTCCTACTCTACTACTCCTACTCTACTACTCCTCCTCTACTACTCCTCCTCTACTACTCCTACTCTACTACTCCTACTCTACTACTTACGTAATAAATCAAATTTTATTGATTTGCTAATAATTATAACGTAATTTGCTGTTTAGTTTTCACCTCTCATAGGTTCTAAGTCAACTGCGCCATGTGGTGGTGGCCGATAGTTAATAATATAATATATAAGAAGCGCGTGTGCTCACCTAGAGTTCACTCATAAAAGTCCCAGAGCATCAAAGCCACCGTCCAATCCCCTAGTCTGCTCCTTAGTCACTAGCAGCATTCGGTAGAGTTGCTTTCCATTCCGATGCTCCCAATGTCAACACGGACGACTGTCATAGACGTATAGTCTTACACAAACTGACTGTGGTTGTTAATAATTGAATCAAATTGATTTGATCAACTGATTCCATGAGGAGAGTTGAAGGATTCAACCATAGTAACTTACAAATAGAACCATTGTCCTAATTCTAAAATGATGAGGAACAAAACTTTTCATGATAAATCAGACAATAGTTAAATATTGTGCAATGGTACTAATAACCACACCAGAAAAAGCAGGTGACTGCATAAAAATGAGCATGAAACAGAAATTAAAAGAATAGACGTAGATTATGCTAGCACGATGGGGAAAATCATCAGACCTCAGTTATTAGGTGATTAACTTGTTTAACATGATATTGAAAATATTCGAGAATGAATAACACACAGGAAACTAGTTTTGGCAGATTAAGATGGAATTCAGTAATGACATACACCTAAAGCAGATTGGAAAGGAATGCTTACCGTGTATCACCCAAGTTCACATGACAACAACCATAGTCATACCAAATGAAACTTTGATATTTCTGTAGTCATACGCTCTTCTGCCATCAAGCCTCTGCAAAAATATTATGCACACACCATGTATTATACTAGTGATGACAGTAATTCACAGCTGAAATTTTATGTATAAGCCTGTGGTTATTAGGCCTAAGTGTGCTAAGTTATACCGGGTATATGTAGGTCTCAAGGTGGTGATGGCGCTGGAGGGCCGTGGTACTATGTGGACCTCATGTTCCAATAAACAGCGTAGGCCTACCACTGCTTTAACAATAATCTGCAAGCAATTCCCACCTCCTCCTGTATTATTGAACCTTTACAAGATAAAACTATGTCTGCCTATGCAGAAAGTTATTTACTAAATATCTAAATGCAATCTGCAACCATAATGATAATGAGACATCAGTAAGACAACATAGGCTTAGGCCCATGTGTTTGTCTCCACAACATGGACAACCAACCTTATTTCGCTCAATGAGCTGAAGTAAAAAGTCTCTTTCACAGTTGGCTAGAGGTCGCTCTTTCATGTTCTCTGTAGTCAGGTTTCAATACCTAATGCCGGAATTGCAATTCACTTAATGCATCAGATCAATGATCAGTCTAGTCTCTAGAGGTAGATAGATGCTACTTCTGCTGCTCTGCTCTTATTATCTTATGCAATTCTTATTTTATTAGTTATATATGTGGTATTGTGATCCATAGAGCTCAGGATAGGTACATAGAAAGAGAGTATGATTGGTTCCTACCATGAACCATGTATCGCAAATAATCTTGCTCTACTGCAAATCTAGGACTACCAACAAATGAAATTTATTAAACTCAAACTGAGAACTCAAACTCGATCTGCCATACACTGATACAGACCTCGTGTATCGTGGTAGAGTGTAATCAGGATTCCGAGCCCGTAACAATTTAGGCTAAGTTATTGTCTTTTTAAAAAATCAGTCAAGTCAGTATAGCACATGCACTATATTTTCAAGCAATTTTGTTTTTGAAGTACAGGACAATTCCAGGATGTATTAGGTGTCTTCGCGACCTCTTGGACGGACCCGGGTCGCAAATAAAATTTACAAGATGGCCGTCCGACCAAGGCCAGAAGGGCTATTGGCCTAGGATTTTGCTTGGCCGGACGAAACCATCCCTAGCTCATCGGCACACCTGATTTCTTCGCGCGGAAATGAGGATTTTGCTTTTGGCCCAGGTCGGTGTGTTCGCGACCCTGTGACGGATGTGTGCCGGAAAATATTTTTGTAAATCGGCCTGGGTCTGAAGTTGAGGTCGCGAAGACACCTATTGTTGTTTAGCCTCGGGACATGCCGGAATAGAATACGCCGTGTTATATGTCAATGGCTATGACTGAACGAATAAAAATATTATCACTAAATCCTTTAATGCGGGTAGCAGTGGTAAAACGCGTGAGAGAGCGTAAAGACAACTCCAACTAATGTAAACCCCTGTAGTTGTGAGAGCAGACAACCTCTACATTCAGTGATATACATGTACAACTTGTTGTGTGCAGCAATTCATGCATGAAAAACTACCCAGTGAGGTACATATTATAGAGCACACAACTGTATGCACTATGCAGGGTTACCAATATTAGCTGTTCAGGCTTGCCAAGTTCGACCGACGAAAATCAGGGAGATTCAGCATTTGGGTGGGGGTGTCCATTTTGGGTAGGGTGGGGTACCAAAATTTGAGTTGAAAATCAGGGAGACTTGGTAAGCCTGTAGCTGTTGAACAAAACTGATCGTACATTACAGAGAGTGCACAACTCCTGTATGAGTATTACCGTCATAGTAAAGAGGACACAACTTTTGTCTACAGCACAATACAAACACACGTAGAGAGAGAGAGAGGACAACTTTGAATATTGTATGCAATAGCCACATGTACTGTAGTTTTAGAGTGAATAATCAGAAAATAATACAATGTTCAGCGTACTGTATAATTCAGCATTACAAGACATACTGATCGAGGGTCAACTCATGTATCCGTATCACAATTTAAAAATAACACAATTTGACTTGAACTAATCTAATTTATTTCCACTAATTTCATGATTGCATCAGTCACACTAAAAGTTACCAACCCACTTTCCCTTTTAATACAAATACACTAGCAACAATAATAATAAAATATTATTTTATATTTTCATTGCAATACAATATCCATTCAGTACAAAACTAGTTCATAAATGATTAAAAACAGTGTACAGGTACAATATGCAACAATTTGTAAGATGACACTGCAGGAGTGAATGAGAGACTATCGAAGGATGAAACATGTGCTTCTATCACATGATGCATGTAATAGCTGATGTAGCGAGTCCATCACCTAGCCAGCCAGGGAATAGTTTACACCAGAATATCATTTTAGTGTGAAATTATGAAATACTGGAACTGTATACCGTACACTCTCTATTCAATTTAGACATGAGTAAATATCGCAGCATATACTAGCAATATGCTGTACTCTAGTTCATACTCTTACTTTACAATAGTTTACTTGTATATACACACACATATATTATATACATGTATATATACGACATGTAGTACAATATAGTAGTCTACTTTTACACTACTAACTAGTACTTATATTATATTATACGTTGCGCTTCACTATATACTGTACAGTTTACATGATATACATTAATAGCGGTACAACTACCCACAAGTTTGTAGCGTAACTGTTTCCTCTTCTTCGCTGTCACTGTGCTGACTCTTCGCTTCCTTCTTGCCCCGATGCTTACGTTTACGAGCAATCATCTTAGTCTGTTCCGACACGCCTTGATCTTCCTCCTGGTCGAGCATGCTCCAAGCCGATAGCCCACCACTACCAATTTCCTGTTCACACAGTTGAGAAAGATTAGTCGTTATACAAGGTACACTATAGCCAGCGAAGGTGACAATATAATCTATTTGCTATTTTGAAGTTGTCTCCTCCTGCTAGTTGAACATAATAAAAGATCTGAACAGCAAATAATTTGTTTCATTACAGAGAAATGCATGTCATTGGAAAATGTCGTAACAAGTAACTTACTTGCTTTTACAATCGCTCTGTAGATAACATGCAGAACAAAATTGTTCTAATGATATCATTGCAAAATCCTTCACTTTTATACACAAGGTAATTGGATGACAGGCAGGATATTGTATAGGGGACATACATGTAGTCTCTTTTATTCATTGCTGTCATTCACCAATAAATATTTCAGCTTCTTCAATATATCCTTTGTACTAGTCAATCAACTACTGCTTGTACTCACTGTGTCTGGACGTGTTTGTTTTCCCTCTAGTTTAACCTTCTCAGAGTTCCACAGTTCATCTGAGACTGTATCCATGGCATTGTCTCCACCTGCAACCACCTGTTCGTCGCTCTCACTACCTTCAACCACCTGCCCATCACTATCACCTTCTGCCGGCTCATCAGACGATGATTCTCTCTCCTGATCTGGTTTAAACTTAATACTCTTTTCCATCTGCTGTAAAATTAAGGACAGTGAGAAAAACAATCCTTTATTTATGAGTATAGCAATAGCACGATTGATAGGCGTAGGCACTAACTCATAAGCTATTGATCATAATTAGGAGTTGCCTTGTCTCAATATATCTTCCACTAGGACGAGGACAACTTCTATTTAATGACTAATAGCTTATGGGTTTCCAAGTAGGTGTCTTCGCGACCTCTTGGACGGACCCGGGTCGCAAATAAAAATTACAAGATGGCCATCCGACCCAGGTCAAAAGGGCTATTGGCCTGAGATTTTGCTTGGCCGGACGAAACCATCCCCCAGATCATCGGCACACTTGATTTCTTCGCGCGAAAATGAGGATTTTGCTTTTGGCCCAGGCCGGTGTGTTAGCGACCCTGTGACGGATGTGTGCCGGATAATATTTTTGTAAATCGGCTTGGGTCTGAAGTTCAGGTTGCGAAGACACCTAGTATGTCACCTTTTAAAAAATATGACCTATATTCTATTTTACCCAAAAGAAGTAATATACAGCAGTAGAGTATGACTGTGAAATGATAGCATTGCCAATTTTTACATTTACCTTTGTGAGTTTGTCCACCTTGGAGTTGGTATTGAGTTTAGCAGATGATGGACCGTCCCCACGATCTCTAGATTCCTTGTCATTTTGGAGAGCTCTGTTTATCAACTCTGTCAATTGGATGACTTTTGCTGCCGTGATGTTGGTGCACCTGGCGACCTGAATGGACATTTGGTAGCTAATAATATATTGGCTTCTTGTTCTATACTTCAATACTTTTAGTGCAAGATTTAGTACCATGCAAAGTGTTGGACATGGGAGGGAGGGGGAGGAGAGGTACACATTATGATATCTATTTTTGTATTATTGCCGAGCAGGGTTGAAAGTGGAAAAGATAAAAACGAACAAATGTTTGGGATGTACCAGACTATAGGCCCAAATAAAGAATATAGTAACATGGGACTGTAACTGTGAGTGGTGTAAGACATCTAAATGTATAATGGGTATGTATAGTGAGGTGTAAGTAATGGAACCAATAGACATATTGGTAGACAAGAGGGAGAAGTGGACAGGAGAAAGGAGTGGACAGTGACCGAGCTGATAGTAACCACTGACCTGGTCTTTGTGTAGTAGGTGTGTACCGTTCATATGGAGAGCACAGATCTCCCTGTGTTTATTCATGGCTATCATCATCTGACCTTCCATCACCCTCTCTTCTTCATATGTGGCATCTAGCAGCAGGTACTTCCTGCCAGCAGAGTCAAAGTAAAGAAAAACAACTCCAATATAACTAGCTATTAGGCCTAGTGTACACTATACTCTACGTAAGGTTATCAGAAATGAACAACTTCTCAATTTTTGCCACCAACGATTGTTAGTAGATTTAGACCTTAACACAATGTAGGATCATTTGATAAACAAACAAGGAATGGATATGTAACACGGAATAGTTGGACAACAATGAAGTACTCATTATTGCAAATGTTCATAATGATATATCGGCCTACAGTACACTAGCAACGATGATAAAGATAACAACTGCTCATTAAACAGTAATGGGCTCTACTCTATACGATCCATTTAACCAATGAGAGAGATATAGTTATAGAGAATTTACTCACCCAGAGTGGAAGAAAGAGAAGCTTGTGCATATGGGCATATGATGAACGCTAAGAGGGATGTAGGACTTCTCATCTTCAGGGTGCTACAAATCAAAGGATCACAGGCTAATTATCTGCACTGTCAGGATAATATAAACAAGCATGGGTACCATGGTTGAGCAGTATTTGGATAAGTGTAGGTGAAGTCTGTATCTTTCGATTGTCAACATATTCATATTTCAAATTCAGAGGTCTGGATATGCTTATTGCATCACTGTTTAGACCAAGAGATATAGTACAATGTATACCTGTATAGAGAAATATTGAATTATATATCCTACAATTTAGATATGAAGTCGTCTTCCCTCCCTTCCTCTTTAATGCTGCAAAGGCCGAGTGATGTTTTGTGTCGATTTTCTCCAACTGACTGCCAGACTAAAACCAGCCTCGCTTGGCATACATGCACATAATGTAACTATTAGTTAGACTAGGCATTACTAATGACAGGGAGAGAGAGCATAACTTCCAATTATAATCAGCAACCAACTCCATATATTCACATTACTTACTATGATAACTTTCCCGTCATCAACAGTCACATCGGGCCTCTTGAAATGGGCTAGAGCTGTGATGGCTGCTAAGCTACATGCATCTAATATATTTCCAGAATGATTGAGCACCTTCACATCGACTCGTACCTCCCAAACCTGGAACAGACAAGGATATCATTCATCATTAATAATATTAACACTATATGCTGCAAATATGTAGTATCACTAAGGCGTGTTCTCAGAAATATCTCTGAACGTGATCGATGTGGTGCCAAAGACCAAAATAGTACACTGCATGCAGATTGAGAATACAAGACACATTCTGAATTTGGGTTAAATAAACCGTTAGAGCTAAATAAACCGTTATAGTTTATTTAGTGTTGCACAATGCCCCGTTAGCCATTCTTGCTGACAATATTTGTTATTACACTACTCTTAAATGTAATGTGCAATACAGTGTATACAGGAAAGTAAACCTCGAATACGTATTAAAATTAATTCAGTATAAGGGCATAAAAAGGTTGAGTGTTGATTTGTTCTGCTAGGAAAATAATTCATTGCTGTACTACCAGAAAACACTAGCCGAGAAGACAAAGGAAACTACAGACACATTTTCAGAAGTGACATTGACATCAAAAGAGCTCAACTAACTATATTATAAGTGTAATTGCGACACTAAGCAACATTTATTTAGTAAAAGGATTCAAAGGATGGCACAATGGTTCATTAAAAGCATTTGGGAGGGAATATAGTTTGCACATGAAAAGTACAAGTCATGTAAGCAGAAAAAAGGTCATAGTAAGTGTTTGTATTTGGGAGAATAAGATTAAAGGTCTTTAATACTATAACACCATGTCAAAGATTGCAGATTCATATAGGAAGACTTAATTTTGTTGCCAGCGGTCAGGTCCCACCTTAGGTGATCATTTTAGTGTATGAATTTACACTAAGGCTGAATGAAAAAAACTTTGAAAACAGTTGCATATATTGGATGAAAATACTAGATACGGTACTTGGTTCAGACAAGAGAGACAATATAGTCTATACTCCTAAAACAATGTAAAAATAAATATGACAAGAACTCAATTATACATGCGCAACAACATGTTGACATCATTTTGAAAAGGTTTATAGAACTTTCTAATGGCAGCTAATGTGACAGGATGCATGTTAGTAAGAAGAGTGTTAAAATTCTTTGCTTCTTCTATTTGGTGTTCTTTACATTTATTCTTCCGACCATCATGTATGGACACGGAAAGTGTTTCTGCTAGATGTTTCATCGTTACATCGTAGGAAGAAGCATTTGTTTGATCAATGTAAACAGCTTTGATCTGAAAAACAAATTGTTCAAAATGTTAGTTTTGTGATATCTTCATGCATACAGTAAACAGGCATCAGTCACAGACAATGACAGAGGTAAAACATTTCGAAAATAATTTCTCCTATTCATGTGGATACATTTCATTTGCTAAAGTTCTGGTCATGAGATGAAAATTTTGATCTACAAACTTACACACAGAGCAGATATCATTGTCTTAAACAATCAAATTTTCAATCTGTCATAAAAATACTGTCTCGCTGATTTAGCTGGGAGAAATAAACCCGTAAAATAGTGAACGGAAATTTTAAACATAAACCACAGCTCACCAAATCGGAAGATACATGCTTCGGTAATTTAACCATGTAAGGATAATAAATGCCCTGCAGGATGAAGGAGTAAAGAATATCATCTTTCTTATCCAATTGTTGACACTCCTCTGCACCATGTCGACTGAGACATGTCTAAAATAAAAACATGTAATTAGAAATAGGCATACCGAACTAATACCACTGCTACTATTACAATAACTATTATCATATTACTTGGCCAGCAACACTAATACTACTACCACTACTACTACTGCTGCTACTACTGCTGCTACTACTGCTGCTACTACTACTGCTGCTACTACTGCTGCTACTACTGCTGCTACTACTGCTGCTACTACTGCTGCTACTATTACTGCAGCCGCCGCTGCTGCTACTACTTCTAGAACTACCAGCGATTAATTTCAATCACACTTATGTATAAATGAACCATTCAACATTAGAGTGAAGTTGCAAGTCTGCTATGTCATTTCACCTTTGCTTTGTTCAATCTTCTGGTAACAAACTTGTGAACAGCTTCTTTGGTAGGTTCCATCAATACCAGCATTTTCTGAACATATAGGATGAGACGAGATACTGGATCACAGATAAATGTGACTAATTTAGAGGATGGCTCCATCCAATCTTTTAATTTATCCAGCTCATTACCTAACTGCAAAAAAAACCAAAAAGCCGTAAATACATGCAGTCGTTCACAAATTGTGAATCAGCAACATAAGATAACTACTTCTGCAGCAAAGTTCAGTCAACTTAAGCATTCCCAATGAGTAACAACACCGGCTATGTCCAAATATACAGTATACATACACGATGTTGATTTTCCGTACTCGGTAACAAGGAAGTTAACAATCGTTCATCATTGACAAAGAACAGAGGCTCCGGTGCATTCAGTAATTCTTTCTTTATCTGTGAAGGAAAACAGGCGAGTTGGTTTCAAAGATAGAAATATGATTGTATTGTAACACACATGACACAAAAACCTTCACTTTGTATATGACTAGAGCAGGAACATCAATTTTTGTTTCTATTGCATAATAATATTGATGGAAGTACATTGCTTGAAACATTAAATTGATCGACATCCTGCCAGGTAATACGTCATAAGAGCATGTCTCAAACAAAAATATAACTGATCATTAAATGAAGAAAATAAGAATTAAAATCAAATGTAAATTCAAATTATAGAATTAGTTTTCGAGACAGGCTCAGTAAAGTCTTGATGCATACCTGGCTGTAGTGCTTGGTTAGATACTCCATTGAACAATGTTGGCCAAAGTGGATACTATCATTTACCATAAGTAAACCAGTTTTGAACTCCAATGGAGACAGAATGTCTATATTGTAGCAACCTTCGATTCCGGCAAAAACAACCTATTAATAAGAATAGGATCACAAAGTTCGCTAAAGAGACCAGATTTTACAAATAGCAGCACCATGTGCTAATACAGGGAGAATAACATACGCTATTGATTCTGAGTAGAAAAATAAAAAAGGTGGTCTAGATTCTAGAATCTAAACAGTAGTGGTGACCTGAAATTCGATTACTCTTGATTAACGAAATGTTCAATAGTAATTACTGAATGTGCATTGCAAGATGATAAGTTTTCGCTCGTCTATGCGAGAGGAACGTAAACATGTTTTAATAAAGTTTACAATCAGGGTGAATACTCAGAGAGTGATGATGTGTCTGGTGTAACAACTGTCTGGGTACAATGTCATTCAGTACGCTACCTATCGGAATGCAAAGAAATTTTTGAGTATTTAATTCCACAATGAGGAGCATTCAAATGGCTCTGGGGTAATAAGCTACCAATATTTAGTACATGTAAATAAAAGCCAGGGTCAAAATGATCATGAATTTTTGTTGTGGAAAATCAAATATGTCGTTTCCAAACTGATGATGAAATAAGACAAACGCATATAACGCATGAATGTGGGTCGAATTATGTGCAACAGTCACTGCTTCATCGAGGCAAAAAGTACTTTACCTTAGGAGCACAGACCAGCTGATCACTGTCAGTGTTCCAGCAATTGTTGATATGCCCTGTATCCAGAGTATGGTTCCTCTCTAGACACTTGCCAGACTCATCTCTGACATTAAGATAACTTCTAGCTGCATGATCTACTAATAATTGAGAATATTTATTAGGCCTACAATATAGGCTGCATAGAAACTAACAAAAATGCTAATGGAGCTAGAAAAATAAGGTTGGCATGTATTTGCATAATATCTGCAGACAGTCAGACAGACAAACAGGCAGGTAGAGTGCAATGTAAGCGAGATAAACTTACCTTGCAATGAAGCACCTATAGCAGCCTTTCGAAAATTAAATATTCCCATATAGCCACTCCATGTTACCACAGTGGTGATGATGGTTGCCCATAGCAGAACTTTTTGCATACTGCGCCCACTACATCGACAACAGAATCGCCATCGAAGCCACCGAGAAGTCAGGGAAGGAACACCATATGGCTGTTGGAATCCTTTACGCAGACTAGGCGATGGGCTACGAGATCGCCTCATAGACTTTGTACTCATTTCGAGGTCGAGCTGATCTAATGCACTGCATGATAACGAATCAGTCATCATTTTGATGCCGTTAATGTTAAACTCAGCAGGACGATTTACGGTTTGAAATTAATAGCAGGCCCTATGTAACCGCTACTTACGATCGAAACCATCAGCTACTAATTCAATGTAAACGTGGCAAAATGTTAGCGAATTTGCATAGCTTTATGTACACATAAGAAGTGATGCTAGACTTACAGCAATACAGTAGAAAAATACATGACAAATAGGCGGGGAGTAAGTGGTCTATTATATATGTCAATGCTGAGCACTTCAAAATTTGCATAATCTTGTGAAGGAGGATTTATTTCTTATCATAGGTTATGGTTGCATGATGCCAAAGAACAATATAACTATTAAATAATAGTTCTACATGTATATAAATAGACTGTCCTGCCTACTAACTCTAGAGTGTAGACAATTCATTGTAGTTCACATCCTACATATACATGTATATACATTGTATAACAAGGTGGGATATTTCAACACAATGTAGCATTCCTTTATAGTAAGTTACATATTTTATGACAAATGTGAGCAGTTTTATGTTAGCTCTAGCACCATGGTTGGAATCATAATGTAAATTGTACAAGTACACTAGCATGTCTATTGTCACTTGTCTATTTGAACAGAGGCACTATTATTATACATATCTTGATTTGAGATCAGTGGCACAAGACAATGATGTATGCTAAGCCTTAGCCTACATGTATACATAAGTGACCTATACAGTATAGAGCAGTAAAAGTAAGTAATAATGACATGCAAATGCTGCTGTATGATTTACAAATGCACAAGTATCACTACTGGAAGGTGTAGGTTATATTAGAGTATCACTACTGGAAGGTGTAGGTTATATTAGAGTATTACTACTGAAAGGTGTAGGTTATATTAGAGTATTACTACTGAAAGGTGTAGGTTATATTAGAGTATTACTACTGGAAGGTGTAG
Source organism: Bugulina stolonifera (assembly GCA_935421135.1). Lineage (NCBI taxonomy): Eukaryota > Metazoa > Bryozoa > Gymnolaemata > Cheilostomatida > Bugulidae > Bugulina > Bugulina stolonifera. The sequence goes on from OW285196.1 coordinate 9,653,082, forward strand.
GTTATATTAGAGTATCACTACGGGAAGGTGTAGGTTATATTAGAGTATCACTACTGGAAGGAGTAGGTTATAGGCCTATTAGAGTATCACTACTGAAAGGTGTAGGCTATATTAGAGTATCACTATTGGAAGGTGTAGGTTATATTAGAGTATTACTACTGGAAGGTGTAGGTTATATTAGAGGATTACTACTGGAAGGTGTAGGTTATATTAGAGTATCACCTGTTATTTAGTCTCACCTGCTTTTCAGCTATGACGCATAAAGACTCCAGATCAACACATTTACACTCTTTGATGCACCTCTCAAGTAATCTGTTGATTTGGACACCTGCAAGTGTTATTGAAAAAGCAACATATTTTATAACCAGGCTAGATTTCCATTGAATATGAAAAGGACAGATTCCTACCAAAACATGGATAAGCAAAGTCAGGCTACAGTTACAAATTAAAGTTAACTAGTTAAGCAGATTCCAAAAGTTTATTAGCCTATCTCATCGCACAAAAGCCTACTGTTTACGTAACAACTCAAGCTTTGGATGGTCATGATGTATTGGGAGGAAAAATCCAAATTCCATTAGAAACCTAGTCAACAAACACTTCACAGTTCTGCAAACAGATTGCTTACAGAATACAACCTAAAAGCTTGCCGCTGCTGATAGGGCAATGCAGTTGGCAGGAGATGACAACTACATTGCAAAATACCAATGAAATAACATTTAGCGCAATTCATTCAAGGCAGGGTAGAAATGAAACATGTATCTGGAGGAAACTATGTTTATATCCTTTATAATATTGGTGCAAATTATTATAACTGATGCGATACTCTAACAACTCTTGACTTGACTTCAATTCATCTGAATATTTGAACTAATCAACTGTTCAATGAGCGCAACATACCTTTACGAGAAAGCCTACCGGGCTCATAGCCAGGGCATGCAACGTGGTTAAACTCAATATTTATCATTAATGTGCCCTCATTAGGTCTGGTCTGTTTGGGTTCTACTAGACTACTTGTCACCTGTGCCATCACTCTGAAACAAATATCCATTTAAATAAACACATATTCAGCAAAGTATCAAAGTATGAGTAGGCCTAAAAATAAAATATGGCTACAGCAGACATGGAGTAGGTAAAAAAAAAGTGAAAAATTAAGTTCAAGTATAGGATCTGTCCCTACTGAGCCCAAACTGCTAATGATTGAATCAAATTGATTTGATCAACTGATTCCATGAGGAGAGTTGAAGGATTCAACCATAGTAACTCACAAATAAAACCATTGTCCTAATTCTAGAATGATGAGGAACAAAACTTTTCATGAAAAATCAGACAATAGTTAAATTGTGTAATGGTACTAATAACCATACCAGAAAAAGCAGGTGACTGTATAAAAATGAGCATGAAACAGAAATTAAAAGAATAGACGTAGATTATGCTAGCATGATGGGGAAAAACATCAGACCTCAGTTATTAGGTGATTAACTTGTTTAACATGATATTGAAAATATGCGAGAATGAATAACACACAGGAAACCAGTTTAGGCAGATAAAGATTCAATTTAGTAATGACATATACAGCAGATTGGAAAGGAATACTTACTGTGTATCACCCAAGTTCACATGACAACAACCATAATCACTACCAAATGAAATTTTGATATTTCTGTAGTCATACGCTCTTCTGCCATCAAGCCTCTGTAAAAAATGTTACACACGCCATGCATTATACTAGTGATGGCAGCAATTCACAGTTAAATTATGCCTAGTAGGGCCTATGCTAAGCTATATCGGGTATATGTTGATACAAAGCTTGTTTAGTATACGACTGCATGTAACCAGTCAAGCTTTACCAACATGTGTGAAATGAAATGTCTTGTAGGCTTTAAGATGGTGATGGAGCTTGAAGAATGCGGCACATTGCGGACTTCATGTTCCAATAAACAGCGTGCCACTGCTTTGACAATAATCTGCAAACGATTTCTACTTCCTCCTGCATTATTGAACCTTTACAAGATATAACTATGTCTGCCTATGCAGAAAGTTCTTTACTAAATACAATGGACAATCATAATGAGATATCAGTAAGACAACATAGGGCCATGCGTCTGCTTCTACAACAAGGACAACCAACCTTATTTCGCTCGATGAGCTGAAGTAAAAAATCTCTTTCACAGTTGGCTAAAGGTCGTTCCTTCATTTTCTTTGTAGTCAGCTAGCCTGTAGCCTATAGCTACTCAGACTCAATATTGCAGCAGTAGTCGGGTTTCAATGGCTAATTCCGGAACTGAAATTCTTATGTCTTATCTAGAGGTGGATGCCACTTCCGTTGCTCTACTATTAAATTATGCAATTCTATAATCTATAAGTGTAGCTTGGTATTGGGATCCCTAGAGCTCAGGATGGGTACAGAGAAAAGAGTATGGATCGTACAATGAACCATGTAGGGCCTAATCACAAATAATCTCGCTTTACTGTAAATCTAGGCTTACAAACAAATTAAGCTCAAACTGAGACTCTATCTGCCAGATTTGCGAGACAGATCCTGTGTATCATGTCGGCAGAGAGCAATCAGGATCCAGAACCGATAATAATTTATGCCAAACTGTTGTTTTTAAAAGAAATGCAGTCGAGACAGTAGAGCACATGTATTGCATTTACAAGAAAGTTGTTTTGAAATACAGGTTAGTAAGTTCCAGGATCTACATGTAGTTTGGGCAAAGTACTATGTATATAGGAACTTTGGTTTGGATGAGCCTAGGGGGAGCTTTATAAAACCTTAATTTCAGCTGCAAGTGCGGTAACACTGTAAATCTAGGTGTACAAACAAATTAAACTCAAAGTACAAGTTTTAAAAGATCCTTCAGATGAAGATGGCTAAATATCAATATGAGTTTACTAACACACCAGCTTCTCGTTCGAAATTCCGCAAAATTTTTCGGTAGAGAATTAGCAAAGAATAAGTAATCAGAATAAATAATTTTTCCACATTTGTTTTGTTTTCAAGTTTAACTACCCTTAAGTTTAACTGTATTAAGATTGCTTCAATATCCAACTTCAAAGTTTCATGATTGGAGATCATATACATTCTATATCCATTTCTGGATTCTTCCTTCAAAGAATTCTTTTTCTATTGAATTCAATTCATCATTCGATGTGTTGTTAAAGAGTTTCTATCAATCTGTGTTGCTAAAGAATTTCTATCAATCAATCAACTTTGACTAGTTTGTAGAAATTTGCCACCATACAACTACTAGAAGTAGTCAATACAGACACAAAAGATTAGTATCCAGCTTTCTCTGTTAATTTGAACTGAGCATAAAAAACAGTAAAGCTACAATGACAATCATGTAAAAACTGAAGGATTCTCAGTTGGGATGATTAAAAGTATTTTTAAAACTGGGAATCTCTCTGTAAAACCTGGGGACTTGGCAGTTATACCAAATACTATGCTGATACTGATAGACTTTGTTTGCAAACCACCTGAATTTTAATTTATAAGTATTTTTTTATAAAGCTCCCTGAGACATGCCGGAATAGAAAACACAGTTTTATATGTCCATCGCTATCACTGAGCGAATAAATAGATTATTTCTAAACCCTGTAATGCGGGTGGTATTACAAAATGTTATGCTTCCGGAAAATGTTTGATTTTGGTTAGTTATAGTTACTTATTTATTTATTTATTATTTGATGATAATACCTTTTGGTAAATAAAATGTACACGTGAATAGAATACCGTGCTTCTTTTTACGAATTGTCCCAATATGTAAAAGTAGAAGAAAATCCAATAAAAAAAGTAAACTAAATGTGTTTATGTTCTGTTAAATCATTCAATAAATGTAATGACTTAATTAATTTAATGTTGAATGACTAAATGTAGCTATATGCCGGTTTCATTTGATTGCGAAGCATGCATAGCCATATCCGATATTGCGGCATATTGCTTTCTTGTTGCATTTTATCAAACAGATCACACTTATGTGTGTAAAGTCGTTGTTGTTTTGTTTTTGTATATTTTATGTTATATGTATTATAATTATGTACTATTAGTATTTTCATTTTGGTATTTTTTGTGTTAGTTATGTGCTATTCTATTGTTGTATTTATATATCTTTTGTTTTGTGATACATGTGCTACTATTAGCCTCAGTCATACATCCAGACCGTAGCTCTCTCAGAGTTCTGGGCCAAAATCAGTAATAAAAATATTGGTTCTAATGTGTGGTGTATATGTATTGGGGGCTTGTCTTGTATTGTGTATTTTATTTAAATTGAAAGACGGTTCAATACCTTCATTCAGGCACCTCGAAAAAAGTAAAACTCTTGCCTCCTTTCATCGTTCTTGTAAAGACTTTATGCCGACCTTTTTCCTTAGCTGTTTAAACCTAATTTGCCCTCTAATTTTGTAAATAACTCTTAGACCTTTATTTTGCACATTTGCAATTTGTTTTTGCCTAATTAGATTTTTTGATGAGGATCCCATACCTGACTTGCAAACTCTAGCAAAGGTCTTGCCAATGTTAAATATGCTATTCTGCATGTTGGCATATTTGCATACTTTAAAATTCTGCGCAGTTGAGTTAATCTTAGTATTGCAGTGTTGGCGATGTTATTGATGTGGCGATCCCATTTCAAATTAAACTGCAGACAAACAGACTGGTACAAATGAAATTCAAGTTCAAATGAAATTTGTAGCAGCGCCATATGCATGCTCTGATGGCCAATGAAACTGGCCTATAGCTACATTACTGGTCCTGTTGTCCCTTTTTCCACTTTTAAATATTGGCACAACATTAGCACATCTCCAATCCGCAAAAAGAAGCACAGTATTATACTTTACTCGTATTCTATTCAGTTCACGCGTATTTTTTATTTATTTTCATTTTGATTATTCTCAATATAGTGCGATGATTTAGAGAAATTTAGAGTAGAGTTGATAGATGCTGCAGAACAATATGAATATGTTCTAGCAATTTGTAATTACTAGAACATATTCATTTTGTTCTGCATTAATTATCTACCCTACTCTAAATTTCTCTAAATCATCGGACTATATTTCACAGTCATAAAGCGCAAGTATATAATACTCATTCAGCTATTGCTGGATGGAATTTAAATTTTGTTCCAGTGATTTGCAAATGATTTCCAAATCAACTTTGATTAGTTTGTAGAAATTTGCCACCATACAACTACTAGAAGTAGTCAATATGGACACAAAAGACTAGTATCCAGCTTTATCTGTTAATTTTAACTGAGCATAAAAACAGTAAAGCTACAATAATTTAGACCGGCATTTTGATCACAAGGTGTGTTGCATCGTCAGAATATTAGATTAGTATTTTCAAGTGCGCATTCCTGAGCATTTCGGAGAGCACAGTATTTGCTGGCTTTTCAGGGGAAAGTTAAACCCCTGTATAGATACTCAACATAGACAAGTTGTAATATTTTTTAAGCTAAAGGTATGCTCTACATAGCAAGCATTGTGAAGCCCCTGAAAAGTCTACCGGTTTGTCATGGAAATCTGACCCGATATAAATGCAGTAATTTAGCAACATTGTCATTTGCAACAATAGTCAATGGCCTATCTGTCCAAAGTAGGTTTAAAAATACAGCAGCGGTCATATTGCTCGATCTAGTAGGCCGTAGATTTTTAGCTGCAGGACATGTCTCTGCTAAATACACATAGAATCAGAATTAGTATTTCAACTGCCTTATCCTGGCTTGAATCATTATTTCACGTTAGAGTTTATCATAATAATACTCATTGGTGTAGATGCTTAGGCCTACCTCTAACAGCGCCTGTTCTTGCTATCATTACCACAGTTCTATAGATAGTATTGATAATATTAACAGATTAGATGAGGAGCCGATATATATTTATCCTACTTCACCTGCTTGATGATTATTAGCTAATCTTGGACAGAAAGATAAGATGGCAGCCAACAAGCTCGATAGAAATGTATGTGCTGCTCCAAACTGCGCAAATAGAGTTGGAAAAAATAATCTGTCATTCTTCCCATTTCCCAGAGATCTATTAAGGTGACTATGATCGTAATTTAACCATTGGGCATCTAGTTATCTAATTAGACTATGTATAAATAATCAATTTGTTACGATAGGTAATGTCAATGTCATCTACTTCCTTTATCATCAATGTTGCAGTTCTTCCGATTCTAGCGGTCTGTGCATAGTATGTGTTTTGGTGTTTTAATACACTGCTACTATAACATCGTTTATTTGGTAATTCTTGTAGGCATGTAATATAATGTTACCTGTCTCTGATTCAATAAGTGCACCAGTAAATGTTTGTTGTTGGCGAATAGACTAACCATTAGTTTGTCGGCTGTTTAATTCTAGATGTAAACAATGGATTGTGCGCGCTAAGGCAGATCACTTGACACCACTCACCACCTTTCAGATATCTAAACACCAGGTAAATTATTCAGTTAGGTAACCACTGTCATTATATATACCTTCCTATATGGCCATGACATTAGAACATTAATACAACAAAACTTTTGAGTGGAGCATAAGGTTTATCAAATATGCTCATCGGGGTTTGCTATTAGTTGGCCACTGGGGAAATGGCTGCCAACAGAGTAAAATAACTTGTTGAAATAAGCTATGCACTGTCTTGACACTCTAGTGTCTGGAAACCATGAGAAGTTGTTCGTCCTTACACATGTTTCACTAACAGTGTCTCTTCTATTTGTTACCCATTCAGGAGAAAACGACTATAATTTTTTGCCCATAAGTTATATCTATTTATCTAGAAACTTTGTGAGAAGCACTTTGAAGGAGATCAGTTTACGAACAATCAGTGGAGAGACAAGCTGAAACCAGATGCAGTGCCTACAATATTTGATACCTCATCGAGTGGATCGGTATGTAATGCCTGTTGCTATGGCAACGCTAGTATCCTGTTTAAGGTACATCCTGCTATATGACTAGTCCAGCTATGTTGGCTATGGAAGTGGATGTTAGGCTAAACATATTTGGAGTCGGTTGACGTGAATGATTACTGATGCTGGGGTTCTTTGTGTATTTTGAATAATGTTTAGTGCATTCTATCTAAATTTGAATTCTCCATACTTTCAACCCAAAACAATACTTGTTATTCTGCAGACCGGAACGTCCAATGGTAAACCTTCTGCGGCTACGCCTAAGGTTTCTACGAGCACTGATACTACTGAAGCTAGGGTGAAATCTAACCCAATGCCTACGATATTAGATAGCCTTGCTCTCATTCCTACAAACAGCTCGGTATGTATTATTTGTAACTGTAATTCTATAAGTGTCCTGCTAAGGGTATGTAGTTGGAGTCATGTATTCCTTGTTGACAAATATGGTACATACTGACACCTGATTTGTCTACTAGTAGTTGGTTTTATTATAAAATAGATCTTGTACCAGAAAAAATTGAAGTTATGTTGGCTTGGCTACTGAACTACATGGATGTCCAATGCTAATCATGTAGTTTAAAGTCATTTGATAAGATTTAGTATAAGCTGGGCGTGGCAAACCATTCCGACGATTTTAGATCTACTTGCAGGCTTCTCTCCAGTTATGGGCCTTGAAACCGCCAAACTCAAACTTTTTACAAACAAAAGTAATGCAGAAGACTTCCCACTTTAGCGTGTCTGGCATTATCTGTGTAAACTGGTATCACTTGAGAAATTGAACAATAAACCAGCAGAGTGTTCGCGATGTCATTAGTAAATTCTATATACAACAAACATGATGGGCAACTCCTAGTTAATTATAAAATATGTTCGCATTGCCTGGCACTACGTCGCCTACAAAGTTTTGACTTGGGAGTTGTCTCCTCTGATATCGATTTTTAGGTCAGACACATAGTGAACTATCTTACCATATATGGTCACGGATTCTATCCATAAGTTAATGATGTGTTGTAATGTTGCAGGCTATTCCAACTGTATCTCTTACAAGAATTCCTGTTGATGGTGGTAGTAGTAAACCACCTGGCAGTCCTAAAGCTCATACTCCAGCTAGTACTATAACTGGTGCTACTGATCTGACCAATGCCGGTACTGCTAAAGCTACTGCTAATAAACGTGGCAGGAAGGCTGCCATTGATCGTACTGCAACTACTGATAATGCTCGTGCTAGCACTGGTAAAGCTGCTGCCAATAGTAAGACATCTATTGCAAGCAAGGCTAGTACTGCTAAGGCAGCTGCTGCTAGTACAAGAAAGGCCAGTACTGCTAAGGCAGCTACTGCCAGTACAAGTAAGGCTAGTACTGCTGAGGCAGCTACTGCCAGTACAAGTAAGGCTAGTACTGCTAAGGCAGCTACTGCCAGTGCAAGTAAGGCTAGTACTGCTAAGGCAGCTGCTGCTAGAAGAAGTACTGATAAGGCAGCTACTCCTAGTGCAAATAAGGCCAGTAGTGCTAAGACAGCTGCTGCCAGCAAAAGTAAGGCTAGTACTACTAAATCAGCTACTGCCAGTGCAAGTAAGGCCACTGTTAAAACTTCAACTGCTAGTGCAAGAAAGACGGCTGCCAAGACATCAGCTGCCAGTACAAGTAAAGCTAGTACAACTAGGGCAGCTACTGCCCATACTCTCAAAGCTAAAACTGATGCTAAAGACACAACTGCCACCAACCAATCTACAGCTACAAAGAGAAAAGCTGATGATGGTGAGAAGAAACCGGGTCGACGAAATGCAAAAAGGTATTGATATATTTTGCTTAGGTCTTTACTCACAGCTCTAAGGTCTATTACAATGCTGCAATGATGTATTTTACTCTGTGGGATGAATGAAGTAAACCATTTAGGAGTTATCCCCCTCGTGACTGACCAAGTGTATATGTTATTCAGGTTATTTACTGGTAATATTGAGGACCTGATCAGCCAACAATTCCTAATTAGTCTGCAGAACATGGCAACCAAACCTAGACAAAGCGGCACCTCTGCTAACACACCAAAGATCCCCCAAGGTATCATTCTCTGTCACACCACTATATATATGTGAGTGATATCAGCAGAGACTTGGCAAATTAAGGTAGTCTTGGTTCCAAGGTGAATTATCTGCATAGCCTTAGTTCTATAATGATATATTGCATTAGACTGTATTCTACAGCATTCTGTTACTAAAAACTTAGTTCTAAAGGGATATATAGGCATAGAGATGCATTACCATGAGTGTCTTTCTACAGTGGTATGTCACCATAGACTTAGTTCTGTGGTTATTCATCACCATAGCCTCAAATCAACAGTGATATTGTTGTATCTGCATAGCGCTTTCTTTACAGGAAATACCCATCTGGTTCGTGTGGACATATCATCTGGTGTCAAGACTGTATCCGCAACAGATACGACTTCCTGTGTTAGTGTAATGGCAAAGGGTGTCAAACGTAAGTAGAGGATAGTTACGTGTGAGTACGTGAGTATACATTGTAGTACATGGATAGTTACATGTGAGTTTAAGGGGTATTCCAACCCTCGGTTTCCCTCTGTTGTCCAAGTGTATTCTGGGTAAGAAATTCTCGGGATTTTCCTTCAATAAGGTTTTTTTTGTTTTTGATTAGCCTATTTTAAGGTTTGATGAGAGAATTTGGTGCGAACGGAAGTTTATACAGACGAGTGAAATGCAACAGTAATAGGGTCTCATGAATGTATAAGGCAGGTTATATATTTTCAACAAATCATGTTTGCGGTTACAGTTATTGGCTATTATGTTTGCTGTAGGTGAAGTGGGAGCTGAATCCACCAGCAATAGTGTACAGACTAGAGGTAAGTAATGGAGTTATCTGCACTCTGCCTATACATATAAATACATGTAAATGTATCTAAAGCATGTTGTATAGTCAAATATCACAATGTTATCTGCAGTTTATTGTGTAGTTAGACAGCTTACTTTGAATTGCACTGTTACCGAACTAGGCCTACTGTAACACGTACACAAATGTAGCATTTTCTGTACACAAGTTTGGTTATTTCCACGGATGTGGTACCAAACCAAGTCATTGACTGACTGCTCACAAATAAAATATCCTTGATACGGAAATATCTAACTTACATTTTTTACATTATAAAAATATGATCAAACTCTCTCTAAAACACACCCAATTATTCCGCCATTCTATGTCTATTTTGTATACTCTTAGTGCCAGTACCTGCTCATCTTGTCGAATTTGCTAAGAGAAGAGAAACTGCCGTAATCAGTCGAGCGCGTAGTGAGAACAAACGTAAGTAACTGCACTCTTTATTGAGCTGGTCTCTATAAAATATCCCTTCAAGGAAATATGCAGTAATTACACTGTATCTATTGTTTATTATTATTATTGCAATCCATGTATCAACTATTTAATAAAATTGGATTTGAACCAAAAATGAGTGAAAAGGGTTATTTAAGAGAGATAGGCGAAAAAAATTTAAAATGGAGTGTTTGATAGTTTATCAAGATTACCACTATTCCAATGTCTCTAGTAGAATATAGTGGCTGTATGTGCAGACTGGTCAAATAATTGGTTGACATTGTCATATTGGTTTTTTGCTCAGGTTTTAGTTGTTTTTCCTATATTTTATATCCTGGGAAAGGTGATAACTCCAAAATAAGTTTATCTGTCAAGTGACAGGTGGTTACGACCTGTTCTACCAATTATAATATAATGAGAGACATGATCTGCTTCCATCTAGATTATTGATTTTGGTTGTAGACTTGGTTTCTGACCTGAGAAATGTTCCCCAATCTCTGCTCAAGCCCCAGTTCCGAATCCTTCCTCACCAGAATTGTGATGTTTGCCGACTTATCAGAGAACACAATTCCAAATCTGGTAAGTAGATGAGAGAATATAACTCCAGTTGAACTACTGAGCTTAGACATCATCATGTCATAATAATAATGTCAATAACAATTATGTTTGAGATCAATTGCAGTAATAGTTCCCATATATCTTCCCAAGTCCAAAATGCAACTCCTCATCAATTGTTTAATAATTTACCTAGTGGCTGTATGTCTACTGTTTGTTCAGTGGCCCTTATATTATCATTGGTTATCCGTTAGTTTGATATCCTCTGAACGTCACAGAATTCTGTTGACCTGAATACTTCAGACAGGATGACTGAAAAGCATTTTTTTTGGACCCATCATTTACCTTATTCTTTCAAATTTGGCTACATTAATATGATAGAAGACCTAGCCTGGGTATCTTTTTATTCCCTCGATACTTACGTACATGTAGGTCTCACAGCTGAAGAGAAAAGCAAGAAAGAAGCAGACCTATTGAAGAGCAGATGCGTTTACTGCTCCAAGGTTCACCCGCAGGTTCGAATGTTTGGGTTCCCTTCCGACCATATCAGGTACACAGGCTACATTCTATAGCATATGCTTCCTTAGGTATCTTAGTACGTTACATATAGGGTAGGCAACTCCGTAGCTGGCAGGCGTGCATGTATTATATCAATATCTTAGTCTATATCTAAGGTAAAATGTATTGATGGGAACCTTACAGGGACAATGCAGTACAGGACTTTATATTCATGAAATTTCATATAACTATACTCAAGAGCACACTAGAATATTTCCGTTTATATATAAGAGAGTAAGGGCATGGAGAACATGCTTGTTACGTTATGCTGCTACTTACTATGCTTATTTTGTGTTGTGTTGCAGGTTTTTAAAATGGAAGGCAAACTGTGATTACATTGACGTCTCTGAGACGTCACACCAGGTACGTACTTGTATCTTTACAAGCTTTTATTTCTAAATCATACTTGGAGTCTAATCAGTATTTGGAATGTAATAAGAGAATTTTATAATGTGTCCAGGCTTATCATAATGTCAGCTTACAACTTACGACGTTTTTATCCTGTTATTATACAAGTACATGTACATGCACATGTATATATGGAATATTTTCCTTGCTGGGAATTTATTTGTAATCAACCAAGGACTTGGTTCTGCATCTGCAAGAATAAACACTGCATAAAAAGTATGGCCAGAACGCCCTAGCATAAACACCCTAGATTGCCCTAGCATAAATATATAATATGTATTGAGGTATTTGACAAACTACTAGTCTACTGCAGTTGGTAGTTACCCATTAATTCTCTACTTAGTAGCACTAACCCAACTTTGACTTGAACCATCTAATGTATTTGACCGTTTGTATAGATTAATGATAAACTAAAGGAGCGTTTTGTAAATAATTGTATTCCCCAATATATAGTTTCTGTGTGCTGAGCATTTCAATAAGAAGCAGTTTGTGGACGATCCAGCTACGAGCAGGCTTATTGCCAGTGCTCTGCCCACAGTCTTCTCTCGAGATGGGGCTGTCAAGGACCCGTCCACTCTCCCCTTTCAACCTGAGGTAGAAACACCTACTGTCAAGCAAGCGTCTGCACAGGTACTTTTTAGTTTTAGTGATTCCAATTTTATTTTTGGTGATTGCTTCTATTACAGGACTTCACAATGTCTACCTGAGTATTAAGATTTCCCAATGTGCCTGTTTGCTGTAATTGACGTTAGATGATAATGCATATCTTGTGATGTCTCTGAAAGGTTTTTTAAAATGTATTTTCCTGCATAGTATACCATGAGTGCACACTTTCTCTAATTGGTGATGACTTTGTGCCATTTGATGAGACGTAACATTAGCTATGTCATTTTATGTCATGTTCGCGCGTTAATTATAGCGACTCGTACATTCTCATCCTGTTTCAGAAGGTGGTGAGCTCTTCCAATAAGACCTCTGGGGACTCTTTGCCCGTGACAACTATAGAGGTAGGATAACTCCTAGAGTTGATCAGTTTTAGTAGCGTGTTGTCTCTCTCTTGTGCTTTCAACCTAAAGTATATCTAATAATTCCATAGTTTCTAGCAGATTTCTGTGGTTTTCTCAGTAAGTATAAAGTCTCAGGCTATAAATATTTTATCCTGTTACATAATAGCAATATAGATCCTAGGTTAACATTGCTGCTCGACTCTATTAGTTAACACGTTAGTTATAGTTGTTCATGCATTCTCATACTGTTTTAGAAGATGGCGAGCTCTTCCAATGAGACCTCTGGTGACCCTTTGCCAGTGACAACTATAGAGGTAGGATAACTCCTAGAGTTGGTCAGTTTTACTAGACATGGCTTGTTTGTTTACTTGATGTGTGAGAGGTCGTAGTAACTGCCATGATTATGGAAGTAGCATTACGAGGACTAGTTAAATAATGAGAACTTGATATCCTTATGTCTGGGTACCTTCCTGCGTTATTTGATTTTTGCCCTGAGTGATGCTAAAGACTACCAGCGTCACTGGATATCTAGGGTTATGTTTACTAGTATAATGATAAGCATTATCAACTGTAACGCATATTTGTAGTCCTCACCTAGTGAACCAGAAGAAGTGAGTGTAGTCAGGATGGATGAATCCTCAGAAATCGTTCCTATACCCATTATAGACTTAGAACAACCAGATGCTGACGTGCCCTCCGCTACTACGTTTCCAGCTGCTCCAGATGTCGGGGCATCCATCACGCTGTCTTCAAATCTCCCAACAGTTGTACCTGAGGTAAAGGTTATTTCGTCAAGTAATAGTTTGACTTTATTGCAACAATCTACAGAATAGTGAAGCTTAGCTGGAGTTTTCTTAGAAGGGTCAATGAATAAGGGTGAACTCTTACCACAGGCTATATTTTCATACTAATGCTAATGTTTGCATTTACTTTTCACCAGGACTGCTATATGTGGGTTTGCATTGTACCATTTATTCACCCCAACCAATGATAGAGTATGTTACATTCTTGTATGCAACCATGTGATGTTAAAATGTGTGTCCATCTTAGTGGGAGTTATCTACACCCAGCAGACAGAAGACAATTCTTACATTTCCTTTATTATCTCATTCCAGCCTGTGGTAGGAACAATGGCACCATTCAGGAAGGATATGCCAAGGAAGAGGTTCATAAACTTACAAATGACCAATAAAAAGGGGGCTGCTAAAGGTATTGTGGTATTTTCTAACTGGATGACATTTGGATATAAAATGTAGTGAAACTGATTCTTCTCGTCATTCTACTGTTTCATTTTATTTCCTTTTACCATTCTATCACATCTGTCTATCATCTCTAAGCGGCAAGCTACATGTCTATCTACTATGCTGTGAATGTTGACAACTACACTATGACTGGTGACCACTACACTACGACTGCTGACCACTACACTATGACTGTTGACCACTACACTACAACTGGTGACCACTATACTACAACTGGTGACCACTACACTACAACTGGTGACCACTACACGATTACTCTCATCACTAATACATGTACTATGATTCCAATTCCCTTCATATAACACTACCAGTGTCTGCTACACTCCACTATGTAGTCTCAGAACTCTTCTACCCAGTTACTCTCTCAGCTAACCAACCACACTGTGGAAAACATATCAGGTGATCAATCATTATCAGGTAGTCCTAGTCTTGCTACATACTATGAATCCGCTCAGCTTTGTGCAGTGAGGAGGAAAAACATGGCAGTAATCATATGACCACCCATGTACAAACAAGTCATGATAGATACTTAATATGAAATATAGTCGTATGTGAATGTTATTTCGGTGGGCGTCTTACAGAACACATTCAAGTGGTCAGCCTACATACAATCGTAACCAAACTAAGTTGATATGGATGATACAGTATGGCGTTAGTATAAGACAACCGTCTGTTTCTCTACCTTTAAATAAAAAACGTTTTTACCATTAAAATACTATTTAGTAAATAGTATCTACTAGTAGGTGGATAACTAACTACCCTAGCGATCTTTAGAGACTTGGTTCAATTCTCACTTCTCTCCAGAGCATTCCCATCTCCGTGGGAATCTCTGCTGTATCTCTGTGTCCTGGTGGACTTATAGTTCCTTGTCTAGCAGTTGTAACAATGACTCATTGTTGTGAGTCCAATGACTCATTATTGTGAGTCGCTAGCCGTGGTACCTGGTTTGACACATTATTGCCTCTTCATCATAAAAGCCTTTTTTGTTCTGAGAGGTTAAACCAGGGGCAGATAGTGTTGCATATGAAACTATGACATACCAGTATCCTTTCATGGCACATATCTCACTGTTCTGACCTCAAATCTACCTTTTGACAAGAAAACAAGGAGCGAATGAATTAATAATAACTTCTATTGATCTTGTTAAAAGGCCCAATTTCTTGGCTATGGTCATGTTTTTCTATATTTATGACTAACATGAATCCAACTGCATTTGTTGGCATGCACAGCCCACAAATTTCATAAAGCATTTGGGTCCCAATGGGTCATACTTTCTGAAGTGAAGGAAAGGTTAATGGTATAACTGGTCACTTATTTAATATTTTTCCATTATTTATACGTTTATCTTAGTGCATAATCTTATTCATAACTTTGTTATGGAGTTATGTTTTTGCTTATGAATAATAAAGAGGAGGTTGTGAGATATCTGGTTTACCAACGAGGTAATACAATAACGCTAAATACTACATTACGGGGAATTAAAATTTACATAACTGTGAAGACACCGACCTCCATTTATAGTTTGTTCTCATGGTTGAGAGAAGACTGGAGATTGGTGACTTGCATCATTACCCTGGTCTACGACACTTACAGTGCCTGTCAAATGATGAGATGCCATAACACTACTACCTACTTACTGAATAATAGTTACTAATGACTTACAAAATAATGGATTATATTATTGCATTTGATGGATGATTAAAAATGTATAATATCAGATGGTTAGTAATTATATAGCGTTCTATGTGAAATAATACCAATTTTATACCAATGGTAGGCTTTGTGGAGGATAAGATAGTTTGGTGACTGGAGGATAAGGATATGAGAATCGTTTACGCCTAATATAAGCTATTAAAAGACTCAGCTGTGCAAAAAATCATAAATGACTAGTAGAAGAGAAGCCATGTCCAAGTTTTGATTTGTGGAAAAAGTAGAATTACCAGTCTGCAGTATGGTTGATGGTGTTTGATAGATAGTTTCTCCCAGTTTAAAACAGGGATTCAGGAACATTATGGTTCTCTCTCATGTCGCTTTATAGAATAGCAATGGGTTTAAAAAGGAAAAACATGGAGAGCAGAATTTAAACTTCGGTAGGCGTCTGTGAAATGAACCAGGTTGAACGAAAGTGTCTTACTGTTGCTTGGCAAAAATGCCTGCATGCAATTTACCTATTCCTAAATAATGGCAGCCATAGGATCAGTTGACCCTTGTGAAGGGAGCCCATGGTTTGTGCGACTACTAGTGATTCTTATTCATGCAAGTTCTCCAACAAAACCAGAATTAAACACTAATTAGCCTGATTGTATTCAACCACTCCTTAGATTTATGGATCCGTTACAGTTATAAGCCTGCTTAGTTTTCAGGTGTATAATTGTGTAAATAAATTATCTACAGTGAAATATGATAATATTTTGATTAAATGTAGTTTTGAGAAGTCAAATAATATCAGTGTAATTAGTGATTATTTACTCATTTGGATGGAGGAAACCGACAATTACATTCATAATTACCTGCAAAAATTTATGTAAATAGTCAGGCTGCACCATCCTGTATTTAGTGATACATTAGGTTCCGTCAGGTGATGATTTCTGGCTAATGTCTCAATATCTAATAGAACTACAACTTCTGTATTAACAGGCTAACATAAGCCTTGCATAACTAGAATGTTGTATATCATCACAGGCTTATGCTCATTCGCAATCCATCTCTCACAATTATATTTTGATCATACGTAAATGGTAGCTCTACGTGGCATGATGAATCAATAGCTCTTGTCTTACTATTGCGTTGGATTTCCTGATCCACAGCTAAGCTGTATTGTGATGGTATAATATCTTCCACTTGCCAGCTGCGTTCATATTGTAGTCTCATGGTTCAAATATGTTAATCAGTTTTGATTATAATTCAATCTCTAGATATTATTCACTGGTTCTTGTTTCCCATATTTATGGGTTCCCTTATTTTTGAGTGATATTATTTATGATACATCATGTACCCAAATATCTAATGCGCCAGCTACTCAAAGAGATATGGTTGCTTGCATGGGACTCCCTACTTCTCACCAGGTGCCATAGTCTCACCATAACCAAGGGTACAAACATTTCAATGGTCTCGTGAAATAGTAGCAGACCTTGTGATCCTAAATTTAGTGAGAGTAACCAGCTGGATGGTCTTACCACCCATTTCCAACCAGGTCGAGTCACTCAAGTGAACAAATTTCTGTTGAAAATGGCAGGCTTCAGATATTTGCATCCACAGACGACTTCTTATTATTGTATGAATCTGTTGTGGTTCTTCCTCGCTGGAAATATTCCGCCGCTATCAGGTTTTAAAATTGTTTTGATGGTCTTTTTTACATTTAGCTTCTACCTTGAATGGAAGCCTTGTAGAACTGTTGAATCTCTTGTCGTTTGTTTTTCCGCGCTTAATATGGAGTAGTTAGTCAGTTTTGATTGGTTATCTCATCTGAAGCAATCGGCATCTACGGACAGGCATAGGTTGTACAGTTTGCTTTCCTTCCATCACATATATTGTCAATTATAATATTATTATTGTTAACCTATTTGGCAGAAAAAAATTTAATTAATATTCCAATAGACAATTATGCAAATTTATGACATATAAATCGTTAATATTGCTCTTTTCATCCTAATATGTATTAAAATAACTTTTCTATGATATGTCCTGATATGTCCGCTATTAAGCAATATTCAGTTATTTGGGTGTTACCTTGTCGGCCATGGTGTGGATTGAATAAACCAGCTTTAGAGGTGACACTATTCGTCAGGATAATTGTGTGAGAATTTGAATGATTCTGAATTAATCTTCCACCAATCATGGAAGGCTCTGATATGAAGCAACAGCAAAATAAGAATTACCTTCACCCAAACAACGGCAAGAATCACGTTCAAATTTACCGCAAAGGGCTACTGACATCTATTCAGCTCTGAGTTAGACCAGATGATGATACAATTTGCAATTATACTCTCACTTTATATCAAAGATTTATCAATCTCAATCTTGATTTCATAGCTCACGCTCTTTAACAACAAACCGCAGAACGTACCGGTTCTTACATTTTCTTCTATCTATTGGCCACTTGATAGCCTACAGCCCCAATATCTGGTACTTGTTTCATAAAAGCATGCACATGAAGTTGTATGTTTTGCTATATTTTGTTCATGTAGAATTTGCAGTACTGTGAACCAGTAGATGGTGAAATTACATTCCCTGCTGCGTGGCACTTGTTCTTTAAGCAAAAACTCGCACCATATGTTGTAATTTTTTACAACTTGACACAATGGAATGAATATCCTGAGATTAAGGCTAGGTGCAGTTGTACCCTAGATGCTAAATCTCAAATGAATATAAGGCTTAAGTCTAGAAGCCTACATAATCACCAACAAAAATGTTGTCTGATTGCAGCAGCTAGTTCTCTGTGATCCTACTTCCATTTATCAGCGTGTTATGGTGCGTTCCTCCTAGATCATCTGCCTTCATCCATACATTACCTCAACATGTGCCCATATCAATTATGACCGACTTACCTTTCTATCCCCACTTCACTATCAATCCATGCTTCATCTCTACGACTTGACTCCTACTTATTGTGACCTACATTTATCTATCTGCATTATGACCCACTTACCATGTACATACTTTGACCTACATCTGTCAATCTGCACTATCTATCACTTATGATGTCCTTTCATGAACTTGCTATAACCTACATCTTTGCATGTATCCTGCCGACTGATGCCAACACTGGCTCAACCATGCCACCACATACACATCATATGCACATATCTACCCACTACTTATGGTTTACAGCTCTAGCATTACTGTCTTTGTGTTACAGATACCTCATTACTGGACGATGATAGCGATGATAATGATGATATGGACACCATATCTAATTCACCAAGTACCAGTACGAGTAAATGTAAGTAGAATACTTCAACTCCTGTATGTTAGTCTGTTTAGGCTACAGTAACTATTGATTCCCTCACGTGTGCCCAGAATTCTACATGGCCTATACCAGAGCCGTTTATTGTGAGAGTTGCGTCACTGAGGGAGCATTATGGATGCCATGTTGGCCTATAGAACCCATCAAAATTGTCAATAAAAAGAATAGACCGATATAATTCTTTGTTACCGCGCCCAATAAATGGCCTCTTGTTTACTTCCGGTGGCATAATTCTCCCAATCAACGGCTCTGGCCTATTTACTAGAGGCTATAGTTGATCCACTGATTTTTAATACAAGTTGAATTATTTTTGTTAGGGTTGATAAACTAATGTAGATCTCTCAACTATCTGACTAAAAGCTGAGGGATATTGGGTAGATTAGTAGTGTGTGTGTCGGCACACCCTGCCCCTGTTCTTTTACTCCACAAAAATTGCTGTCTAATGTTGTTCAATGTATTTACTACCAAAACCAGGTGCTTTACGTAGAAATTCTCCACTCAGATGTAGTTTAGCCCACGTCATATCCATTGAGAATTCTACTTAAAATAAAAAATAGTGATAGTTCCATCTTTTGGTGCCAGAAATGATATGCATGTACCTTTTGTACAAAAAGGGGGTGGGAATAAAACACCACAATTTCCCAAAATAAATAAAACTAGTAATTTTGCCAAAAATAATATTTTGCAGTTAATTTTATTTTATTAGAAATTAAACTCGAAGTAATTTAAAAATGATTAAAATGGAGAACTTTTCTCTCTTTCTCACAGCTAAAACGTGCTAGCTAGTCAGAGATGGTCCACGCAGTGCTGAAAAGGAAAGTGATTGTTGAACACCAGCATGTAGGGAAATACAAACTGAATTTCTATAATAGTTGTCCCACATTAATCATTCAATACAGGAGGAACTGCTAAATTTGAATGCCCTATTTCAATGAAGTGGATAAGACCCAGTATAGGCTACATATTAGTTCCTTGTGGCCCACACTGTAGATCATTTCCTCTCACTCCTACTACATACTGATGTGAGGGAACAGGCTGTACTCTACTTGGTTGATGCTGTGGACGTACTAGTAACTGCTAGAATATTAAACTCACATCAGAGCTCTGAGGTCATTGCTAACTGGTGGAGCAGTTTTGTTTGTTTAGACCTAAAAAAATTCCCTTATCCCTCCTCCCCTTGCATTGTAGAGTGTCACTGCCCCTTTCCTTTCACTATGATCTGTTACCTCCCATTCTCCCCTTGTGCTATAATATTTGACCTCTTCTTCTCTCGTACTTAAACTGGAGTATAGTTACTGTGTCCACTAAGTCTAAGAGATATTAAGAGCCTATACAGGTATCGGTAAGGTGCATATCTGCATCACGTGTTCGGGGAATGAGACGAGGTTTCTGCTGCTTCATCCATCACCTGTGAAGACAACATATGGTTCAGGATGTCTTCTTCCTTACCACATGAATAACTGCAACAACACCCATTGCAGTATTTAACAAGATGTGGCAACAATATATTTATTAGAGCTGATCTTCTTACTTTTTGATTAGCCTTTGATTAATACTATTCACGAGAAATTAATAGACTAATTATCACCATGTCCAATGGCTTTATGTGATAAATTTATTTTTTCTGGTTGTCCAAATAGCATTAATTTGGTTTTAGCATTTCTTACGTTAGGCATTAACGCTGTCAACATTATTAATGTCACCATCTTAGCTAGTATTCGCTTAATGAGATTATTTTACCGCTAAAGTGACAATAACATCCCCTACTTTCTAGTTCTTAATGGCCAGGGTTTGCATAAAACTTACCATGACATCAGTTCTGATTGACTTCTCTGATGTTGTCACCATAAAGGTCTTTGATTTTCCAGCTAGTGGCAAGTCTAACGGTCTTAGGGGAAGCATCAGACCCGCTTTGTTCTGTTCCACTTTGTGGATCTTTCACATAGATTTGCGTATTAATTAGATTTATTGGGTAAACAAGTTTTCAACTGCTTCAGGCATCGAGTCTCCCAACATCAACATGTGGATTCTCCATATTGTAGAATTTTGTAGATTTTAATATGCCAGAGGGGTTAATAGCTGGTAGTTCATTCCTCGTTTCCTGTTGATGGGTAGGAAATATACAGTGTTTCTCTGAGATCTCTGGTTCTTGGTCTACTAGTTAAACAGAATAGGAATCACTAGGTGATGCATGGAATACAAGCATGATTTGCCTAAATAGTTTAGATAGGAGCCATATTTATTACAAAGCTTTTAGGCTATGTTTAATTATTGGAGCTGGTGGAGGTCTCATCTTCCGCCTCACCGTTGGCGTCAAAGTACTGGGTCTGTATCCCATCGAATTCTCATCAATTGTCCTTAAGCCCTCTAATAGCAGTATTTATCACTTATTTTCAGCAGTGGGAAAACTTTGGGTGGAACCCTGCTTACCACAATTACTTAGGTTTCCATTTGTCACAGTACCTACAGTAGTTTGCTTAGTACTCACAGAATGTGAAGCTGGTGAAAGTTGATGTCTGCAATAACATTATGTCATCACCTCATTGGCCACCTCAGGTCTATTGTCAGCCAATTCCTAGCACACCATTGTCAAGAGAAAAATGTTGTTAACAGAACAGCTGTTGGTTTGTGTTACCACACTATTGTAGTGAGAAAACAGGATACATCAAAATTCCCAACGCTATTGAATCACAAAAACGACGGTTTTGAAGTGCTTCTATAATGTTGATTGTCGTTTTTATTTATAATATCCCTTTATTGTATTCTATTTCTGTCATCTCAGAATAATGTTGTATTGAATATGTATAATTATGAGAAAGTGATTATACGAATCAAAGATTTTAGTAGAGTGAACTGAAGCACTTGCCAACTGTTGTTACCATCTGACTAAATAGTATTACCTACACGAAATAATGTTTGGATGATATATGACGAGTATGTTAAAAGTTACTATAAATCTTATCCTTTTCAGCAAGGTATGAAATTTATAGTTATCATGAAATATTAATTTTCTTTTTGCTGTCTATGAGAGTTCACCACAGATTGACTGGCATTATTCAATAGATTGAAAACTCGGCATATTCCGTTGAAACGTTAGACAAAATATAAATTCTGTTACAACTCCTTGACTGCCCGAGTAACACTCATCCGTGTATGTGTTCGTTATGTTATATTTAATATTAATTTTTTATATTTCTGCAGCGAAGCATCGTGATAGTTCACTGCAAACTCAAGTAGAAGCTCTAAAAGGTAACCACCGGCATCTAATTTCAGTATTAAAATCTGAACACAAAAACGAAGTGAAACTACTAAAAGCTCAGCTAAACAGGATGTTGTCTAGAGAAAAGTTTGCTCTCCGAACACCAACACTTGATATGGTTATGAATGAGCTGTCTAAACTTGTGCCCCCACCAGTGTATGATTTAGTAAGACTCAAGGCTCGCAGTCAAGCTGGACATGAAAATCATGTGTTTCCTCAGTGTGTTAAAGATTGGGCATGCTCCATTTTCCGGATGAGTCCCAATGTGTACGCTAAACTTCAAAAGACCTTCACCTTGCCAAGCGCTGCCTCGGTACGTAATACAGCTAGAATTGCGCGTCGTAAGGAAATTCTGGATCAGCGCATCCTGTCAGGAGACACCCATGATGTCACTAATGACGGGAACTTTGCCTATCACCAGTATCCAATTATAAGTGTTGCTGGTACAAATACCGATTCACCTCGAACCTCACTGCCTGACCAGCAACCCCCGTCTAGCCAACGTCCACTAGCAATACCAACTTTAGGCGCGGATGCTTTAGCCACAAAGCTCAGTTTTCTATTTCAATAACAATCAGTTAATTGCTTAAAAATATTTTGGAAAATTCACCGATGTCAAATTGGCTTCTCATGTAAATAAATAATATTATTGTACAATATACATTCTTATTTAGTTTCTGGTTTTTCCTGACCTTATGCTATAGGGGAATTATATTCTAACTTACATCATAAAGTTAGCTTTTATTTACTACATTACATCAGTAGGTTTTTTCAGAATTCTGTTTTCATTTTTGACTTCATTTGTAAACCCACTATAATAACTTTATAATGATGGATATAAAGTTGATATCAGCTAAAATATATGAATATATAGATTAATCAAAAGCTCTAATGGTGATACCATTTTCAAATTGGTTATTTACTACTTAGTCACTGCTTTAACTAAACTCTTGATTTTTTCTCTATGAAAGTGATCGGAGACAGTAGAGTTACTGTCTCTAATATTAGCAAAGGAATATATTTGCAAGGGGAGTTTAATTGTTCCATGGCAGAACTAAGCTGCATGTTTTTGTCATTCCTGAACTGATTTGTCCATCTATGAATATATGTGCACAGGTCACTTTTAGATTTTCCTTCTTGACGCCACATGTTCACCCATACAGCCCTCTGCATAGTTTGATGTTGTATTGATTACACAATGCTACAGATTCGTTAGAGTCATTGCATAATGTTACAAAAACGAGATTGTAAGAGGAATTTGATACTGTTAATACCATTTTTTGTGATTATAAACATAAAAACAGCCATTTTGCAAATTATATAGTATAATACATTTTATATGTCACTAAATTCTGCCTGTTTTTATATTTTATAATTAGTTATTGCAGTCATATTCAACAACAATAAGCTTTGTTCTTTAGTGCAAGCATATGCATGCAATAAAGAGACAAATCCGCTTTTAAGATGTAAATTTAACCTCCAGAAGTTGAATGATATTAATGCTCTGTGTAGCAATGATAAAAAAACAGTAATTGATTAGCCTGATGTGTCTTTTCTACTACAACCAGTTGAATGAAAGAATAGTCAAGTACTTGATATTATAATCGTTTCATTGTGTTACATAAAATTGTGGTTTCAGTTAATCCAGTTGATGATTGGATTAACCTAGGATTAATCTATTATCATACTCTAATCTTTCTAGAATATAATAGTTTGTGACAAGCAGCTTAAAAATCTATAATATTAATTTAATTGTACAACACATTAACATGGCTGAGCTGATAAGGAGAAGTCGTACAGTGTAGTACACATGTATAAGGAGGCACTGGTTATAGCCCTTCACTGGTTATGGCCCTTCACTGGTTGAGGCCCCACACTGGTTATGGCCTCTCACTGGTTGAGGCCTCTCACGGTTATGGCCTCTCACTGGGTATGGCACCTCATTTTTTGTGGCCTTTCAGATTGTTTCACAGAGTGGTCTTACCAAGTTAGCAGTTTGCTTTGCTGAAAGATGCAAGTAGTAGTTTACCTGCAACCTGGTGGAGTAGCATGAGGACCTAGGCTCTGGGGTCATTTACTGTATGGTTGTGTCTTATATGGACTTCCTTACAATAATAGCAGTTGACAAGATGCCAATTCCAGACCACCTGTTTGGATTTCAGCACTCTAAGACTAGCCCACCTCTGCTCTCTGCTTAAGTCCAGTGTCAATAGCAGATGTGCCAATAGAAATATCCCATGAAACTTACATGAAATTAAATGTTTTTTTGTTCTGTGATGAAGGGACTTAGTCAACGAATTACAATTATAAAGTATTTTCAGTGCAGTTGCTATTACGTATTCATAGCAAAAAATCGGCAAGCTATGCACCAAAATAGTTTGTTACATTTACTGAGTGCGTCTGTAATTTAGAAGTTCTTTTATATTAAACAAAAGTAGAAAACGATTAAACTGTTAAATGCTACCTTTTCAACTATGGCCTGGTTGTACCCAGTTTCTTCTCTTCTGTCAACCAGAGGTAGGGACAATTCAACCTTGCATCTGGTATAAGGAAGTCACTGTGGTTATTCTCTGGTAGCGGAAACTATCTTAATAATCATTGTAAGATTGACATGCATTACAATCCATTTTAAAGTTAATTAAGACTTGAATAGGAGTCAGAATTGATTACCACAGAGGCATAAAAATATAGCTATACTAAAAAAATATTACCCACTGAATCACTTGTGAAATAAATGTTTTACAATTAAGTGGTAAACAGTTCTTTTATGTCAGGTCTTTAACTTTAGTTGTTTTGAGATTTATTGTGTCATTGGAAAGTGTCAGTCTAGAGTTGGCAGTTATTGAGCCATTATTTTTAACAATATGTTTCTCTAGAGGTTAACCTACTAAAATGATAAAAGCCAGTATCAGTAATTTAAATAAATTAGCAAAAAATTGAAGGGAAGTCTGGCTTTGAAGAAACTTGGGGGAGATGTAGCTGATAGTCAGTCTTGGATCCTAAATTCAGGAACCAACACAGTGGGCCTTGAAACGAGTAATAGGGAGCCTTCTAGCCAAACCATCCGATGCTCTTTCCCACTCTCTCTCTCTTCTACTAAACAACTCGACACGCTGTGAAACGGTGGAAGAATGGTCTAACAGTCAACTTGCTGATCTGCATGGTCACTGGTTCAGGTCCCATGCACTCCTGTCGTGGAAGGTGAGCTCCACCCAGAGTCCAGCTCTTGTCGCTCATACGGTTTTGAGCTTCTGAGGACTGCTAAATAGGATGGCTAAAATGTACTGCAGTAACGAAAAGACAAAAGACTGATGGCACCACTGTTATCCACCAAAGCTTTTAATTTTGCTTTGACAGCCAGTCCTGAGATTCATCTCACAGTTTTCCGAGATTCCGATACCAAATGAACCACTATATATCCACCACTTTTACCACCCTCATCAGTTTTCTTTGGCCAAACCAGTGGATTACTAAACTAGAAGTTGCTCATTAGTCATCAAATCTTTCTGAGGATAAGCATGGTACTGTGGTTAACCCAGACTTTTAAACTAGGAAACTTTCAAACATCAGGGTACTATTTGCTATCATCAAAAACATTTTTCTGACCAAGCTATTTTCTATATAAGAAAGTAAATTACCAAGGTGGTTTCATCAATCGATCTCAACAATGCAATTGTGTTTACTACTATCAACTGATTTGGAGAAATCGAATCATTGAATGTCTTATTTTGGTATCTTTGGAGGCAACTGTGCTGTGCATCAAAGTAACCTAGATTCTGAGCCCTCTAAAGGCATTATATCGGTGGGTATAGCTGTAGGTGGGGCAGCAGGCAGGGGCTTTTGAAGAAGGAACTCAGTGAGCATACAATAATCATACTGGGTCAACACTTACCCTCTAATGGTGATTGATCTTGGTTGTGCTTCTACCAGCACCATCTAATATGACTCCTTGATAGCTTCTGTCTCGCAGCTAAATGCTAACATACTAGGATAATACTATAATGGCCGAAGGCATCGTGGCTAAATAGGAAATGCAAGTTCATCAACATTTTATCTGTCGGACAGCTGGGCGATAGCAAGCTAAGATCTCTGCAAATCCAAGACCAAACTCGTCTGAGTTTTGGAGATTCAGTAACAAACTATAGAGGTTTCAGAGCAATGATTCAAGTAGTTTTCATCCAGTGTGAATTACTGCTGACTTCAATAATAATCTTATCCTAATCTATAATTATCATCTGTTGTCATGTTACCACTGTACTTAGGTTTTCTTTACATGATGACAGGCGCGCGTTATACTAAGCTTATACTAAGCATTGGTTTATTCAAAGCCGTTGAGCTCATCCTAAGATTGCTATATTATTAGTATGGCAGTGGTGTCACCTTTATATGTTAAGTGTCGACAAACAAACAAAAACACTCGAGGTGTTATACAAATTATGTATGTGTGCGTTAGATTACTTAGTTTCCAAGCAATGTTGTTTGGGCTTGCACTCTACATATTCCAGCCAAAATGCTACTGCAAGGTGCGTGTATCAGCTCGTACACCATAGACATGTATGGTATACATACAGATGTTATTGGTTTTTTCAGACTTAGTTAATCATATTATTCTTTCTGATAGATTAAAATGTCTTCTTGTTCAGATTTTTCCAAACTACTGATTTGATACGTTTTATTGAACTCTCAGTGAATATGTCTGCACTTTATCAACCCACAAAAACGATGCACATAATTCTAAGCTACTTTGTTTTCTATTACTAATGACTTAACGACTCACTCATGCATGGAGACATAACTCTCTACTAAATGAGCCATATGATCATTTTTCTACTGGTTTTTAGTTTGAGATCAAACTTTTGCTTTTCAGAAGATGGGCAGACTTGTAACGTCCCATTAAATTTCTTATAACCTATAATAAGTAGAGCAGATAATTATGTAGAATTTTTATTCTGTGCATAATGTAGATGAAACATCTGTGAACCTTGGCAGAGGAACCTACTGGAATCTTCTGGAAGCTCCAACTTTCTCTCTCAGCTGGTAGTTAGAAGGTGCTCTTGTCTCATTTCACACTTGGACCGACCGGTAAACCTGAGCAAATACCAGATTTCAATGGCGGGAGAATGCCCCACCTAACTTTCTAGCTCAATATTGCAGAATCAAAATACCTACAAGTAGTTTTATTGGTATATAGGAATGGTAAACAACATGAAGAGTGTTCATCCTTGTGCCATATATTGACACCAGATTCGATCAAATGCCCTTTCATGTCTCCATAATACTCGAGCGTGGACATCACCAACCTGGCATGTATTATTCTCTTTAATACAAGTTAGATGTACATTAGTTGTGTACATGTAATGTTTCATCCGGTGTGTTATATGCATATACCTACGGGCTAAGACATTGCACATCAACCTGCACCCTCACATGCATAGCGTAGCGTAGCATAACATAGCATACAGTCTACTACATGTATACAGGTTGTAGTAAAATTATGAATACACTGCATATAATACATCTTACGCGTTACTTCAGAAAAACTAGGCACTAAAACTTGTGAGGCTGGTATATATTTGATTATATAAAACACTTGATATCCAGTGTAGAGTTTACACCCATATCCTTATAACAATGTCAGGTATGCCTTGTAAGCAGATTACCTCCTTTTATAACATAACAACTACTCCATTGAAAAACAATATTATCTTTTATGCAAAGCTTTCTCAATAGAGAACAAGACAGCAGTATCTTATCCCCTTCTATTCTTCTTTCTTGTGACGAAAAGGTAACATGACTCACGTTATTTGCTCGTAGCCTGAGAACATGATGTAATAACACAATGTAGCTCTCTTAAAATTTACAAAATTACAATGACTAGGTTTGACTAGTTCTACCCTAGTAAGCTATGATCATAAGTTGTTTTTAATTAGATGAATATTTACCATGAGATTATGTAGTACCAGACACATTTTCTTCTTTTTTATTTCCTGATATCAGGAGATAAAAAAACAATAAATGGGTCTAGTCCTACTTGATACCGTCAAACCCCTTACTCACACCAACATCACCAAATTAACATGACGTACAGGGTCGCATGATTCCGAGACTGTAGCATGGTGCAGATACTAGCTATAAAATATGTCAACTATATTACACCGAGTTGTCATTAATGGGACTGGAATACAGAAAATCTAGCAGGTTATTAAGACAAATCGTGTGTTGACTACGAACTTGCAGTTTTGACGAGATAGTTGGGGATACTACAACATATTTTGCTGGCAATGTCTATCTTTGAGTACTGTTCTACGATCATAGTATAAGGCAGACTTTTATTATTTGGTATCGAAAGCAGTCGATACCTGTGTGTGTTTAGATAGTCTTCTAACGGATCATTCAACCGCTTTTACCGAAACTTTTTTGGTATAGTTGGGAATCTTTGAGATGCTTCTATTTTCAATAAGAGGGGGGGGATTGAAGCACTAGGAGCTGCTCCTACCTACCAGTTTCTAACACTTTCAACTAGAGTAACATATTGGTTCCCACACCATCCTAACTAACATTGCCAAATGCTCTCCACCTCAAGGGTGTCCAGGGTTGGTATCAAGTGGTATTGTTACCATTTTATCGACAATAGGGCTTCTCCTCGTATCGCTCTGTCGCTGCCATTTCCAGACTCATATTTATATAAAATTGGACTGAATATTGCAAGGGATTAAGCTTCCTTTTCTCAGAGACTGCTCAAATTCTGACAACTATAAATCATCGACTATAATTAGTTTATAGCCATGCAAAGTAATTGTAGATAATGGCAAAGGGAAATAAATAATGTTTATAACAATTTACTTTGCTAGTATTAAGCAGTCGGTAATTGGAGTATCAACATGGCAGTTTAAATGTTCTTAAGCCAGAAAAGGGCATCAGTTCCCAAAAGATTCTAGACAGTAGATTAATAGCCTCTAGTTCTGACAACAAATTTTCTGGCATGGAGGAAATGTAATTAAATATATACATTGTAAATTAATTTACGATATTATTCTTGTTAGAAAGGATTATAATGTGAACTATAATTAAAGGACGTAGACTTCCATAAAACTATCAACCCAGGGTTGGGCTTCATTATCATAAACCCCTAATCCCCTGCCCATAGTAATTATATTATAAAAGCTGAAAGAATATGTATTCTTTATTTACACTGGAAGTCAGTAATGCTTGTTTGAAGAGAGCTTAAATGTCGTGAAGTATTAAATGGGCTGTGGTGACGTTAGCGTATTGTGGAAGATAGAGGTGGTCGATTTATTTGGTTTCATAATCTAAAAGAACTGGAGGATTAGCAGAAAATGTTTAAGATTCATCTTTTTAGTGGTGGGAGAATCTCTTTTAATTTAGTGGGCTTCCTTGTCACCTTTAGTAAGATCTTATGAAATGCATATTCAGCAAATGTGTCCATTTATTAGTCTATTCCCATTGCTACAATAATACAATTGTGTAAAATTTGGTTTTATTTACAATAGGAAGCTATTGTTATTCCATTGGCTGAACTTAGGATGTCTTGCAATATTGGTTATTACAAAGCATGTGCAAGATAGATGGACTCATTTTAGAGAACTTCAGCATTAAATATAATTTAATTTTAGCAGTACAACATGTAGCCACATTATAATGTTATGCTACATTATATGATGCACCATAAATGGTGAATATCAATTATGCCAACACATACACAGTTCTATCAAATTATATTATTATGCCTGTGGACCATGTCTGAGAAAGATTCAACTTAGAGGAAGTGATGCAATGACCGTATACCTCCCTGAAATTCCAGTCAATCCAAAGTTTTGTTCATCTTTCCTTTCTGCATTTTTTTTATTTAGTGGCTTCCATTTATTGGTACATGTAGATACCAGCATTTACTGTAGGTGTTTTGGCTTCACATAGATAACACTAAAATGCAAGTAAAAAGTAATTTATCCCTTTCAATCACCCTGTTCTACATTTATTTTAAATAATAAGCCTTACTAGTCCTACTTCTGTTTCTTATAAGTACAAATCGATAATAAAATGCTAAAATAGAATAGTGAAGCTTGCGTAATTATAATAAGTTCCATAATCTGGCTGATACAAATAGTGTTTTTTGCTATTTTATTTGCATGTTTTTACCTTATGCCACATAAATAAGCTTACTTATCGCTAGGGATAAAGTCCTCCATCCCATCTGCAGATATGTGGAAGTTGTCGTTAGTAGTTGCGGTTGTCAGAGAGGTGAGCTAGTAAAGTCATAATAGGCCTGTATGGCTTACGGTTATTTACTGTTCTAGTTTATTAGTAAAGTTATTCAGCTGCATACAAGATGCTAGACACTACGATAACAAGGCAGCCATTATGGATTATTCACTGGTTCACCATGCCGCTATTTTATACTGGAGATCCTTGTTTTCCATACTTGTAGACTTACTAGTTTTTCCATTATGTATTCCATTTCTTTCCATGTAATACATTCCTACATTACTGTAGGCTACCATGATGCCAAACCTAGTTACTTTGTTCATATATAGGTAGGTACACGGTTTCCAAGTGCTCACACAGTTAGATTACAACTCTTCATGTGAGTATCTGGGTACTATTTTTTCCTCTGCTCAAATGTTCTACTGTCCTGTCCTATTAGGTCTCTAATATGTTATTGATGGCCTACTTGGAATTGTGGTATACCCCGATGAATTTAATTTTGATCTTAGAGAGATAGCATAGCAATTCAGAACTGATTACTACTATACAAACTAACTACAGTGGCAAAACAGTAGGTGCATGAAAATAATTTATAACTCTTATTCATTACATGCATTTGCCACTATGAGTCATGATTATGTTGGGACATGGTTGAATTGGGAAACTGTAGTTAGACTTTAGATTGACTGGTTTACCATTGTTTCAACACCACAGATCAAAGTGAATAGGATGACAAACACTAAGAGCTCTGTGCTAATATATGCATACCAACCGCTCAGTGAGACCTGAAATACCCCCATGGTTAGTTCCTGCTATTTAGCCAAATACTTGGATATAGATCCAAAACATTTAATATTGCTCAAAACAAATGAGAAAAATTTGAGGTGTTTTTAACTACATCTAAGCTCACTGATAAAGTTTATAAAAGAACGCTTGTAAAGAATAACTACGCAATATTTTTATCCACGGGGTTAGGCGTAACTTGTGACAGACTGATTTACATGTACATTATTTTGCATGTGAATTTAAATTATAATTATGGCATAAATTGATACAAAATTAGAACTATGAATCTCCATATTGGCCAGCGTCCAACAATGTTAGAGTCCTTGGAATTATTCCACCATATATATGCAAGAAAAGTGTTGTTATTTTTCCTTTATAACCACATAGGACCTGCATGTCTATGTATTCTAATGGCTCCAACTTGCATGAACGTAGAGAGTAGGTATATTATTGCATAAATCTACTGCATGTATGTGGTGTAAGGGCTATATCACGAGATTTTAAGAGCTAATTCTATCTGGTGAAGAACACAATGTTACCATTGATTAATATAATTTTGTAAAATCTGTAACTACATGTTGTATATCCTTGTATCACAGCTGATGGGAGTATAATGCAACATGTAAATTATCACTTTTTTTGCTCCAATGCTAGCTCAACAGTTGTGGTACTTGACTATACTGACAGTGCAGTTTAACAGTTTGAGTCCAGGTTATTATGCAGTGTTAGAAATGTGCTCTACAATCCAGATTATGCTGCGAACATACATTTTTGTACCATTACAATACATGTGCGTACAGATTGTCGCTTTCATAATTAAAAGATTTCCAGTCAAAACAGTCCAGATTGAGTTACGAAAGTGACGAAACAATGTATTTGGTCAATAGTAACTATTTACTGCAAAATTGGCTAACATCTCAAGCACATTTATCACAAGCCATAATTTAAAAATGGAAGTAAAATATCACTTGCCACATTGTCTAATAGCCCATTTAGATAACGCTCACTGTTTGTGGTAGTATAAAGTACACGCCCAACATTCCTACACCTACATTAATAAAAGTAATCACACACTTACGACTTAGGTCTTTATTATTTATTGTAGAGCATTTATCTTCGAAAGAATAAGGCGATGGAAAACAGTAATCACTGGTTCGTTATAGCAAATTGTTTGAAGGTGAAATCTAATTTCACAATAATGACATTAAAGAAATCGACCCTTAATAGAAGATTACGAAAGAAAAATATTACAATAGCTCTATGCTATCTAGTATCTGGTAGAATCTTAGATTTGACGAGGTGTTACTTATTTTGTCTGATGTTCAATAACAAAATTATAATTCGAATTATTCTCCACGATAAGTGGATAGTCGTTGGGATAGAAACTGAGCAAATAAGTTGCTGTAGAATAAAATACAATATCTGCGGGATCAAATTGACCCCGCGTCATCAAAAAAGTTAAAAGATAGATAAAAGTTATTTCTGAAGTCAAAAAGATTGACTCGAGTTAGGGATGATCATGATGATCAGGAATAATAAAAATAAAATTAAAATATTGACAATATATATGTGTATAACTGATATTTAATGAGCCACACCAGCTAGTGGCCTGTATAGTTCACTTTCTTTGAGCAGTAGGTACTGCCGTTGGAGCTCCTGGTACGATGGCATGTATGACAGACCACCATATGGATTGTACAGATGAGCACCGCTCAATGTGTTAAAAGTGTCTGGAGATGCAGCGGACAGCTTGCTGGCCATGTCGTAGAAACTAACGGGTGCTGCCGACAGCAAAGCTGCTCTCATTTTCTCTATGGTGATTGGATCAATTGCGGGTGGAGAGATGGATGTAGGAAATGGAAAGGAAGTAGGAAGCATCATGGGATAGCCAGATGAATATTTGGTGTCTTTAGTCTTGAGTAGAGATTTAGGTTTTCTTCTTGGTCTGTATTTATATTCTGGGTGATCTGACATATGCTGGGCTCTCAGTCTCTTGGCTAAAATAAAAATTAAAAAAATTAAAATTAAAAAGTTATACTTTTAAAATACGTCGCTATCATGGGGAGAGTACATTATTTATTATTATACGACCATGTAGGTCATATTCTTTCATTTATTCGCAATACAGGGCTCCAAAAACCTTGACCTGCTTACCTTCATCAATGAATGGTCTCTTCTCCAACTCTGTCAGAGTCTTCCAATCAGCTCCCAATCGTTTGCTGATTTCAGAGTTGTGCATCTTAGGATTATCTTGAGCCATTTTCCTTCTTTGAGCTCTTGACCTGAAATTGACATGCGCATTTATAAATAACAATTGAAGAAGTCATATTATCGGTTTATGGTTGTATTATTTTTTATAGCATTAAAGGTTGTTTTCTGGGGAATTGGCCAACCGCAACGATGAATAGTAAATCCCTCTCTGCCACCAGTCAATTGTGGCATGCATGAATCTACTAGAGGATCAATCATGGAAAACAAAATAAAGTTAAGAGAGTAGTTAAGCCGCTTAATATAATTCTAACCACTAACTCCTATCTGACAGACAAGTATACTGCATTAGTTGCCATAGTAACGTGATATATGTTGGTTTCAGTTCCAGGTGCTACAGAATAATAAGTGACAACACTATTGCCAAACACAATAGAGAATGCAATATGGCATACTGTTACTATGGCAACGGATGATAAACTCTTGTCATGTATCCATCAAACAACAATAGGTATGAGAATGTATAGAAAAGGGAAATAGAATTATCATTGGCATTGTTAAATGATTAATGTGCTTTTTACACTGTACCAGCTAGAGCCAACCTGTACAAGAGGGTTGGGATGGCTTGAATATGTCTATGAATATAAACTAGTAGTTGATGCAAGTCTAAGACTTTGATCGACCCAGTTCCGTCTGCAATTCTGTATTTAGTGAACCCAAAAAGTTGTAAAGCTATGGTTTGAAACAACATCTAAGTAGTCTTCATTAGACAATAAAATTTTGCAATTTTCTAGAGGATGTTTTGGTCAAATTGTATCCCAGTATAGTTGTAACTGGGTAACAATAAAACACTTGCAATATTACTAAATAGATATACATAGCTTCTCTGTTAATGCCGATGAAGCTGCATACTTAAATATGTTGCGCTACATTTTAAATTGGAAACTTCTTTATGAATGCTCCCTATATCCCAGACAAAAATTGTGATCATATAAATATTGAAATTGTTTTAAACAAGTTTAAGGTTAACTTACCAGACCATAAAAGCATTCATTGGTCGTTTAATGTGATCTTCTCTGTTTGGAGACATCATCGTGGTGTTTAGAACTGTGTCGAGAAATATAGTGAAGAAGTGAAGAATAAAGTGTGTGAAGATTTGTATTCAGCCGTGAAGCTTCGTTGGGTAATAATTGAAATACTAGTTCATATAATGTAGTAGAAATGTTATCCAATTCGCTATTGTATAGCCTTCTTGATATCTCTTCTCTCAGTTTAATACACCCCGAAGTCCAGGGTGAGTCAAGTGTCGTCTCTTTTCTGTTACTAACTGTTCTACAACAACGCACAGCGATTTATACACCATAATACAAGATTATATTCCGCCAGCCAATCACGGTTTAGTATAATAAACACGGCAATAACCTAACAATAGTATTACAGCCAATGAACAAGAGCTACGACGGATGAACAATAGGATGGGCTATATTAATATGATTCACTGATTGGTCAATAACAATCTGAACTGTACATTATATGTTAATACATGTATATATTATTTACGTTTGGAATACAATATAAAGATTAAGTCTGTTATTCCGTCGTGGATTTACATATAGATTAATCATGTGATATTCATCAATTCCAGTAACAGAGTGGTATAATGTGCAATTATCAATGAATCAATGGATAGGCTATTAATTTAATTCGTCATTGTATTCTTTGGTGAACAACCAGCGGATTTACAGATATAAAATATGTATGCATATTGAGTTGTGTTTTGTTGCTATTCATCAAGTTAAAAGTTTATGACTCATATGGCTGTGGGTTAACTTAGTTCTTACTAGGAAATGCAAAAATCAATTCATCTAAGATTTGAAACTCTCCTGTATGGGTCTCTTGAAAATAAGAATGAAGTATTTACTTGCTTTGAAATATTCATTTTGAAGTTAAAGTTGACCTAATATGGTAAATGTGTGAAATGGTTCTGACTGGCTAATAAATTTCAATTGTATACAAAATTGTATTTCTGGAAAATTGACTCCATACCATTGTCATCCTTCAACCACTCAGATTCTTACAGTTATTACAACGTAATACATAACTGTTCTGATTGGTGGATTGAATGAGTTGAAGTAGGTGTAAATAAATTTTATTAATTTTTTCTAGCTTTTTTATGCCAACAAGATACCAATTAAAAGGAAACCGAATTGCCACATTTAAACTTTCCAGCTATGGGAAAAATCACAATGGAAACATCCAATAGTCTTGCTGCATCAATATTATATTTAAACTTGCTAATCATAGTTTTATGAGTTGTCTTCTCTTCATTATCATAGCTGACAGTTCAGACTACTAGTATTTACAGTAAAGCAATTTGTACAATGTATATATGCATACAACTTTAGTTAATTAAAACATTAGTGTCACTGAAAACTGGTGGAAAATGGTATTAAGTTTTTATATCGAATCGTGCAAGGTCAAATTGAATCACCTTTGCCCCATTTCCAGCAATTCAGCTGAGAAACAGTATCCTGAAATACAGCACTGTTATGGATAGTTGAGATGAATCCAACGTCCATCTCTGCCACATAACCAGGAGCTCTTAAAAATATGAATTTCACATCTACCACTATATTTTCACAATAATAAATGCGCATGCACATTTGCACCACATCTAGGTTTCCAAGCTGGTTCCGTTACCTCCATAGTTGCTAGTTACACTGTACCACCAGCCTCCCTCTGGCTTTCTGCGATCTGGACATATTTATCATGCCTGTGATACATCTCACCACATATGTTGCATATATAAACTACAGTATTGATGAGCTGTATATTTTGCAAGCTCTTCGTTTCCTTATTTTGGCCATAGTTAACAATAAAGTTTGTTAAAACAGGGACATGAGAGAAAACCAGTCTGTGATAGCACAATACATATGTGCAATAATTGGTACAATGGTACTGAATAATTACTCCACTGTAAAGCAAATCATATTTGACGTTTCCTTACTAACTCTATGACTAGATAGAATAATTATGTGTGATTATTCTGTAGATATCTATAAATAATTCACACAACGCTAAGACTCATACTCTACAGCACTTGAGTTGCACTCCTCGCTACAATTCTATTCTAGTCTAAATCTTACATTGGTTAAACTATAGAAGGGACAGTTTCAAAGTTTTGCTGATCTTGTACATTGTTGTTTTTTGCAATTAAAGATCAGAAGGTCTGCTGTTCCTCTTTTACCCACAAATCTGTGTGAAGGTTGACTTATGCAACAAAGTAACCATGTGA
Organism: Bugulina stolonifera; assembly: GCA_935421135.1. Lineage (NCBI taxonomy): Eukaryota > Metazoa > Bryozoa > Gymnolaemata > Cheilostomatida > Bugulidae > Bugulina > Bugulina stolonifera. The sequence goes on from OW285196.1 coordinate 9,689,825, forward strand.
CCATGTAACCAGGTAACCAGGTAGCCATAGTCTATAACTAAACCTACTTGGTTCTGTACGAGAGGAACTAACTAAACCTACTTGGTTCTGTACGAGAGGAACTAACTAAACCTACTTGGTTCTGTACGAGAGGAACTAACTAAACCTACTTGGTTCTGTACGAGAGGAACTAAGTACGAACCTCTTAATAATGTATGCTATGCTATAAATAGATGAGACAACAACACTGTGTGGTTATGTAAGTCGCCATTGTTTATTAATACAGTAAGCTTCAAGAAGTTGAAAGATTGATGTATTTGAACTGACATACCTTGCTAAACCCTAATAGTACAATCAGCAATGTTCAATACTTAGGCTTACACAACATCTCCGTAGACAACCAGAGTGTGTATTGTGGCAAGCAGAGCCATGCAGTCTACCAGGTTCGCTATCCTTATAAACCTTGGCTAGGAATGTAACTCTTTGCAGAGGGGAAAAGTCCACAAGACATCATGCTGCCAAAATGGTCGATTCACGATGCCGAATAGCAGTAATTGGGTTTGTATAACACTTTAATTTAAATGAGACCTGGTATGAATTTAGAAGAGCATGTGTGTTGGTTGTTTGTAATAATGAAGACATGACGCCTTCCTTTTATTGATATGACGTCATTGTAAGAATTTTCATTAGAATTGTATTCCATCAACAAATATGTTTGTTAGAGGTCATTGGAACCATCTGCAGACCAAAAACATATCTGTAGAATTATGGTGCACCGCAATAGGTGATTATAATAGTTATTTTGGGGAAATTAGTATATTATTGTGGTGTTGGCAGTCAAGGTTACAGAAAGTGCAAGATTTGTATTACCTAACTTAATCTGTTCATTGTTTAGTGGAACGATTAGATTTAAGGAGAGCAACAATTAATGCAGTTAAAGTGAGGCTTCTTATGTAACTGGTTGACTGTTTACAGTTACTTGTGGATAAAAGTCATTGAGTTACATGTACTTTATTAAACTGAACTCTAGACTTCAATGTGAGAGATTCAGGTTCTACATTCCTGTAAATGACCTTTGTTGGTGTTAGGAAGGGCATCTAACCTTAAAGTACCCCTGCACCACTTGGCCACTACACCATTGGATGTGCAAGTCAGCATTACCCGGATGCCAGTCCCAAGGCCTAGATAAAACGAAAGGTTGCGGCAGGAATGGTATTTGGAATAAAAATGAGCTTTAACTAAACCATGACAGATAAATTTTGTTAGCAGCTACACTCATACAAAGTGGGAGAAGCTTGCAGAAGTGTAGCAAATTCTGAACTGCATTTGGATGTACATTATCATGATTATTATTGTCACTACTTTGTAGAAGCACATAATAGGCCTGAACCACATGTAGGTACATTACTTGCATATAATTTAGCAATTAACATAATTTCATACAGTTTTGGGTTTGTTTGTAAAATCTCAAAAACCAATTTGGTTTATTTTTAAAGGTAGGCAGAGCATTATTTTATGTAGTTTTTTATTGTAATAATAATCACATGCTTTGTTCATAATAACAAAATATAACTGAGAGAGACCAAACTATATTCACTGACAATGTTTAAAATCTAATCGAATTATTTATTCAATGCACAATTTTTTTTTGCAAAAATTCCTTTGAACCAAACCATAATGATGAAGTATTTGCCAGGTTACCAAGAATGTCTAAAGTATGCAGACCTATTCTTAGATAGTCAAAGCGTGCCAAATTACTTACAATGCCTGTCAAACAAACTATTGACAACAAAAATTTCAGAGAGAAGCCATTGTTATATTTGTTTGCCATTTTGTCTTGTGTCAGCTATCCCTTTTTGATGATGAAATTAATTAAATGACAAACAATGAAACTTTCAACTTTGATTTTGAATATAATAAATTATTTAAATACAGATATATGGTAGAATAGGTAGAAATAGTGATTGGATAAATGATATGACACTCTTGATGTGTGGCATAAAATTTGAAAAAAATTGTCAGTTATCTATTATTGCATTTCACAAAATACTGTGTAGGCTAATTTTAGACATGTCCACTGGTCTGATTTTATTTATAGATATTTTTCATTTGAAATCCATTTTAGAAATTTAATAGGAAACTGCATAACTGTAGGTTTATGTCCGAATATGAACATTATAACATTGTTATCTTCAAATTGTGTATTATCCATTTTTTTTAAAAATATCTTTTCAATTTTTAATTGTTACGTGCATTAAAAACTTTTGAATCAGTTTTTTAATTTCAATGACTTACAGAGAATATGGATATTTATAAATTATTGGCTCTTGTTTACAACAGGTAGCACCTCACACTTTTCAAGTAGCAGTAGGGGCATACAGCAACCTATCCACAGATATCTATGGGATCTTTCCTTATACAACGAGTGAGATATCTTACAGTTCCAGCACCTGCGGGTTGTTAGTAGAACTTGGAAAGGAAGAGAGGAATGCTTAATCGCCCACTCTACACTAAAATTGGAACAGTAGACAGCGAATCAGAGCTTTACCAGGCACCGAAGTTATCAAAATGACACGTCAAATCAGTTTATAAACAGAATCATTGTGAATATTATAAAATCTACTCACTGAATTCACATTTTTTCAAATCAAGTTATGAACCATTAAAATATTCTCTTTCAGACATAGTATATAATTGTATCACAGTGCAGCTATATAAATATATACGGTATATTTAATATACCTGAATGTATAATGCTCCCACCAGATGATTTAAACACACATGCATACAGATATCCAGGTGACTATAATTTAGCACTGACTATAATTTTGCATTGTATACATCCCTCTTATACTTTCTTACTAATTAATACTTTCTGACTGGGAAGTGATGATAGTGAAACTGTTGCTATTTTATTTAGGTTTTGCATGTAAACTACATTATATTATATTACATTATGTTATATTACATTATGTTATGCTATGTTGTGTTATGTTGTGTTATGTTATGTTGTGTTGAGTTTTGTTGTGTGGTGTGGTGTGGTGTTGTGTTGTGTTGTGTTGTGTTGTGTTGTGTTGTGTTGTGTTGTGTTGTGTTGTGTTGTGCTGTGTTATGTTGTGTTATGTTGCGTTATGTTGCGTTATGTTGTGTTATGTTGTGTTATGTTGTGTTATGTTGCGTTGCGTGTGTTACGTTACGTTGTGTTGCATTACGTTATGTTACGTTGCGCTACGTTACGTTACGTTACATTACGTTACGTTACATTACGTTATGTTGTGTTATGTTATGTTATATTGTATGTTCAAAAATATTAACACCGTCCATTATAACCCTAGCGATCGAATATAAATGATATGTATTTTCAGCAGACCTTGCAAGTTACATAATTTATTTAAACCATGCAAATTATACATCATTGTAAAGCTCAACACCTACTCTTTCTAATGGTATTAAAAGGTTTTTTATTGAAGACATTTCTACTCAATACTAGGCTTTGAAATGGACACAATATTGAAAATCAAATTTCGTGTTTGCTTGTTGGTTCCCGACCCTACAGGGACGTATAATGACACCAAACAATGTAACTAAGCAGATAGTTTTTAAAGTCTAACAATGCCTTAGACATAATCTGGCTATTGATAGAATTTTTCTAAGATCAGAAAAGTTCTGAATGGTACAAATACTGTCTGCATTTAGGCTGTTTTCACATCAAATTCATTTCGCGAACATGCCTAAAAGCCTCAAGGAGAACGAACAAGATGTGATTGTGCACCTTCATAAGCAGGAACTAAGCAAAATGCCACTGCTGAACAGACTTATCAGTGTATTTCAACTGCTAGGCACACTATAAAACAGTATAAGAAAGATAGAACACTAACAGACTGCAGCAAATCGGGTTTTTGCAGTGCAAATTTTGTGTGAAAACAGCCCATAATACAGACAGCATTTGTATCATTCAGAACCTTTCTAATCTTGGAAAAAATTCTATCAATAGCCAGGTTATGTCTGAAGCATTGTTGGACTTTAAGAATTATTTGCTTAGTTATGTTGTTTGGCATCATTATACGTCCCTATAGGGTCGAAACCGACGAGCAAGCACCAAATTTTATTCTCGATATCGGGTCTATATCCAACACCTAGTATTGAGTAAATATGTTTTCAATGAAACACCTTTTGATACCATTAGAAAGAGTAGGTGTTCAGCTTTAAAATAATGTATAATCTGCATGGTTTAAATAAATTATGTAATATGCAAGGTCTGCTGAAAATACATATTATTTATATTCGATCGCTAGGGTTATAATGGACGGTGTTAATATTTTTGAACATAACTGTATATTATATTATATTGTATTGTATTATATTATATTATATTATATTATATTGTGTTATGTTATGTTATGTTATGTTATGTTTTGTTATGTTATGTTATGTTATGTTATGTTATGTTATGTTATGTTATGTTATGTTATGTTATGTTATGTTATGTTATGTTATGTTATATTATATTATATTATATTATATTATATTATATTATATTATATTATATTATGTTATATTATATTATATTTTTTTTATATTATATTATATTGCAGGATCTATCCCTATTCACATTGCAAAAATTTTAGTTCTACAATGAAGAATCTGCTGAATCACAGACACTGAATAATTAATTGTTAGACCTGGTTTCCATGGATACGCTGCATATTTTTACATTTACTCTCCTCTGATGTCTTTCTAAAAACAGAACTTCATAGCGTGAAGTTACTGTTCTAATTATCATAATTCATGTATTCATGTACATAGAGCAGCTGTCGTCTATGACATCAGTGATATGAAAGTGGTGATTATACATTGTACTAATCATCAAGACCGAACCAGTGGTAAATGGTGGTGTTGATGATTCATTTGCTATAAAATCAAGCATAATAAAACTTGCTTATCATAATGGAAAAACAAAACAATATTATGATTGGATTTATTTAATGTACTAAAATAACTTACGCGTTCAGTGATGAAATACATGAACACACCATTCTGATCTATATTTCATCCATGGACTTCCTAAAATTTGGCTTAGGTCACTAAAACGTCTAGTGAATTGACCAAAAAACGCAAATGTAGGAAAAACTTAGAGGTGTGTTATAAACTTCAAGTCATGGTGAGACATCTGTAATATTTTTTTACTGTAAACATTTGGATCAGTTTTTTATGCTCATTCAGAATTACCAACACTACCGCAACTTAAACTTTACTTGACTTCAGCATAGGCCACACTGCCGTCAATTTTTGCCAATGGCGAATTCTCGAATATGTGCGAATGCGTACAAAATTTCCGAATTCGCAATAGCTGAACGAAATCAGCTAATTTGCAAATTTGTGATTGGATGATTTTACTTGTTATGTGTCATGAATGGCAAATGGGACCAAAGATATCTCATTGGGTGAAATCAAACCTTCCACAGTGCGAATTACAGCTTTTGCAGTGTGGCACAGTAAATTCGAATTTGCGTATTCGCCATTTGGAAAAATTCGCTATTCGCAAAGAAATTCGCATCAGTGTGGCCTATGCTTAAGCTAGACTAGGTAAAAGTTGGTAATTTTGAACACTTTTGTGTATTACTTGGTAAAAGTGCTAGCTTGACCACGTGTGGCCAAATAAGTTAGAGGTTAGGTCATTAAAGCTCATGTTATCTGGATCAACATAAAAGACCAATCAAAATGCTTGGAAGAAAAATCATTGCTATTAACAGTACTTTTCTCATTCTGCTACGGAGGCTGCCCTCTGAAAAAAAGTCCTATATGACTTGATTTTGTTTGACAATACAATAATATTCATTTAGTTCTAATGCCAATATTATCCACATAGAAGCAAATCATAATATTTGGAATATGAGTTTAAGACCATCTGTGCACTCAACATACAAACTGTCTGCCAAGTACCTGCGGTATTTTGGTACTTTGTTTGTGTAAGGTAGCCAACACGTGTTTATAGTAATTGTGTATTATAATTTATGGCAACCCGGGATATGTTGCCGCGTTGCAAGCGATCATAAATGACTTGCAATTTTCAGAGTTATACAAGGCAGGATATAGACTGGTTCTGCACCGATTGAATTTGAGGACTGCCTAGGAACGACCCTTAATTTAGAAGCAGTATATTGAGGATATTAGTCTAAACTTGAATCGTGACTTCTCTTGGTGGAAGGAATGTGTTATTCATGATAATCTGTCTTCTGTTTTGACAGGCTGATTAATGAATAGCATTTCATAGGTACTATCGTTCAATTAACATTATTGTTTAAGATAAAAAACAAAAACTTGTTTTAATAATAAAAACAAAAATAAATTAACAATGATAACTTACTGGTTGTTCTCCATTTTTACGGAATAAAATGAAAGTTAATGGAAATAGCGATCTACAACTGTAAACATCCAACAGATAATGAGATAATGATGACCTGTTACCAGCATGTGTATAGGTAAATTATCTGTGACAAGTATACATGTATATAATGGCGATTATTATTATAATTATTTCGATAAAAATAATAAGAAGTCACGTGAAAATTAGATCTAAACCACGTGTGATGTTATGCAGCTACAGCTATGAGGTCGCTTCTACCTCCGACTAGATCATTCCGCATACCGCAGCCGATAATACATGTATCCACTATGCAGAGGAGACATGAGGCTCCAGGGGTTCAACTTCTAGAGCATCTAGTGTCTCCGTTAGCATTCCGTGGGCATATTCTTGCAGATCTCTATTCTGGTCTATATCTGTGGCCAGACTTGCGTTTCACCAAAATCTATTGGCCCTGGTCTCAGGAGTTGGTGACCTCTGACGCATTGTCACTCATACCAGTGAGAGGTGCCAATACACAGAGAGGATGCTGGAGGTGGTATGGTATACAAACCACAGGGGAGTTCTGGGCAAGAAAGGTGGCTAGATGAACCCGAATATAGTACTAGTTAATTAGCAATGGATGAGTCCATCTTCTTCACAACTACAGTTGTATACAGCAGGTAAATAGTTGTCGTACCATTACTGAAACAATAAGTTGTCTGACCACATCAAATTGCGTGTATTCCTGGTCTTTTGGGTGTGGAAATATTCTGATTTTCATTCTGTAGTGCGGCCATTGTTATTCTGAAATATGTTGATAGAATGTACATTCTGGCCTCTTCATTATGCTCTACTTTTAACAAAATATCCTAATCAAACTAATACATTTTATATAGTACCAGCTAGTTAACCTTTATCTGACCTCAGTTATTCTAGATTAATGCCTTTCTAAGAAACTCATGGTTTCACTATGGTAATAGTAAGATGTAAAAGGATTAGCTATGCTGACCTCTTAATGTGTTTGTAAAGATAATGGCATTAGGATACTGTTATTATTTATGTGAATGGTGTGCAGATGCTGAATTGAAGTACTTTATATTTAAAAAATATTAATTTATAAAGGTTCAGGACTTATGATAAATCTTGTAGTTTGAATGGTTTTTAGCAGAAATTTCCAAATGTTATACTGCGCCGCAATGCCTGTCCTGTCATTATACTGTTAGAGTGAAAATGATACAATGTATCTCTAAGGAACGAATTACATTGAACTTAGCCAATGCTTTACTGGTGGTTTTCTGCTTCCTACATTACATTCTTTCTTACATTACTTTCAAAAATAATGGTTCTTGTCTATCTTTTCAATAAAGAGATTAATGCTACTGATGTTAATTTCAGTTGTCCTTACGGTAGAGAGGTGTTTATGGACTATACATGTAACTTCGTATAAGTTACAATAAATCTCCTCCCCATTTATTCATATCTCTAGCATCACATTTATTTAATACTAATCAGCAGTACACATAAGCCGATTTGGTAGTAAACATTAGTTCAATTCATGTGAAACCTTTGTGTAGAGTTGTCTCATGTTGAGAAGGCATGACAACTCCAACCAAAGGATCACGTAATTCGAATAGCACAGGGCATGTCCAGCTCATTCACCAATCAGAGGCTGAATGCCGGCTAATCATGAGAAGTCTAAATTACCATTTAGTATAAACTAATTCTAATATCCAAGACATCCAGTGTTAAAAATCACCAAAAATTGCTTGGTTCAGTAAAAAGTAGTCTCTACATGTGCCGAGTTATGTGATTAATGGACATGCCGCAATGCTTTAGAAGCTAAAATATATAAATGTACATGTATGTATCTTAATATCAAGTTTGAAAAGTCGAGTAGACAATGAAACTGGTTGAATATATTATGAATTCAGCATCAGTTGAAAGGAACACATTTAGTTATCTGATTGTGAAACTAGCATGGAGCATTATTCGTGGAGCTCCATAGTGGAAATGAATCAAAAATAAATTCAATATCAGACTCAAAGAAACATCCAGATAATAATACATAGAGTTAGAGGTGCTTTCAGCAGTGTGAAGTATCATGATGTGTCGAAGATGCCACATCAGTCTCTGAATCATATAAGATAATGAAATATCTGCCAAACAACGCGGTGATACATTATCTATAATCTTCACAAAATAAAATATTACATGTATTTAATTTAATAACGCTCTCTTCCTCTAGATCACGAAAATTGTGACTTATTCTGTATTACTTTGCATTATTGTTAATACAAAAACATTACTGGTTCGCTATAACTTGCCCCATCACTCTATGTCTTCTGATGATGCATCATTATCTGTTGAATACACCCCAGTTTAGCTTTACTTTACAAATGTATCAGTGTGTTACAATCTATCGAATTCATAGTTTCCTTTTGGTTGCACGAGCCTCCTTTCTAGAAGTTAGATCTAACCAGCCAATGACCTCTATTTCATAGATTTGTAGAAAGCTAAGCGCCTGCTTAGTGCTGATCAGACTAACATATAGGCCAAACATTCGGCAGGAACAAACCACCTTGATGAACTCTTCAACTGGTGGTTCAGATAACAATGCACATGGTTTCTCAAAGGTCAGGACGATTATAGAAAGGTCAGTTTCGCTGATAGCAACAGTAATATCCTGAATTCTGCTAAATCCATCTACAGAACATGACCAACATGAATATAATTTTAATTATAAAATAATTTACCGAGCTTGAGAGTAGTCATACATGTATATATAGTATCCATGAAGGGGTACCGCTGTCAGTTGCTATAGAAGTGGCAGGGTAAGTGTAGCCTATTTTTCTTTTTTACCAGCCTATTTACTGTGACACGTGACACGTGAGACTTGCCTCGCTGGTACCTTAGCTTCAAAAGGAGGCTGAGGTAGATGTTAGACTACTATGAAATATATGTCTTACTCACTCTTTGCGTCTTCAGTTTCACTACGATCCCAAATAATGACGAAATCAACACAGAAGCTATCTCCCAGGTCTATCTTCATCCATGGCTTCATTTCATATGTTGACTGAGCTAGACTCTCTTTCTCTCCTATTCCAGCTACTGATGGTAAATATATTCCATCAACTGCCTTCTCTGGTCCATGATCAATACCAGGCTCCTCATAGACCGATGACATGGTCATGGTAACGTTTGCTGCAATATATATTATTATATATGTACTTGTAAGTAATGACTTGGAATTCTCTAGTATAAAGTTGACCCTAAACCTAAACCTAAAGCTAAAATATAACCCTCATTACATATTAAAAATCCATCATATGTGCAGTACATGTACATGTATGTAAATTTAGATCACAGACATACATAGTACAGTACAGGTACGTATTGTTTGCAGGCTTAAACTGGTGTAGACAAATATCGTACCTGCATATGTTACCCTAAAAAAAATATTTTTTGAACTGCTTCATTTTTGATAAATTCCAAGTAAACCACAAAACAGTTTGTTGAGATCAGAAAAACAAATATCATGTGCGTTATATTAAAATCTGAACCCACAGGCACCTTCTGGATTTGTAGCATCACTTTCCCATAGTTTCATTCTGAAACATAGCACTTTTACATCGCTCTAGCTAGCACTGCCATGAGTTCTGAGATGGGGGGGGGGGGGGGAGATGATTCAACAGAAACAATACAGAATGAATACCTAGTCATTCATAACAGCAAGTAGCATAAATCCGCTCCAGCAAAAACTGAACATTTAGCTAAAGCTAACAGAACAAATGACACTGATTGACTTTTCCACTACATGTAATTTGCAACAAAATACATGGCATCATATTGCCTGGTCCGGCATGAAATCAGCTTTTTATTGCTTTTTTATAAGTTTTTATCTGTTATTATTTATTATTTATGACACCTGCTAGTATAATCAGTGGGGGGGGGGGGGGCAATAGATAGTAAGACAAGAAGAGATCATCCCACCAGAGAACTACGTATCAACATTGAACTATGTTGGAAGTTGTTATTTTCTTATATAGGATGTATGTTGTATTTGTACTAATTGTGCATTATAATATTATGTACGTGCATAGCCTGTGTTTCTTTTTGCCTACCCAATGATATGATGTTGCGGGCATCCTCCTCTAAGTACGATGTGCACATGGAGCTGTCGCAGGTGGTTGCCATCATTGTGGTAACGGTGGTGACGGCAGTGGTACTGGACGTGGCAGTAGCCTGGTCAGTAGCTGTAATAGTAAAGGCTGGTAGAGGGGAGTCTATCTATTACTAGAAGTGCTATTTTTGCAATTTTTCTTCTAGAAAATAAATTCAGAGCTGAACAGAATGTAGAATAAAGCGGGTATGTTAAAATAGCCACAATATCTAACACCTATGACCAGCTAATAGCAAAAAAGGTTGCCATTGCCCCCCCCCCCCCCCTCCCCCAATGACCTTCATACTGGTTATAGGAACAGCAATGTGCACACTGTAGATTATCATTTTTTTCTATAGGACTAGATGCAGATGTTTATGCATATCGCACAGCCTAGCAGATTTTATACTTGTTGGCTAACAGTATTCTAAATTTTTGTGATGGAAATGACAACTTAATTAATCTCAATATTATGGTGTGTGGTGTTTAAACAGACAATGTAAAATCATTAAATTTTTATGCCGATGACAGCTGCTTTCTTGGTAGAATTGTGCAGTAAACTAAAGTAGACTAACCTTGATAGACTTTCAACTCAGATCTGAGTCGGTTGGCGTCAGCAACTGTGGTATCAGCAGACAAATAGCAGAGTTCACTCATCTTGTCGTATTCAAAAGAGGTGCAGTGTTCACCAGATCGTTTCATACAGTGTGAAGCACACTCTATACTGGAGCGAATGGTTGAGAGCTTGAGTGGGTTTATCAGACGATGTCCTCGGTGGATTGAGAACTCTGTCTGTTTGTACCGTGATAGTGCTATACCTATCTACAATTGTATAACAATGAAGGATATGTGAGCCTAGATAAATCACTTACATGTAGGTACACTTACACGTAGGTACACTTACATGTAGGTACACTTACATGTAGGTACAGTATTATGTATCTTCATGCAACTTTGGAGTTGGTGAATGGCTGGACTTGGAGTACCACTATTATGCGGTAGAAAAGGCAGACTTCTTCCTCTATGATGCTATCTATGTACATGTACAGTGTATATTTTATACACTCTACCTTCATGTAGATGTGTGTTACATCCATGCAAAATCGTTTCTACTTCTACTTCTACTCCAACTCCTACTCCTACTCCTACTCCTACTACTCCTACTCCTACTCCTACTCCTACTCCTACTCCTACTCCTACTCCTACTCCTACTCCTACTTCTACTCCTACTCCTACTCCTACTCCTACTCCTACTCCTACTCCTACTCCTACTCCTACTTCTGCTCCTACTCCTACTGTACGCATGTACATGTACATCACCTAAACAGAGAATCCCTTGGCCAATGCTGAAGGTGCACCTCAAGAGTCCAATAAGAAAAATTGTAATAAGAATTAAGACCATTAATTAACCTAAATTTGTTATTTGCTATGAAACTGGACAGCAAGCTACAGAAGCAAAACACATCTGTTTCTGTAGCCAAAATAGATCACTACGAATGAGTATTGGTTTCCAATTTCATAAGGAAAGCTTATTAGTTTAAGTGGTCCTTCTTGCAGTTGACTATGAAATTTTTGGTACTGGTGGTGTTTAGATGTAAACTACACATGAAGTCTACAGAATCACCAACCAATAATAGTTTGTCGTATTTCAGATCTGCTGGAATGCCACACTAAATAATACCAAAACCAATCATAGCATTGCAACATTTCTGTAAGGAGGCCAGTTTAATATTTTTTTTATTATTCTACATGTACTGTACATGTAAATTGTAATATTTTTATAGGAATTTTGAATTATATTTTAGGGCAAAAAAGCACAGTTAACTATGTTTACATGCATGTCATAAAATTACCTGAATTACCTGAATAGCAATTACACAGATCCTAGTAGCAGGTTTCATGGTCTCTTTCAGTTTGATCAAGACACTTGTGCGGCGGTCTGGCAGTTTGGGCAGTTTGTAACCAAATGATGAGTGTGAAATACATAATTCTGGCAAATTAGCGAATGATATTGACTTTAGAGTTATTACCCTGGTCGTTAGAGGAAGCAGCAACACTACTATTGCATGAGTGTAACAACTGTATGTGTAGTAAGTAAATCAATTACAATAAATATTTGAGAGAATTTACAGAATGCCGAATTGTTTAAGAGCTAGACGATAGCATCTTCATCATGAAATATATATCCATATATAATATATATTGTAGGTGTAATCTACTTGTGCCTTGTTCATATTTATTATTGGTCAAACTATTGCTGAATATTTATAGCATAGCCAAGCACAACTAGAGAATTTAATAAACTATTCCTAGAGAGCTCTTTGTGAAATACCAATGGCCATTAGTTTGATAAGAATATTAATAACTTTATTTTGTTTAAGTTATTCCCATGCGGATATACAAACTACCATACCAGGGCATTAGAGTTTGACTGAAATTTAATCTGGTACTGATTACACTTGTTTCATAGTTTCGTTGTCGTTTGCTCAGCATCAAACTGTGTTGGATCGGTGATTATTCATTAGGCTGTGATTGGTTTGTAAAATGAGGACTCACATGTAAGTGGTTAATGCTGGCTGTTGTTGATTCGACAATGAAGCAATGGCGGAGTGACTTCCTCAACGACATTGCCTTGACTACAATATGTGTATAACTATAACTTGGCTAATCTATGAAATTGTAAAAAACTATGTTACCAGGTAGCAATAGTCGACAACCTCAGACAATGCAGAATATTATAGAGATGTTTTAACCTAATGCAACCAATATACTTGTCTGGTTGTACATGTGTATGTCATAGCTGTTATGAATCAATATAATTTAGGTTTATGATCAACCTTGAACTATCTAAGGCACAAATTGTACACTTGTTAGCTCCAAGCACAATGTAGTTAGAAAGGGAACAATGGCTTGTCAAACAATAGAAAACTGGGCTGCCATTGTTACTGTTTTCTTTTTCTCAGGAATCAATCAATTCTTACATCACAATACCAATCGCCTTTCATAACGAGTAGAACGTTATGTACGTACAGAGTAAGACAGGCATACGTGTATATCACTTGCAGCAGCATTGGCATGGCTATGAAAAAATATTTTGAAATTCGTTTTTGGAGAAGGCAGGCAGGTTACAAACTTTTATTCCTTACAATTGTACTGGCCACAACCGTTTTAAGTTTGATTAATCTGTTTGATAAAGCTAATTCACAAAAGCCTACAGAGTCAGTTGAAGAAACGACTAAACATACTACGGTGGTAAAAGACATTGTGACATCTAGTCAACAAACAGTGGTACATTCTGACTTAGTTCTGGATCCAAATGAGCAGAAGTTTCTCAGTATGAATATTAGACATAAAATGGAGAGTGCGTTGAAGAAAAGAGTGGGAGGAAATGATGTACCTGCTCCCCGATTCAGCAATGAGAAAAGACCTGATAGTGAAGTAATTGTAAGTACTTTACAATTGTTATCTATGAGCATGTAAACCATACTTTGGACATGCATCTTTCTAGAGTCTTTCTGTTCCCAGTGTTTCATCTAATTCAAAATTTGTCTCCTTCTGGGTTGAAAATTACAGTAATCTAGGTTTGAGGACTTTATCTTTTTCGCTTTTGGATATTATTCGTGGACATAAATATACCCATTTTTAGCATATGCAGTGTTGACAGAAGAAACAGAGATTGGAATTTTTGAGAGAACGCCTTCCTGTCGAATCATGAACAATAAATCATTTTATCAAACATGATTCTACCAATTTACATACATAGTAGGCCTACATACATTATTGAATTGTATAGATTTACACTTTTATTTTAGCATACTCTTAGACAGGATGAGATACGGCTATCTATGGAGGAGACAGCAGAATATGTACACAAACAGTGTCAAAATCTATCAACGTATGTACCTACTATTACATAACTTTTGTACAGTAGGGGTTTCATAACAATTTTATTGTACATGTACACGGCAGCTTGAAATGCAGAACTAATTCATATCTGTACATTATACAATGTATCTTTGCAACAAACCAAAATATATAAAAGTTCAAGTCAAATATTTTTATTTATCAATCCTTGTACGTGTACATGCATTTGCATGTATTTATGTATTAAATACGTATATGCACGATATTATATATATTATATGAATTAAATCATATATGTACGAGGACATCGTACATAGTATACATGTAGTAGCATTGTAAGGAAGTTCTCCCAAGAGCACAACTGGCCAATGAACTCATTTCCTTTAGGAATGCCGACCTATCGGAGAAAGACAGTATCATCCTCCCGAACATTTCCCGAACACTTACATCAATGCGAGGTGTCTCCTATCTCTTTACTCCTCTAGCAAAGTGCGGCTTCACTAGTTGGATTTATATATTCTACCAGAGTGCAAGCAGAGTTGACCAATTACAGAAACAAGCAAAGTAAGTACATGTAAGTCTATATTCACTGGCTTTTGATGTTATGTACTGAAAACACTGCTATGCTACGCCTTATGGCATGACGTAATGTGCGCTATCTTCTCAGCAATTGTGCCACTTTAATCTGAATAACAAAACACCAAGATATAACAGAAAGTCCATTTTTATCTGTTATACAATGTACATTGTACATAAGGTGTCTTCGCGACTTCTTGGATGGACCCGGGTTGCAAATAAAATTCACAAGATGGCCGTTCGACCCAGATTAGAAGAGCTATTGGCCTAGAATTTTGGTTGGCCGGACAAAACCATCTCTAGTTCATTGGCACACCTGATTTCTTCGCCCGAAAATGAAGATATTGCGTTTGGCTCAGGCCGGTGTGTTTGCGACCCTGTGACGGATGTGTGCTGGAAAATATTTTCATGAATCGGCCTGGGTCTGAAGTTTAGGTCGCGAAAACACCTTTAATAATGGTACTGGTGAAAACTTTGGTGGGCTCTGTTGTGATTTTTGCCAAAAAAAACTGGTGAAATCCTATGGCCTCATGTCACAAGGGAGTAAAGACAGATTCTTTATGATGATGCTATATAGTGATAATAAGTGACCATACTGATAGAGTAATGTTGTTTATAATGCATGATGTACAATGTTTATCATATTCGAAAACATACATGTATATTTTGGTAGATGGGCATGGGAGAACAACTTCCTCAATGTGCATCTGAAGAAAAGAGAATTGACATCAGTATACAATACCAAACAGAAGTACCAGTATAGAGTATTAATAGTCAGGTGTGTTTAAAATCTCATTTTTGAACTTCCGCTAAAGTCAGTCACTGTGATCTCAGTCTAAGCTATTTCGACCAATGACTTTGCTAAGGCCGTTTACTCGGATAAAATGTTTTACTATAGTTTGGAGTTACCTTCCTCACAGGAATTATTGGGTTTTGATATGGCCGTTGGCCAATTCATGATGTAGTCCCATTTAAAAGGAAGGCAACACCAAATTAGTATTAGCAAATTACCAATGACTGCATAAAAATCAAGCAATTTTTTACCGTTGTTTCAAATGGCTTAGTTCAAGCAGAAGGCAAGACAATTCCAAACTACCAAAAGCAAGCTGGTAACTGTTGGTCAAGTCATTGCCCAGACTAAACACTCACTATTTTCTACTCAATGACATCAGTGCATTACCAGATCGGTGTTCCTGTAGTTGTCTTACCTTGAGTCTAGGCAGCACCTTATATTCAATCTCTATAGACATACAATATTGTACATTCACAACTGCTACTTGGTTATCCCGGATAAAACGACTCTAAAATACATGCGAGACTATGACATCACCTTGTGTTTTAGGAATCCATATGATCGGCTGCTGTCTGCTTATCTCAACAAAGCAGTCCATGCTGATGGTTTGTATACCAAGACTTACCAGAAACCGTGTCATTGGCTGACCCTCAAACATAAAGAAATTCTAACATTTAGCCAGTTTGTGGACTGTATACTGGAAAAAGCCAAAAGAGAAAACATAGTTTTATCATCTCGTCAAGCTGGTGTGGCATTAGACATGCACTGGATGCCTCAAGTTCACCTCTCACTCCCTTGTCTGACTGAATACAACTTAATAGCCAAATATGATAGATTTAGGGAGAGTACAGAATACCTGGTGGGACTTCTGAGACTCAACACCACTGTGCCAGAAGCAAATATTTCCAAGAGAGGAGAATTCAATTCTACTGACTATTATCATCAGCTTCTACCTAAGCAAATACAGGGTTTACAAGCTCTTTATAAATACGACTTTGAAATATTTGGGTTTCAGAAGAACCCTCCCATATGATCAGGACGTCGATATATCTTTATACAACTCAAATAAGGATAGAAATATTATATTATAATAGGTTTAACATCTATAAAACAAGATTTATAGCAATGTTACAGACAACTCCCAATATATTACATTGAGCAGTAAATAGTGTACGTCATCTAAATTGTCAAAGGAAAGAATACTCCAAACAATACCACTTTTTGTGTAATATATTATATTCTATTCAATGCATGTATAAAATTATATAATACGTGTATATACAACGTATATATAACTACACACACCTATTATACATGTACGCATAGAGTATATATTATATAGTATACATAAAACTAGTTATTTAGTAATCAATTTTCGCAGTTTAGCTATTGATAGTAAGTACATGCATATCAATCCATTTGCACACCATAAAGTAAATACATTTAGAAAAGACTAACTAGGTACAGTGTATATTATCTAGTTACAGAATTGCTGCAATACTATTTTAAATTGAAAAAGATGGTTTGACATTAAGTAATAATAAAGAACCTTCTACACTAAATACAGATTATAAGGACATACAGTGCAAGTCTTACAATCACTTCAACACTTCCACAATTATATGTAGTCATTTCAGTTTAAGAATCATAAGTTTGAAATCAATTCCACCCTCAACGTGTGACAGATTGCAGTAAAATTGCTGTTTCAAGTCAATATTCTCCACTAGCCGTAGATCTACACAATACGCATGGTACACTGCCACTTTGATAGCCGGTATTTAGAACTTTTGGTGCCCCGCCTAAAGCCACAGGAGAGGGAGGTGACTCCGAATCTTTGTCTACACAGATGGGAGTAGAGCTGCGCTGCAAATCGTTTGTTGCATTGGCTGACATAAGATACCCAGAGTATTCGACAGTCCAACCAGTGGGGGGACAATTGCTAGAGCCAATGTTCATATACTAAACAATAATAAAAATTATATAAATAAATAAATAAATAAATACTTGTATGTGGAAATAGAGATGAGATATGAATTGTATTTATTTATTTAATATTCTTCTTTTGTGATGACCGTAGAAGAAACAGTTAAACACAGAGTACTGATAACACCGTTAGACTGTTGTTTTCAATTTGGAGTTGTTTTCTCTTGACAAGGCTGATATATTCCATTAATTCTCATATTCATGTACTTTGCACAAATTGTCAGGAATTACGATGTACATGTATGTTCCCAATCCAACTCTGTTTCACATTATTTATAAAATACAGAGAAAATTCGGGTTATTTTCTTCATAAAAAAGTCGTGGAATAAGACTTTCTTCAAATCTGTTGTCATTTGGCTTTGAATTTAAAACTATTGAATAAGTGAAACCACTGTATAACAAGGTTTGAACGTCAACTCATAGTTCAGGAATAGATTGTTTTCTTAGTAGAATAGTCGAATAGTATTGTTAGAAATGGTTGTACTAATAGTTTGATCTTACCATGATAGCATGCTGTACGAGACACACTGCACACTGCACAAGCCTCTTGTCTATCTTGGGGTCAGCTGGGTTGGTAAACTCTGCAGCTGTCAGTGCAGGGAAATATACCTGAGCCTCTGTACTTAGTTTATCACTTTGTTCTCCAGTCGTATCCATACAGATGAGATTAGCTATACCTTCGTAGGCGTAACCAACAGCAGTTCCTGAAATGTGTACATCAGCTTATACCATAAATTAGACGAAAACATTAACCAGGAGTCTGCCTACATACTAATTTACCCATTGCTAGCTGTATATACACTGTAGTCTGAAATACAATATAGTCATGTATATGTACGCTGCAGGTACATAATGAACCACAAGATTATTTCATTTGATCAGAAACACCTTGGCTTGTATACGTTTCTCTTTTCACCTTGCACAGACATTCTTTCACTGTAAATGAAAGCAAATGACACAGTGATGTAAACATAAGCTACAGAGCTGGTCTTCTTCATGACCTGATTAAATTTTTTACCAGAATAAAGTGGGCTGAGTCCAGATGGACACTCTGCCAAACCCCATCTCACATAAGTCTGGTCCAGTCCTACAACGATAATATAACCATCAAGTCGTGCATACACTATGTGACATTGTATACAGAACGAAACCTTTTTGACGTGAATATTTTTACCAACTTCATATGATCTGAATTTTACATGGACACTCCTCTTTGATTGATCTTAGTATGAAGTTGTCCTCTCCTATTTTACTAAATAGAAAGTTCAGTTGGGAGAGGATAACTTCAGTAGCATCTCTATTAATAATAATGTATAATAAATTATGTATTATTATTAATAGAGATGTTACTGAAGTTATAATAATATGGTAACACCCCAAAAATTAGCAAGTTGCCAAATTTTGCAGGAAATGAGGAAGATTCAACAGTATTTTTACGTACCAAATGGGCACAGAAATACTTGATGGTTCTCCTTGATTGACGGGTGAACCACAGGAAATCAATGGTTCTTCTTGGAACCAAGTCAGGTTGCCAATGGTGGTGGTAGCTGATAGGGGGGGGGAGTACCCACCCTTATACTACTAGACGGTACCACAGAGTCATACAGCTAGCACCATATCAATAAACACCCTACTTAGCTGTTATACTCCATGGGAAAGAGAGCTTTTAATACTGTAAGTTAGTAGATAAGTTGTAGGTTATATTCTCACCTGACAAAGGGTAGGGATAGACTCCTCCTGTCTTGTGTTCACCTGCACCAGTATAGCACTGCATTACATTAAATATTTACGCGTACAATGTATTCACATGTACAACGTATTTACAATGTATGTGCAGCGTTAGAATAATTATATCGCAGTTTTAAAATCAATAATTTAAATTTACATGCAAGCTATAAATATAATTTGTGATTGCAAATGACCTTCAAGTACAGTAAAAGTCGAGCGTATTCTTACCAAAGAATGATGTATAATATATAGAGAAGAGACTACAGTATTAGCCTCATGTACATAATATGACGTATGGAATAGTAATTTAACATCGTAAGACATAACAAATCAGGTTGCACATGTACGTCTATGGGAATTGAACCACCCGCGACCTTGAGTTGAGTTACAAAGAATTGAAAAATCAAATAATATGTACATGTACATGTAATAGATGGTATATGAATATTGAACTTACAGAATAAATGTGCTTTGAAACCACTAGCAGTGTTAGTGTGATCAGTCTTAAGGAGGACATTGATTGGTCCGTTGTAGTCAATATCAGCTACGGTGGTGTTTCTACCACAGTAGGATGCCAAGACCTTACCTCTAGGGCCATCTCCTCGTACCTACGTGACATGTGACAATGACAGTACATTCATTAAAACAATGCAACATAATTGTCTGCCTCAATACATATAATTGTAATGTTTTGCTTCATTATTTATCTATCATTTACAGATTCTGTACAAGTTGTTTGTCTCTGGTTGGCTAATAAAGAGTCTCATCAGATGGCAGTAAATACCTGCACGTGCATCCTAAGTTGATGTACCGTTTAACTTACCAGCTGACAGACTACCATATCTCCATTCACCTAGTATAATGTGTGTTAGCATGACTATTTTGAGTCTTGCCAGTTGGAATGTTGGTACATGTATTTTTGTAAGCATTCTGTTCTCACAGTTTCAATCATCAACCTACCTGTAGGACATCTGAGCTGCAGTCAGTTGAGTTCTCTATGTCTATTGGTCCATCAAACGCCATGAAGATGAAATAGTTTCTAACTTGAGGATCAGGTTTAGATACAATCATCTGAATGTTCCAGTTGCAGAGCAGATCATTATCATATGATTCTGGGTAGTTGGGTGAATGTATTACTTGTCTATCACCAGTACTACAGTCTAGGTGTATCACACCTCCGCACTTTCCTGGATAGAAAAAGAGATAAATTATATTAATGCATTGTAGCGGTTCTGCATGTACATGTATATATGAATATTTAGCACATTTATACATCATGTACAATTGTACATGTATGCACTATGCATTGGTGATTCCAGAACATATACATTATTAGTTCAATAATTATATTAATTTTATTACAGTAATCGCAAAACTCCATATTTCATATCATTCATTGGCTTTTGCATGCCTATGATTGTAACCATGTACTGTACATGACTGACTTGATCATAGTTAGAAGTTACCCTCTCCCGACCTATCTTCCTCTTCTTTATTTTCTTCCAGAAAAAGATAAGAGGTAAATTGAGAGAGAACAACTTCTAATTATGATCAATAGCCTATTAGTGCATATGATGTGTAGCAGGGCTCTCAAGTTCTCAGATTTTCCCCTAGCAGTTAGGATTTTCATGCTTGCTTGGAGAGCTCGGGAGGTTTTCCATTATTGATGATCTGCTGGGATTTTGGGAGATTTTCCCACATTAGCTACATTTTGAATTGAAATGCTTAATAGTCTCCAAATTAATCTTCAGATTATCTCATAGCTTGTGAGTTGCTTGGGGGGGGGGGGGGGGGAACTACTAATTCCATTACTTTCCTAGGGCAAGGCCTGAATTACATGTATGTACTGGGATTATTAGGCTGTGAAAAATTACTTAGGCTAACTCCATAGAGCAATAGATATGTAGATGTAAATGTAGGTGACCAACAGCTTTATGTATATATATCTAACCAAGGAGTACTCCTTGATTTAACCAATTACTAATAGAGTAATACTGCTACTGCACTTCTCACACTGCAGTACATTGTGCATCTGCTCGGTGTTTTTGACTGAGGAACTTGAGAGCCCTGTGTGTAGCCTACCTCGGTTACTGAAGGTCTGGGATAATTTTTTATCTCTGAGGACAGCCTCATCCTACAATTACATGTACAAATGTAGGTATTGACTATAATGTGTATTGTACAGTACTGTCATGTGACAGCTCATAGTACATGTATGCATATAATTGTATTCAGAAAGGTGACCTACTCTAAGCACTTTGAGCCACACATTGTTGTAGACAAGTTCTTACTTTGGGAGCAATGTCACCTTGAGCCGGTTGGTGGTTGCAAACCAATTTGCATATACTAGTACTATACATTAGATATTATGCAAATTGGAAAGCTCTCGCACTTGTTGATTATATTGGAGGAGTATGAGAGTGGTCTATTGCCTCTCCTTACTTCATTCGTACTGAATAAGAGGTCTGACTGACTTGTTATACTGCATATCACCTTGTAGTGATTGTGACCAGCAGGTTCGAGTTGCCATGCATGCTCATATCTAGCTATACCCTAGTTGCTCTGGCGTCCAGTTTTGTCAGGAACCTTGGCTAAGAGATTCGTTGAGTAAATGCAGCACAACAAAGTTTGTATAAAGTAAGGGAAGTGATCTTATTGGAGTCCTTATTGTAACTATCACAAAGAATTGCTCCAGCTTGTATACATAAGTAACTTCTGGTTAAATCCGGTGGGGGGATCGATAGGTGGTTAGTCTGCACATACAATGTACGTGTAATAATAATGAGAAATAATAATATGCCAAAATATTATGAGGTACGACTAAGCATCGAAACGGACAGCTAGGACATAATAGACGGCACCCGAGGTTCGATACAGCAAGGTTGGGCAAAGGTGTCTAAATATGAAATGATGCACTGTTATAAAAGTCATACAGTAACTCGACCTTCACAAAATTATACAAGTTTTACACATAATTACACAATGCGTACAGCACATGGAATTATTTGTCTGAAATCATCACAAAATATTATGCTAACAAGCAAAATAATTGAACTTTTCTTACCTCCTCAAGATTGCTAACTTTACTGGTGTTCCTTGATGTAACTGTGAGAAGATATATACAAATACACAGATTTATAACTAGTAGGAAGAGTAAAAAACAAGACAGAATCTTCCATTTTTGTGAGAAGTCAAACTGTTTACGAAATCGATTGTTTTCCATCGTGAGCTGCGCTGCGCTTTCCATGGCTGTATAGTGTATATTGATCCTTGAATTTAAGAACAGCAACTAGTACAGTTCAGTTGTGTTAACTGATAGATTTTATTGGAGATTAGTGAAGAACAGACGCTAGTAATACTAGATCACACAGTGACTGCACACAAATAATATTTTACATGTAGTTCCTTGTAGAATAGTGTGCTGTACATTGTGCAATGACTTTGTTTTGCTATTACAAATTCTTTACATGCATCAGTAGATTTGATTAATTTAACATAAACTTTAATATACAAAGTGGCTTAGTGGTTAGAATGCTGAACCTGCATGCTGTTAGAAAGCCACAATTGTTCCTGTGCCTCATATAAAAGTCCTTGGGGTCATGCAAGTAGCATGGCTTCATGGCAACTCCTCTACCCCTGCCAAAAAAGGCCATGTTATCTGGGCCTTTCTCACAGGCACAGGCACCTGGCAGTGTGAGCTGCAAGGGGCTGGTCACGCCCAGAGCCATTGAATGGCTCTGGTCACGCCAAGGAGTATAAGCCGGGTGAGGTTTTTAATTACAAAATTTCATCATGTACAAATACAGTGCTGAGCATGATTTTTGTTTATGCACCACATTCGAGAGTGGCTTGCAACTTCATTTTAGGGCTATGTTGACAATGAATGTACATGTATAATATTGTGGTGAAACAGCCTGCCTGGACATAGACTGAGTTCTTACGCTTTATGTACAATGACATTGCATACTTATCCATTCATGCATATTGTCTTACCCTACACAATTATTATACATGCATACTTATACTATATCTTAATCAACTGCTATCGTGTGCTTTACTATTATTATCTGTCAATCAGACTATTGGAATTACAACTTGGTTTTTCCCACATAGTGTTAGCAATTATCTTCTCTTGTCTGATTATATTAAATAGTCTTTTACCATGTACTTTTTAAGGCCAATATCTTGGAATAGGCTCATACTTATATACTTTGCATTTCGGACTATTGTAAGCACTTTTTGTGCCAAGGCCGACCCTTTTTGTTGTTGCACCAGTTCCTGACCCGATACCTTATTGACCTCTTTTTGCCGGAAGTAGATTTAGTATATAAGACAGCACATTTTCTGTATGCTAGTCAGTTGTTGATTGCGCTCTAATAAAGCAACATCTCTTAACTCAAACCTATAGAGGCTTTCTCTTGTAAGCGGGCAACTCCACCGGCGGATCCATAGATCCACACGGCTCGAGTTCATCCCCATCTTTGTTTAAGCATATCTCTACACCACTTCTACGACTTAGGTCGATCTTGGATTCTATATGAATCTAGCGTCGGGCTTAAGATCCTAGAACACTAGATCTTTCATTACACTCCTCTGGAGTATAAAGTCTACATGACCTACGTCGGTCCTGAGCTCCAATGAGTCTCGGCATCGGCCTACGTCTGATATAACACACCAATAAGAGCACATATAAAAACTGTTCACTCTTTTATGTAACAAGCAGAAGGTTACTTGGTCGGCCTCTACCACCTTCCAAGCCCTTCCGATACCAATGTCCTCTCGGCACTCGTATGTAACTACACTCAAAACATTACAATATGGTAATGTTTTATGGATAAGTCACACTGGTGCCGATGTAGAAACGAGTGTGGGAAGTGCTTGAGAGTGGTCTATCAAGCTGTACTTCTACCATTACATAAAGAGTGAACGGTTTGCAGCTCTATTAGTGTTGTAAGGACGTAGGCCCGATGCTTAGGCTCATTGAAAAGTCAAGGATCGGCATAGGTCCGATGGGTTATACTCCTAAGAGTGTAGAAGTTCTTAGTATTGAACTGGGGACGTAGGCCCGATGCTTAGGCTCATTGAAGAGTCAAGGATCGACTAAGGTCCGATGTTTATACTCATCAAGAGTGTGGTAAGAGTCTTATTCGAGTATGACGACGAACTCGGGCGCTAAAGGTCCAACAAAGGGACCAAGGCTGGAGCTGCCTGCCTGCAAGAGTAAGACTCTGTAGGTTGAGTTAGGAGATGTTGCTTTATTAGAGCGCAATCAATAACTGACTAGCATAAGGAAATGTGCTTGCTTTTATACTAATTTAGTTTCCGGTAAAAAGTCCGATAAGGCATCGGGTGGAACGATAAGGTATCGGCTCCGGAAATTGTGTAACAATATGGCTGAAAAGTGCTCGAGGTCCGACCTTAAAAAGGTCGGCCATGCACAAAAAGGGCTGACAATCACGTGAAATAGATTATGTAAAAACTACTATGATCCAAGCAATTATTTACAATAGGCAAAGAGACTTAGAATAATTAATACAATAATGGAAACTTGCTATAATGATGTGTAATGCGCAGTAAACAATAATAGGCAAGTTTAGGCAAACATGAGTGGACAATAATAGTAGTAATGGCAGTAATAGACAATGTGCAAGTGTACATGCAATAAGGTATAGTCAATGCAGCTATAGTTAGAGTCTGCAGGCTAGATGAGCTGAAACACCACAATATATCGACAAACGCAGGATTTTGTGCTCTGTACAAAATGATGCCTAGTGCCAATACTAATATTGTAATGGTACACATAGTTGTCTCTTACACCTAACACTCATTATTATGTGTGCTTACATGTATATACTTGCTTGCATTCTACCTTGTGTAACTTCTATATCATTGTATATACTTGTATACTTATTACTAAGTCTTTTAGTGCCTTTTATACCCATGTACAGAGGCCCGACCTCTCAGAATTACTTGATATTTATTTTGTACATGAATTGGACCATTATAAGCAACTTTTGTATAACCCGACCCATTTTGGGTCGGCCGTCGGGCTTCTGGCGGCCTTGTTGTTGCGCAACTTCCGGATGACCCTATGTCGTCTTTTCTCGACACTACGTCAGGCGGAAGTCCTTATACTATATAAAGGGCATTGTTTCACTGTTCATTGTCTCAGTCTTCACTTGGCTTTCAATAAAGACACATCTATACTTGATACAGAGACTTTCACTTCCTTTTGTCAGGTCATTCGCTTAGCGAACCGCCTACTAGGTCGGATCGCTCTCTTTCAACGTATGGTCTGAAGGTCAGACTTGGGACCAGATGGGTCGTCTCTGGTAGTTATTGGGCTACTGAGACCGCTCGATCTTTCATGTAATGAGAAGGCCTAGCACAACTCATAGGCACTTCAGTTTTGGGTCGGTAGTCGTCCAAGGACGACCGCACAAAATACCAGAAACCATTACAATATTTACCAAGCTAAGGTTAGGGGTAAGGTTAGTGGCATTAAGTCAGTTTGCTAATAAACGGCAAATCTAATCTGGCGCCATAGAAACTAAATGTAACTAAATAAGTTATAAAGGAGGGGCAACTAAAAATACAATATACACCATGTGTATATGAACCAGGTGGGGTGTTGGTGTAAGTAGACTTCTGATTGTGAACTTGCAGAATTGGATGGTCAATTAACCTCATGGCATTTTGCACCCTTCCCCAAACAAAGTAGTTGTTACAGCCCAAATAAATTATAACAGCTGATACAACAGGATGGTGATTCAATACAGCAAAAGTACTTGCAATGACATCATTAGTAATAGGAGGGGTGAGAACTAACCAGTGCAGCATCTGTTCTGACCTCTTTGACAACACTATTATGGGTGAATATGCGAGTGTTCGAAAAAGACAGTTTGAAACAGGACATTTCGAAAGTGGACAGTTCAACACTGGACAATTCGAAATGCCTAACCCCAAACCCCAACCACCAGATTTGAACTAATTTTTGTTTTTACTATTATTTCTTTTATTTAATAGATTAAATCAATTTATTAAAATTAATTATCTGCAAGTTGTGTTCTTCTGAATGTGATTTACACAGTTTCGAACTGTCCTGTTGTGAAACGTCCCTTTACCATTATGGGTATGATGACAGTTAACTGTAGAACCTTAGGCAGGCAATCTACACTTTGCGTGGGAGATGGAGGCATAAATCTGCCTAAAATACGTATAACAAAGACTTCGTATACGTTATAATGCTTTCTTTTATAAGTTGCCCGCTCTTACCCTAAGCCCAACAGAATATTATTATAGACGTTTCTTAGCAGTATTTAGTAACTGTTAAGGCTTGGGAGATGCTCTCAACCCTTGCGTTAGAGTCAAGTGTTAAAATATTATCCACTTATTATATTGCAGAACTTGGAACCTAGGTTATCAACTGGAGGCAGACAAAGCTCTCAGCAGTGTTACACCTACATGTATAACAGAGTTGATAGGGAAGTGTAGTGCAGAACAATAGTACTGATATGGTAAAAATGTAAACTGTTTTCTTTTGTATTTTTGCTATCAACAGTATAATAAATTAATAATATTTTTATTATACCACCCGTTATAATCAAAAGGGGTAACAACTCCAAAGACATTACAAGATTAGAACTAAGGGCAAACATGTTGAAAGCATAAACAAATGATTTACTCATTCTAAAAGGGTTGTACTGAACATAATTAATGTAGAAACAGAGAATAATTATATGAGTATTGAATTAACTGCTTTGTATGAACTTATTTTTAGTGCTTTGCTCTGCACTGTGTAGAATATTGAGACACTCCGCAAAGTCAGTGTTTATACTCAGATCAGGGGCAGCCAACTCCTCTAAGATTGCACTGTCTACTACTGCACTACTCTTGCTATTGCTGCTGTGGTCTGTAGCACTACACGTGCTACCTCTACTGTGGTGTACTGCACTACTCGTGCTGAGATCTAATGCATTACTATTAGCCTGTGAACTAGTGTCTTTATCAGGTAATATAGACTGAGCACCACCCAAAAATTTACTCTTTTTTGTGGGTGACTCTGGATGTGCAGGTCTGCATGTAGTCTGTGATTGCATCCAGTACAGGTCTTCAGCAGAAGTCGTCTGCCCACTATTCCTCAGTCGTTTTGTGGGAGTTGTCAGCACTTTATCTGATCTGAGTGATAGATCTGAAGCTAAAAGTTGAGACACTGGACTACTGTTCCATTTAGAGACCGCAGTATGACTGTGCATTGCTAAAGATGATTCTACAGGTTTACTTGTCACTAAAGGCAGCATAGACTGAGTTCCAGTAGTAGGCAAGAGGTTGGGTGGCTGAGATTCTCCCAAACTAACAGAGTGTGAATGATGACGACTGCCTTGATCAAACAAGCTTCTACAAGCTGTTGCTGACGGAGGACTATGGGAACTGAGGCTATGATATTTAGCATCCCCACTGCTAGTAGACTGAGAGAGTGGATGATCATTAGCTGTAGTGATTGTGGAAGATAGCGGCTGACAGAGCGAGCGATCCACTAACCTCTGGGCATGAGATGGACCGAGTGCCATATGCTGCGTCTTTGCTGGATCTACTAACAGAAAAAATAATAATAAATGAAAATTCAGTTGCAGTCCAATCCTACATTTTTTAAATCTAACTCTTTTTTCTATTTTGACTACAGAAGTGCTACGCTAGTGAAGAGACTAGCTAAATGCTAAAATACATTTATACAATAACATTTTTCAAAAGGGCAACTAAGGAAAAACAATTCAAAAACGGTATTTCTAAAATGATTGAAAAGATAACTCCAACATTTAATGTGTAGGCCTACAATTTAATGAGCTGATGAATGATTCAACTCATGGCTAGTACAAAATACTGACTTACCTGTGGTAGGACCCAATTGAGATTCTCTCATATGATTGGAAGCATCATTTGTTGGACTGATATGATTGGCTGTACTCCTTTGAACTTTAACGTGATTGGTTGTATTGAGTTGTCTCTGCAGGGTTTGTATATGCTGATCACTGATTGATAAAGCCTTCTCCAGATTTGATATCTCCTTTCTCTGCTTCTCAATCTGAGATTCTAGAGCCGCCACCGTGAACCTACCGATTCTGTGAACAACAAAGACCCCCACATATATTTTGATTTACTATATTACAGTTAAAAAGGTGGTACAGGGGAGTTTGCCGCATCTCATCACAAAGCCGATTTAGTTGTGGGAGAAAAAGAGGAAGAGGAGACAGCAAGAGAAGATAAGCTGATGAAAACCGAAAATATCGGAGGGCGGAGAACTGTTAGAGAAACTGGCAGAGACGAGCAGAAACAAACCCGAGTATCTATCAGCTACTGAAGGTTCAGGGAATATCAAAATGAAGAAAAACAGCAGTGAAGTGAAGGGACTCCTGCCAAAGCGAACTCAGTTCAAGTACCTAATTAAGACTCTTCATTGCGATGGAGGGTGCCACAGGGAAGTGGCACTAGGAATATTGAAAGCATGAAACAAATGCAGTGATCTGACGGGTGTCCTCAGTGATAAACTGAAAGTGCTGATTTACAAAATGACAATCAGACTAAGACCTGCTCTAGCCGACAAGATAGCTTCACGCGAGATGAGAATCCTCAAATGCTGTCTGGGGATCAACCTGGAAGAATACAAGAGAAATGAGGAAATCACTAGTAAAGCGAATATGCTGCCAATCGAGGACCTAATGAAAAAGAGGAGAGTTGAGTGATATGAACATGTAAGCTGAGGAAGACATGAAGCTAAGAGGACACGAGGAGAGTGTGTGAAAAGAAATAGTTGGAAGTAGATCCAGAGGTTGTCGGTTGTCCCAAACAAAGATGGCATGACGCAGTAGATTCGGACCTTAGTAGTTTGGTTGAAGTTGGTATCAGGCAATGACCTTCCTCCCTGAGGACAGGACGGCGGCTGCGAGAGGTAATCAAAGGTGACTATCATAGTGCTGGGTGATCAGTGTTGCCAAGTGATGTCACAACAAATCTCTCACAAATGCATGTAAGGTAAAGGGAAATGATAAGATCTTAGAGAAAGGTAGAGCTATAACATACTTGCTCGGAGTTTTCTGGCTCAAGTCGTATCTAAGTCTGTCATTTTCTCTGGAGAGATCTATGTTAGCTTGCTGTAGAGTTGTATTCTCCTGAAACAATTTCATCATTATTATTATCTTTCACGTCATACAGGGAGACACTTTTGAATACACCAAAATAATGAAGCAATATCAAACCTGCTGATATTTATGCAGCTCCGACTTGACTTCATGCTGTAGTTTTGTAGCCTCAGCCAACTTAGATCTGAGCAGGATGAGTGACTCCCTGTCCTTGTCACTCAGACTACAGCCAGATGTTGATGATGATGGGCTAACTGTTGCAGGTAAAGCACTTTCCTTTAGACTCATGTTTTCCTCCTCTAATCCCGCTATGATATCATTCAATCTCTGTATCTCATCCTGAAACACACAGTTGAATACTACAAACTTGTGTATTGAGGGAGAGCACAACTCCAGATTGTACAGTATTTGTGTTGAAAGATAACGTGACAATTTCTATAGGCAAAGAAATGTAGGAGATAAATGATCACATGACTTCTAAAGTTGATACAAAAAGCTCGCTTTTGCCTCCAATATGTCGATGTAGAGAGTTATTTAGCCAAAGCTCTAAGCTAACAAAACATAGAGCAAAGTTATGCAGTGTAGTTCAACCCACACACTGACTCATGTATTGGACACAGTAACATTGAGACAAGATTCCAGGCCTGTTATACTAGAACTAGACGGTGTATACACATACCTCATAAGAGTTAAATAGTGACTTCACACGAGCCTTTCTGTTCATTGGTTGTGAAAAGGCAGGTGAATCTGGTGCATCCACATTCTGACCTCCTAAATTAAAGAGTGTAACCATGGTTACTACATGTCCTATCAGCAGAAACATCGCTATAACAATCTGATAAATCAGCTTATAATCTGAGAAATTTGGAACCAGATATATGGTGCATTTGAACTTATAAAGATTCAGAAGAATTCATATAGATTCCCTGACACCGCAGCCATCCGACTACAGGATATCATCACCCATTGAGTAATACTGAGAGAAATTAAAAGAGGCGAATCTATATACAAACTAATGATGACATCTTGCCAGAAGTTCATGTAGTACCCATAGAAACATTTCAGAAGTTCATGCACTGACTATGGAAATGTAGAAGAGTGTGAACTCACCCAAAAGCTGACGAAAAGGCTGATCAGCTGTAATAGCAACCCTGCATGTGGGGCAATGCTTGTTCTTACTTGTCCAAATGAGAATACAAGCTCTGCAGTAGACATGGTTGTTGTTGCAGCACACCGGCTCCTTTACCTGCGTGGCATAAACTATGTACATATAACATGAGACTATGCGCAATGAGTTAAGCGATGCTATTGGTCAACTATAGAATATGGACTGCCTACCAGCGTCTGAGATAAGTTCAGGGCTGTGAGAATGTTAATACCGAAGGGCAGTGCCATCGCAACAGAATAAATATTATTCACTAGCGCCATGGCAACCCTAACTTGCATTTAATGCTTCAACTTTTTTTTGGAGAAGTGGCAGCGGCGCGGTCATTAACAACATTTACATGAAGGTAACAGTTATTAATATGTATACTAATAGAATAACCAGCCCATACCTTCCCCAAACATATCTGGCAAGATATGGGTAAGGTGAACGCTACTGTGGAAGTCATCGCTTTCTGCTTTAAAAGCTTGCCAGCATCACCCATGATGATTTCTGTCTTTCACTAAAAATGGAACAGAAGTTGGTTCACTGCAGAAACTTTATGCTGTATTTTAGCGTAATTAGCCCGTATAATTGGGTATGCACATTTAAAACTGGACACCTAATTTTCGTGGACATGATGCCACACACTATGCAGCATTTATTGTGTAAATATGTTCACCAGACTGCTCATTTTAAAAAATATGCAACATGCTAGGGTGTTTCGTAACTTCACAGGTCCAATAAAGCTCCGAAAACCCACCCCTGTGTTATATTCCTATGTTCGGGTAAAATAACTTGATTTAGACATGAGACTGATTAGTATTACTAATGAGAATTAAAGCTTTCCAATAATACGAAGGTGATAGCCCAAGCATAGCATAAGCTGTTGGGGACACACTCAACACCAATATAGAAAATCACAAAAAAGATAACTTGAGAAAAAGAATTAGTTTCATTAGATTACATATTCTATAATTTATTTATTTAAATTTACACAGAAATTTGTCTTTGCAGATTGGAACTCCAGCTGGAACAACTAACCTAGTGGGGGAGAGGGAGGGAAGGGGAGTGACACACAATACTCTTCATTAAATTTCAAATTTTTGCCTGATCCCAATTATAGTCTAGTGTCAGTGTGGCAAATTGTTGACAATATGATTTGGTGGTGTAATATTGATGCAATTATGTGATATCAATAGTGCTGTTGTTGTGAGAGGGTCATTTAGCAAAAGCACAAAGCATTGCACATGACTCCAAATGATTGTGGGTCAGCTAATTTACATGTAGAAACGAGAAGTTGACTACTTACATGTATAATAATAAACAGTCAATCAATCTTACTAAACTTGAAAAATGTTAGACTTACATGATCGTGCTAAAATAGAAGGGTTGGAATAATTATAAAAAATAGTGCTAATCAATGAGTTCACACGCTTTCATCTCTTTCGGGGGGGTTCAGTGGGAAAGTTCAGCACACAAATAAAAATGTTTTGCAATTTACCCGAATTTCAGGAATTTCCCATTTAATTTCCCGCCATATTCACGTGACTCGAAAACTGGGAACCTGGGCAAAAGTGAGTGGCCAACCAAGATCGTTTATTAACCTGATAAGCCAATAGAAACGCTATTGGGCTTTTGTTAGAATCACAAACTAAGCAATGACAAATAAAGGACTGCGTTCCACACAGTTCCACGCCACTTGCAATTTTGCTTAGTTATAAACAAGTAATCTATGTTGGTTGCTTTTCAAGAAGCATGAATCTAGGCTATTGCCACAATTCACTTTCGGTCAAGGTTGTTATATTTAACCTTCAATCGACCTCCACTGAAATTTGCAGAGAAAAATAATAACAAAACATATAATTCAGGAGCAGCAGCAAATATCGAGTTGAATTAACTCAAGATGCTTTTACCATTCGTAATATTTGCATGCTTGATTGTAATAGTCCTTCTAGTCGCCTTATATTGCCTATATCCGGTAAGTATAATACATAGGTAGCAAAGCAGTAGATTTGGATTAAATTAAAATTCATTGGATTCGGTGTAAACGATACATACATCAGATCACTCATGATTATGTTATTATAGATGATTGCAAGCCAGCAAACAAAAATGGCATCGTTTTATCAATGACATAGCTCTGCCTCCGTATGATTATGATGTCAATTTGAATTTCAGTAAAAATTCAGGTTCAAAAATTAAATATCCATCTTCTTTTTAGTTTGAATTTATTGTCCTGCTCCTTGGTCATGATTGAAACTCATATAGTAGCCAACATGATGTTGCTCATGATAAAATGATCATGTAATACAGGGATATTTTGCATGAACAATCAAGATTAAAAAGCTGTGTATTGAAATGTTGAATTTATGTTTCACGGCATAGAGAACAGGGAGTAGCTTTGTTGAAAAAGTTGGGGTGGCCAGAGTTGGACTGGCTGCGGGGAGGGTGTGGGAGGAGCTCCAAAAGCCCCCTTCCGCATGGGGAGTCCGGGGGTCTCCCCCCGGGAAATTTTTGGAAAATGCCCACACGAAACTTCTACGTTGATGCGTTTGACCTGTGTATTTGAGCAATACATAGGGCCTAATGGTACAAAAGTACAAATTGATGTATAGTAAACTACTAATTATTACACTACAAAAAGTGCTTCTCTGTTTGGCTTGGTCATGAAATACCATTGTTACGGTAGTCCTTTACATGACATAGGCCTACAAATGTACACACATGAATAAGAGGGGGATAATGCGAAATTAGTTGGTGGATAGAGATGGAAAGTGGTATCCTATGTTTTCCAAACCCTGAAGAATATGGGCTATTTAGTACATGGCATCTATGTGTATATTGAGACATATTGCTCTTACCTGTCTGCCTTGTAATGTTTGAGGACATTTGCACATGCCCTCAAATATTACAAAAATAATGTCTTAAAAAATGCCTTTAAAAATAATGCCTTCAAAAATGTCTTCAGAAATAATGCCTTCAAAAATGTCTTCAAAAATAATGCTACCACTGTCACAACATAGGCTAAATAGGGGTCATTGACAGGAGTCATTATTTTTGTTTTAATAACTGGTAATAACATTATTTTGCTACAGCCACAATACTCTAGCAAAATTCACTCATTGTAAAGTAATTAGTATAGTCTGTTTTCCTGGCAAATAGAAATTAGAGAAAACCAGTGGGTGGGGTACTGAGACACCCTTAATATAAATTGTATAGGTCGGATGAAAGCTCAGTTTCAAAGCTAGCCTTTGGCATATTATTCATCATAATAGCATAATTTTCATCAGAGTATGTTTATGTTATGCTAGAGGCAGGGTAGTAACGCCTTCCAACTATGACTGAGAAAGTAGCTTGATTTTTGCTTTTTATTGACAAAAAGTTCAGGCGGCTAGTGCTGCCCCTGCCGCCCTGATAGTTACGGCCATGGAGAATAAAACTTGAACTGTCCAACCCTGGGAATCATGGTGTTTGATACAATGCTTATGAGGATAATGTTAATGATGATCATTTAAATTTATACACAATGATTCATCATAAGATTTCATCGTCGTGATTGAGGCTATCATCTTGTCACTTGTGTTGTCAGGTGTGATAATGCTGATATCCTTCCCAGATTGCAAGTAGGCCTACATAGCATATAGTAAAAATGGTATAGTTGTGTTTTGGCTTAAGTTTGCTTAGTTTTGTTAGGTTTCTTACCCTTCAATTTAACCTGAACTCAAAGACTTCAAATACAGTTTTGTAAAATTAGGAATGGTTCTATCAAACCCAAAAGTTTAGTATTTTCACTTGTCTTTTTAGCTTAGAGCTTATTTGTAGGGAAAGGAATGTGCAATATTGTCTGAAAAATGGCAGATTTCCTAGTGTTATCTTTAATGAAGATGAAACATCTTGTGCTTTTACCATTATCTTAGGCTATAATAATCATCTTTATTAGTTAGCACATTTCTGAAGTCTTTGTAAGCAAGATGAGATATTTATGTGTATTTTGCTTGTTTCAGGGATCACAAAAAGTGTCAACTATACCAGGACTTGATCCTAGCTCAGAGCTGTAAGTTTTACTTACCATAATTTATTGTTCTACTGTCATGTTATCAGAGTTGTAAAAAATTTTTTCGACCAAAACCAATGGTTTTTGTTTTAAATATTTCGTTTTTAAGCGTTTTTATTACCGTTGTCTCACAGAGTATATGAAGTCTTTGCGATGATGTGTAACCTACATGAATATAAATTTGTTTATTTTGTATTCTTTAAATGAAAGTCAATCGTTCTGCCTTTCCTGTGCCTAACCAACTCCTTGGCTTAGAATTCATCAAATATTAAAAACTAAAGTCGTACACAAGCTTCTAGTTTGATGTTTGAAGAATGCTTGACTGTTGTTTTACAGAGAAGGAAATGTTCCAGATATCCAGAAAGCTGGTAGTATGATAGAATTCCTGGATGATCTGCATAAAGAATTTGGTCCAATAGTTTCATTCTGGATCAACAAAGAGTTCATAGTTAGCATAGCCACTCCTGAGCTCTTCAAGGAAATATCACATCTCTTTGACCGACCTGGTAGGCTACTCACAATTGCATTCATGTATATAGATTAGTTGGTTTCTCGCCTTTTTATGTTGGAAACATCAAGTTAACTCTAAATGATTTTATTTTGGTAAACAACTTTTCCAACATCTTCAGTTACGCACTTCAGCCCATGCATCCTTAACAGTTTGTTATTGCTTTTACAACCAGATCTATTTTATTTGAACTCTGACAAAAAAGTGCACCTACTACCGCCAGAACTCAAACTTTGTAAACTAGCAGTTGGGCCTACATTGTTAATAGTTTAAAGTTGTATTATTATCGATTTTAAACTTGGTCTTATTTTTACCGTACACTATGTAGATTAATTTACAACGACAGATTTAACGCTTATGCTTGCTATTTTTCAGCCTTCCTATATACTCAATTTGAGCCGATGCTAGGACTTCAAAGTATTCAGTTCAAAAATGGTCCTGATGGGCAGCAGCTCAGAAAACTGCATGACCGGTCATTTACTCAAGCTAAAGTTGGGTCTCAGACGATGTTGTTTCAAGAGGTATGAACCTACGTAACTGCAATCTTCTCTCTGTTGGTCTGACTGGTGATAAATCCCAGAATTCTGTCAGTTTTTTATTTGTTTACACATGAAATGTTATTGGCTGGAAGAAGAGTGTTGATCAAAATGTTGAATGGGCATCTCTATGAATTGAGTGTAACTCGAACTTCCATCGAGTAGCTCTGATGCATTTAAATTTCAATTCAGCTGATAGCTTTTCTATATATATACATGTACGCCCACTTACGAAATCTAAAATTTTTTGTTTAATGGCGGATATTTAAAGAGGGAGTATTTCCAAAATTGACCAAAACCAATCACAAAGCTGAATAGCTTGTTTGATAGTGCTTAGCTAGAGCTATTCAAAAAGGTCTGCCAGTGCAACAGCAGATGATGTCATCTACCACAAATTGACCTCAAACAAAGGCAGTCTATGTCATCTGAGTAACCCAGTTAACCTTGTTATAAAGCACATGGAAATGAGTAGTATAGTCAGTGCAGATCTACACAGACACCCGGCCATTTCCGCGTCGTATTAGCCCTAGATCCAAAAACTCCCCGGGCGGACGACCACCCCACCCGTCCTCTCGCCCCTCCTCTCCCCTAAACCTCACTCTATGTGCAAAGCCCTAGAACCTACTCCCCCCAATCGCGGGTGGGGTTTCAAAAACCTCATAGGCTGTTCCGCGGAACCCAGTCTAAAGAGCAAACCCCGCGCCCCGCCCTCGCCCCGTCCCACGGCTCGGGCGAGGGGGCGCGCGTACGCGCGCGCCCCCCCCCGCCCCGCGAACCCCACCCGTCCTCCCTCCACCCGTCCCCGCCCCTCCCCACCCCTCCCCACCCCAAACCCCTCCGCCTCGCGGCGGTTCTCGTTTGCGAGTCCAGCCGTGGCCCCACGCCGCCCTCCCCCCGCCCATCCCCCGCCCCTCCCCCGCCCTCCCGCCCCAACGACCCGTCGCGGCCCTCGCGGGCGGACCGTCGGCTGGAGTAGGGTGAAGCGAAGGAAAATACGGGTTAGAGTAATGATAGGCTACACCCGTGCGGAGTGCCCGTGCAGAGTTTACGACGCTGACTATACTACTATAAGAAACTTACCGAGTGGTGGTGGTGCTTCCGGATGATTTCTTCGCCGGGGACTGTTGAGACTGAACTGGTCGGGGTGACACCGCACTCGCGCGCTCCTCCGTTCGAGCGCCCCCGGACCTTCGATGAAAGACTCGCGCCTTAACCCTCATTTCCCCCGGACCCTCCCCTAGGGAAATCGCCCGTCCCCGTGACGAGCGGCGAGGGAAAGTGAAGGCGGTGGCTCTTCCGCGCTTCAAACCGTAGCCTTCGCGAGGAGGTTAGCCGACGACATCATCGCTCGGAGGGGTAGAAATAGAAATAGATAAACGGGATAGGTGGATGCTTGTCTTCTCATCGCCATCATCATCATCATCATCATCATCATCATCATCATCATCATCATCATCATCATCATCCTACAAATAGACCCGCCTCTACGATGATGTCGTTGACTCGCCACCAATTTCTTTGACCACCGCGTCCACTTTCCCCCGGGTAGCAAACTCCGATAGGGAGAGAGCGCATCGTGCGCGTGCGATGTCACCCCCCACCTACGAATGAAGACAATAGAAGAAATGTGAACTGATAAGGGGTGAGTATGAGCGGAAGCTGCGCTAGTACCGTCTACCCCTTTGGTTTGGAGAGGTAAATGGTTTTTAATGTATTAGCTAGTGTTTTATTGCTCGGTTTTAAGGCTACAACCGGTAAACCCTCCGTTTTGAGGACGGAGACCCCTTACAATAGAGAGTGAATGTGAAAAAAATTATACGGGTATATGTACAAGGGTTATGATGCACTGTTCGTTTACTTTCCAATTTATCGAATGAAGTAGTCTCATCTCCGAGAAATCAGTACTAGCATTCTATAGGACTCGTACTCACCCCGTCTTCTGCAACCTTCCGCTTACCATAGAAGTAGGTGAGTCCGGTCTTTAGCTGGGTGTAGCTATACGTTTGGTTTCCTCTTCTGATAAAACCCCGATTGTCCCCTCTCACCGACTCCCCTGTCCTGAGCACGGAGAGGAACTTCTCTTTGGTTAGGGCGTTTCCTCTTTTGTTTAGTCCTTTGCTGCTATACTTGCTATCACCATCAGCGGACCAGCAAAAGTATGTTTTTGAGTTGAGCGCGATGACCCCCTCCCCCCGAAACTCCTCCTTAAACAGGCCGGGGGTTCGTGTTTCGTATCGTTGCACCTTCTCACAACATTCCCTCATCTCCCACTCTTGGCCGAGCACCTTGGTCGTGATAAAGTCTCCCTTGTGCCTATCGCAGAAGGGTCTGGGAAACCATCTACCATATTCTCTGTAGAACTCTTCTTTTTTATCTTTTCGGATGACCTCATCTATACTACGAGCACTCAGAGCCATGTAAGCGCTATCCGTGTCCATTTCTACGTACTCAAAGTCCTCTCTGCTGACGAATCTGTGAAAATAAAACGAACGGGTTGTAGGGGGGGGGGGGGTGGAGGTTGACACCAAAGAATAAATAGAGAAGGATTTGATAAAATCTTTGTATAGTCTAGTTCTACTTACCTATCCATAAAGTCGTAGTAGAATTCTAGCATTCTCAACTTGGCTCTCTGGAGGATAACGAATCCTACGACAGATGGAACATCCATTCGAATCTAAAAGAAAGAAAGAGAGAGAGAGTTTACCCTACCACTCAGAAAAAGTTTCGTCAAATCAAGAATCAAAATAAAAAGAAAGATTGTCAACACTTGCCTTTTTCTTGTGAAGCTCTATCTCAAAGTAGTTTTCATCAACTTCGTTGAGACTAGAAAAGTGCCTACTCCTCACTTTGACAGCCGCCTCCTCTACTGTCTCCACATACTTGACAGTCTTATGTTTCTCTTTATTTGTTATAGTCTTTCCGTAGGCTGAATTCCCAACGAGCTTGCTGGTGCTGGCCAAGAGGGCCAGGTCGGGGTTCACATCCCCACCTCTTCTTGCGTCTGAGACCGAAGAACCAAAGTCTTTGTAGATGGCTCGTGGGATAAAGTGAACAAACTGATAGATCCTGGTAATTATCAAACCTTGATCTAGATACCATCTAGCCAGATCGGAGAGTAGTGTGATTCGCTCGCCAAAAAGACTCCCTACGAGCATTCGCTGAGGTCTCTTCAAGAATCCGTTCTGTTCGGCAAAAGCGCGCATGTGTTCGCTAAGGTGTTCTCTTCCCACGTTTATATTCTTGAAAATAGGTGCCATCTCAGAGAACTTCGCTTTTAGCTCTTCGGGTACGGAAATGTCACACTCCACTAAACCATAGTACTCTCCACTACGAATGTTATTGATTATCTTATCGAGGTTGACGTAACCCCTCTCCGGATAGAGAGAAGAAAAGAAGATGGCGAGAAATGTCCTAACTTCTACATCCGAACGAACTCGCGCTTCCCACTCACACTGCCGAGTGGTGATGAGCTTATAGCCTAGAGCCTTGATGTAATCTTCTTTCCTTGCAGTGTCCACCCGGAGCTCTTCATTCGTCATGTTTCTGACACCTTTACCGTTCCCTCCTAGCTCGCACTCGTGCCCATGCCAGTAGCAACCGTGGAATTGGTACACCGTCCGACTCTGTTCGCTATAACCATCCACTGGTAGGTTGTGACAGCCTATCCTCATTTCTCCTCCATTCTGTTGGTGAAGGATGACCTCTCCTCTCTTCCACGATTGGAACTCTAACCAACCATGCGCCACTTTGCTGAACTTTTTAATAGGTTCTAGAGCAAAGCCTCGGCTCTCTAGCCTCCGCCTGGGATAACCCGTAGGCATATTCCCCATCATACAGTATAGGTAGAGGGCATTGGCATCAACTCCCAGAATGGACCTACAGGGTTTTGCGGATGTGCCATACATCTTCTCTCGAATAGAGGTCACTCCAACTTCATGATGTCTGTGAAAGATAATGCTCGGCCCTCCCACGAGGTTATCACGAAGAGTATGGTACAGACTTTTGCTCTCCTCATCGAACAGACATATGGGTTGTGAGTTGCAAAGTTCGCCTCGGAGAGACATTAACCTATGCAGCGGAAGAGCGGCTTGTGGAGGAGAGTAGCCATAAGGTCGGGCCTCCACCTCCATAAACAACCATCTGATAGCCAAGCCTGGAAGCGAGATTGCGGATTTCAACATGTCAATACCCTTTTGTCGATAGATAGAGCTCTGACGTGCAATGGCCTCGATGAATGGGGCCACATCGAGGTTGTTGTACCAGATGAGAAAATCCCTGAACGTTTCCATGTTCTCTCTTTCCCACACGACCTGACAGTGGTGATAATCTTGCTCGCTCAATTCTTGCTGAGTCAGCGAGTTGAAAAAACTCTCTCGGGGAGGGAGTCCATAATAATCCAACCTCAGGGAATCTACCCAGTCGTAAGGAAAGAATCCCTTACTCTCTGACACACCAAATGCCTTCAAGTATTTGGAGTAGTTGAAGCCCGGTGCGATAAAGTTGCATATGTCAAGGAACCTAAAACGTCTACTCTCCACGCAGGACATA
This sequence comes from Bugulina stolonifera, assembly GCA_935421135.1. Lineage (NCBI taxonomy): Eukaryota > Metazoa > Bryozoa > Gymnolaemata > Cheilostomatida > Bugulidae > Bugulina > Bugulina stolonifera. The sequence continues at coordinate 9,730,182 of OW285196.1, forward strand.
CTGTTAACACGCTTAACGATGAAGACAAAATCTTCTCCCTCCTCCTCTTGTAGAGAGCGAAGCAAAGGTCCCTTTAGTATATTTAGGTCATACTTTTGTGAGTTGAAACCAACCACCGGAACGCTGGAGATGTGCTGTTCTAACTCTCTTTCTAATCCGGAGAGACCGGACTTCACCCTGTAAGTCGAGACGTTAGAGAACTTTTCGTCAGCAAAGGCTTCTTCTCTATCCGCCCGATCCGCAAGGAAAGTAGAGAGTCGCTTGCGTACATCCCGGAATCTTTCTCCGAACAAATCTCCTGCCACGTCAGCAATCTTTGCTATGTATTGGACGAATTGACGAATGCACTTCGTTCCATCCTTGCTGTCGACACTCCTCACAAAACACTTGGCCTGCTCAAACCCCGGGACGTTAGAACATACAGATATGCTCAGTAACTCGTGTCTTGCACTAAAAGTCATTGTGGAGGTGTTAGTTTGTAGGTTGTCTTTTGGCATGAAGCATTCAATATCATAGGTGATATAGTAGGGGTAGTATAAGAGGTCGGGGTTCACCACCTCTATTCCCGCCACTCGCTTGAGTTTTGTGAATATGGTTGGCGGGGGTCCAAACGTTCCACCAGGGAAAACAAACACCGATGCTTCCTCTGGCGAGCACTTATGTCGCCGTAGGCTGGACAAACGTGTGAAAGCGCCATCGCACAACTTGCAGGTGAAACATCTGGCAAACGAATCAACATTCTTTATCCAGCTGAAGTGTTTTTCGTACATGTTGACAAAGAGTTTACGGGCTTTGTTTCGTGCCCCAGATGACCAAACTATCGGAGCTACCCCCTCATCAGTTAGGCAGAAGACTATTATAGATATGTCAAAATGATCTTCCAAGGCCAGCAGATCACTCGCGCCCACCCCGGGAAAGTCTGACAAAGTTGATGAGGGTGGGGAAGAAGATCTAGATTGTCTCATGTATTGTTTAAACAAGCGATGTGTTGTGGTCTGAGAGGGGCGATGACAGCAACATCCCTTCTTTGGGTCGCAGTTACAGTCATACATCATGGCCAAACATCTAAAGAAACACAATTTGTCTGGGTAGGGACGGGCACCTCCTCTGGCCCAAAAGTCTACATCTAGTGCTATCACATGTCGGTTGTTAAGTATGTAGTCTGGGAGTTTGCTCACTACACCACCCACCTTGCCAATCTCTAAGAGTTTATAGATGTAGAATGTCAAATTTGCAATGTGACGTAAAACCCAAGCGGTGTTCGGTCTCCTTTGTGCTGACCTCTCTCTCAAGTCGAGCTCCTGCACAGATTCGCAAAACTCTCTCATCTCATTCTCTGCTCTGATCAGTCTTGGCTTGGGGAAGAACGCGGCATTGTTGCTTGATGAGTGAAAGTAGCGCAACTCTCCACTGGTCTTATGCTCGAGGATGACTCCAGCGCTACAGTTAATCTTCACAGTACAAGGTACTCTCTTCCACATCGCTCTCAATTTAGTCCACACCTCTTCATCTCCTTCATCTTCACATTCCCCTCTCCACACTCGAACGTTGAGAATGTCTTCTACAGGACGAGAGTGTATTGTGGACCTGATCGAACTCCAATAGCGGGCTAGTAGCACCCCCATCTCATCCCCCTCTTCAGCTGTTGGAGGTTTGGACCAGAAAACATCATCAAACTTCTCTGCATCCCCCTCATCTTTTTCCGCCTTGGCCTCGCTATGAAATCGTCTCATGTGATGACCTAGCTTTCTCCTCCCATCAAAACATCCGCCACAAACCGGGCACTTGTGTGGGTGAGCCTGCGCATGCATTCTCTTCGTGTGCCTGTCTAGAGAAAACGCTGTTTTGAGAACCAGACCGCATAGTTGACAGGTGTGCTCGGCCTGACGAGAGCTCTCCCCCCCTATAAAAATACAAAATAGTAGGGTGTAAGTTATTCTTTTACCTCATACTACTATTAGCAATCCACAATTGTTACCAACTACCTCATTTAGCACTAACCTTTTTTACTTGTTGACATCTCTGATCAGGTGCTGACTAGTAGGCGAGTGTCTCTGTTTAGTCTCCCTATAAAAAATATATAGTAGTAGGGTGTAAGTTAATTTTTTTTTGTTTTTGGCTCAATAGCGTTATATACAATAGACACTTCACAATTGCTGCCGATTACCCTATTTAGCACTAACCTTATGTTGTACTTGTTGACATCTCTGATCAGGCGCTGACTAGTAGGTAGCTGTCTCTGTTTACTCTCACTCTGTTGACTAGAGGCTGATTGTTCATACTGCTAGAGTGAGAAACTCATACCTTAAATAGTAGTATTCAGTGGGCGGAGTCTAACCATTTCCCCACCCTTGGCAATACCACCCCGATGTGAATCCGAAGCCTCCCGATGTGAATCCGAAGCCTCCCGATGCACCCCAATGTGAATCCGAAGCCTCCCGATGCATCCCGATGTGATTCCGAAGCTTCCCGATGCATCCCGATGTGAATCCGAAGCTTCCCGATGCATCCCGATGTGATTCCGAAGCTTCCCGATGCATCCCGATGTGAATCCGAAGCCTCCCGATGTGAATCCGAAGCCTCCCGATGCATCCCGATGTGAATCCGAAGCCTCCCGATACATCCCGATGTGAATCCGAAGCTTCCCGATGCATCCCGATGTGATTCCGAAGCTTCCCGATGCATCCCGATGTGAATCCGAAGCTTCCCGATGCATCCCGATGTGATTCCGAAGCTTCCCGATGCATCCCGATGTGAATCCGAAGCTTCCCGATGCATCCCGATGTGAATCCGAAGCTTCCCGATGCATCCCGATGTGATTCCGAAGCTTCCCGATGCATCCCGATGTGAATCCGAAGCTTCCCGATGCATCCCGATGTGTTTCCGAAGCTTCCCGATGCATCCCGATGTGTCCCGATGTGTCAATTCACATCGGGGTGCATCGGGATGCATCGGGAGGCTTCGGAATCACATCGGGATGCATCGGGAAGCTTCGGATTCACATCGGGATGCATCGGGAAGCTTCGGAATCACATCGGGATGCATCGGGAAGCTTCGGATTCACATCGGGATGCATCGGGAAGCTTCGGATTCACATCGGGATGCATCGGGAAGCTTCGGAATCACATCGGGATGCATCGGGAAGCTTCGGATTCACATCGGGATGCATCGGGAAGCTTCGGAATCACATCGGGATGCATCGGGAAGCTTCGGATTCACATCGGGATGTATCGGGAGGCTTCGGATTCACATCGGGATGCATCGGGAGGCTTCGGATTCACATCGGGAGGCTTCGGATTCACATCGGGGTGCATCGGGAGGCTTCGGATTCACATCGGGGTGCATCGGGTCACATTGGGATTGGATAAAAAAAGGGAGGAGTCAAGAAATGAGCAGTTGTATAAAGGGAGAGTGGGATCACAGTCTCAGCATTCAAAGTTCAGCACATCACTACTGTACAGCTACACTACTACAATAGTACATTATCAATGGATACTGACAACATAGTCCAAAACCAAGAAGAGTTATTTGCGGGCTTAACGGACTCACAAATGGATGGAATTATTGAAGAAGAAAAGTGCAGTCAGAAGAGGAAAGAAGAGGTGGATGCGTTAAAAGAGGCACGGAAGAAGGGGAAAATAATAGGAGTGGGGAGTCTTGCCCGAAAGGATCTTTCTAACATGGCGGACTCTCCGTCCTCCCCGGAGCGGGCCTCGGATAGGGGCGAGACCACAACAACCAAGAAGAGGAAGAACCCAAAAGGAGATGAAATCTGTGCTAAGAAAAAGAAGAAACCCCAGGTGATTGTAATATCAGATGATGACGATGATGATGGCCACGGAGCCGATACGGCTACGGAAGAAATGGATGGTGGTGAGACGACGAAGGGAAAAAAAGCTACCAAGTCCCCTTGCAAGGGGAAGAAAAAGAGCGGGGGACTAAGCCTGGAGAAAGCTCGTGCAGTGGCGGCAACCCTAATGTAAGTAGCCCTATTCGTATATCTATAAATTACCGTACTATCTTTCTCCCGTTTAACCGCTTTGTCGGATCTATATACACCACTTTCGTTATTGTAGGAGCATGGGAGCGGAGAAGAGGAGCTCTCTGCAGACAACGGTAAAGCTGTCAGAGCTAGAGCCAGGAACTGTGCTAGAAGTGAGTGGAGGTTCGGTGGTTGAAACGGCATTCGGAAAAGCATTCTTAGCCAGGGCAAGCTATGTGGATGACAAGGGGATGAGACATTGCATCAGCTTTCACACCAACATTCGTCACGCCATGCCCAAGCTAGCGGATGTCAAAGAAGAGGAGCTAAAGGACCTTACCCTTCCACCTAGGATCATGGTGTACTTGGGACAGCAGGAGACCGCTAAAGGACAAAACACATTCAATCGTATCGAGAGCGTGTGCTCCCTGCCAGGAGCAGCCATGAAAAAGCTGGCCGGTGACTTGAGAAAGAAGACCTTGGCCCAGTTGGAAGAATTTTTTCGAGTGCAAACGCTATCTTCATTCCCCGTTGGTTCTGTGCTGGTGGTGACCGCGCTCCGACCCACATACGTCCCAAGATGCGGTGATGGTGATAATGCGAACAACTCCATTGCCACCTACGAGTGCCGGATTGGAAACGAAGAAAAAAAGGGAGAGGTCTTCCTTCCGGGACGTCTGGCAGTTTCGATGAAAGAGCTCCTCCGTGATGGTGTACAAGGGACAGAAGACTTCCAAGAGCGGGAGAACATTCTACGATTGTGCCATTCTAGATTCCATCCTCGGCGAGCGTCTCCTCCCCGCCACTGCACAGTTTTGAGGCAAAAACTTTTGTCATTCACACTCATTCGTGTCTACTTATCAATTGATTTTATATTATTACTCTCAAACTCGTGCATCGTTAGCCTTACTCATATTTTTCATAGTCGTATATCGGTTTTTATCGATTGATTTTATATTATTACTCTCAAACGTATTGAAAATTAAAACAAACTCGTGTATCATTACCCTTACTCATATTTTTCATAGTCGTATATCAAGTTTTTTATCGCTTGATTTTATATTATTACTCTCAAACGTATTGAAAATTAAAACAAACTCGCGTATCATTACCCTTACTCATATTTTTTTCGTAGTCACATATCAAGTTTTTTATCGATTGATTTTATATTATTACTCTCAAACGCATTGAAAATTAAAACAAACTCGTGTATCATTACCCTGACTCATATTTTTCATAGTCGCATATCATCTATTCTAGAATACATCACACACCATTACTCTAACCCGTATTTTCCTTCGCTTCACCCTACTCCAGCCGACGGTCCGCCCGCGAGGGCCGCGACGGGTCGTTGGGGCGGGAGGGCGGGGGAGGGGCGGGGGATGGGCGGGGGAGGGCGGCGTGGGGCCACGGCTGGACTCGCAAACGAGAACCGCCGCGAGGCGGAGGGCGAGGCGGAGGGGTTTGGGGTGGGGAGGGGCGGGGACGGGTGGAGGGAGGACGGGTGGGGTTCGCGGGGCGGGGGGGCGCGCGTACGCGCGCCCCCTCGCCCGAGCCGTGGGACGGGGCGAGGGCGGGGCGCGGGGTTTGCTCTTTAGACTGGGTTCCGCGGAACAGCCTATGAGGTTTTTGAAACCCCACCCGCGATTGGGGGGAGTAGGTTCTAGGGCTTTGCACATAGAGTGAGGTTTAGGGGAGAGGAGGGGCGAGAGGACGGGTGGGGTGGTCGTCCGCCCGGGGAGTTTTTGGATCTAGGGCTAATACGACGCGGAAATGGCCGGGTGTCTGTGTAGATCTGCACTGACTATACTACTGAAATGTTTTGATTCAATAATTTTTCCACTAATCAAGAGTTTAAATTCTTTCTACACTTTTGATAACATGATACTTAGTCACATATATTCACTTTTCTTTTTTATTTTAAGCATCAAGGAAGTGCAATTAGCAAGAAAACTTTTCATTTATTTGAGGGTATACTACAATGAGTAGACAACTTCTTCATATTTCTAAAAACTCCCATGAGTGAATGGAGGTAGTGGGTAGCCTATTTTCCAGTATTTTTCCAAAATACACATAGCATACTTGTGGTAGAACAATATTAGTGCCGGAAAAGAAATAAAGAACTAAATTTAGCATAAATTGTTTCCAATTATATTCCCCTACTCATGCAAGAGAGGACAACTCAGGAAGACTACCCAGCCTTTGGGGCTACTTCCACTTTAATGGTTCATTTAACTATCCTCAATGATGACGGACACAATTTTGTTAGTACAGAGCATCCATTAGATTGAAAGTTATAAATATTATATATCAGTCTCTAATGTGATGTCAAGGTCACACTACATGTAGTTGTGATTTGCTAGGTGAGTGAAGAGCTACTCAACAAATGGTCCAAGATGGCTGCCAACAAAGAACATATCCCTCTCAGTCTGCACATGTCTGCCATTGTTATGAAGTCTCTGACTCGGTTTGCTTTTGGCGATTTCTTTAAAGATGACAAGACTTTACTTGCATTCAGGAAGGACTATGATCATGTAAGTGAGCATACAGTGTACTTGCTGGTAGATGCAGAAGTTACGGAATCGTAGACAAGTCACATAGAACTCGCTCTTTGGTTAGCGTGTGGTAGCCGCAATGTGTGGCGATGGAACTATTGTTTTACTGGTCTGTCACTAGGGTCCATTGGACTAACTAATAGAATAGTGTGATAACTGACCAGTGACTAGTGATATATTGACTAGTGACCAGTAATATGTTGACCAGTGATATGTTGACTAGAAGTGTCCAGTGACCAATAATGTGTTACAGTGTTTCTGGACGATGGAGAATACTCTAGTAGATGGACCAATGAAACCAGGTGGTGATAAGGAGAAGAAGTTCAAACAAGGTATTGTTCTATTGTGGAGCTGAATAAGTCACTGCTAAATAATTGCAAAAAATAGAAAATTGTAATATTCTTCCTTCTTTATGGAATTCCAAATGCTTATTAAAAAATTTGTATCAGGTGACAATTATTTTATTTGCCATGATTGAACTGATATGGCAAGGTATAGAATAGTCTATAAAGCACAAGGAATCCTAAAGGTGAGCACTGTATTATACACCTGAACCCTTTGCCTGAGTGTGTCACCACGTCGTAACCACTACTTACCTACAACTACACAACCATCATGTAATACACTTACATGTATCTATGATAATACAGAAATGTTATTCACCTTCAGATTGTTGTCGATGGTTAGGTCTATGTTGTGCTCAGTGGGTTCAGTAGTCAGTTACATCATTCTCGTTAATTCATTTACGCTGTATGTGAAACTGAATTGTACAATTGACTGGAATATACGACTGATTTAGGTATCCAGCATCTGAAGAAAACCATATCCGAGGTCATCGAACAACGTAAGAAAGCTGAAATACCATCCGATGATAAAATATTTATCGGTGAGTCGGTTTTTTATCACTCATTGGCTGCAGTGTGTTTATAGTATCATTTGATCTAATGATGCACTGTTGTTTGTGATTAAATTTTTCATCGTACCTCTCAACTGATAGCCTAGGCATATCTTCAACACATGTTGCAGGTACTATATTATATCAGCCATATCATCCATCTTCCTCTAACTCTGCTATTCCCAGTAATATATCTCTTATGCTACCCACTAGACATACACGTTTCATTCTGTGTTCTGTAGATGCGTTGCTGGATAACTATACAGATGAGGACATGATATTTGATGATGTCATCACTTACCTGATTGGTGGATCTCATACATCTGCCTACTGTAAGTTATATATGACAGATTATTATACTGTGATAGTTCATGCAGAATTCTATCTTCATCATATTCCTCCATTATGAACAAATTTAAATTATACATTTTAATCTCCGACTCTGTCCAAATGTCCTGCTGATTATGTAAAATATACAGTATAAATATTTTATCTGCGAGTTCAGACTTATTGAGACAGAGTCGGGGATTTGTTTTGTAACTGATGGTGTCCGATTGTACCTGGTTTTCCTGAGCTGTGTGACCTTTAGCATGACCTTTTATACTTCGTCAACCTCCACTATACTAGTATTCAGCGATAGACTGACAGAATAGCTCTGAGTGACCAGTATTCGTTCTACTTGTGCCATTAGTTGACTGATATGAAGCGGTTCTTCTAATTTACATTGCACTAGATAATCGTCATGTATAATACATATTGTACTTGTAAGTATACTCACATTACTCTTGGAAGTATTTCTAGTACAGGTAAAGCTGTAAAGTATTGTTTTATTCTACAGTTCTAACCTGGGCTCTGTACTATCTGGCAATACACGAAGATGTACAGGAGAAGTTATATAAGGAGATAAGTAGACATTACAAAGGAGGTCCAATAACATACGATGTCATCAAACAGATGAGGTATGTATTTTGAAATCTCTGTAGATGATAATATACTATTGATGGTGTTAGATTCCACGTGAATATTGAACAGACACCTTCAGTGTGGTGCCACACTAGTTTGTGGTTGGTCAGGCAGTCCTAGTGAAGGCTCTCATTGTGAAGTGTCGGCAAAATATGTGGTCATCTTTATTTATTGGTGTCTCCTGATTGGCTAATACGAACCTAGAGACCAATGCTAGTGCTCATTTCATACATGTTCCCATGCATTGACATTTGACCTTCACCTGACATGTTATACCTACATGACGGTTATGGGTGGACTAGCTGTAGTACATATTTCCAGATCAAGTTCTTATGTTTTATGATCAGGATTTTGAACTAATATAATACAACATAAAAATAAATGATTTACAGTACTTTTGTTCGGATGTGTCTGATGTCTTCGCATCGCTTTACATTGTTTTATCTCAGTTACCTGGAGAAAGTGTCGAATGAAACTTTCCGTTGCTCAAGAATCGCCCCGTTTATGGCCCGTGTCGCGTCACATGACAGTATCCTTGGTGGACATCGGGTTCCCAAAAACGTGAGTTCATATCTCTGTCTAATGTAGGACTGCTATGATTATAATATTTGAGAGCTCCTCCCACATTGTGCGCTGTTAGTAAGAAAGCAGATGATGAAGAGAAACAATGTGTTGACTGCTGTGTATGCTCTCACTCGTTATCATTGCTTACTTTGTATTCACCATACAACTAGCATGCATAACACTAGTTGACATTGAAAGGGTTGGGTCGGCTGGGTTCAACTTGTATTGTCACACTTGTTTGATGCTACTCAACAATTCCAGCATATTATACTTGTATGTGATACACATTTGGTGTACGCTGACTGCATGAATATACGTATTTCTAGACGCCCATCATCACATGTGTTGGGAGAGTTATGATGGATGAGAATATTTGGTCAAACCCTAAAGAGTGAGTAAATTTCTATAGGAAATCTCTATTATGCATAGTACGTGTACAATACATGTATAATAGTTCTGTGTATTGATTTGCTTGGAGTTGTTTGCTCCTGTGAGTACAAGAGATAGTAACTCCAAAGCAAATAGTCACATAATGAACAGATGTCTGTTGTAGTCACAACGTACATGTCAAGTTCCCTTGATTTTAACCCATCCAAACTGCACCAACCCCCCCCCCCCCCCACCATCACTACCACCCACCCCACCCATTTCTTTCTATCAGGGGAACTTGACAGCGCAAGTATAGTGAATAATACCTACTAGCTAGATCGTTACCACACCAGCTGAGTAAAACATGCAGATCTTTAGCATTAGATATTGTCAAACTTCACATCATGGAATAGAATTTACCTGTACCTGCTCTGTTTATGTAGAATTCTCTATATAAATGTTACCAACTATTACAGTCAACCCCCCAGTTATAAATATTGAACAATTCTCCTATTTCTACCAGGTTCAACCCAGACAGGTTTGATAAGAAACCTCCAGCTTATGCATTTGAACCATTCGGGTTTGCTGGTAAGAGGAAGTGCCCAGGCTATCGGCTCTCAGAAATAGAGGGATACATGTTCATTATTCTCGCTGTTAAACAGTTCAAGGTATTAGTTCCTGTCTAATATTAGCTAGTTGTATACTAATAGACCATATGCTATCTAAAGACAGGATGTATGTTATATCTGAGAGGCCACTGATGTTATAATATAATTGCTCAATATTGAAGCTGATGTATGCAATAGTATAAATAGTAAAGGTACAGGCAGAGGTTAGCAATCACCTGCTACTGCCTGTCTTGTAAAGTTGCTTTCTCAATATAGAGAGGACAACTCTGTACCAACAATTATCAATGCTAGGTCTGTACCTTTTGCAATAAGCAAGCAGCCAACTTGGGATTCATTGTTTCTTCATAGAGTTATCTTCCCTTTGTCAAGTGCAGTCGCATTTAAAACATCTCCTGTCCTTTTCTGCTCCATCAAATCAAAGTCATTGTTTACGTTTTATATACAAGCCAACGAAACCAGAACTGCTTTTGTAAGTTTATCATTTCTTTATATTTACTGCAGATATCACTCGTACCTGGACAAGTTGTGAATAAACAGTATGGAGTGGTTACCAAACCTGCAGAGGAAATCTGGGTCACACTAAATAAAAGAACCTGAGGCTAACTGGTTACCCCTGCCCTAACCATTTGAGCTATGTATGTGTAATAATGTAATGGGATAAGAGAAATGAGGTAATATTGTATTCTGTAATGTGGAGATAACTTTGTTGGCAAAGTAGGTTTGCAGCGGTTTTTATTCTCTGAAGCTAACAGGATTCCATGGCTAAATAAATTATTCTTCTACCTAGATGATAAAGCAATATGTTACAAGTTACAGGTAGTCCATATAACAGTCTACATGGGCTACACCTACATCTGAGTTGTTCTCATATTTGTAGCTGCTGATATTATTATAATTTGGTTAGATATCCTTCTTCATATAAATATTAGCAAGGGTGAAAGGTCAAAGGTCATACATACATACATGTATGACTGTCTGGGTCTAGTCTCTTTCAGAAATATTTTGATGTTCCATGTTTATATACAATTATAAACACATTAGTAATTCTACATAATATGTATTAATTATTTGTAGCTTTTTATATTAACATTGGATCGAAATAAAGTGCTCACATTTTGCATAGTCCAAGAGTCAGATTTTAGATAGTCTGTAGGGCGTAACGTGATATGCATGTATCTCTATGGTTTAATGGATTCTAGGGCAGTTGAGTAAATTCTTTGAAGATTTAAGCATTTAAGATAACGTGTGACTTCAGTTAACATAGTAGAACACAGCCTGAACAACATTAAGTTCAAATACTGATGAATTAGAGAAACTTGTTTCACTGGTTAAACTGTGCATAATTGTTCATAATCATAGTTATTATCTTTTCAACAAAAAACAAGAGAAAACAACTTTGAAATTACTTGAGGCGATGTACATTTATTGTACATGTGTGTATGTAGGTGCCAGTTTTTATTACACCAATTGGAGATCAAGTTGCAACATTTTGCCAATACTAACAGAACTTCTTTATCCAGTTTCACCTGTATTCCCTGTTATAAAAAGTATTCATGCTGATATTTCAATATCTGCATACACAATAATAATGTTGTAGGTGAAGTCTATCAATGTTTATTCATGATTTAGCACAGAGCAGCAAAACTTCAGATTTATAATTTGTGTAATTGTTAGAGCTATACATGAAAAAGCATTTGCATTATAATGAATGTACACTATACATGTACATTATAGTAATATCAATTATCGCTCAGAGCATGTGACTACTGCTCATCTGTGAAGCTTCCTTTTTTAAGGTTGCTTAGCTGGTGTAGTGGGTAGCATGTTCTGTTCACTGTGCTAGGCGATTAGGTGCCGTAGAGGCCCCGGGTTCAAACCCCAGTCAGGAACTGGTATTTTCATGGATTTGAAACAAGTCTCTGACTGCATGCTCACAGACAAATTCCTTGCTAAAAATTCCATATATAATATCCATTACATTTAGATTGTGATATCCACTTCAATGAAGAATCCTGATTAGTTTAATCTCATTCCACAGAAGGAGTTGCTGCACAAATTGCTGACATTTGCATTTATAAACTTGTATATTAGATCATGTGAAGTACTTGTGGAACATCGCATTGCGAGAATGGTTCCTGTAAATTGCTTGCACCCACTTGTCCAGGAACCATAGAACACTAAGCTTACAGAAACCCCTACATTTGTAGGCATAGAAGCATCTGTCCAAATTCCAATGTGAGATCCACAGCTATGTGGTGGAGGGCATCGATCCAGGATCTTGTCTCCTGCAGCTCCAGTAAATCTGAACCAAGGTTTATTATTTATCTTCATAGTGCCAGTGTCACAGTTTGCACTCCCGCTGATTGGCAGTATCCTACTTCCACTGTGATCCATTCTCCAGCTTTCAGTCAGGTTGATAGCTGTCTGACATTCAGGTGGTTGTGGTCTAGATGTAGTGGTTGGTACGGTGGTAGTGGTTGTTGAATTGGTGGTGGTTGTTGGTGTAGTGGTGGTTGTTGGTGTAGTGGTGGTGTCTGAGTTGAAAGACGGCCTCTGAGCTAACATAGTTCTACACTCTTTTAACTTCCTCACCAGCTTCTCATAAAGTATCTTCTCCACAAATAACTGGGTCTCTCCATGTCCAGATATGAGTATGGCTCTCTTCAATCTCTGGAGATGTTGATCAGAACATTCTGCTGCCAGGATCTTCTGTATGATCTTCACTCTCTCCTCATACCTAGTGAACTCGAGGTACCTCTGAGGGTCGTCTGCTGCAATTCCAATACAGAAATGGATCACATATTGATGCACTGCATAATTATACTTACACAGTGCATAATGCTATAATATACCCTGTAACATTATGCCACACATTACACAGCCTACACATAAGTTAAAGGCAGCAAGAATCTTGGTCCAAGATTGTGTAGTAATTAGGAATATAAAGACTTTTCAAATGGTGCAGTTGTCTTTCTCGAGTGATATTCTGCTGGGATAGATATCCTTCTTTTACTGTTACATGTAATATTAAAGCTTAATACTATTTCTAAACAGTGCAGGCATTGGGTCAATGTCATTGCATAATGTTTGAATGTAACCATGTCACCACACTGATTCCATATAGACGTAAAATTTGAACCAATATTTTATGCCACAGCCCAAGTACCAAATATTAGGCCCTATAATATTATTTGACATGTTTTATTAAATCTATAAAATTGAAATACTAACTAGGAATTACTCACCCTGAAAAATAATTGTAGTAGTTTATTTGATAGATGATAAAGAAAATTCACTTAGTGTATTTGTAAAAAATGGTAGATGGTAGTAGTATAGTCAGTGCAGATCTACACAGACACCCGGCCATTTCCGCGTCGTATTAGCCCTAGATCCAAAAACTCCCCGGGCGGACGACCACCCCACCCGTCCTCTCGCCCCCTCCTCTCCCCTAAACCTCACTCTATGTGCAAAGCCCTAGAACCTACTCCCCCCCATCGCGGGTGGGGTTTCAAAAACCTCATCGGCTGTTCCGCGGAACCCAGTCTAAAGAGCAAACCCCGCGCCCTCGCCCCGTCCCACGGCTCGGGCGAGGGGGCGCGCGTACGCGCGCGCCCCCCGCCCCGCGAACCCCACCCGTCCTCCCTCCACCCGTCCCCGCCCCTCCCCACCCCTCCCCTCCGCCTCGCCCTCCGCCTCGCGGCGGTTCTCGTTTGCGAGTCCAGCCGTGGCCCCACGCCGCCCTCCCCCCGCCCATCCCCCGCCCCTCCCCCGCCCTCCCGCCCCAACGACCCGTCGCGGCCCTCGCGGGCGGACCGTCGGCTGGAGTAGGGTGAAGCGAAGGAAAATACGGGTTAGAGTAATGGTGTGTGATGTATTCTAGAATAGATGATATACGACTATGAAAAATATGAGTAAGGGTAATGATACGCGAGTTTGTTTTAATTTTCAATACGTTTGAGAGTAATAATATAAAATCAAGCGATAAAAAACTTGATATACGACTATGAAAAATATGAGTAAGGGTAATGATACACGAGTTTGTTTTAATTTTCAATACGTTTGAGAGTAATAATATAAAATCAATCGATAAAAACCGATATACGACTATGAAAAATATGAGTAAGGCTAACGATACACGAGTTTGAGAGTAATAATATAAAATCAATTGATAAGTAGACACGAATGAGTGTGAATGACAAAAGTTTTTGCCTCAAAACTGTGCAGTGGCGGGGAGGAGACGCTCGCCGAGGATGGAGTCTAGAATGGCACAATCGTAGAATGTTCTCCCGCTCTTGGAAGTCTTCTGTCCCTTGTACACCATCACGGAGGGGAGGAGCTCTTTCATCGAAACTGCCAGACGTCCCGGAAGGAAGACTTCTCCCTTTTTTTCTTCGTTTCCAATCCGGCACTCGTAGGTGGCAATGGAGTTGCTCGCATTATCACCATCACCGCATCTTGGGACGTATGTGGGTCGGAGCGCGGTCACCACCAGCACAGAACCAACGGGGAATGAAGATAGCGTTTGCACTCGAAAAAATTCTTCCAACTGGGCCAAGGTCTTCTTTCTCAAGTCACCGGCCAGCTTTTTCATGGCTGCTCCTGGCAGGGAGCACACGCTCTCGATACGGTTGAATGTGTTTTGTCCTTTAGCGGTCTCCTGCTGTCCCAAGTACACCATGATCCTAGGTGGAAGGGTAAGGTCCTTTAGCTCCTCTTCTTTGACATCCGCTAGCTTGGGCATGGCGTGACGAATGTTGGTGTGAAAGCTGATGCAATGTCTCATCCCCTTGTCATCCACATAGCTTGCCCTGGCTAAGAATGCTTTTCCGAATGCCGTTTCAACCACCGAACCTCCACTCACTTCTAGCACAGTTCCTGGCTCTAGCTCTGACAGCTTCACCGTTGTCTGCAGAGAGCTCCTCTTCTCCGCTCCCATGCTCCTACAATAATGAAAGTGGTGTATATAAATCCGACAAAGTGGTTAAACGGGAGAAAGATAGTACGGTAATTTATAGATATACGAATAGGGCTACTTACATTAGGGTTGCCGCCACTGCACGAGCTTTCTCCAGGCTTAGTCCCCCGCTCTTTTTCTTCCCCTTGCAAGGGGACTTGGTAGCTTTTTTTCCCTTCGTCGTCTCACCACCATCCATTTCTTCCGTAGCCGTATCGGCTCCGTGGCCATCATCATCATCATCTGATATTACAATCACCTGGGGTTTCTTTTTTTTCTTAGCACAGATTTCATCTCCTTTTGGGTTCTTCCTCTTCTTGGTTGTTGTGGTCTCGCCCCTATCCGAGGCCCGCTCCGGGGAGGACGGAGAGTCCGCCATGTTAGAAAGATCCTTTCGGGCAAGACTCCCCACTCCTATTATTTTCCCCTTCTTCCGTGCCTCTTTTAACGCATCCACCTCTTCTTTCCTCTTCTGACTGCACTCTTCTTCTTCAATAATTCCATCCATTTGTGAGTCCGTTAAGCCCGCAAATAACTCTTCTTGGTTTTGGACTATGTTGTCAGTATCCATTGATAATGTACTATTGTAGTAGTGTAGCTGTACAGTAGTGATGTGCTGAACTTTGAATGCTGAGACTGTGATCCCACTCTCCCTTTATACATCTGCTCATTTCTTGACTCCTCCCTTTTTTTTATCCAATCCCAATGTGACCCGATGCACCCCGATGTGAATCCGAAGCCTCCCGATGCACCCCGATGTGAATCCGAAGCCTCCCGATGTGAATCCGAAGCCTCCCGATGCATCCCGATGTGAATCCGAAACCTCCCGATGCACCCCGATGTGAATCCGAAGCCTCCCGATGCACCCCGATGTGAATCCGAAGCCTCCCGATGCATCCCGATGTGAATCCGAAGCTTCCCGATGCATCCCGATGTGATTCCGAAGCTTCCCGATGCATCCCGATGTGAATCCGAAGCTTCCCGATGCATCCCGATGTGATTCCGAAGCTTCCCGATGCATCCCGATGTGAATCCGAAGCTTCCCGATGCATCCCGATGTGATTCCGAAGCTTCCCGATGCATCCCGATGTGAATCCGAAGCTTCCCGATGCATCCCGATGTGATTCCGAAGCTTCCCGATGCATCCCGATGTGATTCCGAAGCTTCCCGATGCATCCCGATGTGTCCCGATGTGTCAATTCACATCGGGGTGCATCGGGATGCATCGGGAAGCTTCGGATTCACATCGGGATGCATCGGGAGGCTTCGGATTCACATCGGGAGGCTTCGGATTCACATCGGGAGGCTTCGGATTCACATCGGGGTGGTATTGCCAAGGGTGGGGAAATGGTTAGACTCCGCCCACTGAATACTACTATTTAAGGTATGGGTTTCTCACTCTAGCAGTATGAACAATCAGCCTCTAGTCAACAGAGTGAGAGTAAACAGAGACAGCTACCTACTAGTCAGCGCCTGATCAGAGATGTCAACAAGTACAACATAAGGTTAGTGCTAAATAGGGTAATCGACAGCAATTGTGAAGTGTCTATTGTATATAACGCTATTGAGCCAAAAACAAAAAAAATTAACTTACACCCTACTACTATATATTTTTTATAGGGAGACTAAACAGAGACACTTACCTACTAGTCAGCACCTGATCAGAGATGTCAACAAGTAAAAAAGGTTAGTGCTAAATGAGGTAGTTGGTAACAATTGTGGATTGCTAATAGTAGTATGAGGTAAAAGAATAACTTACACCCTACTATTTTGTATTTTTATAGGGGGGGAGAGCTCTCGTCAGGCCGAGCACACCTGTCAACTATGCGGTCTGGTTCTCAAAACAGCGTTTTCTCTAGACAGGCACACGAAGAGAATGCATGCACAGGCTCACCCACACAAGTGCCCGGTTTGTGGCGGATGTTTTGATGGGAGGAGAAAGCTAGGTCATCACATGAGACGATTTCATAGCGAGGCCAAGGCGGAAAAAGATGAGGGGGATGCAGAGAAGTTTGATGATGTTTTCTGGTCCAAACCTCCAACAGCTGAAGAGGGGGATGAGATGGGGGTGCTACTAGCCCGCTATTGGAGTTCGATCAGGTCCACAATACACTCTCGTCCTGTAGAAGACATTCTCAACGTTCGAGTGTGGAGAGGGGAATGTGAAGATGAAGGAGATGAAGAGGTGTGGACTAAATTGAGAGCGATGTGGAAGAGAGTACCTTGTACTGTGAAGATTAACTGTAGCGCTGGAGTCATCCTCGAGCATAAGACCAGTGGAGAGTTGCGCTACTTTCACTCATCAAGCAACAATGCCGCGTTCTTCCCCAAGCCAAGACTGATCAGAGCAGAGAATGAGATGAGAGAGTTTTGCGAATCTGTGCAGGAGCTCGACTTGAGAGAGAGGTCAGCACAAAGGAGACCGAACACCGCTTGGGTTTTACGTCACATTGCAAATTTGACATTCTACATCTATAAACTCCTAGAGATTGGCAAGGTGGGTGGTGTAGTGAGCAAACTCCCAGACTACATACTTAACAACCAACATGTGATAGCACTAGATGTAGACTTTTGGGCCAGAGGAGGTGCCCGTCCCTACCCAGACAAATTGTGTTTCTTTAGATGTTTGGCCATGATGTATGACTGTAACTGCGACCCAAAGAAGGGATGTTGCTGTCATCGCCCCTCTCAGACCACAACACATCGCTTGTTTAAACAATACATGAGACAATCTAGATCTTCTTCCCCACCCTCATCAACTTTGTCAGACTTTCCCGGGGTGGGCGCGAGTGATCTGCTGGCCTTGGAAGATCATTTTGACATATCTATAATAGTCTTCTGCCTAACTGATGAGGGGGTAGCTCCGATAGTTTGGTCATCTGGGGCACGAAACAAAGCCCGTAAACTCTTTGTCAACATGTACGAAAAACATTTCAGCTGGATAAAGAATGTTGATTCGTTTGCCAGATGTTTCACCTGCAAGTTGTGCGATGGCGCTTTCACACGTTTGTCCAGCCTACGGCGACATAAGTGCTCGCCAGAGGAAGCATCGGTGTTTGTTTTCCCTGGTGGAACGTTTGGACCCCCGCCAACCATATTCACCAAACTCAAGCGAGTGGCGGGAATAGAGGTGGTGAACCCCGACCTCTTATACTACCCCTACTATATCACCTATGATATTGAATGCTTCATGCCAAAAGACAACCTACAAACTAACACCTCCACAATGGCTTTTAGTGCAAGACACGAGTTACTGAGCATATCTGTATGTTCTAACGTCCCGGGGTTTGAGCAGGCCAAGTGTTTTGTGAGGAGTGTCGACAGCAAGGATGGAACGAAGTGCATTCGTCAATTCGTCCACTACATAGCAAAGATTGCTGACGTGGCAGGAGATTTGTTCGGAGAAAGATTCCGGGATGTACGCAAGCGACTCTCTACTTTCCTTGCGGATCGGGCGGATAGAGAAGAAGCCTTTGCTGACGAAAAGTTCTCTAACGTCTCGACTTACAGGGTGAAGTCCGGTCTCTCCGGATTAGAAAGAGAGTTAGAACAGCACATCTCCAGCGTTCCGGTGGTTGGTTTCAACTCACAAAAGTATGACCTAAATATACTAAAGGGACCTTTGCTTCGCTCTCTACAAGAGGAGAAGGGAGAAGATTTTGTCTTCATCGTTAGGCGTGTTAACAGTATGTCCTGCGTGGAGAGTAGACGTTTTAGGTTCCTTGACATATGCAACTTTATCGCACCGGGCTTCAACTACTCCAAATACTTGAAGGCATTTGGCGTGTCAGAGAGTAAGGGATTCTTTCCTTACGACTGGGTAGATTCCCTGAGAAGGTTGGATTATTATGGACTCCCTCCCCGAGAGAGTTTTTTCAACTCGCTGACTCAGCAAGAATTGAGCGAGCAAGATTATCACCACTGTCAGGTCGTGTGGGAAAGAGAGAACATGGAAACGTTCAGGGATTTTCTCATCTGGTACAACAACCTCGATGTGGCCCCATTCATCGAGGCCATTGCACGTCAGAGCTCTATCTATCGACAAAAGGGTATTGACATGTTGAAATCCGCAATCTCGCTTCCAGGCTTGGCTATCAGATGGTTGTTTATGGAGGTGGAGGCCCGACCTTATGGCTACTCTCCTCCACAAGCCGCTCTTCCGCTGCATAGGTTAATGTCTCTCCGAGACGAACTTTGCAACTCGCAACCCATATGTCTGTTCGATGAGGAGAGCAAAAGTCTGTACCATACTCTTCGCGATAACCTCGTGGGAGGGCCAAGCATTATCTTTCACAGACATCATGAAGTTGGAGTGACCTCTATTCGAGAGAAGATGTATGGCACATCCGCAAAACCCTGTAGGTCCATTCTGGGAGTTGATGCCAACGCCCTCTACCTATACTGTATGATGGGGAATATGCCTACGGGTTATCCCAGGCGGAGGCTAGAGAGCCGAGGCTTTGCTCTAGAACCTATTAAAAAGTTCAGCAAAGTGGCGCATGGTTGGTTAGAGTTCCAATCGTGGAAGAGAGGAGAGGTCATCCTTCACCAACAGAATGGAGGAGAAATGAGGATAGGCTGTCACAACCTACCAGTGGATGGTTATAGCGAACAGAGTCGGACGGTGTACCAATTCCACGGTTGCTACTGGCATGGGCACGAGTGCGAGCTAGGAGGGAACGGAAAAAGTGTCAGAAACATGACGAATGAAGAGCTCCGGGTGGACACTGCAAGGAAAGAAGATTACATCAAGGCTCTAGGCTATAAGCTCATCACCACTCGGCAGTGTGAGTGGGAAGCGCGAGTTCGTTCGGATGTAGAAGTTAGGACATTTCTCGCCATCTTCTTTTCTTCTCTCTATCCGGAGAGGGGTTACGTCAACCTCGATAAGATAATCAATAACATTCGTAGTGGAGAGTACTATGGTTTAGTGGAGTGTGACATTTCCGTACCCGAAGAGCTAAAAGCGAAGTTCTCTGAGATGGCACCTATTTTCAAGAATATAAACGTGGGAAGAGAACACCTTAGCGAACACATGCGCGTTTTTGCCGAACAGAACGGATTCTTGAAGAGACCTCAGCGAATGCTCGTGGGGAGTCTTTTTGGCGAGCGAATCACACTACTCTCCGATCTGGCTAGATGGTATCTAGATCAAGGTTTGATAATTACCAGGATCTATCAGTTTGTTCACTTTATCCCACGAGCCATCTACAAAGACTTTGGTTCTTCGGTCTCAGACGCAAGAAGAGGTGGGGATGTGAACCCCGACCTGGCCCTCTTGGCCAGCACCAGCAAGCTCGTTGGGAATTCAGCCTACGGAAAGACCATAACAAATAAAGAGAAACATAAGACTGTCAAGTATGTGGAGACAGTAGAGGAGGCGGCTGTCAAAGTGAGGAGTAGGCACTTTTCTAGTCTCAACGAAGTTGATGAAAACTACTTTGAGATAGAGCTTCACAAGAAAAAGGCAAGTGTTGACTTTTTTTTTATTTTGATTCTTGATTTGACGAAACTTTTTCTGAGTGGTAGGGTAAACTCTCTCTCTCTCTTTCTTTCTTTTAGATTCGAATGGATGTTCCATCTGTCGTAGGATTCGTTATCCTCCAGAGAGCCAAGTTGAGAATGCTAGAATTCTACTACGACTTTATGGATAGGTAAGTAGAACTAGACTATACAAAGATTTTATCAAATCCTTCTCTATTTATTCTTTGGTGTCAACCCCAACCCCCCCCCCCCTACAACCCGTCCGTTTTATTTTCACAGATTCGTCAGCAGAGAGGACTTTGAGTACGTAGAAATGGACACGGATAGCGCTTACATGGCTCTGAGTGCTCGTAGTATAGATGAGGTCATCCGAAAAGATAAAAAAGAAGAGTTCTACAGAGAATATGGTAGATGGTTTCCCAGACCCTTCTGCGATAGGCACAAGGAAGACTTTATCACGACCAAGGTGCTCGGCCAAGAGTGGGAGATGAGGGAATGTTGTGAGAAGGTGCAACGATACGAAACACGAACCCCCGGCCTGTTTAAGGAGGAGTTTCGGGGGGAGGGGGTCATCGCGCTCAACTCAAAAACATACTTTTGCTGGTCCGCTGATGGTGATAGCAAGTATAGCAGCAAAGGACTAAACAAAAGAGGAAACGCCCTAACCAAAGAGAAGTTCCTCTCCGTGCTCAGGACAGGGGAGTCGGTGAGAGGGGACAATCGGGGTTTTATCAGAAGAGGAAACCAAACGTATAGCTACACCCAGCTAAAGACCGGACTCACCTACTTCTATGGTAAGCGGAAGGTTGCAGAAGACGGGGTGAGTACGAGTCCTATAGAATGCTAGTACTGATTTCTCGGAGATGAGACTACTTCATTCGATAAATTGGAGAGTAAACGAACAGTGCATCATAACCCTTGTACATATACCCGTATAATTTTTTTCACATTCACTCTCTATTGTAAGGGGTCTCCGTCCTCAAAACGGAGGGTTTACCGGTTGTAGCCTTAAAACCGAGCAATAAAACACTAGCTAATACATTAAAAACCATTTACCTCTCCAAACCAAAGGGGTAGACGGTACTAGCGCAGCTTCCGCTCATACTCACCCCTTATCAGTTCACATTTCTTCTATTGTCTTCATTCGTAGGTGGGGGGTGACATCGCACGCGCATGATGCGCTCTCTCCCTATCGTAGTTTGCTACCCGGGGGAAAGTGGACGCGGTGGTCAAAGAAATTGGTGGCGAGTCAACGACATCATCGTAGAGGCGGGTCTATTTGTAGGATGATGATGATGATGATGATGATGATGACGATGGCGATGAGAAGACAAGCATCCATCTATCCCGTTTATCTATTTCTATTTCTACCCCTCCGAGCGATGATGTCGTCGGCTAACCTCCTCGCGAAGTCTACGGTTTGAAGCGCGGAAGAGCCACCGCCTTCACTTTCTCTCGCCGCTCGTCACGGGGACGGGCGATTTCCCTAGGGGAGGGTCCGGGGGAAATGAGGGTTAAGGCGCGAGTCTTTCATCGAAGGTCCGGGGGCGCTCGAACGGAGGAGCGCGCGAGTGCGGTGTCACCCCGACCAGTTCAGTCTCAACAGTCCCCGGCGAAGAAATCATCCGGAAGCACCACCACCACCACTCGGTAAGTTTTTTATAGTAGTATAGTCAGCGTCGTAAACTCTGCACGGGCACTCCGCACGGGTGTAGCCTATCATTACTCTAACCCGTATTTTCCTTCGCTTCACCCTACTCCAGCCGACGGTCCGCCCGCGAGGGCCGCGACGGGTCGTTGGGGCGGGAGGGCGGGGGAGGGGCGGGGGATGGGCGGGGGGAGGGCGGCGTGGGGCCACGGCTGGACTCGCAAACGAGAACCGCCGCGAGGCGGAGGGCGAGGCGGAGGGGAGGGGTGGGGAGAGGTGGGGAGGGGCGGGGACGGGTGGAGGGAGGACGGGTGGGGTTCGCGGGGCGGGGGGGCGCGCGCGTACGCGCGCCCCCTCGCCCGAGCCGTGGGACGGGGCGAGGGCGGGGCGCGGGGTTTGCTCTTTAGACTGGGTTCCGCGGAACAGCCAATGAGGTTTTTGAAACCCCACCCGCGATGGGGGGGAGTAGGTTCTAGGGCTTTGCACATAGAGTGAGGTTTAGGGGAGAGGAGGGGGCGAGAGGACGGGTGGGGTGGTCGTCCGCCCGGGGAGTTTTTGGATCTAGGGCTAATACGACGCGGAAATGGCCGGGTGTCTGTGTAGATCTGCACTGACTATACTACTGATGGTTACAATTACAATCGTATTGTCTGTCACCCACTATAGTGTCTACTAGACTAACTCTTCGGGGACAGAGAGTGTCGAGTGTCGACTAGAATTGAATGTTCATTTCCACATTCAGCTCCATGCTCCATGAAACACACAGTAATTGTCTCCTCATAACTGGCTGCACTTGTGAAAGAGACAAAGCTGGATATTTGATCTGCCAGATTGAATTTGTACAACAGGTCATCTCAGGCTTACCAAGTCTCCCTGATTCTTCAGGAGACTCCCTGATTTTCAACTCAAAATTTGGTACCCCACCCCAACCAAAATGGACACCCCCAACCCAAATGCTGAATCTCCCTGATTTTCATCAGTGGAACTTGGCAAGCCTGGGTCATCTGCAATTCAAACTAATTACTTACCGTCACTGAAGAGGTTGTAGGGTGCATCCACTTCCTCCACATGGCAATTAACAGTTAGTATGTATACGCAGATGAACAGAACCGTCATACATAGTCGTGGTGCCATTTTGGTTCAACAACTCTCCGTATATTGTAGTGAATCAGCCGCCGTGTCTGGATAGCTACACATTTAACTAACTATACAACTACACGCACTACCCTTCCATGCCTAGTGCTAACTAACTCTACAGCTACATGCTTTACCCCTTCTATGCCTATTATTATATCTACTATTGTATTCTTATCAACCAATCATGTCGCTGTATTATCTACTGCTATTGTATTGGTGCACATGCTTATTATTATCTAATTATACTTGCCTAGCATATTCACAGCTATGTAATCATCACCTGATTATTTGTCTAAGTCTGTTGCTTGTATACACTTCTGGGCCGATGTCTCTAAACATGGCTATATTTATATTATATTATCTATACTGGACTATTGTAAGCACTTTTTGTGCAAGGCCGACCCTTTTGGTGGCCGACGTCAGGCGGAACTACTCCATGTTGTTGCATAAGTTCCGGCCCGATACTTTATCGTACCGTTTTCCGGAAGTGTTATTAGCATAAAAGCCAGCACATTTTCTGTATCAAATCAGTTGTTGATTGCCCTTTAATAAAGCAACATCTCCTAACTCAACCTAGAGGCTTACTCTTGCAGGCGGGTAACTCTACCCACAGATCTTCTTAGATCTAAGCGGCTCGAGCTGATCCTCATACTCGTTTAAGCAACTCTTTCAACACTCCTTGTGAGTTCTACATCATCGGACTTAAGCCGATCCCGGATTCCTTATGAATCTAGCGTCGGGCCTAAGTCCTTAGATTACTACTACTTCTTTCTACACTCCTTTGGAGTATAAACCTACAGACCTACGTCGACCCTGGACTCTTTCATGAGTCTCAGCTTCGCTCTACGTCATTATCAACCATAATAAAGCATTAACTAACTGTTCACTTTTTATGTAATGTGTGGAAATTAATTTGGTCGTCCTCTACCAACCTCCAAGCACTTCCCATACCCATGCCATATTGGCACTCGTATGTAACACAGCTCAAAACATTACAACATTTCAGAGCTATGTGAAACAGTGGTAGCGCAGGATGAAACCACAGTTATTTATGTTATTATAAAGCTGGTGTAGCTCCTTTTTTAAGTTGTCCTAATTGCAACTGGGCTTCCTTGGCGGTCAGTCCAAAACGAGCATGAAGGGCTCCAAAAATGCCTTCAGTAGTGCCGGGTCGGCCGCACTCTTGTGCGGGGCCCTTGAGAGCTTCTCTCAGACGTAGATAAGTTGATGCGGGATTCCAGTCGTTGGCCTCAGCTATGGTCAAAAACTGCTCTATAAAGAATTTGACATCTCCTTGCTTGTCGAATTGTCCGTACAAATACTGCTACTAAGTGTACGTGTATAATATTGTAATGGTTCAGGACATTTGTATATACGACTCCAGCCACCCTGATGGACCTTATAGCACCCTAAGTGCCTAGTAGTTGCCACAGCACTACTCATCTAACACTTACTCTCTTGCACTTAGTTGTTTCTATATTCATACTTGCCTTGTATTGCTTGAAAATGTTCCAGCAGGAGTTGTCTGCTTAATGAAAGACAAAATAAAACAGGATGTCTAACAACCTTTTGTTATTTCTACTATAGAGAGACATCCTTTATCGATATTAAAATGTATATGGGGGGGGGGGGGGGAGGAGGAGGAGGTGGTTTATCTCCTCTTTCCTGTTGTCGGTTAACAAGGACCAAGTGCAGGTGGTGCAGGTGGCTTCTTCCCTGTTGTACATAGTGCTGAACTATCCTTGGAGTTGTATTCTCTTGGGAGAGACAGTGTATTGGTTAGATAAATTCTGTGAGCATATGTATTGTGTGCTAAAGGCTCCAAACAGTATTGGAGTTGTGGCGAATTATTGTGAAAAGTAACTCTCATACAGAAAGTATCTTGCTTTAGGGAATTCTGCAAATATAATAGAAGTGATGAAGTACTGAAGTTGTGATGTTTTGATGTTTGACCAGCCACTCAGAACAGTATAATTTATAGAAGCAGTTTTAGTAGACAATTCATACTTACTACCAGACTTCTTCAACCAGAATATTATTCTAACTCAGTGAACTATTGGAATAGGCAATATCAACAAGAATTAGTAGATGTATCTGCATGTACTGTACATGTACATGTAGATATTAGAATTAGTAGATGTATCTGCATGTACTGTATACAATGTATTCATATAGTATTGTGGTGGAACTGTCCAGCCGTGTGTGTGGGCTGATTGCCGCTATACATGCAGTCGTTGAAGCTTCCTTTTTAGGGGTTGCCGAGATGGCCGTGATGGTAGCGGCTTCAGACACATGCTAGGCGCAGTGCCGGAGGTTGGCGGTTCAAGACCACATTGCTCCCAGGAAAAAGTCCACAACAGTATGCATCATGAGACAGCCAGAGATAAGTGCTGTACTACCTAGCAATAAACACAATTCAGGGAATCTAAACTAATTGCTGTAGGAGGAATCATTTGGAGTTGTCGTACCCTGCCCATGGGATGACAACTCCACAAAAAGGGTTCACATGATTTAAGCAAACCTATTACAATGTTGTTATTATAGTTTGTCACAGCGGTTCACACACAGAGACACTTATATAGTTACTGGAATCTTAGATAAAATGCAGCATTTATACTACACTGTCTATTCTTCGTACAATGAGGCTAAATATGAAGGTGTGATTTGTTTGATGCACTTACATGCACGTGTGTGAGTAGAACACAGCCTGAACAATTAGGTTAGGGAGAGCTGCTATATTACCGGTCAATATTGTACAATAATCTTGATGAAGTGGTCTTCTTTTTTAAAAAATATTGCAGGAGGACATAACTTTAAAATTATTTACTTATGACATTTAGTAATACGACGTGCAGGTTGCTACTGTGCATCACACTAATGGAGGACCAAGTCGAGCACTCGCAGAACTTTTTTATCTAAACGCAGCTTCACGTGTATTTTCTGTAATAAAAAAAGATTTTGTTGGTTATCCAATATCTACAAAGAATATCATTTGTTAAAAAATGGGTTAAAAAATGGTGTTGACTGTTAAAATCTCACTGTCATCGGATAAAATTATTTTATGCTAAAATTAGTCGTGGACAGTTATAATGGGCATAAAAATGTATCAAACTATCCAACACAAATAAACCATGTGTTTCATGTATTACTTGTTGGAGAGCTCGTTAGCCTCTGCTACTCAATTTTATCTATGTATATGAAAGAAAAAAATAGTTGTGAAATTCCAACATACTTTGAATAGTGGGAATAAAACATTGTCACACAGGCACAAGTAGAATATCCAGTATCGAGTTACAGTTTTTATTGCAATCAAATTTCAAATATTAACAGAATAACAGAATGGTGTAAAATGATATGCATAAAATGTTAGACTACAAAATATTTTGCTTTTGAAGATTAATAAAAAAGTCCTCGTCACTACTGTCTGTTATAATTTCTACTATTTGGAAAGACTATCAGCACCTGTGCGTATTCATGTAGTTCATATGGTACGCAGCCCATAATTCGCGGTCGACTTTAATATGGGCTATTTCCCTGTCATTCCACAGAAACTACTATAACAGTCCATATTTCCCATCCACCTGTAGATGAGATCATGGGGTTCCTCAGAACATCTCATCACACGGATATCCTGGGTATATACGTTACACTTGTTATTCCAGGAAAAGAAGGCATCCACAGTAGTTGCCACTCCTACCTCTGAAGGCATTGGTTCATCAGTCCAGACTCCCGTGTGAGATCCACAGCTGTAATCTGGTGGACACCTGTCCAACAACTTAGTTACCTGCAGCTCCAGTAAATCTGAACCAAGGTCTACCATTTGTTTTCATATCCCTTGTATCACAATTAACTGGTTCTATGCTACTTCCATTGTGATCCAGGATCCAGCTTACAGTCAAGTTGATAGCTCTCTGACATTCACGGGGTTGTGGTTTAGATGCAGTCTCATAGATGAACTGATAGCTACATGTATTTTAGTTAACTACATCTACTTTATTGAAACCCAGATTTTGGTACCACATACAAACTGCACCAACCCCCACCACCACTATCACTACCACCCATCCCACTCAAAAGCTGAATCTCTCTGGTTTATTTCTATCAGGGGAACTTGGCAGTGCAAGTATGGTGAATAATACCTAGATAGCTAGACAGTGACATGAAGTTATCACACCAGCTGAGTAAAAGATGCGAGTCGTTAGCATTAGATAGTATCAAACATCACACCATTGAATAGATTTTACTTGTATATTATGCTCTGTTTATGTAGAATTCTCTATATAAATGTTACCAACTATTACAGTCAACCCCTAGTTATAAATATTGAACAATTCGCCTATTTCTACCAGGTTCAACCCAGACAGGTTTGATAAGAAACCTCCAGCTTATGCATTTGAACCATTCGGGTTTGCTGGTAAGAGGAAGTGCCCAGGCTATCGGCTCTCAGAAATGGAGGGATACATGTTCATTATTCTCACTGTTAAACAGTTCAAGGTATTAGTTCCTGTCTAATATTAGCTAGTTGTATACTAATAGACCATATGCTATCTAAAGACAGGATGTATGTTATATCTGAGAGGCCACTGATGTTATAATATAATTGCTCAATATTGAAGCTGATGTATGCAATAGTATAAATAGTAAAGGTACAGGCAGAGGTTAGCAATCACCTACTACTGCCATGTCTGGTAAAGTTGCTTTCTCAATATAGAGAGGACAACCTGTACCAACAATTATCAATGCTAGGTCTGTATCTTTTGCAATAAGCAAGCAGCCAACTTGGGATTCATTGTTTCTTCATAGAGTTATCTTCCCTTTGTCAAGTACAATCACATTTAAAACATCTCATATCCTTTTCTGCTCCATCAAATCAAAGTCATTATTTATGTTTTATATACATTTTGTACATGCCAATGAAACCAGGACTGCTTTTGTAAACTTATCATTTCTTTATATTTACTGCAGATATCACTTGTACCTGGACAAGTTGTGAATAAACAGTATGGAGTGGTTACTAAGCCTGCAGAGGAAATATGGGTCACACTAAATAAAAGAACCTGAGGCTAACTGGTTGCCCATGCCCCAACTATTAGCTATGTACATTGTATGTGTATCATATTACCCTACTACTCAGTTAAAGAAGCTCCAGCCGGTCCCAATGTTAAACTGAGATGATGTTGTGTTATGTAATGTGGAGATAACTTTGTTTATCAGGCTTGTTAGCACCAGGATTTTTATCCATTGAAAGTAGAGTAACTTGTAGAATACAGCCTATGATGTCATGGATTCCATGTCTAATTCAGTTGTTCTTCAATATTTAGTCATTGATAAAGAATGTAGTCCATGTTCCAAATGGTTTATGTAACAGTCTACACAGGCTACACTTATGTTAGTGTTATTGTCACACTTGTAGCTACTGATAATTATTACAAGTACATGTATATCTTTCCTCATTATAGTTATTAATAATGGGGTTGGTGAAGGGTCAAAGGTCATATTATATAACCATCTGTCTAGTCTCTTTCAGAAATATTTGATTTTCCTTTACATATACATTATTAATCCTACTGGTATGTACTTGTAGCTTTTTATGTTAATATTGAATTGGAATAAATTGTTTGCACTTCATGCTCTCACATTTTGCATAGCCCAGGAATCACATTTTAGAGAATCTTCAGGGAGTTGAGTAATATGTATGTACATGTATGAATTCTAGGGCAGTTTAGTAAATGTTTTGAAGGTAATTTGAGATATTATGATGTAGCTACTGTTATTATGAGTAGCACACAGCCTGGACAATGCATGTTCCAATACTACCGCCAGGAAAACTCTTACTCATGTTGAAGTTGTCCTCTCCAACAGAAATAACAGGGGGAAGTAACTTGAAAATCACAACATAAGTTAATTCTATCTACATGTAAATGTATGTGAGATGCTAATGAGCTTGACACGTTGGTTGAATTGTCCCGAATGCCATATTGTAATTTATTTTATCAAAATTAACAGAACTTCTTTAATATGACTTGTAGTAACACTTGTATTTCCTGCTATATAAACTCTTTTGCTGGCATTCTAATATATACATGTACATACAATACAAGTGGTGTTGAATGCTAAAATCGAAAATATATTATGATAAGCAGTTTTTGCAAGGGTAGCTTCCATGGTCGTACTGGGCTGCAGAGAAATTACTAGAAATAAGGCAGCATTTCATGTATTAGTTGCTAGAGAGCTTTGTTAGCCTCCACTAGTCAATCTTATAGGACATGAGAGAAAAATAATTGTGAAATTCCAGCATGTTTAGGAATAAAAGATTGTACAGCGACGTCAGGTAAAATATCCAGTATTGTAATTAAATCTTAATAACATATGTGGAATAATGTCATACTACAATATATTTCGTTTTGGTAGCTTTCCCACTTTGTCTACTTATTTTCTACGTAGACACAAAACTAGGCCTATCTATATAGTTTATATAATATAAGGTCCAGAAGGCACTGTAGATGTCAACTAGTTCCCTCTCATTTCACAGAAACCATTAGAACAGCCCATATCCCCCATCCACCTGTAGATGAGATCATGGGGTTCCTCAGAACATCTCATTACACGGATATCCTGGGTATATTCTTTACACTTGTTACTCCAGGAAAAGAAGGCATCCACAGTAGTTACCACTCCTACTTCTGCAGGCATTGGTTCATCTGTCCAGATTCCCCTGTGGGATCCACAACTGCTATCTGGTGGACATCTGTTTAACAACCTGTTACCTGCAGCTCCAGTAAATCTGAACCAAGGTCTCCCATATCTTTTCATATCCTCTGTATCACAAATAGCACCACCATTAACTGGTTCTATCTTACTTCCACTGTGATCCAGTCTCCAGCTCTCGGTCAGGTTGATAGCTGTCTGACATTCAGGGGGCTGTGGTCTAGATGTAGTTGTTGGTAAGGTGGCAGTAGTTGGTATGGTGATGGTTGTTGGCATAAGAGACGTTCTCTGAGCTAACCTAATTCTGCACTCTGCCAATTTCCTCACCAACTTTTCATAAAGTATCTTCTCCACAAACAGCTGAGTATCTCCATGTCCAGATATGATTGCTCTTTTCAATCTCTGGAGATGTTGATCAGAACATTCTGCTGCCAGGATCTTCTGTATAATCTTCACTCTCTCCTCATATAGGGTAAACTCGTGAGGGTCATCTACAACAATCATAACAAAGTATGGTTATTCATACGTAGACTACTATTATAGATGTTACATGTTAATGTACAGCATATGCATGCAAAGTGCTACAAAGTATATTGTATGTACCTTCTAACACCATATATTACACAGCCGACGCACAAGCTAGTAGCAGTAGGAATCTTTGTCCAAGATTTTTGCAGTAATTTCAAATGGTGTGGCCATCTCTCTCATATGATATATTGTTGGGATAGATATAATTATGAGAGAGGGATGCTATTCCTAAATGTTGCGCGAGTGCTGGGGCCTACACGTATGTCGTCGCATGATATTTGAACCCAATCATGTCACTACTCACTGGTTCCCTATAGGCATTATATTTAAACTCAATTGTTATGCCGCAACACAGTACCCAACACTGGGCCCAATAGTATTTTTATCTGATGTGTTTTATGAGATCTATTCTATTAAAATGCTAACTAGGGATTACTCATCCTGATTAACAATATAGTAGTTTATTTGATAAACAAGAAACTTCACTTTTGTCGAATAGAGGCAAGAATGAAAGAAACCACCAACATGTCTACAGTGACAGCATTAGTGCCTGCGAGCCACCATGGTGTTTATTAATTTAGCTGTTGAAGGGCAGAGAGTGTCTACTACAATGTAGCCGTGAATGTTCATTTCCATATCCAGTTCCATGCCATTATGAAATACATTAATAATTGTCTCTACATAAATGGCTGCACTTGTGAAAAAGACAAAAGTGGAGGTTGTATGTGCCAGATCGAATTTCAACACCAGGTCATCGGTTTCATTTATTCATAATCTGGGAACACTCAACAAGTTCACTTTTGAAAAAAATGCCACAACTTGCAGTCAAATCTACAGAAACTGAAAGGAGAATTGGGCCATCCAAACACTCAGGAGATTTAGTTCAGATTTTGAGTAACAAAATAATATTTTGTCAATAATTATTGTTATTAATTAACGATTGCCGTTGTCATTATTGCTACTATTAGACAAATCATGTTACTGTAGATCAACCATCCAATAGGAATAACAGAGTGAGATGTTTTACATGTACATCTACGATTTTCTTATTGCAGCATCATGTGATGAGGCGGACATCCCTGTATACGTATCCATTGACATTATAAGCCTCAACCCACAGACACGGCGCATTATTCACTCAGCCTTTGTTCTGGCTTCCCAACTGTCACAGGGCTAGAACCTCTTACATAGTTGTATATTCTTGCCTAATTACTCTTGTATATGTATTTACATTGTGCATACTCATTATTATATTGTACATAATTGGCTTATATTGTACACTCATCTTATATCAGTTATAACTTGTCTGATATTCATTGTAAGTCTTACCTGAATGCTTAGTTTTATAAAGCCAGAGCCTTTTATATAGTTGCAATCTTACTTTTTATGTATCTGCATGATTATATTATACATGTTTTTTTCTGCACATGACTGACTCTAAAGGGTCTGACGTCGTACCTTTTTGTATTATTGTGAAATACTGAGATGTGGTTGTACCTTACCGGAAGTTTTCACCGAAAATGTAAAACTATATAAGGCGAGTGCTTTTCTGTTAGCATTCAGTTATTGCTTGAACTTCAATAAAGAGACATCTACTACAAGAAGCATTCGGAGTTGTGTTTTCTAGAATAGCATACTTCCAGCTCTCAGTCCCGAAGTGATTAAGCTAGTATAGACCATACTTATGAGACTAGTTTATAAACAATAACCAATACAATCTACTTGATAACTACGCTGCTCAGTTGATGTAATTAGGAAGCAGGTCTAATCGACCACTCTTAGACTCTTTCCACACCCGTACCCATCGGTACTCGTGTGAGTTCCTAGCACGAATTCATTACAATAGTACATGAATAGAACATGTATAAAAATGAAAGGTATAAGTTATGAAATGCAGTTCTGCGTATGCTACAGCGATTCATACCAACTCACCATCACTGAAGATGTTGTAAGATGGAGTGTTGTCTTCCTCTACATCACAGCTCACAGTAAATATATATACAGAGATGAACAGAGCCGCTATACCTAGTCGCTGTGCCATTTGGATTCAATGCCCGTCAGTCTATTTCAGAGCTACAATTGTTAGCAAAGAATAAAAGTACAGTCCTTTATAATAATATTATATAAAGCTGGTGTGATTCAAAGCATGATATGATGTGATGTTTGAAATAGCATATGCTACAGAAATACTCATCAGAATTGAGCGGACTCTAAAACTTTTAAGGGAAGGGGTAATATGCCTGTTTAGTAGCACAGGCTTTTCCAGGCAATGAACTTTTATTGGTTGAGTGGATGAATCTTTGACTGAATTTTGGAGTGGTGACAAGTGTTGCAAGTGCATCGACTCAAGCCAACTCAAATACACAACTTGCTAAAAACTTGTACTTTGACTTGAACTGTGCAATGAATGCTTGTGAGTCTGGGGGAGGGGGAGGAAGATTGGAGTGTTATTGTTGTAAAGAATGACAAACATAGCTTCATAGACATTATCTTACAAGAGAGAATAACTCCAAAGTAACACTCCAGAACAGACAAAATATCGTACAGGAGAGAATAACTCCAAAGTAACACTCCAGAACAGACAACTCCAAAGCAAAGTGGAAGCAACTTCTACATGAACGAAACACCAAACACATTACTATCAAGAAGCAAAGCTCTTCAACTACCAGTACAAAATAAGTTAGTAAGGACTATAACCACAGACCAATAGACCACAAGTCACGCCCCTACCATATATTATAGCCATAAAGATGTACCAGAACTAACAGTAACAGTTATCCAGTAAACTGCAGTGTTTTCCTTAGCTAGCCAACAGAAATTAAATAGACAACCTAGCTCCCTATGACAGATTGATATAACTGATGTTTTATTGTGTATGAATATTTTAGCCAATCAGAAATAAGTTTGATATGGTAATATAGTATCACAAAAAGTATAAAAAGAAAGGACATCATATTATTAGACGCTTACTGAGTGTTTACTGAGTCGTTTACTGATTTTGTATTTTACTCTAGTAAGTCACGAATATTTTACCTAGTTAACTTTGTATCTTTAATGTGTGTATTTTTGTGTATAATCCCTGTTCTCGTTAAATAGATTGCGATTTGAGTAATTAAATAGATCAAGGGATATGAAAAGAGACCAAAGTGGATTTATATTGAGTATACATATATAAGGTATAGATAAACGTGAAACGTGAAGTAGTATATTGATGCTTGAGCTAGCGATATATTGATATAGATAAATTGAAGTGATAATTAGTATATTGTGGATTAGATATACATGTGGATAATTAGTAATTGAACTTGGAATTCTTGGAAGCGAATTGTGTAATACTTGTTGAAGTAATTGTAATAACCTTGGATATTGATACGCATTCAGTGACATTGTAATGTATAATATATTGTGGATAATCCAGTGGGTAATTTACGTACAGTGATTTGTGAATTGAGTATAATTGAAATAACCTTGAGATAGATATTGGTTAATAGTACATGGTGAATAGTACAGTGAGATTTACATGAATAGAGCATAATATAATCATATCATAGCTGTACACTCTTTAGTAACTTGTCTGTCGGGCCGGTGAGCCGCTATCGTATTACTTAGAGTCACTTATTTAGTCATTTAGTCGTACAGGTTGCTGGTCGTCCTTGAGTTGCCCCATCTTATCATATACACACAGTATTGGTTGCATACATATATATATCCTGACTTATTCGACCGCTCAGACCTCCTAGAGAACCCACGCAGTTACCTCCCTCGGCATAGTTGATGGAGTGAGAGTGGTGTGTCACATCACACCTACAACGACCCATATGCATATTACCTACATACATATAATACATCCTACACACACCTGGATCACCTCACTTGGGTTCCATCACATTGTAGTGGATCGACATAGCCTGCAGCCGCATGGACTATATCTTGTGCCAATATTCTATTATTATGCATGAATCTTATACATGCTTGACAGTACATCTATTATCTTGTTATCATTGTTATCAACTGCTGCATGCATGATGTGTATTGTACTATATTAGCCAATCAGGCCTTTGCATTTATTGTGTAGTGAATTATATTACTGTATGCAATTACTTCCTTGCCTGGTTATTATTCTAAGTCTTCTACTTGTGTACATTTGAGGGCCGATGTCTCAGAACACGGCCATAATTATATATTATCTGTTTTACCTTATTATAAGCACTTTTGGTGTAAGGCCGACCCTTTTGAAGGCCGACGTCGAGCATGTTATTATGCAATTTCCGGTACGATACCTTAGCGTACCGCCTGATACTTTATCGTACCTTTTCACCGGAAGTTTGTTATGTATATAAGCTCACACATTTTGCTGTGACAAGTCAGTTGTTGATTGCGCTCTAATAAAGCAACATCTCCTAACTCAACCTACAGAATCTTACTCTTGCAGGCAGGCGGCTCCAGCCCTGGTCTTTTAGACCTCAGCGCCCGAGCTCGTCCTCATCCTCGTTTAAGTACTCTTTCTACACTCTTTGTGAGTTCTACACCATCGGACCTTAGCCGATCCCGGATTCTTCAATGAATCTAGCATCGGGTCTACGTCCTTAGATCAGCACAACTACTTTCTACACTCCTTTGGAGTCTACACTACAGGAGCGACGTCGACCCTGGACTCTTCAATGAGTCTCACCATCGGCCTACGTCCTCTCCAATAATTACAAGAGCTTAACTTAACTGTTCACTCTTTATGTAATGTGTGGAAGTTTACCTTGGCAGCCCACTACCAACTACCAAGCACTTCCCACACCCGTGCTATTATCAGCACTCGTGTGACAACCATACACAAAAACATTACATTATATTACTCACCAGGTAGACACAGAAGTACGAAGTGGCTCAATAAGCTGCTCTTCTACTTATATACCACTCAGTGCTATACAAGCCTTGCAAGCTTTGATCACTTGATCCTGAGACCCTTAATCTCCTGAAGCCCTGTAGACATCATTAAGCAGGCGGCAGCCAGATGTCATTATACAATGTACAACATGCCCTTTCTTTACAAGCAACTGCAGTGTCAAAAGTGACATAAAGCTTAACGGAGAAAGCAGTTACAAGGGCACCGCCACACCAAGCAAGACCAGAAGCAATTAATCTAGAGCTACTTACCTATTGCGTAACCTATACTTACGGCACCCATCACATACCACCCCCTGTACCACCCCCTGTAACAAACTATCCAACTGTGACACAATAGGTGAAGCAGTAGGGGTAGCAGTAGGGTCAGATACATGTAAACACATAGCATTAAAAATGAGCCAATAATTTTAATTGTTTCAATTCTAACCTTCCTAACAAGTTTCTGCTAGCACCCTTTAGCACATACGTATATAGATGTATCCACAGACCTAAAAGTGCCTGCTATTTTAACATCGGCGACACCTATGACATTGAGTAGGTTGCCATCAGCCCCACTCAACAGTTGGTCAGGCTGTCGCAACTCTAAACCTAAGACATTAAAAGTCATCTCTGTCAGAGTTGACACATCGGCACCGGTATCTAGGGTAAAGTGGACATCACAACCGTTCACCTTGAGCACTTAAACAAACCTATCATCTAGTCAACTCTTATTACTGGACGCAGAAAATTTAACCCCTCGGGAAGGACTTCTTCCTAATCTGCCTCCCTCACTACCACTGCTCTGATAGCCACGGTGATTGTCGTAGCTATGCCTATTCTGGCGCAATTTACAATCCTTAACAGTATGCTCTATATTATGACAGTAATAACGGAGTCCCCCAGTGCCACTCTGCAGCAGGAGGGGTCTCCTCCAAAGACCGCCCGCCGGGCAACCTCTCCTCCTCTACTGATAGAGCCTATCTCCTGCCGACCCACATTAGAGGTGCTCCCCACACCATTCACCTAGAGCTCCTATGCTCCCTGCTGACCACCCTGTGCTCTCTACCCTGGAGGACCATCCCATGCCTGTATCCCAGGACTTTCTTATACTGTAATGGTAAAATGCGACTCTAAACTCAGCCTCCCGACTACATGACACTTGTTATAAACTTTCATTGCATCAATCTGTCTGTGTTAACTTGTCTGTGTAGTAAACTGTCACTTACATACTTATAATGTGCATTACTGAGCAATTATGTCCGTTTTATACCCATGTAAAGAGGGCCAACCTCTCAGAACTACTTGATATTCATTTTGCACATGAATTGGATGATTTTAAGCATTTTTTGTTGTACCCAACATGTTTTGGGTCGGCCTCGGGCTTCTGGCCACCATCTTGTTGTGCAATTTCCGGACGATACCACGTCGGCTTTTTACGACACTACGTCGGCTCTTTTACGACACTACGTCGGTCCTTTTACCGGAACTTTCTCCGGAAATTCTTATACTATATAAAGCACATTGTTTTTATGTTTATTGTCTCAGTTGATGCTTTGATCTCAATAAAGACACATCTATACTACTTATACAGAGTCTTCACTTCGTAGTATTGGTCGCTCCAGTCGTCAAGGTCCTCGACCTTGCTTCCCGAGCTTCCTGCTAGGTCGGAACATGCACTTTCTCAGTATAGTAAACAAGCATTGACTCGGGACCACATGGGTCATCTTGAGTAGTCATTGGACTACTAGTACCTGTTGATCTTTCATGTAATGAGAAGACCTAGCACCACTCATAGGTTCTTCATTTTGGACAAGGGGTGGTCTTAGGACGACATCACAACCCCCCAAAAACCATTACAATACTTCCTCCTTCCGCTTCCCAGCACGAACCGGCGCCTGTTCCAGAGCACACTTCTGCACTACTTGTTTCAGAGCAGACTCCTGTACTACCTGTTCCAGAGCACACTCCTGTATTTCCTGACCAGTCAGCAGCGTCCGTGTCTCCAGAACCTGACACTATCCTTCCTGCATCTCCAGACCCTCACCTGGAGGTAAAGCAGCAACTAGTCGCCATAGAGCCCTGTATCCACTTCCTCTCCAGCTGTCAACAGCTTGCTGACTTTCTACGCCAACGACTGGAGCCCTTATATGCTCGAGAAATAGCATTACACAAACTTGCTGGACAAAATATTGTAATGTTTTATGGGTTGTTCACCCGAGTGCCAACGTGAACACGAGTGTGGGAAGTGCTTGGGAGTGGTCGACCAAGTTGTACTTCCACCATTACATAAAGAGTGAACAGTTGTGCAGCTCTTAGTGTTTTAATAAGGACGCAGGCCCGATGCTTAGACTCATTGAAGAGTGAAGGATCAGCGTAGGTCCGATGTTTACACTCATGAGAGAGTGTTGAAAGTGTCTTAAACGAGTACGAGGACGAGTTTGGGCGCTAAAGGTCCAAAGGGACCAAGGCTGGAACTGCCTCCCTGCAAGAGTAAGACTCTATAGGTTGAGTTGAGAGATGTTGCTTTATTAGAGCGTGATCAACAACTGACTAGCATAAGAAAATGTGCTTGCTTATATACTAAATCAGTATCCGGCGAAAGTTGCAGTAAAAAACCCGATAGAGTGTCGGGTGGGACGATATAGTATCGGCCCCGGAAATTGCATAACAATATGGTGGAAAAAAGCCCGAGGTCCGACCAAAAAAGGGCCAGCCATTACAAAAAGGGCTTATAATCATGTGGAAGATACAATATCTGAAAATCAGCAAGTTCTGACCATCGGCCATAAATTACAGTAGTAGAAAAGACTTAGTAATTTACAATGCTAATATGTGAGCTTACATGATTGGATAATAATAATAGACAATAATAAGAGGCAAGTTCAGGCGAGTTATACATGCAGTAATTAAGAGAGTATAAATATAGTCAATGTTATGCAGTTATTATAAGAGTCTGCATGTTAGTGTGAGCTGGAAACACCACAATGTAAACCAGCAACCTAGACAGCTCAGTCTAGTCCAGACAGAGCTGGCAACTGTAACTTGAAAATCTGCCTTGTATCATGACATTCTCAATTTAACACTAGGAACGGAGATAGCCTAGTGTGAGGGGGCTATGTAATGATAAATGTAACTCTAAACTCAGCTTCTCGTACTACATTGCACCTGTTATGAATAATTCTTGCATAGTTTGCGTATAGTGACTTGCCTATGTGGTACCCATATACTTACACACTTATTGTATGCTTTACTGAGCAATTATGCCCTTTTTATACACATGTAAAGAGGGCCGACTTCTCAGAATTAGCTGTAATTAATTTTGTACATGAATTGGATGATTTTAAGCATCTTTTGTTGTACCCAACATGTTTTGGGTCGGCCTCGGGCTTCTGGGCGCCATCTTGTTGTTCAATTTCCGGACGACGCTACGTCGGCCTTAGACAACACTACGTCGGCCTTGGACGACACTACGCCGGCGTTTTTACTGGAACTTTTTCCGTAAGTTCTAATAGTATATAAAGCACACTGTTTTTATGTTCATTGTCTCAGTTAATGCTTGGATCTCAATAAAGACACTTCTATACTACTGATACAGAGTCTTCTCTCGTAGTATACATGTAGGTCGTTCCAGTTGACAAGGTCTCCGTCCTTGCTTCCCGAACTGCCTACTAGGACTGAACATACTCTTTCTCAGTATAGCAAGATAGCATTAACTCGGGACCTGATGGGTCGTCTTGAGTAGTCATTGGACTACTAGTACCTGTTGATCTTTCATGTAATGAGAAGGCCTAGCACTACTCATAGGTTCTTCATTTTGACAAGGGGTCGTCTTAGGACGACATATACACACAACCCCCCAAAACATTACAATATTCCAGCTCTTGGTAACAGGCACTTTTGCAATACTATGTCTCTTTGCAGGCCTAAGCTAAAATATAGATGTAGGCTAAACAAAATAGAGGCCTAAGTAACTAAATCACTACTACTCGATAACAGAGCATAGAGATGTACACTGGAAGTAAAATGTGCACTGTAAATAGAATGTGCACTGTACTTTGCTACCTGTGTCAATTTCCCCTGCAGATATTCTTCATATTTTAACCTTGAATTAAAACATCACGCCTACGAGAAAAATGCTGTGATTACACATTTTAGTGTTGTTCAATTTTCCTTCTTTCAATAGTTTACTACATTGTATTTCCAAAACTTTAAATTTCCTAAAGTTGCTTTGAAACAACAACTAAGCATGACATTGTATACATCATAGTACTAAAACAACAGAGCTTTCTGGCACACATGGACTCTAGAAATCTGTTATGATGTGGAAAGTAGCATATGTTACAGGAATACAGGTCTGGAATCAAACTTTTTCCTAGTGCTTTTAGGAAATGTGATAATAAGCTTGTTTTCGGTTGCATAATACCTAACAGAACACAGGCTTTTCCAGTGCAAAGCCACATAATGAGCATGGACTTTGATGTGATGGACTAACTGCCAAAATTTTAGATAATCTAGTTTCATCGATAGATTTTTGAATGACTTTTGGCATATTCAATGACAAAAATGTTGCAAATGCACCGGCTCAGGCCAACACAAATACCTAACTTTGCTGTGAGAAACTACAGTAGAGTGCTTTGATATGGCACTTTCCACGGTGCCCTTTGTTTGTACAGCATGTCTTGGGAGTCTGAGGAGATCCAGCCTACCACGTCATGTATTATCTAAATTTATGTAGTCTATGGCAACAACTTTATATGATCTATTATGAAACTCTCATGTGTAACAGGATATAGCAGTGGTTTGCTTAGTTTTCAACACCTTGAGATTGATGACGGGGATAATAACAGACACTCACTCTTATCACCACCATTCTATCCTTGCTAGGGATTGTATTTTTATTACAATTTTGTGTACTGAACCTTAAACTGCCTAAACTGGTTAGCGCTCAGGTCATCTTTAAATTTTGTTTTCACAATACTATTGCGATGCGCAGTCTTAGTAATTCTAGAACGGTCACCCTTCTACCTTATTACATATGTAAATATGCCATACTCTTATATCAAACAGTGACATAGTGTAGTGCTCTGTATGGCTATACTGTAAGGTGTGTACATGTAGATACTTGATTGTTGTATATGATTTAGTATTGTTGCAGCTGTATCACGCTGTGCATGCAGCGAGTGACATTACCTATGTCTAAGAACGAACACACCTTAAATATTGAATCTTGTTTATCATAAGCAAATTGTCACCTGATATGAGC
Source organism: Bugulina stolonifera (assembly GCA_935421135.1). NCBI lineage: Eukaryota > Metazoa > Bryozoa > Gymnolaemata > Cheilostomatida > Bugulidae > Bugulina > Bugulina stolonifera. Next base: position 9,770,739 of record OW285196.1, read on the forward strand.
TGGTAGCTATTCTCTTCCAAAACATACACTGATATTGACCCAGATTTTTGCTACACAACATAATTGCATCCACTCCACCAAAATGCTGAATCTTCACGATTTTTACCAAAGGAATTTGGCAAAATAAGTGTAGTGAATTGATACCTAGATCTTGGCAAAAGGTTATTACATCCGCTATGTAAGACCTGTGAACCTTCAAGGTTAATCTTCGTTCATATTGAGAGAATCTTTATCATAGATATTATCAAACATTTCACCATAAATAATGAATAGATTACATGCACATGCTCCGTAGAACTACAAATATAGAAAAATTCTATTTCTACCAGGTTCAACCCAGACAGGTTTGATTTTGACAAGAAACCTCCAGCTTATGCATTTGAACCATTCAGATTTGCTTGTAAAAGGAAGTACCCAGGCTATCGACTCTCAGAAAGGATACATGTTCATTATACTCGCTGTTAAACAGTTCAAGGTATTATTTCCTGTCAAATATCTGTTAGGTATATACCAATAGACCATATGCTATCTAAAGACAGGATGTCTGCTATATCCGAGGGGCCCACTGATGTTATAGTAAAATAAGTCAATGTTGAAGCTGATGTATACAATAGTACAAATGGTAAAGGTACAAAATAGAGGTTAGCAATCACCTACTGTAGCCATGTCTTGTAAATAGGAAGTTGCTTTCCCAATATAGAGAGGACAACTCTGTACCAAGGTAAAGATACCAGGATTGTACCTTTTTCAATAAGCAAGCAGCCAACTTGGGATTAATTGTTTCTTCATAGAGTTATCTTCCCTTTGTCAAGTACAATCACATTTGAAATATTATCTCATATCCTTTTCTGCTCCATCAAATCAAAATCATTGCTTACTTTTCATGTACAAGCGAACGAAATCAGAACTGCTTTTGTAAACTTATCATTTCTTTATATTTACTACAGATATCACTTGTACCTGGACAAGTTGTGAATAAACAGTATGGAGTGGTTACTGAACCTGCAGAGGAAACCTGGGTCACACTAAATAAAAGAACCTGAGGCTAACTGGTTACCCCTGCCCTAACCATTTTAGCTATGTAGGGCCTACATGTATGTCATTTGTGTAATAATATAATGGGATAAGAGAAATGAGATAATATTGTATTCTGTAATGTGGAGATAATTTTGTTGGCAAAGTAGGTTTGCAGCGGTTTTTATTTTCTGAAGCTAACAGGATTCCATGGCTAAATACATTATTCTTTTACCTAGATGATAAAGCAATGTGTTACAGGTAGCCTATACAACGGTCTACATGGGCTACACCTACATCTGAGTTGTTCTCATATTGGTAGCTACTGATATTATTATAATTTGGTTAAATATCCTTCTTTATATAAATATTAGCAAGGGTGAAAGGTCAAAGGTCATACATACATACATGTATGACTGTTTGTGTCTAGTCTCTTTCAAAAATATTTTGATGTTCCATGTTTGTACTTAAACATACTTTATATACAATTATATACACATTAGTAATTCTACATAATATGTATTAATTATTTGTAGCTTTTTATATTAACATTGGATCGAAATAAAGTGCTCACATTTTGCATAGTCCAGGAGTCAGATTTTAGATAGTCTGTAGGGCGTAACATGATATGCATGTATCTCTATGGTTTAATGAATGCTAGGGCAGCTTAGTAAATTCTTTGAAGATTTAAGCATTTAAGATAACGTGTAGCTTCAGTTAACATAGTAGAACACAGCCTGAACAACATTAAGTTCAAATACTGATGAATTAGAGAAACTTGTTTCACCGGTTGAATTGTACAATAATCATTGTTCATAATCATAGTTATTATCTTTTCAACAAAAAACAAGAGAAAACAACTTTGAAATTACTTGAGGCGATATACATGTGTGTATGTAGGTGCCAGTTTTTATTACACCAATTGCAGATCAAGTTGCAACATTTTGCCAATACTAACAACCTTCTTTATCCAGTTTCACTTGTATTCCCTGCTATAAAAAGTATTCATGCTGATATTCCAATGCCTACATACACAATGTATTGTTGTAGGTGTAGTATATCAATGTTTATTCATCATTTAGGGCAGAAAAGTAAAAGTGTTAGCGTGTGCAATTGTTACATCTATGCATGAGAAGTTATTGTATTATACTGAATGTGCACGATACATTATTTAGTATAATATCTACTTCAGTGAAGAGTCCTGATTAGTTTGATCTCATTCCACAGAAGGAGTTGTCACAACCAAAGTTGGAACTTCCACTTACAAACTTGTATATCAGATCATGTGAAGTACTTGTGGAACATCGCAATGCGAGAAGGGTGCCTGCAAATTGCTTGCACCCACCTGCCCAGGAACCATAGAACACTATGCTTGCAGAAACCCCTACATTTGTAGGCATAGAAGCATCTGTCCAAATTCCCATGCGGGATCCACAGCTATTTGGAGGAGGACATCGATCCAGCATCTTGTCTCCTGCTGCTCCAGTAAATCTGAACCAAGGTTTATTTGTCTTCATAGTGCGGGAGTCACAGTTTACACTCCCGCTGATTGGTCGTATATTACTTCCATTGTGATCTAGTCTCCAGCTTTCAGTCAAGTTGATAGCTGTCTGGCATTCAGGGGGTTGTGGTCTAGATGTAGTGGTTGGTGTGGTGGTAGTGGTTGTTGGTGTAGTGGTGGTAGTTGGTGCAGTGGTGGTGTCTGAGTTGAGAGACGTTCTCTGAGCTAACCTAGTTCTGCAATCTTTCAACTTCCTCACCATCTTCTCATAAAGTATCTTCTCCACAAACAGCTGAGTCTCTCCATGTCCAGATATGAGTATAGCTCTTTTCAGTCTCTGGAGATGTTGATCAGAACATTCTGCTGCCAGGATCTTCTGTATGATCTTCACTCTCTCCTCATACCGGATGAACTCGTGGTATTTATGAGGGTCGTCTGCAACAATTACAACAATAACTCACATGCAAGTAGCCAGAAATCTCACATATCAATGTAGAACATAATTTTAGGGAACGAAGAGTGTCTACTAGACTTGAATATTCATTTCCACATCCAGTTCCATGCCATTATGAAATGGATTAATAATTGTCGCCTCACAACTGGCTGAGCTTGTGGAAAAGACAAGCGTGCATGTGCCAGACTGAATTTCAACACCAGGTCCTCGGTTTTTGTATTGCTAATTTTGGAACACCAAAATAATGCCACAATTTGAAGTCAAATCTACAGCAATTGAAAGGAAAACTGGGTCATCTGAATATCCAGGTTTGGTTCAGGCTTTGAGTAATAAAATAATATTATGGGTTTGTCAATATTATCATTAATTAACGATTGCCATTGTCATTATGGTCAATATTAGACAAATCATGTTACTGTAGATCAACCATCCAATAGGAATAACAGAGTGAGATGTTTTACATGTACATCTACGGTTTTCTTATTGCAGCATAGTAGTATATGAATAGAGCATGAATAAGTATAATTAATCAACGAGTAAAAAATGCTGCTCTAAAGATGCTACAGCAGTTTGTCTGCCGTTCATACCAACTCACCATCACTGAAGATGTTGTAAGATGGTGTGTTGTCTTCTTCCACATGACAGCTTACAGTTAATATGTATACAAATATGAACAGAACAGCTATACTTGGTCGCAGTGCCATTTTGATAAAACACGTCAGTCTATTTCAGAGCTATGTGAGACAGTGTTAGCAGAGAATGAAAATACGGTTCTTTATATACAAAATTGGTGTGACTCAAAGCATGATGCAGTCTGATGTGTGAAGTAGCATATGCTACGGAAATACCAGTCAGAATTAGGCATACTCTATACTGGCACTTTTAGGGGAAGTGGTAATAAGTCGTAGCACAGGCTTTTCCATGCAGTGTTACAAGTGGGCTTGAACCTTTATTGGTTGATCCGATAAATCTTTGACTGTCGTTTGGTGCAGTGACAAAAATGTTGCAAGGGCATCAGCTCAAGCCACCTCAAATACACAATTAGGAACAAACTTGCCCATGTAACTTGTACAAGTACAAGTTAGTATACTTTGATTGTACAACACGTTGTTTTAGTCTGGGGGAGGGGGGGGGGGGAGGAATCAGATCCTGTCCCATACACTAGATTTATTTATGTAGACTATGTAGTGAAAGCTTTATATGGTCCATTATGGAACTCTCGTCTGCAACAAGACCTCACAATTGACTGCTTAATTTATAACACTTTTGGGTTAATGACTTTCTTGTAATAGCCACACACTCTCATATCACCGTAGTTCTACATTGGCCCTAGTTTTCAAGTACCGTATTTTTATTGTAAATATTATATTGGTATGGACTTTACCCTTGTCTGAGTTGAGGGTAGCGTCTACTGTAAAAGTTGACCTCACAAGAGGTAGACTATGTACTATTTGCTCTCAGGTAACTAATATATAATTATCAGCATTACAATGGCTTGTTACCTGGGCCTATGTGAATGTCAGACAAGGGCGGTTATCCATAAAGACTAGGGTGGTTTCAAGAAGCCAGGTGTGTGGCACAAGTCCAGCGGCTGTCAAAATCAGAAGCTACTATGCAGGTAAGAAGTAAGCTACATGTACACGTAGGTCTACCTGAACTGTTCCAGCACCCAAGAATGTCACTGTGCTGACACAGTACTTATGTATTAAGTACCGCCTTTCCCTGCTGCGAATTAGAGAAGTGTACATAACTGAGTCAGGATAACTTGAAAATAAACTATTGGTTAAAGGAGATGCTTGCCAAGTTACTGCTGCTCCAAGCAGAGAGGGGTTACCCATGAAACCAACAAATGTTTAATATACCCAATCTACCCAATTGACTTAACATTATAAACATTATAACATTATAAACTTCACAAAAATACTATTTCATTTATTGTACGAAGTGGAAATATCCACAATTATCAAACACTATAATAATTTTATTATATTAATCTAGGCCACTGGTGGACTGGTATTACACATTGCATATACATCTTGTAGAGCTGTGCCAACGATAAACTGTAGCTAATAAATGCCCTAGCTGAAACTGAGGAGCTTTCAGCACACTGCAAGCTATCTTGCGCTGTGGAAAACGTGCCCCCCCCCCCACCACCATAGTATAGCTAATTTTGAGAAGTGGTCCTTTGGGTACCTCAGATCTAGCCTATACCAAGACATGATAACTCCATAAAAAGAGTATGAGCAAACCCAAGTACCCAACATGTTGTAATGGTTTCTGGTTTTTCGTGCGATCGTCCGTGGACGACTGCCGATCCCAAAAATGAAGTGCCTATGAGTGGTGCTAGGCCTTCTCATTGCATGAAAGATCGAGCGGTCTCAGTAGTCAAAGTACTACCAGAGACGACCCATCTGGTCCCGAGTCTAGCCTGGAGACTATACTATGAAAGAGAGTGATCCGACCTAGTAGGCAGTTCGCTAAGCGAATGACCTGACAAAAGGAAGGGAAAGTCTCTGTATCAAGTATAGATGTGTCTTTGTTGAAAGCCAAGCAAAGACTGAGACAACAAATGATAAAACGTGGTCCTTTATATAGTATAAGAATTTCCGCCCGACGTAGTGTCGGGAAAAGACGACGTAGGGTCGTCTGGAAGTTGCGCAACAACATGGCAGCCGGAAGCCCGACGCCCGACCCCAAAATAGGTCGGGTTATACAAAAGTTGCTTATAATCATCCAATTCATATACAAAATGAATATCAAGTGATTCTGAGAGGTCGGGCCTCTTTACATGGGTATAAAAGGTACCAAAAGACTCGGTAATTGCCATACATGAATGTACAATGGTATATAGTTAAGTAGAATGGATATAAACACATAGATTCACGTATGTAGACATTAAATGAATGGTTTAGACATAGTTGAGTATGAGTACACGAGCAGCTAGGTATGAGAGTACGAATGTTAGCTGAGTAGCGCTGTGGCAACTACTAGGCACTTAAGGTGCTGTGAGGTTTATCCGGGTAGCTGGAGTCGTATACAAATGTCCTGTACCATTACAATGTATCGTCATCATAGACTTATAACAGCAGTACTCTCGCATATACATCCTTTATGACATGTAGCTTAAACCTTGGTGAAATTAAAGGACATTAGTTGCCAGCCCACTATGGCAGCCAGTTTTATTTCTTGGTTTATAATATTTTTGATTGATGCCTTTCAACCCATGTTTATCATAAACAATACTTCCTCATTAAACTCTAAATAACATTAATATCAATGAAAACAACAAGCATGTAGCCATGTCACCCGATAATATAATTATTTTTGATAAATGGTTATATCATAAAGTTAATCAAAAAATCAAACTTCCTGTGGCAAAGTTGAATTATAAGACCACATTTCTGATGCTACATCAATTAACTTTAGTTTCTGGTGTGAATTGTTTATGACAGAATCACACCAGTTCTGATGAGGAATATTGACAACAGGGATGGGTTAAATTACTAGAAAGCATCATGTAAACAGGAATTAATACTACATATTTATACATTTTGTAGAATATTCTTATACTCTCTGGACAGGACACAATGTGTACAATGATACTGTACTGTGTGCTGTTATAGTTTCATAAGGATAATCCGTATTTGTACAATCAAAACATGTTCTATGAAATTATACTACAAAGTGTACATGTATAATATCATTAGGGAAATGCTGTTTACTTTAATTTGCTTGAAAGTGTTCCAGCAGGAGTTGTCCGCTCAATGAAAAACAAAATAAAAAGGGCATCCAACATTTTTTTGTTATTTCTACAATAGAAAACATCTTTTATTGATATTAAAATGTATATGAGGGTGGGGGGGGGGGGGAGGTGGCTTATCTCCTCTTTCTTGTTGTCGGTTAACAAGGACCAAGTACGGGTGCAGGTGGCTTCTTCCCTGTTGTACATAGCGCAGGACTATCCTTGGAGTTGTATTCTCTTGGGAGAGATAGCGTATTGGTTGGATAAGTTCCATGAACATACGTGTACATGTACTGTGTAACATGTATGCATTGCATGCTAAGGGTTCCAAGCAAACCTCAAACCTACATGACTGCATTACAATTTTCCTATCATAGTTTGTAACGTGGTTCACACACATACACATTTATATCATTACTTGAATCTTAGATAAAATGCAGCATTTATACTACACTGTCTAGTTTTCGCTCAGTGAGATTAATATGAAGGTGTGATTGTCTAATGCACTTATACAATACGATACGATACGATACGATACGATACGATACGATACGATACGATACGATACGATACGATACGATACGATACGATACGATACGATACGATACGATACGATACGATACGATACGATACAATACAATGTAATGCAATGAAATACAATAATCTGGGTGAAGTTGTCCTCTATGTCAACAATAATGTTGCAAGAGGAAATAACTTCCATATGGCATAATAACACCACATGCAGGTTGCCACTGTGCATCAGGCTAATAGAGGACCAAGTCAAGAATTCTACCACCACTTACATAACTTTTTTATCTACATGTACATGTACACGCAGTTTTAATTGCATTTTCGAAAATAAAAAAGCATTTTGTGCTATCCTAGGACAAGATGTACACTATATCTGAGGGGCCACTGATGTTATAATGAAATAACTCAATATTGAAGCTGATGTATGCAATAGTATAAATGGTAAAGGTGCAGCTAGAGGTTAGCAATCACCCGCTATTACCATGTCTTGTAAATGGGAAGTTGCTTTCTTAGTATAGAGAGGACAACTCTGTACCAAAATTATCAACACCAGGATTGTACCTTTTTCAATAAGAAAGCAACCAACTTGGATTTATGGTTACTTCATAGAGTTATCTTCCCTTTGTCAAGTACAATCATATTTAAAACATCTAATATCCTTTTCTGCTCCATCAAATCAAAGTCATTGCCTATCTTTTAAATAGAGACTAATGAAACCAGGACTGCTTTTGTAAACTTGTCACTTTCTTTATATTTACTGCAGATATCACTTGTACCTGGACAAGTTGTGAATAAACAGTATGGAGTGGTTACTAAACCTGCAGAGGAAATCTGGGTCACACTAAATAGAATAACCTGAGGCTATCTGGTTGCCCATGCCCCAACTATTAGCTATGTACAGTACATTGTATGTGTATCATATTACCCTACTACTCAGTTGAAGAAGCTCCAGCCGGTTCCAATGTTAAACTGAGGTGATGTTGTATTCTGTAATGTGGAGATAACTTTGTTTATCAGACTTGTTTGCACCAAAATTTTTATCTGTTGAACGTAGAGCAGCTTGTAGAGCGGCGGCCTATGATATCATGTATTCCATGACTAATTCGGTTATTCTTTTACTTAGTATATTTAATCATTGATATAGAAGTTAGTGTACAGGTTCCAAATGGTTTATATAACTGTCTACAATGGCTATATTAGCGTTACTCTCATTCTTGTGACTACTGATATTAAAATGCCAATATCTTTCCTCATTATAATTATTATTAATGAGGTTGGTGAAAGGTCAAAGGTCATAAATATAACCATCTGCATCTAGTCTCTTTCAGAAATATTTGATTTTCCTTTACATACACATTATTAATTCTACTGGTGTATGTGCTTGTAGCTTTTTATATTAATATTGAATTGGAATAAATTGTTTGTACTTCATACTCTCACATTTTGCATAGCCCATGAATCATATTTTAGGGAATTTGCAGTGAGTCAAGTGATATCCATGCAAATGTATGTCTGTGGTTCAATGAATTCTAGAACAGTTTAGTAAATGTTTTGAAGGTAATTTGAGATATGCTGTTGCTATAGTTATTATGAGTAGAACACAGCCTGAGCAATGCGGGTTCCAATACTACCGTCAGGAAAATTCTTACTGCCGAGTAATAATCATGTTGAAGTTGTCCTCTCCAATAAAGAAATAACAGGGGGAAGCAACTTGAACGTTATAACACAAGTTACTTCTATCTACATGTCAGTGTATGTGAGATGCTAATGCGTTTGACATGTTGAATTGTCCTGAAGGTCATGTAGTAATATTTTATCAAAATTAACAGAACTTCTTTAATATGACACTGGTATTTCCTGCTATAGAAAATATTTTGCCGGCATTCTAATATATACATGTACAGACGATGCAAGTAGTATTGAATGCTAAAATCTAAAATATATTATGATAAGCAGTTTTTGTAAGGGTAGCTTCCATGGTCGTACTGGGCTGCAGAGAAATTATTAGAAATAAGGCAGCATTTCATGTAATTTAGTTGCTAGAGAGCTTTGTTAGCCTCCACTAGTCAATCTTATACGGACATGAGCAAGAAATAGTTGTGAAATTCCAGCATGTTTACGAATAAAAGAGAAGTCAGGTAAAATATCCAGTATTGCAATTAAATTTTAATAACATAATTATATGAAATCGATGATGTCATACTACAATATATTTTGTTTTGGTAACTTTCCCACTCTGTCTACTTATTTATTATGTAGACATGCGACTAGACCTATCTATATAGTTTATATAATATTAGGTCCAGAATGCACTGTAGATGTTGATGGTAACTAGTTTCCTCTCATTCCACAGAAACCACTATTGCAGTCCAGATTTCCCATCCACCTGTAGATGAGATCATGGGGTTCATCAGAACATCTCATTACATGGATATCCTGGGTATATTCTTTACACTTGTTATTCCAAGAAAAGAAGGCATCCACAGTAGTTACCACTCCTACCTCTGCAGGCATTGGTTCATCTGTCCAGACTCCCCTGTGAGATCCACAGCTGTGATCTGGTGGACATCTGTTTAACAACCTGTTACCTGCAGCTCCAGTGAATCTGAACCAAGGTCTCCCATTTGCTACCGTACCCCCTGTATCACAATTAGCATTACCATTAACTGGTTTTATCTTACTTCCACTGTGATCCAGTCTCCAGCTCTCAGTCAAGTTAATAGCTGTCTGACATTCAGGAGGCAGTGGTCTAGATGTAGTAGTTGGTAAGGTGGTGGTGGTAGTTGGTGTAGTGTTGGTGTCTGGCTTGAGAGATGTTCTCTGAGCTAAACTTGCTCTGCAATCTTTCAACTTCCTCACCATCTTTTCATAAAGTATCTTCTCCACAAACAGCTGAGTCTCTCCATGTCCAGATATGAGTATGGCTCTTTTTGATCTCTGGAGATGTTGATCAGAACATTCTGCTGCCAGGATCTTCTGTATGATCTTCACTCTCTCCTCATATCGGGTGAACTCGAGATACCTATGGGGGTCGTCAGCTACAATCATAACGCAGCGTCGTTATTATCTACATGTATTAAATATTACCAGCAATGTTACAAACACATCAATATACAGCATAATTATACATACATGTATATAATGCTATATGCCCCATAGTACATGTATAATTGTGGTGGTCAAGACAATCTTGCCCATGATAGACTGCATATATAAAATGTACATGCTATAATTAATCAACAAGTTAAAATGCTGTTTTAAAGATGCTAGAAAAGTTTGTTTGCAAATCATACCAACTCACCATCACTGAAAAGGTTGTAAGATTGTGTCTTTTCTTTCTCCATATGACAGCTTACAGTTAATATGTATACACATATGAACAGAACAGCTACACTTTGTTGCAGTGTCATTTTGATGCAAGAATCATCCGTCTATATCAGAGCTACGTGTTATAGTGGTAGCAGTGAATGAAAATACGGTTATTTGTATGGTAAAAGCATTCTGCACTGTGACGTGGGAATAGTATATGCTACAGAAATACTGGTAGGAATCAAGCGTTTTCTAAAATATTTCAATAAATAGGGTAATAAGCCTGTTCAGTTTCACAGACTTTTACCAACAATGCTACAGAGTGGGCGTGTACTGCTATAAATAGAGTTTTTAGTTCAAACCAACTCAAATACACAATTTTGCGGAGACTAGAGTATTAGGATATTTCGCACAGTGTACTGTATTGGATGACCCCCCAGTCTGTTTGTCTGCCAACAACCCTTAAGGTCGTCGCGCTCTTTATTATTTTATAAGACTGACTTCTCGTAGTATCGTATTTATTGTCTACATATAAGTAACATGTATTATTACAAGTAATCTCATTCATATACTATTAGATCTGGAAGGACGGCTCTGTCTTGGGTCGTCCTCTCTTCTAATGGGCTGTGCATAGATGACTGGGACCAGCCGGAAGTAGTTAGACGACTTTCTTTGTTCTCTCTACCTACAAAAGGAACCAGATTCTTGTTATTAAGTGCAGTCTCTTGGATGTTTTCATATTGTCAAGTTCATACAATACACTCATATGCATACTTATACTCTCAGTTGTGCTAGTGCATTGACAATCTGAATGCTGCTATACATTTGAAACTTTCCTTGGTATAGAGGTTGCTTGGCTAGGTAGCCGTTCTCTGCATATGCACCTACAAGTCGTCGGTAGCTTGTTTACAGAACTTGGGCAGTCTGGGACACACCCACAACAGTATGTTGATTGTAAAGTATGTTTTGAGAGACTGGAGAGATCCCAACCTATCACATGTATTAGCCATATCTATATTTAGTAAAAATGTGTTCATGTAATACATTAAAGAACTCTTGCCTAAAACAAGACTTCACAATGGAATGCTCAGTCTATTGCACCTTGAGGTTGATGACTGTCTTTGAACAGCCTCTTATCATTCCAACTTCACATTAGTTATACTTGCCAAATGGTGTATTTTCACTATAATTATTATCAGTTGGGTTCTACTTATATCGATAGTAGTGTAGAGGAGTGGTTTAGCCTATCCAAAGGCTTGATAACTCCAAACCAACAAGCATATTATCACAGCAGTCTTCTCACATACATATTATACATTGTACACTATACCTTTAACTTGGCTGAAACTTTGGGGGTCATATAAGGGCATTAGTTAGTCTTAGCTGCTATGGCAGCCACACCTTAGTTCTCAAGCTAGAATGTTTTTGGTTGATGCTTTTTAATCAGGCTTATTGACTGTCCCTGATTTCACAGGAGATTCCCTGATTTTCAACTCAGATTATGGTGTCCTACACCATCCAAACTGGGCACCCCCAATAGGATATTTCTGTGATTTTTGCCAATAGAGCTTGGAAAGCCCACTTTTAATCGATATGTTTGTTACAAACATGGTTTTCTACACTAGCTACCGGATTTACTGGAAATAGATGGTAGTTAATACTAATTTCAATGAAACAACACGCATGTAATCAAACCATCTGATATAATTATTTTGATACATACACCAAGAATTTTATTAAACAATTAAATTCTCCTGTGACAAAATCGGGAATAATTAGATCACATTTTTTACTTTCTATCAATTAGCTTCAGTTGTTGGTGTGTATTCTTTGTGACAGAATCGTATAAATTCTGAAAAAAAACATTTACGACAGAGATAGGTCAAATTTGTTACTAGAAAGCATTATGTTATTTTGTAGACTGTGGAATATTTATAATAGATGAGGTGATTACTACAGCTTTAGCACTACAAGTCAAACACAAAGTCTTTAATAAAACAGGTTAACCCATAGCGGCAAGGAATGGAATTGCAAGTTAGGAAAACATATAAAATACAATGTAATTACATAATATTTGCTTAAAGGTACATCATGTATGCATGTACATGTGTACATGTATAACAGTGTACAGGTATAACAGTGTACATGTACATGTACATGTATTACAGTATTGTGAAACGAAGCTCCGACAGCTCGATAGGCAAATCTCTTGCATAAAAAGCATCATAAGTTATAGAATTAGATTATATTTTATTATAATTTATTTTTATTAGAAAATTTCGCACAATGTACTTTGATTGCACAGCATGTCTTGAAAGTTTGGGAAGATCTTATAGAACTCTTGTCCGCAATCTGGTTCTCACAATAGACTGCTCAGCCTCTGGGTTGATGACTGTATAGTAATAGCTATACACTCTTATCACTCACTATCATTTCACAATAGCTATACATGTTTGGGATTGTTGTTTTATTATAAATGAATTTACTGTACTCAACTACATATATAATTTTATTGTTGCTTTAACTGGTTGGCACTCAGATCATCTTTAAATTTTGTTTTCACAATTATAGATGGATGATCGAGATCTTTCCGGAATTAATATTACTATTGTGGTGGCTTTGAATGGCTATACTGTAATGTGTGTGCATACTTGGTTGTTGTATATGATTTTGTGTTGCTACAGTTATATCATTTCATGCATGCAGCAAGTGACAGTTACCTGGATACTCTCTTATCCTGGTTTATTATAGGTCTATTCTGAATCTGGTCAAGTTTTGGTAGTGATACCTTTAGCATTTAGTATAGTTCAGTTCTCGGTTAAATACAAATAAAGGAACATCTACATGCATAAAATAATGCACTAAATAATACATTCTAGAAGCTGGTATTACCAAAGTTATATTAATTCATCACTACCTATGCCTATGTAAATCCAGTAGCTAATACTGTGAGAAATGAAATCTGTTTATTAGCTTGATAAGAAAGTTTGTAGCAAACATAGGCTAAGAGGTATTGATCAGGAACTACGAAGCTGGGGGGGGGGGGGGCTAGCTACAATTACACTGTAAGTCATAATACAATTCAAAGTCTGGTTTAATTCCTGCTGTTGACATGCTGTAGAAATGAAAAACCATTTCATCAAAGTATCAGTTATGATAAAGGTATGGGCGAGAACTGCTATTGCAAAATAATGATGGCTACATCATTGGTTTGTTCAAATCATGTGACACCTTTGCAGGAACTTATCTTACCATGGGAATGGCTACACAACTTCACATAGCAGGACAGTGTTGAGCTGGTGTTAGGCAGGGTTGGGTTTAGCCTAACAGTCACACTAATTGGGTCTATATTCCTCAATTTTTCACAAAACCAGAAACATGTAGTCACTTATTTTGCTGGTATATGAGTATTTTGAAGCCAGAGGATGAAGAAAGATTATAATTATACTATATTGTACTATATACTTACTATATAAACTTACTAGACTAGAGCTACAATATTGGGTTGCATCATCTACTGGACATGTAAACAGTAGCTCAAGTAGACCAATGGTTGTTTACACATGCTAGAGTTGTCCCCTCTCCAGAGAGAAACAAAAGAAGTGAGGACAACTTTGCATGACCTGTAGAATGGCTGTTCTTTCACAGCTGTTGTACATGTATCAGTTAGATCATATCATTATAATCAAATTTCTTGAAGAACTAACAGAGGTAGTCTGAATCAAGTGAAAAAAATGGCTTGAGCACTATATGTTGATGTTATGACGTTTTGTTGATGAACTTTTATGATGTTTGTCGGTGCTATGACTAGAGGTGGAACGAGACAGCATTTTTAGATTCGAGACGAGATTCGAGACACTACTTCTAAAAAATTCGAGACGAGACGAGACTAGGTTTTAGGATTCAAGGGAATTTTTCTAAAAAGTTTGCCAAATTTTATATATCTGCATGTTAGAACTCCAATAGTTTCAGTTGCTACTCTGTAAACTCTGTATTTTATCATTATGCATTTCAATAAAAGGTGAACAGAAGGCTGTGGAATATATTGCACATGTATTCCATGTACATTACATTGCATGTACATGTACATTGTACATGGGTACTAAAATAATAAAATGTAATTTGACAAATTAGTATGGAGTTATGTTTCCTTTAATGAAATAAGCTCACGGGTAGACAACTTTTGGTAAGGACCAATTAGAGGTGGGTATTCCTACCTACCTCTATGGTAAGGACATAACATTGCATTGTGGGAGTGGTGATTGACAGTCGTTAGTAATTCTGTATGACTTGTAGTGATCGACTAGTAGCTCAGCGTGAGCTGCAATGCTATTACTAGAAATCAGTGCTGGGAAGGTACATGTAGGTAGTATTACAAAATAATTTGAATAGTAATTTCTATTTGATATATTTATTGTTGATTAGCAATCAGTTGTATTATAACTATTAATTTAATATAAATAAAAATTATTAGCTGCTTATGTTTTCCAGTCTCGAATACTAATTGCCATCTCGAGACGACTTTCGAGACAAGACAAGTCGATACGAGACTCGAGAAATCTCGAGTCTCGTTCCACCTCTAGCTATGACAGTTGTGGCGTTTATCATCACTACAGAGTAAAGTAACCTGCTTTAATTTACTACACTGAGCATGACAAGTTGATCATTTGCTAGTTGATAGAATCACAGAGGGAACTAACAACAGGAGACTTGGTGCAGATTTACTACTTACCAGGGAAGTGATAACAATGACAATATTGGCATATCCAACAATAATAATCTGTATAATCTGAATACATTACAGAATAAGCAATGGGAGGATAAATTAATAAAAAAAACTCTTATGAGTTAATAATTATATACGCACATGTCGAAATATAATAATAAAGTGAAATAAAGGGATGCTAAGCAAGTGCAACATTCCTTTGTAATGAGATCCTTGCAAAAGAATTCCCCTTTAAGCAACTGTTAGAAGGTTAGTAGTGCCAACCAGGTACCTGACAAGAGGTCACAACTTCTCATGACAAAGCTGCTTAATTCAAGTGTGGAGGTTGGGATAACCATATTCTGTAAATGAGTTAACATAGAGATTACTAGTACATGCACTCTCTGGACAATACTTCCAAGAGTCAGCATTGCTGCCTTTGTTTGGTTCTGTTAGCAATAGAGAAATGTGGATAGCTTTAGTACCTCATTTGAACAAAGGCCATCTCAAACTCCTTCATTTCTCTGCACCTAACTAGCTTGTTTCTGTTGACTAGTGAGTACAAGTCTATTCGTTTCCATCAAACCTTTTGAGCAGAGAGAATTATAAATTTCACTGCAACCTTCTTAGTTGCTACAGGATGGACAAATCCTACATGTACTGTATGTATTCAACTATGTTACAATAGTGACATGTGCATGTACATGTAGTTGTCACTATCGAAAGCTTGTGGGAAATTTCACTTTTGCGAAATAGCTTTAGCGTATTTTAGCACATGAACACTAGAAAGGTAGTAAAATGAAAAATATCATCAAGGGTGATATTTTCAAAAGATGAAATATAATTACATTGGTATGTATAGCAAGTCCTCTAACCATGGACTAGAACACAATGGGTGACTGTAATACATGAAAACCATAAACTACCTCTTATTGTCATAATATTACATATATTAGGCTTAATATAGGTTTCACAAAATAGTGTAGGATACAATTAGCTTCCTCTGCCATCCCACTTACATTCGATATTATTGTAGTAAAAATTAGATTATTTTGTAATGACTTACAGCAAACACAGACACAGAATTGCAAGAGCACATAGCAAGTATAACAAGTATGGTATAACCAGCATACACTTCACACACTGAGTGCATGTACGTAGTAGGTACAGTTGTGAGTAGCGTGTTCGCTTGTGAACTGGTAAACTCCTGCAGGGAAATATCCAGTGTGTCCAAACGACAGCTCCACTTTTGCTGATTCCTCACCAGGTGCAATGTAGGCTGTTATGTTGTTGTCTGAACAGGTTGGAGGGGCAATGATTTCACTTCCTGTTGTACATGAAAATTATAATATAATATGGCAGAGTTCTGGATGGTATAGGATATTTAGTAGCACATGTTGTATCTCAGAATGTTGTAGAATTCTATATAGATTGTGCACCAGCTACATTCCGTCACATGATTATTTTTAGCATAGATTATGCTTCTGTAGACACATTGTACTTGAAGAGTAATTATCCCCACATGTTTACACTTTTTTAGGTACAGTATACATGCAAGTTATTTGTCAAAATTGAAACTTGAGAAGCTGTCTCCTTTTTAACTTCCGGGTAACCTCTACCCTAATCGGCCCCAACCATAAGCAATCCTCAGTGTAAAACTTGTGTTGGTATATCTGTCTGTGTTAGGTGGTTTAACCAATTCAAGATGTACATGTATTGCATACAAGTATGGTATATTCTAGCCAAACCAGTACAATCGTCTGTTGGAAGGTACACTGTAAGCCATATGGCTCACTGTATATGGGTTTACTGTAATAGTATTTTAAATAGTGCTCAGTAGGTTGACGAGTATTTGTATTATAATGATCATTCTATACTCACCACTCAGCCTGTAGATATCTCTGTTCAACCCAATATACAGATCTACACCAACCACTAGAGCAGTGTTCACATATGTTGGAAACTGACTTCCTGTCACACAAGAAGACCCTCCCGAGAAGCAAACTGGGCCAACTTGATTGGTCCTCATATTCATAAGTCTCAGTTTTCTGTTACCATAATCTGACACTATGAGCAAGCCTTCATTTACCTTAACTATGTCTCGTGGAACGAAAAACCTGGCCGCATTAAAACTTCCGTCAGTATCACCACTGGAATTTGACCCAGCAATCATAGAGTTAATAACAGTACCATGCTGAGCCACCTTATTTCTGAGACATAGTTGTAATTAGTTACATAGAGCTTGTTATTGTCCCACGCCATTCCCATAGGTATGTTAAATCCCGACCTAACAACTGTACCCAACTGTCCAGATTCCAAATCCACATACCTCAGTGAGTTATTCTCATCAAGAACAACTAGTTTACCTGGGATCTTAGCATCTAAGACTATGTTAGTCGGGTATAGCAACTTCCCAATACCAGCCCTCCCGTCTACAAAGCCATATGAGCCACAAACTCCTGCCAAGGTTTGTAACATATTGCATACTCTGTTGAAAATCTTGATACAGTGCTGTAGCGAATCTACTATAGCGATGTGAGTTTGATTTACTTGTGTGAATCTCAGTGGGGAAGAATTTGAAATATGTGCAAGTGCAGTGGTTATTACACCATCAGTGGTATAGACAGTGCTGCTGGTACTAAATAGTATACTTCTATTATTCTTGTACAGATCTAGTTCCATACGATAGACGCCATCGGAAACTCTCAGGAACCTCTCTGACTTGGTGAATGAAGCACTATATAAGAATTCAGTACACATTTTACATGCAACTACATTGTACATGTAGATCTTGCAGAACATAGTTTAATATAAAGCATTACTACCATATTTTTATGATGTAAAAATTTTTGCCACACTCCAGAAATTATTTTGTTTTTAATAACTTTATCTATGTAGTACACCAATATACCCAAGGTTTGTAGCATAGATAGCTCTTTACCTAAATATCTCCTCCTCGTTCAGCTGAGTCCTGCCTGTCTTTAAGGCAACCAGAAAACTCTAAAATTGAAGAATGAGTAATACATATTACAGCAGAATAAAGTAGATGAATTGTAGCAAATATTTTAATTAAAAGGAACAATGCAATCTTGAATCGATAGAAATCGTCATCTTGTCATTAAAGACACAACCATAAGACAAGTTATAACTATTATCGTTAGATGATAATCAGGTGCGGCTTTACTGCCGTTACCCTCAGAAGAAGAACTTTGATGATGTAAACGGGAAGATTGTTGAAATATATATTGAGAATAGTGAAAATTTCAGAATGTAGATACAGTCTTGTACTTACCATCCTGCATGCACACAATCACTGTATTTCTACTCACCGCTAGTAAAATTATATACTTCATTGTCTCCCCTGTTACATCTACCGTAATTATGAAGTAATAGAGTGAGTGCACCACTGGGTAGCCAGTATTAGAATACTTGCATTGTCACGCGTGCACTGCATATATAATTATCCCAGCTAACAGGAAATGATGAAAGTATCACGTGTCACTACCCTAGACGTAATGCATGTTATATATTATGTACATGTAGTTTATATCTACGTGGGTGTAAAGATAAATGTCGTTATGTGTACTTTGGTTTTTGCAACAGACATTACAAGAACTAGCTTACATATACAATGTAACATTATAGTAACTGAACAGAGTTGTAGAGGTCTGAGGAACACAAGCAGTGCATGAAAAATGGCCAACGGACATTATACATGTAATTGCCGTGAACAATACCAAGATTCCTAGCAGAGTGGGAATAACAGAAACTATATTTTGCCCTTTGACCATTTTAGCTTCCTCATTGAAAACTGTAAGCTCAGCAGACCCCTAGTCAATAGCACTAAGCTAGGTCTAGTCTAGCTTGAGCATCTCAGCTGCTCACACAGTTGGGTAGCTTAAGTTCATTTTTCCGTGTAATCATCACTCACAGTGGACTTGGTCAAGTTAGTGCTTACTAAAATACAAAGACATGACTGCATAAGTTATGATTGTATTACTATATGTAGTGAACTGTGTGACTGATGCATTACATATAAAGCTAGCGCAGGTAATCTCAAGTTATAGCATGCTTAAGGTCGAACCAGACCAGTTAATGTGTTAGCCGAGTTCCAACTATGTGTCGCCAGCATAATGACTTTTTTCCAACTGAAAAAGCACGCTTGGTGATGTTTTCTTCATGAACGTAGTTTCTAGTCTGAGTGTGTGCGCCGAGGCAGAAAATTATTTGTATATTATTAATATTATCGTATTATTTATTATTACGTGCGCATAAGATTATAACAGCGACTCAATTTGAAATTTTGTTTACAAACAAAATTGCGGTGTAGAGTCAGTAAAAACTTTGCTGGCCAATCAGAACCCAGCATTATTGAGAGCGAAATGTAAGATATTAGGCGTATTCGGATAATGCACCGTGCAAGCTTATAAATAGCAATCTGCGGCAACAACAATATATTTTATTCAATAATATAGCGCTAGCTATAACGCAAGGCAAGCCGTGCCTGGCAATAATAATATAAAATATATTCACTTAGCGAGGGGATTTCCCTCAGAGCAAGCACTAGTCACGCCTGAACGCTCAAGCTGCATTCGGATAGTTAGACCAGTGCTATATGAACCAGTACCAGTTTCCGAATACGCCTATTAAATATGCTTGATATTGGGTGAACAGGGTATCTGTGCTGAATTTTGTGACACCCTGTCTCTCCACTGTCATTTGGTGGCAAATGATGGCGCAAATTCCGCTACTCCGTTTTTACCTTTATGTCATCTTGATTTCTGGTTTGCATTCAACTAAATTTTTGTTCTTTTTCAGACCATGAGTACCAGCCAGTGCTTGGATGCCTGTATATAGTCACTGAAAGCTGGATACAGTAATATATTTATACATTGCATGGATGTGTAAATTTGTTATAAATAGGACATACAATGTAGAGAAGGACGTGTGATTATTGTTGTTATGCTGTTGCAAAAGCAGTAAAACCCAATGCAGTGTTGAAATTTCTTTCAAAACAGTTATACATGTACAATGTAAATGTAGATTAAAAAATGAACATCATTAATTATGATTGCCTGTGGGTTCTAATTAAAAACTAAAAGCATCATCGTTGTTGTCTAGTAGTGTTGTGTCAGAAGCTCACAATACCACACATTGAATGCTCATGGTGACTGTTTGTAGTATGTTTGTCGTCAATTTTTATCAAAACATTTTAGTTTCTCACGAAGATTAGATGGCAAATGATGTAAAACTGTTTTGCTACAGTTCAGGACAGAGGTTATAGTAAGACCTAAACTCATCCAGACAATTCATCAATTATTCACACTGTTGTATTTGTGGGCTTTTCCTTTACTCAATAATTGAGCCAAATACATCAGAGGACATAGATTTGTGGCCCAAACATTAACTCGTTTATAGTGTATGATTGGCCAGATCCCTTTTGATAGCAGTGAAACACTGCCAATCTGCATGCCAGTAGTCTGAAGGTACATGTAAATGTATTGACTAATGGGCATACTGTTGGCATATATTACTATTACTGACTTGGTTGCAATACAATGACACATTGCCCATAACTGGCAGGCTTGTTTTCAATATCCTACTGTCCCATCTAGGTTCAGCGCTTCGCCCATGGATCATGTATTGGCTAGCATTGGAAAATATAATTCTCCAAGAGAGGTTTGCTGCCTTGTTTATCCCACTGCTCTAATTTCTGACTATCCTCTTTATCTCATCACTAAATGCAAAGCTGTCTATGATAATTCTCTCATACTTTCCCATTAAAGATTTGTTTATGCAAATGCTGCAATTCTTAGCACCAACAAAGTATGACTAATTTGTAAAAAAAGTTAAATTTATATATTTTAGTATAATTCCTGTTTTATTCAGCTTTCATTATAATATCTCAGACGACCTGATAGCTGCTGCAGATAGCTGATATAGAGATCAAAGACATTACAGCGTTATAACCAATTTTATTTTCATCTTACCCTCTAACTAAGGATGTTAAAGAACAATCACTTTTACTTCTTGATCATAATACATGTACATGTATACACTATTATTGATGAAAGATAAGTGGAAAGTAAAAGAATTTGTTTTCCCCAGACTGTTTGTTCTATTCATCATGTCAGACAAGAAAAATAAGCTTTCTATAAGCAAGATGTACATGTAGTTGACATCTCTATCATTTTCCAATTATTTTCAAGTCCTTCAGTGTAGATATATGACCTTTGGAAATTCTGGTTGTGCACACATTGCTTTTGCTGACTGATGCACTCACCCATTTGATTTAAGGCTCAGCTACATGAGAGGCCCTGGTTCTGGGCCATGCGAAAACAAGCATGTTGGTCTTTTCAGTCCCCAGCGGCAAGGAGCTCTGTTGTAATTAATTAACAATAAAAATGCCGACTCCTATTATATAACTTACATTGTATTAAAAATCCGCCTTTGGCCATTGACAGGATATCAATCAGGGTCCCTAGTAGACTGATACTATGCCTTGCCTATTTGGAACCATGCCAATGAAGGACTGAGTTATTCTATACAAACTCACGTCCTCTTGTATAGCAGACTGCCGAGCCTTTGGGTACCGATTTATAAAATTTTGAAGAGCTGACAACCCTAACCAACAAGTAGCATTAGCAATGTAAAAAAAGAGCGATTCTTTCAGGGGAAAATAACTCTACATACAATATAAGGATAAGAATTTTAAGCAGTAAAACTGACATTTAACAGATTAAAACTGCAACTACCAGGTGAAAGGAAGAAGAACTAAGTGGAAGATTTAAAAGTTTCAATTTGCTTTAAAAAGCCCAACATGGTACAAAGTGTTCCCTCAGTGACGCAACTCTCTCAGTCAACAGTTCTCTACAGAAGGTAAGCAGTGCAATTACTGTGTAACTCTTGTGTAATGACTACAAGTGCATGTTTGTACTTCAGGGTCACTGAAATGTACAAGAAAAGGGCAGCTAACAACCAGAGTCCAGGGGTCTGTGGCAGCAGGTGCCTGTGGCAGCAGGTGCCTGTGGCAGCAAGCAC
Source organism: Bugulina stolonifera (assembly GCA_935421135.1). Lineage (NCBI taxonomy): Eukaryota > Metazoa > Bryozoa > Gymnolaemata > Cheilostomatida > Bugulidae > Bugulina > Bugulina stolonifera. The sequence continues at coordinate 9,793,036 of OW285196.1, forward strand.
CTGGTAGTACAATTCAAGCGTCTGTCAGATCCAGAGATACAGTTAAGATGTGAGTAAACGTCCTTAGCTAGCAGTAGAACTCTAGCTAAGTGTTTAGATGTGTATTGGACTATGCTGCCTCTTAGCAAGGCAGCTCTTTTATAGTAAAGATAATGACAAGAGTGAAAGTACAATGCAATACAATACAATATGGTTACATACACGTAATTCGGGTACGATAACAAACTCCAAGAATCCAGCTGGTTGCATACATAAATTTTAGAACTGCTAAACAACAAAATTTATACCACTGTATTTAATGAACTGCTAACAGCATACTACTACAAGGTAGTGATTAGCATCGGTCACAAAAATAAGTATAGATACTAGTACTGTGTAGGTATCAATATTGTTATTGTTATTGATAGTATTGTCAGTTATGTAGGTAAATTGAGTTTCGGCATATTATACACAACAACATAACTATAACTATGTACACTACGACGACAGGTATATAAAATATATTGTAATTGATTCCTAAACCAGCAGTATTTTGTGAGAAGTGCACAGCCAAGGTTCATGATGTGCAGTAATGGAAACATTGAGCGTTTGTTTGAATGTTTAGGTCTACATGTAAATACATGTAAAGCAAGTAGATTTAATTCTAAGTAGTATAAAGGGACAAAAGTTCACATGAGATAGAATTGATTCATTGACTTCTATATACTGTTGTTGAGAATTCCTACTAAAACATATTTTCACTGAGTGTCATTTTTCATTAGTACCTGACAATATTTCTAAAAATGAAATATGCTTGGAACTCTATTATTCATACCTATTGTATGGTGTATCCTGATTGGTTCATTTCTGATCAATAAACTAATATTCACCCAACATTTCCACATGTTATGTGACTGTTAGACTGCTGTCCTAATACTGTGGTGAGGTGGACATTCCTATATTAGCAGCTGACCTACACTAACTAGACATTTTGCACTACTAGTCTTACACCTGATTTAATTGTTCTATGGCTGTACATCACATGCATATCCATTGTTATAAATGCTTATAATCCTCTTGTATTTTGCATTTACCTTAAATATTGGTTGTAACTCACTGAATACTTGATGTAAATCTTACCTGCATGCCTGGTTTTATAGGGCCGAGGTTCCTCTGTATACAAAATGTACAGTGTACGTGTAGTTGTAATCATACCATTTATGTACCTGCAGCATTATTCCTTTTTTTGTACATAACTGAACCTAAGAGGTCGGACGCCGTACCTTCTACCATATTGTTGAGTAATACTTAGTGTCGATACTCTATCATATCTTACCGGAGGTTTACACCGGAAATGTAAAACTATATAAAGTGGATGCTTTTTCATGTACAATGCAGTTGTTGCTTGGACTCCAATCAAGATAAATCTATACAAAAGAACACTGAGACGTTTTTTTCTAGAATAGCATACATGTACCGTAATTCCAGCTCTCGGTCCCATTAGACCTTGAAGCCCGAACTGCCTAAACTAGCATAGACCATACTCATAGAACTCATGCAATCAATAACTCAGTTCAATAATCTACCATACAACCACTCAGGGGCGGATCTGGCTCAGTTTGAAGGGTTCTGCCAACAGGCCGGGGGTCCAGGGGGCCGCCAAGGCCCCCTGGCGGGATCCGGGGCAGCGCCCCGGACGCCGAAGCTATATGCTGGATTTTGTGTTAAATGAAGCAAATTTATGCACACTTACACTTGCAATCAACATGTTCCTGTTACATGCTAGTTGATCTCAGTAACCAGATAAAAAAATGTTGTGTTTCTGGGGACGCGTAAAGATTTAGTAAGTGAGGATTTACAACTGAGATAAATGCAGGAATTTCTACTTTGCAGAAATGCAGTAATAATAAATTTGGAACAGTGATATTTTGGGCAAGTATGTTGCAGGGGCTACTTTACATATTACGAATGCTTGACTGTGTATTAGAAATAGAAATTTAAAATTAGCTTGTTTATAACTATTTCTACTGTGCCAGGGCCCAAGATTATGTAGCCTATCAAAAATATGCCATCACATAACTTTATGAAAAGAGAAATAATGCTAAATTTTTTGGTAGATAGAGATGAAAGTGTTATCCTAGGTTTCCCAAAAGCTGAAGAGTATGGACAATTTAACGCATGGCATCTACATGTACATGTACATGTACATGTATGTGGAGACATTACTTTTTTTTTGTAATGTTTGAGCCTTGAGAGCATGTGCACATGACATGAAGTAGCTTATGAAATTTCAGAGGTACATACATGTATATCTTCAAAAATAATGCTGTGGCACTGTTACAACATGTATTACTCAGCCCAGCAGCAGCAGCAGCTCATTGATAACAGCAATTATTTTGTTATTATAACTGGTAATAAAATTTACTGTGGCCACAAGTATAGTCTATCAAAAGTCACTCATTGTAAAGTAATTAGTGTAGTCTTATTTCCTGGCAAATAAAAGACTGCCAGTAGTGGGCGGGTACTGAAATATCTTTACTATAAATTGTATAGGATGAAAGCTCAATTCCTAAGCTATCTTTTGGTATGTTATAGCCATATAGCATCATTTTCATCAGAATATGCTTAGATTATGCTGGGCAGGGTAGGATGCCTCCGCAAATAAACTTACAACTGTTTGTTATCATTGATAGTTGGCAATTTAATTTTTTTATTGGAAATGAAAGGTCCCGCCATGGCAGGGAGGGCGGGACCCCCAAATCCGCCCCTGCGAACCACTGCTCAGTCTTTTATGTAACTGGAAGTAGGTCTAGCCGATTACTCCTAGACCTTTCTCGCACCGTACTATCATCGGTACTCGTGTGTCGCAATAAAATAATTATTGAAACTTGATGTTATACCAAAATTGTGTTGCAATAAATTTTATGACACCCAAATACTAATTGCCTGTTACGAGTTTTTTTAGAATTTACCATCGCCAATAGAGACTTTACAGAACTTAGGACAACTGACCAACATGTCAAATGTGCTCTTACCATGTATTTGTTGTGCATGCATAGAATCAACCCCTGTTTTTAGGTCACAGAACTAGGGTGAGAGACTTCTACATGTAGGTAGTTCTATATATTTTTATCAAAGATGTAGAGTTTATAATAAGATAAAAATACTGTAATGCAATCCAAAATATAACTGAACTAGTGCAGAATATGATACTACAAAAAGTGGGTCTGTCCAGAATCTGAGGAACCAATGGGCCATCTGCCTACAATTAATGACCAATTAATTATGTATTACAAGAAAAACCTCAGACCAGATAAATCATTGGGAGACCTCCCAGTGATTTATCTGGTTTGAGGTACATGTATTTTTTACAATAAATAATCAATTGGGCATTAATTATGGACGGATGTCCATTGGTTCCTCAGACCATACTTTCCTACGATTACTACATAAAAACCACCAACAAGCTGACATAGAAGGTCGGTCCTTACAAGATCTGGCAGAAGATTGCGATGCGTGTAAAAAGCAGCTAATTTTATCAATTGCTATTCATGTACATTGGCTCTCTACCCAAAATGTAAAAGCAACTTACATGTACATAAAATTAAATGCTATATTCACAGTACACCACAATCATGCAACTTGGTTATGTGAAATTATGTGAGATATAGTGTCTTCATGACCGTTTGAACCGGCCTTGGTCAAAAATAAAAGACCAAATCTCAAAATAGCCATTCGGCTTAGGCTTAATTAGCTATCGACCTGAGACTTTTCTTGATCAGAGGATCCTTAGCTCATCAACAGAATAAGGTCTCTCGCATGAAAATTAGGGTTTTTGGTCTTTTTCTCAGGCTGGTATATTCGCGACCCAGTGACTAAAGTTAGCCGGGGAAAATTCTTGCGCAAGCTGGTCTGTGACTGAAAATTAGATCGCGAAAAGACAATAGAGATTTACCAAAGTTCACTACAGTATTATGCAGTCAGTTTCTGATTAACGATGTTGTATTTGAAAGGGATACTTTTACCTCTATTGGTCCATTCTACAAAACATTCGCCCACTCACTCTGTTTGCATTAGTTCAGTTCTATATTTCTCATTGGGTTCTGAATATAAATAAGCAATCCCGCTATGCTACTGCTACTGGGCTGATAGGGAGGTAAATTATATTCAGAATAACAATTTGGTTACAGCAAAGGGAACTTACCCTTGAAGGATCTATGCAGCTAGGAAGGCAGCTATGCAATAACTTGAACATCAGATCATAACTGGCAAAAGTGAAACACTATTCTAATGCTGTGGACGGACTGACACATAAACGTCAGCGGTCAGCTATGTTAATGACAGCAACTAGTTATAGCAACATCAGCTAATAGTAACGTCAGCGATCAGCTACAGTAACGTCAGTGATTAGCGATAGCGTGGTCGCTCTGGTATTTTATCATAGCATTTCATAGCATTAAGCATTTATCACATCAATGTGGTATATGAAGCACATAGCAGAGAAAAAAATCACTATTGAACTGGTCTACCGTCCATCACTGCTGTTTATATCACGGAGTTTTGTACAAATATTACAATAAGTATGAATTTATAAATTATGCAAAATTATTGGTATGTATGGTGATTAATTAGGATTCGCATATTTTTCAATCAATTTGCGTGGTCCAAGATAAATGGCATTTTAAGTTGATACAGTGTTGGAAGCCACAACTTATAATGCTAAAATAAAGTCTACTTGGCGATTAATTGCATGCATCACCCACACAAGTCAGCCTATATCCATACTATTAGCATTAATTTTGTGCCAATGGGTTACATATTTACATGTGCACTGTATGCATATCCATCGCAAGTTTATAAGAAAAGAGCAACTGTAATTAAAAATCATAAAATTTAGTTTCAGCCAAGTATATCAATAGATAAGTTTGGCTAATTACACTACAATGTAGATATATCAATAATATACATTATATCCACTGCCTGTTCATGTACATGTATATCAGTATAACTGAATGCCATTAGCAGTGCGTTATGCATTAGGCTTAAGTCCTGCTTCAAATTCTACATAATAATCCAATAATAGAGAGATACATGTATTTACATGTACTTACACGTGAAGAGCATGAAGTTATCATTTATCATACTCTGTGTTTTGTAACTTCAGAAGCACAATGTAATTCTTTTTCAATTTCAATGGAGTCCTAGATAAATGTTGATGAAGAAAACGTTTTAAATTTCATGCGTTTTAGTTTGGTTAACTGTTGGCGGCGATAAACATACAAAACAACATTCACATTTATATTGTACATGTACTTTTGCTGTTTATTTTTTTATCGGTAATTAAGACAGATTTGGTACAGATGCACTGTTGGTCAGCACATACATGTAAGTAGTACCTTGAATTCGTGTTAGACAAGGAAGGGTAGCTACTGGCTATTTACATGTCTATAAATGTAATTACAGTGTTATGGAGCAATAATTCAATATACATGTAGCACATAAAAATTCAACAGTTCCCTTTTTACAAAGATTGTCAGTGTCGGAGAAGGTTGGGAAATATTTTTCAGGTAAGCTGGATTTGTTTGCTCAATGGGTTCTCCTAAACTCCTGTTGTACCTAATTCAAGTAGAGAATAAAGACTAGAAAGGTTTCTAACTTCCAAACTGGCAGCAAAACAAAGCCTGCCTTGTCAAACATATTTCTTAAGAAAAACTTGATCATAATAATATTAAAATAGTCGAAGGAAAATATTCCCATAATTTACATGTAACAATAAATTGGCCTCCCACACTATTGAATAAAAAATCACTTAATCATAAACAGATTGCAAGACATAATTGCTTTTATTGTCATCGCAAGTAATATAATTTGCATTCAGAAGTGGTGGTGTAAATTTATGTAGGCCACAGTGTAGGTAAACTAGAGGAATACAACACATCTAGGCCATTGTACACCTACATGTTTGATTGTTGTTGCACTTACACGAGTGTGCGGGGGGTACGTAGCATGTAGGGGTGTTGTGCTATTTCTTTAGAAAGAATTGACGCCTACCTGCATACGTGCTGAAAGATATATAAAAGGTTGCTGAAGTTATGCTTGGAATCAGTTCTACCAAATAATAAGCCTTTACTATAGTCATAACCGGATATAGGGAAATTTACAAAGCAACCAAGTAAGCGCTAGCTAATAATACTGTTCAGCTAACATATACAAGTATAGATTGACTTTGTATGTCAAATTATATCACAAAGTTTATTACGGTACCACATGTATTTTGTAATCTTGTAGTCTCATAGCTCACAAATGTATGCGTAGTAGTTCATGTTAGGTCTAGCATTAGACAAGGCATAATTTTATTTCATGTACCTTGAGCTTACAATCATATTGTACATGTACATGTGGTTAGAACAGATATATATATTATATATACAGTACTAGGGTAAAGGGACATTTCGAAAAAGACAATTCGAAACAGGACGTTTCACAACTAGACAGTTCGAAACAAGACAGTTCGAAGCTGTGTAGATTATATTTAGAAGAACACAACTTGCAGATAATTAATTTTAATTAATTAAGTTAATCAAGTAACTACAAAAAATTATATTAAAAATAAAAATCAGTTGAAATCTGGTGGTTGGGTTTTCGGGTTAGGCCTTTCGAACTGTCTGGTGTTGAACTGTCCACTTTCGAAACGTCCTGTTTCTAACCGTCTTTTTCGAACAGTCGCACATTCATGGTACTAGCCATGTTTGTTATATATTGCAGCATTTATAGACTTTAATATTCTTTATTATTTCATTCTTTAAAATTATCCATGTCTTAAATAATTAAACATTTTTTACTTACATTATTTTATATATTGCCAGTAGCGTAGCTTTTTATTTTATAGGAACCCGCTTGGCTAGTAATCTAGAAATGCTTGTTTCTGCTTTGAAAGTTTAAAAATTTTGTTTGGAGCTTTATACACTTGCTTACATATAGGTGGGGTTACATATATCCATATACCAATCTGTATATGTTTGTTTTAGAATGGGTCACATTGGAAGAGAAACAGATATGTCTTACTTGGTGGATCGAAAATCAACAAGAGAAAATGGAATTCTTGACTATATTGCTGGAACAGATCATCAAAATTGTGATATGTTTACTGGTCAAGGAGTGAGGGTCAGCTATACCACTAGTGGTCATGGGGAAAAGATGCGAGTTAGTTCACTGCCTACCAACAAAGAGTTTTTTAACAGGGAAGAAAGACACTAACAAAATGGACAGAGAGACAGACTGATGTTGATGCTCTCAAAGCTAACAGTGGTTTTTACTCAACAAGTGCAACTAAATGCTATATAGTTGGTAAAGTACTATTACAGTACTGCTATTCGTTCACAGCAAACAATATCACATTCATCAAATTCTGCATGTCACCAATTTTAAACTTGTCATGTTTTTACTGTCTTCCACACTGGTTTACTTTTAATAATTCTTACTTGCATTTATAATAAATTATTTCAATCTACATGTATTTATGGCTAATAAACAATTCCAGCTTATATTTGAATCACATTAGTGCATGTATGTGGATATATAGCGTTAATGACCAAATATGTGTACAATTTAAATATTAGTGCTGCTTTTAAATGTTCTTTTTCTTACCACATTCATATTCATATAGATAGCGATCAATATGTTGTCATGTATGTCACATAAGTAATTGCATGCATGTTATCTCCACTTTTTATAGTTCCTCTACAGTCCTGAAACCAATAACACTAAATAAATAAAAGCCTTAGTATCACATGGTTTGTATTATCTCTATTGATAGCAACTTTCTGTAATAACAAACACAAGATGAACAATTGTCACTGCATGAAAATCAAATATAAGTCACCACCTGTAAGACAGTGGAAGATGAAAGCATAATTCATTAATTTAAATTAATTTTGTCCATGATGAGCAAAGTTTAAATTCTAAGGACATCAATTTTGTGTTTATATGGTGTATGGGAATTATCAGAAGAATTGCAGTATCAAACTATGTAATGAAATGTATTGTAACATGACTCATGAGTTCACAACAGATACAGGCATCACACAGAATTTCATGAGCAGCAGTGCGAGTTGAACAGCCAGAAAGCAGGACTGTAACAACTACATTGTAGTTTTGGTTGAGGGAGCAAGCTAACCTTAACCAAGGGTTTACAAAGTCACTCTAGCAGCTGACGCCTCAAGAGCTAAAGCACTTTGGATCTAAAGTTAGCAGAAAGCATTTTCACAAGTTGTTATTAGAAATTTGTTTGAGCGGTAAAATTTTTTATTGAACTAAAATCTGGAGGTAGCAAATTAATGACCACTTGGCCCCCTGATTGTTACAGGCCTGGCAGAGAGAGATACTAAAAGCTACAGAATATCCTAATCTTTACTTCTACTTTAGTTTGTATCATGTTATAGCCTATTGGTTTGAATTACTATGTACATGATATTATAAACATTTACAATGTGCATGAAAGTACATGTAACATTGTCCTTTATATTAGCATACATGTTGGCATTACTTTTACAATGTGGCATGTAGAATGTTGGAACAGATACATGTATATTCCGATATCACAGAACATGTACAATGCATGGAGTTTTTGGTACATTGTGGTGATTATTATATTATTTAACAATGGTCAGAATCATACATTGTAGGGTTTACATATATTATGCAAATATTAACAATGTACTGAATATGAGTCTAGATAGTGTATACCATGTAACCAGTGCTCAAAGTGTACAGGCTCGCCCAGGCTCGGCGAGCCTGTAAAAAATTACCATTTATTATTTATCTAGAATGGAATTATGTTCCCTTCAAATCAAGGGAAGACAAATTAAAAATTCTAGTTTTGCTGCAGTTTAATGATAGCTGATAGAATAAGACAGAGTAGCAGTTGGTTAAAAATAAATTTATTTTAAAAAAACATGCAGGAATATTGTGATGTACACTATTTTGTTAGGTAAGTAGAAAATTAGTTATAAAACATAAAAATATTGTTATTGCAATAAATTGCGCTGAAAGAAATAAGCTATTATTTACTACAGTACAAAGATACAGTAATGTCCTAGCAACTTGCATTAAGCATTCTCAAGTTTAGTGATAGACCTTCATGCCACAGAAGGAAAAAGGGCATTGGTCAGACTGACTAATATATTTGTAGATAAAATCATGGATGTGATAAGAGCACCTCATCACAGATATCTGTGCCACGTACTGTCTGCAGTTTCGAGTGAACCAGGAACCGTAGGCAGTGACGTTGGACACTACTCCAACTTCCCTTGGCATAACGTCATCTGTCCATAGAGCTACGGCTCCTCCACAGCTGAATTCTGGGATACATTTGTCTGCCATCTTGTCGCCTCCTTCTCCGGAAAATCTAAACCAGTAGTTACCCCCTCGCTTCATTTTAAGTGTGTCGCAGTTGTAGTTGCCATTGTCGGGAATGATTTTACTGCCATTATGGTCGAGTCTCCAGCTCTCATTTAGATCTATGGCAGACCTGCATTCTTCATACGGGGAGTTGCTGTAAGGTTTGGGCAGGTCTGGGAGCTTCGATGAAGGCACCGTAGGTGGTGGTGCCTTCTGCATAGACGCTTTAGTAGGTTTTGGCGATGTAGCCTCAGAGTCTGAGCTGTGAGCATCTCCCATCTTGTTTTGTCTACACAGTCTTAGTCTCTCTACTAACTCTTTATAAAGAGCCATCTCCACCTGCAGCTGAATCTCTTCAGTCTCCATGATCATGTCTCTTCTCTGCCTTCTCAAGTCACTGTAGCCACATTCATACTGGAGCATATTGTACAATATTCGTACTCGGTTTCTGTAAAGCTGAAGCTCTGAGGCTACAAAAAATAAATACAAGTTTTAAATTCATTGACCACGAATGATAGTTAGATTCATACATGTACATAGTATATTCTTACATTCTACCGTAATTATTTATGGTGAGGTTGTTCTAGAAATATTCAGTCCATTCAAGTTTTAGTGACTTACCGATACTCAATGGAGGTGGGTCAGTAACTTCATGGCCCTTGACCGCTATCAGAGCGCAGACAACCACCAGCAGTATACTATATCTATCCATGTCAAAGACCAAATGGAAACTCAATGACATTTTGATGAGGTTCTATTTTTATAACTCTTCTATCATACCTGTGATACCTGGAAATAATTAATTCAAAAACTTCCTTACATTTTTTAAAACTTGCATGTGTTCAATTTGTTTTGCATTCATCTATTAACCCTTAACTGAAGGTTAGACAGGATAATTTAATTTGATACACTGATCATATTATCGCTGGCTGAAGCGTTTCATTGTTTTGTGTATATTACTTAGATGTTTAGAGATGTAGAATACAGAAGACAATATTTATAAAAAATATCACACTGACTTACCCAATACCGTCCACGCATCGCATTATCAATTTGGAGTTGCCCGTTTCCAATTTGGAATAAATCATGTCAAAGACTTCTAAAATCGTTAGTAGTATCTAATCCAGTTCATTCGAGGGCAAGAAATTTCCACAATATACTATGTTACAGATACAGACCAAATGGATATGTTCACAGTTATTGGATGTCTTTAGAATGAAGTAGAACTGACGGTCAGACAGCTCCAATGTGACAGAAACTAACTAGTGGTGCATAGTTATTCTCGATATGGCAGTCTTCAACAAGTGGTTGATGTCGGTCAACGTTCAAGCTCAATTTCAATGAGAGGAGATCCAGATGGAAACATTTGCCTTGTTTTTCATCACTTTTAAATTTTGTGTGAGCTTAACGTACATGTACATGTATATCCACACAAAAACTTACTGAAATTATTTGTGATGCACTATAATAATGTTAGAGGTTAAGAATGTTCAATGACTTGTATATGACCAACCTTATAAATGGAATGAGTTAATATTAAGCTGTTAATTTATTATTCAGGTAATGAAAACCAGAAAGTTGGCAATTGCTCAATTTTTAACTGGTTTTACAGCGATATTACCCTGGACAACATCCCAATTCCGGAATTACTTGTTTGCAGCATTATTGCTTATTTGCAGTGCATTTAGTGACACACTTTAACTGAGGCATACGCTAAGGTTGCTTCAGTGAACTAAAACAATAGCAATATGTACAATGTGCATGCATGGAGAATTTAAATGTATACCAAGCATGTGCAGACGTTGCCATCAGCTAGAAGTAACATTGTATCTCTATTTGCTGCTGAATTATCACCATAATGAAACATTTCAGATTATATTCATACTTTTCACAAGAAATTTTTATTAGATAGAATAAAATATAAACTATTACTACTCATATTCTGTACATTGTACGCACCCAAATCAAATGCTATATAACATTAATAAATAAATAAATATGTCATAAAAACTTTGCTACGTAACTCTAACAAAAAAGAGTTATTACCTAATACAAAAGCACAACTATTGCAACTACATTCACATTCAGTTGTGCAACTAACATCTGAGAAGACAACTCCAGGTTTAGTGTGCATTTTCAAACTAAATCGGAGTCAGCGTGTGTATTTATTGTTAGTCAGGGTCTGGTAGTTGAATGGGAAGACAGCTTTCACAGGCTTAGAATGATACATCTAGAGGCTTACATTCAATATCAAATGTGTACATTTTTGGGCTAACACTCTGTCAACAGTTTGTGGAACACATGCTAAAAATGTCTAGGACATGATCAGAGTGATAAATTATGACAATTATGTTATGATTATGAAAGTATTTTAAAAACTGTTCACAGTTCCAACCAGAGTAGCAAACACCTTGCCTTAGTATGTGTAGCTCAGGATCTCAAAGACTCATGACACAGTTGAGGCTGGTATGTTATCCGGCCCCACACTGATGTCATTATCGTCACTGTCAGATTCAGTGTCAGAATTGAGAACACTAGCTGCCAGTCTACTAACTGATTCAACCATTGACTTCTTGCCTGCATAAATACGGAATATATTAATAGTATAACTATAATGTTTGTATTGCTGTATTTAGACCTACCTACAGAGATGAATGCGTCGGCAGTGCTCTGTGACTAGGAAGGAACTAAGACAAAGATATTCAGAAGACATTCAGAACCTCACTTAAACTCAACCGTTACACACTCCAAGCCTCAGCTCAACCGGAGGAACTTCTACATAAACCTACCAGGAGTAGCTGGTAGACTGCAAGTTTCTGGTTGATCCTTCACAGGGGTCGTCTGGAGAGAGACAGACTGACTGTCATTGATACGAGGTCTGCACCTGATCAACAAACGAAACACACATTACAAACAGAACATGTATAGTTGACATCGGGCTTACTACTCGTGTGTATATATCCAGGCTATATACACATAGATTACATGTACACGATTGTTTATATACATGTTCGATATAATTTAGGACTGAATTTTGGTAATTGTCTTCTCAATGTAAAGATAGAATGAGAAGACAACTTCTACATAAATGTAATATTACATCTTGATGCATGAGTTACATTGTGTAAGGGAGATTTATTTGGTCGCACACCTGAGGAAATTGCCTACAAGTGACTGAGGGTGGATCTAAGGCTTTACATGACCTAATTACCACACCCAGTGGACAGACATTAATTCCAGATACCTTTGAAAAGGAGTAGATAAAACATCCAAAACATAACCCAAGACCTCGGCAGAGCAAATTTCACCTACTTCACCAGTCAAAGGGAAACCAAGAAAATGACTAGTACATGATGTAACAAACGTATTCCTTAAATAAAACCATCTTACAACTAGTAATATAGCTTTTGAACTCTATCTATCAATATAGTGTGAAATATTTCTTATAAGGATTTCAGTAAAATGTTTTAGTAATAAACTTTTCTTGCCGTAATAACTTTTGTATGTCACATGATGAATTTATGAAAATAAAACACTTGGGCTTGAATTAATAAAATCACTAGACACTTGTGATAGTTGCCAGTCAGTCTACCCAGCTCATATGTAGCATCCCAGTACCGGGGTAATCAGGAGAAAGATTTGTTTGGCTTATATTGGAGTTGTCCCCTCTTTAAAACCATACACTAGAGAGAGAGGATAACTTCAAACATAAGTCGAAATGTCAGAACTTAGTAGTTAGTCTGCAGGTTTGACTTGCCTGTGAGCCTTAGAACCAGCAAGAGCGAAAAGACTAGACTGTACAATGTTCCTCTCAGCTTGAGCAGAGGCCAAGTCACTCTCCAAGCGGGAAATCTTATCAGTAGACTGTGACGTCATGGCATACAGCTCTCTGGTGTAGGAGTCTAGATTGTGTCTCTGTTGCCTTTCAGATTGTCGCAGCAAAACGACTACAAGTATGCGCCCATACACCGTACATCGTATATACACACATATACATGTACAATCAATATGTCATGTGACTTTGAACCTTCTTTGTCAGACAATGACACAGACGCTGCACACAAACAAAAGCAATGTATCCTATCACATATTTAGCCTAAAATAAATTTAACCAATAGAGACTTACGAGTCTTTGCCAGTTCTCTCTTTAGTACCAACATCTCCTCATCGCAACGACTTAATTTCTCCTTATATGGTCGTGTTACTTCCAGCTCCACTCGCTTTGCCTGTGGAATATGCCAATCAAGTACATGTAGGTGAATACACTAGTAACAGTACATACATGTACATGGACAAGTGATAGGCAATTCCACTAGATATAAGAATGATAATCATTAGCACATTATCTAGGCTGATTTATTGGAGTTATCTTCTCATTTAGAATAAAGCCCTTAACCTAAACAGGCTTATGAGAAATACACCACCGCTTTCAACCCACCACATTGACAATCCAACCGGAGACAGCAAGGTCAAGGGTCATCTACACTGGTCTGTTACATAGACATCTACAACTGCCTAGATATCAATGTGAGTATCAAATTGTAACTACTAGACACTCCTACCTCAAGGTCAGAGTATTTAGTCAGCTGATCAACTCTGTCTCTCAGTTTATTAATTGTCTCCTCCTGTTCCTTAGTTGTGCTTACACTGAGTAGTAGACTGATCTGCAGTTCACTGTGCTTCTACAAATATAATAATATACATTATATTGGAAAGTGTGATACCTTATAAATCAAACACTTTATACAGTAAGCAAGCGGTTGTAAAACTCAAACAGTACTGAAATATAATGGGATGAAACAGTCTGTTTGGAGTTGTCCTACCTCCCATTCAACAGTCAGGAACTAAATGATAGGAAATCACAGTTATATTTCCACAGGAAGTGCTAGAGAAAGTGCCCTTAGGAATTCGACTGATGTCCCTGTGAATATTCTAACTCTGTTCTCACTTTTCAACACCTAATATTCTAGACCTGTCTTCATATAGTCCCTTTACCTGTTGAATATCCTGTTTGACCAGGTTGCTGTCGGTCAATTGCTGACGCAATGTGTCACATTCCTCATCTCGAGCTGCAAGTCTGTCAGTTAGATCGGCAGCGTGACGGCAGGAAGCAGCTAAAGAATCTATAGAAAGAAAAGAGGGATAACAGGTAAAACATTCATAACATATCAAACAATAGTACAACACTAATACCCGATGTGCATTAAAATTCTCTGTGAGCTTGAGTAGCAAATAATAACACTCACAACAACCAAACGGATCTTTAACTCAAAACACTGTAGAGTATACTATCATAATGTATATAGTGCAATACTAAGTACACATATTTATGCTGTACTACAGGCTATTTGGTATAGTATGTACAAAAATAATGTACATGCATGTATAGGATAATGTAGTTAGATTTAGAAATAACTGCACAATTTAGAGTTATGATCCCTTGAAACCAGAAGGTTAGAGGGAGGATAACTTTCATACCTACCTGCACAGCTCCTTATCTGACTGTTTGCAGATGACAGCCTCTCTTCCATCAGTTCCATTCTGCTGCTGGAGCCTTCTAGAACTTTCAGCTGAGAGTAGAATCTGCAGAAAACATAAAATGCTCTATTATAATATGTCAGTCCAAGGGTTTAGCTTGTAGGCATAGGCGTAGGTAAACCTACAAGAAGCATTCCTTGTACCTACAAGCTTACAATATTCCAAATGAACTTTACACTATAATCAATTACAAAGCAATGTTTCTGAAGGCTCAATAAACCATGGTTACTATTTCAAGAAACCTACACTAATCTTTAGTGCTAACACGATGTGAACAACCTTGATAAAATTCATAACTCAGAAACACAAAGTCATGAGATAGTGAAGCTGAGTTAATTGACCTTGACCTACTGCATGCAGGTAAAACCTCAGGCTATTAGTCCTAATTCTAACCGGCAATTAAAAGGAGTAGGTTGCATAGTCTGAACATTGGTGCACAGGTAGACCAAACTTTTACGGAATGATTACCTGCTTTGTAGACCTTTCACAAGGTCAACCAGACCTGCCGTGGCCTCTACATTGCCTCTTTTCTCCCTTTCTAGTTCAACTATAGTTTCAGCCAGCTGTTGGGCTGACAACTCCAATTTCTACAAAACAAACTCAAGTAACCAATGACCAATACTGGACAGCGTTTTATTAAGCGAAGAGTCATGTATGTAACAGCTCACTTGCCCGGGAGAATCGGTGGAATAGGTGGAGGTTGACAGCCAAGACCTCTAGAGAGCCAACTCTGGCAAACATAGAAATATGAGAAAAGACGGAGAGTTTATAGACTGGAATGGTGTTCATCTTCTCTAGCAGCTAAAATCCGTGAACTTTCCTAAACGACTGGCAATAGGATATTGATTCCCAGACCAAGTGCTCGCGTCCTTGGTTGAGTTGAGTATTAAGTGTAAATGAATTGGCAACTCCTAATAGTATACCGTTTGCCAAACAGACACAGTTAGCTGGGAATACATTATAATCTAGAATCTAAAGTAGTGGCCTATAGACTTGGCCAAACGATTTAGTAGGAAGTAGTGGGTCTGCTCACAACTCCATGGGCTTTTAGAACACAGGCTAGAATAAGCTAGTTTTATACACAAGCTGCTGGAACTATCTGCTGAATACACACACTCCATACTTTCAGGGTCTACTGCTTACACCTCAGTATGTGGGTGTAATAGATGTTCATATGGGTGTGTACATACTTGTCTAGTCCCAATATATTGCCAAGTTAATATACAATTCAAGGGTGGTGAGATATGCCCTTACACACTTACAGTATTTGCGTAAGAAGAAGTTGTTAAAAATCAATCATCCTAATGTCTACTTCACTATTTGGTTGGCAACATTCCAGTGAATTCCTACAGTTGTTACACTACTGGAGGTAAGCGTAATGGATTGCAGTAGCTAACAACTTTGTTTACAGCAAATCAAAAATGATACTTCATTATAGTTGGCTTGAAGCCAGAGATATCCAGAAATTTTGAACGCTAGAATAATGAAGGAGCATAAAAATAGAAACATAACCCATCTACATTACAGTTTGACTAAGCTACACTCATGTACATGTAGAATAGTAATGCCTACAGGTATACACCTACCCTCCCCACCCATGGTCTAATTACACAATGACCTTGAAGGGTCACAACTTACGGTCTTCTGTTTAGACAAGGCAGCTATCTGTATGTCTCTCTCCATCTGTACAGCCTCAAGTTCAGAAACCTTAGCCTTCAGAACTTCAGTTTCCTTTGTGAGGGTGGCTGTTAGTCGTTCCCAACTATGCTCACGACCTTGAGAATATAGCTCGGAACTCTTTTGCTGTACCACCAGACTTAGCACCTTCTTCCTCCATCTGTATTAATAGACTAAGTTACAAATCAGTATGTAGCCGTACACCTACTTGTGGGCTATCACTACAGAAGGGAGTTGTAGACATGGCCCAACACATTCTACAGGAAAGTAGGTACAAGCATAAACAAACCATAACAGTTATACAGTCATACGAATTGGTGGACCGACACTAATTTTGTTAATATGTACGAAGTTACTCCCCCCCTTACACAGATTCCATACCCTAAGCTGTGTACTCCCACATACCCATTCACCATCCTGAAAGGTTCGGAACCCATACTAAAACATTAGGTAAATGGAACAAAAGAAGGCCACTAGGTGGAGCTCTGCATATCTGGCACTGATTTGTAGAATGGTTGTTATTAATAGTATTTAGGCATTGAGTAAAAGCCTGTTTAGTGGATTGGTGTTATCTTCTATACATTGTAGATAGGAAATAAATTAGCAACTGAGATAAGCAATTCCAACCACCACCTGTGGTCAGTATTCCTTATATTCACTCATTGTTTTCCTGGTTGCTAGCGTAGAATCATAACAAGGTCAATGGCCGATGGGACACTGAAATCGAACTTGAAATATAGAAGTGTACAAGCAACACGCATGACTAGCGAATGTTGACATCATGCGCAGCGGTGTGCATGACTAGCAATGTTGACATCATGCACGTGTGCGAGTGTCTGTTTGAGCAAAACAAAGAGAATACCTACGTGTTACAGTTGAGTATTACTATTTCCTGAGTAATCAGTACTGCCCCACTGCTAGTAGTAGGTGTATGGGCCTTTCTCTGTTGGTTTCATAACAGACTAATTAATCAATTGATAAACCAAAGGCTAATCAATAAATTACCCCAAATAGGGATTGGCAGTTTTAATTCAAGAAAAAACTATTTGAAAAACTATAAATATGAAAAAGTTTGCTAATTAAGAATTATAAATATATTAATGAACTCATTAGCTGGGTTGATTTAAATTAAATACTTGCGTTGTAAGGAGTGCTAGCAGACGTCCATCATTGGAACCATTTCCACCTTTAGTTTTCAGGCTATTTTGTTGCAAGTTTATAATATCATTTAGAGCTGATATTCTTAGACTGAGATCTTCATTTTCACCCTTCAAGTTCTCACTAAAACAGAGTAAGCACTTGGGCTATACTATTTCCATAATACATACATTAATAACAATTCAGTTGCCAATTTCACTATAGAATGTACCTTGGGCAATGCCGCGCTACCTAAAAACAAATCATCACATGACCTAACTTTATAGTAAACTGCTTAGCTGTGTGCACTAAGTTTGCCATCGGAAAATTGAAAGAAGAAAAAAATAACGTTTTATATGATATAATAGAAACCCTTAGCTCTATCCACTAGTGCCATGTTATAGATAGTATCAGTCAAGTCAACAGATACTGA
The DNA here is from genome assembly GCA_935421135.1 of Bugulina stolonifera. NCBI lineage: Eukaryota > Metazoa > Bryozoa > Gymnolaemata > Cheilostomatida > Bugulidae > Bugulina > Bugulina stolonifera. Next base: position 9,811,199 of record OW285196.1, read on the forward strand.
AAAAATGAATGAGGAGTCATACAAGATCGATATCTTATACAGTTTATACTAAATATAGAATGCAAGACCATAAAAAGCGGGCCTCAATGGCAAAGATAATTCAAACTGCTACACATGCATTAGAGTGTCCAACTACTAGACATGAATTACTTTTGTTTAAATGGTAGCTATGCACACTTTGTGATTGGGATAGTATATTTTTGATTTCAAACAGAAAATAATATTAAATAAACCTGAGGATTCCTCTTTTTGAACATGACATAACCAAACAGCAAGTAGGTTAGGTCATACAACATATAAACATATTACAGGCCACTAATATCTTATTTATATTGTTACTTGGTAGGAATCCATGAGAATAGTTAACTCTAATAGCTGGAGTTGTTCACTCTTGAATAATGAGAGAGCAAAGAGAAGACAACTTCTGTCAGAAATACACAAGTATTGTTTTGCATTGACCCTAAGTGGTTATGGGGCACATAAGGGTCCCTAATTAGCTAATGAGACTAAACAAGATAATATTCTACAGTTTTGTGATACAGAGAGGAAGACATGGTAGAATTATAGCAGGTATATTAGTAGGAGTGAAAGTGATGGATGCATTATATGCAGATAGCATGTAGGTAAGGACCGCACGTGCCTGTACATGCTTCCCAATATACACCCGGATACAGGGATACTTATTTTCATTTATATAGCTGACATTATTGGCAACATCAGGTCAATAAAATGCCATAAATTCACTAACAATGGAAAAATTTCTAAAAAAATGTATTAATTTTTTTCGTCTAGTCGAGCCAGGACAAAGTACAGATTAGCATTATGGCGCCACAATCTGGCATTTACTAGAGCTGATCAAAGCATACCTGCATATACATATATATATGTAAACCACTAATAAAAGACTGTTGGCAGAAATACCATGGAGAGAAGGTGGGATGATGATAACGCATGAGACAAACACGTGATCGGACAAAAGAGATCTAAGCACTGATTCTTGAGGGTCAATGGACATTGCCAAAACACTACACCACAACAATGAATAATATATTTTACATCACGCCCAGTCAATCATATTTTGTAAAATGAATATCAGTGCAGACTTGAATATCAGGGTTATAGTTATTTGGGGAATAGATTATAAGATGTAATTGTGACATTGCAGAAAGTCAAACGCTAGATTTGCCTCCACAGCAGTTAGTGCCAAAACTACTAAACTCTGAATGATTCTAATTATTTATAGACAAATGGTTGATTTTCTCACATAGAGGAAACTCAAGAAAAATCATTTATTTTCATATAAATAATAGATTGCTGTGCTAACAGCTAATGATCAAAATATTTTATCAATCTTTCAACGCAGAATAATAGGTTCGCCATTTCAAAGTGTAGCACAGTTGGCTTTTAAAATGATTTATGCAATTCTAACATTGTTGACTAGAGTTTAAAATTCAATTTTCCATTCAATAGACGTGTAGATATTAGGTGTAGTAGCTTTTTATGATAAAGAAGGACTATCCCAACTTTCTCTATTTATGCCTTTACAGGTAACTTGAAGACACCAAATATTAGTACACGTAGGTTGAAAATAAAATTGAACTATTCTCATTTTGTTAAGCGAAATGTAACTGAATTGATTTTAGTTTTCCTTTTGCGGTCACCTGATATTTGTAACATAGTCTGCATTTTGATTTTGAATTGCATATGTACATGCACTTGGCGTTATTCTAGATGCCAATAATTTGTTTCACAACTTCCAGACTTGAATTCCTGAAGAAAAACAATTTGTTCACATATCACTAAAACCAATATCAGTAAAAGAATAAAGCAAAATGCTCTTTTTCCGCAGGTAAATGATGACCATGCAACAACAGAAGCTTCTAATAATTCATGAAATATACAATATATGAACATATTAGTGACTGCTACCTACATGTACATCTATCACTCCGTCAATCATTTCTAGACATTAACTGTTCAGTTGCTAGTTAGACTACTCTAAAGAGCTGTCTGACTTGCAACTGGCCTGAACCACAGGAATATTTATTTATATACTTGTCGCCCCTCAATAAATCAGTGGAGTTTGTTAGACACTGACTCACTGAGCAGTACACCTACCAGCCAATGACGTCATGGTTCAGCAGACAGTAAGAACTTATTAATTATATGAGTGCCAGATATATACAAGTAGGCGATTCATATACCATTTCCCAACTAACCAACTAAGTGAACAAATGGACATTGGACTGGGAGTGATTGTACATGCATAAGATCAATGTGAAAATATGTTTCAATGTTTTTGCAATCTAGCGAATGTTGTTAAAGCACAAACAAAGGATTGGTAAACTAGTTATTCAATAGGTATCCACCACTGTTGGAGATTACCAGTTTGCCATTAATATTATAAATTTGTAAGGAGGAAATCTAAAGTAAACAATGTTATCACTTCGTTTTATGAGATTAAACCAATAGAAAACCAAGCTAACTTGTAAAGCATAGAATACTAACTTCTCATTTCTCAGCTCAGATAATTTCTTCTCCAGCTCTAACTTATCCTGAGGCCATTTTTCTCTGTCCATCTCCTTTTCTTTATAATTCTGTAACCGCCTCTCCAATTCTGAAATTGTCTTCTCTTTGCACTCAAAAGCTCTCTCGCATTCACTGTAGCAAAGCATATGGACAGTAGTAAAGAGATCATAGAACAAGGGTGTCTCCCGCTAGATAGTCAACTCTACCTTTACTCAGACTTCTCGACCCCATGGTTTAGTAGTCAATAGAAAGGTGTGAAGTACAGACTACAGCAGGAGTTGGTATATTTAAGAGCATATTAGCAGCAATCTGGTTTATTCACTCAGTGTCATGTCTACCCACAGACTATCAATAGGCTATTTATATCATAATAAGTGAACAGATGAGTTGTGCTATGCAGGTCACCATTTGGGACTGTTAACATATATTACTATCCTAGTTGCAGATTAATGATACCTCCATAGTCTGTGAACCAAGACCGCCAGCATGACTGGGCTAATGCTATCACCATTAGTAGCATGCCATTCATGCAGCTTCAAACCATACTCCCAGCTTGCAAACCTAGCATAGCTGGTCCACATACTATGAAGACAGTGAAAAGTTGGCTCTTTCATTGTTACATAGAGTAAAATTGTAAGCTCAAACCAGTAGACTTAGGAGTGAAAACTATACCTTAGTTTGGCCTGTGTTACTTGCAGTTCCAAAGTTAAACTTTCTCTATTTCTGTTAGTGAGATTAGCCTCTTCCATTAGTCTAGCCATGTCATCCCTCTGGGAAATGTACTTAGCCTGTGCTTCCTTCATCTCATTCTGAAGATACACATCTTACTTACATTATTTATAGTAACCAATAGAAAGGTGAAAGGCTACGTAATCAGAGGACATACATGCATCTAACAAACAAACTAGAGATCTACTTTAACTTTCTCTATTTCTGTTAGTGAGATTAGCCTCTTCCATTAGTCTAGCCATGTCATCCCTCTGGGAAATGTACTTAGCCTGTGCTTCCTTCATCTCATTCTGAAGATACACATCTTACTTACATTATTTATAGTAACCAATAGAAAGGTGAAAGGCTACATAATCAGAGGACATACATGTATCTAACAAACAAACTAGAGATCTACTTTAACATAGTAGACAGCTCCAACGTTATGCCAACAGATAGGGTCAAAGTAGTTCACCGTTAGAAAAGGAACATCTATCAATCAAACGCACAGACTACACGGATACATACACATTGACATGTGCTATATTATGTATTTATAACAGACAACAATACATTGACTAGATACATCAATATTATATAGAAATAAGTAGGCCAAATTCATAATACCTTGCCGAACACTCTGTTAGTAAGGTAAGCTGTATTTATATTATACTTTTCTGCTATAATTTGTTACCGCCGATGTCGAAAATGATGGTATACACAAATCAAGTTACACATTGAATTTTCATTATATATAACAATAATAAGATAATACAATGTACACTAAAATTTGCTTGCAATAAAACCTTTATATATCTGTACATGCACGTAGCTGTGTGCAAGCATGTATGAAAGTCAGAACCACCTACAATATACCTAGTGACAACGCATCTCTTGTCATACCTCGATCACCTGACACTCACCTGGGTCTGCACACCTCTTGTCATACCTCGATCACCTGACACTCACCTGGGTCTGCACACCTCTTGTCATACCTCAATCACCTGACACTCACCTGTGATATAACATCCCTTGTCCTCAGTTCCTCATTCAAATCATCAACTAGCTGTTGGTGATTCAACTTTAGAGCCTCCATTTGTTGCTGGTACTCATGTTCCTGTGAAGCCTTTTCCTTTCTCAGTGTCTCTATTCTACACTCATAATCATTTTTTGTCTCTGACAGCTTTGGAAATACAGAAGTCATATTGCATTACATAAAACAGATGAATACTTGAGCTTCCAACTGTTAATTCTACTATAAGTCACCACTTATGTCAGTGATCATTTGACAAGCTGCGGAAAACTTGAGATGAATAGCTCATAACTACATTTCCATAACATTGAGGTTGCCAATACGGTCTTGTGACCTAAATATTCAACTCATTACTGCATTGACATCACTTCGTCATGAGCACAAAGTATTGGCCATCCACTGTAAGCGTTTAAGTTCGAGAAATCACAGTTTGGATATACAAAAGGTCACATGCATACAAGTCCTTTTAATAACTAATTACTGTAGCCAAAAACCAACCAAAGAGTTTAGTCTACTACCTTCTGCTTTAGATCAACAATCTCATCCACTTGCTTCGAAATTAGATTATTGACTGCTTTATCTATGGTGTTTTGGGAAGTAGAATCGCCCTTGTGGAGTTTAACATTCGCACAGCTTTGTATCTGCTGCTCCCTGAGAAGAACAATGACTCTGTTATGTACACTACAATGACTCTGTTATATACATTGTACACTACAATGACTCTGTTATATACATTGTACACTACAATGACTCTGTTATATACATTGTACACTACAATGACTCTGTTATATACATTGTACACTACAATGACTAAAAGCAGGAAACAGTTTGATATTATTCAACTACCCAATGCAAAAATATTTGAGATTGCATGTTCAACTGATTTGAGTATGAGTAAGGGGTGGCTCGGATGGTTAGAGCGTCTGCCCTGAAAGCGCTGGGTTTGAATCCCACCGCTGCCTACTGACTATTGGACCTTTGTGCCATAGGTGTGCTCCAATGTGCCTGCAAACTGAGAGCAAAACTGGTGCAGCCATTGCAGCCTCGCCCTTAAAGCACTTACTTATCTCGCCGCTAGGCGTGTGACTAAACCCTGTGATTTCAACCAACATAACTTCATAATGTTTGAAAAATCATACGAGCATATACACATAACATACACCAACTATAACTTACAACAGCTTTAAACGCTCGTCTCGTATTCTCTCCATATCAGAATCAAAGTTGTGGAATCTTGTTGCAGGCAAAACATCCGCTGATGTTGGTAGCTGTGTATTTAGTTCCTTTCTCAGAGAACTATCCCATTCATTTTCCCTCTGCACGTGCACTGATTTAGGTTTTCTGACAGAAAATTAGAGATTCGATGAAAGAATATGGAATTGTAATTATACACACAAAGTATAATTATAGATAATGAAACAAAGTTTGACTGAATTCTAACTCATTAAACAGAAACGCAGGAAATATCAACAGAGCTACGAGGACCAACATTCTAAGTGTTGCATATTTTCTTCAGAAACTCACTTAGGGGCTCCATCAGTCAAGCGGATATTTGCAGGTGTAAGAAGCGTATTGCCAACCCCGAGCTCAAAGATGGATGGTGGCACGAGAGCGCTTTCCATTGGTATGTAAAGTATACCTGTGAAATAACCATTAGCATTATACATCCAACAAACAATAGATTATCTTCCCAGAGATAAACATTCAATCGCATTGGATTGATCGGACTCACCCTTGCAACCTTGTACTCTGGCCTGAAATACCATGAAATATACCATGAAATATAAATCCTTCATAACATACAAATAGTTGTTTTACCCAGTGTATAAGCTACAGGTTGTTCAGCCTAGTACCATAGAACTAGCTCTATAGCTACCGTTATAGCCCACACAACCCACAGGAGGTGAGAAAAAGTACTGCTCTGGCTTGGAGAGTTTAGCCAGGCTAGTGTGGAGCCCGGCATCTTATGTGATGGTAATCACAGACTGCTGCCTACCATTAGAGTTTTTTATTCTGTTCTACTCAAGTCCCTGGACTTCAGGAGGAAGTGTGGACCATTAATATTTATGGTTGATTTATTCTGCTTTGAGCCTGAGCTTTTGCAGTTTTCAGCAAATAACTGTATAGACGGATATTAGTGGATTACAAGTAGAAACAGTAGCGAAAGAATTAGTATTAGTCTTGTACACACTATTTTTTAACATTTTTAACAGTAAAGGAAATCAAATCTGGAGAAAATGCCTGCAGTGAAGGACGCAACCACTACCTATAATATTAGCATAAATAGTAGAGTTTCCCTCTTTGGCCTTTTTCCGTACAAGTCAGTTTTCCAAGTTATCAATTAGCATCTTCGCGACCTCTTGAATGGGCTTGGGTCGCAAATAAAAACCTCAAGATGGCCGCTCAACCTAAGCCAAAAAGGCTATTAACCTGGGATTTTGTTTAGTCAGAGGAAACTATCCCCAGGTATTTGACACATCTAAGTTTCTCGCACGAAAATAAAGATCTTGTGGTTGGCCCAGGCCAGTGTGTTAACGTCCCTGTGACGGAAGCAGGCAGGAAAATTATTGAACATGTAGTTCTGGAGTTAGGTGCAGAAGTAGAGAAATTTGAAATAACCTTTACTCTTCACCAAAACCGAAGCAGGCAAAGTTGTCTATATGTTGTTGGTTGACTGCACTTATTCCAAACCCCAACCACAAACAAGGAACTAAGGCCATCTAAATTTCTCCACTACTGTACCTAACAGGAGGTCTGCGCCTGAAATTCAGGTCACAAAGAAACTAATCTCTAAACTAAATCTGGCTTAACTAATAACTGAGTCAACTAATGCCACATATACTTTTAAAACCGCAAATATAACTTAAGGCTCTATTTTCAATATTCATTATAAATGAATATAATAATATTGTATAAAAACGTTATAGATATTATTTATTCATAATTAATTATAATAATATTATTATACAAATGTATTAATAATGTTATGGATTTTACTATTCAACTGTCATTCCACAAACCTTTTCTGGGTTGTCTAGACACTTGCAGATCTAACTTTTACTTTATTAACACTTCAACTTCTCTTCCACTTTCTCTCTACTTACTCTCTCCTTCTCTTTGTATATAAAAATCCCTTATATACAAGTATCCAAAATAGCTACATGCAGCTAGAGCTACATGTAGCTAACTCCTATTATATAGGTAAAAAAACAACAGCTTCCCTAGCCTTGCAATTACAATACCAGCTTGCAAAACAATTCTAGAATCTACCACATTCTCCCCTTCTAGATGAGGTGTGGGTATCACCTACACCTACATCTATAAACACAATGGATAACCTGATCATAAAAAGTGGAAGAAAGTTTTAGTATATGTCCATTAGTTTTAAGTTTCTATACAATTGTCTTGTCTGGTCTTTAGCACCAGCGGTAGCAGATACAAAGATATTCCTTTGCCTCCTCAATATTATGGACATCACACTTGTGCTCACTCCGATGTTAGTAGTACACGTCCCACAAATAGAAGGTTAGAGGCTCCTATAGGTTGCATTATACCATTCTACAGTAGACACTGGATACACCATCTGAATATCACACCAGTGCTCTCTTCAATGCAAGCAGTATCAGTCCAACCAAGTCGAGGTTTAGAGGCTCCTATAGGTTGCATTAAACCGTGTTAAACTACAGTAGACTTTGGATATGCCAGCTGAACATCAATATATAGTAGGCAACAGACAAGTACTCCTTAGTTAGAAATCTCCTGTTTTGTCTTTAGCACCATTAGTAGATACAAGTGATTCTCGTGTCTCCTCAATATGTTTGAACATCACACCTGTGCTCACTTTGATGTTAGTAGTATATGCCCCACAAATAGAAGGTTAGAGGCTCCTATATGTTGCATTATACCATTCTACAGTAGGCACTGGATACACCATCTGAACATCACACCTGTCCTCACTTCAATGTTAGTAGCATCGATTCCACAAATAGAAGGTTAGAGGCTCCTATAGGTTGCATTATACCATTCTACCGTAGATTCTGGATGCACCATCTGAACGACGAGATATAACAGGCACCAACAAACAGTACTCATGAAATTAAAATAATTACAAAAACTAAAATAAATACATAGCACAATAATTTCTATCCAATTGTCATTAGAGAGAAAGTATCCTCCAGCTTCCTGGCTCAAGACTCCTAGGTGTAGATCCTGATGAGCTATACACAGCTTGATAAGCTATGGCATAAACACCACGCTCACGCTGGACTCTTACAAGATAGTCTACCCTATCCATCTAAGCATGACTTTCCATACGAGTTGTAAGTGTTAGAGAGAAAGTATCCTCCAGCTTCCTGGCTCACTACTCCTAGGTGTAGATCCTGATGAGCTATACACAGCTTGATAGGCTATGGCATAAACACCATGCTCACGCTGGACTCTTACAAGATAGTCTACCCTATCCATCTAAGCATGACTGTCCAAGTCAGTCGGTGTAGTTGTAAGTGTTGAGCAGTTAGAGTGTTTAGACCGGAATCCCACCGCTGCCACCAATGTTATGGATTTCTCAACTGTTCATTCAACTGTCATTCCATAACCTTTTCCGGGATCTGTCTAGACACTTGCAGATCTAACTTTTATTAACACTTCAACTTCTCTTCCACTTTCTCTCTACTTACTCTACTTCTTCTCTTTGTATATAAAAATCCCTTATATATAAGTATCCAAAATAGCTACATGCAGCTAGAGCTACATGTAGCTAACTCCTATTATATAGGTAAAAAAACAACAGCTTCCCTAGCCTTGCAATTACAATACCAGCTTGCAAAACACTTCTAGAATCTACCACAATAATATTTATATTAGTGTTTACATAAATAATATTTATATTACTATTATAATTTTTATAATTATTGTAATAATTATAATAATAATAATATAATTATTATTTATTTATAGTGATGTGGCTTCAGGGTTACTATTCCCTGGCACAAACATGCAACCACTAAAATTTACAAAATAAATTCTATTAATATGGTGCACTCTGCTGAAAACGTTTCTATTGCTCTCATTGCAACTTTACTTCTATTTTTTGTTAATGCAACTCGATGTGCGAAGTTAAGTTTTGTATTTCCCTCCATCTTTGTTGTCAACAAAATGCCTTCACACGGTAAAGCGCGGTCTCGTTTATATCCCTTTTCTGAATGTATTGTCAACACGCAAACCTACGAAATCGCGCATACCGACTTTCAACTTGGACAATTTCCGGAAACAAGAAGTATTTTCCCAGTTAGCTGGCAGTTTGGGTTTTAAAATTATAATAATTATAATAATATATTTTAATGTTTGGGTTTGAATGTCAGTTTAGGTAGGAGTTCCAGATCTTTTTCATTTGCCCTGGCCACTGATAATGAAAATAGAAGATAGTACGAGTCCGCAGTGAAACTACTGAGCAACATGAAGACCTTAACATTGCCTTGACTTGTGGCTTTGCCAGCCGAGCTTTCTCATTCAAGTCATTCCAGTCAATAGCATTGCCTAGTCCCCGGATGCTCAGTTTTTGAATTTATCGTGATAACCATGTAAAGTAATGTTTACATTATTATGTAGAGAATTGAATCTGATTCAAATTATAAATTAAAATTTTATTTTGATTTCATTTCCCTCTACAAAATGAAAATCATTGATTGAAAATTTATAGAAGAGACTTGCCAAAATACCAAAATTCAAAACGAGAATGTAAATTCATGTTGTTAATTGTAGCTAGTGAAATTTGTTCTAAATATAATCACACCATTAGGTAGTTCAAGTACGCAGCATGAATTTGTGCCCTAAGCTAATGTGTGAAGTTGTGAATTCACTCTAGGGCCTATTTTTCTTTCATGAATATTTTTTCTTTCACTTATGACTAAAGATCTATCTATAGGCCTATGTCATCTAAAGGCAGTTAAGCTGCCTGGGCTCACCTTCCATGTAGCCTAACTGCGTGTTAGCTGAAGGATTAAGAGGGTGGGAACACATCACATAGTCGATAAGTGTGTTTGCAATGTTCCCCTTGGTTCCTAAACACATTTAGTTGAGTCACTAAATCAAATGTTTAATTTACACAAGTCAGCAATTTTATTTTTGAATAACAATATTGTATTGTCCAATCACAGACATGATTTATTTTTGTCTACACCGAAAGTCTTATACGTCTTATATATTATAACTTGGAATCACAGACCCAGTAGGCCTAAATAGATGCTAAACCCGCAGCCTATATCATGTATACAATATAGAATATAGGTCTACATGACCATTTTTGTGATCTTATATACACCTGTGCTTTTCAGAAGAGCAACTTCACTATCGGCGGGCGGGTGTGAAGTAGTCCCAGTAAATGAGTTGGTGACAGAAACACTAGGGTAGGCCTAATAAGCCATTGGAGACATCCAGTTGCAAAATTAGATTCCCCGGTCCATCTTACTGTTTCTATATATAAGCTGGCAGCCTTATCTATTAGTGGAGATTTTATAGCTATTATTGGATGTGGTGATTGAGTTTCATATAATCAGATAAAAAGTATCGGCAAGTCTCCCTCTCAAAACATTCGTTCGTTAGCCCATCTGCAATGGGTCGTGTATTTTGAATGATCAGACTAATTTTTAATTTCAAAGGGCTATTCATTGTTCAAGCAATCATTGGTGTGCTGCCTGAATACTATAACAGCTCAATAATGTGTTTCACTTAGGTAATAGAGGAATCAACCAACACAATGGAAGCTGGGGTTAGCTGTCAATCTTTTCCCAAAGATTGTTGCAGAGTCCCTTACAGCAGTATTACAATATATAGACAGAGTATACTTCTAGATAGACATCACCAGCCTATTCCCATGAGTCAGGTCATGCCAAAGTACATTCCTAAAGAGCCTGTCAAGGTTAGTTGTACTATAAACGCTCTGGGTTCAATAAGCCACTACTTCCACTGAACTGCAGGTGATATTTATTGTTAACCACTTGGTAGGAGACACATCCGGCTGTTGTGACAGTCATTGGTATGATGCTGCCAGCCGTTGGCAATGACCTCAATTTCAATATCTCGTCCCGTTATTGATGCATTTTTGGCAAGAATAGGCTTGACACAGATGCCTATATACGCTTGATCCTTTTGTGTGATGAGAGAGCACTAGATACAGCATTCCTTCAGGAGTTGGAGTTGCCATATGTCAGTCGGAAAATTCTAGGGGCTATACTATTGATTTCGTTCCTTTAGCTGACAGCAGTTACATTGCTTGGTTTAAATTAGTGTCTTTTGGGTACCATCTTTTTAACGAGGTATATTGACTGTAATTGAATGGACACTTGAGGATACCAATTGTTATATTCCTGTATTAAGTCAGTTCGTACCATTACCTCTGTTGCAGGCATGTGTTTCGAGCCCTCTTGCCAGATCTCAGATGTCCAGTCGCAATGGCAGCATGATGTTCAGTGAAGCAGAGAGCGACAGCTGTTCCAGCCACGCTGGTCCTTCTATTCTCTCCTCTAATCATTCAACTCATCTCGTGATGGATGCTGGTAGGATAGGTAGTACCGCTAGAGCGTCAAAGCAACATTCTCGGAAAAACAGGCATCGTCTAAAGAAACGTTAGTATGGATAATTATTGAAAATATGACAACTATTTTCCAGTTATTAGGAAGGTGGAACATTGATAATAGCCGCTCAGTGTTTTGCATAAGTTCAATGCTGATTGATAACTGCAATAAGAATACTGCAATTCTGTTTACTGCTGGGATGGGCCATCATCTTTGTTGTATTTGCCTCACATGTAGTGTGGCAAGTATGAACGGTGTCATCAATATAAGTTGCCCACTCGTGCATGTCATGCTGATTTCCCATATCTCACCTCTGGCACAGTTGACCTAAATATATTATGAGCACTATGCTTGCTGTGCTGCATCCTGTTTATATAGTGTTTTACTGTAAATTATAATGCTTGCATAAGCATAAATGCCCTGTCAGTGTTGAACCTACATCCTTCATGTGTATTGTTGATTAATGTTCTTCAATTGAATGACAGTGAGATAGACTTGGGCTGCACTCGGGTGGTCAAAGGCATTAAATGCACGAATTATGGATTTATGGTGGGCATATAATGTCTCTGATCAAAATTAATCTGTGCCGAGAAATGGTCAATACATGCCTATTACTAACCTAGTTTTCTATCTACTTCTTTATAGCTGACAGTCTGTGGGCTTTCATGATGTGCATTGTGATTTTTTATATCTAATAATGGGACTGAAGTCTTATAAGGTCTGTCTAAGCTTGGGCTTGCATGACTCTAATTTTTAATATGATTTTGTGTGAAATTTTGTAACTAATCTCTGTAGCTACAGTATTCAGAGATGTAGACATTTTTCTTTACCTTTTTTAGGTTCAGTAGTTGAATCTAAGGACAAAACTCGTCCAGTCAATGTCGTTGGTCCGATCATCTCCCATTCTGATTATGGCGAAGACAAGGACGAAGTTTTCAATGCTTCAGGAGCCGAGAGTGTAGAGTCAGATGCTGGCGATACCAGGCTGCAGGAAGAAGTGGTAGCCCAACGGAAACTAATCTCAAAACTCGAGGAAGACCTCAGCAACCAGTTGAAAGTATGGAACTCAAGCATTGCGTAGTGTTCAGTCGATTCCCCATACAGATTTTACAAGACCAGTAGGTCTATATCTGCATGTAGTTTGGAAGAACTGGTTAACATAGGAAACAATCTTTTAATCAAATTTAGTTACTATTTCCTTGTTGACTGTAAATATATGGCATTGAATTATGAATTTCTAATACTCATTATTGTTTTAACTGATTCTTGAACATACATGTAAATGTTATAAAGGGTCAGCTGTGTGAATAGTATAAGGTTTATTTTCAGGTGAATGCAGAACTGAAGAAGTTACTTGTTGCATCTGTTGGCAATGATCTAGAATATCGGGTGGAGAAATTAGCCCAGTAAGTTTTTAATTTGATTCTAATAAATTTTATATGGAAGATGACAGTCTGATCTTTTAGTTTTGTGCTATAAATAGATATGCATATGTGCAATCTATATGCAGACAGTTCAACTTGAAATAAATCTCAACACTTGAAATGTCTGTCGACCCGCAAATGACTCGAATTTATTCTGTCAGCATGGAAATACCTTCGGCTAGACTTGAATATTTATTTTGTGTCCGAATTATTTTTCATTTGTCAGCCAAAACTTGTTGAGATGTCTGTGAACATTTCCCGTCTGCACCTCGGCTATCAGACAACCATTTGATATCATTGGATGCAGATCATTGGTCTGTTTGGAATTTAATTTATTATGTAACTATATAATAATAATTCTATAAATAATATTCTCGACTCATCTATCAATGATTAATGGGGTTTTGGCTGGATTTGTTGGCAAGATCTACTCGCACGCTACCCTGGAATAATTAATCCCTTTAGTCTAGGCGTGTAGTGAGCCAATAAATTAATGGTAGCATGCACACCAACCACGGCCTGAGTGGTTCAATCTACCCTAATAGTTGTGAGATATTTCTCAGCTGTCTGGTAAATCAATAAACTGACCTCTATAGGTAATTTGTTCCTTGCTTTGCTTATTAGCTTGCTTTGTTCATTTAGCTTGGCTTACATGTATATAGTCATTATATCTTTACATTAAGTGTTATATATTTCTTGATGTTTCCTTTGCTGCACTTTAGGGACAAAGCTCAGCTTTCTGCTACGGTTGGGTCATATAGCCAAAAACTCTACAAAGACTTTGAGGATTTAGACAGAATATCTATACAAGCGGATATGTGGCGCAGCAAATACTTAGCTAGCCGGTACGTATGACTCTACTAGTGTCTTTGCGCCCTTTTGGACTGGCCTATACCACGAATAAGAATTCTAATATGGCCACTCGTCTTTGACCTGGGATTTTGCTTGGGTGCAGGAAAAATTTTTAGCTCATCTCCGCACTTGGGTTTCCTGCAGGTAAAGATAATTTTTTCGCTGGGCTCAGGTCAGGGTGTCCCAACGTCTGTCCGGGAAGCTGGGGCGCAAATTCTTGAGCCAATTGGTCTGTGTCTGAAAGCTCCCCAAGGCACCATGCATATACAGTGTATAATGAATCATTCATCATACCAGAAGCCTCTATCAATTATAAGATTGGGAGGGTCTGTGGAAATGTAGCCTATGGTTGTAGATGTCTTGCTTCCAGCACACAAATCTAGTTCCTTCTGTTGAGCTCAAGTCAGATCAACTTATGCCATCGCTACACCAAAACATTTTTAGCACAAAGTCAAAATGTGCTTTTGCCGTTTTCAGCACACAATTAATAGAACACTTGTATTAGTATTGCAATTTCCATATGATATCACATCAGATCTTAACCTCCACTTGACCTCTAAATTCGTTTATATAGTGATGCTGGCGCTATGTTGGTCGTAACGTCATGGCCAAATATTGGTGATTGTTACTTTGTTCCTTGTGGTTAGATTGGTATGGATTTCTTCGAGTATGTCTCTCGTCAAACTCTCCCACTGTGATCTTCATTACTGATAGAAGGTCTTTTCAGATGTTGATAGAAACACGGCTGTGGTTCTGTTGTAGACTACAAACAGAAGAATTGACACACTCACAAGAATCTCTTACCCAGAAGTACACTGAGGCCACATTAGCTCTGCAACAAATGCTCGAAGAACGCCATTCCATCAACACCAATCTCCGCACAGCGTGCAGGTAGGTCCAGAATTCTGATCCATTTCAACATTCAAACATATTTTAATCTCATCCTCTTGGTGAATTAGTTGGGATAGGCATTAGTTTATATGGTAAAATATACAGATAGGGAGACTTTCTAAGCACGTGTTATAACAGTACATTTAATGCAAATACGTACTCCACACCTATTTTGATCCTTACATAATTACCGGCTTGGCTCAATGCAAGTTACAGCTGGCAGTCGTTGCTCTTTTCAATGGCTGTAGCATTATTTGTTGTGTTCTCTAGATATCTGTCTCTAATCTGTCCATACGTTGTACCAGTTTGTTGGCCCTAGCACATCTGCTCTAGTTACTGACCTCACGCATGTCATGCATTCATCATTACTATCGATCTAATCCCCAATTTCATAACAAAAGGACAAATGAAGAGTAAATTGTAATCGAAGATTATTAAAAACTTGTTATACAGTTGATTGTAATTCACTAACATTATTTAGTAATATGGAGTAGAATTTGTGGAATAAAATGCTGTAACTTTGTAGGACACGGTCATCTAGTGATAGATATATTTGAGCTATAAAAAGCTAAGCCTAAGCCGATTGTACGCTCTATTCGAGTATTCATATTTTGCGAGCCGTTGTAGTTCTCAGATTATCAGCGATAAAGTGACGACATACGATGTAGTATGTCAATGGATCTTCTCTCCTCTTTTTTCCGATGTGATAATTTGGTGGTGACTCACTATCCAGTGGCACTACACATGTGGATACTGAATATCCTCAGCATTGGTTTTCACTCCCAAAATGTCAGCTATTAAGATCGAGGTTTTAGCTCCTGATATTTCTAGATCAGAAGTCTACCTTTCCCTATTGGATTAATACCTCTACACTCCTTTCTCTCCACATCTAGTAATACCTCTACACTCCTGTCTCCCCATTCTGGTAATATCTCTACACTCCTGTTTTTCCACTCTAGTAATCCCTCTACACTCCTGCCTCTCTACTCTAGTACTATCTCTACACTTCTGTCTCCCCACTCTGGTACTACCTGTACACTCCTTTCTCTCTCACTCTAGTAATCCCTCTACACTCCTTTCTTTCCACTCTAGTACTATCACTACACTCCTGTCTCTCTACTCTAGTACTACCACTACACTCCTTTCTTTCCACTCTAGTACTATCACTACATTCCTGTGTTATAGCATGATGAATGATGGCAAACCTCAACTGAATTACCAAATGAGTCACATGTCTACCCATCACCTCTCGAAGTATGTTCTACAAATGACCAAGTTATTAACCAAGAGAGATAATCTCAGTGATGCTGTTCATTTGGGCGACACATCTGACATTGGCGGACTAAGTCAATCAGAACAAGCTGCCTATGAGGTATGTAGAAGAATCCAAATTATTTAGTAATTGTAGGCCTATATGTTACAGACCTACTGTATAATAGCCTACATTATTTTATTCCGGATTGTATAGCAGGCTACTGGTGAATGAATAGTCTGCGTTGATATTTTTATGAATTTTCTAACTGTGCAAAGTATCTGTGCATACAGGCGCTTGTTAGAGGTTCACCTAACTCCTCAATGGTTCTATTCACACTATTTTATTTTGGGCAAAGAAAAGAAGGCGTAGGTGTAGGCATTTCTATTTAATGGTAGCATAGATCACGCTTGTTTTTGTTGCCATGTCACTCTACAGTTAAGTAATAAGTAAAATATAGGATAATAGCACAATGTTCCATTTCCTTCCTTCATCTTTGATATAAGAATTCGAGGCCTTCATGTCTATTTTTACATTTCAGTGAACTAGTCCCTACTGGCTTAACCATCACTTTGATTGGATAAATCTACTTTTCTATTACTATACATGTGTCGAATGAAGAACACTTAGTAAATCGTGTCATATCATTACAGGTACTGTCGGAGCAACAAGTGCCTGTTTTAGAGCTGGAGGTACCACACACTGAGGAGATACCCAGGTATACCTCTCTTCTCTGCACCACTGTGGCCAGTAGACCAAAGGTCTTCACAGTATGAAAATTCTCTAGAGCACCATAGTCAAGGTGCCGTAGAATACCTTATTCATGTGTCCATCCATTAGCTAGTCTGGTGTCAGGAACATGATGTGAAAACATGACACTTGTGCAACACCTTGCTAGCCTGTCATGTACTCTGTGCGTGGGCAGGTGGTTGTACAATGTGACAGCTTGATGGACCCCAATTTTTTTCTCAAAGCATACCAACTCTATGGTGTCAGTCATGCACACCCAACTGACGGAATACCGGTGTTATAATATGATAAGCAATCTAGTATTTTACATATCGTCAGTGACTTTAATATTTTCCATCTATTGCCACTACGTTATCTAGTCAAAATAATTATTGTCCAGTATAATTGTCAACAATATTTTAAATTGCTATTGTTTTATAAACCCCCTCTTCGTAACCGCTTTGAGATTACCTGCTACATGTGTCATTAATCCCCCCTCCCCCCAGCTCCCGCCAGGGGGGGGAGAGGGGGGTTTTATGACACTACCTTCCATCAATTATTTATTCGTGTATAGTATACATTTATTTTTGTATCGATGAGCCAAATTGCATTTTAATAAACTTGCCATTCTTTTTAAAAAATAGAATGCCAAAGGAGTATTTAATTAGTTCAGTGGGAATCGTGGGTGAGGTTAGGTGATTGCTTAGATGTGTTCAGTTTCACTTGGCTGCTTGGACTGTAAGGGTCTTTCCACGCTAATCCGATTCTGGCAAAACAACACGGCCCGTTTAACTGGCAGTTTAACTGGCACTTTTCACATGGGTAATAGCAGTTTTAAATCATGCCAGTAGACTTCTATCACCAAGTCTGAGGACACAAGCTTTTTCGGAGAGCCGGTGACACTTGACTAGCGAATGCCTGGAGGAAGCGCCAATTTCCCCGTGAAATTGAACTGCTCAAAGTCTGGCATTTTATTATATATTTTTTGATACTGATTCTACCACTAAAACCAGGCTGTAATAACTGCACCAAGGTAGTGTAGGAACATTAGGAGGTTGGATGCTTTTCCTTACACCACCAATGACCTTTTTCGGGAATCAACCAAGGAACTCTTGCATGGAAGTTCAGCACCCTAACATCTAGGCCACAGCTGTTAAACCCGTTACTTTTTCTACAGTGCATGATTTTAATTTCATGGTGCATTATATTCTAAAGTTTAAACAGTCACAAAATAAAATATTTCAAAAACTTCAATCATATTCTTATGAATGCATTAATTTACTATTTAGTTTAAGAAAAAAGTAAATGTTTTCTTGGATGTTCCAATCCCATGATACAAACATAGCACATGATACTATCTTTGATTATTCACTAACTGAAACGAAACTGCATAGATATGATGCAAAAGATTAATAGAGTAAGCTATGCCAACAGCATGGTGTGTACATGTATGTTTATTTTATCAATGAAGTCCACATTGGCAAATGGTACAACAACGAGAGCTAATTGTATTGCATTAGTATATTGTAGTAATATTTGGTCCACATAAATACATGTACTTACTTGCAAGAGAAATATTATTCAGTGCATTACAGTGACTCAATTGCAGAGCACTGGGAAACTTGACCCTTGAGTCGTGTTGACCTATGCAAGTGTCAAATGTTGTTTTTAAAATAATATGTTTCAATTATTGCAAATGTGATTTCTAACTAAAGATCATTTATTGGTACAAACACATGTACATGTATAAGCAAGTCTGCTCTATAATGTAAAATGTAAATAGTGGGTGCGATTAAATCAAATTCAAAAGTTGTGGAGTAACACAAATTAGGGCTCTCCAGGTGTGCTGGGAATTCGTTGCAGAAAAATGCATGGAAATGATCTGTGGTAGCGTACAATTTATGAGCCATTGTTGTTTGTGTACATATATAATGTAATGCATATCTAGAACAACACAATATAATTGAATGGCTATAAATAAATAATGATATTAATAAATACTAGTCTATCACATTTTGCTCTTCTACTCTCCGAATTGTTAATGAGTGGTCAGATATGTTTGGTGGTGAAGGTTGTCTGCTCTTTTATAGAAAGATGGGTGAGACTGTCTTTGACAGTTACTCCTGGCCATAACTGGTACCATAGCTTCATCTGTGATGTCACATCCTTTTCTGAACTTCTCTTCTGTCAGAGCATACAAATCTGATTCTCTTCCAATGTGACCCATTCTAAACAAATGAATCGTTATAAATTATTTGATTCACGGACATATCAAAAGCTGCCGTGTCCAATAGAGGCGCTTTATATTGTGTTATCATCTAAACAGTCTATAAGCTGAGTCTATACATCCTGTTTGGCTAGTCAAACTAAATGAATTCAGTGCCTTTCAGCCTTTCAACCACAGGCTACATGTCATAGTTAGTAAGTCTTGTATTGTTCAGGAGTCTCCCAATCATTTGAAGCTGATTCCCACCAAAGTTTTGCTTTTCCTGTGGAGGAATAAATCTCTTCTCTTTTCACCAATGGAAAAGATTGTATAACCCCCATGACCAAAAATGGTAAACAGGAATCAAGAAAGACACCCGGATATATACACAGCTACTTACATGTATATCGTCTGTGTAATGTTGCTGCTTTGCTCTGTTGAAATATAACTCTAGCTGGTGATGTTTGAGCCGCAAAGCTGTTACTGGTTGCTGGATGTAATTGTTTGCATGTTTTATAGGTGTTTAGGAGGCGGATATGAATACCATTGAATCATGTCTGTTATAACAACTATTAATCATAGCTTATACATGGTCTAGTCGAATATTGTTAGTCTACCTATGACAGGTTGTGTTAAGCTTTGCCAATAATGGTACTGGGTAAATAATGAATTGCAGAAGTGGTATTAAAAGGTGAACGTCCAATCATATTTCAATCTTTTCAAGTTTTGGGGGTCTTGCAAAAAGAAATGTAAATAATCGCTCTCAGATTTCCTGCTAGCTTAAGTTTAAAATCCGTACATGTATGACGATGGCTGTAAGAGTTGAGGACCAATGCGGAAGGCCTGCATTGTACATGAGTTAACTACTGCTGATTATTCTGAAAGATTGCCCTGGTGCAATTTGTTGCACGTGTGATAATGATTAAAGCGATCAACATGCTAAGCAATAGAAGTCTCCTGAACAAAACACTCAAAGTATCATCCAAGCCGGAAACTACTAGTCTTGTGGTTAATGTTGGTGCGTAGACTTCTCAGCTATGGCTCAAATTCTATCACTCTTGAAATGTAGCGCTACACTAGTAAGTTTAAAATTTAGCCTGGGTGACTATAATATGCAAATACATCATCTGACATTGTTTTGGTTGATTGATGAGGAATGAAGAGCTGTCTGGTTACATGTAACTGAGCTTCATTTATAATATATTATATACATGTATGTAGTTCAGTTACACATGTTATTTGACATATTTTCACATTTTCACATAACATTTGTTAAAATATAATATTTATTATATATAATTATCATCCAGCAGGTGTTATGTGAAAATATGTCTTGTGACCTTTCATTGGCTAATTGATGAGCCAGCCAGGATGTACTCATTAGATGATTAAAGCTACATTGTATTCTTGAGTTCTAACATTATGGCACGTGGCAGTTGGAAAAATAGAAAGGCATCTTCAGGGTTTTGCTCCAGCATTACTTGTCAGGCTAAATTGCATGATATAGCGCATAATGCTTTAATCTGGAATGAATCGTGTGCCAGTTCGTGTAGTACACAGATCAACAATATCAGAGCATTATTATGTAAAGGTTTATATGAATCAAAAATAGGGCTGTTGATGCAAATGCAAATCAATTCAGGTTTAAAATAAATATTATATTCATTATAAGAAAACAAATCATAGTTTTAACTCTCAAAATTGTGTGGGCAATTCTGGTGTAATTCTTTAATTACTAGCATGATTAACTAACCCAACCAGAGACTGTTTCTAATCTATTGGACTTTCGTTATCGTATGATATGGCTGGTTGAGTCTCATTCGATCCAATTAAAACTGTTCTCAGGGTAAAACATGACCAGCTGGTGAAAATAAAAACTGCTGAGTCAATGCACAGTTAGAGTGATGGAGCTGCATTTCTGATTGGTCTATTTATCCTGAAGAAAATTTTGCTTTCGATTGTGTCAAAATTGTACATAAATAGGATATGGACTGGAGATGACCTTACTCCACACTTTACGACAACAACTCAAACTCCTGGAACATGGGCTTTATATCCTGTAATTATTTTCTGTATATTTTTCAGAAATTTCTAAGCTTGCACTTGTAGGCCTCTTGCACAAGAGATCTGCGTGGACAATATGATAGGTGTAATTTAGTTGACCAGTGTTGAAATTCTGCCCAGCAGTGAAAATGAACACTCAAAGTAATTTACATGCAATACACTTTTTCACATATTACGAGATTAGAGGCTAACGGGTAAAGGTGGGTCAAAAGTTCAACCTATCCAGTTTTTTGCCCTCTCCGCTGGCAATCTTTACATGATTTTTAAACACTTACAACATTCAATCATCTTGGATATTAGAAAATGCTTCGTTTTGCTTGCAATTTGTTTGAGGCCCGATGGGTCCTGCCACAGGTATCTCTATTAGTCTTATTACGAAGCAAACTCTATTAGCCTGCCGCAGGTAACTTTATGAGTCTTATAATGAGGTAAACTCTGTTAGCTTGCCGGAGGTACATGTAACTCTATGAGTTTTACCACAGGTCAACTTATGCAAGTATTGATCTATGAATAATATTTCTATAAAAGGGTGTGTCTGCCAGCATCTTTGTAAGACAACACAAAGTCAGTGTATAGGTTGTAATAAGCATGGTGTCTTCCACCTGGTGCTAATAACTGCCAATCTATTCAGTTACTCATGTATTTGTGGTTATATCTTATATCAACTAGCAATGATATAATTTTATTTTTATTTTGTAAATGGTCCATCCTAGACCGCCAGTTTGATGACTTGTCTCTCTGTATATAAGGCACTGGTTCAGTTGCTTCTAAAATATAGTACTGTAGAGAAGCTGATAAATTAATAGTCTTTTTCCCTGGTGAACTACTCCTGGAGGTGCGAGCCACTGGAATTGTGGGGCACACGTGCTTGCTACCCGCTAGCTGCAGGTTCTTGTCGTCATAATCGCTTCTGACCGGCATAAGGTCAGGTGACTCAGGTGACATGAGCACTTGTACTCTGACATACTATGAGTAGACTCAAACACTGCCAAGTAGTATACAGGATTCCCTCCTGTGAGGGTCAACAGTTACAGTAGAGTGCAAACTTCTGTGATAACAATACACACTGGTGGCACAAAGATGAAAAAGTTCCCAGATGAAAACTGTAATTATTCGAGGTGAAAGTCATTTCCCTCCCTTACCCCCTCCTCATTACCCCCCCCCCTCCTTACCCCCTCCTCATTACCCCCCTCCTTACCCCCTCCTCATTACTCCCCTCCCCCTTCCGCATGTTCCGCTGTTCACATAGTCATGTCTTTCTCTGATACTTTTAAATCAGCAATTAACCAAAACTTAATCATTAGCAAATCAATTTTCTCGAAATACGTATTCTGTTTGTTCGAGGCTAATGTAACATTAATGCATTACTTAATACAATTTGCGCATATACTATCTATACTCAATTTTGTCTAAAACAGCTAATAAATGACTAACGTATTCATAGCAATTATAGAAGAATTATATGTTATTATTCTTAAATAATCCCATTGTATATAATAAACAAATGCGAATGTATCTATTTTACCATTAACATTGTCGTCAGCTAAAGTTTAGTCATGTTTACGTAGTCTATCCTAAACCTACTCGGGACAAATAGCAACCTGATAGATAATGATAAGCATTGTTTCTCAACTTCCTTTTCTCCAGCGGTTACGTTACGTACATTGAACATATATGTATGTTGTTTGAAACGTAGGTAAGTACAAACATAATTAGACACACCTGTAAGCAGATGCACGTGTAGGTAAATGTGTATGTATTTGGGTACAAGTAGGTAGATACCTAGATAAGGGCGTACATAGGTCAATAATGTTGATGTAGTTCTGTATACTTGTCGGTAGACACGAACACATAGATGTACACATGTATGTAGGTGCAATTTCAATTGCCAATATTTTGTAATTTATACTTTGTATGTTCAGTAAACCATTGCATTTTCCAACAGCCATTTTCCAACAGCCTGGCTAACCTGTATTTTAACAGTTTCTTTTTAGCAAATCAACCCAAAGGATTAAAAATTTATTGCGATGTTATTAGCTGAGCGAGGACTATATCACTAATTGTCTGGATACAAGTACATGTAGATGTAGCACTAGTCTGATGTTGGGTTGGAACCAGTTTGTGGGTTAGAAAAAGAGTCTTAGAACCCAGGCTAATAAAGCAAATCTGGCATTGAAGAATTTAAACTTGTGGAATCTGGGCCTGGAGAATATTTCAAGAATTTTACTGTGGTGCTAGCAGCTATGTCTGACTATTTTTTTGTTTACCGAAAAATGGATCACTGTCCATTGTTACATGTTAAATTGATCTCTCCAGTCAAATGTCAACATTCCAAATCTGCAGGCATAAATGCACTTGTACATGGCAGTTTGTTTTAAAGGTTGCACATTGTGTTATTCAATTCCATAAACTATTCAAAATGCCTGTATAATAATAATATCCGTGGCCCCAAATATAAATCTTTAACGTGGCCTGCCCAATAGTTGAATGGTCACCACGGCGTCTAGAGCTACATGTATATATTGTTATAGTTCGATGTGGGACAGAGGGAAAGCCTTCTTCAGGACAAAAACCCCCAGGTCATTGGTGAGACTCAAACCCACATCCTTGCAGACAGCTTCTGTCATTGTTGCAAGACCACACAAACTAGCACTAGACCACTCGGCCACCAACACCTGACTATGAAAATGATGTCATAGGCCCTCAGAGTCTAACCCTTGTTTTTTTTAAATCTTGGACTCAAAATACTGTAACTTGCATAACACAATAACGATGACAATGCAAGATCTCTAAACTAAGTTATGAAACAAGGGTTATATTGTAATGGATTTTGGGGGTTTGTGCTGTCGTCCTAAGAAGACTCCCGTGTCCAAAATGAAGAGAATATGAGTGGTGCTAGGCCTTCTCATTACATGAAAGTTTAAAAGGTACTAGTAGTCCAAGAACTACCAAAGACGAACCATATGGTCCCAAGTCAATGCTTGTTTACTATGCTGAGAAAGAGAGTGATCCGACCTAGTAGGCAGTTCGGGTTGCAAGGTCAAAGACCTTAATAACTAGAATGACCATTTGACCATTACAATATTCCTGCTAGCTCAACATCACCTAGATCAACTAAAGATTAGACTATCATTGGTTGATTGGGAGCTTATTTCATTACTGATTCTTTTCTTATTTCCCTTAGTAGAAGAGATTATACATGTAATTATATTGTAGCAAAGAATAATAATTTCCTTCACATGCAAATAATCTTGCTAACTTCATAAGTAAGATAATAGTATTATTGTGCAATTTATGTTATATCATTGAGAAACAGATGCAATGTCCTGCACTTACCAGCAGTAAACCAACTGAACTTTTGCATAGTGCTTACCAGAAGTGTTATGATAGGTTTGGTACACTGTGAGTATAAAAAGCTTACAGTACACCATGGGTATAAAAAGGCTTATAACAGGGGCGGCTATTTGTAGACACCCACGCCACCATCCTAGGCGTGTGTTCAATCAAGCATGCAATACTAGCTGTGCTCTGTAAACTATCAATACTATGCATATCTAGGCTTCAATTCATTTTCTATTTACTAGCTCAGGCAGCACAGTCATTTTATAGTCCTGTAATAGTCATGTTATATGTGTAGACTGTACCCATGCATGTTCATGTTCCACACTTATCTTGTATTAACTCCCTCAGACGCGTGAAATTCATGACTTCTTGAAAATAGGCTGGTGTTGAAATATTTCCTATATCAGCCCTTGACTTATAGTACACTATGAGTATAAAAAAGGTTTATAGTACACTATGAGTATAAAAAGGCTTATAATACACTATAATTATAGACTATAGTAATTTTAGCAATTAGGCAATTCCTGATGGTCGGCACTGTAGAAGGTTTTATATCGGAAGCTGAACTAACAAACTCATTATTTGCATGATTAGATTTTTATTTCAAAATCACCGAGATGTCCAGTAAGAAAATGTAAAATTTAATATCTCTCACCCATTAGTCATTATCCTGGTGTGAAAAGAGGTTTGTTATTGGTCTAATGCTGTTGCAATAGAATTAATACAAAATGCATTGCTCTTCCTTTACTCATAACATTTACTCTATAGCAACAAGGATACGAAAAATATTTTAGTGCTGCATAACTACTTTTTACACACACATGTACAGCATACTGTATTGGTTGGGATTTGCATACATAAATTAATTTATTATTATATAAAGAAGGATGTAAGGAAATGTGTCCAGATACAATGACAGGCCTGTCAGACTTTGTAACTTGGTTATCAGTATTTTATGATTGTAAAACTATCCGCATGGTTACCCGTTCAGTTAGATGTGGTTGACAGCATTTCCAATATAAATTTCATATACAGTAGGAGTGGATGCGGCAGTTTTTTGAAGACCAGTGACTGTATAAATCTGTGTGTCTGTTCCAGTGATATAGTCCATAATTTCATTTTCTGTAGTTGACTCTCTATCCACCAAGTAAGACATGTCTGATTCTCTCCCAACGTGACCCATTCTAAAACATGAAAATAATATACATGTAATACTGTTGAGGTTAATGCTTGCATTACATGTACATTGTAAATATGTTGACCTGTTCTAAAATAGAAGTTATGAAAGGAAAGCAGTATAATATCGCTAAGGTGAATACTTAATCCCTGTGCCTTCCAACCTGACCAACTCTAGGGCAGAAATGTAATAATTATGATGCTGTTAAAGTGAATAATTAATCCCCATCTCCTAATCAGTTTTATAACAATAGGCAGTTTGTTTCTAATGTCAGGGTTGAGAAAGTTTTTTTCGTCATACGGGCAACATGGCAATGTGTCTACGTGATGCTTGCCAATACTAATTCTAGTTAATTAATAACTTGGCATTGTAAAGACCTTATTTAATAAATAGCCTTAGAAATCTACTGCTGCATGTCCAACGTGACTGGCTAAGATTTTACAACTCAGACTAAAATATACTCGATAAAAGACGCTATGCCAGAAGTAAACATTGTACACATTGAACTTGGGAATGAAAACGTTCTGAGATGTGAGACTAACTGGTAATACATATGTTATGTATATGAACTACAGCAGGGAATTCTGTGGCTAAATTGAAGGTCTCCCTACTGTATTCTTGTTAAATACAAACTAATATTGATCACAGCCTATTTTATCACATGTGTGTTATTTTACCACTAAAGCTAGACTCTTAAAATTCACCGACAGTCTACAACATGTAGTTCATGAAGGACTGACTAACTAACAACCACACCGTTCATTACAGAACAGAATGACAATGTGATACAGCCTCAATATTTCCCTTAGCGTTATCAAAATGTAGGTTAACAAAATTCTCCAGCTTTTGCTTCCGACAAAATATAGAATTTTCTCAATTAATGTTCACAGATAGTCTACACTAGAGTGCTAGCAACTTACCTGGCCTTCAGTGAACTATAACTCAATCAGCCTGAGAGATATAATTGGTTAGAATGATTTGAAGTGTGACTTCAGTCACTTTTATAGGTCTCCCAGTTTATATAAGTGCCAAGTTTTTACCAAGGTAACAAGTTTTAATAATAATTGAGCTGGATATAGGGTGGTTTATGAATAATAGTATCGTAAGCCAACATTCAGCCTACACCTTCATTAATATGAATAACCTGTTGCGTTAATCAATGAATACACATCCACGTCTGCTTCTCCATGTTATGATGTCATAAACTTCTTCACATGAGTATCAATTTTGATCTAGCATCCAGTCAGAGTTGATGGTGGTGTTAGAAAGATCATCTAACATTGATTCAACCTCTGATCTATGTAGTCACTACAACTAGAGAATATGATAATATAATAAAATAAATTGTGGTATTAGTACATGTACATGTATTTTCACAAATAATTGTAATATTTTATCATAGGCCAAACTGCAGTAATAGTGTGTGTAGGCCTACACTGTAAATGAGGTTAGTAAAGCAAAGTGCAACTTAAAATAACATGTTTTGCCAAATTAATGCAGATGACTATAAAACACTATTAATCACTGTCACTATAGTAGACAATAGACAAGTAGGCCTACCAATGATTTATTATTATATAATTTCATAGGAGCGTTACATAAGACTGCTTTAAATAATGGAGTTTAATGGAGTTGTAGACAGAAATGCGTTTTTGTTATACATGCAATATCATGGTGGGGCATGCACGTGGATACACATATGTCTACCTACGCCCAGCCTTTGCAGACCCAATTTAGCGAAGTCCCCAAACCATACATGTATATGGAGAGGTAGAGTACTCTGTACATTATTACACATATGCTGCGTTCTGTGCTCAATCGTAAGGTAGGTAATAACAATATACTTCCCTATAACTGGTTGAAAGTTGACTAATTCAAGTTGCACAAATATTAACACTTTGAAATTGTATTGTAACTTATTCATTATCTACAGTGAAATTATGGCTATAACTTTACTTTGCAAATACGACGAAAAGCTTTAGAACAACCTTGACATCCTTACACACAGACCATAGGTGGCCAGCAGAAAAAGGTCAAAAGTGCAACGGCCTAGTTATATAGCTTTGTTCAAACATAGTATAGGAAACTCTTTTTTGGGCCATGGTGTCCCTCAGCAAAGGATATCAACAAACTTTTCACTTAAATTTATTCAAGTAAGTTTATTAGGTCATATGACAAGCACATACTGTGGGGTGAATCTCTCTCTAACTGGCAATTTCCGTTGAACTGTGTATTACCTTCATTCTTGTAATTCCAATTTTGCAAAACTTGTGTACGCATAAACAACATAATAATATTATTCAGCATTTTAAACCGTTGCCTTTGCGTGCGTTGCGTTACAGGGTGACAGTGATGAAACTGCCTTTTAGTTCAAAAATTACATTTATAATATTATCTAAGGTTGTCGGTATTTTATGTGAACTGAGCAAATATCTAGACCATGGCACTTTTCCGTGGCACACAATGTGCTATTATGCAAATTGTATTAATATTTGTGTGGGCTAGCCATTGCATTTGCATAAAATTATTCTATAGCAATCTTACCATCTACTGTAGTCATGACGTCATTGGACAGTGAGAACTGCTGTGTACGTAAACCTAGTGAATCTAACTAGAAAGTTCCGCCCTTGAGTGTTCACTATTGACTGTATGTACATGCATACACGTACATGTACATGTACGTAGACAATTTAGTCTGCTGGGTTTCACTTGCCAATGATTACATCATATGGTGCAAAGAGCAAATGTTGTGAAACTCAGTAAAGTGCTACAGGTACAGTAGGTTATGTACAAGTATACGTTTTTATGTCACCATATGCAATATTTCTGCACAATCTCACTTGGGGATACGAATTACAGCAGATTCATTTATTTATTTATTTATTATGATTGCAATCCATGTATCAGCTAGATAAAATTGAATTGCTACAATGAAGAAACAGAGTAAAATAAAGCATCATGATGTGTTAAGAACAGACACGTAGTGTATGAAAAAGCTCTTCAGGCGTTTCTGTGTCCTGCATTTAGGTCGGCGGTATACAGTATTTAGTCGAGAGGACACCTTAGCTGGGTTTAAAACAATACGACTAAAAAGTGGATGAGTTGTATCAGATGCAATCTTTTTGAATGTTAACTTTGAAAAACTATCAATAAAGTCACAAAGGGAACACAAGTTTAAAGACTCCAGTGTATAATGTACCGTACTGTGTCATACTGCCATTAGCTAGTACAGGTTCCATCTGTCACATGTACCTTCGCTTGGGTAATTCGAAATGTGACTATTTATTGGCCATAAACCAAGTATTTGTGAGATATAGCAATTTTTTTTGTCTTCTCAACATGTACAAGGAACATAATTCCTATTGCATTTAACTTTTATGACAGTTTTACTTATTTTTAGATCGGGACGTGTCCGCATTGGCACCACCAGTGACTATAGTAGGATATGTGCCCTGAACTCAAAAACTATCTTTCGTCACAACCTGTACTTCATGCCCATAATGCATCACTTACTTCACAAAATGCAACATGGACATTCTGCACTTATATTGAGCAAAAAACGAAACGAGTCCAACATTTTTAGGAATGAAGTACATGTGAGTGTTGCCCTCTATTAATATATTCGGTGTTAATAAGCACAGATGAAAAGTAAATTGACAGATTTTTCACCAAACTACTCGGCCAGCATCTACAACAATGTTAAATACTGTAGCACATGGTAGCCTAGGTCAGTTTGAAAAAGTCGCACTGAAGCATCTTTTCAGGAAAATTTTATTTCCTATAAGACAGGGTTCTTGTGTGGTGCCCATTAGCACATTAGTTTCTGAAAGCAGATAAAACGAATACTATAGTCACTTCCTATTTGAATAGGAAGATTTTAGATTAGCAATCACAGTTTCACTTCTTTTTCGTGAGATCTTCAGCTATTGCTAGCAGAATTCCATACAACAGCACTTGTTTAACCTCGAGCCAAGGTCTGTCTCTTACTGTCTACCTGTCGCAAGTACTTGAAAGTACTCCCATCCAACTGAATAATATAATACTGTAATTCAACCCAGCAACCACTTACATGTACAATGACCCTTGTGACAGAGTTTATGCTATTGTAGACAGACATTGTCATACCATACAATAATACACCAGTGCCTTACTTATTGCAGCGACCTTCAAAGGATGTGTAGGTCACTGTCAATCGCTCTTGATCGAAGGCTAAATAAAGGTCATTGAAATGTTGTACATTGACTGTTTACATGTGTTGTTACATCATAGACTAAAAAACTTTTACACTATTGTAATGACAGAGTAGATGTTATTTATCTAATCAGTAAGAATCTGCTCTTTGAGTTCCTGCTTTCAATTATAGACAACTTTTGCAGGTGGTTGTAGAGTGATCTTATGCAATAGCTGCCTTAGAGGTAGGACAACTTCAAAACTAATGTAATTAATTATATCCTAGGTCTACAAATTAGATTTTGCACATGCACATTTAAATGGAACAGCTTACAAAGGTTGTAAGATTTAAAAATGATCCAGCGGTTATTGTATTCTTTTAATGATAAGAATCAACTCATTGCCTTATGGTTTGACGGTGTTGCTTATATTGAAATAATATTTCAATGTAAGTAACACAGTCAAACTATTTAAAATTGAGGCAAAGCTCTTCATGTAGATTATTTTTAAGCTTATCCACAATCGTGGTGATTTATGGTATCAGAAGGTAATGGTGTAAAGAGATTCATATTAATAGATTGTGGCACTAGTATCACATCTAATGCCCACTTAGACCTACTTATAGAATATTCAAACTTAACGCGTCCCACGCAGATCTTATCTGTTGGTCAAGAAATGTGTCTGGAGATTCCAAGATTCCAGTTTCTGATTAAATGTGACTCATTGGGTAGTAGTTGTGTCAGCCAGAGAGAACATTGGAAATAAAGAGCAATCCAACTAGTAATGTAAACTACCATTAAATTTGGATAATAATGTTTCACCTACATGTATAAAAGATCAAATCGTTTCGTACCTGAGTCAACTTGACCATTCAGTATGCTTGGCTTTACCACACCCACATTACTGGATAGAAAGTCCCCCAGAGAGATAAGGCAGTTGATTTTAATGTACTTTATGTACACTAAAGACAATCATTTACAAGTTGGAATGTATAAAATATTGACTTCAATTACAATAATATACATGTACTTGTACATGTAAAATTTTCTTCAATTACATAGCAATTGCATTTCAAAATTTTAAAATTTACAAAATGCTAATGTTATTATGCTTTTGTCCTTTTACTTCAAATATTTGCATTGTTTGCAGTGCAATCACATGTAGGCCTATATGTATTTAGTTGCTTCACACTGCAACCATGCAATATATAATTAGTTTTAAAGTATCATATCAAATACTATACATGTAATGATGTGCAATAAAATATGATTGTTCTTCTAGTCTATTTGGTGATTATAGTATTCCACACATTGCAAAGTTAAAGTTGTCTATAACTATCACTTTTGTAGTTTACATACATAAACGGGGTTCTATCCTTCAATCACACCAAAACAATTTGGATTGGTTTTCGATTTTTAAATACACGTCACAATCTTGATGTAATATTATTTTGCAACATATCACTATATAATATTCATTCGAAAATATAACTATTTGGTATTGCCCAAACGTAATGATGTAATAATACATGTATAATTATTTGATTATTCTATGAGACATGTTAGTATCCCACTTTCATCTCCCAACTTAGTTTTAATGATTCATGTCTGGAGTAAGCTGATACTCTCGCTCGCTGTCACCTCAGTGAGAGTTACAACTTGGCTCTGCATAACCAAAAGTAGGACGAAAGGATTCATACTGCACCAAATATTTATTCAAGTGAGTATGGAGAGATGGTAAACAACATAAGCGGTTGCCAACATTCTAAAAAATAAAATATGAAATACCAAAATAAAATATTATGTAGCTTGTTTAGCTCATACGCCTTCTAATATGCAGGTGTAGGTTACTGCTCTATTTTGGAATAAATAGATCTCTATGTATAAATACGTTGTACATGACTGTACATGTAGCTTACCATGACCTTCAAAAATAAAATATTAATGCATTTTTTTAAAAAAAATCAGTCAATAGGCTTACGCACAATTTATTTAGTAACTGGTAGGTTAGGCGTAACTCCTCCCCAACATAATGTCTGCACCTGAGCTGAAATCTACATGCAACGTATAAATTTCTCATTTATTAACAATTCTTCTAAAAATTAAAACTCACGTTGTCCAATGTCATAAGTGCACTCAAAAACTACCTATTAGAATAATTGACAGCGAAAAAATTTCTAAACCTTTAACACCAGTCAGGAAAGTGATATTTTGCAAATGCAACATCGAGTGCCTGTCTGCTAAAAAAGTTCTCTCACGAAAAAAGACCACATATAAAATACAATTTTAGGAGCTTTGATCTTTTTTTATAATTTATTATGATGTTTACATGTATTTTATATTCAGCAAATGTTTGCTCAACAACCTGGCGCCATATTTGACTGTCTGCTGCACTTCGACTGACCCTCATTCTTGCAATTCCAGTGTTTTATTTCAATGTACAAACAACATAAATGTATATGGCAATGAAATGCATTCACTAAACTTGCACTTCAAGCAATCGCTTTGTCTAGTAATGAACTATTCTGTTGAGCTCCCAATTGGCAGAAATCTAGTCTGTGATCTCAGCCAAAGCCCTCTTTTTCCTCTCTAATTGAAAAAATTAATTTAATTTTTATGCAAATATTATGGATATTACTGTGTGGGCAAGACAGTAAAATGATCCATCAAGTTCATTCCATTTTATGATTGTTCTTTATGACATAACAATACCTGAGTTACAAAATATAGTTTTGTTTTCTGAATGACATCATAAAAAATTACAAATTTGCACGTAGTTGATAGACAATGTGTTGGAATTGCAGATAGCCTACCAATATACCTATTACACATTGATCTTGTGATGTACATGTAGGCTACATCTACTAAAAGTCCTCTTGTAACAACATTCTTGGTTATGTTAGAGTCAGATATAAATAATTTTAACAAAATACGATTATTATTGCGAGGCTCATCGTACTAGTGCCATTTGCTCAAATATCATTAGGAGTTCTGAAAACTGGTTCAAACTGCAGAGAAGTATTTCAGTTAGCGGTGTACCAAAAGTGAACAATTACCAGCTACAATTTTTGTGATAAGCAGTGTAGGCCTCAGTATCTGTAACTATAATCATCTGATTAAGAGTAAATTTAAAACAGCATTACCCATTGTAATATTAGCATTGTGTGGAAAACCTATTATAAAACTAACCAATAAGAGCCCCTTCTGTACTACATAGAAAGAAGTTACGTATCATCCATAATAATCTAGTCTTGATGTTGGTACGTGCTCAGTCTCCCGTGTAACTTGTTTTCTCTATGGCCAATTGATCACTATGTAAATCAAAGGCTGTGAGATTCGGTGCATTTATAAAAATTTTAAAATAATGTTTCTTTGATTGCGCACAAAAAATGTAGTCCTCCACAATAATTTATGGTATCAGGTAATAAAAGGTCTTTATTCATTAATGTAAGATTTGCCTCCTACTTACACATTATATACTTCTAAGATTGTTCCCTCCCATCAGCTTTCTCATTAGTATAGTGAAGGCGGTGCTTAATTCAGGAATCAAGGTCAAGAGTGAATCATTGGGCAGTGGCAGTGTCTGCCAGACAGACTAGGTAAATCTAGATTAGATCAGTTAGTATAACATATTCAGTATACATAGGTACAACTATCACATACATCCATCTTAATGGGTTATATATTTACCAGTGTGCACCTGGCTCAATTCCATAGCTGCCTACAACAAATTACCTTGCAAAAAAATTTAATCCAGGAAAAGGGATAAATTATCTGTAATTAATGGGTATTTTTTAATTAGATCTACAAGATATTACAATTTTAACTACTGGGAACATTAACCACTCCCACAGTTTTAATCCAGAAATATAGGTGACCGAATGGAATATTATGGATTATTTTTTACTCCAATTTACATACCATAGAATATTAGTTATTGCAATAAATATCATACCACCTGTGATAGAATTGTGAAATATTGCAAATTTTTGCACTCCCCAAATCACTACATCTAGCCCTTGAAAGTTGGATGGCCTGTAAGGTTAGTTTGCATCCTAGTAGTGATAATTAATGCAAATGCTATTATTATCACATTTATGATCATGTAGATTTACGTAAATGTTCACTGCACATGGTTACTGCAGTACCAGTAGTAACAATGTACAACAATATGAGATGACATGTATAATTATTGTTACATTATATTCATCATTTTTGAAATGAAGTTTTGTAACCAAACATTGAAGTGCTACTATGCACATGTGCTTATACATTGTACTATGTCATTAGTTCACATACCAATAACATCCCTGTGTACACTCGAAGCCTACATGTACATTGCACATGACAAGTGTAAAAAATCTAATTCCAGCCAGTTATACTACAATATACATTTGCATTTTATACTGTGTAAATCTACTGTCTTCATAAAAATGTTCCATGTGTATGTCTAATTAATTATTACAATAATAAGTAAGAGAAGCTTCTCAAATTGACACCATGTTGTAAGTAAATTTAAAATGTTATAAATGCATATTGACCTGGTATGGTCAGGAATGTACTATTGGCTAACTCAATAGAGTTCACATTTACATTTAAAAAACAATGAGCAGTAAAGCTTGATTATTACTTTTATTATATCATTACTTCTATTTTAATTATTTTAAGTGTAATCGCTAGTTGTGCGTGACAACTGCAAGAAGGACAGGAAGTTCCTTGAAGAATAAAGTGAAATAAACTTGATGATGAAATAATAAACAATAATATTATTTGGTTCTTTGTTATTTGTCGCTATTTGTTATATTACAGAGTTTTTGCCCATTTTATTTATTGCAAATTCAAGCAATATTTTACTTCTATTTTTCTGTGTAGTTTAAACTTTTATATGTGAGATATACAGAATGCCTGTAGAGGTTACACTATAGTGTAGTACTTGCAGTATCACAGTGTAATGAAAGTAGCTAATAATAAACATTCCGATCCATCTGGATCCAAGTAATTTTTTGATGATTCATCAACAGAAAGGCTCTCAATTCAATCGCTGTCACTTCAAGGAAAGTTTGAGCTTGGCTCAGGCTACCAAACGTGGGATGAATAGATTCATACTGCACCAATAATTTATCCAGGAAAAACTGGAAAGTTGACAAAACTATTACACTAGCCAGAACTTCTATGGCATAAATCTAATTGTCCGTCTAGTCTGTAAAGCTTTCAAGTTAGTCTACGATCAAAAATAGAAATATCCATGTACATTACTGAGCAGGTGTGTGTAGGCGCTTTAAATACACAACGTGAAACTGAATAAAAGTATGCTGTAGCAAACTCATATTCTTCTAAAAGTAAATTTTCAAAAAAAATAATAGAAGCTTTCATATGGGAACAATGGTGAAGGGTCTTCCATTCTTTTATAATACAAAAAAAAACATGTATTATGAACACCTTGTGACATCACATTTTATATATTTATAGTAATATGCTGCATTTAACTGTCAAAATATAAATTGGTATTTAAGAGTCTTTTTCGTAACAATCACCATAACAGATTAACGTGTTAACTTTATCAAGTATAATGATCCCAACAACAAAGCAATGTTGGACTATTGGGTTCATTTCGTTGTAAGCTTTTTGGCTAGTTTTGTGTAGTAATTTGAAAACTTGAAATTTATGCAATAAATCATCCTATAGAACTTTCCCCAATTGTGAAAGGTGTAAATATTTCACTCTTTTGTGAGAGATAAACAGATTGTTATGCTACACAAATAAAATTTATGTGTATAAATATGTGTATAAATATCTGTATACGGAGCATGTGCCTGCGAGTTTTTAAATGGCTCATTTAAAACCTGAAATAAAGTTTTGTGTTCACCGTGCTGCGCTATTAGCCTCGGGTTCGAATCCCAGCAAGAAATGCTACCTTTCCAGACAAGGAACCAGGTGCCTGGCTGCATAGAAATAAATCTCTTGCTAGAAAAATATCACAAAATTGAAAAAAATACTTTATTCAAAGAATGGTTTTATTTGTTCTATTAATTACAATCGTAAGTTAACGCATTTCATTTGCTCGAGAAATTAATTTCATAAATAATAATTGTCATAATATTAGCAAAAAGTAGACAAGAGTTCATATCTGGCCAACTTGGGCAAATGAATTTTTAGGCAGAAGAATTTACAAACTTGCTGACAACTTACTGACCCCTGATTAAAAAGATTCATTATGGTCCAAGTTATAGTTAGATGTTCAAGTAGAAGACGGAATGATGATGTTTTAAATTATTAATAAGTTTTAAAAAAACTGGCAACTGGTGTTATATTTTCTTATTGAAGACTTATCAATTGCAATAAAGAACAAAAAGTTTTATTTTATCGCACCAAAAATGTTTTTTTCATGTTACAAAATTTTTTCTGACATTACAGTGCTTGGGCAGTTACGCTTGCCTTCTGGTTGTAACACAAAATATTTTATTATGAAATTGCATCTAGCTTATTACTGAAAAATACTTATATTTCTATTGTTTAATGGCGTACTGCATAATAATTACATACTAATTTCAAGACAAAAATTATTTTAAAACTGAACAGGAACAGGAACAGTAACGGTAGCGGCAACATGGTGTTGGGACTTCAAAAATGGGTGAGATTTGTTTATAGATGTGTACAAATTTTCCACAAAGCAAAATACATTTATATGCTTATGTGCATTTATGCATATGTTAACCTTGACCTAGGTGGGTCATAATAAGAGTTTAATAATACGGAGGTAATGCTAGGCAGATTTGGGATCTCGTAAATAATAGTTTTACTATGTACTGCACTGTACATCCAGTTAACTCTGATCTAAGCAATCGAAATCTAACAAAATATTTTCATTCATTAATATTTATACTGCAGTTGAATTTGCATAAATTTTACATTTTTGGCTTTACCATAATTGTTTTTTCAAAGAAATGTATTTTAAGTTGATTGTACTTCAACATCTTTTGGTCTACTTGATATAAACTGCAGTAATTTTTTATTATTAGTTGATGTGATGTTTTGGAATTAAAATCTTGCTGTAATAATTTTCATATAGATAAAAGAATGACCCTTTTGCATTGCAGGAAACAAGAAATTACATTAAATATTAATATATAATATATTAATTTATTATTATCAAATTTACCAAGTACCCATCACATTGTAGTTTATGCTATTGTATTACATAACAATGTAAAATTTCTATGAGGATGACATTGGTGCTATAACTATAACACAGGAGTTGTAAACCTGTACGTGAGGACACATTATAATAAAATACTGGTTTAGTATATTGCTACCTCAATAAGAGTAGCATAGGTGGATAGATAGCCGTAAAAATAATTTTGACATGAAGCTAGTTTAGATTCGCCATACTATAAGCAGATTTAGTTGCATCAGTGTGTAGAAATAATCAATAGTTTGTGTCCGCCTGTTTATTTTAATAGCGTTTATGCGGTTGACTGTCCAGAAGCACCAGTTATTCCAATCTTGCATTGTGGATAGGCTCTCATCTGTATCTGATCAGTATATACATCATTAATCTGCCCTTCTGTTCCAGCAACGTAGTCCAGAATTCCATTCTCTCTTGTTGACTGTCCATCCACCAAGTAAGACATGTCTGTTTCTCTTCCAACGTGACCCATTCTAAAACAAAAATTGTAGACAGATATAAAGAAGAATCCAAATAATATAATAATTAGATTTTGCATAATACAGTAAAACAGGGTGTGACATCACTTGTATAATTCTACCAACAAATGATAATACAGTAATACAGGATGTGACATCACTTGTATAATTCTACCAACAAATGATAATACATTGTAGGTATGCAATGTACTCTACGGCTAAACTGATACATTTAGTTTTATTTGCACTAAATGGTAACGTCGGTGTCTTCAATTCAACCATTCTGATATTATTTCTACACCATTTTAAATTTGATGTAAATTAGAACCTCCAACAGCATAACAAATGACTAAGATTCTAACTGTAAAATTAAAGCAATATTGTGTTGGCAATTAAAGTACAAAAAGTAGTTCCATAGCTACAATGTACCATGTACACTACTTTCTGAAATACATGTACATGCATCTACTAAAACATAGCAAAATTATCAGTCTTAGAATACTGCATTTGCTGTGAATTTAATTTATTCAGATGTCGGAATTATGCTGCAATGTAATTTTGTGTAATAAAAGATATACTTTAATTAAGTTTAGGTATAGTTTTTTATAAGTTGTTATAATGTAGGCAAGCTAACTGTAAAGCACTCAATACGATGTAAGCAGAACAAAAGTATGAAAAATTTGAAATGCATAGATTTAAATACATCCTACAATCAACTATAATTATTCTAATAAAGTCTGTTAACATTTGAATTTATACATACAGCTTATAAAAGTTGATTTATGTTGTATATCGAAAGTGTTACTAAACACTTAAACACTGCTTGTGCATATCTTTTTGTAGAACTACGTCTACCAAGAGGAGGAGTTTTGTTTGCTAAGGCAATTTGATATACATGTCCATGTAGGACATTATTATGTACATGGCAGGTTTACCCAAATAACACACTAACTGCTGGATATAATTTTACGACTACAGACAAGTTAGCCCACTGGAAGCACTGACGAAGCCACCGTGTACTACTGATATACCAGAAAACTAATGATATTATACAACGTACAATCATATTATTTATATTTTGTGTTTTGAAAGTTAACACATACAATATTAGCTTAGCTTACTACAGATACTCAAAATTTTACTTTAGTTTAGCTGACAGGCTACCCTACTTCCATTGATATTATGAAACCAAACAGGGTATCATAAATCTAAATTAATGAAGAAATAATGTGTTTCAATCATTTACGTAAAATAGTTCATATTCGAAAACAAACTAGTTGATGAAAAGACCATAATATTTACAAGTTGAAGCCTTCAGAAGTCTGTGCTGCAAATTTGATCAAGAATAAAATATAATAAAATATTATTATTTATAATACATGTACAATCATGTACTTACTTGCTGTGTTTGATGCTGTTCTTCAGTGAGCTAGATACAAATGGTTTAAGAGGTGTAGTCGATGGCTTGAATGATTCGAAGTGTGACTTTACCTCTCTTATATAGGTCTCCCAGTTTGTACAGGTGCCAGGGTGGACCAAGGTTACATATACACTTATAGAAACTAGAGTAATGTTAGATATATGGTCATGCTGTGTATAGACATATTGGTAAGTCTAGATAGATGAATCACACATGTACCTGTCTGTGGATGATACATTCATATACCTTATATTTACTAAATTATGACCTCATAAACTTATTTTTAACAAAATAATTTCCTTTGCCCACTTTATGGCCTACACTTAAATTTTGGTTGCAACCAGAACAACCTTATTATTTCAATTTCAAAATTGCCAAAATGCCATTCAATGATTATGCCTAAATTCCAAAACTGTGATGATTTTTACCCTTATACTAATTTCTAGCTGTGAGTTTTGTTGAGATGATCGTTTTTTCATGCAAATGTTATGGATATGATTTCACCATCTTTGTGTTAAACAGATCAGCTAATTTTATTTTATGATTTTTTTTCTGGCACCTGTTATGGTGTCATAGATAAAATCAGTTCCGTTGTGTTTTATGACGTCATAACAAACTTTCTCTTTGTGACATCATCAACCGAATAAAAATATTATAGATTTCCTACTAGAAGTAGATAGGCTCTACCTGTATTAATATACTGTAATACTTGTACACTTCATAAACTTATTTGTGCAGTAGGTTTTTTTGTCATTGAAAATTTTATTTCAAATATTTAAATATTTAACTAGTGCACAAATGGCTGCTTTGAATAACTGAATTACCTGGCATCAAAATTTGTCTATGTGAAGGTCAAGCACAGTCTGAGTACCAGTTGACCAAACATTTATTGAACTTAAATCTAATAAAAAGAATTGATATTCCACCCTCTTTGGATGGCATCATAGGCACATTAAGATAATAGGACCGAAGTTGAACTTTTGCTCAATGAAAACAATTGCACCAAAATTCATAAACTATCATAGTTTTATTATGCCCAACATATTATTTTTGTTAATTGTATAAAATATATTAAATTAAACGTTGGATTTATTAAAAAGTGTAAAATAAATTAAACTAAGTCTATTTTAGTTGATATAAACATGTCTGTGCGTATTTGGCTGAAGAAATAAAGTAGCAGAGAATTCTTTTAGGCTCCTGTCAGCCAAATCTTGCTGTACTCCCTCACAGGAAGTTGTTCAAGACACCAATTGTTGGTTGTGATAGAATAGTGTAAGATAGACAACAGGACATTACTATAGTTTCAATTTTATCAGCTTTTTCATCTTGAAAA
Source organism: Bugulina stolonifera (assembly GCA_935421135.1). Classification (NCBI taxonomy): domain Eukaryota; kingdom Metazoa; phylum Bryozoa; class Gymnolaemata; order Cheilostomatida; family Bugulidae; genus Bugulina; species Bugulina stolonifera. The sequence continues at coordinate 9,851,543 of OW285196.1, forward strand.
TGAAAGAAGTGCAATTAAATAATGTACGTTATCTCAGAATTACAAACATATTGAATTATTCAGCAATTACTACTAGAGCACAGAAATCTAGAATAATCCAGATAAGCTATATTATCATACACTGTATAATCTACATTGGTTTTAATTACAGTTACTATCTGTTGGTAGATGTACATGTACAGTGTACAGTGTATATAATTGTACAAATGTATTATCAGTACATAATACATTTCACATTTTTCACTACTAGTCTTTACATCTTCCCCTCAAATACTCGATAATTGGTACAATAAATCATAATGTCATAGCTTATGAACATACCTACTGTAGATTGGTTTCTATGTGGGCCTAGATAATTTATTATATTATATCTGGAGGCAATGCTAATTGAGTTACACATAATATAGTGCTTGTATAAATTTGCATTACCATTTGAAGCAAAAATTGCTTGTGTTTTAATGAGTTTTGATGAATGAAGCTACATGTGCAGTAGAATATTGATTTCAATTTAAAGAACACTAAAATACCTCAAATATTTTAATTAGTCTCGTCACAATCCTTTCAGTGCTCACCGTCACAATGTTATGTACATTTTCCTTCATACCGGTATTAATGAATAAAGTTTACCGTAACAGTAGCTTATACTATATTACATACAGTAATATAGAATATGTCTATCATGCTAACAGTAGCCTGAACCTACAAATATGATGGAACCTTGAAAAAAGAACAGGTTATCAATTTATCGTTTTATATTCTCAACAAAGCAGATATGAATGACAAAACACCCCATTTAGGAAGACAATTATAATATTAAAAAGTCTGGTCTGTGAATGATCACCGGTAAGAAGCTATAGCAGTAGAATAATGTGTAATTTATGGAAGTAGTTGATTTATATTTTCTCTACAGATTTAACTGGTGACCATGTTTCTCTGCAGGTTCCATATTGTGTTCATCCCTGGTGTGACATTGCGTTGCGTCTTTTGGCAACCATTTATGTTGTTTACCATCTCTCCATATTCACCTGGATAATTTTTTAGTACAGTATGAATCCTTTCTTCCCACTTCTGTTAAGCGGAGCCAAGTTCTATCTCTCACTGAGGTGACAGAGAGAGAGTGTGTAATATTACGTATTTTATTTTATGAATCATCAGAAATTACATGAATTGTATGATTTACATGTATATGGTTGATATTACAAAAAATAATATATGGGACCATACAATGATTTTTTGGTGCAGCATGCATGTATTTTTTCTGTTATATTACTATGTTAAAAATAATACATTTACAATAAAATATGAGTTCTATAGGGATGATAATGCGTTGAAAAAATATACTAATCATAGACTGCTAACATTTATGCATTAATCCCAATACTGTCAAAAATATATTTCTAAAATGAGAATATTTTTTGATAGAAGTTTCAGTTTAATTGGTTATAATCATAGTATTTTCATTTTTGTTACGAGCATTAAAGTATGTAGGTTAGTTAAACAAAACACAGTAACATTTAAATATTCAAAATTCAAAAATTCAAAATTTAAAATGAGAGCTGTCAATTACTACTTAATTACAAGAAATTATTTTATTGATTATAAATTTTCTAGTTTTAAAATATTACTCTCTGTTTTAAGTAGTTCTTAGAGAAGGTAATGATCCACACAAATTTAATTAAATTTTGAAGCACCATTCAAGCGCTAGGCTTTATTTTTTACCAGGCTATAGGATCCTTTGCTAGACTCACATAAGAAGAATCATATTGGTCAATATAGACCAGGTACAGAGTGGTGGAAAGTTTATGGATTAGCTAGTTTGGTACGTTGAGATGTAATAAGATTTAGTGTAGTGGTCTAGTTTAAATTTAATTGCTTTCTCTAGTAGACACTGCCACTGCCCAATGATTCACTCTTGACCATAATTCTTGGATCTAGTAATGGTTTGATTCATGCAGGTGGGAAAGCTGACTAAATTTAGCACATGTGGGAAGTATTCTCATTAATGGGTGTGTCAACTCACATGGCAAAGAATAAAGGTCATACACCATGTTGGTAATATAACACAGTAGCGAATATAACAGTCACTGGCTACCTAACAATTTCTTTTCATTTGATAACATGGAAATAGACACACGTGATTTTGTTTGAAGAACATGTGAATAGCCAACATTAACCAACATGGAGCCATAGATTCTACATCCAATCATGTCACATTGTCTCATTAATTTCAATTGTTCATAGATTTTCCTGTGTAATTCTAAGTTTATAAGTTTTTGTACTAAAATTTGTTCTTCACACAAATCTCGTTTATCATTTGCAAGTAAATGTGATATTTCTCAGAATTGATTAGACGGAGAGCCACGAAATGTTTCTAATCAGCAATCAGACACTTTTAGTGGGCCTTCCTATAGCATGTAGACCAGGCACACTGGATCAACAGCTCCTCATACAGTGAGCCTCCTAGGGTTGCCTATCACATGAAAATGAATTTTCTGGATAACTTGATAAAGTCTGTGCCACCAGTAAACCTATGGACTCCCCCCAGTAATTCTATGCCCCTTCTCCCAGTACATGTAGGTATCTGCCACAGTCACCTTATAGTTACAATGTTTGAAATTTTATTCTTTAATAGGATATGGGGAAAATATATGACCTCTCAAATTTCAAAAGTAAGACTTATTAAGTTTGATAAATTCCTTCTATATTTTGAATAATTGAGACGTACTGCGAATTTTATTTTCCAACTTGTAGTACATGTGAGTATTGTAGAGACACACATTTCTAGAGCGAATATAATAATATTATCTCAATATATAGTATTAGCTAACGTAATAATTATATAAATATATTAGCTAGTATATTATATTAGCTCTGTAAAAAGAATGATGATCAAAAATCCAATAGAAAAATTCTAAAAAGGCAACAACATGTTGTTCATGCTAGAAATAATTAGAGCAAGGCAATGTATACAGTAAAATACATGCATACCAAAATGCTACATCATGGTATGCAAATAAATGCTCATGATTTGTATGCAATGTTAGCATAAATTTAGGCTATTGTAATCTATAATCAAAGGTCTACATGTATATTTATAGAGCATAGTTACATGCAGGTATTTAGGTCTACAATATAATACAATGTACAAAATGATACCTTCAGCAGAGAGAATGAAAGACTATCTTATAATTAAATTTTTGATTTATGATGTCATAGGCAACTTTAACTAGGTTGTACAATAAGGGAAAATCATAAACAGAGTTGCGTGCATCTTGATTGATGGCCCTAACTTTTAGCCTACACAAATATTCATAACATTAGCATATTAGTGTCTAGCTGGTGAAAATAATAATTATCCATGATAAGGTTAGACTGCCAATTTCACATGAAAATAGCCAAATATTAGTTCGTCTGGGAACTAACATTGCCAGAAAAAAATGAAAAATTTCAAAGCAATCATAACCGTAGAGTGAAGTTGCAACAGAAATGGAAATTGTGAAATGAAGGTCATTCCCAGTTTAGCCAAGAGTTCAGTGTGGAGTCACACAATAGACAAACAAGTTATTTTATTGTAGATAAGTCTATGAGGTCATAATTTAGTAAAGTGGTTTAGTGAGTGAATTGTACCACCTACAGACAGGTAAATGTGTGATTCACTAACATGTATGTATATCTACCAACATGTCTATACACAGTATCATTATATATCTAGTATCTCTCTAACTTCTATGCGTGTATAATCATACAACCTTGATGATTGCCTTGGCACCTGTACAAACTGGGAGACCTATAAAAGAGGACTGAAATCACACTTTAAATCATTCAAACCACCTGCTACCACTATTAAACCATCTCAGTAGCTCAGTGAAGACCAGCATCAAGTACAAGTAAGTACTCTAATAAATATTATTTATATTCTTAATCGAAGTGTGCAGCATGAATTTTTGAGAGTGTCTACTTCATAATTCATACAAACATGTATTTCTCTCCTCCTTATATTTTAACAACTGTGCAAATTCTTGTGCTGCACAATACAGGATATTGATTTGGTTCAGCTGTATTTGATGGAAAATTTCAGTATTTGGTCCCCAACATGCCTGGCCTAGCCTATAATAATAATTATTCAGAATATATTTATGTTAAGTCTTTTTCTGTCGTTATTGATGTCGTTAGACTTACTATATGACATTATCTATCAAGTTAGATTCAGCAGCAACTAGTTCCTAAATACATCTGGCTAGGTTTAATTTTGAATAACATTAATAATAATAATGAATGAATTAATGACAATATTAATTTATGCACTGAAGCAGCTCTGTGCTGCGAAACATTATGGAATTGTACTGGCAACTAATGTAGTGCCGAACTCCTTTATGTTGATGCTTGTTTCACAGCGCTTATGTGTATTATATGAATGCATGGTTAACCAAAACCCGCAGCAAATAGTGTTGGTTGGGTGTTAAAATAATGTCATCTTTCTATTGGTGTAATTAGTATAGCTTAAGTTACGTATAATGCGTTGTTTACTTTGCACATAGCCGGCCAACGTGATTATAATTATCCATAATGTCTGTTTCAGAATGGGTCACGTTGGAAGAGAATCAGAAATGTCTTGCTTGGTTAATGGAGAGTCAACAAGAGAAAATGGAATTATGGAATATATTGCTGGAACAGAAGGACAGACTTATGATGTATATACTGATCAGATACAAATGAGAGCCTATCCACAAAGAGAGATTGGAATAACTGGTGTCCCCCGACTGCCAACATCATAAACTCTACTGAAATAGGCAAGGAACCACGAAACAGACAGACACAAACTATTAGTTTTTTACATGTCTAGTAACCATTTCATCTGGTTGACTTATGGTAGAAGGCTTAAAGACTATTATTTTACTTACTCCGTGTATCTATAATGCAAATTCAGGACATGGTGCATATTTTTATCTTCCTCCAGGACACCAGTGTATTAATTTGGTCACAAAATCATATTAGCAATTTGTTTCGATAATGTTTATTATATGTTTGCTATCGGCAATTTAATTGGAATCATTGTTGCTAGCAGCAGTAAAATTTTTGCTGATGAGCACATTGTACAACAGATATAATGATATCAAGTCCTATTATATTTAGTTTTCCTCATATCCGTCAATAAAAATATATTGATATTCCATAATTTGTTGAGCAATGTTTGAAAATAATTTGCCACATGCCAAATATTCAATAAAAGCGCTAGAAAACTGCTATATTTTCCAAATATTCCTTCATTATGTAGGGTCACTCAAGGCTGTTATAAGTCAAACTTTGTGAAAATTTTAACAGACATCTCTGGCCAGTGAATTAATTTGAACGTTCAAATCTTTATTTTAAATCTTCAAAATTTCGCGAAATTATCGGGCAACATCATAGTAAAAAAAAGTATGAGTAAAATGTATGACCCCGACGTGACTCGAACACGCAGCCTTCTGATCTGGAGTCAGACGCGCTACCAATTGCGCCACAGAGTCTTGTATATTTACACAATCGTTCAAATGTTTTTTCTTAGTGATAAAAAAGCTATATAAAATGCAGATAAGCAGCATTTAGTATCGACTGTGTGCGATGCCTTTTTATAGAAAACTTGTAAACATTAAAACTTCTGTTTTTTTGTAACTGTTATTAATATTTTTAGATTATTTAGGTTATGTTATTGAATTAGGTGATGCATGAAAAGTTGTCAATTTTTCATATTCTGTAGTTATTTGAGTTGCAAGAATAAAAGTTGCGGATTAGACATTGATTATGTAGATTTATGATATGGCTACAACACCATATCATTTCAATGTGACTGTTTCTTCGCAAGCAAATCTGTATGTACGTGTACATGCTTATATTGTTCTAATGAATGCAAGTTGTCATCACAAATATTGTATGTAGAATTAATAATGTCTTATATTACAAACGATTCTTTCAAGGATTTAGAGGGTACAACACCGTTTTATATATAGCTAGTACAAAGTTTTATATCAAGTTTAGCCTTATCCCAGCTCATTCAAACTACCTGAGAGAAGTTAAAATGGTGGTGGGGAAGAAACTGAAAATATAAAATTATGTACAGCTAAAAGTAGATGTATGTAAAGATACATCCTCTTGGTGGAAAGTGACTAAGCTTCACGGTGATCTGAGTTTCAAACAAGTTTCTAAAAAACTTTTTCAAAAATTTACAGAAGTTCTGGAATATTCAATTAGTCGTCCAAATTCTTATTTTATTTCTGGTTAGGATCGAAACATCTAGCCATAGGCCAAAATTTTAAATGAGTATGTAGCATTAAGCCAAGATGCGGTTGCTCTTTTTTGCGTGTTGGCAAGCATTTTCGGTGTTTATCAGTTTTTTGGTTTTACCTGGTGCAGTATGAATCCGTTCATCCCACACTTAGTTAGACGGAGACAAACATTAATTTTTCTTGAAGTTGAGGGTAGCGCCGTTAATGATGAATCATCAGAAAATTAGTTAGTAGGTGAAGGACAACATCGAAATAGAATTAAATATATTTTTAGCTCTCAGTTTGAAAACTTTGTTACAGATATCCTGGCCAGTCAAAGAGTGTGCCTACATACTGTAATTCCTTATAATATTGTAATGGCTACGCACAGTCTTCTTTAACCACCTGACATTAACTACAATGTGTACCTATATGCATATCTACTTGTATTCCTTGCAACTTAGTCGAATATTGTTTGTATGCTCAACTATGTCATTACTAAGTCATTGTACTGCTTTTTTTACCCATGTAAAGAGGCCCGACCTCTCAGAATTACCTGATATTCATTTTGTATATGATTTGGATGATTCTAAGCATCTTTTGTAATAACTCGATTCATTTTGGGTCGGCCATCGGGCTTCCGGCTGCCATATTGTTGCGCAATTTCTGGACGACCCTACGTCGGCCTTTTTGCCGGAACTTCCTCCGGAAGTTGTCTTATTATATAAAGGGGCATTGTTTTTACGTTTGTTATCTCAGTTCTTGCTTGGATCTCAATAAAGATACATCTATACTTATATACAGAGACTTTCACTTCGTAGATAGGTCATTCTAGTTGTTAAGGTCCTCGACCTTGCAACACGAACTGCCTACTAGGTCGGATCACTCTTTTTCTCAGTATAGTAAACAAGCATAACTCGGGATCACATGGGTCGTCTTTGGTAGTTCTTTGACTACTGACTCCGAGCAATCTTTCATGTAATGAGAAGGACTAGCACCACTCATAGGCACTTCACTTTGGACTCGGAAGTCGTCTTAGAACGACCATACCAGAAACCAAAAACCATTACACTATTATTTTGTTGTTGCCAATAATAATATTGTTACAAAATATCATAACTTGAACATAGAAGTGAGCAGACTTTGTACAAGATTTAATGGTCTCTTACATGACTAGTGCATGAAATATATATATGTGGGTAATTTCATTTCATTACAAGTTTTGCATGCTGTCCATTACTGTAGAACAGATAAATTTTTATATGTAATAATAATATAATAATAATATCCGTGGGGCCAGACACAATTCTTTAACGTGGCTGCCCAATAGCAGAGCTAGTCGAGGGGCCACCACAGCTCCTAGAGCTGGATATTATTATAGTTTGCCATGGGACAGAGGGAAAACCTTCTTCGGGACGAAAACCTCCAGGTAATTGGCGGGACTCGAACCTATGTCCTTGCAGTTAACTTGCGTCATTGCTGCAAGACCAGAGTGACTAGCGCTAGACCACTCAGCCACCAATGTACATGTACTTGTATGTATGTACATGTACTTGTATGTATACACTTGTACTTGTATGTACATTGTATGTACATGCACTTGTATGTATGAAGCTTGATGCCCATGGACATGTACATGTATACATCACTGTGTTGTATTAAAATTATATCAATATATCTGCCTATATTATAATGACACATAAGTAATCATTACAGTCATAAGTGTTAATGACTGTCAATCCATCATCCGATTAAATCCTGTAAATAATTATAATATAATAATATATCAAGTAAGAGATAAATCATTTTCGGCTACAGTATGAGTCAAACTTCTTAAGTAACCTTGCAAGAGGTTGAATTTAGTTGAAGTATCCAAACTTCTCTATCCATTATATAAGAACATTGGTTTGGTTGATGCTCAAGCACAAAATGAGGACAATACTACAGTGTTTGCTTTAGTTGTAGCATTAGAGAGCTGTGTAATTATAAATAATACAAGGGTGGAAGCTTAGGTACCCCTGTCTCCAGCTGCTATTACTGGGTGCTAGAGTTGGGGTAAGTATGTTACCATTAAACCACTCTATGTACTGGTGTACTGGTATAGCTAATAATACTAGCTAACAGTCAAACACAAATATTGCTACTATAACAGTTGTAAAATGTATATGATATTTCTTAGCTATTATTTTAACTTTACTTATAACAAATTTTGGAATTTTTGTTATACAGGAAGTTGTTCTCTCTTCAACTTCTGTTTAAGTTGGAGCAGATACATGTAGCTCCAAATATTAAATTGTGCCCAGCTGTTCGTATATACTCACAGGAAGTTGTCTTTCTTTTTATATTGTATCAAATGAGGTAGACAACTTCATATTATACATACACTGATTGCTAATGCAGGTGTAAAGGCACGGTGCCAAGGATTTTGTGGTAATTAATGACTAAATATTACTGCTGTGTGTCCATTGTATAGCATAATATACTAAAACAAGAACATTAAACTTCTGGCTGCATAACAGAAGCATATAATTACATGCTTAGTGGAGAAAAAATCAACATTCTGTTCTGTTGACACTCATAGCTGAGAAACAATGTCATCTAAAAAATTTTTTCACAATGTAATGTGGAGACTAGGCATAGCATTGAGCTCTACAGACGCTATAGTTTCCTGTACCTTGACACTACCACCTCCGGTATTAATAAGTTATATTGTAAGGTACTGTAAGGTAGCCTACTACAATATCAATTAGAGTATGTTGTGGTGCTGCAATATAACTATAAATTACTATATAAGCTGAGTTGTATGCAGTATCATGAACATGGTTACAACTCATGTTGAAGTCTTAGAAAGGAGGAAAAGTAAAAAAAACATACATTGTAATAATGTAGCTTTCTGTTCAAAAATCAATCTACATGTAAATGTGCAACAAATCTTGTCTGTTATTGATGAGACATTTAGTAGTTTATTATCGAGCTAGATCAGTTCCATAGAAGTCAGAAGATGATACAATCAAGTTCTGCCTTTGATAACATATACATGTATGATGCAGTATTCTTTGTATATTCCTCAAGTATATAGTGTTAACACAATGCTGCAAGTGACAGACCTGAACCAGGTGTTAAAAGTGTGCAATGTATTATTGATAACCAATAATACCTATATTGTTGGTTATATCAGATATATAGAACTTGGTAATGGCCAATGTACACTTGTACATGTATGAATCAAATGTTCTCATCTCCGGCCTGAAGCTTTAAACGATTTAATAACTGAAGATATTTGGGAGAGTGTCTAAAATTACTAGACCAGTTATTCGATGGCTTCTGATTCTGGATCAGAAAAGTGTGTGTGAAGGTCGTATCAGGTTCAGGTAATCTCTGTGAGTGTGCTGGAGTGTTATATAAGGCTAAATTTTACCTGCTGTAGTTTGAGTCAATTATATTTTGGTGTTTTATTGCTTACGAGCAAAAATAACGTGATCAATCTAATATACTATGTACCTATGAGTGAAAAAAACAAATAATATGTAAAACATTTTGCGCAACTACATGACTCCACATCTTAGTGTCTGCTAAACTTCAAATGACCTTCATATTCGTAATTCTAGCATTTCATTTTAATGTACAAACAACATACACGTACAGTATACGCAATATTATACACTCACTAAACTTACATTGCAAACTACTGATTTGTCTACCAATGAACTCTCAATTGGCAGAAACCTAGTCTGTGATCTCAGCCAAAGCCCTCTTTACCTTTTCCTCTCCAACTGGAACAATTAATTTTATTTTCATGTAAATATTATGGATACTATTAATTGTGTGGGCGAGACTGTGAAGGGATCCATTAAGATTATTCCATTTTATGATCATTCTTGATGACATAACAATATCTGAGTTACAAAATTTAGTTTTATTTTCTGAATGACATCATAAATAACTATACAAAGTGAGCTGTGAATTTAGCTGAGAAAAAATTTGTTGAAAATGCTGTGGAACCTTATAGTTGTATAGACAGGGCTCTCAAGTTCTCGGATTTTCCCCAAGCAGCAGTTCGGATTTTGAGTGCTTGCTCGCAGAGCTCGGGAGGTTTTCCATTATTGATGATCTGCTTGGATTTTGGGATATTTCCTCCTATTAGCTATATTTTGAATTAAAATGCTTTACAATCTCCAAATTAATCTTCAGTTTATCTCATAGCTTGTGAGTTGCTTAGGAAAAAGCTACTAATTCCATTACTTTCCAAGGGCAAGGCCTGAATTTCATGTATGTACTGAGATTATCAGGTTGTGAGACATTACTTAGGCTAACTCCTAGAGCAATAGATATGTACATGTAGGTGATCAACAGCTTTATTTATACATGTATATCTGACCAATTGCTAGTATAGTAATACTGGTACACTGCAGTACATTGTACATTTGCTCGGATTTTTTGACTGATCAACTTGAGGGCCCTGAGTATAGACCTTGAGGTGTAAATACATACACATACTTTGGTACAGTCTGGTGATAAGTCCACTCATAAAAGACAGAATTGGTTATTTTGAAATTAATGAACTGCTGAAATATTTAGGTTGAGATTTAGATTTGTTTCATTTCTATGTCATGAGCAAATAAAATGGAGATGCTTCAATAACATTGTATGCATTTAAAATTATTATAAACATGTGTCATAAATCAATATGTAAAGGATCACTAGGTCATGATTTAGTTTGGTCTTTTGGAGGTTTAAATTCTTTTTAGTGCTAGATGTTCTAAACTCCTAAATGTAATGGAACCTGGAAAGAAGAGCAGGCTATCAAGTAGATTTATTATATTATTGATCAAACGTGGACATTGTATAAGCGACAAAATTGTCCCATTATTAAAACGATTGATATTATAAGCACTCTCCTCTGTAAGAAAGTATAGCTGTAGAATAACAATAACAGAATTTATGGAGGTAGTTGATTTATATTCTCTCCACAGATTTAACAGGTGACCATGTTTCTCTACAGGTTCCATACAGCTTTTATCCTTGATGTGACATTGCGTCGCGTCTTTTGGCAACCATTTATGTTGTTTACCATCTCTCCATATTCACTTGGATAAATATTTTGGTACAGTATGAATCCTTTCATCCCACTTCAGTTAAGCGGAGCCAAGTTCTACCTCTCACTGAGGTGACAGCGAGAGAGAGTTTAATATTACGTGTTTTATTTTATGAATCATAAAAAACTACATTACATGTATATATAATGATTTTATTACCTGTATGTGGAACCATACAACTAATGTCACAATGTGTTCATTTAGTTAGAATAATAATGATATGTTAAAACATGTTGGATTTACAACAGAAATTGAATTCTAAATAAATAAATGCATTGAATTTACAGATGATATTGTAGACTAAATAAAGGGTTAGTACATGTATTGCTGCTAACATGTATATATACGCACTAATAACAAAGAACTGTGTTTCTGATATAAGAGTTTTTTGTTCATTGGCAGGTGTTTCAGCTTTATTCGCTTCAAACAGTAGGTATTTTCAGTTTCAGTGGGAGCATTAAAGTAGGTTAACTGAATAAAATTATTATCAGCCTCTGTTACTGTATTTTATTAAAATACAGTAACAGAGGCTGATAATAATCTTAAATAATTTTTAAATGTAAAATAAAAGGTATTAATTAATATTTTGATGAAAGAGATTTTTTAATTTAAGTACATGTAATTATTTTTTAGTTTTTGCCTTCAATGTTGAGTAGCTCTTGTAATAATTATAGTAAAAGTTCTAATAAAGGATAACTGTTCCACTTTTTACTTTTATCTTGTCACCAGCATTTTTGCATAATAACGGTTGAATATCTACAATAGTATCCATTGTGCATGTACATTTAGGCTATATTATTCATGCTACAAATAAGTCTAGTAATACAACAGTACAATTTTAATGTAAAATATATGATACATGTAGTATTATAGTGACATTAATAATAATAATAATAATAATATAGAGGTGGTCCATGTGTCTATGTTGTAGCTGAAGGTTTATGTTGTATAGTCTTTAGGTATATTATATTTAGTATTTAGTATAGTCTGTAGTCTATAGGTAGACATACAGTGTAGGTCTACGATATGGTGCATTATTTAAAATGATAATTTTAGCACAGAAAATGAACTAAGATTTTAATTCACTGATTTTATCTGATGCTCCATGACGTCATAGGTTACTTCAACTAGGTGAGTCTACTGTACCATAAGGGATAGAGTTGTGTGCATATTGATTGATGGCCCTAACTTTTCACTCACACAAACATCCATAAAATTTGCATTAATATCCAATTGGGAGAAATAATACATTTGCAATCAGGTTGGACTGCCAATTTCACAGAGAAATAGCTTTGTCTGGTATCACATAATCAGCTCTAGCCAAATATTAGTTTGTCTGAACACTAACATTGCCAGAAAAGAGTAAAAAAATAAAAAGCAATCATAACCAAAGAGTGAAGTTGCCACAGAAATGGAATTTGTAAAATCAAGGTCATTTTCAGTTTAACCAAAAGTTCAGTATGGAGTCACACAATAGACAAAGCAAGTTATTTTATTTTACATGTAGATAAGTCTATGAGGTCATAATTTAGTCAGATGGTTCAGTGGATGAATTGTACCACCTACAGACAGGTAAATATGTGATTCACTTACATGTATGTATATCTACCAACATGTCTATACAGAGTACCATTATGTACCTACAGTTTAGTATCCCTCTAATTTCTATAAATATATAATTATGTAATCTTGGTCCACCCTGGCACCTGTACAAACTGAGAGACCTATATAAGAGGGTTGAAGTCACTCTTCGAATCATTCAAGTCATCGACTACACCTCTTAAACCATCTGTATCTAGCTCACTGAAGACCAGCCTCCAGTAGAAGTAAGTATCATTAATAAGGTTGTAATACATGTACATTGTACACTTGACCAAAATAGTAACAATAATTTCTTAGAGCTTTCTGAGAGGTACATGTATATGTTTTTTCAAATCGAAAGTGTGGTATAAAACTACGGAGTTTTTTTGCATTATGTTGTAGTCCAGGTATGGGTATAATATTCCTGGACTGGAGCAGTAAAGAAATTATATGTAGGCTTGCATGCATACATACATACATATATGTTGAGTTAAATTAAACTACATGTATATTAGTCAACTAAATTTTCATTGATTGGTAGCAAAAAATATCATGGCGTGTGTAAGCTTCCTGAAGTTGTCTTATTAACACACTCTACGCAATGCAGATGAAATAACAATTATAATAATGTCGAATTATCTTAAATAGTGCTTTGAGGGATTATGAATTATATAATAGCTATACCAACTTTAGTGCTACACAATTCAGTACATTCATGATTTGGTTGTGTTGTATTTATTGAACAGCACCATTTTTTACTTCCCAACATACTTAGCCTAGCCTATTATAATAATTAATAAGTTTGCTGTAGTTATTGTTTTTGTTAGGTTTACTATAAAAGGTTATCTACCATGCTAGATTCAGCAGCGACTGATTCATGGATACATCTATTATGTAGGATAATATTTTATATACACTGAAGCAGTGTTTTTGTTATGTAGCGTTATGGTTTTGTGCTAGAAATTTGTAGGCAAAACTTCTGCAGAATGCGCCTATGGCAATGCTTGTTTCAAACGAGCGTATTATTTTAATTTACTGTTATACAATACAATACAATACCTTTTACGCTATCTTTATACATCGGTATGATTAGCATAGCTTAAATTCTAAATTATCCTTAATGCGGTGTGTACTTTGCACATAGCCGGCAAACATGATTGTAATTTTTCATAATGTCTGTTTTAGAATGGGCCACATTGGAAGAGAAACAGACATGTCTTACTTGGTGAATGGAGAGTCAACAAGAGAAAATGGAATTCTGGACTATATCACTCAAACAGACGGACAGACTTATGATGTATATACTGATCAAAAGCAAATGAAAGTCTATCCACAAAGTGGGATCAAAATAACTGGTGTCTCCCGACTGCCAACACTATAAACACTACTGAAATAGCAAAAAGCCACTAAACAGACAGACACAAACTACTAGTTATTTACACTTCTTGTGACAATTTAATCCGGTTGATTTGCTAGAAAGCTTTAAGATTTAAATATTTTATATACTCAGCGTATTTTTAATGCAAATTCAGGAGAAGGTGCATAGTTTTATCTTCATCCAGGACACCAATCTGTTAATTTAATTGCAAAGTAATATTGACTTTTTCTTTCAATAATATGTTTTATGTAAGAAATTTAGATGAAATTATCGTTGCTAACAGCAATAAAGTTTGTGCAAATGTACATGACTGTATACCAATGGAGAGCATTTTTTACAACAAATAAAGTGATACAAAATCCTGTAATATTTTGTCTTCTTCGAGCCTATCAACAAAAAATATAGAGATTCTGAGCAATGGTTAAACATATTTGCAAGATATGCATTGTTAAGTGTACATGTGTCATAGAAATCTTAGAAACTGCTTTAATTTCCAAATGGTTTTTCATTGCGTAGAGATCTTCTAGGCTGTTAAGGTTGACCATGAGAAGATTGGAACACGCCAAGTTTGTAAACAGTGATTTCTTAGACAAGGTTTGCCCCGCTAATCTTCTTGTGTTTTTAATTATTGCTATAAAGTTTAGTATTTTAAAAATTTATTAGGCTATATCATACTAAAAGGAAATATTAGTAAAACAAATTGACCCTGACGTGACTCGAACACGCATCCTTCTGATCTGGAGTCAGACGCACTACCATTTGCGCCACAGAGTCTTCCTTATGAGATTTTCAGCATGCCATTGTAAAGATACTCTTCTTACTTAGTAAAAAGTTACATAAGAGTAAAATGCAGGTGAGCAGCATTTGGTGTTAACCTTCTCGAACGCTTGCAAACATCAGATCTTCTTTTCTGCGTAACTGTTATTTATATTCCTACATTTACGTCATGTTATTAAATTAAGCTATCTATAAAATCTGTCAATATTTTTTTATTTTCTGTAGTTATTTTACTTTCGTCGTAAAAATGCAGAATAAATATTGATTATGTAAATCTATGGTAGTGATACATACAATGAGATAATTATACATACATGTACATGTATTAATGCCATTTTTTTGTAGCAAGCAAATTTATACATACAATGTACATGTACATGTACATGTACATGTACATGTACGTGTACGTTAGTGTATTAATTTAATGGATGCAGATTTTCATCAACAATATATATTATGTAAAATTAAAATTTTTATATCACAACCTTTTCTCTCCAATTTTTAGAGTACCACACAGTTTTACATGTAGCTAGTATAAAAATGTGTACAGCACACAGAATGGCATCTCAAGTTTAGCCTTATGCTGGCCGGTTCAGACCAGATGGCTCTGATTCAGACTAGCTGAGAGAAATTGAAATAGTGATGGAGAAGTAACAGAAACATCACAATTCTGTACAGCTAAAAGTATGACTTGTACATTGTACATCCTCCATAAGTGGGAGGTGCCTAAACTTCATGATGCTCTGAGGTTCAAACAAACTTTTTATGTGAAATATTCTCAGAGGCTCCGGAAGAATTGTTGCACTAGCTCTACTTTTCCCCCTGTGCCGCCTGAACCCCTCCAAATTTGAGAACTCTGTGTGCACGATGTCCGAAAATGAGTGCTTGGGTCACATATTCCGTTTAGCAGTTTAAGTTTATACATTTGTGGTTGGAATCTGAGTACCTTGCATCCATACGCACGTCAACAGAAGTGACTAGTGAGAAATACTGACTGAACACGTAGCATTACGCCAAAATATGTTGTCCTATTTAGATTTTGGCAAGTACTTTCGTTGTTTATCATTTTTCTGGTTTTACCTGGTGCAGTATGAATCCGTTCATCCCACACTTAGTTAGACGGAGACAAACATTAATTTTTCTTGAAGTCACAGCAATGAGTTGAGGGTAGCGCCGTTAATGATGAATCATCAGAAAATTAGTTAGTAGGTGAAGGACAACATCGAAATAAAACTAAATATATTTTTAGCTCTCAGTATTAGAACTTTATTGCAGATATCCTGCTCAGTCAAAGAGTGTGCCTACATAATTCCTTATAATATTTGTTATTGCAAATAATAATTGTTACGAGTGTGCAAAAACCAATTAATAAAGAAGCACACATAATTGCTTATAGTAATACATGTAACAGCAATTATTATAATGAAATAATATAGTTATAATATATATTCTAATTATTATGGAAACTATGTAATTTACATATAATGGTATTAGCTATGAACTAACTAGCAGTATAATTCACCTTGTATATAGTACAATTGATTTGAATGCATGTACATAAACATATTATATTATGGAAACTATAGATATGTATGTTTCCAGCTGTTGATTAAAAGTGTAGCAATTCCTCCTGATCTCTGCTTCCAGAATCACAGTTTGACTTTTTCCACATTTTTTGTACTGTACAGGGAATAAGCAGTGCTAGAAATGTGACAGGACGTGGTAACCTAGTGGTTTAAATGTTGAACCATTAAATAAGGGGCTCAGGATACTGTCCCTCAGTTATGGGTAGATTTTGAAAATAGCAGACTAGAGCTAACAACGTTTCACAAACTGCCCATTGTACTACAAGTAGATAAACTTGCATATTTATGTATGAGGCCTCAATGTGTAATTATATTGCTTGATTTGCTATAATTAAAATAACGCAGAAACTATATAACCATCTACACCTACATGTCCACTTTAATGACACATGACCGTGATAGTTATCGTCATAAATGTTGATGACTATCAATCCATCATCTGATTAGAGTCTATAAATAATATAATTATAATACATTATTATCAAGTAATAGATAAATCATTTTTGGCAACAGTGTGAGTCAAACTGCTCAAGTAACCTTGGGAAAGGCTGGACTGTTTCTTTACCACACGCAGAAGATGTTAGTGAATTCCTAACCTGATATCTGTAGCGTTTCGATATTGTTTTAGTGTTAAGTTAGAGAGCTGTGCTATCATAAAATTAAGGGTGGGAGCTCAGGTACCCCTGCCTCCAGCTGCTATTACTGGGTGCTAAAATTTGAGTACAAATCGTTTTACCATTACACCAAACTGTGTACTGATGTGTAATGTAATGGTATCCTATCGATGAACTAGCAGTATAGTATACCTTGTATATAGTATAACTGATTTGAATGCATGTACATAAACATATTATATTTGTTGCCGCAGTATAGCTTTACTTACAGTGTATATTAAAACAGGTAGCGCTGTTCTTGATACATCTTACTATGTAAGAAGTTGTCCACTCCTCAAGTTATGAATTAGTTGGAGTAGATAACTCCAAATATTCAATTAAGGGGTTTGGCCAGTTTCTATAAACCCCAGTCAGGGACTGGTATTTTCATGGATTTGAAACAAGTCTCTAAATGCTCAAAAATAAATTTCTTGCTAAAATTACATCATATAAATATTAAATTGTGTTTATATCTTTTCATAAGAAGTTGTCTACCCTTCAAATAAGGTAGACAACTTCAAAACATTTATGTACACTGTAAGATTTATGCTGGTACACATGTAGATTATACAAGCGTAAAGGTACAGTGCTAAAAACTCTGTGGCATTTAATGACTAACATGCAAACTATGTGCCATTGAATATAAGTGACATGAAGGAACACTAATTTATATAACGTAAAAAAAGTTGGGCGAAAGTTGCAGAAAGAATGTTATCAGAGTGGTCTTCTTACAATGTAACGATTTTAAACTGCATGTAATTTACTGCTATGTTGTGCTAATAGTTTTAGTAATCAACAGTCACTACAGCACATTGTCAGCAGATTGTAAAACTTATGGGCTCATGGGAATAGACAGATGGTAGCTTTACATAACCTCTAGATAGTGAGCAATCAATTGAGACTCGGCATAGCATTGAGCTCTACAGACAGACGCATCAGTTTCCTGTGCCTTGACACCCCCACCTCAGGTATTTATAACTTACATGTATGTATGGTAGTACTGTAAGTATTCTAAGTACTTATATTGCTAGAGCATTTGTAAAATCTAGTGCCCATCACCTATCCCCACAGATAACTTTCCTGAATATCAACAAAAGAAATATACTCAATTTACTCACAAAATGTCATTCTTTTTTATGATAAGATGCTAAAGGGGCTTAGAAATGTTGGTATGCTATGCATAAACTGGCCAATGGGGGGGGGCTCTTGTTACGCGCACAAGCTCACGTAAAAGGGTCTTTATAGTAGGCTAGGCTGTGCTATAGGTGTTGCAACTTTTCTGAACCAGAATTTTAGTGTAGGTTTTGAATGTTAAATTAGAAGTCATGTTCTCTTTTCTCTCAGCAATAACTTGAAAGTACTTCTGGCCAATGAGCTTAACAATGACTGCTCTATCAATGAAATATATATATTTATAGTCAAAGATGAACCAGAAGACTCTGTTGATGCTGCTGGTGTTGTCAGCGGTTCTGGCAGTGTGCCATGGGTCTATACTCTGGCATACGTTCAACCATGACTTCTTCAAAGGTCTTGATGATGTAAACACGGCCGGAAATACTGACAAAGATCCTTTACTGGGTAAGTTCACACATACACGCATGCTAAAGTGTGTGAGAGTGTGTATAATACATGTACATGTATGTAGTTAAAATTTCCAAAAAACACAAAATTAAAATTTAGGGACTTGCTCTGTTTGCTGACTTTTGGTATGCAGGTGATTCTGATCAATTGAAAACATCGACCAAAGAATTATGAGTTCACAAGAGATAAACAGTAAACATTCTCTCTTTCAGAAAAGTTGGAAGGTTTAGCTGAACCTCAGGGAACTAACAAGGAACTGCTAAAAAGTAAGTCCTGTGCAAGTAAATTCACAGGAAAATATTCTAAACTTGTTAGTAACAGTTTGGAAGTCCCTTGTGTAGGCATAAGCTTGTTTTAGGCTTATGCCTAAGCAATGGATAATAGATAAAATGTGTGTAAAATAATGAAGCTACAATTATGCATATATGCATATAATATATAGTTTGCTTAAATCTAAAGGCCTTGGGTTACATTGGTTCAAATTATCATCTCAAGAGCTGAGTTACGTATATCATGTGCATGCAGTTGTGTGAACACGGTCATAACCGGAGTTGTTCTCTCTTGGAATATGAAATGAAGAGGGAGAGTGGAAAATTGTAGGCCAACTTTCAATATCTTTACTACAGAATTTAATCTATGTATATGTGTGTGCAATAAATAAATCTACACAAAGTCTGCATAACATTTTAATGGGATCTTTTATGTTTCATTATAGAGCTGGAAGAGTACCTTAGAAGTTAGAACACCAAACACGCAAAGGACCAATAACTCTGACATGTTTGAGCCTTCTTTGATAAATGATAATATAAATAGTATATTTCATATCTTCTATGTTCCTCAAGTGTTTAATAATAATGAGATGCTGGTGTTGATAAATTGCAATGTATTATGGGTGATCAATAATACATTTATTGCTGGTTATATCAAATGTATAGCATTTGCATGGCCAACACTTGTCAATATGCAGCATACTTACATGTATCAAATAATGTTCTAATCTCCAGCCTGCAGCTTTAAATTATTTAGCAACTGAATTTATTGGGGAGGGTGTCTATTACATCCGTACAGAACTAAGGCTTCCATACCTGACGCAAGGGCTATGATAGTCCTGGAGTCTTTGACCTTAAACTATATAATATGTTGTTTAATAATGCCAAGGTCTGTTAGTGCCACTGCAATAATAAACAAGAAATTCCTTTCAGCATACAAAATGTTACTTTAGCTGCATTAAGTAATTTATTGGGGGTTGATTTCTAAATATTGGCAACTAGTGTGCTCTGCTCAGGTGCATACAGGCCTTCATACAATTAATGGACAATTAATGGACAGAGAGGCAAGCTACCCATGCCATACTGACCATTACCCATGCCACACTGACCATATCACTTCGGGGCAAAATTGATGGAGTACTTTTCTAGCACCCCAGTGAGCCTCACCACTCTTATCTTTGTATACCCAAAGGTTTATCTCTAGATCCTAAAAGTCGCTGAAGAAAACCTCCCTCTACCCCTTCCCACCTAAACATCTGCTGACAATTTTCTATCACATATAGGCTATTCTCTATACATATGCATATATACATGGAGTAGAGGGTAGCACAGCCTTAGTCAATTAACTGGTGTACTGAGATTCATGTGTTGTATCACTGGTGGCGATAGTAACAGCCTGTAGCCCTAGCACGGTGGGTGTCTCTATGGTGATACTAGTAATATAACGACCCCTTCCTTACCACACAAGAAGGAAATACAGTTCTCTTCAGGCTCTTGTCCTTGTACCCAGCAAATAGGGGTCGAAATAAAAAGGTAAGGCTTTAGGAATAGTACAGTATTCAACATTGACCTGTTAGGGGATGGTACCGATATCATGTGATAGCATATACAATGTAGGTGTATATACATATACATGTACATGTAGTCAGCGGGTCTGGGAGTAATGCTCATGTCCAGTGGCGGATTTTGAACTTCGGGGAAGGGGTGGCTCCATGGATGGGTGGGGATAAATGGTTTAGGAGCATTTTAGACAATGCATTTTTCCTTATATAAAGGTTTGCAATGTAAAACTCAAAGCTCAAACTATTAAAGTAGTAAAAGATATGGAACTGCACAAGTCTTGGAAACCAACACTATACGGACCTCGGAATGACCAGATTAATCGAATTTAGTATCTGACCTGTGGTCATGATTAACAGGTTTGACTTGGAAACACGTAATATTTATTTTATAAGAAGAATAGGCAACTCTGCCTGAGATACAAGCATGTACTATTGAAATAAAATATGAAATACAATATAAAATATAAACCACATGTAGATATAAGTGTGCCAGGTAAATATGAGTAAATTAGTCAGATACTGGACTGGGTAGAAGGAGGTGTCTTCTTTTCATTCTAATAAAAGTGTCTGCTAATGACGCCAGACTAATTTTCTTTTGTACACAGCTGAATAACTCAGGTGAGACATGATAGCCTGTTAAACAGCTAACTAGTTCTTCAATTAGCAATCAGAATTCAACAGATTAAAAAGATTTCTCCGAAAAGAACAGTGGAATTTATCAGAAATCAAAAATCTATTATTATTGAGAAACACACCGAATGAAGACCAGGTGAACAGGTGCAGAAAATAGCAAATATTAATACAAGATGATTAATCTGAGTTTCCAACTTGAAAACTACCTAGATGGGACACTAAATGTTACACTCAATCTTAGCAATAATCAGGCGCCGTGAACACCTGGGCTAAATAAAGCGTGCACATACTGATTGGTAAGCACACTGCACAGAGCGCTGGTATTTTGGGGAAGTTCCATTTAAATTGCATTTTGAAAGAACACTGAAGGGGTGGCGCGCGACCCAGGCGCCAGTAGGAAAATCCGCCACTGATGTCAACTGAACGGTTACCACTTATCTTATCTGTCTGAATGTTTTTATCAATATTGATTATTCAAGTAACAGATTACCTATCAGTCATAGTAAGTCACTTACTTAATTCTCACGGGAAACTGAAGGCGCTACATTTTAGTATCAGGCAGACCCGTAACTTCCTATTTCTTGGTTTTGTGGCAAAGCATATCATAATGTACACAATGTACATGTTTATATAATATTTATCTTGTGTACAGACATTATGCGAGGGCACACAATACTCATGTTCCTGAGATTATGTATATTTAATGGAAAAACAAATTGTCTTATTGATTTTTAGTAAGTGTAAAAAGAAGGATGGGTTACTGCTTCTTTCTTACATACTGTATCCTACAAACTAATTTTGAGGCTGACCTATATCTAAATGTAATTATTCTGTATACAGCGCACACAGTCATACAGTGTAATGTACAACGTATATCAGTTAATATGTGTAAGAATGTTTTTGAATAAGAAAAGTAAAGTTGAAATACAAATGTAAAATAAAATTCAGACAACCTTTAATAGTAATATTGAAGTGCATTGCAGCATAAAACACTTACATGTATATAGCACATCTACTGAACACAAGGTAACCTTCTACTCAGGCTAATATTCCTTGATATACAGTAGCTGAGTAATTACCCGTACTTGTCTCTAATTAAAAATGTTATATCCAAGATCTCAATATTTTTTTCCCAGCGCATCTGTATCATAGATTCTCAGCACGTGAAGGAGGGCACTTGAACCTCTCTGTCATATCTGATTGTAATATACAAGTGTGTGCACAGTGCTCTCTGTTGCATTGCTTTACATATCACTTTGGCATCTACTAGACACCATTTAGGCAGCTTTGCTAAACACTGCAACTGCTGTAAGCGGCATCGACCTACAGGAAGAGAGACTGAATAACATTGTATGTAAGGCTTATTAACAATTTTCAAAAGCTGCCTATTACACCAGTGAAAATTGATATCGCTGTCCCATATCTCAATCTAATTTCATGTGTCTGGTTCATTGCGATGACTGTTGCTGCAAACAATGAAGGTAAGATCGTCTTACAATATATTTTAGGCTAAGAATTTGTATGTTGATTGTCTGCTACTGCAGCAATGAACTAAGTCTTGAAGAAGGCATAGTCAAGTCTTCCAACATAAAAACCTGTTAATTTGTATCATGATAATTATATTATGGAACCAAATATTGAATATCCACATTAAATACTATAGCATTGTAACAACAATACCAAGGTCAGTTCACTTTCTGTTGCTAAATACATGGATGAATGCCTTGCGTTAAAACACAAATCAGAATTGTGCAAATTCAAACTATAGCCTGTTTAGTGCTGCTCTATTTATATTTTAATCTCTTTAAATAGAACAAATATTTTAATTCTTCTTCATAACGAATTAGAAAAGTATTTTATACAATATGTATTTTGGTGAATTAGTGTGACCTGCAAAACAACTCGAGCAACAAATGAGTATTGGGATATAATATCATGAATGTTGGACTAATATTTGAACATGATATTGGGTATGATGTGTTGCCAGGTCAATATACTGTCAAAATGTTGTAACTTAATATTTTGGTGCTGTTTTGGGAACCAATATTATGCCATGAAGAAATACCCATTATTTTTACCTACCAATACTTTACACTGTGAATGATCTCCATGTGTGTATTACTATGGACGCCGGGGCTACCATTTGCTCATCAGGGAAGCTACACATTTTCAAACAGATCCAGAATTTGTCTAAATTATTGGATGATAACAAAAACCTAAACATTGGCAGAGCTTGGAGAAATTATCAGATATAGTGGTATTGGAGCCAATGCCAGTGCTAACTCAACATGTACTGCTTGTAACTACTGTCTATCTGTCTATTTATTTCATCGCTAGCAACAATAATGCTTTATAAACATATAGGTCTAGCTATGATAAACCTTTGTGAGACACAAGTAGAAAGCCTTAAGGCTGCAGGGAATAGAAAAATCATAATTGTACCTCATTTTAAGTCCGATTTGCTTCATTGGCTAAGCAATTTTAGTAAATGCACATTGTAAAAATATTGTACTATGTTCTACCAAATGGGTAAAGTGATGCCATGACATCTCGTAGTCCCAAAGGAACTTGTCTATCATACTTGCACTCATACATTCATTAACTTCTATAATGTACATGTATTTATGTACATATCTCACTACATGCTTCTCATTATCAATTCTTCATTCTTGATGTCTTAATGAGAAGACGCAGATTTACGTTTTAAAACCTGCAACTGTTATGATATATACCGTCTGTGACATTCAACTAGCAGTCAACGTAACCGCTGATAATGTCATACACACCAGTGGGTGTCAGCTTTGGTACATCACAAGCATTATTAGAAAACCGTTGGAGGTTCAACATGTCTGCCGACCATCAAGGTAGTCACAAAATGTGACACGGCCAGGCACCAGTCAAGAGATATAGGACTCTTATTCAGCAGGCATGTACAGAAAGTTCTCTTTTCCTGTCATGTGTTATTGGTAGAGTCTCAATTAGAACTACACATGAAAATAGTAATTTGGGATTATTCTGATTATTTATGCATTTTTAGCATTTTACTTCATAATCGTAGTTCGACCTCTATTCAAGGTCATGTGTCTCCATTTCACACTCCTGCATAATTAATACAGCTTTTTATGGCGGAAAGGTTATTGTGGCATTAAATAAAGGTCAGACAATGAAAACATTCTATTAGATATGGCTCTATATTGACCAGTGGCTCTATATTGACCAGTAGCTCTGTATTGGTCAGCAGCTTTATATTGGTCAACGTACCAAAGGCACATAATTGCACTATCGGTGTCTTGTTTGGTTTCACTTGTGAGGTAGCATAAGGACACTATAACTGTAAAACACACTTTTAAATATACATGTATTAGATAGTCCCCTTCTAAACAACTGCTGCAGTATTACTTTCTGCATGTACATGTAGTATGATAGCCATAAGTAGTGGGTGGGAAGTGGCTAGCTGTAATCTGATACAACTGCTGTATGAGTAAATTATAGTAGGACGACATTTCCGAGAATTAGTCAGCAATATGATGTAACTAATAAATACGGGCAGTTATTAAGTTACATAAACTAGCCTTTGAGAATTGTGTGAGCGAATATTGGTTTTGTTATTGTTTGTAGTTTAATTAAATACAACCGTAGAGTCAAGGGTGAACGATTCTCTGAGGCTCATTTCTATTTATTGCTGCACAATCATGCAATGCTACTCTCAGAGTCGTTGATTGTGAGAGTTCTGCTACCAGAAGTAAACAAGAGGCCATATTTGACCCATGTAGCAAAGGATTTTATGGGTCAAACCTCTATCGGCACTTTTGATTGGTTCTATAGGTCCAACATGGCATCTATTTAATGTTCCTCCAGGGACGCAACTCTCTCAATAAACGGCTCTGGCTACTCTTATGTATATCATGGAAAGAGTGATCGTGTATCTCCAAGCGAAGTTATATGTCTTCATCTTTTTTAGTTTGCCGATGTTCTTTTACAACCTTTGTCAAATCTCCATGTACATGTAGCAACTACTGTGTGTTCTGGTAAAAAATAGTGGCTAAAGCTTACTATTAGCTGCATTGCTCTAAATGTACAATGTCAATAACACTGCATGTGTTTAAATGTAGCTTTGGATCTTGAATTTGTGAAGTGCGGGTGGTGGGGGGGGGGGGGAAACATCAGCAGTTAGAGTTTCAATGAAAAACTCTGACATACCAATTGTTTTCTCCTCAGATGGAATTTTAAAACTATCATCAGACAGCGAAATATTCACTGCTGAAGCTGAAGCATTTTGTGAGAGAAAACCCACTTTGTAAACATGACTAAGTTTAAAGACATGAGTATTAATGCGTTATACAATGTAGAATACCGCAAAAATTTCATCATTTCACTTCAGGCTTGCCAAGTTGGACTGATGAGAATCAGGGAGATTCAGCATTTGGGTGGGGGGTGTCCATTTTGGGTGGGGTTCCAAAATTTGAGCTGAAAATCAGGGAGTCTCTTGCGGAATCAGGGAGACTTGGTAAGCCTGTTTCACTCAAATTGACCACCTGCAGTAATCTCAGACGGACACTGCTGCAGTTAGTAATCCTGAATGATGTTGTGAAAGCAGTATGTCCCTATGAATAATTTACCAGTATGCAGTAATAATGACATTTATGCATATGGATGGGCTACTTATAGCAGCAAAATTTTCAGAAAAACATGCTGTGAGCAATATAACATTCATGTTAAAAAGGAGGATGATAATTATAATTTCTATTAGTAATAATACACATAATGTGCAGCCTATATAAGTAGATACAATCATGTAATTAGCAGAATGGCATTACATGTATAGACATACTGCTAATTTGGTTCACTCTCTTCTCTACCATTGTTGTTATAAAAGGCCTTTTTTTAATCTGTGGAGACATTCAAAGTTTTCATGATAAAATTTATTAATATTTTCATTTTCTTGGATGAGTTCAATATATATTCAGGTAACACCATGTCACTGCAAGGTATCGTCTTTAATGTAACAAACGCTATAATTATGCCCAACAAGTTACATAGCCATGCCGTATAACTGTAAGGGCATTGTCTGCATATAATCAATATTTACTTTCTGTGTGATGAAGGGAATCTATTCAAGTTGAACAAGGTAGGCTTACAGCAATCGCTGTCATGAATATTGAAATCAACTCTGCTGTATGATGCAGGTCACAATGTTTAGTATAAAGAGCTTTGGTATTTTTAAGGAGGTGAAACAAGTCTCTGACTGCCCAAAAAGATCATTTTTTGCATAAAAACATCATTATACAAACAGCTCTTATATTTACTACTGCATTTTATAAAATATGCAAGTCACCTATCACCAAAGATAATTATTAGATTGTTCTGTTTTGAAGGAAATGTATGATTATGTGATTGCGTGATTATACACAATCGCAATCAGTATAGTAACCTATCTGGTTTTCTCTTCCAGATCTTCAGTGAGACGTCTAGACCTACATGTATGCCGATATACTGGGGTGATGCAAATAGACATTAGCTATAAGCATGGTTATATAAATTCAGTGGTCACTGATATCTGTCTTTGATACAAATTCCTGTTTCTATAATTGAATAAATCGGAAGAATCAGACATGGTGAGTGGTAGAACTTACTTGAGGAACAGCACTGTCATCTCATATATCATATCATATGCTCTCATATTATATCATATCATTGAAAAATGTTGGTGTGAGCTAGTATTTTAATTATAAATAGCAATGCATGACACGTTTTTATTTTTGATTTCTTTCCTAATATTTCAATGCTCATCCGAGGATCATCAGCAGAGGTCCTCTAATGATGATGCTCGGATGAGCATTGAAATATTAGGAAATAAATCAAAGATAAAAATGCGTCTTGTATTACCATTTATATCATATCACACATACTATATTCCATTGATATTATATTATATCATTACTAATGCACTAAAAGTACAAAGTATCTTGTTAATAATGTAGATTCATGTGTGGAAATTACAACATAGTTTCTGTGCCTAACGTAGTATACATGGTATACAATGTATGTGAAGAATACAATTTGATTTGAGACCAATATAATTCGTTTGAAACTTTTGTGATGCGTCCAATTTTACATCTACAGTATAAGTTATGGAAGGTAGTTTACAGTATTATTACATGTTCCGTGTCAATGGTTCAATAAAATTGAAAAGGTTTCAATTTTAGCGTTATGTTATACATTCATCGATTATTAAAAGGAAACCCCTTTATGAGCCTAAAATATATAATATTATATCGAATGGCATTTGAATCAAAGGTAAGGAGGCCGTCACTGTTCCAGAGCTATAATTAGGTTCCTGTTCTAAGGCTATAATGTTATTGCACAGTTTAAAGCAGCCTTGCAACGAGCTATCGGCAGCGAATCGGATGGAGACTTGGAGAAGGACCTGGAGGATCAACCATCTAAGCCTTCCATCAGGCAAGAACATACTCTCAATGACAAGGAGAAACAATTCTTGATTGCTGTGGAGAGAGGAGACATGGTTACAATGACCTCTTTCCTAGAGCAAGCTGAGGTCAGTGTATTAATACTCTAAGACATCAATGTTTTAGTTGCATGACAATCATTAGCTAAAATTTGCTATCATTAACAATGATCTAATAATTGTAGGGAAATATAGTACTGTGACTCACCAGTGACATATTGAACAAACAAAAATTCCTCAACACAATTAGCAAAATGATACTTTCAACTAGAATAAAATAAATTATATTATTTAACCTATTTAACACGCTTGTGTTATAACATAGTTTTGTTACATGTACACATGCATGCGTGTAAGAACAATCAAATTTAATTGCTGATTAACTGAATTGATATGCTGTATTATTTGAAAGCATTAATCTACCAAACTTGCAAAATGTTTGATGAGGAGTCATCTACTATCACAACTTACACATTCTTTATTATTAATTAGGATAATGTTTGACCAATATATCTGCTTGCCAGGATTCACTCCATGGGTTCAATATAAAGAAGCATTCACATAGATTTTGAAATCTCTAGACAAAAGTATTATTGATGTCATCAATGCATCAAATGTTTAAAATTTGTAGGATGATAAAACGATAGATATAAATTGTCGGGACGCCTTAGGACGTACCGCACTGCTTATAGCTATTGAGTATGAGAGCACAGATATGATGAAAGTCTTGCTATCCTACAATGTGAAGATACATGATGCCTTGCTCCACGCTATTAACGAGGAGTGTGTGGATGCATTCGAAATTCTACTTAAACACAACAATGAGCAGAAGTTCAAAAGACGAGGGGCTTTGAGAAGCATGGGTGATGTAGTTCAACAGATTATGCTACAGGTGAGAGCTGGTAGCCATGTTTGAACAATAAACACCATTTTCAGTTCCATTCTTTGATCTATTTGTAAAAATAAAAACAAAGTTTATTTTTAACAGTTCAGTTTACCCTGATCTTAGAATTACTATACTATGTCTAGTAAACCTGCAATTTTTGACAACAAAATGTGCGAGTGCAGATTCCGCTTTTACTACCTCTTAAAATAATATGAGATTAGTAATTGCAAACAAGGCAGAAGTAAAGAAAGTAAAAAATATGTCCGGGTACTTCAAATTCTCGTTTTGTTACATGTACATGTATATCTATGTGCTAAATTTTTGAAAATTTTGCTTCTCCCGCAAAAATTTATCCTTAATTATCACAACCTTTGCCTCTCTTCGAATTTATTAGCTTACACATAAATTTGTCCACACTAATGTAGCTG
This sequence comes from Bugulina stolonifera, assembly GCA_935421135.1. NCBI lineage: Eukaryota > Metazoa > Bryozoa > Gymnolaemata > Cheilostomatida > Bugulidae > Bugulina > Bugulina stolonifera. The sequence continues at coordinate 9,880,681 of OW285196.1, forward strand.
TTGCTCATTTCAGACTAAGGAGAAAGAAGAAGAATCAGATTTGTTCACACCAGACATTACCCCTTTAATACTGGCAGCTCATAAAGACAACTATGAGATCATTAAGACACTGCTAGAGAGTGGTCACACTATTACCAAGCCACACTCTGTACAGTGTGGGTGCAAAGACTGTATATGTAATGGTGCTGGAGATACTCTCTGCCATTCCAGGTATGTACAAGTATGATCATGATACGCTCTAAAACACAAGAAGTACATGGTCTTATTTGTGTGACTAAACACAAGCTACAGCCATGTACATGGAAATAGCTTTTTTGATTGTTGGAATTATGTTTTCTTGCTTAGAACAATTCTCTAGTAATAGGGCACAACTCCAGGAATTAATCTGTGTTGTAGACAGGATGAACTATGATATTGATTAGCATGATACATAAGCATACTTTAAGTGTTGCAACGCTGCTTTATAAAAGCTTTTGACAACTTGAGTTATTATCACGTGTAAGTATTGATGTCCTTGTACCTGTATATACACTGTACCAATGTAATAGTAATGCAATAATCACCTGATATTGTTGGTATAAATTTACATTGACAATCTCCACTATGTTATGCTAGTTGAATGAGATCGCATCACAGAAAACAAATTCATCTAATATATTCGCTGCTATGAAACATTCCCACAGTGGCAATTTCCTTTATCATTACAAACAGCATACAGCATTGAAGAAATTCAGGTATTACAATAGATGCACGAAGAAAATCGACATTTATTCACAGAAATCTCAGATGCACTACCATTTGAATTTGCTTTTAGATCAAGAATCAACGCTTACAAAGCCTTAGCCAGTCCAAGCCTCATATGTTTGAGTAGTCAAGATCCCATCCTCACCGCTTTTGAGCTGAGCTGGGAACTAAGGTTAGTTTGCATCATTTATTCACCGTGCCATGTTTTTAGAAAGTTATAGCCAGATTAAATAAAGGATATTTACAAAAAATGGCATCCATCTTATTATTTTCTGACTATGCAGGTCTGCTTAGCAATTCCATGTGCTTATTCAAATTGAAATTATGCAATTTTGAGCTTCTACATGTAGTTTAATATAATATTTCAATTATTTTGGACAATATAAATATAAAATCTGTAATTATGTAGTTAATATTAATTCCTTCACATTTATGTCTGGTGTTTTATCCACATAGGAAACTGAGTAAGTTAGAACATGAGTTCAAAGGGACTTACATAAAGCTGTCACAGCAGACGTCTAGCTTTGCCACTGAGCTCTTAGACCAAACAAGAGGTTCAGAAGAACTTGAGGTGATACTCAACCATGGAGGGGAGTCGTGGGCACGTGAGGATGATGAGAAAGGAATGACTCTAGAACGACTGAGGCTAGCTATCCGATATAAACAAAAAGAGGTATGTACATGTACATTATAAATGTAAGTTATACTGTACATGTAAGTTACACTGTAGTACATGTAAGTCACACTGTATACACTGTACACAATGTACAAGTATATGGGGTACTATGTGCAGTGTCTGGTTTGTCACTTGACCATACATTTGACTTTGTAATGTTTATATCACTATAATAGACTAATGTGAATTTAATATATTAGTTTAGCTATAGGAGCATTGACTCACTGTTGACTATATTTCCATCCTATCTTATGAAATGGCATGCGGCTTTCTTATGATCCCATTACAGTAATATGACTGTGATAGCCCTACTATTAATTGCTTGATCACTTCTGGTAAAATCGTATTCTTGGGGCTTTCTCAGACACTGTCACCCTGACAAGAGGTCGTGAAAAGCCAAAAGTAGACCTCATATGACTATACTATGGCTATCTCACCAGTTTATCTGTATCACCAGCTTACCTACTAGTTAATCCATATCACTAGCTACCCATACCACTAGTTATGGTGTCACATACTACTAAACTATACCCTAACATCAGTTTGTAGCCCATCCTCATTGCCAGCAACTCCTCTCTTCTATCTGGTATGAAGGACTACCTGGCTTTAGACGAAGACATATTACTTACAAAATACTCATGACTTGCGGTGTGTGTATGCTGACGCCCCTCTGGTCCATCCTCTATATGGTTGCACCTAAGTCTAGGTTTGGCAGATTGATGCGTCAACCATTCATCAAGTTCATTGTACATAGTGCCTCCTACTGCATATTTCTCTGTGAGTATAATATAGGCTATAACAGATTATAGGCATCACAGACACTGCTGAGCTACTTATCATAATCAGTAGTTGTCCTCTCTCAGTCTGCATCCCTCAAACTAAGAGAGGGCAATTTCTTACTATGATCAATAACGTATAGTAAATTTAAATATTCATTTATGATTATTTTAGTAACTAGTGATGAGCATTATAATATAACTATATTCATGTAGTTATTTAGCTTTATAGTAAATTATATGCAGTATTAGAGGTGAATCACTTGTGGAGGGTACACGTCTAATGCTCTTGTGTACCCTCTTTTCAAACATTGAATATATATGTACAGTATGTACAATATGTAGTACAGCTAAACACTGTTACACTATTTCTAACTAAATTTTTTGACAAACACGGTAGATAGCTGTAATATCTTATGTCAATGTTCCAGTATTATGTAGCTGGAAAATCCATGAGCGATTCAAAAACGTACAGTGTCGAAGAAAATGTTGTAATATTATTCCAGTTCTTCTAATTCTGACATCTCAGCGGATAGAGTTCACTGCGACAGGAAGTAGTCACGAGTACAAAGTTACGGATGAGAGAAGAGGACCACCACCAACTACAGTCGAATGGCTCATCTTCTTGTTTGTGATTGGTTAGTCAGAATTCTTACGTACATGTTGAATATTTATGCTAGTACAAGAATCCTGATGCTTTACTAGAGCTACTATTCAAAATCTCAAAATATCTGCTGTACGTAAACTAAATATATGCTTGCATAGTGTAAACTTACATGTACATGTTACATAGATAAATTTTTGGTATGTTTATTAGATATATGTGTAAGATTTTAGGAGTATTATAATTGTCTGTTTTATCTTATCGGATTTTGAATTTAAATTTATGCACAAGGAAGCTCGCTTTTTAGGGACTGTGAATTGTAGTCTACATTGATCTTTACTGTTGCAAGGGCTGTTGTGGGCTGAAGTAAAACAGCTGTGGGATCTCGGTCTACAAGACTATGTAAGGGACATGTGGAACCTGCTCGACTTTACAACCAACACTCTATACATCACCACAATCACACTAAGGCTAATATCTTATTTCAAGGTATTCAATAACTTAATAGTTCTATAATGTAACAGATTTCTCAGAAAGCATGTCTGACCAGCAAAATTACTTGCAGAGCTAAAATTTTATATAAATGAGTTATCGGCAGGGTGGAAATTGAAGGGCTCCCCAAAGTTCAACTTAAAACTGAATTTAGCTATTCTGGGAAGCAATGCCCTACTAAGAATATTAATTTGATTTTTTAATTATAATACTCTGGCCTTAATGGATATCTAACTTAACCAAAATACTACAGTCATAAAAAACAAGAATATCAGCGGGTGGTAACTGATCCACAAATTGCTCCTTAGATTAAATGACCATTCAGAAATGAAATGGATATCTGTCTGCATTGTATAAGACGAATCTAGTCACTCAACTTAATAAACTTTGCCAGCTTCAACATTCACTCATGTTAGCTGGTCACAAACCGATGGCTAATAAAGACTTGCCCAATTATTTGTTATTGTATCTTACATGCACATGTATGTACAGTAGTTGACTACATTTATTGTTAGTAGGAAGTTTATTCCAGCTTTAATGATGACGATTTAGTGTGAGTTAACCAATATCACAATGTCTCTCCTTTCTCACAGGTACGAGATGAGATTAGACTAGGCCTACCATCAGCTGATATTCCTCGGAGTAACTGGCACCCCTATGACCCGAATCTGATAGCTGAGGCTCTGTTTGCCGCTGCCAATACATTTAGTACTCTTAAGTTAGTATATATATTCACCATAAACCCATACCTCGGACCACTACAGATTTCTCTGGGTAAGTCGGTAGTAGTTGTGCATAGAAAACCGATTTTTATTTTCAGTCATTGTACAAATTAAAATGTTGTTGGTTCATCCAGCAGAATTATTGTTTAGAAGTCTAATCAAACTCAAACCAGTAGGTTAACTAATTGTCGGTATTACGAGTTCAACACAGCAAGTAATGAAATTGGATTAGTCAGATTTGCTGAGTGCCTTCTAACATTGTAAAAACTTGAATGGCTAAAACTTGTCGCTTTGAAACATGAGAATCTTTCAAAATATAGTTTTCTACAAAACGTAGTATAAATACTTATACAGGTAGGATGATCATAGACATTACCAAATGGGCTGTCGTATCTGTTCTGGTTCTCTTCTCCTTTGCCTGTGGACTCAATCAACTGCTCTGGTATTATTCGGAGGCCAACGCTATGAGGTGCAAAGACGAAACTTATCAAGCACTGGAATGCAACTCCAAGTTCTCACGCTATTTCACGAAGTAAGAGTTTTCTTAAAATTTCCAACAATGTGGCACAGCTTTGACTGCTTTCAGTGGTTGTAATGAACAATCTTTATTACCAGATTAAACTCTGCATGTCAGAGTATTTTAAATACTAGGAGCTCAATTAGCGAAATACAAGTATATCATAATATACTGTACTCACTTGATCTTGAGACCTGTTATAGACACAATCAAAAACTTTTGCGCCTTTCTTAGGCTTTAATATTCACTACAATACATGCCGCCATGCATAAAATTACCGTTTACAAGTAGTTATCTGCAGCTAAAAGGGTTAACTGTCAACATGAAATATGATAATTTACTAACTACTATTCCTGATGGTAGTGTCATCAGTATATTCACCTGATTCTATCAACCAGAGTGTTGTTTAGCCTCTTCCAGATAATTCAGACCCTCTATTGGGCAATGTTTGGTCTGGTGGACCTGGACTCCATCACTCTACATGAGAAGCACAAGTTCACAGAGTTTGCTGGTCGTCTCATGTTTGGGGCGTACAGCTACATCGTTGTTATTGTTCTACTGAATATGCTGATAGCTATGATGAACAACTCTTACCAGATCATCTCTGTGAGTATAATGTTAATATGCCTTTAATTCTACGCTAGCGTATATATTCGGTAGCTTTGGTAAAACAGAAATTATATCCTTAAACTGTGTACATTGAAATAAACAATGGCCTTTGTAGTTTTGGTTATTACATAATGAAGTCTAATATTTTCCTCGGTATAGAACAATCCACTCATTATAAAAACAAATTAGGGAGTGAGAAAACATTGTATGGAATTTTCTACATTGTACACGCATGTGTAGAACCCCATAAATGAAGTCGATAGACATTCTCCACACCCTATCCTATTGATTATAATACGATGTATATACTATACAATGTATTAAAGTGCATGTGCACTAATTACAGAGCCAAGCTGATGGAGAGTGGAAATTTGCTAGATCAAAGCTTTGGTTGAGTTACTTTGAAGAAGGGGGTACCCTACCCGCCCCGTTTAACATGCTCCCAAGTCTGAAAACCATTTGGCACTTTATACTATGGGTGAAGGCTACGCTGTGCCAGTGTTCAAAAAAGATAAAACAGAACAAATGGCTCAAGACTGCAGTTAGTCACAGCATATTAGATATGCATATATGCGTTTTGTATTTTGTGAATAATAAATACAATTAATAACTGAAGTTACGTCACATATTTGCAATAATATCCCCTGATGTACATGATTTATTTACATGTACAATGTATGTAAACTCTATAATAATATACATTGTAGAGAGAGCAGTTTATATTGTATAATAAAGCATTGGAATAAATTGACATACAAGTATGATGTTGAAATCGTTCAGTGATAATTTTAGTTTATGAGAACCAACTAAATATTCATGTGAGAAATGTAAAATTTGTCTTGGGGATAAATGTTCATGTGTTCACTCACTGCTTTTTTAAAAGGACTTTGCATATAATTATAGCTTAAATAGTGAAAATAATAGCTACATAACTCCAACTTTTAGAAAATGCTGAAGAAGAAAGCTAATTGTGAGAGTCGCTACCAGGAAGTGATGCGCAACCTAATTAAAAGATACATCATGAATAAATCTCGGATGAAAGTAGATGAAGGGGTTAAAGGTTAGTTTTACTTGTTAGCAAATATAATTATTCATCTACTCAGGATTTGATAAGGAGATGGAGGTACATGCATATCTCTGGCTACTGTTGAGGTGAATTTTATATGGTTCAAAATAAACGTGTAAAATAAGTAAGATTTCGCGACCATCTAGTTACCAAACCCACAACGCCCTTTTGAAGTCGAAAATGTCGTTGCTAAACTTAATGTGGGTAGTTCTCTAATAGTGCATTTACTTTTACTAAATTTTTAAACAAATTAAAAATTCTGACTACACACCATAATGACTGCATTAATAATAAAATTATATAAATGTGCTAGCAATTTATTTAGTAGTCTTACAGCTCCTCAGTTTGGTGCTTATGAAATCAAATTCGGTTTTAAAATCCACAGTTTACAAATGCTGCATTAACATTACTTCGATTACTTGTAGAGGATGACATAAATGAAATGAAGCAGGAGATATCTGCCTTTCGTTTCGAACTAATCGAGATTTTAAAGAACAACGGAATGAGTATACCTGAACGAGATTTGCAGAAGAAGCCCAAGAATTTAGGAAGTAAGCACTAGTTATTACAGAGAGTTAAAATAAAATGGTGAACAAGTCAAATATTTTAGCAAATATGTAAAAAATATTGCAGATGCATATTTGAACTGATAGCACAAGTGAGTGATATTATATTAAAGAAAGAATTGCAGCAGTATTGACCTATATCGTCTTGTGTGTGTTGATGAATTTCATCTTATCAATACAAAACCAAACTTTGATGAAAGTTCCACGTACATGTATATGTTTATATAACATTGTGAGTTGGAAAACATTTAGCTATGAGCAACCACAGGTGTGGCGACGTCAACACGTTTCCACTCTCCTATGAACCTGCATCGATCTTTAACAGAGACATTTGTAAAAAAGTAAGAATTTTGATCACTTGTTGATAAAGAATAATCCAGTAGTTATTTTACTATTTTACAGGCAGAAAGTTCAAACAAGTTGCAGATCTTGTTAGAAATTTAAGTAAGACTATCATGGCATTTGACCTTTATTTGACATTTCCCAGTTTTCACAGCTACTTACATGAGCACGGAGTTTGTGTTAAGATAGAATTCACTGCTTTACTTAGAACCTACGTATAATTATTTCAATCAGTTTCAACTGTTTTATAAACCGAAGCTTCTCATAGAAAAAGTAGTTTAACCTTCACACATTTTGAAGTATCATTGGACTTGGTTATTGGTAAACAAAGATATTTTCTAAAGTTACCTGCGGTTGACACTATTAATAGATGCAGGTACAAGACTGCTATTGGTAAACCAGTTGCTCTTGATTTAAGAAAGACTTATAAAAATAGATACACTATTTTGGAATTCATATGGGCCGCACTTTGGATTGGATATGTCACATTTGTTTTGGTTGCCAGCACCTTTCTGAGTGTCATAATGCACCGGAATACTAACCCACAGTAAATGGTGTATAACTTAAAACTGTAGGATTCCACATAATACTCACCCTACTAATACAGTCAACAGTTTATTGACTTTTTTATGCTTATAATTTTTTTAGAAACTTGCAAACAATTTCACAATAATATACAATGTACATGTACTAGTAGTCATTCAGAAATTTACAGCTAGATATTCCTGACTACTTCCGATATTGCTTGGGGACAGTACATTGTGGTCAAAATTTCTTATCACCATTCACATTTGGATGTGCACGTGAGTGTGGGAACATTATACAAATATTATATTATCAGCACAGCTCCCCACAACCCTAAATGTAAATCCAACCAGCTGCTTATCTTACCTTCCTCCAGTAAATGTGTGACAAGTTGCCAGCTATTATATATGGCCTACTACAAGGGTACAGAGCCATTTATTAGGAGAGTAGCATCACTGAGGGAACATTATGTCCCATGTTGGGCCTGTTAAAACCAATCAAAGTGACCGAAAGAAAGGTTTGACCAATGTAATGCTTTACTGCTGAGCCCAATATGGCCTCTTGTTTACTTCCGGTGGCACAACTCTCGCAATAAACTGCTCTGCAAGGTCACATGTACATGTTGCCATATGTATATGGTAATCCTTCTCTGCCCATTTTATTGTATAATTATGTAGCATTATGTTCCTGTATCCTATCATATGAGCTATATAGGAATATTTTATTTTACATTGATATTATATGGTTAAATTTATTTATGTCTTAATCTCAACAGCCTAATCCTATTGTTATCGTCTATTTTATCTGTATTTTAAACTATAAATATTGTACATACATACATGTGGAGCGGTCATAAACGTGGCTATGTGAACAAACCATTTTGTGTCATTGCCAAACCTTCTACATGTACAACCAGTCTCAATTTATATTGTTTTAATTCTTCGAATCTACCAGACAGGTTCAACGATGATGTACATGTAAGACACATGAAATGTAATTCAGCATATGTACCCCATGTGATTTTTCCAGATGCAATGAAGTTGAAGAGAAAACACTCATATATGAAACAATGGCCAAAACATGGTGCTAAAAGTGAGGAGAAACCTGTGGCCCTTGGCTCTCCTAGCAGGTAAATAATCTTCACCTCTTTGAGACGATATTTTTTGGCAAACCATGGTTTTAGATAAATGTAAGTCACTATAGGTTACTAGGTACACTACCTATATACTTACCAATTAATCAAAGCTTTTCAGCACAAACCATCATATTAAATAATTGTGTTGAAAATTAAATTTATTGAAGTTTTCACTTACAATGTATATGGTGAACCGTATTATGTATTTTTGCATCAAAGATGTGCTGCATGATACATTACACGTGCGGGTACATTGTATGTGCAGGTACATTACACATAGTGCATTTGTAATAATTTTATACTTTTTTAAAGCATGACTACCATAGATGAGACAGAATTTGTCAATAGGTGAGTTTACACATAAAACATATTTCAATATAAAACTCTATAATGATATTGAGAATATTGTTCACTAGAAAAAGAAATTATTTGACTGCTCAAAAAGATGAATTCCTTGCATAAAAAACATCAAAAGAAAATTATGTATAGAAACTTTTCCATAATCTATTTCATTCACATGATTGCAACCCTTCACTTGAACATTACTTCACATAAAAAGCGGATGTACTTTGAACAAAGCAGTTTTAAAAGATTTGAGAATTTTTAAATTATGGTGCCTAGCATGATTTTCAAATCCAGTCAGCATAGATTAAAACTTTCAGCTCAGAAAACAGGTCTGACAGCGGGTCTTCTACAAGGCTGAACAGTTCAGAGAGCCTATCAGAGTTGGTTCGATTAACATCAGGACAAGAAGGTTCAGAAAACAAGTTGCAGAGGTCCCAGAGTGCTGTGTCTTTCCATTCTGCAGCTAGAGAAGATTCTAGAAACAAATACACATGTAGGACAACTCCTACATTTCCTGCTGGTAGCATTCTACGGCATTTTATCCGAGTAAGTATGGAAATCTAGGGTTTACAGCATCCGAAAGTTGGAAAAGATTTAGTTAGTTAATGTATAAAAAAATGCTCCTATAGAGCTATATCTCAGTGGTTTTAATAATATTACCATGATAATGTTTAATTTTAGTGAAGGCTGGTTGCCTTTCTACTTGCAGCTTTTCCGTAGTCCATACTATACTATTATATGCATGTACATGTATTTGAGGATGTGTAGGATTTATCTCCACATAAAAACCTTGGTTCTCAAACAGTGATACGTTGAGATGCTTAATAATCTTACCCTTCATTCCATTGGTCGCCTTTGTTGTTCAATTCTATCCTTAACATGTAGCTCATTTACCGCGCTCTCTTCCAACAGAGTAGGCGACCAGGTAGCCTGAAAGGTTTGAGCTCAGAACTAGAAGACACAAGTACAGAAGTATTTGAAGAGAATAGTTCTGCTCGCAGGATTGGTTAGTTCGGTATACTGATTTTATGTGATGTGTAACTGCATATTGCTATTTTAAAATAATCTTCGTTCTCATCTTCACAGTAACTCGTATATTTATGGTAATACATGTATATAAATTATCATTTATGAAATCAATTGCAATAATATAATGAGACACTCAAGGTTCTTGGAATGACTACTTTAGTAATCTCAATTAAAACCTTTTGAATTAATGCATTTTTGCCCTGACCAAAACCTGATTCATTCACTAATAATGATGCTATATGTACGTGTACATTAGGTTCAACTTCATGTGCATGTATAGATTTTGCATCAAATTAGATGATCGTAATTTGTAAAGAAAAGCTAACACCAACTTACGAGAAGTTTGGGGGGTTTTGATCCGCATATTATTGTTACAGGAATTTCCAACAAGGACAGCACCAGAGCTAAAGACGGTCAGAGGTCAGCCCCTGAATGTGAGCAAAGAAACATTTTTACTTTATCAGAGGAAAGCGATTGATATTAACTTTAAACCATTATAAGGTAGAAATAGACAAAGCCATATAATTATATTGTAGAAGGCTTCTCAGGGTTAAAAAATTAAGTATTTTTATGTGATCTATTTACATGTATGACGTAATGGCATAAATTATTATACAGTTATTGTATCTGCAGTGCTTCTCGTGATTTCACTATATACATGTACAGTGATGTACAAGTACATTTGCATTTCTGGTGTCACATAATACAATTAAGTAGGTTATTATATTAGTATAACATAGATTGTTTTATTTGTTTCCCATTACATAATTTTGGACTAGACCCAATATATTGACCAATAAGGTTGGTTGTTTAAATAAATATGTAATTTGTCATATAAATGATCTACATATTTCGCTAAACTTTTAACTGGAGTCTTGTGTTTATTGCCATTTTTACTATATTTACCAACTATTCTTTTGCAAATATGGCTGACAAAAGAATATACATGTAGAGTAGCAAGAGATGTTTCAGGAATATAATAGAGATTCAACTTATATCGGATGCTTTGCTACTACCTACATGTACTAGATATCTCATAATTGTTTATTAAATGGAGTTATCTACTCATGTGTTTTAAAACGATAAGAAGATAACTCCAAAATACTGCACATTTGCATGTCACAAATTTTTACTTTTTTTCTTTAGCAACTGCGATATAATATATACATGTACAAGTAGTACTAATACGATACAATTTATTTGTAGTACTTTAGAGAGCAATGATGTAAAAAGCAGCGATAAAAAATTTACAGCAAAATTTTAAAACGTCTGTAGTTATAGTTGAATGGAAAAATAAATGAACCAAAAATAGACTTGAAGTCCAATTTGCATTTTAAAAAAATAGACATTTTCATTTTGATATTAAAATAACTGGTGACAATATAACGAGTAGCAAGCAGAAAGTACGAGACTGCTCACATTGAAATAAAACAACACATTATTTTTCCTTTCTAACCCATATACGTGTAAGATAACAAGCACCAATTAATAGCAGAAAGCAGTTAAAGTGTAAAAACTTTGTTGATAATAGGCGTATTCGGAAACTAGCACTGGTTCATATAGCACTGGTCTAACTATCCGAATACAACTTGAGCGTTCAGGCGTGACTAGTGCTTGCTCTGAAGGGAAATCCCCTCGCTAAGTGAATATACTTTATATTATTATTGCCAGGCACGCCTTGCCTTGCGTTATAGCTAGCGCTATATTATTGAATCAAATATATTGTTATTGCCGCAGATTGCTATTTATAAGCTTGCACGGTGCAATATCCGAATACGCCTATTAAAGCTCAACTTTTAATAGTTGACCAGAATTTAAAATTAAAAATACCACCGATGTTGGAGAAAAATTATGTAACTTGAGAGACAATTATTAAATAATAATTCTCCTGAATTTAAAGCACCTAATTGATGGGCATAAAAATAAGAGGTAGGGCTTGCAATAACCGCTTATAAACGGCCAAAACCATTGGATTACATATCTGGGTCAAAGTCACAGTTGTAACCCAGCCTCTAGCTATTGACATTAGTAGCTTAGCACTGTGATAGTAGCAGATCTAGGATTTTAGCCTTAGGTCCTTGTATCTAGTGTGACCCAGATTTCCTCTGCAGGCTTAGTAACCAGCCCATAGAGTTTATTCACAACTTGTCCGGGTACAAGTGATATCTGTAAATACCCACACATGTTGGTTAATATTATCCATTATTTTTGTATTTACCAGACTACTATCTACATACCATAATATTGTATGTTTTATTTCATACTATATACCATCATCAAATTAATTAGTACTAATAGTTTCAAGAACAGTAGTGGACAAGGTTGACTCAGATTAGAGGGTAGAGCTGCCATTAAACTGAGCACCTTGGTTATTTACACAAAGAAAAGAACTACACAAATTGGTTGTTTAAGAAGCATTTCAGCTGTGTCACATGATCGCAAGTTTTGCCAAAATTGTGAATGTGTAATTGGATGCATGTCGGTTGGAAGACGAAACCGTTTGCATTTGAAATGCTATCCTTCCATGAATTTGTTAGAAACAATGTAATAGAATAGCCACAACCATAATAGAGCAGCCAAAAACGTCACAATGGCCACAAATGTTGCAATTTTCGCAAGCTAGTGATAACTTCCATTTTGTGGTTAGCTACCACCACTACAGGTGGACAGGAAATACCTTGAACTGTTTAACAGCGAGAATAATGAACATGTATCCCTCCATTTCTGAGAGCCGATAGCCTGGGCACTTCCTCTTACCAGCAAACCCGAATGGTTCAAATGCATAAGCTGGAGGTTTCTCATCAAACCTGTCTGGGTTGAACCTGGTGAACACAACAAATAAACATCGGTATGAACCAGTGTTCGAAGTGGAAAAATTGAGGTGGGTACACGGTACATGCAATCTTACAGATTATTATTGTATAGCTATCCACTTAATCTTATGATAGCTAAGAAATTAGTGACTTACTAAAATGAAAACAGTAGTACTCTGGTGAGAATTGAACTCAGGCCCTTATGGATGAGTATCAAGTACTCTACCACTGTGCTATCAGGTTCATAGCAACTGTATGGGGGGAAAACTAGCTATTAAAATGAGGGTACACGTATAACCACTAAAATTTAGGTGGGTTAACACACCGTAAACTCCGTATAACCACAATTCGAACACTGGTATGAACAAATGACCAACTTCTTAGTGGTTTGATAAATTGCAGCAAAAATCAGTTCTTCTTAATCCATGACTGAAGCATAAAACTAATCAATTCAAATGGAATTCCATCTGAAATATGCTGCTACCAGCTTCGTGGGCGAGTAAAATCATCACTACTATTAATAGGTACAAAAAAAAAACAAGTGTAGGAATATTCTGCTTTGACCAACCCTTACATCTAAAGTGGATTACAATAATAAACATTCATTATAACTGAACATCAGTGACTCACATGTCCGGTTTCTCCCATATCGTTTCATCTCTCAACAGAGTGCCAATGGAGGTGATAACAGGTGTCTATATATAAATAGAAGTATGACAAGTGTCTACATTATATATGTCGATATAACATATGTATCATGCATACATAAATATAGCATGCCTCTTTAAATTTCTATATAAATATACATGTACCAAGTGTCTAAATGTATGTACTGTAGATATACATGTAGATATGACAGTGTCTAGGTACATGTATACATAACAGATGCCTTCTACTGATTTATCCAACACACACAGTTGTACACTCTACTTACATCTTTAGCTACTTGATATCCACCAAGTACGCCATCCTGGGTAATAGTACGTGCAGCAAATGGAGCGAGTCTTGAGTAACGAAGCGTCTCATTGGCTACATTCTCCAGGTAACTAGAATGTATGATGAGAATAAGGCTCAATCGAATTGAGCAATTCTTACAAAATTCAAGTGGTAAAATTTCTACATTCCTTCAAATTCGTAGATTCAACAAACGTAACTAAATGGACCAAAAGAAGGGCCATGCCAGATAACACATTGTTCACATCACTACCCATTCTGATGATCAGAACGGAGCTAACAGAGAACATTCATCGTTAATGCTGGTGATATAAAAAATAAACTCTCTAACATATCATACATACACTAGAGAATACATACCTCATCTGTTTGATGACATCATATGTTATTGGACCTCCTTTGTAATGTTTACTTATCTCTTGATATAACTTCTCCTGTACATCTTCGTATATTGCCAGATAGTACAGAGCCCAGGTTAGAACTGTAGAATAAAACAATACTTTACAGCTTTACCTGTACTCCAAGAGTAATGTGAGTATACTTACAAGTACAATATGTATTATACATGACAATTATCTAGTGCAATGAAAATTAGAAGAACCGCTTCATATCAGTCAACTAATGGCACAAGTAGAACAAATACTGGTCACTCGGAGTTATGCTTCCTGTCTATCGCTGAGTACTAGTAGAGTAGAAGTTGGTGAAGTATAAAGGTCGTGTTAAAGGTCGCACAGCTCAGGAAAACTAGTACAGAGCCCAGTTTAGAACAGTAGAATAGAATCACACCTGAGGAGGGACATAATTTGACCTGAGTAGTAAGTCTTAGAGCAGCAGCGGCAGCAGGCAGCAGCGGCAGCAGGCAGCAGCTCTAAGACTTGCTACTCAGGTCAAATTATGTCCCTCCTCAGGCAGCAGCAGAGACAAGATATTACAGCAGTTTCTAACAGTACAATATCATAAACTCCTTGGGAATTAGTGTGACGTGAATTTAGCAAAGCTACCAGAGAAGAGTATTAGACTCCCATAAGTCCCTTTCCTCCCTAAACTTGCCAAAACTTATTTCATCCAATAGCAACTTACAGTAAGAAGTTGTATGGGATCCACCAATCAGGTAAGTGATGACATCACCAAATATCATGTCCTCATCTGTGTAATTCTCCAGTAGAGAGTCTGAAATATAAGTACAGAAGTCCTAACGGAGGGCAAATCCTAGTCTGTGGCTAGCAAGATTTGGAAATTTGAGGTGGAACGACATAGTATTTTTGAATTCGAGACAAGGCTGGGCTTTAGGATTCAAGTGATTTTTCACCTTGGCAACTTTTATATTAGCATGGTAGAATTGCAATAGTTTCAATGACTACGCCGTAAATTATTATAGTTCACATGCTTTCTATCACTATGCATTTCAATAAAGGATGAGCAGAAGACTAGTGGCATTTAATATTAATATGGAATGCACTGCACATGTACATGTACATTGTATCTACATGGGTAAACGTGCAATTAATAACGAGTAGGGAATTATGTTTCCATTACTGAAATAAATCCATGAATAGACAACTTTTAGTATGGATTGTTAAGACAATGCATGCATTATGGGGGAGTTGACAGTTGGTTGGAATGCGGTTAGTGGGTACGTAATATGTATAAATAAAAATTGCTATGTTTTCCAGTCTCGAACACTAATTGCCATCTCAAGGCGACTTTTGAGACAAGACAACTCAAGACGAGACTCAAGATTTCTTGAGTCTCGTTTCATCTCTATTTCAAATAGCGTTATTGGTCAATCAAAAACAAAGAAAGACAACTAGTTTTCCGTCACTTGCATTTAAGATTTACCCATTTTCCCATAAAGAATGACGTAATCGTCCACAGTTTGTGCACACAATTTTGTATTGAAATACTCATTTGATCATCGTATGGTTGCTAAACACCGTATCTTCAACTCACCAATAAATACTTCATCTTCAGGAGCAATCTCCGCCTCCTTGCGTAGTTGGATTATCTCCGAAGTAATACCCTTCAGATGTTGCAGGCCTAAATAAACATTTTACAGAGTTAGTCAGTTTTATTTATCAATTAGAGAATTATTGCATTCATCTAGTTCAATGATAGTTTACAGTTTAGCCTAAATAAACATTTTACAGAGTTAGTCAGTTTTATTTATCAATTAGAGAATTATTGCATTCATCTAGTTCAATGATAGTTTACAGTTTATTCTATTAATGATAACCAAGTATGATTTGAATTCATGTAATTTCACTCAGAGCCAAGCAGGTAAACTCTCATAGCAATGATGATCCTCACAACAAATTGAGTTTCATTGGAAAAATATACATATTCACCTTGCTTATGAGTCCAACTATGGATCAATATGGTATCCACTTATAGTAATATTTCAATCCTTTTTAAATATAAATCACTTCGAGTCCGAGTGACAAAGGACATATTTACCTTCCTTGAACTTCTTCCCGTTTTCACTCCCTGGTACTATTGGTCCATCTACTAGAGCGTTCTCCATAACCCAGAAACACTAAAACAAAAACACTCCATTTAAGACGCTAATCTTACGAACCAAATACATGTATGGCAAAACAGCCAGCCTATTCATTCACTCTAACATGAAATTATATTGAACAACTTATACCACACCAACATGTGAGCCATTCCAATCTAATAGGAACTTGATATATTGATTGCACTTGTTCATAGTCCGCAGGGTCGCAACTCCATGTGAATACTGTACCTATAGTATACTTTTATTCACCAGCGGTTGGTTTTGTTAAGTATGCTGGCGGAAGACAGCAATCACTTAGTGTTGTGACCTCCAGCTGACCTCCACCTTGATGTACCTACGTAGTCATAGCTGGTCTTGAATGCGTGTAGAGCTGCCTCATCTCGAAAATAATCACCAAAAGCATATTTAGCAAGAGACTTCATCACAATGGCAGACATTTCCTGAGCAACTGGAATATGCGCTTTGCTGGCAGCCATCTTGGACCAATTGTTCAGCATATTGGTAATATCCTAAGATAAATCAAATCTGTAGTTTATCAAGTTCTAGTCTCCAAGTAGTAATTTCTTAAGTTTTACCAGTAGAATAACAATCTATAAACTATCTTGAGCTCAGCTGTTTTTACTAAATCAGACAGCTGCAGAATCAACAAGTTATTGTAGATCAAATTTTATGATAATGAAAAGATAATTTATATGATAAACCATCACTAGCCAATGGAGCGCGGTCGTTAGCCAAAGGAGCACCATCATTGGTCAATGGGGGCCCAGTAGCAAATTTTTGATTCAATCCTAGGTTAACAGTTGGATTACAACTCTCTTACAATTCTTAACATTAAGGTATAATTAATTTTAATTATGATGTAGACAGAAATAGCCTTCAGGAGATTACATCATCACTGATATCTTAACTACGATCAATGGATTTACTTTTCCACACTCACTGTTAAAGCTTTCAGTTATCATTCAGTATAATTTAAGCCTACCAGCATTACGACTTATTCTTTCAAAACTCTGTCAACCATTAGTCATGCGAAATTTGTGAAAATGAAACAACCGATAGCACCAATCATGTAACTGCATACCGTGACCCATACATTGGCAATTTCTTGTAGGAGGGGTAAACCTAAAAGAGTTCAAGGGTGGGCAAGAATTGGGAGAAACTAGGCCATATATAGGTAGCATTGCATTTGGGTAGCGCTTCAGGTTGATAACAAATTCCGCCAATAGAATACCATTGAGCGGAGTCCAAAGGTAAAACATACTGTAACTTGTGACGAACTGAGAGCTTCATATCCTCCTACATATGTGTACAAGAAACAGCTATAGAGATGACATCAGTAGCTTAGTAAGTCAAATACAAACTCTAAATATAAACTATACCTCTTGGAACACGCCAAGCTGAGAGACAACCTTAGCGTGTGTGAAGGACCTGTCGTGTAGCTTCCTAGTCTGCTGACCTGTTTCACCATTTCTATACTGTATACTTTGTGGACCCAACAACGGCTCAAATAGTTTGAATAAAGAGACTGAAACAATAAATACATGTACATGATATGACCATTATGAGAACCTATTCAGAGAAATGGAGAGATGAATCCAATAATGGTGGTTCGAGAGCGTGCTATAGGCTACATTGTATGCCTTGTAGGCTAACATTGCGGAAGAAATTAATAAGATACACCGAGACAAGAACTTTCCGACTCTAATGTACATTGTAAGTTACTTAGTACTTGGTACATAATATTGATTTAATAAGTTTAAGGAGAAACAATTGGAATTGCCCGGTTATTGCAGCAGCGGCGTCGGCGGCAGCAGCAGCAAATGAATAAAATTACCCGGCCTGTCAAATATGTTTGATATTTCCTTGAAGAGTTCTGGGCTGGCAATGCTGACGATGAATTCCTTGTTAATCCAGAATGACGCTATCGGACCAAATTTATTGTGCAGTTCATCAAGAAATTCTGTCATACTGCCAGCTTTCTGTATATCTAAGACATTCCCTTCTCTGCAAAGGCAAGTAAGATTTTAGAATTCACAACTTTTAAAAAATGACAATGATTGACCATAACTTTCTAGCAATCAACTGCACAAGACAACAGCCTAGGTAAATAATTTAAAAATTTAAAACATATAAATAATAATAATTAAAATATGATTCTATCAAGGGTAGCAAATAACTTACAACTCTGAATTGGGATCAAGTCCAGGTATAGCAGATGTTTTCAGAGTTTTCTATAAATATAATATAAAGGGAAATTATTCATGCACTGAATTAAACTTTCAAAACAGACGCAAGCAGAGCTCCAACTCCAAAACTGATTTTTTGAAGACTTGGTAACTCGGCTGACCTGACCAATCAACATTCAGCAATCAAAGTATTAAAATCACATCTTCCCAGTTTGCTTCCCACTAGAGGAGATTTTCTAATAAGATTAGATATTACCATTGCAAGCACTACAACTGCTTGTAACACAATCCATTATCTAATATAATATAATATAATATAACATATGATGAGAGATTATATGCTAGAATGAAACTATGATCACTGTACAGTCTACATGTACAAAATATATGCAAAATGTTGATTATACTATTGTTTGTCTTTATACTACATGTAGGTACCAAGGTTTAAACAGAAGGGCTACCAAGCACCATACCATTGAGCATAAATTTTATCATTCTATTCTGATAAACAAGTGGGCTAATATTTCAAGTTGTAAACGAAATAATTTGTATGATGGTTACACAGCAACACACATCGACTGAAACAGACTGCAGTGCAATAGGAAGTATAAGCATTGAAACACCATCATATTTTAAGTTGATAAAATTAAAAATAGTAATATGTTACTTACAGTCGCAGGGTAAAGCCAGTAATATGCTGCAAGAAGAGGGACTACTGTGCAACCAAGTATCACAATTAAAGGAACCATCCTCACGCAATAGAGGAGAATGGAGGACCGCAGTCTAATATACAACTCGGATACTTTTATCAGAAAATTCAGGTTAGACCTACAAACAAATAGCCGTGATAATTGAACACACCACCCAATACACTTGTTGACCTTTCTCTTTCCATTCCCAATAGCATGTTAGGAAAAGTTCTGATTCTCACAGTCCGAGTGAACGCAAATGCTGACATGCAACTCGCCACCCCAATTATGAGAATATTGCTATATAATAAGTTAGATGTAGCAACATTTTAAATGGGTGGATTTGTAAGATACATTTTACACACATTCAAGTATAAAAATATGGTTGATGGCAGGAGGACATCAGGTGAAAGTACTCGAATCACAAAAAGCAGAATTTGTAGTCTGCCAGCACTGCAAATAAAAAATGATGTCATTAATATAACGAAATTGCAAATAGATGCTGTAATGTTTATCACAAACAGCATCAAGGAACAAGATGCTGGAGCTACAATCTCTTCAGCAAGGAAGGAAGAGCTAACATAGAAGGAAAAACTAACATATCTATTCACAGTTTGGTTTTGGAGTACCTTTACATGGTCCCATACAATGTATGCAATCCCAGATCAGCCTACTCCTACTACACGAGAGACAGTTGAATTCAGACCCACTCTCAAACAACACCATCACAATTATACATTATATATGACCTTCAAAGACACTATTTTGCCCCTTTGGGCTTTTAATATACTTGTAATCCGAGTCCTTTTGTACCGACTGTAACCTGGATCCCTTTTGGTCCGAGACCAGCCTTGACCTAAGACCGTAACCAGATTTAGTACAAGCAAAAGTAGCTCGATTTTGCCTGCAAATTTCAGCTGTCTGTAGGCTGTACTGCGACAGGGCATCTTACTGCACTGCACTTATACAATCTCTTACTGTTTACTGCTAGCAGTAGGGTATCAGGCACTCACCCCTGGGCCTGGGTCTTTCCAAGTATAGTCCATGACTAGTACCAGGACCCAGCAGTGCAACCTCTCCCCATAGCTGTAGTTTTGACTCCTGCTAGTCTACCTAGCTACAGAAGCCAGTCTCACACCATTGGGTCTTGAAATGACTCTGAGGCCTGCGATGGCACCTTTGGGAATCTCGCAGAGTCAACCCACTACCTCACCGTGAGTTGACAGTGTGCCTCATTGAATCTTCTCACTCTTTCCAGCCTTAGCTCCTCCCTCTTGCTTGGCCAGGCAGTTTTGACTCCTTCACTGCTGTACTCTTGCCTGTAGGCTATGTTGTACGGCTGTGCGTTAGCTATCCAGCCAGACACATGAATATTCAAGATGGAGAAGGTGCAGTGATCTGTATGCAATCAGCCCTGCTCTTTTTGGTGCCCAGTAAACAGCTCTTGTGATCATTCATTCCATTTAGTTTAGTTTTCTGAGATTACTGATTTTTTTGCGATGCAAGTGAGCGCTGAATTTCAAATCAAATCTAATGAACTAATAACTAATTAATTATTTAATAGAACATTACATTGTCACATTGTGATTGTTTACATAAATATAAGGGGCTAACGTTAGACATAAACATAATGTTGAGACATTATAATATGACAATAATTACTGTTGTGTTTTGTTGGAGTCATCGCCTCCTGTCATATTATGTGCAAAGCTAGCTTTTGGCTAGAATAGCTTATAGCTGTAAGATATTAGATATATTTTTGGGTATATAAACACTTCTGCTATATGGTGAAGTTAGAGTTGAGATTGAGCAGTAACATAAGACATTAAATAAACTGTTAGAAGAATACAACAGATTTGGCGACGAGGATTAACCACATATCAAGTATCAACTCATCAGCTGCCATTTGAACCAAAGGTAAATTTGACTCACATATTGGTCAAATAACTATGGCTACTACAACTGAACAACTAGTTACCTTGCTAGCCCAACAAATTGCTCAACAGAAGGAACAGATGGAGCAGCAGAAGGAACAGATGGAGCAGCAGAAGGAACAGATGGAGCAGCAGAAGGAACATCTGGAAAGGCAGCTGGAGGAACAAAGATCACAGCATGCAGAACAGATGAAATTACTTGCTCAATCAACAGGCAGGCAAGTACAAACCACACCAAGTTTCACCGCATTCAATCCGAATACGGAACTATGGACTGATTACTTCTCAAGGTTCACTACTTTTATCCAGGCTCAGTCTATCACAGATGAAAAAGTACCACAGGTATTCTTGACTAACCAATCTACTGATATATACAAACAACTGAAGGATTGGACAGAGCAGCAGCCAAGAAAAGACATACAGAAACTGGAAATGGAGGAAATCTACAACTATATGATGACTCAATATAACCCAAGGACTTTTATCATCAGAGAGAGGTACAGATTCTGGAGTGACATGAACAGAAAACCAGGAGAGACAATTCCAGAATTAGCAGCTAGGATTCGGCATGACGCAGCCACATGCGACTTCACATCTATTCCGGATCCCCAGGATGAAGCCTTACGAACAAGATTCATATGTTCAGTAGGAAATGAAGCCATCTTAAAAGCACTTTTCAAATTGAAAGATGGATATTTAACTTTCAACAGAGCAATAGAGGTAGCAGCCGAAGCGGAAGAAGCAGCCAAGGTAGCCAAGGAAACTGTCCATGGAACAACCAATACACTACACTTGCTACGGAAGAAGAAGACGACTCCAACAACAAAGACACACTCACAAACAGCTTCACCATGTAACTGCTGTGGAAGAACAAATCATAATCAAAGGTACTGCAGATACAAGAACGCTGCATGCAACTACTGCAAGATAACAGGACATCTAGAAGCAGTCTGCCGCAAGAAGAAGAAGGTGAACTCTCAGCCATTAAATATTGTGAGGGCTCTAAAAACAGTACATGCTGTTCCACAAATTCAAGTAGAATTAATTCTTCAAGGACAACCACTGCAACTAGAAGTGGACACAGGAGCGGGAGACAACTTTCTATCAGAACACAATTGGAGAAGACTAGGAGCACCTACACTGCAACCACCACTGATTCACTATGAATCAGCTACCCATCACCCGATAGAGATTATAGGCACGTGTACACTCAACACCAAAGTAGGAGGTCAGCAAGAGAAACCCCTTCATTTTGTAATCAGCAAAATACCTAATCTCAACCTTCTGGGCAGAGGTGGAATCCAACAGCTAGACATCTCCTTAGATTCTCTGATGCCACAAGCCGATAGAAGACAACATACAGACGTTCTCACAATCAGCAGCAACCTTAAGGAAGCATGCAGAAGACTAACATCAGAGTTCAAGGATCTCTTCACGCCAGAATTAGGATGTCTAAAGGATTTTGAACTAGAAGTGAAGTTCAAACAAGACAGTAAGCCTATTTTCTGCAAACCCCGACCAGTACCATATGCCATCCAAGAAGATTTAGGCCAAGCGTATGATGCTGGAATCAGTAGAGGAGTCTGGGAACCTGTACAGTTTAACTCTTATGGTACTCCCGTAGTACCAATAAGAAAAGCACAGCTACCTGGACAACCAAGACGGAAGTTGAGAGTTTGTGGAGACTACTCAGTGACAGTCAACGCACAGCTAGAAGATCATCGTCAGCCAATCCCTTTACCAGAAGAACTGATGAGGAAGCTAGGAGGCGGACATGGTTTTTCAAAGATTGACTTGGCCGATGCGTACAACCAGATTTGCTTAGCACCAGAAAGTCAAAAGAAACTAGCACTCAGCACACACAGAGGAGTCCTATTACAGAAGCGCTTACCTTTTGGAATAAGTTCTGCACCAGGATATTTCCAAGAGATTATGGAGCAACTAACCCAAGATCTGCCTGGAGTCGCTGTCTATCTGGATGATATTCTAGTGTCCGGAGCAACAGCAGAAGATCACCTAATCAATCTTCGCAGACTACTTCAACGCCTGCAAGACCGAGGGTTAAGATGCAATCTCCAGAAATGTGTCTTTGCAGAAGACACAGTAGAATACCTGGGACACCAGCTATCTCAAGAAGGCATAGCAAAAGGATCTGGAGTAGAAGATGTAAAGAAGATGCCACCACCCACCGATGTAACAGGTCTACAATCTTTCATGGGATCCATCCAATTCTACCACAAGTTTCTACCAGATCTATCAACAGTCACAGCGCCTCTTCAGAAGTTATTAAGAAAGGGAGAGAAATGGCAATGGACACCAATTCAACAAGCAGCATTTTCTCAACTCAAGCAGATGTTATGCAGTGACCTTGTCCTGGCACATTTTGACCCATCATTAAAGTTAGGCATATCCTGTGATGCATCAGCAGTGGGACTCGGGGTAGTGCTATTCCATCGATACGGAGATGGATCTGAAAGACCAATTGCCCATGCAAGCAAGACACTGACACAGACTCAACGAGGATACAGCCAAACCCAGAAGGAAGCACTAGCTATTATCTTTGGCATCACCAAGTTCCATCAGTTCTTATATGGGAGGAAGTTCATACTCATAACGGATCATCGATCCCTACTTACTCTGTTTGGCCCCAACAAAGCAACACCGGCTATGGCGGCCAATAGACTCGCCAGATGGGCACTCACACTAAACCAGTATCAGTACTCCATTGAATACAGGAAAACCTCGGGACATGGAAATGCAGATGTACTCAGCAGACTACCTAGTGGCCCTGATGCTAAGTTTGATGCAGAAGAAGAAGGAGAAGATATAGACACTGTTTGCTGTATCAAAGCTATCGGCACACAGCTCTCTCCAACAGAACCTGGAGTGCTGAAGAAAGAAACGGCTAAAGATCCAGTACTAAGCAAAATTATGAGATATACCAGGGAAGGCTGGCAAGATGAAGAGCGGAATCCATATCAGAGTGAAGTAAACTTGGAAGGCTACAGCATCAAGGATTTCCAGAAGTTAACTGCATCACTATCAATTGAAAATGGATGTTTACTATATGGAAGCAGAGTGGTAATTCCCCTATCTCTCCAAAAGGAAGTGTTACAACTGATACATATGGGACATTTTGGCATGCAGAGAATGAAGCAACTGGCTCGCACTGCAGTATACTGGCCTCGTATGGACAAGGACATTATGGAGATGACTCAGAAATGCACCACCTGCAGGGAACATCAGAACCAACCAACTAAGGCACCAATTCACCCTTGGATGATGCCAGAAAAGCCGTGGAGCAGACTACACATCGACAACGCAATCAACTTCATGGGGACCAATTGGCTGGTCCTAGTAGATGCTTACACCAAGTACCCTTGTATACATCCAACAAGTTCTACCTCTACCAAAGCAACTACAGACCTACTGGAAAAAGATTTTGCTCACTTTGGTTACCCTCATACCATAGTCACAGATAATGGAACAAGCTTCACCTCAGACGAGTTTCAGCAGTGGTGTAAGGAGAGGGGAATCATCCACCTACGAGGAGCACCTTACCATCCAGCCACTAATGGAGCAGCTGAACGAATGGTGGGATCATTTAAACAGTCTCTAAAGAAGTCTACTCTTTCCACCAACCAAGCTCTTCAGGAGTTTCTAATGCAATATAGACGAACACCGCTATCCTATGGATTCTCTCCTAGTGAGCTACTGAATGGAAGACAGATCAGGACAAAGATAGATGTGCTGTTACCTTCTCCGGCTCATTTGGCTCAAGGAAAACAAATGCAAGACGTCCAGAGAACTAAAAAGTTACATTGCTATAATGTGGGAACCCCCTGTTATGCGCTATATTGTGGACCTAGACGAAACAGGCAACCTAAATGGATAGAGGCGGTGGTCACCAAAGTTCTGGGAAGCAGATCGATAATGGTCAAGATTATGCCAAGAGGACCAGTCTGGAAAAGGCACATAGATCAGTTACAGCTTCGACATGTCAGTGCAGAGGATGGTGAACCACCAGAAGATATACATATACCTGAATCTCCTACAAGCAACACTAATAAGGAGAGAAGTACAGAACCTGAACACAATACACCACCAACACCACCGAAGATCAAATACCGGAATCCCAGGATGCCAGACCCAAGTGCATACACACGTTCTAACCCCAGACGATCCACAAGAAACCAGAAGCCCAAATAAAAGAATAATCAAATTTCAGGAAAGAGGTGTTGAGACATTATAATATGACAATAATTACTGTTGTGTTTCGTTGGAGTCATCGCCTCCTGTCATATTATGTGCAAAGCTAGCTTTTGGCTAGAATAGCTTATAGCTGTAAGATATTAAATATATTTTTGGGTATATAAACACTTCTGCTATATGGTGAAGTTAGAATTGAGATTGAGCAGTAACATAAGACATTAAATAAACTGTTAGAAGAATACAACACATAACAACACCATCATCATTATCATATCATTGCTTTTCTTTATGTTAATGTTACCATAACAATTCTTTTCTACAGCCTACCATTTTCACTTTCACTTTCACTTTGTGCTTTTGGTCATAGACTAGAGATAATATTAAGACGAATGTTCGTTCAATTACTAATAATTATAAAATAAAAATAATCTAGGAATTGGAACAGAAAAAAAATTAATTATATAATTAATATAAATACTAATTATTTATTAATTATTATTATTAATTAATTTATCATTTTCTTCTTTTTTATACTTAAATACTAACTATATAATATTTGTTCATTAAATGTCTAATACTTACTTACTTACTTAGCATACTTAGAGTAGTCATCACGTTAGACCACTAGGGTGAGTGGAAGGGACGTGCCTCATTTGAGTAAACTGTAGTATTAAAATTTGTGTTAGCTTTTGCTAAATATGATTAAGTGTCAATTTTTATGCTGTAGTGGCCTCAGCACAGGTCCTGTGACGGCCCTGTTTTTATGTAATGGCAATGTTGGCAGTGTATGTTGCAGAATTATTTTTCTCCCTTAAGATCTCGAATGGTTCGCGGCAGAAAGCTATTGTGGAATAATGAGCCGTTTGTACGGAATGTGGCAGGGAGCCCACGAGTCTGGGATCTGGTGGCCATTGTGGTGAGTGGCTTGTTGATGATGTTATCATAGGAAGCTGACAGAGAAGGGTGGTGCTCTTCCTTCGAGAGGATGCGCATCAGAAGGTTCACTCTTTGGTCTTTTCTTCTCTTAAGCAGTGGAACCAGACCGAGTTTGGTTTTCGCTTCTTCTACACTAAACCTCCCTTTGATATTTGCAATGAATCTCACCGCTTGGTCCTGCAGCAGCTCAATACTGGAGATTTCTTGTTTGCAACAAGGATCCCAAGCAGCCGCTGCATACTCCAGACGTGGGAGGCAAAGCGCTTTGTAAGCTTGTAATTTAGCCTTCTTCGGAGCCCAGAAAAGTGCCCTCTTCACCATTCCCAGTTGTTGTTTTGCGGTTATAACTTTCCTCTGAATGTGTGTGGTAAATTTCATGTCACCTTGGATTAGGACCCCCAGATATCAGACATCGTCAACAGTGTCTAGTAACTGCCCATCAAGTGAGTAGCTTGGGGAGAGGCCCTTGTTGTTGAACTGAATAATTTTACTCTTTTTTATGTTGAAGTCCATTCCCCATCTAACAGCCCAGCCGCTCAATGCTTCCAGGTTTTTTTGGAACAAGCACTTCGTGCTTGGTCTGCGACGCAAGCTTCACTGCAAAATTTGCTCGCTTCGTTCGGATCAAATGATGGCTTGTGTTCATGTACATGTACGTGACTCTGGTGGCACAGGCATGTTACAATGATTCCATGAGGAGTTGTGCCCCCTTGCATTAAGAAGACAACTCCAAGTCAATAGCGCGAGTTCTAACACCAATGTGTGGAGTGGGGTGGGTCATGTACCCACCCGCCCTTGGTCAGGGTTGAGGGCCTAAGGCTACCGACCCGCCCCGGCAGCGATGCCTGGGGACCCGGTTCCAAGGTCCTACCACCACCCAGAACCGAGATTCTCGCCGACAGCATTATAACATATATTATGAATCATGGGTCAGGGAGGGTCTTCGCTGTCGGCATAGCCCGAGATCCAACACTTATTTGGCGTGTGGGGTGGGTTGTGTACCCACCCCATCTTTGGGTCGGGGCCGAGGTCCTAAGGCTAGGGACCCGCCCCGGCAGCGATGCAAGGGGACCCGGTCCCGAGGTCATAGCACCACCCGGAGCCGAGATCCTGACCGGCAGCATTGCAACATATATGAGTTGTCCCGATTTTCGACCCTGAATCTGATTGGAGGACGGCAGACCGCAGACCGCGGACTGCGGACCGCGGACCGTTTCGTCTTTTTATATATGATGATGATGATGATCTCAATGTGTCCTCATGGCAAGTGATAGCTTGGTACATTAGTGTGTCATCAGCAAATAGTGCGACTTCACAGTCCACTTCTTTTGGAAGATCATTTATGAAAATAAGGAACAATACAGGGCCGAGAACCGAGCCCTGGGGTACGCCGGAGGTAATTGGTAGTTTATCTGATTTTTTGCCATTGAGGATTACACATTGGGTCCTTCCTAACAAGAAATCATATATCCATCGCTTTATGTAATCATCTAGGTTATCAATACTAAACAGCTTCTCGATAAGTAGGGCATGAGGTACTTTGTCAAATGCCTTCTTGAAATCAAGCACAGCTGCATGAACACTGTGATTTTTGTCTGTTGCGCTAAGAATGTCGTGCATGGTGACGCAAAGCTGGGTTTCACAAGAAAGGCCTTTTCGAAAGCCATGTTGGCGGTTATGTAGAAAACCATCTATTTTCTAAAGGAGGTCCCCAAGGATTATGTGCTCCAGTAGTTTGCATGGAATACTAGTTAGTGAGATGGGCCTGTAATTATTTGCATCATCTTGCACTCCTGATTTGTGTATACCAAAGTATTAAAGTTCATATATTTACTATTTAAATGTTAATATTTATGTTTTGATATAGGAACTTTGAAAGTATATCAAAGCAAAGTTCTTTGATCAAAGTTCAAGAACGCTGATAATTATAATACCAAAGTTTATACTCGCATGTATAATATAGGAATTTTGATAACACTGAAACAGTTATTGCCTTATAGCCCGTGGGCAACATAATTTGGTGTTCGATAATTTATTAATAGAATAATATACACTTAGTCTATTATGAGAAAAGGGTTTTAATATCTCTTCACAGGCTACTAAACTAGCGCGGGTCCTATCTGACGTCTTTTGAGGGTATATAGCAGGACACTCGTAAGATAGAGTGTTTTAGAAAGCAAAGCCATCAACTAAGGTTGTGTGTAGGTCATTCGCTTAACTTTGTCTTTATTTTCTAGTAATTTTTACTTTGCTATTATCTTGCTAAAATTAAAAGAACTTTCATTTGCCTTTGGTTTCATTTTCATTTGCTTATGTGAGGAAATGCCATGCTCAATCTATAAAAATCAGTTGTGGTTTTATTTACGCCGTGAGCGAGACTAAAATGATAAAATAATATTATTGTTTATATAAATTTTAATAACTAGTTTTCCCCCATGCAGTTGCTGTGGACCTGAAAGCGTAGTGGTAGAGTGCTTGACACTCATCCATCAGGTCTCGAGTTCAATTCCCACCAGAGTAATACTTGTTTTAATTTTAATAAATCAGTAATTTCTTAGCTACCATAAGATTAAGTGGATAGCTATACAATACTAATCTGTAACATTGCATGTACAGTGTACCCATCTCAATCTTTTCACTTCGAAAAATGGACCCAAGCATGAAGAAAGACATCGGAGAGCTTGGAAATGATTCATCACTAACATCAAGGGAAGAAAGGGACTCGAGCAAGTGTAGCATAAGCTTGGTCTTGTGCCCTTGGCAGTGAGGCGGAGAAAGCGCAGAGTAGATCTCCCGATGGCTAACATTTCAAGTGAAGGTTCTCACCTGTAGTGTAGGAATACAAGAGCGACTTGGCGGAGGGATACAAGAGAAAGAGCCGGACCGCGGGGCATTGATAGCTAGATGAGTGACAGGACTAGACGCGAAGACAAAGACTAAAACAACTACCAACTAGGCATAGTAATACTTAGACTTACACTACATCACCCTGCCCTGAATTCATCTTATAATGAGCTCACCAGACAACAAAGCTGCCAGATGCAAACCAGATCTCAAAGCAAAAGCCAACCGAGATCATCAAGAGCTAACAGCAACCTGTACCACCAGAGTTTTCTTCCTCGAACCATTCGAGATTTAAAGATTGGACAGCTATGATACATGACAATAATATTCTTAATTTCTCCAAATGGTAGATCATAACAACCTGCACTGCCAGACTATGAAATGACTCCCTGGTCCATGCCCATTGAACACTGACCAAACCATGCACCACTCCTGCCCCATGTGAGGCATACCTCTTCTGCTCCCCTAGGCAGTCTAGTATGACAATAATATCCACGTAATGTATTGACTTCAAATAAAATAATAATTATATTATAATTATTATAATTAATAAGAATTACAAAATGCCACTTTTTTTCAAAACCAGTGGCCTTGAAATTTTTATTTGCTCTTCGAGTAAATTTTGCTATAATTTGCATATATAGAACTTACATGTATATATCGAATAAGTCATGAATTAAATTGTAAAGCATTAAATTCATGCTTAGCCCTATGAGAGAGTTAGGTTGGTTAAAGTAAACACTGTAGCCTACCACAGCCGAGGTGCTCCCTTATCAAAATTCAAGAGCATGCATACTGATATTGATACTTATTACTTCAAAGGTGTTCAATTTTGTATGTTGGCTAAGCCTATAATTGCAAGTAATGCATGGTGGTAGTTTACTGCTACCCGTAAGCTATGCAACACGGTACACGAGTTATTTGATTTGAGAATGTTCACGTAGCCCATCAGCATAGCATGGTGGTATTGAAGCACTTGTCTACAAAGTCTTACCTGTGAGGTGAGTGTAGTAACCTAACACTTGGTTATTTCCAGGTCTGCGAAATGGCCGCCGCATCTGGTAATGGAGGAGCATCAGGTAAATCTCTGTCTACCCCTCATGAGATGCAGGTAATCCAATCTGTACTCAAAGATATGGGAGTTACAGACTACGAGCCTGCAGTTGTCAACCAGCTACTGGATTTCACTTACAGTAAGCTATTCTATATGTTATGATTTTCCACCAAGTTTGGAGTGGACGAGTGTTTGTCTTTCTGTTGGCTCTTTGTATGCTAGTCCACCAATAGTGGGTGTATCGTTACATTACAGCTTCTTTGTTGTGTTTTGAACCAACTTTGAAAGCTACTGAAGTTGCAAGATAGCTATTGGTTTAGGATTTAATTAGTTGCAACTACGTAACCTGAAAATTGTAGATTTAGCGTAAACCGAATTCATGTTATTCTGGATATATTATTTTGAAATAGGCCTACATAAACTATTTTGGACTAAGTGTTATCATTGAAATGTAATGGGAAACTCTATTGCTAACACACATTGAGTGTGTTCGACTAGTGTTAGTGATAACCCAAATTATTTATGAGCATGATATGTTATATTATTTCTTTTCTGGGTTTGATTACTTAACATTTCTCACATATTTACAGGGCTCAGGGCTAACCGAACTTTTGTAAAATGTAAATGAGACGCAGGATTGCTTTAGTAATAAGGTTATGACTGGTAGGCCTACATCTTCATTGTTATTTAATAGGATATACCACAGACATATTAGAAGATGCTCGTGCCTTCTCTAACCACGCTGGTAAGAAAACTATTGATGTGGATGATACCAAGCTAGCCGTTCAGTTGAAGTTGGACAAAAACTATACAAACCCTCCACCTAGAGAGCTTCTCTTAGGTATGTAATGTGTGCATGTGTCAGTCATCGTTATTTACCGAACATGTGGCCAATGTCATGTGCATGACTAACCTTTTCCACAGCTCCGCTTCCCTTACACTAACAATTCATCAATGGTCAATATTTGGTCACAATTTCCAGCTCATACATGTGTAATAAATGCATTATATTGACTAGTTATCTGATGCAGCTATGATCATAATAGCTACAAGTATGCCCTCGCAACTTTGAAGCTTAAAAAATCCGCCTTCTCTCTTAATTTGACGAAAGTATAAGCATTTTGGGCAATGAGGTCTGCTATCTGTGCATATTTGTATCAATGTAGATGTAGCAACGCACAAGAACAGTCAATCTCTACCACTTATAAAGCCATACACTGGACCCAAGCTACCACCTGACAGATATTGTTTGTCTGCAATGAACTATCAGCTTAGAACTAGCAAGAAACCGCATCTATCATATAATAAACATAATATTGCAGGTAATCCACACTACATAATTTCATGTACGCTTATGTGTATTATTAATAGTTACCAATAAGTTGATTAACTGTACCATTACACTCTGCTACATGTATGTGACCTCCTGATTCAATAAGCACTTTGATCTATATAGTACTGTACCTGAATAGGAACTTGTCAGACATACAATGTAGTCTGTAATTTGTTTGAAGTTAGTCGAACATGTCCTCCTATGTTCTAATGATGTAGACAAGCAGGCGATCTGCCTCTTTGCTAGTTTCCTCGTTAATGTAGAGTTGTTGTTTGGGAACAAGAGTGAATTTATTTATCTCCCACGATTTGTTGCTCTTGCAGGTGTGCGACAGGGATCAAAGGGATCTATTTTGTCACCCGGCGTCTCATTGGTTAATAGACCTCAAGGTGCCATACCCAGACAAACCTTGACTCAGTCAGCCAACTTTAGACACACAACTGTCGTAAATACTGGCTCCGTGCAACATACAGCGCATGGTTAGTTATGTCATTACTACGTAGCGTAGCGCAATTCATATGCAGTGGCTAAGGTCTTGGAGGTGTTGTGTTTGTTTAGTTATTCATATCCGTTGCCAGCATCAAAGTTTATCAAATAAAATTAATATTCAGTATTGGGTGAGTCATAACGTAACAGAAATAAGGAACGTGGGCAAGTGAATAAGCAAATTACATTTGAGTGCTGTTGCTAGTTTAGTCTAGTCATCAATGATCTGCTACGACCAAGGGCAACTTTCAAAGACAAAACTGTTTCATACTCATGTAAGGTTAGGTCCTGATTTGAGGGTTAGTTATAGATGAGCTGATTGTTATTCACTTTTTTTGGAAAAAAACCACTTGCATAGAGTTTCTTACTATTTTACTATCCAGACATGCTCACATATATTTAAGTGTTTTTTGTAGCAATGGCTTCTGCTCTATCTAATACTCATGCAGTCAAGAAACCAAAACTGGAATCTGAGGAAGATTATGATGCTCGCCAATAGTGACGTTGCGTTGCAATGTAGTTACCGTGTACAGTGTACTCATGTATACAAGTCATACTATCTATAAGCTAGATGTGCATGTACACATACCAGCCATATAGGTTGATTGGTTGTCAGATAAAATTAGCATTACCTTTGCATGGACTTAAATTACATGTGGAATATTGTTCCTGTTATTATAGACCTACATTATGCTACTAGAATAATAAATATTTGTACAGTATACACTTGCAGTAGTAAATTACATGTTATTTGTTTATGAAGACCCTGAAGTCCTTTTATCTACAACTAAACAATCATTTTGGTGAGCAGAATTTAGTAAACAATTGGTTGTTTGCTCTCAACTGTTTTTCCCCAAGGTTACATTAAAATACTTAAATTTTAAAGCTTCACCTAAGTTATGCATGCATATTATGTTGTACATGTACTTGAAAACGTCTTCTAACAGGTTACAATGCAGTCTAAACTTGAGATTTACACACTATTCAAAACTCTACAAGAGCTTTTATCCTGTGCTCTTGAGAGGAAGCAACTTCTTCACAAACTAATAATATCCAGAGTTGTCCTATTATGTATGTTACCAGCATACCTAATTTGTTTTTGCTATGTGGTGTGGTCGGCGCGGTGAGCTTCCACAATATTCAAAATATACACTCTAAGGCTAAGCTAATTCCAACCAAACATCCGGTTGGATTTTACAGTGGGTTTTGGTCAGCATTACTTTGTCTCATAGTTCTCAATAGAATAATACCAAGGAGTAAGAATACTAAATAGATAGCAGATACCGCTTGATCTCACCCCATGTATTTATTATTTTGCAACAATTTGAGAGGTAAGAATTTATCAACTAAAATAAAAACCAAACTAAAACTTAACTTATTTTTCAGATCTCAAAACTCAGTTAAACTCAAAACTGAATTTTAATTTTATAATAAATTTATTTCTTCCCAGACACTTTTTTATTTTAAAAAATAGAACAAAATCAACTAGCAACTTTGGCTACTTGGATTAGACTTAAAACTGGACAAAGTCTTATCTTGCCACGGCTGAATATCAAATATATTATATTATATTTAATATAGCTATAAGAACCAGAGATGTGTGCAAGTTTTATTATGGAAACTCAAGTTCCCATGGCCAGCTCTTAGTTGTGACTCTTCAAGTTACAAGTCAATTCTTTCAGTGACAGATCAAAACTTTCAAGTTATGAGTTGAATATTAACATGTTCCCAGTAACTCAAGTTCTTGTCAAGTTATCCAAGTTTAAGTTAACTACAAGCAAGTTTCAATTCTTTTCTTGTTTAACTCGAGTCTTTTTATAGAGTTATGGGGTTATTATTTAGCTTATGGTGAAATGTTGTTAGCAAATGGTGTTAGAAGTTCAAATCTCAAAGCAAAATGTCACAGTTTTTGTGTAAAATGTGTTATAGTTGTGGTTGTGGTTGGTGGTTGTAACTGCGGTTATTTCTATTCATAACAATTCACAGCTACCCAATGAAAACTCGAGTTAGTGAATATTTTAATATAATAATCTGTGAGTTGGGAGTCTTTGATCATAGCCATAGTTAAATTACAATTCAAGGTGCAAGTTCTTGGCAGCTGTAGGCTATATTCAAGTCACGAGTCTTTCTAATAAGCCATAACATGCTGCTTGAATTAACTCAAGTCTGGCATCTCTGATAAGAACTTTTGTAGGCCCAAGCCTACACCTACTATGTAAATTTAAAACTACAATAGGGATAACAATATGAATATAATAGGCTATAAATAGACAGATAGTATAAATAGGCCTATAAATATCTATTATGTTGTTGAATTAATTAAGACTATTCATACATATATTAAGAAATAATCTAATGATAATGATTAAACTATTTTGATAATTATAGGGATGTTCATATATTTAATAACTTAACTTACCAGTTTTGCTTCCCATAATTAGGCCCCTAATCCCATGTAAGAAAGCTAAGATCTGAACAGTTCAGCGTCAGCATTTTTTCTAACTTTAGGGTTGAGAAGGGAGGCTATGTGGCACAGGATTATTTTAAGACTGAAAGCGCTTTCAAACACCACCAATGACCTTTACAGGAATCGAAGCCGAAAGTCAACTGCCACAGCTGCTTCCATAACATAATTAGTAGTGGTCATGTTGATATCGATAATGTAATGTGGTTTTTCGTCCTGTTGTGGGTTGATATATCATGTGTGGGCGAATGAATCAAAGATTCTGAATCCAAATGCATGTAACCCTACATGACCTTGGCCTAGATCTTATATTTCTTGTGTATTTTGACAACTAATCCTCAAAGTCTGGGTGATCAAAGCTTTCCCAGTCATATTTTGCTCACAATATCTGAATAGCATAAGCTATTAGCTGCTTTTTATTTTTGCAGTTACACCTACCGACTAAAAGTACATGCGGAAACAGAAAGAATAAGTGCATTACTTAGGCTATTTGCTTCCCTATCAATGATGACTTCTAATCTGGGCGACTTCGTTCAAAGTAACAAAGTCAAATCTTCAAGTTCTGCAGCTCTTAGTAATTTTTTCTCTGGTACAACTGCAAGTGTGAGTAACTTGTCTCAAGGACTTGGTGACAAGTGGTCAAGATTTACTGGCAATGGTACTCAAGAGGATCAGTCTAAATTGCTTGAATCGTCTGAAGATTCTGATGGATGGTTTACTAAAGCTAAGTCCGATCCGTGCTTGCCTAGTCTATCTAAAAAACAGAGGATTATCGGCTTCATGGTTTGCCTCACCCTCGGACTTTTCTGTTTTTTCTTGTGTTCACTTTATGTTCCTGTACTAATACTTAAAGCCAGAAAGTTTGCAATGTTATACACGATGGGTAGTCTGTTTTTTCTCATGAGTTTTTCTGCATTATGGGGCCCAGTGAATCATCTAAAACATTTATTCTCTGGGGACCGGTTGTTATTCTCCATCATTTACTTCTTAACTATAGCAGCTACTTTATATTTTTCTCTATGGAGGAGGAGTCTCATTATGACTGTGATATGTGCTGTAGTGCAAATATTAGCCATGGTCTGGTATATAATTAGCTACATCCCTGGGGGACAAACCGGTCTCAAATTCTTTTCCAAGATATTCTATTCTTTTACTACTCGAACTGCATCAGCAGTACTTCCTGTATAAAATCTTTCTGTTCATGGGATTAA
Organism: Bugulina stolonifera; assembly: GCA_935421135.1. Classification (NCBI taxonomy): domain Eukaryota; kingdom Metazoa; phylum Bryozoa; class Gymnolaemata; order Cheilostomatida; family Bugulidae; genus Bugulina; species Bugulina stolonifera. Next base: position 9,916,463 of record OW285196.1, read on the forward strand.
GTGATGTAGTGTACATATATATTACTATGTGCTATAATAAATTATCCAATGTAAAAATATTGGTCTTGCTGGCTATGCTATGTTAACATAATCCCAGAACTTTCACTAAATATGTACCTGCTAGCAGTGTGCCCGAAACACAGCTAATTCATCCTATGGTCCTGCCATAAGTTGTTTAATGGCATACTGCTGTTATTGTAGGCATGTACCAAAGATAGTGGAAGGGAAGATCAGACACTCAGGCCAAAAACTGTCCCTCCCCCCAAACGCGGTCCGAACAAGGCAAAGAGTTGTGCTACCTTGTACACAAATCCGCTTTTTCTATTGGTGTTCCGCCGGCTAATCAGATGATATTGCTAACAGCGGCATCGAATAGACAGTCTATTTATACAAACGATATATTATTAGAAAGAGCGCAACAGTTAACTCGTTGCTTCGCGAAACTAGTCTATCAGCCACCTAAAAGTTTAACACATTTAAGGCGGGAAGGTTGATCGCGGAACGTCGGACCGCCAAATTGGGCGTATTTGGTGGGACAGGGTTTTATCATTGAGTGTCCGATCTTCCCTTCCACTATCTTTGCATGTACTATGACCAAAGCCACTGTTTAGTGGGGTTAGGTCTTCAAGAAAAGAGCCCAATTATATTATTGACGTTGTGTGACTTTACATAACGTTGCACATAGCAAGTCACAGTAATTAATTTGACCTTGTTACTGCAACTGGCTATGTTTTTCTTTCTCACACAGTTTACGACATTTATTAAAACAGCAGTAATAATTTAAGCCCAGCGCAGTAAAAGCAAAGTAATGCAGCGTGTCACGATTATGGCATGTAATGATTGCACACTATAGTAGATCACAATCGGCATATTTAATAAGCAATAATATTCCATACGGTAAATAAATATTCACAGGAAACAATATTTGATTCTAACTACTATCTGATAAAGAAAAAGCCATCGCTCTAATGAAAGAAAAAGTATAATATAATATATCAATTACCACATTTAGTTGAGAAATATGACATGAGCAGCTGCTGTGGGTGGAAGAAGTGGTACTCTACGCACTTCCCTGCACTTCCCTTGATTAGCCAAGTTCAACCGCATAATTTAGTAACCTCTATGACCCATAGGATTTGTTAGCCGTGCCCATTTCCGCTCTGTTACCATCTTCAGTCTGACAATCTTCTGACTTGGAGCAGCAGTAGACACAACATGCACAGCAACATACCATGCAGAGAACAAACATGGCAACTGCTCCAAGAGACCATTTGACAACGGTCTCGTAGTAGGTAAAATCAAACAGCAGCTTTCTACAGTAAAAGTTTTGTGAACTGAAAGAGCTGTCAGTGGTGAAACATCCGTCTGTACTTGTGGTGTTGACGTTGAGTATGTCACCGTCACATTGCTCCATTCGGAACACCCACACACTTCCTGTAACGAATCAAAACAGTTGGAACTAAATTCTTACTCTTGTGAGATATGCAATTAGTGCTGGTGAACAGCCAGTGATTGCAAGGAGGACACTGTTCCATTTTTATGGAGAAAAGCAGCATTGTAGTTAAAGTTGTCTTCTCCTAATAAAAATTAATTGCCACTTGAAGAAGTTGTCATCTCTTTGCCAGTGATATTGTTATATTTTGCCTTTCACAACCGAAAATAGCATAACCAGTTCTAATCTTCAGAATAGCATGTATGTACACGTAGGTGTGTCAGGTGGTGGTGGTGCTAACGGCCATTGTATTGCCACAAAGGGTTCCACAGCTTACAAGTTACAACTATAATAATTATATACTCCCACCACTAAAATGTCAATATAATGAACTATGCATACTTACATTTCAACCATTACAATATAAACACAATACTATATTGAACATGACACCAGTGTCTGTCCACTGATTTCTTCTCGTAAGACTACCTACCACAGATGAACCAAGCAAACAGGAACATGGTGACCAGCCCACTGAAACAACCACCTGCATTCTTCTTTCCTCCTCCAGACTCTTCATTACCTTCTTCGGAGTTGTCTGTACACAGATACATAACATACATAGAATGATGCATACTACATGCAATATGTACATCATGTACAAGATATTATTGTGATTTACTTGCGTCACTTGTATATGTATTTACAAGGGGATTTGCATTGAAAGCTGGCAATCCCTCATCATGTATCAACTAATGTATAAATGGAAAGTGCTGGTACACTCTGGGGAAAGCGAATATGCAACAACAATATGCACACTGTTTATGTTACAGAGATGTATATACACATATTATACCATTTCCATGCAGTGATATTGTACTATCGCTAGCAGGCAGATGCACATGTAAATTCTATTGATTCATGCCCACATGGTTGTTTAGAAGCATCAATAATGAGTAGGGAATCATGGTAGTCAACTGTAACAAGAAGTTATCTTCTCTCTATTCTACACTCCAACAACTCATTCTTGGACAGCAAGCTTTATATTCGTATGTGAAGTTATTCTCTCTCTCGTGTTCTCTCAAGTACTGGTTAGGGTAGTTAAAAATCTAACATCTTATCGACTAATGTGGGGTAGAATACGTGATGTATTACTCACAGTTAAGGAGTCCATTTTTCAAGCCTACCTGATGCTCTGCTGCTTTTATATAAATTTAACACAGTCATAGCTGCTTATAGAAAATACAGCAAATGAAGCTGCTTTCTTATATGACAATATAACAATCTAGTTGCCCCAACCACAAACAAAGATCTAAGGCTGTACGAACCATTTAGGTCTAATGCTATGATATGGTTAATGCGCAGGATGCGATTGTTACTGTGTGCCGTGTGCATGTATTACATGCATATACTGTCTAAAGACTCTGTGAGCACTATATATGACAACAACTTTACCATACTCACTTCTGTTCGCAGCTTTATGTGCGCCGCTAGATCCGGAAGTCAAGACACCAAACACACCTGCTACTATCAAGTATATGGGCAAGTACCGCTGTGCTGGGCATTCCTTGAGGTAGAGGGAGCCTGGAAATATTACACATGTAGACCAATAATTATGTTATACTTCATCATTTAGATAGATTTTAATGCTACATTTACATGTCATTATGCTAGAAGAACCTTCTAGTGTATGGTAGCATATTTTCCATGAAACATTCAAATGGGAAGGATCCAAATCCTAGCTTATCATGAACCAACATAGCAAATGCTACCCAATGGGCAGCATGTTGGAATTATATGTATCTGTATTATATCCATAAAACTTTACTAGTGAAGAGTATAATACTATAAATAATTAATGGGTCACAGCAAGTTATTTCCACTTGTGAATACTGGTTCCTTGAAAAAGTAACTATAATATGCTCAATTTGAATTACTCAGTGCTTTGCTACCAAGTAATAACTTTACTGCCGACCTATTATTGGAATACATGCATTCTGTGAAAGTAGGAATGGTTTGAGGTTGAAGGCTGGGCTACTGACCAACGGGTTTAGACTGTGGCTCACATGATGATGTGGAGATGGGATGTATCACAGGAGGTGAAACTGGAAATATTTAGTGGCATAACCAATTTCGAAACTGATACTATATTAATATTTACCAATAACTATTTCCGTTACTGGCAGTGCAATGCCAATCAAAGAGCACAAAATTCCACATAGGCAGAGTCCTACACCACTCGACACTCTAGAGGAGTAAACCTCAGAAACTTCTTTGGTATAACCAACGATTCCATCGCTTTGACCTTTCTTAGTCGCTAATTCCTGAAACAGGCTGTTATAGGAGGGAGGGGGGTCATTCGCTGCAACAAAAAGATACATTGAAGATTTCATGCCATTCAAGGCTGCAATAATTGTCAAAAAAGGCTAAAATTAATGAATGTATAATGATAACGCATAGGACTTGACATAAACTACAGCTACAATCACTTTTCCTTAGCGAGAGTCAAGTTCATGCACTAGCCACACCCATATTCTAGATCCTTGCATATTTGTTGTGAAAGAGCAGCATTATGGATGTGTGGATTGTAATCACAATTAATAAAATTAATATAAAATAATTGCACTATGAGATACATGTACTTGTGATAGCCCACCTCCAGACATGACTATAAATTCCTTGACGCTGCTAGATGCACTACCAGGAGAAGCGACCAGTCTATACTGTTACTAAGCTAACTGCAACTGACTAAAACTAGTTCTATGGGATCAATTTATACCCTTTTGCGTATCCCAGATAATTATGTTTGCTTATTTACTTTGTGATTTCAAACAAATACAACCTAGATAGGTTTATGAGCTGCCATAAGGTAATACAATAGTGTGGGCAGAGCTTAAATAACAAATAAGTGTACTGGTGTTCCACTTTCTGTTTCACTTTTATATCACATGATACTAAATACATCAGTGTATATTATAATGTTTATGTTTTCATATAACAATCATAGGCATTCATAAGCTATTGATCACAATTAGAAGTTGCACACCCTTATTTTATCTTCCTCTCTTCTTTTCTCAAAATGCCTGTATTGACTTGACAGATATTTTATAAAAAATATTTGATTAGCAAAAGTTAACCAAAGTTGTTATACTCTGGGAGAAAAAAAGGGGAGAAAGATAAGATAAGGGAGGAAAACTTCTAATTATAATCAATAACTTTTATTAATTGAGTGCCCGTCATTAATCACTATGGCTGCTTTCCTTAGTATTATACAGTACCCGACATACACAATGTAGGTAAAATAAACGACATGTAGGTACAACAATCGATTTACTCGCATGAATGTGTGTTTATGCAGGTATAAATTTACCTGGTGAATCAGCCTTTGTTTGTTCTGCCCACCTCCGGTAGATATGAAAATATGCAAAGTCATTTTTACTTAGCAGATCATCTTGGCAGGTGATGTTGAGAAAGCAAACTACATTACAAGCTTGTAATGTAAGAATATTATGTTGATATTCGTTATTTCACTGAATACTAGTCTGCCAAATCTAGTCACAGAACCCAATATATATACCAACAAGCTTGAAAGAATCTACAGCTAAAATGTAAAGCTATGTGAAAGCTGTGACCTTGCTACAAACATGGGGAAGAGGGTAGCTCTGGAGAAAATAGAAAAACATGCTAAGTTTATAAGGATAATACATAAGGATAAGGATAGCTGTACATGTAAATAAGAATCTAGCTAATATACTGGTGTGACCCCATTGTCTCCAGTCATTATTTTTGAGATATGAGTTTGTTATATTACAGTCCATGTAGGATGGAGGTTTACATTGGGTTCACCTTTGACCTACACATTGCCACTCATGAATTCATTATGTGTATGAGGTTTGTAACAGATAAAATTATTTGAATGCTGGAGGGAAAAAGAGATGCAAACTGATGTATGTTGGAGATGGCGTCTACTTGATGAGTCTTACGGGTCAGTGGTTGAAAGGTCAGTGGTTGAAAGGTCAGTGGTTGAAAGGTCAGTGGTTGAAAGGTCAGTGGTTGAAAGGTCAGTGGTTGAAAGATCAGTGGTTGAAAGGTCAGTGGTTGAAAGGTCAGTGGTTGAAAGATCAGTGGTTGAATTTTAAAATAGTTGGATCTCAAACAGGATCTATTGCTGTGAAGTGTCGACTTCGTAGAGAACCCAATTGGTTTGGGTAAGATATAACAGAATATAATTTCTTTGTTTTGTTTCCTTGGAAAACAGCACATGTATGAGGTCTGCCAGCTGCCACTGCCACCATATTAAAAAAAGAAGTTTCTTTTCAAGCCTTTTACTACTATACAGATGTACACTATGCATATAGATTTTTTTCCATTTCTTTTTGTCAGAGGTCACATGACAGCAAACACAGTTTGTATAACCTAGAAACACTTCACCAGCAGGTTACTAGGTTACGTCCATCACCAGGGTGCTATTAGTTTTTGCTGTAATATTCCAGTATCCACTTCAAACCTAAGCAATTGTTTATGTTAAAGGGGGAATGACTAAGCAAAATGCCTCTAAGTAAACATCCATTATGATATTACATTACATTGCACTGCAGTAGATACTATGAATTTTGTAGAAGTCATAATTACTCTGAAACACCTATAGATCCAAATAAGTTTTTGAAAACTTTCAGTTATAGTCTTATACCAATCACAATTGATATGTATGCATAGGCCTACCACTCTTCTTCATTGTATTGTTGATCAAATAAGTTATAGTGAATGCGTTGCAGGTGCAGGTGCTATTTACCCTGCTAGCATATCAGTTTCACTTTGCCTGCTAGCATTTCAGTTTCACTTTGACTGCTAGCATATTAGTTTCACTTTGCTTGGTAGTATTACAGTTTCACTTTGCCTACTAGTACTTCAGTTTCACTTTGCCTGGTAGTGTTACAGTTTCACTTTGCCTGCTAGTAGGCCTACTTCAGTTTCTCTTGGCCTGCTAGTACTTCAGTTTCACTTTGCCTGAGTGTTAGCTATACATTATTCTACGAAATTCAAGTGCTTGATGCTACAGCATCTTAGTAAGTACCTGCAGCTATAAATGTGCACCCAGTGGTCAGACCACTCACAGCTAATCCCAGGCTTGTTTTTTGTTATTTCCTGAGAGTTTAATAGTTTTACCCCCTCCACTCATTTCATATGTGAAGATGAAAAATATCATCAAGTACACACTACATTGTATAGTATATACTGAGGAGTGACAGCATTACTAGATGTGTACTCTATATTTTTCAGTTGTAAGGGACACAAATGTAACACACATACTATAGAAACAAGTATGAATAGCAAATTTGGTTTTCATGTGCTGAGTTCTAGAGATTGATGGCATTCACTATGGAATTGCAGGAACAACTTATTATACACCAACCTAGTTGTGTCAGTTATGCCCCAAACATTCTATTATAGCTCATGTAGACACAGTGCATACTCGTATATCGATTCAGTGTATATAGATACATGTACATGTATATACAGCATATAGTTTCTTACCTGCTAACATTATGTAGTTGATGGTCTTTATATAGCATACAATTATATCACATCAGTGTACAAGAACCTTTTTGCCTCAAGTGTCTACCAGGAAATGAGGAACATACATTAACTGCACGTATTTACTAATACATTCCTTATACTGCTGTGCTCTACTATGTTGTTTACTCTATTCCATATACATTGTACAGTATATTTATGTCAAAGGCATTATTTATATAATTTTATCCATTCCATTCCAGCTGTCCAATGCATGAGACTTCATATGTCTAGTACTGCAGTCTAGCTACTACTACTACTATTACTACAGGTCAATATTGTTATCATGGTACAGTGCACAGCTGTGTAATATGCAGTATATTATTATATACCATCATGCTGTTGCAATAATGCTACTGATATTAAATATTCACGTGACATGATATAACAGTAACACATAGATATATATATCTTATCATGGCTACTATAATAATTGTCATCTTTATTATCTTATTGTTTGAAAATGTTGGATATGATATAAAATAATATTACCATATTACATGTTATGCACTAGGAAATATCCACATTTCAATATCATATATCCCAATAGTTCAACCATCCTAATTTGATGCAGAAACGTAGTATTTGCTATAGCTAACTAGGTAACCATACTAGTATAACATAAGTGCACCAGGCTATGGATTCATTATAGCTCGAAGTTGCCTTCTCTCCGTTTCCTCATAGGTAAAAGAGAGAAGACAACTTCCTAATAATGTAGACCATGATTATTAATGAAGGGCCAGGCTAAATATATAAACTGCTAAGATATCTGTATACTTAACCCCCCCCCCCATATTAGCTGAAAATTATGTTGTATGCTCATACTGGAAGTACATGCAACTAAATTTATATTCTTGTATATTATTTGTATGTCATAAATACTGTATAATATACAATGTATATTGTAGGTCAATGGCTATATACATGTACATGCACGTAGTGTACTGTTCCAAACCTTGGGCATAATCTATATTGTATACATTTAAAAGCCACAGCATTGTTTGTGTAACTCAGTTTTAAACTTGGCTGCAATGTTCCACATCTTTAATAGATAACTACTAGGACTACCAGGCAGGACAGCAGCAGAAGAGGATCCCTACTAACGAGATAACTCCCAAAATGGCCCACTTGGTAATAGTCTCATAGTAAACAAACTCAAACAACAACTTCTTACTGGAGGTGAAAGCACACACAAGCATACACCTGACCATTTAGATGCACACACCATCTGACAATACACACTGGCCACATAGACGCAACTTCACATCAAGCACTTCTTTACAAATATAATATGTACTATATGATGTAGGATGCACCACTGTATAAATGCAGTTATTCTGTGTATCCATCTTTACAGCAGTTGTATTAAAACTAGACAACTTGGGTTTATATAAAATAATTATCATTTGCACTGATTGAAACAAATAATAAACCTCTATAAAAATATTACCAATCACAATAAATTATGTAATTATAATAATAGTAAAACAATAAATAGTATGAAAACATCAGATCCAAAGATCCAGAGATAGGTTTTAAGACAAGGAGCACATTCTACACTCACCAGGTAGTTGTCCTCTCCCAAATGAATGTCTTCCACTTGAAACATTAACTCATTTACTTTCAATTAAAACATTCCAGAGTTGCGAATAATTATTACATTACGCTAGTATTATAAGCCTATTATATTTAGGCTGCAAATTACAAAATGTTATTAAAAACCTTCAAAAATTCCAGCCTAACGATAAGAGACAATTTTCTTCTATTTCAATCAACGGATGAGTTAGAGCAGCACCAGGCACAGGCAGCACAGCAGCAGAAGAGTATCCCTACTAACGGGATAACTCCCAAAATGGCCCACTTGGTAATAGTCTCATAGTAAACAAACTCAAACAACAACTTTTTACAGAAGAAGTTTTTGTGGAAGTGTACTTCACCAGTAGTAAAACAGCCGTCTACACTGGTTGTGCTAGGAGTGAGAGAGTCATCCTCACACTGATTCATCTTGAACACCCAGACACTCCCTAAAATATGAACAAACTAAATGAACCAATCAGCTAGGAGCAATACTTCAAGAAATGTTGGGTAGTTTTGGTGACCACTGACTACCAGTAAGTTGGATTAATCGTCTTGTAGTAAAATCTCAAAGTTGAGAACTAACCACTTGGTATTAAATGAGTTTTCATGCTAACAATCACGATAAACCTAAACATACAATACATATTATATAAAAATAAATCAATGTTATACACAAATTGGTAAACAGACTCCCACTAAATAGCGCACTAACAACAAGGTTCAGCTGGTAAAAGGATAATGTACGCACCATATACCAGTGTATATCCAGTGTATTAGCCCTAGCTCACGTACACTTTCTGTTGTAAGAGTATGTACATGTATACACTTACCACATATGAACCATATGAATAAGAAGACAAGTATTAAGCTTCCACAACAGGTGCCTGCCAGTTCTCTACCAGTTGGTTCTTTAGATTTATCAGCTACAACCAATCATGTCATACCATGTCAAATGTCATGTAAACAGTCAAAAGAGGCTACCATTTAGCCATTCTAAGTTTCAAATTGCTTTCCTTTTCTTTCAAGAAGAGAAGACAATTTCAAACTAAATGTACACATTACTCCATCGTTCAACAATTACACAAGTCACAAACTATACATTTTCCTTTTGAAGTTATCTTCCTTACAAGGACATTAGTAGTTGTAAAGGTGGTAGGCCTACATGTAGCACTTAGTAGTAATAGTCGTACTAGCAGTAGCCAACTATGACTAGTAGCAGTAGTAGCATTGTTATATAGTCACACTTCTTGCAGTACATGTATAAGAAGTCAAGCAATCGATAAGGATAAGACAACTTACTGTCCATTCTAGTCATAAGAGTGCCACAGCAGCTTAAACATAATATAGCAAACAAACCACCAACAATTAGGTAGATCGGTAGAAGTCTTTCAGCTGGACAGTCCATAAAGTATAAAGAGCCTGTCAAATTAAACAGAGGCTGGAATCACTAGATATATATTGCCCTACGACTCATACATGTCTTGGCTAAAATATCATAACATTTGTTTTGTCATCATTTGATTGCGTTTTTCAGAAAGTCTACCAAACATTTTCCAACTAAAAATTAGGAGTTGTCCACTTCTGCTATAAATTAGTGATAGAGTTAAATACAAACTGTGTGTTGAAAATAACATATTTCATTGTTGTTATGAATAGAAACATGCTGCATTAAGTCTTTAGAATCAAATTCAATCAACAGAGAACATTCAATAGAAGAAATTTTATTTAAATCACGATCATTAGGATATGTAGTAAAATGCTAGTTATTTAGATTGTGTCCGCTGAACACATAGTTTACTGGGCTACAACTGCCTCTAAGTTGTTCCAGTGATTTCAGTGGAGTTTAACAGGTCGATATAATACAATGACCTTGACTAGATGTAGGTGATATCATGCATGTACATGTACATTGCAGTAATTGCTGTAATTTACTAATTAGAAGATCATTGACCTACAGTATAGATTTAGTTGTAAGCTTAGAAGCCATCTATAACCTAGTTTAGCCTACCTATAATGTGCTGGTGTCTTTACACCATATTATAATACATTACTTAGTCTGTAACAAGGAGACCAGTTGGTGGCCAAACCTTATCTATTCCCTGTAACGGGTTGAATCAGTATAAAGATTAGAGCATAGATAGGTTGACCTAATTAATATCTCACCAATCACAATCTCAGCTATGGGTATACCCAGACCAACAGCAGTGCAGCATATTCCACAGAGAATAGCATTCACAGTACCAGATACTTTGGACTTGCAGACTTGTGCAACTCCCTGCGTATAATTAGTTAGTCCTCCACCTTCTGCTCTCTTTACTGACAGGGTTTTAAACAGGCTATCATAAGATGGGGGTGGGTCATTGGAGCAGCCTAAAATCAATATTTTGGAAATAAAGAATACCGTAATAAGGCTAATATCTAGTAAGCCTAAAGGATGTAAAACAGGTTAAAATTCTGATCACGTATGCTCGAAAATGTGTAGGTCTAGCTAAGCTTCGTGACTGTCATCAGTGCATATTTCCAATCCACTCTGTAGATATACATGTAGGTATACAAGCTATATAGTTTAAGGCAGGATACCTACGCTGATAGTAAGTTAGTTAGACTATGGTGAGTAGGAAATAGAGGGCAACAGACATAATTGGGAAGTAGATGTAGCCTGTGGACCTGCATGTAAAGACTCACTTACTAATACCACCCTACTGGCATCATCTTTATCATGATAATGGTGAACCTATAACTGCACACTCTATAACTCTTGTGAGAGGAAGGCAATTCAAATCGCGATTAATACAGGTCCATTAACTACATAAAAGTCGAATAATTTCTGTATGATCTCTAAAAATTGTTTAAACCAATTGAAGACACAAATCCAAATCGCTAAAACATGCGACGCATATTAATCATAGAGTGAACAGCCTTGAAGAAAACCATCTCTGAGGTAGAGATAAATGCATTGTTTACTTTTCGCAAATCATGCAATGTTTAACTTTACTTACCCACAGCAGGTTCGGCCGTTTTTGTCTTATCAACCTCAACTCGAACTTCATGGTCATCTGCCATTGGCATCGCCATGCCAGAGAATGAAGATGGGCTTAGTTTCAATTTAATTTTGTCGCTCTACAAGACCAATAAAAAGTTAAAGTAGAACGCCACTTAACTATCCAAACTAGTTGGACTCAGTGACTCGGACTCCCTGTGAGCAAGAAACTGACCTTTGCTTTCAATATATTTTTCACAAGTTAAAGGTCTAATTTCAACACCACCTTCTAATGACGAATCAAATTTCTTCCTTCGATAATGAAAAAGTAATATATAACTTTTGACAACTAAGGTATAATTATAATATTAGGTCATTATATAGGCCCTATTATAGGTCTACGGTATACATGTAGCAAAGACTAAAGTATACGCATAATATTCATATTGGTTTGCTAGTGGAGTGAGTGGTCTAACTGACATGATGTCTACCCAAAGGCATTCTGAGGTGAGGTATCCCATGAATTGGATTTACTATTATTAATTATATCATTATCATTACAAATACATTATCATGCAATGACATGGGTAGGCTATTACATAATTAATGATAACAGGACAAGTAGACTGTAGAAACGACACAGACAGCCATGGGACATTAGTGCAGACATGCCTATACTACACTATAACCATAAATAAATAATACAAACAACATAATTATTTTTTTTCTTTGTTTATTTATTTATTCTCTCTCTATAAGTTGTATATAATATATATTTACTTGTGGCCAATGAGTAAGAAGAGAAGGAGGCTCGTCCACGAAAACCTGTATATATGTTACAATGGGCTTCCGGTGTTCGATGTGCGCCTCGGGTACCTGGTAAAGTCTGAAAAAAAGATGATGAATATTTTTTAAAAAAGTAAAATTCACACATTAACTAAAATTAAAATATAATCAATGTCACTAATTGGTAATAGCCTGGTGAACACATTGACTATAAACACACTACTTATGTCACTGGGATACGAAAGATATAGCCGAGTAAAATCGCCATATTTGAAGAAAATTGCGTATCTCGATATAAAATGACACTTTTTGCAAATACCAACATGATCAACAAAACAAGCAAAAATAACACTAATAGATTTAAGTTTGCTACAGTGAGTGAGCTTGAATTCCAAATTTAAACTTTGCTCCTTCATAGTAAATAAAACGTACAAACACTTAAATCGCGGTTGAAATGAGTCAATTTGTGCAACACGTTTCTCGTACATCAGGACTCCATATACTTAGTCTGTTTTATGGCATATAGTTCAGATACCAGTTCAGTGCATAGGCTAGTTCGTGGGCCCTACAAGATGCCCAAACTAAATGAAAATAGTGCTCAAACTATTGGCTATCTCAATGAACGATTATGTTTATCTCTGCAGAGAAATGATTTTCATTGGATGCTATAACTGTGACGTCATAAGCGCCAAAATGTGCACATGTGCATTGCTTTTATACCTGTTTAGCAATGAAGAAGCGCATCACAATTCAACGGAGTTGTCTACTCGCTTAATGCCAGCGACTCATGCGCTCATATTTTTAAACCGAAGAGCACATCGAACACAAAATTCTCATGGATGAGCCTCCTTCTCTTCTTACTCTTTGTTGTGGTCAACAAGTTATCTTTAACAATTTGCTGTCTGTAAACTTTTAGAAACCCCAATAAATGTAAATAATAATAATAATATTATAAGATAGATAGACCTATACGAAATGAATAATGCTTTCTAATTCTTTCTATCAATTTATGCTGCTCCGCTGAGTACCGAGACTCTTTTAGAACAGGTCGTTTCAACCCATGGAGAAATATCTCTTCTCTAATAAACAGTGACAACTGACATCTGATCCATCATTGTTAGGCTTACACTCCACTGTGACTGCTGTGTCACATAGAACGACTCCATATGACACAGCAGTCAGTCACAGGAGTTAGGTGCAGAAGTGGAGATATTTTAGACTTTATATATGAATTTATCAACCAACATTTCAAATTTCTCCACATTATGTTATATAGAAACAAAGTTTTCAACTTGTTGCATTGTTGAATGGATGGCAATGATGAAAAACGTTGAACAACCATTTGTTGAACACTTATAATATTTGCATGTCAACAACTATGCCAACATGTTGAAGTTGTTGGGTCGATATATTATTTTTTGTTGACTTGTTGGGATGTTGAATTTCAATGAGAGCATATAGAAACAAATCGTGAAAAAGTTGAACTTGTTGGCAATTCACTAGTTAGAATTTGTTGAATAGCCTTTGTTGAACACTTATAATATTTACATGTCAACAACTACGCCAACATGTTGAAGTTGTTGGGTCGATATATTATTTTTTGTTGACTTGTTGGGATGTTGAATTTCAATGATAGCATATAGAAACAAATCGTGAAAAAGTTGAACTTGTTGGCAATTCACTAGTTAGAATTTGTTGAATAGCCTTTGTTGAACAGAAATGGTATTTATATATCAACAACTATGCCAACATGTTGAAGTTGTTGGGGCGATATATTATTTTTTGTTGACTTGTTGGGATGTTGAATTTCAATGATAGCATATAGAAACAAATGGGGAAAAAGTTGAACTTGTTGGCAACTCACTAGTTAGAATTTGTTGAATAGCCTTTGTTGAACAGAAATGGTATTTATATATCAACAACTATGCCAACATGTTGAAGTTGTTGGGTCAATATATTATTTTTTGTTGATTTGTTGGGATGTTGAATTTCAATGATAGCATATAGAAACAAATCGTGAAAAAGTTGAACTTGTTGGCAATTCACTAGTTGGAGTTTGTTGAATAGTCTTTGTTGAACAGAAATGGTATTTATATAATCAACAACTATGCCAACATGTTGAAGTTGTTGGGTCGATATATTATTTTTTGTTGACTTGTTGGGATGTTGAATTTCAATGATAGCATATAGAAACAAATCGTGAAAAAGTTGAACTTGTTGGCAATTCACTAGTTAGAATTTGTTGAATAGCCTTTGTTGAACACTTATAATATTTACATGTCAACAACTATGCCAACATGTTGAAGTTGTTGGGTCGATATATTATTTTTTGTTGACTTGTTGGGATGTTGAATTTCAATGATAGCATATAGAAACAAATCGTGAAAAAGTTGAACTTGTTGGCAATTCACTAGTTGGAGTTTGTTGAATAGCCTTTGTTGAACAGAAATGGTATTTATATATCAACAACTATGCCAACATGTTGAAGTTGTTGGGTCGATATATTATTTTTTGTTGACTTGTTGGGATGTTGAATTTCAATGATAGCATATAGAAACAAATCGTGAAAAAGTTGAACTTGTTGGCAATTCACTAGTTAGAATTTGTTGAATAGCCTTTGTTGAACACTTATAATATTTACATGTCAACAACTATGCCAACATGTTGAAGTTGTTGGGTCGATATATTATTTTTTGTTGACTTGTTGGGATGTTGAATTTCAATGATAGCATATAGAAACAAATCGTGAAAAAGTTGAACTTGTTGGCAATTCACTAGTTAGAATGTGTTGAATAGCCTTTGTTGAACACTTATAATATTTACATGTCAACAACTATGCCAGCATGTTGAAATTGTTGGGTCGATATATTATTTTTTGTTGACTTGTTGGGATGTTGAATTTCAATGATAGCATATAGAAACAAATCGTGAAAAAGTTGAACTTGTTGGCAATTCACTAGTTGGAGTTTGTTGAATAGCCTTTGTTGAACAGAAATGGTATTTATATATCAACAACTATGCCAACATGTTGAAGTTGTTGGGTCGATATATTATTTTTTGTTGACTTGTTGGGATGTTGAATTTCAATGATAGCATATAGAAACAAATCGTGAAAAAGTTGAACTTGTTGGCAATTCACTAGTTAGAATTTGTTGAATAGCCTTTGTTGAACACTTATAATATTTACATGTCAACAACTATGCCAACATGTTGAAGTTGTTGGGTCGATATAATATTTTTTGTTGACTTGTTGGGATGTTGAATTTCAATGATAGCATATAGAAACAAATCGTGAAAAAGTTGAACTTGTTGGCAATTCACTAGTTGGAGTTTGTTGAATAGCCTTTGTTGAACAGAAATGGTATTTATATATCAACAACTATGCCAACATGTTGAAGTTGTTGGGTCGATATATTATTTTTTGTTGACTTGTTGGGATGTTGAATTTCAATGATAACATATAGAAACAAATCGTGAAAAAGTTGAACTTGTTGGCAATTGACTAGTTAGAATTTGTTGAATAGCCTTTGTTGAACACTTATAATATTTACATGTCACCAACTATGCCAACATGTTGAAGTTGTTGGGTCGATATATTATTTTTTGTTGACTTGTTGGGATGTTGAATTTCAATGATAGCATATAGAAACAAATCGTGAAAAAGTTGAACTTGTTGGCAATTCACTAGTTAGAATTTGTTGAATAGCCTTTGTTGAACAGAAATGGTATTTATATATCAACAACTATGCCAACATGTTGAAGTTGTTGGGGCGATATATCATTTTTTGTTGACTTGTTGGGATGTTGAATTTCAATGATAGCATATAGAAACAAATCGTGAAAAAGTTGAACTTGTTGGCAACTCACTAGTTAGAATTTGTTGAATAGCCTTTGTTGAACACTTATAATATTTACATGTCAACAACTATGCCAACATGTTGAAGTTGTTGGGTCGATATATTGATTTTTGTTGACTTGTTGGGATGTTGAATTTCAATGATAGCATATAGAAACAAATCGTGAAAAAGTTGAACTTGTTGGCAATTCAGTAGTTGGAGTTTGTTGAATAGCCTTTGTTGAACAGAAATAGTATTTATATATCAACAACTATGCCAACATGTTGAAGTTGTTGGGTCGATATATTATTTTTTGTTGACTTGTTGGGATGTTGAATTTCAATGATAGCATATAGAAACAAATCGTGAAAAAGTTGAACTTGTTGGCAATTCACTAGTTAGAATTTGTTGAATAGCCTTTGTTGAACACTTATAATATTAACATGTCAACAATTATGCCAACATGTTGAAGTTGTTGGGTCGATATATTATTTTTTGTTGACTTGTTGGGATGTTGAATTTCAATGATAGCATATAGAAACAAATCGTGAAAAAGTTGAACTTGTTGGCAATTCACTAGTTAGAATTTGTTGAATAGCCTTTGTTGAACAGAAATGGTATTTAAATATCAACAACTATGCCAACATGTTGAAGTTGTTGGGGCGATATATTATTTTTTGTTGACTTGTTGGGATGTTGAATTTCAATGATAGCATATAGAAACAAATCGTGAAAAAGTTGAACTTGTTGGCAACTCACTAGTTAGAATTTGTTGAATAGCCTTTGTTGAACACTTATAATATTTACATGTCAACAACTATGCCAACATGTTGAAGTTGTTGGGTCGATATATTATTTTTTGTTGACTTGTTGGGATGTTGAATTTCAATGATAGCATATAGAAACAAATCGTGAAAAAGTTGAACTTGTTGGCAATTCACTAGTTAGAATTTGTTGAATAGCCTTTGTTGAACAGAAATGGTATTTATATATCAACAACTATGCCAACATGTTGAAGTTGTTGGGGCGATATATTATTTTTTGTTGACTTGTTGGGATGTTGAATTTCAATGATAGCATATAGAAACAAATCGTGAAAAAGTTGAACTTGTTGGCAACTCACTAGTTAGAATTTGTTGAATAGCCTTTGTTGAACACTTATAATATTTACATGTCAACAACTATGCCAACATGTTGAAGTTGTTGGGTCGATATATTATTTTTTGTTGACTTGTTGGGATGTTGAATTTCAATGATAGCATATAGAAACAAATCGTGAAAAAGTTGAACTTGTTGGCAATTCACTAGTTGGAGTTTGTTGAATAGCCTTTGTTGAACAGAAATGGTATTTATATATCAACAACTATGCCAACATGTTGAAGTTGTTGGGTCGATATTTTATTTTTTGTTGACTTGTTGGGATGTTGAATTTCAATGATAGCATATAGAAACAAATCGTGAAAAAGTTGAACTTGTTGGCAATTCACTAGTTAGAATTTGTTGAATAGCCTTTGTTGAACACTTATAATATTCACATGTCAACAACTATGCCAACATGTTGAAGTTGTTGGGTCGATATATTATTTTTGAATTGCCAACAAGTTCAACTTTTTCATGATTTGTTTCTATATGCTATCATTGAAATTCAACATCCCAACAAGTCAACAAAAAATAATACATCGACCCAACAACTTCAACATGTTGGCATAGTTGTTGATATATAAATATTATTAGTGTTCAACAAAGGCTATTCAACAAACTCTAACTAGTGAATTGCCAACAAGTTCAACTTTTTCATGATTTGTTTCTATATGCTATCATTGAAATTCAACATCCCAACAACTCAACAAATAATAATATAACGACCCAACATCTTCAACATGTTGGCACAGTTGTTGATATATAAATACTATTAGTGTTCAACAAACGACTATTCAACAAACTCTAACTAGTAAATTGCCAACAAGTTTAACTTTTTCATGATTTGTTTCTATATGCTATCATTGAAATTCAACATCCCAACAAGTCAACAAAAAATAATATATCGACCCAACATCTTCAACATGTTGGCATTATTGTTGATATATAAATAATATTAGCGTTCAACAAACAGCTATTCAACAAACTCTAACTAGTAAATTGCCAACAAGTTTAACTTTTTCATGATTTGTTTCTATATGCTATCATTGAAATTCAACATCCCAACAAGTCAACAAAAAATAATATATCGACCCAACATCTTCAACATGTTGGCATTATTGTTGATATATAAACACTATTAGTGTTCAACAAACGACTATTCAACAAACTCTAACTAGTAAATTGCCAACAAGTTCAACTTTTTCATGGTTCGTTTCTATATGCTATCATTGAAATTCAACATCCTAACAAGTCAACAAAAAATAATGTATCGAATCAACATCTTCAACATGTTGGCATAATTGTTGATATATAAATATTATTAGTGTTCAACAAAGACTATTCAACAAACCCCTAACTAGTGAATTGCCAACAAGTTCAACTTTTTCACGATTTGTTTCTATATGCTATCATTGAAATTCAACATCTCAACATGTTGGCATAGTTGTTGATATATAAATATTATTAGTGTTCAACAAAGACTATTCAACAAACCCCTAACTAGTGAATTGCCAACAAGTTCAACTTTTTCACGATTTGTTTCTATATGCTATGTCATTGAAATTCAACATCTCAACATGTTGGCATAGTTGTTGATATATAAATATTATAAGTGTTCAACAAAGGCTATTCAACAAATTCTAACTAGTGAATTGCCAACAAGTTCAACTTTTTCACGATTTGTTTCTATATGCTATCATTGAAATTCAACATCCCAACAAGTCAACAAAAAATAATATATCGACCCAACAACTTCAACATGTTGGCATTATTGTTGATATATAAATAATATTAGCGTTCAACAAACAGCTATTCAACAAACTCTAACTAGTAAATTGCCAACAAGTTTAACTTTTTCATGATTTGTTTCTATATGCTATCATTGAAATTCAACATCCCAACAAGTCAACAAAAAATAATATATCGACCCAACATCTTCAACATGTTGGCATTATTGTTGATATATAAACACTATTAGTGTTCAACAAACGACTATTCAACAAACTCTAACTAGTAAATTGCCAACAAGTTCAACTTTTTCATGGTTCGTTTCTATATGCTATCATTGAAATTCAACATCCTAACAAGTCAACAAAAAATAATGTATCGAATCAACATCTTCAACATGTTGGCATAATTGTTGATATATAAATATTATTAGTGTTCAACAAAGACTATTCAACAAACCCCTAACTAGTGAATTGCCAACAAGTTCAACTTTTTCACGATTTGTTTCTATATGCTATCATTGAAATTCAACATCTCAACATGTTGGCATAGTTGTTGATATATAAATATTATTAGTGTTCAACAAAGACTATTCAACAAACCCCTAACTAGTGAATTGCCAACAAGTTCAACTTTTTCACGATTTGTTTCTATATGCTATCATTGAAATTCAACATCTCAACATGTTGGCATAGTTGTTGATATATAAATATTATTAGTGTTCAACAAAGGCTATTCAACAAATTCTAACTAGTGAATTGCCAACAAGTTCAACTTTTTCACGATTTGTTTCTATATGCTATCATTGAAATTCAACATCCCAACAAGTCAACAAAAAATAATATATCGACCCAACAAATTCAACATGTTGGCATAGTTGTTGACATGTAAATATTATAAGTGTTCAACAAAGGCTATTCAACAAATTCTAACTAGTGAATTGCCAACAAGTTCAACGATTTCACGATTTGTTTCTATATGCTATCATTGAAATTCAACATCCCAACAAGTCAACAAAAAATAATATTATGTCGACCCAACAACTTCAACATGTTGGCATAGTTGTTGACATGTAAATATTATAAGTGTTCAACAAAGGCTATTCAACAAATTCTAACTAGTGAATTGCCAACAAGTTCAACATTTTGACAATTTGTTTCTATACGCTATCATTAAAATTCAACATCCCAACAAGTCAACAAAAAATAATATATCGACCCAACAACTTCAACTTGTTGGCATAGTTGTTGACATGTAAATATTATAAGTGTTCAACAAAGGCTATTCAACAAATTCTAACTAGTGAATTGCCAACAAGTTCAACTTTTTCACGATTTGTTTCTATATGCTATCATTGAAAGTCAACATCCCAACAAGTCAACAAAAAATAATATATCAACCCAACAACTTCAACATGTTGGCATAGTTGTTGACATGTAAATATTATAAGTGTTCAACAAAGGCTATTCAACAAATTCTAACTAGTGAATTGTCAACAAGTTCAACTTTTTCATGATTTGTTTCTATATGCTATCATTGAAATTCAACATCCCAACAAGTCAACAAAAAATAATATTATGTCGACCCAACAACTTCAACATGTTGGCATAGTTGTTGATATATAAATATTATTAGTGTTCAACAAAGGCTATTCAACAAACTCTAACTAGTGAATTGCCAACAAGTTCAACTTTTTCATGATTTGTTTCTATATGCTATCATTGAAATTCAACATCCCAACAACTCAACAAATAATAATATAACGACCCAACATCTTCAACATGTTGGCATAGTTGTTGATATATAAATACTATTAGTGTTCAACAAACGACTATTCAACAAACTCTAACTAGTAAATTGCCAACAAGTTTAACTTTTTCATGATTTGTTTCTATATGCTATCATTGAAATTCAACATCCCAACAAGTCAACAAAAAATAATATATCGACCCAACATCTTCAACATGTTGGCATTATTGTTGATATATAAATAATATTAGCGTTCAACAAACAGCTATTCAACAAACTCTAACTAGTAAATTGCCAACAAGTTTAACTTTTTCATGATTTGTTTCTATATGCTATCATTGAAATTCAACATCCCAACAAGTCAACAAAAAATAATATATCGACCCAACATCTTCAACATGTTGGCATTATTGTTGATATATAAACACTATTAGTGTTCAACAAACGACTATTCAACAAACTCTAACTAGTAAATTGCCAACAAGTTCAACTTTTTCATGGTTCGTTTCTATATGCTATCATTGAAATTCAACATCCTAACAAGTCAACAAAAAATAATGTATCGAATCAACATCTTCAACATGTTGGCATAATTGTTGATATATAAATATTATTAGTGTTCAACAAAGACTATTCAACAAACCCCTAACTAGTGAATTGCCAACAAGTTCAACTTTTTCACGATTTGTTTCTATATGCTATCATTGAAATTCAACATCTCAACATGTTGGCATAGTTGTTGATATATAAATATTATTAGTGTTCAACAAAGACTATTCAACAAACCCCTAACTAGTGAATTGCCAACAAGTTCAACTTTTTCACGATTTGTTTCTATATGCTATCATTGAAATTCAACATCCCAACAAGTCAACAAAAAATAATATATCGACCCAACAACTTCAACATGTTGGCATAGTTGTTGACATGTAAATATTATACGTGTTCAACAAAGGCTATTCAACAAATTCTAACTAGTGAATTGCCAACAAGTTCAACTTTTTGACAAATTGTTTCTATACGCTATCATCAAAATTCAACATCCCAACAAGTCAACAAAAAATAATATATCGACCCAACAACTTCAACATGTTGGCATAGTTGTTGACATGTAAATATTATAAGTGTTCAACAAAGGCTATTCAACAAATTCTAACTAGTGAATTGCCAACAAGTTCAACTTTTTCACGATTTGTTTCTATATGCTATCATTGAAATTCAACATCTCAACAAGTCAACAAATATAGCCGCTGCCAGCCCAACAATTTCCCACCAGCTTTCAACTTCCTATGGGGTGTAGAAATTTTGGACTCACTACTCTTCAACAACGTTTCGTAACTCTTCTACAACTTTCGCAACTGTTTCGTAAACTTCCAAATTTCTCCACTTCTGCACCTAATTGAGTCACAGTCAACAGTGTATGCCTAACGCATAAAAACACTGCATTCACACTCTGACTCTGCAGATATTACAATTCAAAATATTAATATTTATATCAATTAGAATTAATATTATCAAGGAGTAAGTTCTTACTCCTTGATATTATATTGAATTTCAGATTTCAATCTGAATGAATTATTTCAATTATTTCAAGTTGCTGTTAACAAATGTTGTCTGTAGACTATTAGAAAACCTCGATAAATGTAAATGTAAATGTAAAATATGTAATATTATATTACGTACTTTATATTTATATTAAATATAAAATATATTTTATTTTCATTTTGATTTTGTCGCCCTGTGGTAGCTTGCTACATGTTTTAATTTGATTAAATTTGCATTGAGAGCTATTGGTATAGCGAATGCCTCAATATAGCCCTAAAACGTATTGCTTTATGAGAGATCAATGTTATAGTTTAAGCCAAGCTGCTGCAGGCTTATACAGGCTTATACATCTAGAACACCCATAGGCGAGCGGATGTTTAGAGGCAATAACTGTTTTTGCAGGGTTGTCTGCTCTTTGAATTTCAAGGAGTAGACAACTTTGGAATAAGAAAAAACTTATTTGACATTACGTCTTGTGCTGCAAATAGCCTAGGTTTACCATTGTTCCTTATTTATTTATTATTGTCTATTATTGTGGTTATTAGTGTACATTTGTATGTGCATTCAAAGATTAAAAGTAGCAACTGGTGGCACAGCATTTGCATATAAGCATATTGGTTATTTCAATTATTTGTAATTATTTTTTATTGCAATTACATCACTACAGTTGTGGATGACCAAAGTGCTGACAATCATTTTGCTATGTTTATTGTCTAATGCTAACTGCATGTGCATATTTGTTGATAGCATGCACATGATAACCACAGTGCCAGCCAGGCTTGCCAAGTTCCACTGATGAAAATCAGGGAGATTCAGCATTTGGATGGGGGTGTCCACTTTGGGTGGGGTACCAAAATTTGAGTTGAAAATCGGAGAGTCTCCTGCGAAATCAGAGAGAATTGGTAAAAAGCCAGGTGCCAGCACTGCTCATATTAATATGTTAATGTATTCATGTGTTAGATGATTAGTTAGTTTTATTGAAGAGGTTATGTGAGTTTTTCTCTAGGTGTGGTCAGTAGATTTATATAGATATCCATAGAGTGAATGAACCTTGCTATAAAATACTATACATGTATATACACTGTACATGTACATGTAGGTGCATACACAAACTACAGTACATGACAAAATATATAAATTATTTATTATGTACGTAGCAGAACATGTTTAACCATGATAGTTCTACATGTAGTTAATACACTATTTACTGTGCTTTATTTGACTTCTGTTATTATACATGCGTGTGATTAGTAATACATGTGTAGACACTTGTCCAATAAGTTACTTTAGAATTTCATGGATATGGCACCAGAATCGATAATAAAATTACTATATACATTTGACCTTTGTTTGTCTTACAACATTAGTTTATTTTTTACACCTGCAGTTAAACACTGCATGAACAAAGAGATAATATTATTAAATGTTTCTATTTTTATGTCACAGAATATTAATTCTAAATTTATATTATTTCTACTAAAAAAGCAAGGTTACAATGTCAGCTATAGCTGTTTTAACTGGTTAATTAACATTTATGATGTGCATTCTATTACAGAAATTGTGACAATATTGTTCTCTACACATGCTAGACATCCCTAACCAAGGGGACACTGATTTCTCAACTCAAATTCTGGTGCCCCATCTGAAGTGGACACCTTCGAACCGCAATCAGGGAGGCGCAGTATTTAATGCTGCACCTCCTGTATTTTCACCAGTGGGGCTTGACAAGCCTCAAGGCTAATAAAGAAAACCTTTGCATGCAATTATTCCAAATATTGTTTATATAAACTTGTCACAATCAAAAGAATATAATTATAAAATCACTCAAGGAAAAACCTGTATATAAAACTAAATTATTCATGCAGGATAGAAAAATATTGAGTATGAGGATTAGAGCTAAACGCTTGGCAATAGAGTCAGACAGAGGCAACTCTTACAGTTACTACCCCTATAATAGTAAAGGTAGATAACTCCTACAGTTACAAGCAGATAACTCCAATTTGCAGCAGGAGTACTACGGCAAGGAGAATCCATCTGATGAGGAGGTCTGCGTAGGCGAATTCATACGCTGTCTTCTTACAGTAGAAGTTCTGGCTACTAAACTGCTCGTCAAATGTGAAACATCCATCAGTGCTATTAGTGGTAGGGGTCAAAATGTCAGTGTCGCATTTTTTCAATTTAAACACCCATACACTTCCTGTCAAATAAAAAACACCATGGACTTAAATGACCTGTGATCAGGGACATACTTTAGTAGATTTGTGAGAAACACCACATTTGTTTGCAAACAACACGAGCAGCAGGCGTACAAAGTTTCCCTGATTCCGCAGAGGATCCCTTGATCTTCAACTCAAAATTTAGTACCCCAAGGCCAAAAATGGATATACCCCAATCCAAATGCTGAATCTCCCTGATTTTCACCAGTGGAACTTGGCAAGCCTGCTGAGTAGCTGTAACAGGGGCATGAATATTGAATATGGAAGTAGTAGGAATGGTCCTGTTGATATCCATGAGCTATGGTCATCTGTCAATTATTCACAGAAAGTTAAACTTGTCCTCTCTCTTTGATTAGAAAAGGAGGACAACTTTAAGGTTAAAACTAATGGTATAGCAGCTGTGTATACTATGTACATGTACATGTATGATTGCAGGTACACTATTACTTCAACGATTCTAGAATATGCCATTTGATGGAAGTTTTATGCAAAACAATATACTCTTATTGAACAATGTCCCCTCTAATGCTTATATTGATTGTGTTATCCGTTTGCAGTAAACATGTTCCCTGTAGGTGCTAGCTGGTGCTAGCAGAGACTTACCACAGATAAGCCATGCGAACATAAAGATAGATACTATAATTCCACAGATATCTACACCACGGCCACTGTCCTCATCACTCGCTACAAACAAATAAAATTACTTTATTCAATAATTCTACTATCAACAAACAGTCTGCCAACTGATAGTATAATGATTTCCTGCTGTATCTGTCTCAGCATCCACGCTTGAGAATTCATGATCATAGGTTTTAGATCTGAAAAAACAATGATGGATTGCATATTCAAGTTGTATTTAAATTAGTTTTAATTAAAACACAACTAACAACATCATTTGCAGCTCAAATAAAGAGGATGGAGTAACTTCTGACTCTACTAGTTTGTGTACCAGAGTTCTGGGTTGTACAGTCCATGGGCATATGTAACTCTATGGTAGGAGTTTGAGAAGTGCCGCTCCGGGCATCATGCAGCTTTTTAAAATTTCTGTTCTGCTTTAAAATGTCTGCTGGAATCAAGCGAAACAAGCTGAAACAGCTGTGTTGAAACTCAGGCATGCAAATATCTGGGGGCAAAATTTGCAGTCATCTGCCAAGTTATTGGTTAGTAGAGCATTTACAAAAAATCACCTCCCACAATATGCATCATTCAGTCTAGAGTGAACGTTCGTTTCTTTTGACATACTTCTGTCTGAAGCCAACTAACAATATTTCCAACATGACAGGTAAGCTAATAGACATGTAGAATACAAGCATACAAAGTATGTGGGCACCTGTGAGCATTCATGGATGTTGTATGCGGTACATGTACAGTATGTATGAAAACACTTCATGCTAGAGGATTTTCAGGTCAAAAATGATGCACAGGATAGATAAGGTATCAAATTTAAGGAATTGTGAATAATTTGGAGTTGCTCTCCCATTGTTATCTGTTGGCCGTGAAAAACGAGCTTCTGTTGGAATTGAACCCGAGACTACCTGCACTCACGTCTTGCTGCTATCTAACTGAGCTACTGCAGACCATCGCTCACGGAGATAATAATTATGATGTTATTATCATACAAGCAGAACCATTATAATACGCATGAGTTAGCATGATACACTATATGCTTGCTCATGGTATTTTGTCCACGGGTTATAAACTCTCAGTTTGAGGTGTGCAAGGTATTTGTATGTACATGTATTTCATTATGCTAATTGTATATATTATACTTGGTCATACTGTATTAGGGGGTTTGATAGTGGACAGATACATGTAAATATATCTGTACAAGTGCATGGATGTTGGTTGTGGGTGTAGTTTCAGTTCTTAGGGTCTAATAATGCACAAAACCACTACATAATGCAGCAATAAGGTTAAAACATTCACCTTGCCTCTCAGCCTATTATGCAAACAAATAACACACGCAAAAGTATTCATATTTATGACAGACTATTTTGTATAGATTCTATGAGCAAGATTGTCCGAACCACCACAATTTGTACTTGAGTGCTGTGTATAATCTCAGGATCATTTGAATGAGCTGTCGCCTAGTGTGACAGATCCACCTACATGTACAGTGCGATATACATTATTCACCTAGAAGTACATGGCATCAATTTAGGGGTATTTTGCAAGTAAAATATTCAGCGCTGAAAATCTACTATTGTAGCAATGGAACACAGAGTGCACATTAATTGTATGTCATCAACAAGCTTCACCCAAGTTTCACAAGATTTTTCTGAAATGTCCGTTAACTATAATATATATACATGTACTACAATCTGTTGACTAGATATTACAATTTTCTTTCAAAACAATGTGCCTCACTGTTATGTTATCTTTACATGTAAATCTAGCAGTAGCTTGAAGTCCATGTTTTGCAGTGGTTGCAATTTGGGGTAAACAGATGCAAACAATGAAACTTCTTTACCAGCTAGAATTGTAACATAGAATGAGCTAAGGCTAACTTGTTATTATTCTATTGCTGAGCATCTACTAGTTAGGATGGTAGACAATAGCAGCTGCTACAATGACCATCCTATACTTATTGCAGTCTAATACACATAGGGGGTCAAAGGGCACATAGAGGAATGCAGAATTTGATGAGTGTGGTTAGCAGTAATAATTATTCTAAAAAACTGACTCACTGCCTGCTGGCTGTATAATAGAAACCCACTGGATTAAATAGAGTCCTTACACTTGTACTACACTACACTGCACTACAACACTACACTACACTACAGCGCTACGCAACGCAACGCTACACTACACTAATAACACTACCCTACACTGCACCGCGCTGCGCCGCTCCGCACCACACTGCAATGCACTGCACTGCACTGCACTGCACTGCACTGCACTGCACTGCGCTACAAATCACTATAACACATCTGTGAACGTACTTGGACATGTAATGAGCAGTTATGCCAGCATTATGTACAATACCAATATTATAGATGTACCATATAATATGCCTACATGGAGTTTGATGTTAATTATTTACATGTTTTCATGTAGTTTATAACTTGGTGTTTAATAATATTCAGAATCATCTTGAATATGTAATAAAGTAATATATAGAAAGGTTAGACCTAATTTTATTTCTCATATTTTAATACTAATCCTCGCATTGTCATCAGAGGAAAAAACATTGAATATAATTCAGACCTGCAATTTCAACCAGATTCTGCTATGGTGCATATAGTAAAATTGAATATATACAAGTATGTACAAATGAATTTTGCATGCATATACTGTGCCTGTAGGCTACATTCCACACTAGTAATCATTAATCCAATAACGTTTTGTAGTACATGCAAGTCGTGTTGACATCAAGTCTCTGTCTCTCTCTCTCTTGACCAGGTACAAACAGTATCCACTACGTAGGTATTTTACTGTAGAATTGGATCAGTTGCATGTATGTGCAATGTACAGCTAGGTATGGCTATTACAGTCAGTAATGCGGCCAATTATGATCTCCATCTAGGACTGTGTAGCTGATGGTGTTCAAGTTAATTTTTTCACTCAGTATTAGAATGAGTCTGTAAAAAAATAAACATCGCAATACTGTAGAACAAGATAAACACATTGCACTAGAAAAGAAGCATGCATTTACGATGAATATAAAAAATAAAGTGATAAGTGATAAGTTGGGAGGCTCACTAACATATAGGCCTACATGCAACATTTGGTCTTGTAGATAAACTTGCCACTAGACTCGGCATAGTAGCTTACATTTAAAAACTAAAAAGACGAATTCTTGAGGTAAACAAGCTTTTGAAGTAATTGAAGCAAGAATGAGTTTACAAGTTGCTTAGCCTAAACTGGGTATCTATTATACAATATGAACAAATCTCTCATGACAATTACACACTGTAGATCTGCTGTTGAACAAACGATGTGATTCCATGTGAGTTTTTGGTGTAATTAAGATGAAAAGCACATATCATACATATTATAGTTTAACTTTTGGTGGTAAAAATAAAACAAAATACAATTACACAACTAGAATTAACCATGCAAGATTCTCTGCTTGACATTTAATTAGTAGTTACAACCAACTCAAGTATAAGTATGTACTTGTATGTCCTGCTACGTTGACATGGCTAAGTGTTTAACAAGATGTGAAGTAAGGATAATAATACTATGTGTACCAATATATTGGTACACATAGTATATTGGTACACATAGTATTATTACATTTCCTTCAGAAGTAATACGTTGTCTATTATACTGTATTTATACAACATGTGCATCACATTATAATATGTATACGTGTATATTACAATGTAATATAAATGTATATTACAATGTAATATAAATGTATATTACAATGTAATATAAATGTATATTACAATGTAATATAAATGTATATTACAATGTAATATAATTTAATGTATATTACAATGTAATATAGGCTACATGTAGTACGGTACGTATATAACACGATGGAACAAATAAATGTAAGTAACATGATGCATAATATACAATATCGTACATAAACACGTAGAAAACTACCATGCAGTGATGTGCCGCCTATGCTACATGACTGATACATGGCTTGTACATTTGTTTTGTACACGCTGGAATATGCAGTAATCGTGACAAAAGCTGAATTAAATGACTAATGCCATAATGAAATACTGTTGAGTTCATCATTGTAATTTGTAAGCAGTCTAAGCAAAACTGTTGTAACCACTATATGAAATAAGTAACTCATCTTACCTTATAGACATCAGGCCCACTATCACAATTACTTCATCCATGCAGTGTTAGCACTGCTGAATCTAGCTGTCTTTGTTTGCTGTAGGATGCAGTCAGTGATATGTAGAGCTTGGGTCAGAGGTTGATATTTGTGTAACAGCTGAGTTGTTTATTAATGTAACCACAAAGAGATAAGGATGTAAACTGTGCCAAGTGTATGAATAAACAATGCGCCTGGTTTTGGCAGAAAATTTGTTATTGTGCTATTATTCTGCACCTCAGTAATAATATTATAAAAAGTGGTTGCTGACATTTGGGGTAATACAGTGGATTTTGCCTCTATTGGAGGCTGAAAGCTGAAATGTGTTGCAGTATTCTGACAATGTAACTCTGCAAATGAGAAGTGATTTTATGGATAAGGTATAAGCATTGCATAGACACCCTTGATAAGATAAATATCCAATGTTCATGCTCCATAATATTACATGTACTCCAGCAGTAGCATGGTACTAATCTTCTAGCTATAACTAACCTATCTGGATTAGCTTACCATGATTAATACATATAAACAATATATTAGACATAACTTTGTAGAGCACAAAATTCTGCACTTATTGATAATTATACATTGGTAACATAGCATGAAAACTGATGCTGCAAGCCACTGTAAAAGCCACAAGCAGAATGAAGGGCATTCATATAAATTCACACATAGCTGTAAATGCAATGCAGAATGTACAATGTACATGTGTATCCCACTGACTGTTTGTCTACAATGTATACGCTGTACACCAGCACTGGACGTACATGCACATGTACTTCATAATAATATATGCAGTAACACATTGGGTGCTAGGTTGGAGCAGAGCCATTTCAATGGCTCCGGGTTGGAGTACAGCTTTATGTTATTGTTGCCTTGTGTCATCTTCCATAGCTTATTATTTGTGGCATTTAGCCAACATAATAACCTACTGTGATTGGCTAGTTGCTCCAGCTAACTTTGTTGGCGCGAAGCTTCAATGGATGAATGAACTCAATGCAGTGCCCAGCCGCATAGCCTACTATATTATATAAGGAACATTTCATTGTAGATCCAGTGCACTTCCAGCCAAATTGAGAGAAAACTATAAGTTTTATTGCAAAAACTATTTTTGTGTCTTACACAGTAATACAATGGTTAGAGATTAAAGTAAGTTGTGTAAAGATGGGACAATTTTGACCAGTGCTAGGCTGGCTGGAATGGACCCTCTATAATGTTACATTCTTCCCAAAAAATAGACAAAATGCCCGATAATTCAATAATGATGGTTTAAGGAAAAAATCTGAGAAAATCCTCCGGAAGATCTTTTTAAGAGCTATAAAATGGTGTCTATAGCAACTCTCTAGCACTTTTCAAAT
This sequence comes from Bugulina stolonifera, assembly GCA_935421135.1. Taxonomy (NCBI): domain Eukaryota; kingdom Metazoa; phylum Bryozoa; class Gymnolaemata; order Cheilostomatida; family Bugulidae; genus Bugulina; species Bugulina stolonifera. The sequence goes on from OW285196.1 coordinate 9,947,168, forward strand.
TTTCTAGAACGTCGGGACAAATTTTGCACTTTTTTCGTCATTTTTGGCCTTAAAACGTTTTTGACGCTTTAAGGAAAAAATCTAAAAAAATCCTCCGGAGCGTCTTGTAAAGAGCTATCTAATGGTGTTTACATCAAGTTTCTAGCACCAGCCAAACTGGTTTAATGAACGGGACAAGTTTTATATAAGCCACAATGAAAGGGCAATTTCCTAAAAGTGATACCTTATCTACACTGTGTGCTCTTCCAAATTATGCTCTTTATTCAGAAGGTTTGCCCATCCTTGCTCTATTGTGTAAGTTATAAATCTACTGCAGAGCAAAATCTCAGTCTAAACATACTCCCGGATCTTTAATATTGCACACTGGGAAACATTGCACAATCGTTGTAGCCCGAGTTCCTAGCTTAAAACTTATTCATACACCTTTTGAGTTTGTGAAGATTTGTTCAAGCAACCATAAAATATCCTAATATATTTGATTACATATTGTTCCGCCTATTCCATACTCAGGTTTCTGAGTGTGAATATGATCGTGTTTTTAATTTAGCTTGATCCGTTTACATAGCCTGGGTTTCAACCACTCCAATTGAATGTACATATACGCTAGACTCAAGCTGGCAAATCACAAAAATTAACTCAAGTTGTATAACTGATAAGATTTAGTAACTAAATGTCTATCTACAATACAATAGAACTTGGAACCCAGGCTACCAATCATCCTATGTAACCATACAGACATACAGATGATACTGGCAAACTAGGCTTTCCACTGACTCACAGTTCAAATGAAGATAAACATAATATTTTATTGATAATAACTAATTACCATGATCATACCTACATGTACATGTATATAACATATAAACAAGGCTACATAATTAGTGCAAGCTTACATAAATGGGGTTATCAGTTCAGGGGTCTATGCCCGCCCACCCGCCTGCAATATATTAACATCCTTGATCCTCAGTGTAGGTATTGTAATAGATATGAAGGGAGACATGACCCTAATATACAGAATGTGTTGTACATATTGCGGATGTTATACCTACGATCACTGATGTATAATGTATATGTATAATGCAGAATAATTATTATACATGTATTACAGGTACATGTATTTTAACCTGCTGTGCTATGAATTATATTAGATCTAATAGTTTCAAAGAAGTCAGTGTGAAAGCAGCCTTTGTTCCATACCATTAGATAACAATTAGGGTCTTGCACTCTACTTACAGCCTGCATATTGAGCTAGTAGACAGAAATTATAAAGTATGACATAATCATACATTATATACTTCTGATTGATATCTTGCTAAGTTAGTGAAATGAAAAGGTCATTAAACTTAACTCATTAGTCAGTTTAGAATTAATCTGCCAAATGCCTTTGTATCTGATTCTACTTGAAATCTACTAGTCTAGACATTTACTCTAGCTCATTTGTTCACCAATTGCATCCATTGACAGTGTTTATATAATTATAGCATAAACCTGGATGTAGGAACCAAACACACTTCGATAGACAGATACTAATGCGAGTATAACAGATAAATCACAGTTCTTACTAACTTTTTTAAAAATAAACAAAAAATACGCTGCAAGCAGCTCTGTAAAACTTCCTCATCATACTCTTGCCAAGGAGTATGAGCAAATATTCCGAACAAACCTGGTCACGTCTGCTCAAAATCCTGGACAAGTACGAGAATTCCTGGACATAGTTTTGGTGTGCATTACTTGAATAAAAATTATCTCCACAAAGTATTAAATTATCCATTTTAGTGCTATCAAAATATTTTAGGCTTTTAAAATATTTTCTTCAATGCAAATAACTTTTTATAGGTCGTATCTTGTTTTATGAGGCTTGGTGACCTTGGTAACCATAGATGAAACTGTCAGAAGGGCTAGAACATTAGTATAGACTGAGTAAGACACAACCAAGGGGTGTCTGGACAAAACCTGGACACTTGGCAAGTATACCACCAATGTCTATCTTGCATTACATACAACAAATAATTAAATTAACACCTACAGGATAAAAGACATACTAGATTGGTAGTATATCTTTTACCTGATGAATGTGATATTTTATATTCCAGTGATTTTAACTGAAACACTTTATAACATGAAAGTAATAGTAATAAAAAACATAACATACTGAGATCCTATCCAACATTAAAATATCAGGTATATGACTGCCAAATTGCACTCTCAAGTTGTCCAATCTAATCCAGTAGTGGTGAAATTTGGATAGCCTTAGTTCCTTGTTAGTGGTTGAGGTAAATGCTGTTACCAAATAAAATGTAGAGATGACAACTTGGCAAAGAACACAAGCTATCTAAAATTTCTCCACTCCTGCATTCAATTTGTATAGTTATAGAGAAGGCAAACTACAATGTATATTGCATGTACAATTATAGGCTGAGCGCGTGTAGGCCACAACTATAGAAAAGTATTCTACCACACTAAACGAGCAACTTGTTGACATCACAGCACATTAAGAACATACATCGTGTATAAACATTGTACCAATTCATACTGAGCAGTGAAGTGCGCAAGTGAAATTCTATGGCGCGACTTGAGCATTCTCAAAATATGTGTATTGGTTTTTAGAAACTGAATGCAAGTAAATAGGACACCTTGTCAACATGTTGACAACCAAATCAATTAATCTACATACAGTAGTATGTTACAACTAATAGCGACCTTAAATACTGTCATTGCAAATTGGTGATACATGATTGATATGTAAACGGGAATTTTTCATGTTTCTCTTCAGGAAATTAATCCATTGCAAACTGTTTAATCACGCGTATAAAATCATAATTTCATAAGATAATATCATTATGCATTCCCACACATCTGTCAACTCAATTCATATTCAGGAAATATAGAATGATTCTGACTTATTCTCCCCATAGCACAACCAGCAGTGCTGATTTGTTTGTGGCACAGCAGGCTAGCTTAGCTTATACACATACAGACACATCATTATATTTCCAGGTAAAGATTTTAAACTTACATCGTGTTTTAATTTTCAATCCGTCACAACTACCACCGGTAAGTGCAAACACGCCTGAGACGATGAGGAATATCGGTAGAAGTCTTTGGACCGGACAGTTATGGAGGTACATAGACCCTGAAACATCGTACAATATTATACATTCTACAGAGTTAATTTAGCCAAAAGTAAATGCTGTCACAATTCGACATATCCGGTTGATTCTGAAGAATCCAGTTGACAAACTATTCAGGTTTAGTTCTTATAAAATCATTGTGTAACAAAATTCATTGTTTAGCCCACACACAAAATATGTACTAACAGGATAGAAAACAATGCACACCTATGCTTGCATACTATTGTTGTAAGGATAGTGTTTCATTTTGGTATATTATGGTAGAGTGCATATGATTTGATTGCGTTGCTAATGGTAGTGTGCACCGGAATATTGAGATACAAGTACATGTACACTGTAGGTGTAAGTTTATAACATTGGAAATACTAGATCTAATTGTTGAACTTGTCAGAGGGAAGTTATTTCCTTCAGTATATAATGTATATACGTGATGACAGCCAAACTCTAAGCCCTTCGCCAAATAATATAATATGTTAATCTTATCTAATACAAACTTCCTTCACATTGTGTATTGTGTTGTATCAATGTAGGTTACTAAAGTAATATTACTCTCATCTCTCAACTTGATATGCAAGCCAGCAAACATTTTGGTCTAACAACTTTGATTGAATGAGCAAATGAGTAAATGTGCATGTACATGTACATGTGCATGTACATTTCACGTCCACCAGATGGTAAAAGTAGACTCGGTCAACAGAACTCACCGACTACTATCTCTGCGATAGAGAGGGTCATACTCAGCAGTGCAAATATAATTGCAACAATAATCGCGGTCTTCTTGGCAGCTGACATTTTTCAATTTCGTTCTTTCAAGGTCAACCTGAACTGTATAACATGTTAAAATAACAAATAAATACATGTAGGAAGACGAACGAATTAAACTGAGGAGTAAACAACAGGTAGTAATATATGGCATAGAAATAACTGACAGTAATGTAGTACTAGCACAGCATTGTGGGTAGTTTGTGCTATCAGAGTAGTAAATTAAATACACCAACATGTGTATGCTATAATATGCTAATCTTATCTAATACAAACTTCCTTCACATTGTGTATTGTGTTGTATCAAAGTTGGAAGTTTTGTGCAGATCGATACGTGAAGTTAAAAATAAATTACAATCCGGCTTTAATATGAGCCCATGCCTTCCTGTCTAATATAATGTATTGCAGTGCACTACACTTCCTACAGTACCCTATTTGTTTACAAATCCCGCTATGCAATAAATGTAATATCATAAGACAGTACATTGTAGAGAATGTTGAGCACCTACACGTAGCGAAATACCTATAATTGCCTTGGCCTGTATCGAAGTAGTTTCCCAGCGTTTGACCAGACATTCTCGTCCAAGATGCAAAGTAACAGCAGAAAATATAATTTATGAAATAGAATAGACGAACAAGTCGACTTACCTTATACGTGAGACGATAGCTCTACTTGTATTGACCGTGTGCAGCAGGAGAGTAGTGCAGTAGTGTCTAACACCAGCCAGTCTTATATCATTCCCTAAAAGGAACTTTGATTCTACTGGGGTAAATATCCTGGCTAACTATAAGCAACAGCCAATCAGTGACCTCGTACTAGATTATAATAATACTTCATTATTATTATGAGATATCAAATAATAATATACTGTATGAAGTATTATAGAAAGTATAGGCCACAATTACTTTATTTAATTGCATCACAAGTGTTCTATCTTAACCTGTGCCTCACAGAAATATAATCCATCTATTAATAGGGCTATAGGCTACCTAGCACTGATTACACAGCACACATGTTGCATGCACATGTACCTTGCAGGTTTACAGTTAGTAACTAATAAAATAAATGAACTGGTGAGCACTTCGAAGTATGTACATTTGGTAACTTAATGATCAAGCAACAATAACCTATTCTTTCCCATATGCTAATGATTGATGAAAAGTTATAAAATTTTTAATAATTAAACCCCAAGGTTGTTGATATAGTGTAGCTACCACATGCCACTCTTCAACTGGTGACCCCTTTAGATCTTTGATAAATGTAATACTGACCATGTCTTGTCTCCCACTTGACTTCTGAAATCCTTACTGTGGTTTGTATTATAATAAGGAGTAGGACTGGAATGGGGAAAAATTTTATGGATAGGAATTTAAATCTTAATCACACAGAAATACTTGTAGTTATATAATGATGGACAACATAAAACCCCTTCTGGTTATACATGATTCAGCCATAATCCCAGATATGCACACAATCGTTCTAGCCATGCATGAAATAGGAGGAAGTTTCACTGACAAGTACTAACGAGTTCCCATGGAGCGTGAGATGTCACAGGTAATTGTTTGGTAACCAACTAGATCGTCTATCTACAGAGCTGAACATTATAATGTTCTATCATTGCAGCTGACACTCTCTACCCCTACGACTACAAGAAGGATGCAGAAGACAATCCCACACTCATGGATACTGGTGCTGTCAGTGTCAGCGCATGTTAATATTATATAATTAGTCTGATAATTACTGCATACATTGTGTTTATCAAAAGACCTGCTCACTTCTACTACTACAACGATGACAAACCACTGGGCCGATCGTTTTCAGCTAGTAGTAGGCATGCCACACACAGCAATATACCAGGAGGGTAAGTACCATAGAGCTGTTCACTGTGCTAGGCGATTAGGTGCCGTAGAGGCCCCGGGTTCAAACCCCAGTCAGGGACTGGTATTTTCATGGATTTGAAACAAGTCTCTGACTGCTCACAGGCAAATTCCTTGCTAAAAATACAATATAAAAGACTTCTGTTTGATACCTCTCACTAGGTGAGTGACCTAAACAAGAAGCTGAATGTCAGCTACACTACAGTGTATACAATGTATTATACATTGTGATACAATATCTACTAACTAACCTTCATGTATGAGCAAGGCAAAAGGAACCAAAACAGATTGATTATAATTAGAAGTTGTCTTCTCTCAACTTCTCTCCCGCGAGGAATAAATTAAGAGAGGACAACCTCTAATTATAATCAATAGCTCATGAGCAATCATGGGGGAAATGCTCATCAGTTAGTAAACCAAACAATAAGCCTCCTTACCATGGCGTCTGCACTAGACTGTACATCCTATAGGGCTACATCACCATGTGTTTGTACAATAAAAAACTAAAAAAAATGAATATAAATTATGGCCAAGTTGTATCTTGAGGATTGGCTAGATATTTGTCAGATGTAATATGGAGCCCTGGAAACCTTATGTGCAAGGCCAGTCATTGGTAAACAACCCCACCAACTATGGAGTTGCAATTTTCATTCTGCTAGTCTATGTTGCATATTATCAATATTATAAGTAATAGTCATACAGAACAATACAATTCCAATGTACCTGTACTACTGTATTGTATCTTAAGACGTGTAGGTATAGTGTATGTTAGCTACACACAGTTTAATTGCAGAGCGTAATGCCCACCAGTTCTCCCATATAGTCACAGCGACTAATTGCTAGTTCAGCTTGAAAGTACACACATACCCTTGCAAGGGTTGAGACAGTCTGACTTTTGCCTAACCTTGGCATATGTGCTGTCAAACAAGGGATGTGGCAGGTCATATCTGATTTGTCGCCAACCCTTGTGTAGCTGAGATACATGTATGCCCTGTGTTCATGAATGCTAGAACAGCCCTGCTGTCAATGTAATTAATACTAACACTAACACTTTTTAATGCCTATGGACAACATCACATGATTGAATTGGGCAAATTCCACAAGAGTGATGCTCATTGCAATGCTGAGATAGTAAATAGTTAAGGTTTCAATATGCATTTTTGCTGTAACAGACTCCATGATTGGTTAAGATCCTGCAAATGGCCATGATCCTGTGGTATTCAGGAAAGACAACATGTCCGGTATTCAATGACTTTACATAAGGCTAGATGTTGCATACTAGTTGCAGAGGATCTAGTTACTGCTGCTATTTACAATTGAACATAGAGACCGTTGAAATTTGCACACTTGCAAATCTATTTTTCATTGTACATTGAGCTTGAATATGAAATAATTACAATAGTTATGTAAAACTTGATATAGTGAGGAAATGAATACAAATAGCAGATATACTGTTGCTTTTAGGTGTATGTCCTAATTAGGGACTATCTAATGCTGTTTCCTCAGTAAATCTGGCACCATAGTAAAAAATGGATTAGCTGAGTGAAGAAGGCTAACATAGAGCTACGAGTCAGTTAAGTGAATACCAAAATCTCACGATTGTCTCCAAATCGAAACTTCTGGTCAAATGATGGCAATTTATATTTCTTCAAAAGCCTGTTACAGTTACGCACTGTCTCTTCATTTCTCTGCCAGCCTGGCTTGGTTGCCATGATACTTCTATCTAACAAAGTACCTTTCTGACTATCTCTTGAGATCGCATCCAGTGATAGGGGTAAATGGGTCAAAGGGATCCCCAGAAATTCATACACCTGCAATAGAGACCATGAAAGTACATTATTAGAGTACCTGTTGGTGGATCCCTAATGATCAAATAATAATGAATGACTAGGAGTTTATGAAATGGGTATCAACTGAACTCACAGAATTATCTCCCCTAGAATGCTGACTCATCACGTGACCACTAACAAGATGGTTTGATGTGAGAGGAAGGTTGCCTAGCTTTAGGTGCAATAATCATTACAGGTAAAGACAAACCTTTGTGAAAGTTGCCTTAGCGTCGATGTCAAAATCTTCATGTACCAAGCAGAGCAGATCCTTAATGTGTGACTCAAGCTGTTGAAACCGAAGAATGAACGTGAGCCATCTGATGTAGAACAGTTGAAACACACCTACAGTTCCAGTCTGCCAGAAATCTTTAAATTCATGCCTCATACCACTCGTATATATATACAGCACTGGTCCTAGGACTAGGTTGCTAACAAATCCTGGTATTCGGTAATTCAGCATAAAGGAGGCGAGAAGCAATAGAACATGTTCACTATATGGCTTGTAGAAGGACTTAGATGCGTTCAGGCCATCACGGTGCATACTTATTATTTTGTGTTGTGGAAATCTTTTACTAATTAGTGGAACTAGAGAGAGGTCAAAAATTGACACACATTTCCACACCACTTGACAATCCTCGGGAAAATCTTTTAGCATAAATCTGATAGCTGCCTCCCCAATGTCAAAGAATCGGTCGCTGACCATATACTCATCTAAGGGAATTTTTCCTTCAATGTCCACAATGGCCAGATTCCTAGAGAGGAACGATGTCTCGGAGATAGCTTTGCATCTTGGGATAGGATTCATAGCCTGTGCCAGAACTGTAGACCTACACCTGCCATGATGCATGATCCAAGCGACTTTACATTTTGGTGAACCTATTTGTTTGCCAAGTCGTTTCAACTCCTCAAGTGGTAATATAATTGCATTAACGCACTTATCTCTCTGGGCGATGAAGAAAAATGTGAAATTAGCTGTGTTGAAAAGGTCAATTCCGGGAGGACATTCCAAAAACAGGGCAGTTTTGTCATCTACAGCGTATAGAGTTACTTCCGGCTTAAGAAGGTAATCAAGTGTTACAAATTTTGAATGCCAAAGAGCAAAGTGATAATGATCCTGTACTGACATGACCACATGTGGCAGCACCCAGTTGACACGGCATACCTCAGCTACCAAGCCAGTCTTATCCTCTCCATCCATAACCTTCTGACGGTGATATGCTACTCCTATAGAAATAAAAATAAAACCTACAATATGTGGCCTACTATTGCAATGTATTGTTTGTTTTAAAGGTGGACTGTACTGAAATGTTGATGCTATGAGTTGAATACACCATTAGAAAGCCTAGTAGCAGCTGAACCAGTTAGCACAATACCAGCTGGGCTATATGATGTCATCATGGTACCCAGCTCTGCTAAAACTACTGAAATACATCATTGCAGGGAGTGAATGCCAGGTCACGCATTGTATTATTATAAACCGAAAATTTTAATTGAGATTTTATTCTTGTTGTACTAGGAATATCACAAAACGAAAAAATGGGTATGTAGAACAAATGCTAGTTAATATTCCTAGAGAATAAAAAGTACAATTTGTTGCAAAAAATTATCAAATGACTTTTGAGTTCGCAATTTGATTGGTCAATACAGGCTACTTGTTTATCTCATGAGTAACAAGCCAATGGTGTGTTGAACCTGTAAGTATGTAGTACTATAATTACTAATATCTGTTTTATTGAATGATCACTGTATTTCTTCTAAAGCAGTTGAGACAACTGAATATTTTAGCTATATAGTGTGTCAGAGTTGTGATAATCAAAGAAGAAGTTTTGAGAATTGACATAAAACTAGGTGGAGATAACTACTAAAGCTTGGTTAATTTAGAAATGTTTGGGTTACTTTTTTGCAGTTTAGCATCCATTAACTACTACTAAAACAGTTTAGATATGTTTGTAGAGGTATCAAGTAATACTAACATAGTTAATTTGGTGACAAACATTCTGAAATTTTCAGTACAGTCCACCTTTAAGGTTCAGGGTAACCAGAACCCAAGGGTTATCACGCCTAACAATCAATGACCAGTTCAAAGCACCCAAGTGTTATACTACCACTATTTGTCCAGCACAGCTATTATACCCTTGGGACTGCAAACAAGAATCATGCCAGGTTCAGGCAGTATAATTCCAACCACACTTTTTTTTACATTTGGTAATGCTAGTTCCTAGGGATCAATAGTCAGTCCCATACATTAAAGTTGGACTGTACTGAAGATTTCTGAATGTTTTTTATTAAACTATGTTAGTATTACTTGATACCTCTACAAACATAATATCTAAACTGTTTTAGTAGCAGCTAATAGATGTCAAACTGCAAAAAGGTACTCCCAAAATTTCGAAAAATACCCATAGTGATTTTAGCATTAGGAGTTATCTCCACCTAGCGTTATGCCGATTCTCAAATTTCTTCTTTGATTATCTCAACTATGGTACGTTATATAGCAGCAATAGTGAGTTCCCACAACTGTTTTGTAAGAAATAGTGTTAATTCAATAAAACAGATACTAGCAATTATGGTACTACATGCTACAGGTTCAACACACCAGTCTTAGTTAGTTTAAGAATTGGCATAAAGCTAGGTGGAGATAACTCAGTCTAGTAAGTAGGTAGACTGAGTCTAGTAAGCAGGTAGTTATTCATGAGATAAACAAGTAGACTATATTGACCAATCAAGTTGCAAACTCAAAAGTCATTTGATAATTTTTCACAACAAATTGTGTTTTTTGTTGCTTAGGAATATTAACTAGCATTTGTTCCACATACCCATTTTTTTGTTTTGTGATATTCCTAGTACAACAGGGATAAAAATTCAATTAAATTTTTCTGTTTAATAATATCATAATGCGTGGCCTGGCATTCACTCCCCGCAATGATGTAATTCACCAGTTTTAACAAAGCTGAGACCCATGATGACATCATGTATCCCAGCTGGTATTGTGCTAACTTGTCCAGCTGCTACTAGGCTTTCTAATGGTGTATTCAGCTTATAACCTCAAAATCTCAGTACAGTCCATCTTTAATTATGTTATTAACTCGGCGTCATGCTTACAAGTTACTTAGTAGGCCTACAGTAACACACTCTATTGCACCTGCTCAAGTCGCTCATCACTCATCAGTAGGTGCTATGTTGCATCACCCAGTTTGCTAATAGAGTCAGAGTGACGTACCCCCATAGTAATAATTGGTAACTATAACACATGCGGATGCAGGTTGAACCTTGGTATCGCTCACATTGTGTTGACTATCACTGTCACTGTGCCTACTAACTAGTGAGACACAACAATATTAAGCACCGTACAGGCAAAACAATAAACACACCCTTCAAGAATATATTGCTAGTCAATGCCGGTATTTATGCTAATTTATTCACTTAAAACAGATCAGATGAACAGAAAACCACCCAGAATGTACAATCATTATCAACCATACATACATCATGATCATGATCATCTCAAGATCATACATTCACTCATTCAATGGGGTAGTGAACTTCACATTACTTACCATTGAACCTGTGTATCAGTCTTTGAACAATAATGCAGGCCAGTCGAAAGAAAAAGTATGCACATTGAGCAAGAAAAACTTTTAATTCGTGCAAACTTTTAAAAACCCAAGGCATAGTGATAGAAAAAATAAATTTATCTGAGCCAAAGTGAAAGTCAAATTTGAAATTAATATTATCTACGTTTAATAATGCAATTGTAATATTAATTTTTTTTCTACAATGTAAATATGAATTTAATAGCTATTTTTTTGTATATATAATAATATTATTTGCTCAAACAATTTAGCCTGCAAGTAGAGACACTTAGCGCACGTATGTTTTGTTGCACACGTTGCAACATGACCAAGGGGGCGTTTCTCCTTTGGACGTTACGAACCGGATAAATAGGTATAGACTGAGATACCAAAAGAGAATCGACGATTTTTCTATTGAAAATCCCATGCCCTCATTGGTCAAACAGCTCAAACTGGTGATCTTATTCGCCAGATAGTTTTAACGGTTTTAACCGTGCGAGTATGAAATTAAGCTATGTCAAGGATTGTAGTTGGCTTTTGGAAATATCGGTCAAAGAAAGTATTGGTGTTGCTAGAAACTCAATCTAGGAACATTACTACATTAGCATTTAGCAATGACCAAAGGCAATCAACATATTATCATATCATATAAAAAGCTGAAGCAATAAGTAGAATAACTTATCATTATGATTAGGCCTATAATTATTTTATAATAGTATAATACTAATTATAAATTATTATTATTTTTATAATAATTTATATTCATATATGATATTGTTAATTGTATTCAGTGAATGAGGGATGTCGATATTTTTATATATATTTAATTTATAGTAATAATTAATTATTATAATAATTATAGTATTATTATAAAATTTAATAAAATAATTATATTATTGAATTTTTGTTTAAATTCACATATTGATAGGCCCTATTATTTTATTTGATATTCAGATATTCTTCTAGTCGATTGTATATGTCAGGGATGCCCAAACTTTTTGGCGGAAAGGGACAAATTATAAAAGTGGACCGGAGCAAGGGACACTTAGTTTTGCTGCTGCATTTATTGCGGCTATCAAATGGGCAATTTGATTGTAATACAATACGACTTATTTTATAGGTTTTATAACACGCGTATATATTGATTTTGTTTCAACCAAAGTATAACAGCAATTATTATAGTCATCTACTTTTGGAGTATACACGAAAACAAAATAAAGGGAGAAACAGACTAGCGAACTTCGTACCGTTATTCGCTGCGAAATCACGGTGGAGCGACAGGCCGTCACAAAATTGAGCAAAAGTGCCCTGTTCGCCAAATATCTAGCATGATTATTATTTTGTGTTTCGCTTTCAATAAAGCTGGCTTCAGATTGGCCAGCAACGTCTTTACCGACGCCACTCCGCATTTCCGTCTGTAAATTGAAATTCAAAATTGAATATGATGTGATATCCACTTAGGAGGCGTAAAAATAATTTCCTGCGTTGCCACACATGCCCAAACTAGAAACTATGCTCATGAAGGAAACATCGCTAGTGTGTGTTGTTCAGTGGGAAAAAAGTTGCCACGCTGGCAAAAAGTGGTGGAAACGTGTCAAAAATATTCACTAGTCTGATTCAGTCTTAAAATTAAAAGAAAATATGTTAGCAAATTAAATGAAAATTGTAATGAATCTTCCATGCATGTTACATGATTCACTTGTGAACGCCTTTATTAGTGGGTGACATGGAATTGTCCTTTCTCTTGTATCGTCATAAAGTCTGTGTCTCTTTTAATAGCTGCCTGGTATGCTTTTCAGCCAGTCATGCCTGATTTTTCGTTTTCAACATACATGTAGCTCAGGTGACTGAACAAACTCTCACACAAGAAAGTGCTAGGAAAGAGTATCACCAGTTTGACAGCAATTCTAGACACGTTGGGGTAGCTGCGCTTTCCACTTTATTCTGCCTTCAGCTCTTAGTCAGGCCATCAGTTTTCTGTAGGTTCCAAACTTTTGACAGAAATCTACCTCTATGTCAACTATAAATATTTTGGGATTTCCAAATGTGAGAATATTTTAACGTTGTGATGTATTTTCGACTGTATGTAATTTGAGCAGTGTAAATTTTGCTAGCACTGCTCAGCCATAGAAAGACATTTCTGCATGCAAAATTTGGGAAGTGATGAAGGGACACCAAAATCCAGGCAAAGGGACACTGTGTCCCTTAGGGACACATTTGGGCATCCCTGGTATATGTTGTCGATTTGAATTGTGATCTGTAACCTATAAGTTAGAGTTTTAATTCAATTTGAATTTTCATTTTGCATATACACTACGCTACACTACACTACACTCACGGAGCAGCTGTGGCTTAGGGGTTAGAATGCTGAGCTTTCACGCTGAAGGTTCCAGGTTCAAACCCCGGTCACGGTGGTGTTAGGAAGAGCATCCAGCCACAATTGCTCCTGTCCCCCATATTAAAGACCTTAGGGTCATGCAAGCCAGCATGGCTTCAAGGCAACTCCTCTACCCTTGCTAAAAAAGGCCATGCTATCTGGGCCTTTCTCACAGGGAGTTGGCCAGCACTGGCACCTGGCAGCGAGAGCTGCTAGGGGTTGGTCACGCCGAGGAGTACAAGTCGGTGAGTTTTATATACACTACAGTGGAACTTGGTTAATTCAAACTCCAAGGGACCACCAAAACTGGTTTGAGGGGAGGGAGCTTAACGTCTAATGGACAAGTAAGGTAAAAAGGTGGGCCTATACAATTATAACAGATCTATACCAATTAAAACCCTTAATTCATCATATACAGGTATATTAAACATCATAATATAATATATAGTTCACACTGTAGTTCACTCAAAACATGGTAATGTAATGCAATAACAATGTATGTGCATGTACAGGTGTCTATTGAGAGGCCACAACAATATAATTGCTATGTAATAATGCTGAGTAGAATCGACACCGTTACAGAATTGTGTAATCGCTCATGATGTCATAGTTAAATTGTAAACAGTCAAGCGGCCAACCTCAGGTCCATAGCCTAGTTACTCTATAACTGGGTTTCCATGGTTCGAACTCAGTGCAGTTTAAGCTCAGCTCGAGCCATGGGATGACTCAGCTAGCAATCATTTAGCGAGCTCAATCAGTGCGTACTCTAAGTACGAAGTCATGCGAGCTGGCTATATGCCAATGATTAGTGCGAGCTATTATTAGTTCATGGGATGGCTTAGTACGCACTGCTAACCACAGCTATAATTAGTGCGAGCTGTAAGCTAGTTCGAACAATGGAAACGTAATGTATGTGGTGATGCTGGAATTCATTGTGTTGTAGTACGGAGGCCTTGTCCAAAACAATATGACATAAAAATAATGGCCAAATTCCTTAACACCCCAATTATGGTTGTTTTAATTTTATTGTCTTTAATTATGATAATTATACATTGTATATTATTTGTGTTAGTATAATTATTTATATTTAATTAACGCATATCATACTCACTGATTTTATTATGTAGGTGTATTATGTTGTGATATAATAATTTATTAATTGTGGCATAGGCCTTATCAGTTCTGAGTTATGTTTATTTCAGTTTGATCTTGAATATTCAAAGCATTGCAGGCGACGCCTCGAGAGGAAGTGGGATCATTTTGTTTGCTTATCACTATATATATTATATAACATATGACTCAGTAAATACATTTTGTTAATTGATTTATATGTTTACGGTTAGTTCTCATAGGCATTTATAAGCTAAATTGTTTATGTTTTGAAGTTGTCCTCCCCAAAAATTGGAAGTGGACAACTTCGAAGCAAAAGTGCCTTAATGAGCGCCTTTATAACCCTTGACTCTGTTCCAAGACCGGAATACTTTAGTTATGACTGGCAACCAATGTAGTTATGTGTTCAGAATAGAGTTTAAGGGTCTTTTGATGCTAAGTGCCTGGCCCTGTGGTTAATATTGTACTCATTAATTTGTGATTGTGACATTGTTATGCTAACACATTTATTGTATCCAAATGCGGGTTGAGTGTAAGAGCAGTCTAGTAGTTGCTACACAAATCTTCACCATCAGTGCTATTCCCCGAGAATGTTGGAAACAGTTTTGAACTATATTTGAAAATAGTAGTAGAGTGCAAGTATCATTCTAGTACCATAACTTCGAAAGTGTTATACCAAAACGGAGTGACGTCGTTAATGACACATAGTGATTATTGTTCTCTGGCTATTGGAAGCCATATGTCAGGTTAAATGAATGGTGAATGGTAATAAATTAAAGTCATGACTGTTGAATCGAGTTGTTAGAATACGTGGATGCCTAGGTGTGCTCATCATACGCCTAAGATCATAATATGTTTTCTCTTCGATTTGATTTCTGTAATCATATTTTTGAGTAATCCTCTCTTGTTTTTGCTAACTGCTGGTAGTGTTGTTTCCATGGTGTGCTTGCTTCTATATTAAAGGTTTTTAATTGCATTTTAGAGTCCATAATGAGAAAAACAGTTGATCAATCAATTCGTGGACGATTCTTACGTTATATGAAAGTCGGTGGGGCTACTGTAATACTTGGTGAAATGGCTTGTTTTATTGTCGGATATATGTACTACAGGAAATTAAACAATTCCAGTGGTGAGTATAATACTGCTCTGTATTATGTATTACGTGTATTATGATAATGCTGTTTTTTCTGAAGTCAATTAGGATTTCGAACCTTGCTGTTGGCGTTTTCCATTGCTGGTGTAGCCCTTGTGGACACCTTATACTAAAACTGGGCTCTGTAATTGTTTATGGGTTTTTAACTTTTCCTTGTCTTAGAAAATGAGCCTGTGTAACAGTAGCATGATTGACCAGTATTAGCCCCGGAGCTTATGATACTGCTGTGAGAGGAAGGGAAAGTGCGCACAATTTTGCCTACCACTCTTTTGATCTACAGTCAAACAACTTTTTTTATTGTTGGCTCAACTTTTATAAACTTACTCTACCTTTAGCATGAGGTCTTCAGTTTAATTTTTATGACCAGAATAGATTTTGATGATATGTTGTACTCATTAACACAACGTAAGTTCAGGGTTGGGGATTACGTAACACATTTTTTGTAAATCCCTGGGATCTTTTTACTTTGATTTATCGTTTGTACGTGCATCACTACCCTTTATATTCATTTAAAACTTGTTCTGCAGAATCCGTGTAAAATTTTAAACTCCCAGAATTTCTCTACTGTCTTTTATTGCAATTGTAAGCTATGCTATAAATCTGCCTCATTAGTCTTAAATCTAACCTATTGATCATTCTCACTTGCAGATTACAGAAGAAAGTTGTATGAGAAAGACTCTAAGATACTGAAAGCATTTTATCACACCAGTAGTATGCTTGGTAATAAACATGCCCAAGAGAATGATTTAAGGGCGTGGAAAATGGCACCCAGTGTCGATACGTAATTTCTAGAACACACCGCTAGTTTGTCATTGTGTGACAAGAGACACGTCCTTCTACTTCAGTGTAGCAGGTGGTTGACAGGTACTCTTTAGTGACAAACTTAGGGAGTATTAGCAACAATAGGGTATGTGCTGGCGATGGATATAACAATATAGGCCTACCTGTAACCGAGTGACAAGAACTGATTTTACTTGTCCAACTGTCTAGCATGAGGGGTTTGTGATTTTGTATTATGAATTTAGTACAATGTGACCCAGTAATTCCTGGAAGTCAAATATTACATGTATGATTGTATATGTACATTATATGTATTACACCCAACTCACTATTCTTCAAGATTCAGAATTTTGGTGCAATTGATAGGTAGACTAACGGAAGTTATCTATTCCTGAAAAAATTGGAAGACAACTCCAAAATGTAAATGCTGTTTTTACTTCATGTTGTATTCCACACTGCACAGCCAAAATTGTGACAATGGATGCTATGATTGTAGTGTAGGCCTACATGTGTATTAGTATTTGTTGTTGCTAGTATAGGTCTGCTCCTTCCTGTTACTTTATCTACACATGCTTCCATGTTGTAGTGTTTTTGTATCATTTAACAGAAACGTTTGTTATGTCAAGGGGTGTGGGTTAAGGTTTTCCTCATTTTTATTTTGTTATACTAAAATTCTAAAGATTTGGAATAGATGATGGTTCAAAGAAACTAATGTAGTAATAATAGTACCCCATTGGCTGGTTTTATGGGCTTGTGTGTAACCAATGCCTTCCCTTTATTCTCTAGGTTTATAAAACCTACATGTACATGTAGGTTCCAAGTCTACAGCAAAATAGCGTTGCATTTTGGTGATTTAAAATACATAGACTATTAGTTGGTAGCTACTTATCCATTCCACTAGCCTAGACAATAATATTCTTATACTGACCACAAGGTGATGCTGATATTTTAACTTTCTGAAGTTGCTGTTTTGTCATTCAAATGTTTCGTTGAGTACATTGCTTGGTTCAAAATTTTACTTGCATGTTTATATTCTTGGTCTGATTTCAGAGAAATTTAGCTTGCATTGAAATGAATTCAGATAAAAACCATTCTACTTGCTGCTTATGTTGTCTGCTTTTAGGACTGCTAGGAATCCAGGCTATGACGTTTATTGCTGCTTTGCACCACATGTACAATGTACATGTATTTTGTGTATTGTACATTACTTCCTATGCTAATATCTGCACATAAAACACTAATATGTTGTCTGGTAGTTATTTTATAGACTGAACCTAACAGTTGATATAAAGTCACAAGTTTTGTCTACCCTTAGATCTTAACAGCAACAAAGGCCTTTGGTGTTAATTATAGTCCATTCATGCTCCCTGAATATTTCTTGTTATAACTGCACAAGGCAAGTGTTTATTTTCAATTCAGTAAAACTCAAGTTTCATTGTGTTAGGCCAACAGCAACTAATTTGGCCCCTTTATTTTCTATTGAATAAAATTAGTTTGATTGCATTTCAGTTCAACGGCTACATAACATTGTTTTAATTAGCTCTAGTGTAATACTAAAACCTCCCACTGTTTTACCATTATTTATGTAATTCAACAAATTGTAGTTAGTCGCTGTATACAACTTGATTCCAGCTGTTTACTGAAGGAGACAGCGCTAGTCTCTCTAACCTGTTACTTTCTTCATCAGTCTGACATATTATACAGTCTGAGATTTAACTCTGTAGTCTTAGACTAGTGTTTGCAGGTGAAATCAAGTGATAATGGCTTTGCGTGCGTACATAGGAACGGCTAGAGATGTGAGGTTTGACGAAAATGTAACAGAGCATGGGCCGGTGAGTGCAAAAAGTATTATTCCATAAAATATTTGTGTTCCTTGGGGAATATATTGTGTTTATTTTTGTTTATACATGGGTCATATTGGAAAGCATTTTGTAATTGGTCACACCTAACCCTTGATTTTACAGTTAGCATTAGTACCTCAGTTTTGTTAATGTCTACTCTCTTGTGAAAAGTTTATTGATTGTCCTCTTTGGAAACTAATTATCATCACATAAATTCATATTTCCCTATTTACTACGTAGGTCATGTTCTATACTCTCTAGATCTGTTGATTCTTTGACAGCGTACCATATAGGCCATATCGTAGCCCAGTGAGCTCTATTGTATCAAAGTCATTCACAGTTAATTTTTATTGAACTCTCCTTTAGCCCGATTGAGTATTTCCATTCGGAAAATTATGAAATTCTAAGGCGAACGATTCTGTACATATTGTACATGACTGTATATTGCAATAATTTAGCTTTTTTGACAGGATGAAGAAGAGCAGGTCAAAAGGTTACCACCCATTGCTCGAGATCCTATACTAGAGATGAAATATCGTGAAGCTCTGAAGAATTTTCCTAATCGTAGAGGTCGAGTGGATCCGACAAAGATTGTAGTAAGGAAGAACAAAGAAGGATCTGGTGGTAAACGATTCAGTCACGGAGACGTCAGCTTAAATGGATTGAATGGAAGTTTCCGGAACAGATCAGAGAGTTTTTCAGGTAATCAATGAATGAGTGAATCAATTTGAGAACATTCACATTTCCACCCAGCTTCTGTATTGCACTTTCTACTGCGTTTGTCCAGTATGTTTTGAATTCACAGTTGTTACAACTTCTTGTTATATAATAAAGTGACTTTTGTCTCTTGTACTATTATTTTGTAAGTCTTTTTAATCTTACAATAAGTATGTTCTGTGGTATGCCGATATTTTATATTCACCGGCTTATACTCCTCGACGTGACCAGCCTCTTGCAGCTTGCCCTGCCAGGTGCCAGTGATGGCCAACTACCTCTGAGAAAGGCCCAGATAACATGACTTTTTTTAGCAGGGGTAGAGGAGTTGCCTTGAAGCCATGCTGGATTGCATGATCCAAAGAACTTTCATGAGGCACAGGAGCAATTGTGGCTGGATGCTTTTCCTAACACCACCATGATCAGGATTCAAACCTGGAACCTTCAGCATTCTAACCCCTAAGCCATAGCTGCTTCGGTAACTTACGTTACATGTTAATAAAGTATTGTTTCTTCTATGGTGTAGAGAGCGCAGAAGAGGAGAAGAAAGAGACGATAAGCCAGGCTACCTATCTAGCCTCATGTACCCGTCTGAAAGTGGAACCAACACCAGTTATATACAAAGGGTTAGCGCAGGAGACTATCGTAATCAAATATCATCCTATTGGAGAACATAGTCTAAAAGCTACTTGCATAGCCTTAGTGGTAAGTGTGGATGTGTATTATTATTATTTATTCTCTATGCTATGACTTTGCTACATAACATCTCCATATAACTGATCCTGTTTATGGATCTTGTACTCATTTCTGGCTCCTTCAGAATGGTGGTGTTACAAATGTGGCTATCCATGCACATGTTCTATCCAACCATTACATTGGATCTCAGACTACACATAGACTTAGACATAGAGTTGTCATTGAATATGAAGGTTTGTTCATGTGACTCCGGTAAATGTAGGCAGTTTATTAGTTATTGATGTCTAGACAAAGCTATTTAATATTGTCAGGCTAACACTATGGTGGCTACTCTAGATCTCACTGCTGCAGATATTGGAGATATTGGTGCTATCCATCTAGCAGATGTTCTGAGAGAAAATTTATACCTACTGGATCTGGTAGGTAACCATGGTAACACATACGCTTAGCATAGTGTAGCTGTTGCATAGGTAGTCTAGGGTAGAATATTGAAGTGGTACCACAGCATATATATGTAGCATACTGTAGTATAATAGTAATAGTATAGAGCATAGCATAGCATGAGATGGCTTAGCGTAATGAATTCTCTGGTATATGACTGTTTAGTATAACATTAACTGGGTGGTATAGTGTACCACCAATCATTTTAACTTTGGTACGTTACCAATCACTTTCCCAGGTATCGATCAATTTTCTTTGCAAACGGATATGATTAGCCAATCAATAGGTGTCTGTATACTAACGTCAGCCAATTAGAGTGCAGTATCAGGTGTTTAGGTTGCATACTGTCAGTCTTGTTGTTTTAGAGTGTGGCAGAGAATAACATTGGTACAGAAGGAATAGCCACTCTTTGTCAGGCCTTACAGGAGAATAGAGCTCTCAAATACTTGAACATATCAGGTCCGTATAATAATATATTTACTTGCATGTAAATCATAAATATAGTGCTCTTTACGTCAAGGGCGATTAAAGAATTGGTATTGGCATACGCTAATGTTTATTGTCATATTCCAGCCAGGCTGTATTTTGTAATTTAGTGTTGTATATATTAAAGTAGTTTTTTTATAATTCCTTGTTATGCAGATTTAATATTGTGGATGATTTTTTGCTGCAAAGTTGACCCAGTAGAGACCCTCTGCTTGATAATTTATACATTTCTGATACATAATGTGTATATCGTGACCACAGATATTTCACAACTTCGCTCCAGTTTTCTAAGCAATAAAAGGCATAGTGGTGAGATTAACATAGCACATTATAATGTGCAGGCGTGCTTGTACATGTAGAGGCGTGCTTGTACATGTAGAGGTGTACTTGTACATGTAGAGGTGTGCTTGTACATGTAGTGGTGTACTTGTACATATTGTAGAGGTTTATAACTATACAGTTTACATACTCTCCATACTTTGTAACTATATAGTTATATATTATATTCCCCATCTTAGGTAATAGACTGACTGAGCTGGATGCAGAACATATACGTGATATGCTTCTAGAGAACACAACTCTCAAAGGACTTAACGTCAGTCATAACGACTTTACAGATCTTGGAGGAGTAATACTGGCAGAGGGAATAGGTGGGTAGTTTATACAAATAATGTAGCATATCTGTGTTATAATGCCTCTAATGGGTGCTCAGTCTAAATATAAACTTTATCCAATAAGTATAAAGGTGCAAACACACGAGAGCGTTTTGGGGCGAGGGTTTTCTGAGCAAGCGTCAACCGCTACGCCCTTAATAAACACGGGGTCAACAAAGGTCTTTCAGTATGTATTCACTCCGCTATAAGCCACGTGTTTATGTTTACTAACTCTGTTTAGCGGCCAATCAGAGTCAAGCGAATCATCTCAATACCTCGGCAGGCTGAGCTCGAGCGTTTTGAGAGCGTTGACACTCTGGCGATTCGCGAGCGTCAAATTCGCCCCAAAACGCTCTCGTGTGTTTGCACCTTAATGTAAGCTTGACTGCTATTAGTGTTGGAAAGTTGTCATCTCATTTTGTATCAACTTTGTAGTTCTCCTTTCCCTTACTGTTCAAGCTCCCAATGAAAATAAGGATAATCGTAGGAATACAAAATGGCTTCCATTGTATGACAAATTATGATATGATATATGATATGATATGATATATTTTGTTTCGATGGTCTGGTCTGAGCACCAATTGACTGGCTGATCAATTCACTGGTTCTACATGTATATTCCAATAGATTACAATTCATGATGTTGTGCTTGTACACCTGTATGTCTAACTGCATTGCAGAGGGAAACGATGCTTTGGAAGATTTAGACATCAGTTGGAATCACTTAAGGCAAAGAGGTGCTAATAGAATTATAGAGTCTTTGCTTGTAAGTATATACACTACATGGAATTGGTATACTATACAATATTACTAGTAATAATAACTGCATGTATATCCCTACTTGTTCACCTTTCACAGCCTTCTTCCTGTCTGGATTTTGTACTAAAATATTGAGTATTGGAGAGTTGTCGGATAAGCAATATTATGCAATAATCTAGTGTGGATTTCAGGGATGTACATGTACTAACAATAGTCTACTATTTGTATTATTTGCATTTTGATATTTTTTACTGATCAGTCTCTGACAACTGGCTCTCTAATGAATCTGTACACATACGTATGCTGATAATTCTTGCCAGTTGTACAGGTACATGCCTGTGCTAGTTCATAATAGGTCAATCGTGTAAACACAGTTGGCATCCTTTATGAGTAGACAACTCCAATCAAGTGGTTCATTTAATTTTATCATTCAATTACATGTGCAATTATGCAACATCAGTTTAGCACTAGTATTTGGGAGAAAGTCAATTTGGAGTTATCATCTCACAGTGCTTTTATGAAGTTGTCTTCTCTTTTGTTCAAGAGAAAACAACTCCTGTTAATAAATAGATAATATTGTGTGCAGTTATTTTCATATACCACTATTCTTACTCCCAGGGATATTGGCAGGCTTGCCAAGTTCTACTGATGAAAATCAGGGAGATTCAGCATTTGGGTGGGGGGGGGGTGTCCATTTCGGGTGGGGTACCAAATTTTGAGTTGAAAATCAGGGAGTCTCCTGCAGAATCAGGGAGACTTGGTAAGCCTGGATATTGGTAATATAAAAAGTGCCACACTATTTAATGTTTGCAGTATACGCTTTCTACATGTATTTGCAGCTCAACAACACTATAAAGAGACTAGATCTCAGTTATAATGGATTCCACGATGCTTCCATAGCCTTGGGCCAGTTACTGTCTGAAACTACATGTATCACATATCTTGACCTCACTAGTAACAGACTCACAGACGTGGATATGGGGTACATCCTTAAAGGTATTCATACTACTACTATTGTATGCCACTCTCTTAATAAGAAGGTATTATATCTTTTAAATACACTGGAAGTCAGCCATGTTCACTGTTACAATCAATAGCCAATAATAAGCGAGATACCATCTTTGAAGAACAAGTCATAAACTACATCGTAATTCAACCACTATATAATTATTATTATATGGCTTACATGTATGTTGTTAATGAAAGAGAAGGTAACTCCAAATTTGTGGAGAGTGATATGACTAAGAACAGAATGTTGTTGCTGTGATTGTATTGTGGAATGATTATGTTAATACACAAGAAGTTTTCCAAATAAGTTAAACAAATTATGTAGATTTTTGCACCCATAGTAAGGAATTATCCTCTCTTTGTAAATATTTCTAATTGAAATGACAACTCCAATAACTCAGATAAACAGATGTTAGGTTATTATTCATCATTTTTAGAATTCGTAATGACAATTTACATAGACATGACATTTAGCAGATCAAATCAATTCAATGGGGAGACAATACAATCTCGGCTCCATGGTTGGCTAATTTATTTCACCTTCACATGGCAAGGAAATATGATAAAATTTAATGCTATCAGTTGCAGAGTTACATTGTAACAATATTTAAACAATTTTTCTATCAAATCCTACTGTCAATCTCTCAGCAGATTGATGTCTCACATTATCTATAATTTTACATCTTCACATGCAAGTACATCTAACGCTGTACTTGTACATGTATGTTTGATAGGATGTTTATCATATAATCGTTCACCTTACTACCAGTTTTCCTTATTGATTCATAAAAATAATATAATTATAATGTTGTGTAATTGTATATTGTACGGGGCTATTATAGTGTATCTTTGTTATCTAAACTGTTTTAGGGTTTGCCAGTAATGCCACAATAGAGACTCTGCTTGTGGGGAAGAATCCATTCACAGCTCCTTTCTGCTATCAGCTGCTGGAGATTGTCTGTGAGAATCCGGAAAACAAGGTCAAAGAGCTTGACCTTGATGTAAGTTATTAATTGAAGCAGGTCACGTGGTTTTGTAGACTGTTTCTCTCCCTTTAGTTTTGTACCAGAAATCTCTAGATGTTCGAGTCTTCTTTATTCTTTCAATATTAGTGATTAGAGGTACATTTACTTGTCTTCTTTCGAATTTTCTAACTTCTGACTTTCTGCATATCCACTCTTCACCACTGTCATTGTGTTTTCTTTCAATACAAAAATTATGAGGATATATTGATGCAAAGGTACAATTGCTCAACAATGCAATTGATTTCTATCATTCTGTAGAGTCATGTTGATGATCTTTGGTAAATCCCACTCCCACATTATCTTATAAATAAGCGCAGTGTTACAGAATCTGCAACGTGTTTGGCCGGTTAGTTTTGTTATCAACTTACTGTGATTGTGTTTTATATCCATCTGATATTCACTTAACACACAGATAGTAAAATTTATAATATCCAACTCTACCTTAGAGCCAGTCTGTTGAGGTGAAGTTCCTTGACCTGATATACCGGACCAGAAAGACCCGACAACTCTATATCAATCACGGCACCGTTCTAAAGGCTGCGATCCAGAGAGAGGCTGCAGATGATTTTGCTAACTCTGACCCTATGATGGTCTTAATGGAATGCATAGGTAACGAATGCTATTTCAGTTGGCAGTTCTTAGTTTAAAATCATAGTGTATAAACCTGCTGTCGAACTGGGCCATAGGCTTAGTCCTCTCTTACAATGTGTACTTGTGTAAAGGATCTTCAGAGAGGAGAGCCAACATATGGCTCATGGTACCCGACTAGGTGGTATTTGTGCGTGTTATGTTCATTTAGGACTGTCTCATTTATTGGTTATTTCAACCCGTTATTTACTATGTTCCATATTTTATCCATTACAGCTCAGAGGAATGTTAAACTGGTAGACCTATTTCAAAGTATTGATAAGGATGATAGTAAAACTATCACGAGGAATGAACTGAGGGAAGGATTAAAGGTATGTTCACACCCAATGCTCCATAGGTACATCGAATTGAATTAGGGTATGTGACCAAAAATATCTATCAGCTGTTTTATACAGGAAGGGACTGTATATAAGTTATGGCAATGTCATTTGTGAGATGTTTTGAGTTTGTGAATTTTTAATTGTAGAGTCTGAACATACCAATGAGTAACAGGGCTATTGACAAGCTCATGAAGAAGCTAGATATTGATGAGAATGGAGAGATAGATTTTGCGTGAGTACTATTACAAGTAGTTGCAAGTTGGGTGGGGAGGTTACAATTGTTACAGAAGACTGCTTTGAGTGTAGCCTGTGAAAATATTTCTTTTATGTTTATAACCCAGTTGATTTCTGTCCTGGGCGGGTTACTATTTCACAGGCTACTTCATTTGTTCATGGATCGCTAGCTCTCTCCATCCTCTCAATCTCTCTGTAAATGCTAGCACTGCAAACCTTCCTTGAATAAAACTTCAGTCTTCCTTGTTTTACCACTGAGATTTGATATTAGCAAAATACTGTTTTAATAACCTTGAATTATTCTGGCAGCGGAGACCAACAAAGCAATGCTCTGTCAGCCTAAACACGGCATTACTTTGCGATGCTGACTAAATTATGACTTTGTTACTCTAATCTAGAGACCCAACCCTGGTAATCATTGGTAGTGTTATATGTTATGTTTAATATTTGCCGATAGGGAATTTATGGAGGGGCAGAGGGAATATCTAAAGAAGAAACAGGCGGAAGGGGAAGCTGGTGCTAGGGCTATTGCAGAAGAGGAAGTCAAGATGAAGGAGAAAGTGGCAAAACTAATTAAGATGAGGCGACTGGCTAAGATGGCGCAGGTTCTAGATAACAGTACGGTAAGTATGAGGGTGGGGACTTGTTATGTCTCTCACTATTTTATCTCTCCAATGTGATAAGGCTACATTCTACGATGTTTTTTCTCTAATGTGTATTAGAAGTTATTCAGACTACATATTCATATTGTTATAAGCACACTGTACAGTGTGCATCAACACAGTATTTTGTTCTATATATTTCTAAGCAATGATAGGGTGACTCCTGCCCATACTATAGCGGTGCGTTGTACTGTTAGTTCGTCTCACCCAGGGAGTTATCTTCTTCCCTCTACAATTATATATTTCTTCAATATGTTGCACTTTCCTTGAGGGTGACATAGCTACAACAAATGTTTAATTGTGTGTCATGTACTATCAAGGACAGGCTTATTATCATGTAGTTTAGATGGCATTTGTTGAATTTTATAATGAATAACGGATTGTTGGACATTTTTATGCTACTGTAACTTCCCTGCCTGTTAAAGTGTTTAGTTTTAGTCGTGAACTACTTTTCTTAGTCATATTGTGATTCTTAGTAACTAGTAGATATAACTTAGACTCCCTATTGATTGATTTCATTAGTAACAATCTTATCCATGTATTGCTGTTTACTTGTGGATAATACTCCCACTAACTTTCTACATACAGGACAAAACTAAGAGAAAACTCAGTTTGGACACTTACAAACAGCCAGCCAGACGTTTCAGTCTCAACCCAGATGCTGATCATGTGTTAGTAGATAGTATTACTAGCTTTACTAAATGCTGCTTTGATATTCAATAACCAATAACACCCTCTGTTACAATTTGTGGCTGCAGTACCCACTGTTGTTGCTTACCCACAATGCAATTTTATCTATTTATATAAAATGCTAGACAATATATATTCTCTCAGGGCACTAGTGGCTTGCTTATTTCTACAAACACTTGTATAAAATTATAGGAAATTCAAATTTTTTAGCTGGCTTTAAACCACTACTGTCTTATCATTCAATCTTTGCAAAGAATAGTGGTCCTCTTATTTCATGAAGATTGACGTGTTGTTTGTCTTTGTAAACCTAGTGGCAGCCAAGATAAACTCATTTGAATATTGGCTATTATGACCTCCAATCAGCATTGAGACCTGTTAAGTTCCTATGGCTATGCCTCTCCAAAGTCCATATTTGTAACTTTTGTACATAGCTAAGCTACTAGCATCAAATAGCCAAGTAATCTTATTTAGCTGTCATTCTATAACTCTTGTGCACAGCGATGAATAAGTAAGTTAGAGTCATGCCTGCAATAACAATGCAATGGGTTGCAGGCCCTATGGCAATCTCAGCAGCACAATTTTATATTAACTGCTTGAGTGCTTCCAAAATTCCCAAAATAGGCTGATTGAAGGTGAAAACAGCCAATATTAAAATAGGGTTTTCTTGGCAGCTGCTAGGTTACCGAACACAAACAACACGTCAATCTTACTGAAAAAGGATGAACAATATTATTTGCAAATACTGAATGGTGTGACAGTAGTGGTTTAACGCCAAGTTACTAGAACTTGACAGGTTCATTAATCTTTAGATCTAACAATCACCTGCGCAGATATTAAAAGTACCCAAGAGACATTTCCAGTCAGCTGTTGGGGTGACACGCTTGTGAGGAATGTCTGTTATGTTACAGAGCTACTGCCATACCCTTTCAGTATATAAATTTCAGTATATAATTGCAATCCTTGGTCTCCAGGTTTTGTCTAGCTACTCTTCCTATCCAAAACGGACAACTCTTTCCTCGGCAGTCCACCAAGCAGTAGTACAATACAATGAGAGTTGTCATACTTTCCTTTTCACATTTATACAAAATTATTAAAAGCCCAAACAGACTAAAAATTGTTGAGCCATCCATAGATTTTGAATTAAAGTAGTTATAATTTTAAACGGGTGACGCCATTGCTGCTGCTAAGGAGAATTATCGGGTTAGCTTAAAGAGTTAGGTGAACACTGGGTACACAGCAGCCCGCGTCGCAAATGAAATCCCAAGATGGTCGTCCAGCTTAGGCCACAAGGGCTATTGGCCTGGTATTTACTTTGCCTGGCGAAACCATTCCTGGCTCATCGGCACACCTGGGTTTTTCGCACGAAAATGAGGATTTTGCCTTCGGCCCAGGCCGGTGTGTTCGCGACTCTGTGGTGAATGTGTGCCAAAAAACTTTTTTTGCGAGTTGGCCTGTGCCTGAAATTTAGGTCGCGAAGACACTATTTAGTTGTTTTCTGATCATTTTACATTATAGATTGCAGGAGTATTTGCGTTAGTGCTTACTATCTACATACTCACCAGTAGTTATTGGTTCAACAATGGCCTGATTCCGATGATCATGTGCCACGTATAACGTACAATGTGTAGGTGCTCATCAATTTTTTCATGGCTATTTCTTGTTTGTCACAATTTTTATATGACTTCTGATTTGCAGGAGCAACTGAAAAGGGTGATTAAGATGAACAAAGTGAAACCCACGAAAGATTCCAAAGGTGGTGCTATAGTTGATGAAGACTCTGTTAGAATGGAGCGTATGGCTAAGCAAGCCTTAGCTCTCTTCCCTAAAGTAGCTGACCCCGTTGTTAAAACACGCCGTATTTCTGGCTTAAAACCGGTTGAAGACTGAAGTATAGCTGGAGTTATATTTTTGTGATTCAATTGAATTCAGTTTTAGAATTGCTGCACTCAGTTGCTCTATTCTTGGCCAATTTTTTCAACTGACAACTTACATTATATAATATACTAAGTACATCTGTGATATTGTAACTTCTTTTGCATGCAATTTAATACACTACATGGTTTGCATTTGTTGTGCAAAAATAAACATAGGTTACCTATAATGTACATTATAAATAATTGTAATTCTAGAAACTCATGCCACGTGAGTAAAGTTGACTTTGAACATAAACACACTGCGGAATAGGGTGATAATGTTATAGCAAGGAATAAGAAAATAATTGTAACTACTTCCTACTTTGTAAGTTATGAGGCTAACAAAACAGCTGGTTCAAAATCAGTTGACAAACACCAGTGTCTCTACTCTGTCTATTAGACACACCTACGTGTACATAAGACACACCTGTGTCCACCGAAATCTAGAGCACTAGGTGTTTGGCATAAGCAAAACATGATATCTTCGGGGTAGCTATGTCATTTTTACACGGATGATACTAACATAACTTAAATTGTTGATGAAATGTCATGATACTATCATATGAATTTGGTCATTACAGATTAAGAGAAATTTGAAACGGCATAATTATTTCACTCTACTCCTGTGTCTTACAGTAAAGATCTTATCAAAAAATAAGAGCTGCTCCAATGTGTTGTATTGGGAGCAGCTGAAGGGGGGCTAAGGCTAAGGGATGGGCAAGATTATAAGGATAGCTTGGAGATAGCTGGTGACTAAGGAGAAGGGGGTAGAGTGAATGAGAGAGGTATAGGAGACAGACTAACAGCACAGGCAAGGATATCTTAAACTTGTGAGTACAGACATCATATGTGTCACACCAACTCACTGTTACAAAAATAATGTTGTGGGTTACACAACTGTTCATGTGTAAGAGGATTTCATTGTTGTTATCAATAGCGTTGTGGATTTTCACAGAGTCTTCAGATGTGAGGCTTTATCCATTTTTGCAGCCAGTACTTAGCCGGTGCTGCTAGGGACTCTTGCAAACTGGTATTAATTTAGTTGTCAGCCTAAATACGATGCAGATTTTAGCATTCCTATCATGAACGGCAAGAATGACGGGAGCTCAGTTTCTGGTTCCTGTTAATTTCCGCCTTGTGCATTGTATTTCCACCATTTTGTTGTGCTATTAGTAATACACCATGTATAACTCCGACTGTTTTTAACCTTTAATTAGGGTATATACAACTGCTGCCCACTTTCTTTGGGGAAAGGCCTATACTTATTGTTAACTACATGTTGTATTCTCAATGCAGCTGTAATTGGCTAGTAATTGTAATATTGTAAATGGTACCATGCTTGATCATAGTCACTATGAAGTTTGACAAGATGGGGTCCACTACATGTAGATGAATGGTTACTATGGAAATTTCATTTATGTGGAATTTGTTTGTAGAATGTGACATGGATTGCTGATATTCATGGCATGCACATTGTTCTTTTTCTCTGCAGTACATGGTGCACTCTCTGCAGTACATGGTGGACTCTCTGCAGTACATGGTGCACTCTCTGCAGTACATGGTGCACTCTCTGCAGTACATGGTGCACTCTCTGCAGTACATGGTGCACTCTCTGCAGATAACTTTACAGGTATTAATACAGTTTCAGGTGATGTGCCATTCAATTTAATGTTGACTACATTCTTGTTTTACTTAGTACATGTATTTCTGATTTTTTCACTCCATATAATTTTTATTGATTTTATATAAGTTTTATTGAATTTCACGTATGTTTTGTTTCAGTTTTACATGTTTCAGAATTTAGTTTAATGTGTTTTGCATTAGATTCATGTAAATTGCATTTGAGTTTTACGTTTCCATTGGTCTGAGATAAATATCATAGTAGGTCATGACACGTCTTATTGAATCTAATATTCACTCCCTACATGTAGTTTGAATGATCCAGTATGATATCTTCATATAGGTCAGTGGGCAACATGAATAGGGACATTATTCATTTCATTCATTAGCTAGGGATTTATTAAAAGTTGTGCTGTGTGTGTCACTGCTAGCTTTCATTTGGGGGATTGCTGTTAGTCTACAGCCCTGCAATAACTATTTTGAGGGGCAATCAACACAAGGTGAGCTCAAGGTGAGTTAAGAACCTGGACTGAGTCATTTTGTTACAAATAAAGTTATCTTGAATACACGGTTTGGGTTGTTATGAATAGTAATATTGTGCTGCTCACATTGTTCGCTGTCGCTGATCGAGAGTGACAGAGGTGCAAACTGACCACAGTAGGTAGATTGAGTGACAGGGCTAAACTAGCGACAATGGCGACTTTTCTTTTTAAATATTGTGGTGGTCCAGGACATTTCATAACATGGCTTCAGCCTTGCTCAGCTCATACTCGTCTATATACTCTTGTACTTACCTTATTGTGTATGCATGTACAAAGATAGTGGAAGGGAAGATCAGACACTCAGGCCAGAAACTGTCCGTCCCCCGCCTCTAAACGCGGTCCAGATTAAGCAAGGAGTTGTGTTACCTTGTGCTCGAATCCGTTCTTACTATTGGTGTTCCGCCGGCCAATCAGATAATATCTTTTACAGCGGCACCGAATGTACAGTCTACTTATATAAACGATATCTTATTACAGAGAATGCAATATTTAATCCGTGAAACCACGATATTAATCTAGCAGCTATCTAAAAGTTCAACACAGAAATGGCGGGAAAGTAGATTGCGGAACGTCGGGACCGCCGAATTGGGCGTAATTGGTGGGACAGAGTTTTATCATTGAGTGTCCGATCTTCCCTTCCACTATCTTTGTGCATGTACTCATACTTGTCCATAATTACTCCATTATGCAATTCCTGGGTTATATGTTATAAATTACTATATATAACTGCCTTTTTATACTCATGTAATGGAGGCCGAGGTCTCAGATCTCGTTACAATTTATTTTGCATATGATTCACATCACTTTAATAAGCATCTTCTGTAAAAGGCCGACCCAAGTTAGGTTGGGCCTTGTCCACATGGCAGACATCATGTTACACAATTTCCGGACGATGCTACGTCGTCCTTTTACCGGAAACTTTTTGCGGAAATCTAAAACTATATAAAGCGTGAGTATTTGTATTGCACTGTCAGTTGATGCTTGGATCTCAATAAAGACACATCTATACTACATATACAAAGTCTTCTCTCGTAGCTAAGATTAGTTCCAGCTCTTCGCCCCATCAGACCTTGATGCCCTAACTATCTACTAGGATTGAACATACTCTTTCTCAAGAACAAGTCTAAGCATTAACTCGCGGCCTATGGGTCGTCTTGGTTAACTATTATAATCACAAGTACTGTTCGTTATGTGTGTAATATAGAAGGTCGAGCACCACTCATAGGCTCTTCTCACTTTCACTATCGGGTCAGCACCATACCCAGCAGCGA
Source organism: Bugulina stolonifera (assembly GCA_935421135.1). NCBI lineage: Eukaryota > Metazoa > Bryozoa > Gymnolaemata > Cheilostomatida > Bugulidae > Bugulina > Bugulina stolonifera. The sequence goes on from OW285196.1 coordinate 9,979,283, forward strand.
AAACATTACAATATTTCATAAAGGGTTAGAAATCTATACTTGTGATATGCACATTTGAGGTGAGGGATTACCTGGGTTGATGTAAAACCATTCTATGTCGTATTCATATTTGGAGAAACAACATAATATTACGCAAAACGTGGAATAATATCCACTAGGACTAGAAATATGGAGAAAAAGAAACCTGCTGCAGGTGGATTTGTAGATGAAGATGACAGCTATCAAGGATGGAAACATCTTATTCCTGTTCGAGCTGATTCAAAGTAAGATCTAGTGTAGATATATCTTTGCAAAATTATTCTAGCCCAGAAATACTGCTACAAATGTAAGCAATGTCAACTTTCCTTTTACAAATAATGTATATATATGATATACATGTACATGTATAAATATTGAATTTTGTATTGTCAGGTAAAGTGCTCTATAGGATGTGGTATTGTTCTAGAGCTAGTATAAAATATTATAAGAATAGATGAAATTGATGATGTTTGTTTATTTAATTCATTCTACTAAATGAATTAAGCAAACAAACATCATCAATTTCATCTATTCTTATAATATTTTATGATATGCATGTATGTACATATACATGATTGTGTAAGCCTACGCTTACACTTTGTAAGTTGAGCTAGCAATTATGAAAGATACAAGACGTTCAACTTATATTAGCTTATTCGTAATATTTCCTACGATCAGGAATCCGAAGACTCTGCCATTGGTGACAGCTGGACTGTTCAGTTACTGTAGTGCTCAGTGGATGACTGGAATTGTTAATGAGGCATATAAAAGAGATCTGACACCTGATGACTTGTATGACACCCCTTGGAAGGACTGTGCTGACTATAACTGTAAAAGGTATTAATTTCACATTTTAATAAATTGTAGTAATTTGTAATACTGTTATAGAGTATAATATAGTACTAATAACAGTGCTGTTATATTTATATAGTATACATTTTATTGTAGTAGTATTATTGTAATGATTTTTGGGAGGTTGTGTGTGTGTCGTCCTAAGACGACCCCGTGCCCAAAGTGAAGAACCTATGAGTGGTGCTAGGTCTTCTCATTACATGGAAGATCAACATGTACTAGTAGTCCAATGACTACTCAAAACGACCCATGTGGCCCCGAGTCGATGCTATCTTGCTATACTGAGAAAGAGTATGTTTCGACCTATCAGGAAGTTCGGGAAGCAAGGTCGGGGACCTTGACAACTGGAACGACCAATACTACGAAGTGAAGACCCTGTATAAGAGCAGTATAGAAGTGTCTTTATTGAGATCCAAGCATCAACTGAGACAACGAACATAAAAACAGTGCCCTTTATATACTATTAGAACTTCAAGGAAAATACCGGTAAAAAGGTCGACGTAGTGTCGTAAAAGGCCGTCGCAGTTTCGTCCGGAAATTGCACAACAAGATGGCGGCTGGAAGCCCGAGGCCGACCCAAAACATGTCGGGTACAACAAAAGATGCTTAAAATCATCCAAATCATGTAAAAAATAAGTATCAGTCAATTCTGAAATGTCGGCCCTCTTTACATGGGTATAAAAAGGGTATAATTGCTCAGTAATGCACATAATATGTATATAAATGGTAGGGTACTACAGAGACAAGTCAATATAGGCAAGTTATGCAAGAACTATTCATAACAAGTACAATGTAGTACGAGAAGCTGAGCTTAGAGTTACATTTACCATTACAATATTATATCCTGCACAGCTTGAACTTTCATTATAATGTGATACTTTAGTCTGCGTGTAGTAACTATTGAATCTTACTGCATGATATACTCTACCTGTACCTGTATGCAGTGTTTGAAGTGGGGTTATACGAGAGTATACGGTGTGTACCCACTCCTATTTTAGTGGTTATATGGCCAGCGGGTGTGTACCCTCACTTTGATTGCTAGTTTTACCCATACAGTCATTTGAGTAGTTCACTAATTCCTTACCTACTATAGCTACGATAGCTATACAATACTAATATGTAGGATTGCATGCACTGTGTACCCACCTCATTTGTTCCACTTCGAACACTGCCTGTCTGTACAAAGAACAGATATTTTATGATACCTTCTGTGCCATATCTTAAATCAAGGGGAGATTTCACTTATTTATTCACTTGATATTCGTAGATTTGAAAGAATATGGAAGATGGAGGTAGAAACCTCCGGCAAGGAGAGCGCATCTGTTGAACGTGTTGTGATGAAGATGATATGGCCATGGCTACTAGCTGCCTTTGTGTTTGGTTTGGGGTGTGCAGTAAGCCCTGTAGTTGGACAGGTAAATATACAGTAGAGATTAGTGAAAATAAGAAAACTGTGTGGATTAGTCCAGTGGTGAGGCCAGATACGCAATTGATGCCATTAGTAGAAGTAGTGGACTGATAACTCCAAATGATTTTTCATGTTTCTTTATGCTGGTTTAGCCTATGGAGAGTTCAGTCATACCTTCCACTATTTAGAGTTATTCAATCTCCTTCACTTCCAACTAACTGAGAAAGCAGACTAGAAATGTAGCCTAGTAATTGCGACTTATGGAATGAGGGCAGTTAATATAAAGGATCAGATCACAATTTATGACTGTCTATGAATGCAGGAGGGGGGGGGGGGGGGGGAGAGTGATACATCCTGTAAATTTTTACTACTGGCTGCCTTTATGTTTGGCTTGGAGTGTGCAGTAATCCCCGTTGTCAAGAAGATAAAAATTCACAGACCAGCTAACTCAACACACTAGGTATTAGGAAAAATGTGTGGATTAGTCCAAGAGTGAAACCGGAAATTCAATAGATACCATAAGTAGAAATGCTGGCCTGAAGGAAGGATAACTCCTATTCAGTCATAATATTTAGAGGTATTCAATATTTCACCTCCAACTAATTGTGAAAGCAGACCATCGAATGTAACTTGGCGATCTGGAGCTTGGGATTGTAGCCCAGCGATCTGGGGTTTGGGGTTGTAGCCCAGCGATCTGGGGTTTGAGATTGTACCCCAGCGATCTGGGGTGTATGTTGATGCATTCTTACTATTTTTCTATCTCATGTCTAGTATATGTACTGTCTGTCTGTCTGCCCGTCCGTCTGTCTGTCCGTCCATCCATCCATCCGTCCGTCTGTCTGCCAGATGACAAGAGCTAACTAAGAAAACAAAAGTAACGCAAGATTCAATTGTAATGTATATGGCCATGTTACAACTTTGAGATTTTCCATACACCAATCGACTTTTGGGCCAATTTATTTCATTGTTCTGTAGACTATGCCGCTCCAAATTATACTGGAGTCTGTACAGAACGGAGAGGATGGAAAAGACCTGGTCTATCTTGCAGGAGTAGCAGTTTTGTTGACTTCTGGTTTCTTCTTCAGACAGATATTTCTGCATGTCCTTATGCAGATTACGATGGTTCAAGGTATTTTCACATACAGCGAGCCTTGGAAAACATGATTTACACTTCTAGCAGCCTGCACAAAGATGTTTTAACTTGTATTTTCTGTGTACGTTCTGTAAGTTGCTGTATCTAAAGGGAATAACGGAGCACATAATTTTGCAGGTATTAGAGTTCGAGGAGGAATCCTATCTTTCTTAGTTAAAAAGATTTTGACCAATCGGAACTCTGAAAACAAGAGTGTTGGGGAAGTAAGTAATGCTTCAACCAATACCTAACATAGAAACTAATAGCTGACCTACAGTTGACCTTGATGAACCTTTTTGAGCACCATGGAAGCATAATCACAAAATAACTCACCAGCTCACTGTATTTGCTGGCTTTATTTCTTTATTTTAATTCTCTGCAGGTCAGTTAAATCTAATTTAGTTATAGTAAAATACAACTACACCCGAAGTTATGTTATTATTCGATTCAGCTGATAAACCTGTGTGCAAATGATGGACAAAGACTATTTGATATGATATTTCATGGAGTCCAAGTTCCCATCTGTTTTGTTACGATGCTAGCTTCATTCTATGGAATCTACATAGTGGGGCAATGGGCCCTCCTGGGCATTGTGATTTATATACTCTTCATTCCAATACAAGTAAGTGAATAAATTATGTAATCATAACATTTTCAATCTTGCTAGTAAAGGGTATGGTTGCAGTGCACTACCCTCCTCTTTAATGACCCAAACAACTAATAGATATCAATAATATGTTGGGGTCGTGCCACCGATATAGATTGAACTATGAAGTCATTCCTACAAATATTGAGAAGTATTGAGAGCATGATACTGGAGCTGTGTGAATGCTGGGCCACTGTCCTGGTATAATATATTGTAAATGAATATTTGGCCACAACATAGATATTCAATATTGCTATTACAAGTCATGTACAATGTGTTATGCAAGTTTAGCAAAATTTTTTGCTAACAATTTGTTTCAGATGTCTCTATCTCGATTGGTGTTTAATCTGAGAGGGAAGGTAATTCCAATTACTGAAGAGAGAGTTAAACTAATCAGTGAGATCATCACTGCTATTAAACTGGTCAAGATGTATGCCTGGGAGAAATCATTTGCCAAGAAAATATCTGGTATTATAGTAGTTCTAGCATGGACAATCTGAGTTAATTTATACATGGAACAGCTTTCTATATCATTGGCTTTTTTCAAATTGCTGAATTCTACGATATTCGCACGCTGTGTGAGATGAGTTGTAGCCCTATGTAGGTTATACATACATGTAGCTGTTGTTTTCGACTTACAGACATCCGCAGCAGAGAGAAGAGAGTCCTAGAACACTCCATTTTTGTTGAGAGTATCATGGTGGGACTGGCCATCTTAATACCAATCGCTCCTGCAATGACATATTTGGCCATCATTTTGACAGGAAATGAGCTAAAGACGTCACAGGTGTGTCACTGATACTGAAATTGTAATATAGACGTAGCATATCTGTCTTTAGCCTGTAATTCCTAACATGCTGTGTTGCCAAATTAACCAAAGTTTTGTGCATTAAATAGTGAATAATTTTATGGAACAATATCAAAGGAGCTTAGTTTTCTTTTTATCTGAGTCTGGCTGCTACAGTACAATGTAATTTAGCCCTAGATTTTAGGTTAAATGAATTTTTAAGCAAGCAATTTGAAAACGTTAAAATCTCATGAAAAGATTTACATGTATGCCATGACATGCTCATTTTGTAGGCATTTGCTTTTCTTTCCCTGTTGACTGCAGTGCGGTACGTTGTCGTGCAACTGCCTACGAGTTTGAAAGCCCTGGTAGAAGGTATGCATGCTTGTCAACGTATCAAGGTAAGAGGCACATGCATTACATTTCGCTTTATTGGGCAACCAGTTGTCTTAGAAAATTTCCATAATATAGTTATGTCGTGAATGCAACACTTTAATTCATACAAATTATTTCAAACAGAGAAGCTAAACTCTATGGTCTTCCAATGGTTTTAAAATACTTTAACACTCACAATGATCTGCGAAGTGCTTACAAAGATCGGGGCTTAAGTCTCACCGAAGACTTACACATCTGAATCATGGTGGGCTAGGATCAAGCATACTTCAATGCACGATATCGAGTACCACTAAAACAGGAAACTAAAAACCGGTAGCAAACAGGTTGACATAATTATCTGAACAATGCTCAAGTCTGGCCGAGACAAGCACTGAATATAATACGTGATCTAATTATGGGCAATTGTCTGTAAACATGTCATTTCTATCGAGTAACACTGTTAAAGAAGGGTAAAGATCGGATGGCAGCTGGTGATTGGTTGCATTTAGATTGTAGTTTTGTTCTATACTTGCTATTAGGTTATACTGATAGCTAAAGAAGCAAAGATCGACTTGCTGTTGCCAAAACAGAAAACAAATATCTTGGAGATCAGAAATTGTTATTTTGGCTGGAAAGTGAGCACCCAGAATTATCTCACGGGTAAAAAAATTTTCTTTTGTCCTTTTCTTCCTTGTATATGAATGCAAACCTATTGCTATATTTTGTACCCATGTACATTGCAAGCCTCAAACCATTATTGCGGCACCATCCAATCAATACTAAACTATTTCTATCATAACACGAGTAACACCATCAAGTACACATTGCTTTATTCTATGCCCAGCTCTAGACCAGACCTACCTACTAGCAAACATAGCACTGCTAAGTCTAATCGAAATAATGTACAATATATTTTGAGAGGTACTAATAAAGAGCTGTGCTTATCTCAAGGATTGCAATTACATGTACATACATTGTACATTCGCCAACCATGTGTTAATCTATTGGTGTATTTTTGGTTAACAGATGACACAGCAGAAGTTGATGGAAGAACAGACGCAGAAAGGAAACCCCTTCTATACCAGGAAGACGATGAAGAGTCTAATGAAAGTGACTCTAGAACTATAATCACTCTTCATGACATTACTATGACCTTGAGAGAAGGCTCTTTGTTAGGTATATGTGGATCCGTAGGAAGTGGTAAAACCTCTCTTATACAAGCTATTCTTGGAATGGTAAATCATAAGTACACATGCACTTACCTCTGCATAGAATAATATCTTCTATATGCGGAAAGAATAAATGGTTTTGAATTTTTTTCGAGTGTTTTGAGTCCATGTGAAGCTTGTAGTTTTATTTAATTCCATTCTGTTTTTTAATTTTTATCAGGATAGTTTCCTTATTTGTGCTCTAGATGACTAAAGAAGGTGGCGAGATAGCGGTGGACCCATCAAAAACTATAGCATATGTTGCTCAGCAGGCCTGGATCATGAATGCAACTGTTAAAGAGAACATATTGTTTGGACACAGTTATGACCCAAAATGGTGAGTCTATTATTGCAGAATTTTTAGTTTGAACTCTTGATTCAACATTTACACTCTGAATAAGCATACACTGTGAAATGACAAATTAAACTTCAACTTTAGATAAAAAATAATTTTGTATAAATCTGGAAAAATACGAAATCTGGTTAGGATTACTGCCTAATGAGTGGATGATTGGTTGATCTTATTGAACTCTGCATACAGGATTGCCAGACAGCAGTGCAGTTGGGTAATCCAATTTTCAGATACAATTTATGCTGTGCCCTTATTATTCTGTACATGACCTTATATCCAGTTACTGTTTAGGTATGCAAAAGTTGTGGAAGCGTGTGCTCTACTCAGTGACTTTGATCAGCTGCCAGCTGGAGACGAGACTGAGATTGGAGAAAGAGGAATAAATCTATCTGGTGGACAAAAACAGAGAATAAGTATAGCCAGAGCTATTTATAGGTTGGTACTATCTACTCATCTCTCACAGGGAGACAAGGCTGAATAATGTGGATAAACTCTGTGATAAAACTCATTTCATACTATATTTCAGTGACTCTGATGTCATACTCCTGGATGACCCTCTGTCAGCAGTGGATGCTCATGTAGGACAGCATATATTTACTAATTGTCTTAAAGGCTTACTCAAGAATAAAACAGTTCTGTTTGCAACCCACCAGCTTCAGGTATGGCCAAAAAATTTTGAAGTTTTAACTTTTTAAGATTTTCAGTTCATATTATGTCTAGTTCAACTATAATAATAATTATATTTAGCATTACAAATTCCTATACATTCAACCTTACAAATTCTTATTGTGACATCTATTTGTATGACAAAATGGTTTTAGTTCCTGTCAGACTGTGACTACATACTAGTAATTCAAGATGGTCGAATAATAGAGGAAGGAACTCATAGTGGTTTGATGGACATGAAGCAGGGAGAATATTCAAATCTAATTCAAACATTTCATCAAAGTGATGCTGACAAAGAGCAAGTGGTTGATACCCTGTCCACTGACACTGTGAAGCTACCAGGTAGTTCTTTCACAATATGCATGTTTTCCATGTGTTGCTTGTGCATGATATGCAGCATGTGCATTTATCTGTAGCGTCTATACAATGCCCGTCTTTTGGAATCTGAGCTGTAGTTGATACTAATTATCTGTTCTGAACTTCAAAGGTGAGCGGACAGCTTACATTCATTATCAGGTGCATTCAATAGATAAATTTTACAGGCCATTATTATGATTAACAAACTATCTTGAGTCTTTCGGCGCTGAGTCAGTAGGTACCTTGAGTTATTCTGTTCACCGAGTCATTCACTACCTTGAGTTATTTTTTACCTTGAGTAATTCAGCATCTCGAGTAATTCATAACATTGAGTCATTCATTATAATGAATGACTCAACGTAATGAATAACTTGAGGGAATGAATTGCTCACAGTGCTGTATGACTCAATGTAATGGATAGTTCAAGTTAATAGGTGACTCGAAGCAATGAATGATTTGAGGTACATAATGAGTCAAGTTTGTGGACAACTAGAAATACTGAATGACTCAAAGTAAAGATAAAGAATGACTCAAGACAGTGAGTGATTCAAATGTATTGGGAGACTTGAGTAATCCATTAGTTAGGTGCAGTGAATCAGGTAAATATGCAGCATAATTTTGGCGCAAATACCAAAACTGCCAAAACTGACATAGTGTAGCATCAGATGCAGACCTATTAATTTAACAAATTACACCATGAAAGATTTCAATTTTGAACTAATTCTCCAACACAAATCTGTCTTAGATAGTGTGTCTCATGAAACAATCAAATTGCAAGGCGAGAGAGGATATGTTAGTGATGGGAAGCTTCTGAACAAAACTGTAAGTACTGTGCATCTAAGACTTACCTGTATGTTAGTGAAAATGACATTAACCAGCAAAAAATAGTCCTATACCAATTTCCAGTTTACTCCTTGAGATCTTTAACCACATCTCTGCTATTCAATAGAAATGGCATGGCCTAACTGAATTTGTTCCCACATTAACTATTATGTGTAGGTGCTTCAAAGTAATGTAGCTAGAAGCAGAGTAACTCATAGTGCATTTAAAGGTTGTCATTGTGTTGTATTAACATACGTGTTATTCCTAAATATATGTACTTTATTTGACAGCATGAAGGCAATTCACTTGAAGCAGACTTTGATATGATTTTCGAGAAACCTGAGAAACCGATAGCAGCAGGTAAAGCTACATGTAGTTTGAGTCACATAATACATTAACTATAACTTAAGTCTATTTGGGTTCAAACTCCTAAACTTGAAACTTGAACAGTAATTTTACATACATGTATCTGGTTCATGGTTTCTTATTCAGAAACCAAAGGGAAACAGTTGAGATATGTATTCACTATTCAGTTATTACAGCACTTGTATCCCTCCCCTAAACAACAGAGCACTGTTGGCTCAGTTTCACATAATTACTCACTAACGTTGAGATTATACAATTATGTAAAATGTCACCCCAAGTAATTATTAGTAGGCTTACAATATTGGTAGTTTCTGTAAGCCACAGCAGAATACTAGAACCAGTCCAAGAGTACTTGCTGATGTCAACACACATGCAAATTTATGCAACTGTATCGTTTGTAGCTCAACATTTCTCTTGGAAGTGCTCCAAACCTAGATTTGCACCAGTTATGTAATAATTACAGTGTAAATGATTATTATCAAATGCTTACCCTGTCTTATGTCAGATAGGAACTACACATGTATTTGTATAAATGTTTGAAGGAACTCTGACTCAACCAGAAAAGGCACGGACAGGATCAATAAAATTCTCAATATTTAAAAGTTATACTAAGGCTGGGGGTGGTCTATGGACAGCCTTACTGATAGTCTCAATGGGAATGGTAACAGCTGCAACTCAGGCTTTCTCCAACTTCTGGCTGGCTACATGGTTGAGAGAACAATTCCCAATAAATGTAAATCAACATTGCTTACATATTGTGATAATCTTCAATAGGAACTATGCTTGGGCCACAGCTCATATGATTCTAGAATGGTTATATGAGTCCTATAATTACTGTCAGAATATATAGTCAATGAAAGTTTGTGCTGTCAATAGTAGAGGTGGAATGAGACTCAAGATTTCTCCTCATATCGACTTGTCTTGTCTTTTCTCGACTTGTCTTGTCTTTTCTCGACTTGTCTTGTCTTTTCTCGGACTTGTCGGACTTGTCTTGTCTCGATTGGCAATTGGGAGATGGCAATTGGTATTCGAGACTGGAAAACAAATAGCACCTAATAATTTTTACTTATGATAAATTAATAATTATAATACAATTAATTGCTAATCAACAATAAATCTATCAAATAGAAAATTATTACTCAAATTATTAGTAATATTACCTACATTCCTAAAACGGATTTCCTAGTAATAGTATTGCAGCTAACGCTGAGCTACTAGTCGATCACTACAAGTCATACAGAATTACTGTCAATCACCACTCCCATAATGCAATGTTATGTCCTTACCAAAAGTTGTCTACTCGTGAGATTATTTCATTAAAGAAAACATAACTCCATACTAATTTGTCAAATTACATTATTATTTTAGTATCGTATACATTGCAATGTAATGTACATGGAATACATGTGGAATACATTTCACAGCCTCCTGTTCACCTTTCATTGAAATGCATAATGATAGAATACAGAGTTTACAGAGTAGCAATTGAAACTATTGGAGTTCTAACATGCAGATATACATGTATAAAATTTGGCAAACTTTTTAGGAAAATTCCCTTGAATCCTAAAATCCAATCTCATCTCGTCTTGAAGTTCTTAGAAGTAGTGTCTCAAATCTCGTCTCGAATCCAAAAATGCTGTCTCGTTTCACCTCTAGTCAATAGAAAGGGTCACTAGAGCGTTTAACAGACTGATCAAAGCTGTGTTACTTATATCATTCTATTGAAAAGCATACGACTGCTATTCAAACTGTGTATTCACTACCTACCCCATAAGTACATGTGTGTGCAGGTGTTTACATGGTCAGGCAATATTACACAGTAATACCTACAAAAAATGTACAATAATTATATGTTTGGGTTATATATAGGAACCCCGGATTGGTGGTACAGAGAACATGACTAGTCTGGAACGATCAGCTGCTCTTCTACCTCACAAGTCACACGTGGAAATACTTGGGGTAGACTACTTCTATCCAATGATATACGGAATTACTTTACTTGGTCTACTAATATTCACTGTAATTAGATCATACTCTATTGTAAAGGTAAGGGAGGACAATCCTTAAACAACCACACTATTATGACTGTACTTTATACTTCATATATGTACATGTAGATGTTTGTGAAAATAAGAGCTTGTGAATTTAGACTTGGCTCATCATTTTAAAGATTTGGTTTGTTTACAGATAACGATGCGAGCTGCTTCGAGGCTGCATGATCAAGTGTTTGAGAAAGTCATCAACTCTCCCATGTCATTCTTTGACGTAACGCCATCTGGTCAGATTCTCAACAAGTTCTCACATGACCTTGACTCTGGTACTTTTTAAGTCTTTTGCAAAATACTGCATAGATTGTCACATGGAGAGTTGTTCTATATGTGAAGCACTTGAATTCCATTTAGATTAAAATAACAGTTGCATATTGTTCATTTGAAATTCCTCAGTTTTGCATCTTATAATTATTTTTGGGATCTTTGAGAACACACGATTCAACTACCAAACAATTCACGTGTTTAAATTGTGAAAGTTGACTGGATTTTACTTTAATGTGAGCAGTACCAGTGCAACTACCTAACAGTTCACACACTTCGATCGCTGGGAGTTTGCCATCATTCTTTTTATCTGAATGTCTTCCTTCATTTATAGTTGACACAATGCTGCCGGCTAGACTGGACCAGTTTACCTTCTTCTTGGGAATGATATCTATATCAGTCATAATAATAACGGCAGTATATGTCTACCTAGTCATCATCCTGCTTCTCGTTATAGTGGTACTCTATTTCCTCTATAGAGTCGCCAAGAGAGCGATACAGGGTTTGAAACGGTAATTTATTTTGCATTATAATTTGTATGCAATGTGTGGCTGAATTATTTGAAGTAACTTGCATAATCATGTATCCATCGATAGATGTATCAAACTAAATTAATCGCTACCGTCTTTCAACAGGATTGACAAGTTGACAAGGTCTCCTCTCTACAGCCACATTGCAACCACTGTACAAGGTTTGAGCACAATAAAAGCTTATCGAAAGGAGAACCAGTTCTATAAACGGTATGTAAGGACAGAAGCATATGCAAGTAGTTTTTCATTTTAGCATGTTATTAAATATTTGGTAAAAATAATCAGTGGTTATACAGTTTGAGCAAAATCACTAGAAAGTACATGTACCATATTGACTGTTGGCATACACAACCTTTATATTTTTTAAAGCCCTTTTAGACTGCCGTTTAAACCAACTACTAGCATGTGATTAACTATTACAATTCTATAGCTGGTACTTTTCAGTTAGAGATGGGGCTCAAAGTTCAGCTTGTTGAATTGGTTGATCCCTACCACTCACTGGATCATTTCACTGTACAATATAGTTGTGGTTAGCGTTGGCCGCTCGCCGCTAGTTGTTGTCGTGTAAACGGCAGTCTGAAGGCTGGTTTAAGCTGGCGTAGTATATAGACCTTGTTAGCTACTAAGTAGTAAGTCAGCCAGCCTGTTAGCAAACACGTGTTTGGATTCAACAGATTCAACATGTTATATAAATATACTATTACTGTTCACCTTGACCGCCAATCACAATTCACAAAATAGTGAATACTACATGTAAGTGCACACAAATACAAACAGCCACTCAAGTACATTTGTATGTAACATTTAATTACTGTCAGCCAATTTAAACATACCAATTAAATGTTCTATCAAATTGCATAACACTGTTGAATACCGTGGCCGATTTCTGCCACACAATGTGAAACTAAATTGCAATTTACATGATACTGAATCCTAAAATGAATGAAATAAAAATTAGATTTACCTGAAATAAAATAAATCATGTGAAACCAAACTGATATTTAAATAAAATATGCAGTTCATATAAAACTGAAAATGAATTCACATGAAACCAAATTGCAATTCACCTGAGATGAAAGTTAGGGGTGTTACTCATAACAACAAAATGAAACTACATTTAGTACATGAGTGGTGTGACAAGAAATAGTCCGTTATTTTGGTATTTTTAATTGTGTTTTGGTGTTTAATTTAGATGCAAATAATAAAAGTATAATATGTATGTCATCAACCTACTTGTAGGAAGGCGAATATTAGCAACTGCACTGTTTTATGGAAGTATTTACAGTATTTTTAATAAAAAATAAGTATTTAAATTTACATTTTGGCAGTCTCGAAAAAAATGATAACATTTTATCAAAAATATTTACAATTGTTTAGAGTTTTTGTGATTTGATGATAAATTTTGCTGCAAAATTACAAAATCACTATTAATATTACATTAAAACTATTACAAAATATAGTAAGAGAGTTGTACTCTCAAGTCTCGATCTTATTAGTACTGCGAGAGTATTACTAACTGCTACATTTTTTCATTTGGTGCTAATTCCTTTATTTTGAGTATTCCAATAATAATGTGAAAATATAAAAATCAATAGACTAAATTGATGACATTTGCTATATCAAATTATTAATAATACCCAGTAATCTCAAAGACGCAAGTGTATCTCTACGCCAGGATGGAGGTGTAGTTTCGTTTTGCCACAATAAGTAACGCCCATAAATTTTGTTTCATGTGAATTGGCACTTTATTTAAGGCGTTTTTCGTTTTCGTTCCATGTGAGTTCACTTTCAGTTTCATATGAACTTCATATTTCATTTAACTTTCAGTTTAGTTTCACATGATTTATTTTATTTCAGATGAATTTAATTTTTATTTCATTTATTTTAGGATTCAGTATCGTGTAAATCGCAATTTAGTTTTACACTGTGTGGCAGAAATCGGCCACGGTAGTTGAAGGTTCAAGATAGGAAAGTTCTTTGTTGTAGGTTCAACATGCTCCAAGACAGAAACAGCATGTCACAGTTACTCTTTCTGTCTGCCATAAGATGGTTGGCAACCAGAGGGGAGTGCTTGGCTCTTGTTATTGTACTGAGTACTTCATTATTTGTAGCTTTAGTTCCTAGCACTGTTATTAGCCCAACTCTAGCGCCCCTCGTTCTCCTTTATGCTACCAGTGTAAGTAAAATTCTACGCTGTATCTATTTCTATAATAGTTTGACATAATTGTTTATCCATTCTAGACAGATCTAATAGCATGCCAATTAATGATAGGTTCATGAAAAGTATAATATATTAGAGCCAACTGACAACATGTAAATGAAATTAAATCAGACAAATTAATGGGTAGTTTTGAGAGCTTAACTGATTGCACCCAAAACATACATGTACATGTATACGATAATGCACATGATGTGCTAAAGCTGTATAGATTGTAATAAACCAAATCAAATGGTCGGATAAGTGCTTTTCATTTCATCTTTGTTGTGTTTATAAATAATTGGAGTTATCTCCGACTTCTCAACTTTATTTGCAGCTTTCTGGAATGTTCCAATATGCCATAAGATTAGGAATCGAAACTGAAGCAGAATTTTTATCTGTAGAAAGCATGCTTCACTATATAGATGTAAGCATAGGTTTGTTTATGACGTATATATTGATGACGGTACTTACCTACTATTGTGTTGCTCATATCGTGTTTATTGTAGGACTTTTAATAACACAGCTTCGTTACTGCATATTTTCTGCAGCGAGTGACCAAATATAGATGTAAGATGTCATCACCATGTTTTAAATTCCTAAATTTCAGTTAATTGTACAAAGAGTAAATACAGAGTTGGTCACGGGCACTAGCGCTAGTGGTTGTGTGATAACAGATTGCTTTGCTTTTAGTCAAATTAATTTAATTTAATACTATTTGAGGTTTTCTTTAATATAAGACATACGTCATGTACATGTGTTGCTTCTGTTTATACTGTTAGTGACGTGCTCTGTTTTTATTTACAGGAGCTGCTACCAGAAGCTCCATATGTTGTGGAACACAGAAAACCAGGGGATGATTGGCCACAGTATGGATCCATACAGTTCTGTAACGTAGATGTGAGATATAGAGATGGTCTACCTCTGGTACTAAAGAATGTCTCCTTTGATATCGGACCTCAAGAGAAGATTGGAATTGTTGGTAGAACAGGCTCAGGTTAGTTGAAAGACTATTACGTTGAAGGAAATACAATTGGATGCTTTACTTGTAATACATAATGTTAAGAATCATGGCATTCACAATAGAGTGTTTCGTTGCACAGGTAAATCTTCCCTGACGCTGATCTTGTACAGAATAATGGAATTAGCTGGTGGGAGTATTACAATAGATGGAGTTGATATCAGCTCTATTGGACTAGAAGATCTCAGATCTAGACTATCTATCATACCTCAAGATCCTGTGCTATTTGTGGGTACAGTGAGGTAATATATTATTATACCTCAGGATCCTGAGCTATTTGTGGATACAGTGAGGTAATATAATTATTATATCGTACTGCAAGATTTATAAAGGTATGCAAGATTTTTGAGTAAGGTAAGGTTGCATCATACTGCAAAATACTGAGCTACTGTGGATAATATAACTTTTCAGGTTGAGTTTTCGTATTCTATCATTTGAAGCCATATTTGCGTGTACGTCTACAATTCTAGTCTCTGTTCAGATACAACCTGGATCCATTCACCAAGTATTCAGACACTGAACTCTGGTCAGCTCTCAAGAAGTGTCATGTCGATCCCACTATCAAAGCTTTAGATGGACAGTTAGATGCTTCTATAGTGGAAAATGGAGAAAACTTTTCAGTTGGGGAAAGACAACTCCTGTGTATGGCCAGAGCATTACTTAGACATAGTAAAATATTGCTACTGGATGAAGCTACTGCAGGTAAAGAAAATATCCTAATAATGTCCTTAACAAATGTAAAAATTACATGTAGCACCAGTCGTAAATTAAAATTAAAATTGTTTGTATTTTAGCCATTGACACTGAAACAGATGCTTTGGTTCAGAGGACTATTAAAGAAGCATTTGCTGACTGTACCATGTTAACAATAGCTCATAGACTTAACACTGTGTCTGGATATGACAGAATTATGGTTCTAAACAATGGGAAGGTAAGCGAGGGAGACTTACAGATAAATCTTGTATTTCTACAGTCAATTTTTTTATGGAGAATGCTATTTTTCTTCTTTAATTCTATTGTTCATTGATTTTAGGTGGTAGAATTTGACACACCGTCAAATCTGATGACCAGAGAGGATTCTTTATTTGCTCAGATGATGGCTGTCAGTGAATCACAAAAGACATCAGCAATGAGCTAGAACTCGTTGCAAGCATGTTCTGGTTACTACATGTACATACTAGTTGAGTTTTGTTTGAGAGTCGAATTGCTAAAACTGTTAGTTGTTTCCAGCTAAGAAGGCTGAATTTTTTCTATTATTCTGAAATGTGCTCATACTTTAAACAGCTCACAGCCAATAATAGTTGATTTTCTGCTCAGATAATGGAGTTGTCCTCACTTAAACAGTAAAGTATAGTCTTTATAACATAGGCAATGGAGTTGTCCTCACATGCACAGTAAAGAGCATTATCTTTATAATGCAGAAAATATAGTTGTCTCAACATATATAATAGAGTTTTCTGTATAAAAACAATGGATGCTTTTTAGCACATGTTTAGTGATTCAGTACAACATCTATAAAATTTGCCCATCACAGCAGACAATCTCAGTAGGACAGTAACTCTAAAATAATATAATATACAATTTGATATGTATATGTTATGGCTGTTAACCATTAGGTCTGCGTTGTATGCACATTCATTAGCAGTTACTAAAATTCGAGTGTTATAGCAATTTTTAGCTTT
Source organism: Bugulina stolonifera (assembly GCA_935421135.1). Lineage (NCBI taxonomy): Eukaryota > Metazoa > Bryozoa > Gymnolaemata > Cheilostomatida > Bugulidae > Bugulina > Bugulina stolonifera. The sequence goes on from OW285196.1 coordinate 9,996,014, forward strand.
TATTGTAAAATTGTATGTGTATATTAATAGCGGGTACAGTCAACACTTTTGTTCAGCAATTTGTATTCATTCACATCCAGAACAAGTTGTTAATATTTTCCAAGTCTACAGTGGTGATGGAAATAATGGGACCGCCTAAGAGAATATGTACTATTCGCACTTGAGCCTTAATTCTATCTCTCTACTTCATTTCAATGTACTCAAGTTATACACCATTTGAAAGCAAATTTTCTCCTTATTCTCCACATCCTCTCCCATACTATCTGGGGAAAGATGGGGGTATTTAGAGTGTTTTAACTGAACCAACTCTGAAATCTCCATTTGTACTAAAATTTGTGAGTTCAAGATTACATCTTAAGCTCTTTGATTTTTCAAAGGATATTTTGCACTTTCCCTGTTATTGCTTTGTAACAGTTGAAGACTCCATATGAGATGCTGTGTGAACTTTGTGCGGTGTATAACTCTGCTACAAAGTGTCTGTTTCAGGAGAAAGTTTTCAGTTCATTTTCATTGCCGTCATGACGCTCATCTTTCTTAAGGAAAGCATGTCATCATAATCCATCTGTATAACTAAGGGAAAACACACCATGAGATGGTCAAAGAACTTCCTTGCTTGATGAATGGGGTGCTAGCAACAATTATGTGGTGGAAGGAGGGTGGTAGCCTGAAAAAATATCAGGATCGTGGACAAAGGAAACTGACAACACGGAGAGTTGCAAAGAGGCTAGTACGCATCTGACTAGTCAATAGGCATCTCACTGAGCCCCAACTGCCCAGAGAGCTCTGAGTACCTGCTGGTGCTAAATTGACTCCATTCACTACTCGTGGGGTGTTGGGAAAAGACTCGCCTTCGAGTGCAAAGCTTAAAGAAAGCTTCCGCAGACAGAAATAAAAAGCCGAGCAAAACTGAAACTGTCCAAGGAACACCTCTATTGGACAGGAGACTAGTGCAAGAAGGTGCCTTTTAGTGATAGAGTAACTTTTATCATCCTAAATCATAGTGGAACCAATAATGTGAGAGATGCCGGTAAGGAGTTGATCGCAAGGTGCCTAGTACCACCCATCAAGCATTTCACATCCGCCCTCGTGCGGGGCAACTTTTGCCTAACTGGTCCGAAACATCTTTAGTTCTTTATGGAGGCTAACAAATCTATCAAATTCTGCAAGATATTCAAAATAGTAGTGTTGCCAGCTGCCAGGCAGCTCAGTAGTGATGATTGAATCTTAAACCAAGGTAAAACAGCCTGTCAAACAGCTCGGCTTGACAAAAAGTGGAAAAACGATTGCCGTGTCCCAGTCCTTCCATGGACAGTACAGCCGCCTGACTTGAACCCTAATGAAAATATATCAATCACCACTGAATAAATTTTATCTAAATACAAGACAACAAACATCAGAAGACTAAAGCACCTGAAAACTCAGTCCTAGTATTGATTTGGGTCACTAGAACACCTCAACGCCCTTGCTGATATTATGCCCGGAGGCTGCTACATTGTGATTGAACCAAAAAGGCTGGCTACCAAGATACTAGGCCACACACAAACCCCAAAGACCCTTTTCAAGGTCAGCACATAGTTTCTTAGAGCTACAGTCCCATAAATCTAAAATATTTGAGCTGACAATGTTCAATCCCAATTTGATAAAAATCGTAAAATGTCGCCAATTTTGATATACCGTAGGAATATGTCTTGAAAATTTCTAAATTTTAAATTTCTATGCATAAAATCATGCTTATTTGAAAGCTGAGGCTCTAAGCTTTCTATTGATATGCTATTTAATACATTTCTATGCAAAAAAGAGACTACGAATAGGGCATTCTCTAAAAGAATGAAAAATTCCAAGGGCGGTCCCATTATTTCCATCACCACTGTATTGTTGTCATAAGCATTCTGCTGTGTTTCTTTGCGCATTACAAAAATGATTCACTGTGCACTTCCTCCGGTATGCTGTTCTTATGGGCACTAATAAGCTATTGATCGTAATTAGAAGTTGTCCTCTCTCAATTTATCTACCTAAAAGAAGATAAATTGGGAGAGAACAACTTCTAATTATGATCAATAGCTTATTAGCGCCCATGGCTGTTCTGGCTTGAAAGTACAGCATTGACTCTCTTCAAGGACGTGAATACAGGGCCTGACCTCATATAATAGACTAGCATAATTATACATGTAGCCGTAGCTAGCTTGCTAGCTTGTGTAGCTGTATGCGGCTTGCCTTGTGTAGCTGTATGCGGCTTGCTAACTTGTGTAGCTGTATGTAGCTTGCTAACTTGAATGGCATTGGTGGAGTACAATAGCATTCATTGACTTGTTCTGTTAAGAGGTGTATGCTTATTAAATGATTATCAACAAACACAATACACTTACCATTCCAATTGAGGGAGACCTCATCCATGATCTTGATCGGTCACCGAAGGGAAGTAACCATACCCTCAACAAGATCAACTTGTCTTGCATGAAGTCACAACAGTATTGTTGCCCTTTGTGACATTGCCTCCCAAGAGGCAGCAACTCTTAACTTTAAAAGGCTTATGACGTGCAATTTACGTCTATGTTCAATGCAGCCTTTCTTATTTAGGCTTATTGCATTTGTGCTACTATGAGAAGAGTTGTGTCCTCTTGCCCATGCTCAACCAGCCGGCACTATTCAATGCTGCTATGGACTCAACTTTGTTATAAAAACTTTGTTATTAAGACGCAACTGTCACATGGAAAAAATTGTTGTATTCAAACTGTTTGCATAAAAAGAGTACAGTAGTGAACAAATGATCTTAGAGAATTGACTGCTATCACCTGTAGTAAGGTGATGTTGGTGTGAGCGAAGTGGTGAATATCTTAATGATGAATAATAAGACGAGACACATTTTTTATATTTTTATTGACTAATACTGAAAATTCCGGCATTACCTTTGACCCCAAGAATCTCTTCACTTTAGCCCTCTACCTCATCTTGTGTTTACAGTATGCCATTTTGGACCTACTCCTTCTTTTTCGGCCCCTTGCTTGGTCTGGTGGTTCTAACTCCCTCTTATTTGTACCCTGGCCTGTATGTTGCATGGCTGCACCTCAGCTACCCAGCCAGACACAACAATACAAGGCGACAAAGGACTGTCAGGGGTTCAAACAATTGAGATTTTACATGAAAATAAAATGATGCTCAATAAAACTTAATATACATGTACATGTGCATATACATGCACATGTACATGTACACAAAGAATTTAACACCCAATGAATGTAACTCTGCCTGGTAAAATGATACCTTGCTGGTTGTTGGTGAAATGTGGCTGGTGTAGTTAAACGAACTGTGTGCAGGAAAATAAACATACATTAGAGTCTTGAAATATGTTGTTAAATGTGGAGCCCCTTGTTGTCATGCTTACAGTGTACATCTAATAATAGTCAGTGTACAGGTCGACAAGAATGATGGTGTCAACTAAATGGTTGCCATGGAGAGCTCTATTAATATTAAATTGACAACACTAGAATATGACATTAAGCCCTGATACCTGTGATATTGCATTATTTAGTCAGCAGCATTCATGTTCTACTCTCCTTAGATGACTGCTAACAGGTTAGGTTAGTTTCAGGTGATGTGTCCTTCAACTTTGTATTGACTGAATCCTCGTTTTAGTCAGTATTTCTGCTTCATGTCATCTGTCTTGAATCTTGCATAAATTTCATTTTTCCTTTACATAAATCCCCAGCTTCAGAGTTTTTGCTTGATGTACGTGTAATTTAGCATTTAAATTCATGTAAATTTCGTTTTAGATTTACTTTTACGTGATTTGAAATAAATAGGTCTGGGTGCTTTTTTTACATGTACGTGTACAACTTATTGACTCTACTTTTCGTATTTACACTGTAGATAGAACGATCTAGTCTATACCTACTATCCTGATACTTTAATTTCATTAGATAGGCCAACATGTTAGTATACAGGGTTTTAGCAACTACATGTATTTTTGTTAATCAGGTGGGGGATCAAAATAAGAGTTGCTTTGATGCAAATATTGGGCCCAGACGTTAGTTTGCTGAAATTATACTAATTGGGAGGGAGCTAATAGTGCAGCACTACACATACATGATGTGTAGCATCACATACACATGTACATCTGATGCTACACGTCATGCATGCGATTGCTGATCTAAAATTTCACAGGAGGGTCTGGTTTACACAGCGCTTACACTGCCTTGTCGGCTGCAGAGCTCACTGTTAGTTTTATAAAGAAAGCAAAGAGGATGATGTTTCCTTCATACTAACTTTGTGTTTGTGCAAAATAAATGCTTACCTCTCTCCCCCCTCTTGGTTGTTATGACCCTGATATGTAAAGCCTCCATATTTAATACACAATTCCGGTTGCTATGACTACTACACGTGTAAATACATTGTATGTGTATGTGCTATTCACATTGTTCCTTGTTACTGGTGGAGGGTGACAGAAGGGTAAATTGATTACAGTAGGAAGATAGGGTGACATGGTTCAACTATTGATAAGGTCAAAAACAGACTATTCTTATTGAATTTTGCATTAAGGGTTAGAAATCGACTTGCAATATGCATATTTGGGGTAAAAATTCCTTGGATTGATGTGAAAAATTTTGTATTAAATTTATATTTATAGAAAAAACAAATTAAGAAAAAATTGGACTGATATTTACTAAAACTTGGAATATGGAGAAAAAGAAACCTGCTGCAGATGGATTTGTAGATGAAGATGACAGCTATCAAGGATGGAAACACCTCATCCCTCTACGAGCTGATTCAAAGTAAGATCTAGTGTAGATATATCTTTCTATAACACTGACTGGTACTGTGCCACTGTTACAAAATTTTCCAAATAATACATGTTTTGTGATTATTATTTTGCAAGCCTACACTTGAGTTAAGTTAAAAGTTGTTTGTAGAATAAAAGCCAATCACCTAGCATAAGGTAATGCATAATGTTTCCTACTATTAGGAATCCAAAAACTCTGCCATTGGTAACAGCTGGACTGTTTAGTTACTGTACCTCTCAGTGGATGACTGGAATTGTTAATGAGGCATATAAGAGAGATCTGACACCTGATGACTTGTATGACACCCCCTGGAAGGACTCCGCTGACTATAATTGTAAAAGGTATTCATTTCTCATTAACATGTGCATGTAGGTACATTGTTGTAAGTTGTAAAATAGTGCTGTGGTAGTGAAGTAATATTAGTAATAACTATATTATATAAGTAACAGTAATATATTAGTAATATTAGTTGTTATAGGATGCATGGTAGCATATTGCGGTATATTGTAGTGATAAATGTAACACTATAGACATAGCCACTCATACTGCATTGCATTGTCATGAACAATTCATACCTAATTTATGTATGTTGACCAGCCTGTGCAGAAACATATCTTATACACTTATTGTATGCATTACTGAGCAATATTATACCCTTTTTATACCCATGTGAAGAGGGCCTACCTCTCAAAAATAGCTGTAATTAATTTTGCACACAAATCTCATAACTTTAAGCAACTTTTGTTATGGCCAACTTATTTTGGGTCAAACCTCGGTCGAAGGCTGACATCTTGTTGTGCAATTTCTGGACGACGCTACGTTGGCCTTTTACCAGAACTATTCTCCGGAAGTTAGAATACTATATAAAGAGAAACGGTTTTTATTATCATTGCCTCAGTTGATGCTTGGATCTCAATCAAGACACTTCTATTATACAGTCCTCTCTCGTAGTGCAGGTAGTTTCAGCTGACAAGGTCCCAGACCTTGATGCCCGAACAACCTACTAGGACTGAACATACTCTTTCTCAGTATAACAAGCTAGCATTGACTTGGGATCACACGAGTCATTGTGGTTAGTCTTTGGACTACAAGCACCTGTTGATATTTCATGTAATGATGGAGGCCTAGCACCACTCATAGGCTGTTCACTTTTGCAAGTAGGTCGTCCCAGACAACACACAACACACACGCAAAACATTACAATATTATGAGGCATAGTATATAAAGAAGGAACAGAAGACTAGTAGTTAGAGCAATAGATTTCCATGTGAGAGGTTCAAGTTAAATTCCCATAGAGGTCATTGGTGGTGTCAGGAAAGACATCCAACCTTATAATGCTCCTGTGCTACTTTGTCCCCTTTCTTTACCCCAGATTAAAAAAGTGCTGACAGCTTCAGACCCTAGCTTTCTTATCTGAGATAAGCGTTGAAAATGGAACAAATGAGGTGGATACATACATGCAATCAAAAAGCACTCCTTCTCGTTGAATATAGAGTTACACATGCAGTAGTTTATGAAAAAAATTGTGCTTTGATGGGACTCAAACCCATGTCCCTATGGATGGTATTTGAGCACTCTACCATTACACTACCAAATTGGCAGTGACTTCATGAGAAAAACTAGACATTAAAATGAGGGTACATGCCTGATGGTTGTGTATCCACTAAAATTTAGGTGGGTACATTCAGAGCATACCCCCGTATAACCACAATCCGAACACTACCTGGGATTATAATTATAGGAAGTAAAACTAGTTAGTAATTTATAAGATATAATAATTATAAATTTTGTAGAATGTAGCAACACAGTACTCTTATTAGCTACATGTACATGTATACTTACTGTACATGTACATGTTATTGCAATACAGTGCTGTTGCGGAATTATATACAGTATAACACATAGTGGTACAACAGTTATGTTATGGAATATAAGTTTTACAGCATTTCATGCAAGACAAAAATCAGGGTCTTCAAGACTTCTTAGACTGACCTGAGTCCCAAATATGTTTCCTTCAAGTTGTTAACTTATACATACTACCAAATGTATTGATTATAGTGTACATGCTGTAATATAATTACTGAAGTGGTAGTAGACTCGTGTACTAGGCTAGGGAAATTCATAGTTATGAAAATAATTAGACTTTGTGTGGGTATCATTGTGCAAACATTACTCAGAGACTAAAACAATCTTATCAATGTTATCGAGGGGTGTTACATAAAAAATTCACAAGGATTTGAATTTGCATACTTGTGGATTCACTACAGAATACTTCTGTTTGCCATGCATAAACATACTCCTACAATGCATACGCATATATCTGTGTTAAGTGATAATATATGCAAAAATATACACCACTGCCAAAGTCACTATTGGTAGTTGGTAGATTTTTCTAGAGCTGCCAAATAATTGCTTTATAAATAGCCTTTAAACATTCCTTATAGGAGGCCATGGGTGTATTTGAATAATAATTGAAATACTAAATGCATTTTTGTACCTATTATTTATACTTCTTCATTGACTCAAAATTTCTAGGTTTGAAAGAATATGGAAGATGGAGGTGAAAACCTCCGGCAAGAAGAATGCATCCGTTGAACGTGTTGTGATGAAGATGATATGGCCCTGGCTACTGGCTGCTTTTGTGTTTGGTTTGGGGTGTGCAGTAACCCCTGTCGTTGGACAGGTACATTGTATAAATACACAAATCATCTACCTCAACACACTATTTATATTATTTTCTGTTTGGTCAAAATAATAAGCGTGTTAGGGTGAAATATTCCAGGTGTGAGGTCAAAAGTTCAGGGCATACCATTAATAGGTAATATATTGACTGAAGGAAGCATAACTCCAAATGACTCTCCATGTTGATTTAGCAGATGAAAATACTTATTTTATATCTAATTTGCCACATCCAGCTAATATAGTAAGGAAACTAGCAATTGAAGACAGTTAATATAAAATGATAGGGCAGTGTGCATTGTATGAAAAGATTCAGAGGCGGGGAATTCATGCACCATAACATTTTGATTTGTGATATGTGCTATTGCATGCTTAGCTGAGATATACCGGAGATCTCGGGTGTATGATTCTATATTTTCATATATTCTACTTTGAATATGACATGTACATGTACATTGTATGATGACAAAAGTAAATTAGGAGTGACACAGCTGAGAAAAAAACAAAAGTAACGCAATAATTCTAGGTGACATCTTACAACTGTCGACTTTGCTGTTTTGGGCCAACTTATTTCATTGTTTTGCAGATTATGCCGCTCCAAATTATACTGGAGTCTGTACAGAATGGAGAGGATGAGAAAGACCTGGTCTATCTTGCAGGGATGGCACTTCTGTTAACCTCTGGTTTCTTGTTCCGACTGATCTTTTTGCACCTTATCATCCAAGTTACAATGGTTCAAGGTAACTTTGTATACAGCGAGCCATGAATAGAGTAATATACACTAACAACCTATACCCTAATGTTTTATGTGAGATCTTTTAATTATAATGTACATGAAGCATATGATGTTCTGTGCAAGTTCTGTGAGTTGCTGCATCTACATTTAAATGGCAGCCAGAGTAACATGGGAAAATTCATCATTTTGCAGGTGTTAGAGTCCGAGGAGGAATTCTATCTTTTTTATTTAAAAAGATTCTGAGCAATCAAAACTCTGTAAACAAGAGTGTTGGAGAAGTAAGTACCTACCAAATAAACTTACATGTACAAAGTAGTAGACAGCCTACCGCTGACCTTGATACTTTTTGAGTAAAATGAAGTCGCCTGCTAACTCCATTGTTTGCCCGCTTTAATTATTTATTTTAGTACACAGTAGGTGAATTAAATGAAATTTGATTGTAATGTGGTAAAATGCAATTAACAGGCGTGTTTTATTATTCAATACAGCTTATGAATTGTATGTTATTATTCAATGTGTATGTAGCTAGTGAACTTGTGTGCAAATGATGGACAAAGACTATTTGATATGATATTTCATGGAGTCCAAGTTCCCATCTGTTTTGTTACGATGCTAGCTTCACTCTATGGAATCTACTTGGTGGGGCTATGGGCCCTCCTGGGTATTGGGATTTATATGCTGTTCATTCCAATACAGGTAAGTCAATGGATTATGTAATCATAAACTTACAATCTGTTTAATCAAGATTATGGTTCAGTGATCTACGTTTTGCAGAAATAACTAAAATGGATGAGATATTAGGCGTCTTCGAAAACTGTACTAGTTCATATGAGACTGTTTTTATCATCCGAACCCAGCTTGAGCGTTTAGGTGTGGCCGTGACTAACGCTTGATTTGAAGGGGCTTTCCCTTGTTTATGATAAAGATTATTACCAGGCACGCCTAACCTAGCGTTATAGCTAGCGCTATATTATTGAATAAAATATTTTGTTATAACCACAGTGCAATATCTGAATATGCCTATTGAGGGTCATGCCACTGATATAGAAATATGACATATTATATCATTCCTATAAGTATTTGTACTGTATTGGGACATGATACTATTTATTAGTCGCAATCAATGTTCAATATTGCTATTACAATGTGTATAAGAAACCACGGTTATGCAACTACGTATGTTCTACATCAGGCCTAACAACCGGCACCAAATACATGCACGTAGGTAATACACTATAAGTGGTTCGTATAAGGCAGCGTTTGATAATCAAGCATGAACGTTCGGGTGTGACCAACACTTGTGATGAAGAGAGAGAGAGAGAGAGAGTCTGGAATCCTCTTTAAAATAATAAATATTATTACCAGGCAGCGTGGTGCGATGGTGTGCAGTGTATGTCGTACAAAAAAAATTCTATTGCTGCATATTGCTATTTATTTAGCATGCACTTGCAATATATGCCTATAATTGTTATGCACTGCAAAAACGTTACTCTGTGCAGTAGTTGCATTTCAGTACACACAGAATGTAAGCCAAGTGTAAATAAATGACTTAATGGTATAGAAGTCAACCCGAATTTCGAGTTCCCCAAAAATTATCATTTGGTGCAAAAAGGGGTATTTGCAGGATGATCATTAGTGAGAGCTCAACCAATCAGTATCTACATGTACATGTACTTAAAAAAGTTTTTAGCAAATTTAGCAAAAATTTTTTAGATGTCTCTATCTCGATTGGTGTTTAATCTAAGAGGGAAGGTGATTCCAATCACAGAGGAGAGAGTAAAACTAGTTAGTGAGATCATCACTGCTATTAAACTAGTCAAGATGTATGCCTGGGAGAAATCATTTGCCAAGAAAATATCTGGTATTACATGTGCAATGTACCACTTGTATATTAATTTCAGTGGAGTCAGTTTGAATAAACTTATACATGTACACATGTACAAGGTACAGCTTTCTATATCTGTACCATACGTCGACACAATTGACATTCGCCAAATTCTACGTTATTCACACCGTATGTGATATGAGTATTGGCTCTATCTAGCTTATACATACATGTAACTGTTATTTTTTACTTTCAGATATCCGCAGCAGAGAGATGGAAGTCCTAGAGCACTCAATTTTTATTGAGAGTATCATGGTGGGACTGGCTATATTAATACCAGTCGCTCCTGCAATGACATATTTGGCCATTATATTGACAGGAAATGAACTGATGACGTCCCAGGTATGTCACTGATACTCTGTTAATACGGAATTTGTAATATCGCTATAGAACCTTTGTCGTTAGCCTATGTCAAACTAACCAAAGGTTTGTGCATAATTAAATAGTAAATAATTTTACTGAATATCAAAAGTGCTTAGTTTCCTTTCTATCTCAATCTGGCTGCCACAGTCAATGTAATGTAGCCTTCGAATGCAATTTATTCTTCGATCTTAGGCTGAATGAATTTTTCAACAAGCAACTTGAAGATATTCAAATCACATGAAAATAAATGTGCCAGACATGCTCATTTTGTAGGCATTTGCTTTTCTTTCACTGTTGACTGCAGTTCGGTACGTCCTCGTGCAACTGCCTATGAGTTTGAAAGCCCTGGTAGAAGGCATGCATGCTTGTCAGCGTATCAAGGTAAGGGACAATTGCATTACCTTTCACTTCCATGAGCAACCAGTTGACGTATAAAATTTCCATTAGATCATCATGTTGTTAATACAACACTTTTCATCATACGAGTTCTTGTAATGTTTTGCATAATGCGAGCTAATTACAGTCACTCCTATTACATGTATAATTGTGCCACCGGCTACCGTGTGCCACCGGCTACCGTGTGCCACCGGCTACCGTGTGCCACCGGCTACCGTGTGCCACCGGCTACCGTGTGCCACCGGCTACCGTGTACCACCGGGGAACAAGTCTAAAACACCTGACATGCTACTTACATTTTACCAGTAGGCAAAACCAGATGAGCATTATAATAACATCAATGTCTAAGGAAATTGTTTGGATCACCATAATTATTTCAAGCAGAGAAATTAAACTCTGTCATCTTCCAATGGTTTTAAAGTAGCTTAACACTAGCAAATTGTACATGCTTACAATGATTAGGGTTCAAATCTAGCCCAAGACTTGCACATCTGAGCCATTGTTCCCTAGTGTAAGCATACTTCCCTGCACGATGTCTAGTACTACTAAAGCTGGAAGCTAAAAACCGGTAGTAAAGAGGTTGACATGTCTAAACAGTACACCTGCCCTCAAGTCTGGCTGAGACTTGCACTGAATACAATACATGTATCTATAATGATGGGCAGTTGCCTGTAAACATAGCAAATTTATCAAGTAACACTTTTAAAGAAATGTACAGACCAGATGGCAGCTGGTGATTGTTTGAAGTTAGATTGTAGTGTTGTTCTATACTTGCAATTAGGTTATACTGATAGCTGAAGAAGCAAAGGTCGACCTGCTGTTACCAAGACAGAAGACAAATATCTTGGAGACCAGAAATTGTTATTTTGGTTGGAAAGTAGACACCCAGGATTATCTAACAGGTAAAAGAATTTCCTTCTGTCCTTTTCTTCTTTGTATATGGATGCACATTCGTTGTTACGTTTTGCATCCATGTAACATTGCAAACCTCAAACCATTATTGTGGCACTATCTGATCAAAACTAACCCATTTCTATCATAGCACGAGTAACACTATTAAGGTGTACACATTACTCTATTCTACATGTTGTATGCTCAGTTTTAAACCAGAGCTACATTTGTACCTACTAGCAAACATAGCACCTCCAAGTTTAATCTAAAAGCAGTAGTATGTTTCTACATGTACAATGTACATTGTATATTTGAAGAGGTCAAAAGAGCTGTGCTCATGATCATAAAGATTGTAATTACATGCATGGTACATAATTATTTCTGAATCATTTATTGTAAGTCTCTTTTTCATGTTGGTTACGTTATGGAATCTCTGTAATGAGTCCATAGAAACTTCATATAATTTTCCAAAAAATCACTAATCATTTGTTAATCTATTGGTATATTCTTGATAAACAGATGACACAGTAGAAGTTGACAGAAGAACCGACTCAGAAAGGAAGTCTCTTCTATACCAGGAAGACGATGAAGAGTCTAATGACAGTGACTCTAGAACTATAATTACTCTGCATGACATTACCTTGACCTTGAGAGAAGGCTCGTTGTTAGGTGTATGTGGATCTGTAGGAAGTGGTAAAACCTCTCTCATACAAGCTATACTTGGAATGGTAAATTATAAGTACTCATATACCTACCTCTGCATAGAATGACATCTTCTACATGTATTTGCGGAAAGAATACATTGCTTTGAATTTTTTACGATTGTTTTAAATCCACATGTATGTAAAGCTTGTATTCAATGTTGCATCTCTTTTTAATTCAATTACGTTATTAATTATCAATTAGTTTTATTTGGATAGTTTCTTTATTATTGTGCTTCAGATGACTAAAGAAAGTGGTGAGATTGCCATTGACCAATCAAAGACTACAGCGTATGTCGCTCAGCAGGCCTGGATCATGAATGCAACTGTGAAAGAAAACATATTGTTTGGACATAGTTATGATCCAAATTGGTGAGTCTAGAAGACACATCTTACTGATATTAAACTTTACACTATGCGGAATTTTTATTTTGAACTCATTCAAAATTTACATCCTGGATAAGCCTATCCTGTGGAATGTAAAGGTGGAGCGAGACAGCATTTTGGATTTGAGACAAGATTCGAGACGCTACTTGTAAAAAATTCGAAACGAGACTGGGTTTTATGATTCAAGGGATTTTTCCTAAAAAGTTTGCCAAATTTGATAATTATATTCGCATGTTGGAATTCCAGCAGTTTCTATTGCTACTCTGTAAATTATTTATATTTCATACGCATTGTATTTTATCATTATGCAATTTAATAAAAAGTGAACAGAAGGCTGTGAGATATATTATTGTAGATGTTGTATCAATGTACAGTACATGAGTACCAATAGTGTAATTTGACAAACTAGTATGGAGTTGTGTCCCCATTGGTGAAATAATCTCATGAGTAGACAACTTTTAGTAAAGACATAGCGTTGAATTAAGGGAGTGGTGATTGATATGCGTTAGTTAAGAGCTCTTTATGCAGTGATCGACTAATAGTTCAGCGTGAGCTGCACTGCTATAAAAGCTCGGCTACATGAGAGGCCGATTGTGCTTTTACGGCCTCCGGAGCCTCGTTCTAGAGCAAATCGGCGCGTTGTTTGCTGTTTGTCCGGCAGTGCAAAGACCAACATGTTGGTCTTTTCGGCCCATGGCTTCACTTCACAGAGCGCTATGGTGATTGGTTGACGTAGATGCAACGACTCCAATTTTACAATTTATTTAAAATAAATTTTGGTTATTGGCTGGATATATATTAAGGCCACTAGTAGACTGGTACTTCGCATTGCCTATAAAGCCATGCAGCGTACAACTAAGTTGAGTTGCTCAGCCGAAACTAATAGCTTCTCATGGAGCTGAGACTTTACTGGGGATGTACTATTCATTTAGGTAGTGTTTATAAGTAATTCTAATAATAGTTTCCTGTTTGATAGATTTATTGTTATATGTTGATTTATCACAATTAAAAGTTATTAGGCGAAACAATGTAACTCCCAAAAAAGAAGCAAATAAACAAAATTAGCAGAAATCGTTTCCAATTATATTTTTCCACTCATACAAGAGAGGACAACTCCAGAAGACTACAAACTTTTGGTGATTCTTCTACTTTAAGTTATGGCACTTGTATAAAAACTTGTTTTTTTTCCAAAAATTCGCAACGACATCGAAATAATTCTCATTGATACAATATTTACAACTGGTGGCCAAATTCGCGATTTTTCAGCATGATATTTTTAGCTTCGCACACATGACAGGTGTGCAGCTCTGCATTCTACTTTCTATATTGATTTATTCAGTGCGTTTACTAATCTGCACATAGTCTTATATCAATTCATTTTTTAGGTATGCCAAGGTTGTGGAAGCATGTGCTCTACTCAGTGACTTTGATCAGCTACCAGCTGGAGACGAGACTGAGATTGGAGAAAGAGGAATAAATCTGTCTGGTGGACAAAAACAGAGGATCAGTATAGCCAGAGCTATCTATAGGTTGGTACTATCTACTCATCTCTCACAGTGAGAGAAGGCTGAAGAATATGGATAGACTCTGTAATAAAATTCATTTCATATTATATTTCAGTGACTCTGATGTTGTACTCCTGGATGACCCTCTGTCAGCAGTGGATGCTCATGTAGGACAGCATATATTTACTAATTGTCTGAAAGGTTTACTCAAGAATAAAACTGTTCTATTTGCAACCCATCAGCTGCAGGTAAGTGAGCTTTTGTTTTAGTGGTTATCATCTCATGCCAACACAAGGGTAGGCAATTCCATAATAAAAAATATCCCATTAGACCATCTAAATTGTACATGTGTCATTTTAGTTCCTGTCTGACTGTGACTACATACTAGTAATTCAAGATGGCCGAATAGCAGAGGAGGGAACTCATAGTGGTTTGATGAACATGAAGCAGGGAGAATATTCAAATCTAATTAAAACATTTCATCAAAGTGATGCTGACGAAGATCAAGCGGTTGATACCCTCTCAACTGATACTGTGGAGTTGCCAGGTAGTTCTTTCACAATATTAAAACTCATGCACGTTTTCCATGCGCTTCTTACGCTTAATATGCAGCATGTGCATTTGTACATGTATGTAGCGTCTATGCAATGCGCATTTTTCAGAATCTGAGCTGTTGTGTTAATACAAGTTACATGTAGCTGTTCTGAACTTCAAAGATGAGCGGGCAGCTTACATTTATTCCCAAGTGATTTCCATAGGTAACTTCTACAAGCCATTATTACATGTATGATTCACAAATTTTCTTGAGTTGTTCAGTACTGAGTCATTCTGAGCCTTGAGCCATTCACTAATTTTAGTCATTCAGTATCTTGAGTCATTGCTTGTCTTGGGTCATCTGTTACCCTGAGTTATTTATTATAATGAATGACTTAAAGTAATCAATAGCTTAAGGTAATGAATAGCTCAAGTTAATAGGTGGCTCAAAGCAATGATTGATTCCAGACGCATAATGGGTTAAGTTAGTGTACGACTCGACTCGAGATACTGAATGACCCAAGGTACACAATGACTCAAATGAGTAACAACGCAATGAATGACTCAATGTATAACTTGAGTAATCCATTAGGTATGTTGCTACTTAGTTGCAGTGAATTATGTAATTATGCAGGACAGTTTGACTCAAACCCGGCTTTATTGCTGAAAACTCACATAGTGTCAGACCCAGACCTATGGACTTGAAAAATTGTATCATAGGTCTTACACGTAATTTTAAAATAACTCTCCAAGACAAATCTTTCTTAGATGGTGTGTCTCATGAACCAATCAGGTTGCAAGGCGAGAGTGATGGGAAACTTAAGGGCAAAACTGTAAGTACTGTTGTTACATGTACATTGAAAACTTATATGTACATGACTGTATAATATGTACAATGTACATGTACATGATTGCGTATTAGTAAAAATGGGACACAATAAACAATTTACTAAACATGCTGCTGTGTAGTCATGCAATATGATTAAACGTAGCATAACGAAGTTATGTCGCCAGCATGGTTTGGCTGAATTTGTTCCCACATTAACCATTAGGTACTTCAAAATAATACCCATAGAGGCAAAGTAATTCATAGTTGATTTATAGGTTGCTATTGCATGGTATTAAAATATTTCCTAAATGCATGCACTGTATTTGACAGCATGGAGGCGATTCACTTGAAGCAGAGTTTGATATGACTACTGAGAAACCCATGGCAGCAGGTAAAGCTAGATTGAATCACATAATATAATTAATCGTTTACCTATCTCCGTTTCCAGTATAACTTAAGCCTATTTGGGCTCAAACTTCTGGTGGTTGAACAGTAATTTTACATACACGTATCTGGTTTTTGGGTTCCTATTCCTCACAGACACAAAGTTGTATTTTGCAAACACAGAAACCGAAACAGAAACAGTTGAGATATCTATTCAGTTATTACAGCATTTGTATGACTCCCTCTATAACAACAAAACACTGTAGGCTCAACTTCAAGTAATTCTCACTAAAATTTCTATAAATAATGTCAATCTAAGTAATAATTATTAGTAGGCTTGCAATGTTGGTGGTTATTTTAAGCCAGAGCCAAATACTAAAACCAGTCCAAGAGTACGATCTGATGTCAACAAACATTGAGATTTATGCAAATGTATCGCTTTTAGCCCAACATTTCACTTGAAAGTGCTCCAAACCTAGATTTGCACCAGTTATCTAATAATTACAGTGTAAATGATTAGTATCAAATGCTTGCCCTGTCTTATGTCAGATAGGAACTATTTGTATAAATGTTTGAAGGAACTCTGACTCAACCAGAAAAGGCACGGACAGGATCAATAAAGTTCTCAACATTCAAGAGTTACGCTAAGGCTGGGGGTGGTCTATGGACAGCCTTACTGATAGTTTTAATGGGAATAGTGACAGCTGCAACTCAGGCTTTCTCCAACTTCTGGCTGGCTACATGGTTGAGAGAACAATTCCCAATAAATGTAAATCAACATTGCTTACAGTGTATTGTGATGATCTTCAACAACAGCAACTGGTTGCAAAATTACTAGTGTTCATGATTGTCTATGAAGCATTCTTATTGGTTTACTCTGCTGACCTTTTGTATCCGTTTGCTCAAATTCTTTCTTATTGCAATTGGTTGTTAATGTAAACAGTAGGTAATAATGTGATTATACATTATACGTATGCATTTTATGTAACATGAATAATCTTGGAAGTACAAGTGACTATGTAAATAGCTGACCAGTTTCATTAATAACTGACTGATAGGAACTATGTTTGGACCACAGCTCATATGATTCTAGAATGGTTATATGAGTCCTATAATCACTGTCAGAATATAAAGTCAGTGAAAGTTTGTGCTGTCAATAGAAAGGGTCACTAGGGCATTTAGCAGACTGATCAAAGTTTGTGTTATTTATATCAGTCTATTGCAAAGCGTACAACTGCTATTTAGACTGTGTATTCCCTACCTACCCTGTAAGTACATGTGTGTGTGCAGGTGTTTACATGTTCAGGCAATATTACACAGTAATACTTACAAATGTACAATATTTATATGTTTGGGTTATATATAGGAACCCCGGATTGGTGGTACAGAGAACATGACTAGTCTGGAACGATCAGCTGCTCTTCTACCTCACAAGTCACACGTGGAAATACTTGGGGTAGACAACTTCTATCCAATGATATACGGAATTACTTTACTTGGTCTACTAATATTCACTGTAATTAGATCATACTCTATTGTAAAGGTAAGGGAGGACAATCCTTAAACAACCACACTGTTATGACTGTACTTTATACTTCATACATGTACATGTACATGTAGATGTTTGTGAATTTAGACTTGGGTCATCATTTTTAAAAAATTTGGTTTGCTTACAGATAACGATGAAGGCTGCGTCGAGACTGCACGATCAAGTGTCTGAGAAAGTCATCAACTCTCCCATGTCATTCTTTGACGTAACGCCATCTGGTCAGATTCTCAACAAGTTCTCACATGACCTTGACTCGGGTAATTTTAAGTCTTTTATAAAATACTGCATAAATTGTCACGTGGAGAGTTGTTCTATTATGTGAAGCACATGAATTTCATTTAGATTAAAATCACAGTTGCATATTGTTCATTTGAAATTCTTCGGTTTTCCATCCTATAACAATTTTTGGGATCTTTATGGATACTCTATTTGACTGCCAAGCAATTAAAGTGTGTAAATTGTGAAAGTTGACTGGATTTTACTTTAAAGTGAGCAGTACCAGTACCAGTTCACACACTTCGATCGTTGGGAGTTTGCCATCTTTCTATCTGAATGTCGTCTTTTGTTTATAGTTGACACAATGCTGCCTGCTAGACTGGATCAGTTTACCTTCTTTCTGGGAATGATATCCATATCAGTCATAATAATAGCGGCAGTATACGTCTACCTAGTCACCGTGCTGGTTCTTGTTATAGTCATACTTTATTTCCTCTACAGAGTTGCTAAGAGAGCGATACAGGGTTTAAAACGGTAATCCATTTTGCATTCTAAATTATATGCAATGTGTGGCTGAATTAATTGAAGCAACTTGTATACTCATGTATCCATCGAATAGATGTATCAAACTAAATAATCGCTGCCGTCTTTCTACAGGATTGACAAGCTAACAAGGTCTCCTCTCTACAGCCACATTGCAACCACTGTGCAAGGTTTGAGCACAATAAAAGCTTATGGGAAGGAGAACCAGTTCTATAAACGGTAAATAAGAGAAGAAACACATGCAAGTAGTTTTCATTTTAGCGTGTTATTAAATATTTGGAAAAAATAATCATTGGTTATACATGTACAGTTTGAGCAAAATCACTAAAAGGTGCAGGTACCATATTGAATGTTGGCATACACAGCCTTTGTATCTAATAAAGCTCTTTCAGACTGCTGGTGGCGAGCGGCCAGCGCTAGCGGACAGTGTGGTTAAATATTACTACACTATAATAGCTGGCATGTGTCAGTTAGCAATGAGGTTTAAAGTTCTGCTTGTTGAACTTAAATTCAACAACCAGAACTTTAAACCTCAGTGCTAACTGACACTTGCCAGCTATTAGCATATTTATATAACATGAAGAAGTCATTGTTGAATCCACACACATGTTCGCTAACAGGCTGGCTGAATTACTACTTAGTAGATAACAAAGGCTATGTGCTATTCCAGCATAAACCAGCTTTTAAACTGTCGCTTACACTATAACAACATAACAACGCTAGCCATAACTGTGATATGCTCCAATGAGTGGTAGGATCAACAAGTAGTAGTACACACAAATACAGACAGCCACTCAAGTATGTAGTACTTATTACTGTCAACCTTCATTCGAAGTGTCACCAACCAATTAGATATACTATCAAATTGCATAACACTGCTGAAGATATGGATGATAGGAATGTATAAAAATTATCAAGCACTTTGTTGTAGGTTCAACAAACTCCAAGATAAAAACAACATGTCACAGCTACTCTTTTTGTCTGCCATAAGATGGTTGGCAGTCAGAGGGGAGTGCCTGGCTCTAATTATTGTATTGAGTGCTTCACTATTTGTAGCACTAGTTCCTAGCACCGTGATTAGCCCAACGCTAGCGCCCCTAGTTCTTCTTTATGCTACCGGTGTAAGTAAAATTCTATGCTGTATCTGTATCTGACCAAATTTTTGATCCATTCTAGACAGATGTAGTAGTATACCAATATTAATGATTGATTTTTGAAAAGTACAACACACTCAAGCCGAATAAAACAGTGAATAATGATATTTGATGCTATTTCATCACACAACAGTTCTTTCCCAGTCTGTTTGTAACCTCTGGTTGAAGAGGCAGAAGGTATTTTGTTGACTTTGATCTCATATACAGTATTGGTAATACTTACCATGTAAATGAAATTAAATAAGCCACATACATGTAAGTGTGTAGTAGTAATATACCTTTTCGAGCTTCACCGATGGTACCCAAAACATACATGTACATGTACATGTATACGATAATGCATGTGATGTGCACCAGCTGTATACATTATAATAAACCAAATCAAATGGTCAGATAAATGCTTTTCACTTCATCTTTGTTGTGTTTATGAATAGTTGAAGTTATCTCTGACTTCTCAACTCTATTTGCAGCTTTCTGGAATGTTCCAGTATGCCATAAGATTGGGAATCGAAACTGAAGCAGAATTTTTATCAGTAGAGAGCATGCTTCACTATATAGATGTAAGTAGATGTTTGCTTGTAGTCTATAAATTAAAGACGGTACTTACCTACCATATCTTGCTCATATTTGCTCTTATTGTGGACTTGTTGATCACTTGCTTTCTCCATTAAAATAATACATACATGTAGCTTCTTTACAGTATATTATTTGCGGAAAGTGACCAAATTTAGGATGTTATAGCTGTACATGTACAAGTATGTATTTGCAACAGAACACACCATAACCCTGTTTGTTGGAGTTACCCACTTTTTAACCCTAAAGTGCCTTGATAAGACAACTCCAATGGCAACATTTAGTGACATGTACTACCATTACAATGCACAGCGCTTTGTATTGCGAAAATTCTAATTTTATGCATAATTTAAAAATATAGCAGTAATGATATACTGTACATGTAACATATTCCTAAATTTCAATTAGTTTTGTAAAATGATGTTGACTAGTGAATACAAAGTCCGTCACTGGCACTAGTCGCTCGGTGTAGCACTAGTGGTCGTGTAATAACAAATTGATTTGCCTTTAGTTCAAATAAGTTTACATGTAGTACCATTCAAAGTTTCCTTTAATATAGGGCATTCGTGTACATGTATTGCTTCTGTTTATATTGTTAGTAAAGTGACCCAGTCTTTATCCACAGAATCTGCTGCCAGAAGCTCCATCTGTTGTGGAACACAGAAGACCAGGGAGTGACTGGCCACAGGATGGATCCATACAGTTCTGTAACGTAGATGTGAGATATAGAGATGGTCTACCTCTGGTACTAAAGAATGTCTCCTTTGATATCGGACCTCAAGAAAAGATTGGGATTGTTGGTAGAACTGGATCAGGTGAGTAGAAAGGACATGTTGGAGGAAATACAGTTATTGGACATTTGGCTTCTAATACATAATAGTATTGAAAGAATCATGATACTCATAAGATAATATCTTATTTCACAGGTAAATCTTCTCTGACGCTGATCTTGTACAGGATAATGGAATTAGCCGGTGGGAGTATTACAATAGATGGAGTTGATATCAGTTCTATTGGACTAGAAGATCTCAGATCTAGACTATCCATCATACCTCAGGATCCTGTGCTATTTGTGGGTACAGTGAGGTAATATATTATATTATATTATACCTGATGATCATGTGCTATTTGTGGGTACAGTGAGGTAGTTATATCATTATATTATGCCTCAGGATCCTGTGCTATTTATAAGCGCAGTGACGTAGCACGTTATATTATAATATCTAAGAATTTTGCTCTATTTGTGGGTACAATAAATTGTTAGGTAAATTGTTCATTATTATCTTTAAAGCTCTATGCACATTTATGTCTACAACCCTAGTCTCTGTTCAGATACAACCTGGATCCATTCACCAAGTATTCAGACACTGAAATCTGGTCAGCTCTCAAGAAGTGTCATGTTGATCACACTATCAGAGCTTTAGATGGACAGCTAGATGCTTCTATAGTGGAAAATGGGGAAAACTTTTCTGTCGGGGAGAGACAACTCCTGTGTATGGCCAGAGCATTACTTAGACATAGTAAAATATTACTACTAGATGAAGCTACTGCAGGTAAAGGAAATATCCTAAACACAACTGAAAACTGCTAGTGACTGTAAAAGTTTGGCTTTAGTGGTAAAATAAATTTTAATTTTAAACTGTATTTTAGCCATTGACACTGAAACAGATGCTTTGGTTCAGAGGACTATTAAAGAAGCATTCGCTGACTGTACCATGTTAACAATAGCTCATAGACTTAACACTGTATCTGGATATAATAGAATTATGGTTCTAAGCAACGGGGAGGTAAGCGAGGAAGACTTTTAGTTGTGTTTGTAGAAACATATGTTTCTGCACTGAATTTTTTCACAGATAATGTTTAGCTTTTTCTTTAATTGTATTGTTGATTGGTTTTAGGTGGTGGAATTTGATACACCATCAAATCTGATGACCAGAGAGGATTCCTTATTTGCTCAGATGATGGCTGTCAGTGAATCACAGAAAACTTCAGCAATGAGCTAGACCCTGCAGTATATCACCATTACTAGAAATTGACTTTCGTGTTAAAAGGGAATCAAACACTGTATTGAAACTCTATTGAGCTAGAAATGTCATAATTTTCCAAGCAGTGCAATTATTACAGGCCATAGATCACAATTTGGAATGTACAGTTAGCCTGCTTATTCAAGTACTAACTGTATACCTAGTGAATTTAAATCCAGCTATGCAAGTTTGGGTTACTATATACTAATTGAATTGAGTTTGCGAGTTAATTTGCTAAAGCTGTTGGTTGTTTGCAGCTAGGTCAGCTGCAATTTTTCTATCATCCTTCATAGAAATGTTCCGCAAATTTGCAGCTCACACCTAACAATAGTTTGTTTTCTGTACAGGTAGAGAGTTGTCTTCACATAAACAGTAGAATATTTTTTTTATAATACAGGCAATGGAGTTATCTTCACATGTATAGTGGAGTTGTCTGTATAAACACAGTAGAATTGCTGAGGGGGATGGAGTAAGTCATACGTTTATATGATATATTTCGTGTTGCGCTCAGTTTTTTGACCAGCCTTAGCTCTCCTCTCTAAAGTACAATTTAGCTGACCTTGCTGTTAAAACACCCGATATTTCTGGCTTATCGTCGGTTGCAGATCGAAGTATAGCAGGGGTTAAAAATGTATACATGTACACGCATGCATCTTTGTGAGTTATTTGATTTTAACTTAAAGAGATAAGGTCATGTGCTTGAGTGAGCATTGAGACACACTCAGCCAAAATTGTACAAAATTGGTGCTTATATTGTGCAGCCCTAAGCAAATGAACCTGAAAAATTTGCAAAAAAGTGTACAAGATACCATACAGCTAAAATATTAGTCAATTCTGTAAAGTCACTAGTTTTATACTGTGCTTTTTTTTGTACTGTGGTCTTCTGGCATTAAAAAATCTGTTTCTACTGTAAGTCATAAAGCAAAGAGTTGTGTTCAAATACAGCAAACCTGCATAAAAGAGGCTGCATTGAACATACACATAAACCACGTGTCACAAGAATGGCTGCACGCAGATACTTTACTCTTGTTCAGTGTTTTCAACTGGCAACTTAGATTGGATAATACACGTACTTTTGTGACATTGTCAGTTTTTTTGCATGCACTGTGATACAAATTAATAATATGTGTTGCAAATATATTGTAAACACTTGTAATTCAGGCTGTTTTGGTAAAGTGCAGTAGTGATAAAAGACGTGAGCAAGATGCGAGAATGAAATGGCGTGAGAGAAAAAGAAGACAATTCCAACTAAGGTTGCCACCGGTAGAAATCTAACTCTTCTTTGCCCCAACCCCCATTCAAGAGCTATACATCTGTTTAGCTCCTTCCTAGTATAGGTTTTCTAATGTTAGTTGGAGTTGTCTTTGCACTCTCACATAATTTATCTCTCACGTCACGCTCACGTCTTTGGCCCCACTACCCCATGCAGTGTGGAATATGGTGATAGTGCAAACCTACTACAATGTGGCATGGAGGGCGCTGAAAGGAATAAGTAAATTTGATCGCAGGTAATTCCTACTTAAAAACAGCCCCATTGAAACTCTGAACAATAAATTGGTCAGCAAACACCAGTACCTCTACCTATAGACACGGTCATTTAAGAGACTACTGAGTTGACGGAAATCGGACCATTGGACCATAGCAAACCGTGATAGAATGGGACTACTGGCTGAGCTAAGTTTTCTTCACAATTGGTACTAACTTGACCTAAATAGGTTAGTGATCTTAATGATAGTAATGTAGGAGTTTGATCGCAAACAATAAAAAACTTTAGACAACAGCATTTTCTTTAATTAAAACTATACCGGTATCTTGCAGAAATAAAAGAATGCCCCAATATGCCCCATCAACCAATTAATGAACCAACTAATACTGTAATGTTTCTGGGCACTATTGAATACTAGAGCCGAGGGCTACAAGTATGTGAAGGGCTTGGAAGGTGGTAGAGGCCGACCAAGTGTACCTTCTGCTCATTACATAAAAGAGTGAACAGTTATGGGTGCTCTTTATAGTGTAGATTGTAGATTATATCAGACGTAGGCCGATGCCGAGACTCATTGGAGCTCAGGACCGACGTAGGTCATGTAGAGTTTATACTCCGAGGGAGTGTAGAGAAAGAATGTCTAACCTTGAGAGCCTAAGTCCGACGCTAGGTTCATTAGAACCCGGGATCGGCCTAAGCCTAAGGGGTGGATAGAGATATGCTTAGCCTAGGATGAGGTGAACTCGAGCCGTACTGAATCCAAAGGATTCTCAGGTGGAGTTACCCGCCTAAAGAGTAAGCCTCTGCAGGTTGAGTTAGGAGATGTTGCTTTATTCAAGCGCAATCAACAACTGATTCACCACACAAAATGCACTGCCTTATATACATAACAAACTTCCGGCCAAAAGAGCCCAACATGGTGTCGGTTATCTGACATGGGGTCGGCTCCGGAACTTACGCAACAATATGTCTGGTTCCGCCCGACTCGGCCACATGAAAGGTCGGCCTTTGCACAAAATGTGCTTACAATAAGGAGAAACATGTCGTATATAATTATGAGCTAAATCTATAAGGTCAGCCATGAAGGTACTATGTAAAATGGCAAAAGACTCTAATAATGCACAATCAAGTAAGAACAGACAATTACTAAATAGGTATAAAGTGTGGGAAAAACCAAGTTGCAATAAAACGTAATCCCAAGGCTTGATTGCTAGTATATAAGACACGCAGTATGTAAGATAACAATGAATGCATAGATGCATATGGATAACAATGCATGGATAAGGATAATGCGATTAAATGTCAGCTAATAATAATGTCAGTGTGGCTGGCCTAGGTGCCATTACCACGGAGGCTGTTTCACCACAATACATAACCAAGTACAAGAAATTATCTGCATAATGATCTATTTTTAAATCATGGTGGGAGTGTGATGACACATAGTACATTATATGGGAGTAAAAGTAGTCATTGGGAGATTTTAGCGATCAGGATTTAACATAGTCACTGAAGTAGTGTTTAGTAAAATACACGATGAATAACAATAACTCTAGCTAGTAAAGCAATACCCTACGCGATAACATAAACTTAGTGACTTCACTTCCCACTAATAACCCCAGGTATGAAAGCAGTGATCTAAAGAGGTCTGCATTTATTCTTGTTTCAGGTGTGGAAGGCACTTCACCAATGTCAAAGCTATTGAAATAGCGCAGGAGCATTATAAGGTAAGATACTCTTCCTCACACTACCAATGACCTTTACAGGAATAGAACTGGGACTCCCAGAGCCATACCACCAGAGCCCTACCACCAGGCAATGATATTACAGACAGGTAAGTTA
Source organism: Bugulina stolonifera (assembly GCA_935421135.1). Taxonomy (NCBI): domain Eukaryota; kingdom Metazoa; phylum Bryozoa; class Gymnolaemata; order Cheilostomatida; family Bugulidae; genus Bugulina; species Bugulina stolonifera. The sequence continues at coordinate 10,021,463 of OW285196.1, forward strand.
TCTACAATCTAGAATATTCCAGTAAGAAAAGCATGAGACACAATGAAGACATGATCGATTGTTAAAAATCAAAGTAAACTATGTACTACCAAGGAATAAGAGGGGAAGGGGGCTCGTCTACGAGAATTTTGTGTTTGATGCTCTCCTCAGTTAAAAAGATAGGCACATAAGTCGCTGGCGTTGAGCGAATAGACAACTTCATTCAATCTTGATATGGTTCCTCATTTCTAAAAAGGTATAGCTGCAACGTACATGTGTGACACATACCGCTACACCACCACATTTGGTGATCAGGGTACGCATTCAGTGTGGTGGCACATAGCATGACCTGGGTAAAAATTTAGTGCATCATTGATAATATTATGTAATCTCGTAACCAAATAAATTAAGTTGCTGGTAAGGGTAGGATATTGAGTCGTTCATCAATGATGTACAAAATTTATACCCAGGTCATGTTATGTGCCACCACACTGAATGTATACCCTGATTACCACATGTGTCGGTGTAGCGGTATGTGTCAGTGTGAGTATGTGTCACACAGATTGCTTGCTATTATCATGGTATACATGTATTACCAGTAAAATTTTATTCTTTAACCAAAATTCTTCATCGGATTATGCACGACTCGATATCCTACCCTTTCCAGCAACTCAATTTATTTGGTTACAAGATTACATAATATTATTTATATACTTATTCATGCATTAGTTACACAGGTTACAAGGTTACAGTATAATATTTTTACAGTGGAAGTAGCTACACAGGTTACAAGGTTGCAGCATAATACTTCTATAGTGCCACTAGTTACACAGGTTGCATCTTCATACTATCTAATACCGCTGCACCCGCTTAGAAATTGGCATGTGTCACTACGTGTGCACCGATCCCATCTAGTTATCCTCCATAGCTCTATTTCCGAGACCCACCAAGCGAGCAACTTGAAAGATACGTTCTTGGTAATCAGACGGCTCGTCTACCAATCAGAAATCACATTATTTTGAGGCTTCAAATAATATTGTTTCCGCTATCGTTGTTCATTTAGTTTATTTAAGTACTTTTGTTTTTACTTCAAAGGAAATTCATTAATGTTGGAAAAAACATTTCTAATTTATTATCAGAATTGTCATACAAACCTCATTTATATAGTAATTTTTTATGACACAGGATGTTAGTAACAATACAATTCATGACGACGTTAGCCCAATATAAAGACACCACCGAGATCCCAGAGACACCAAGAACCGCTTAAAGTTCTTTGCTATTATTTACCTAGATCACAATATTAGCAGTATGCACAACTGCTCAAATGACAAATATGAGCAGCAGGCTATTCGTTACTGTGCAAAAGTGTGATTATATAATCTGCTGGGGGTGCGGAAAGGGGGAGGGGAGTTTGTAAAAATTTTTTGTTTACTGTACGACTGTTAGTGCTCAAGACTATTTTTGCTTACTATACTTAGATAACACTGTTAGAGCACCTAAGTGAAATAACCTTGCCTAGTTTCCAGTAGTACTGATGATACCTTCAAAAACAACAACTACACTAGTAATTAGCATGTATACATACTAATACAAAACTAATATTTTACAGTGCCACTACGTAGCTACGTACACAGGTACCAAGGTTATAACCTTGCAACCTGTGTATCTACGTAGTGGCACTGTAAAATATTAGTTTGTAACCTTGTAACCTGTGTAACTACTGGCACTGTAAATAAATAATATAAATATGTAACCTTGTAACCTATACGTATGTAACTAGCGAATGAATAAGTATAATATATAGAGAATATTATGTAATCTGGTAACCAAATAAATTGAGTCGCTGGCAAGGGTAGGATATTGAGTCCGGCCATCATTGTTACCCTTTGATTGCTTAGCTCTATATTACATGTACATGTATATTATGTGGAACTAGGCTATCATATTCTTCTAGGTGACATTAAAGCACATGAAGCTTATTAAGATGAAAACGTTAGTTACTCGTATAAAGATATCATCCCTTTATATGACTATTAAACACAATTACCTTTTCCAATAGAATGTATCAATATTGAAACAGCTGCTTGGATCATGTATTAAGTAACATCAATAAGAATTCAATAATTTCTGAAAAAAATATCACAGATTTGCGAAATCATCGACCAAAATTTACATCAGGGAGCAAGAGGGGAAGGAGGCTCGTTTTTGAAAACTGTATATACATATGTTACAATGTGCTACCAGTGTTCTATGTGCACCTCGGGTACTTGATAAAGTCAGAAGAAAAGATGATGAATGTTTTAAACAATGTCAATTGGTAACACTCTAATGAACAGACTAACTATATACACACTACATATCTCACTGGGATACGATAGATATTGGTAAGTAAAATCTCCAGATTTGAAGGAAATTGCGTATCTCAACATAAAATGACACTTTTTGTTAAATACCAACATGCTCAACAAAATAAGCAAAAATAATACTAAATGTAATAGATTTGAACTTGCTGCATCCTCGAGCTCGACAGACCACACTCCTTCACTTACTCTTTTATGAGCACTAGCACCGGGCCTATGGCCTTTATACGTGCATAAATATGCTACTACATAATGTTCACTCTTTATGTAATGCTGGAAGCATAGCCTGGTCGACCACTCCCAAGCGCTTCCCACACTCCCCACACTCGTGCCATCGACACCCGTGTGTACTCATCAGCAGAAACATTACAGGGGGTCAAGAGTAGTTTATCAGCCCTTGTTATTTACATAAACTGAGCAGAGGACAAGACTGACCAGCACTGCTACACTGTATGTGATATGTGCTTATGGCAATGACTCTCAGGCCCTAGGTACTCTTGTACGTTTATCACTTCATAGGTGCGACACCTACCATAGTTCCTTTGGCTGATAGTTTCGTGAGAAACCTAGGCTGAGAGATTCCTGGACTAAAAAGCACCACAGAGTTCGCATAAGCATGATGAAGTGATTTTATTGCAGTTCACAAACTAGTTCCCACTTTACAGTACATGTACATGTACATGTATATACTAGCAGAACCTTCAGTTACATGTGGTAAGAAACCAATGGGCTGTTGATCTACACATAATAGCCCAAGAAAACAGAATTGTAGAATAATGTCATGTATGACCAGGCATTGGGAGAGATGACTAGAATGTGATAATTAGGTACTCAAGGCTCGATGAGAAAATGCCAATTCCCTGCTTTAGGTAGACAATTACAGTGCAGGTAAAATTGATGCATTATTTATATATACTACGTAGTAACTTGACCCTCAACCTTCTACACAGTTCTATGTGCAGGAGATGACAATTCATTCTACTTACATGCATATACAGTAATATATCCATGCAATAGTTAAAAATAACAAATTGTGCGAACCATTGCAATATTCTCGTTGTCAAACAACATGTGAGCCAATATAAAATTGCTCATTGGCTGAAAATCATAGCAAACTAACCATTTGCTAAATTTATACTGGTAATATACCATCATAAAAAACTAAGTTAAATTTTTAAAACACTATAATAACCTAATAAAGAATTTAACTATTAACGTATCATAATGAGGGTGATACATGTATACCATGATAGTAGTGAATGATCTCTCTCTGTGTCACATACTGTGACCAGAATATCGATTCAGTGCAGCGGTACTTAGGCTACTGTAAATTTTTTATTGTCGGATGCATTCAGGGAAGAGAGGGAGAGAGTGGGAAAGTGAGAGAAAGAAAAAATTTACTATGCAGTAAATTATCAGTCAGCCTTATCTGGTATCTTTACATACATGTGGATATAATTCACACATCATGTGGTTTTTTATAATAACCGCCAGGAAACAAGACTAAGACTCATGAGCCAGTTATGTTTTATGGGGTTTTGGGCAGTCAGACAGTTGTTTCACATTCATCGAAATGTCACTTCCTGACGGGGTTTTATACATAATGTATATGTATAAAATGGCCAAATCCCTTAGCACCCCATATACACATATTATATATCTATATATAAGGTACATGTAAATTCAGCAAGGTGGTCATGATATGATGGGTGCCTTATGTAAAGCTGGCTCAGAGCATGTCTACTGCTCACCGACGAAGCTTCGTTTTCTGAGGTTGGTGAGTTGGCGTAGTGGTAGTGTTCTGTTCAATGAGAATTGAAGCCCTAGTCAGGAACTGGTCTTTAATCAAGTCTCTGACTGTTCAATAGAAAAGTTCCTTGCAAAGTACAACGTATTAAATATATAATTACCAGACCTATCAACATTAGTTTAAAATTAGATTGTGCACTTTGACAGCAGTCTTGTCAATAGCAATACAATATAATACAAAAAGAGGACCAGTGGATGTAATTTGATAAGCAAACTGTGTGCAGAAAAAAATTGTGGATACTTGAATAAATTGATGAAGATGGCTAAATAACGTTGATACCATGCTTTGCTATAGTTGCTAAGAAGGTTGACAAGATGATTTCAACTACATGGTTGTCATTGATTTTGAGTTTGTCGCTATAATGTCTATATCACCACATTATTTATTCTCTGCAGTGCATAATAGTGTGCTTGCTTTAGATAACTTGGCAGATAAATTTGGTAGTTTCAGGTGATTTGTCCTATATCCTCAATTTGGCTGCAGTTATAGCACAAAACTAGGCAGCAAAACGTGTTACTACTGATTTACAATTTTCTAGAAAGAGCTGAGTCATAGTTGTTTACACTGCTTCTTATACATGTACTATGGAGCTCACCTCTTCTTTAATGAAACCATTAGCATTGTTTTTACTTCATAGTAAACTATTGTGTTGGTGCACAAGAAACCTCTTGCTGAATAAAATTTGCAGAGTTCAAAACTTTGATCTTTCTCTCCTGGTTGTTATGATCCTGGTCTATAATGCCCTAGCATTTAATACACAGTTAGAGCTGCTATAAATGTACAAATGTGTTGTTCATAGCGCTAGGGATGGGTAACAGAGCTGCAAGCCAATCATAAGATAGTAAGATAGAGCAGCAAACTAATATACATGTAGACAAGCTACATGATTCGACTGTTGAATATTGTCACTCACAAAGGTGTACCACGCTGCATATCTGGTTAACTTACAGCTCTGTATCTCATTCCTCTTAATGGGTTTGCCATAAAAGGTTAGCAGTCTACTCGTATTCCTTACTTTTGGGTCAAAAAATTACTCGAGTTGATTTATTACAAAAGTACTTTATAGTTTATTTATATTTTGCAGAAACAGTATCTATTAGAAACTTTGAATATGGGAAAGTCAAAATCAAACACGTATGAGTCTTGTAGTTCTGCTGCAGATAGATTTGTAGAGGATGATGATGACAGCTATCAAGGATGGAAACACCTCATCCCTCTACGAGCTGACTCAAAGTAAGATTTAGTGTAGACTCATTTTTATGATATTATTCTAGTCCGGAAATACTATTACATGAACATATTTAAGGAATATCAAATTGACTTCTGCATTATAAAAACTAATAACTAATAAATGATTGTGTAAACGTACACCACAGTTTAGTTAGAAATTATGAAGAATAAAAGCCGATCAACTGGTATTAGCTTATTCTTAATATTTTCTGCAATTAGAAATCCAAAGACTCTGCCATTGGTGACAGCTGGACTGTTCAGTTACTGTACTGCTCAGTGGATGAATGGAATTGTTAATGAGGCGTATAAAAGAGATCTGACACCTGATGACTTGTATGACACCCCTTGGAAGGACTCTGCTGACTATAATTGTAAAAGGTATTCATTCCACATCTAAATATTATATGTAAATTGTTCTAGGTGGTAATATACATGTAGTACTGTTATAGAGGTTATACAACGTCATGTAGTAATACAGTGCAGTTATAGGATATAATATTATAATGGTACAATGACATATTAGCAGTACAGTGATTTGTAGTAGAATAATAATCATGCCATCCTATTTTTCGGGTAGGCCATCGTATGTAATTTTATCTAAACTGTTTGGAATATTGTTTTCTTTGCTTCCGTCCTCTCCACGACCTAATAGAATAGTTCTCTCAAATTTTTTATTTTATAAGTATTAGGAATATATGCTGTAATGTAGTGTACATGTGTGTAGTTACTGTAGCAATAGCACTTAGCAAGTAGGCGTATAATTGCTTATAAACTAATACAATGTTACAATTGGTGCTACACATATTTAAGTGTAGGTTTCTGCACCACACATCTGCAATGATTTAAGTTTACATAATGATAAAAATATATTGCTATGGGAAATACTTCAGCTTGCAAAATCACACATCTGTGTTGTGTTATAATACTTGCAAAAACACAGAAAACACTGTCAAAGTTGAAAAATTGCTATTGCTAAGAAAAATAGATTTGACTAGCGATGCATAATGGTTTGTTAGGGAGTTAGGCCTTTTTTGATATACACTGTAGGCCTATGATTTTTATTAATTTTGTTTTATTAAAACTACCGTGAATTCTTTGTCCAAAAACGCCATGCGTAATTATAGTTTTATCATAATGGCCTTTAAACATTACTTATCGCTGGGTGCGATTGTATTTCATTAATCTTTAAGATATTATATCTACATGTATATACATGTAGGCTGAACCTACCTGCATGTGAATATATACAATCGTTAAATTAAATACATGCAGTAGCTGCCATGTACTGTGACTAATGAATTTCACTCGAGTAATAATATGTTAAATGTTCTTCTATGTACAAAGAATAGACATTTGATGGAACCTTCTGCATTATTTCAAGAGGTACATGTATATCAGTAGGTTAAAGCGCCTGTCGTGAGGAGCGCAAGCGCTCAAGATCTTGGGTTTGAATCCCACCCTTGTCTGTCTACTGTTTACTGAGCTTTGTGTCACAGGTGTGCTACTGCCTACCTGCAAACAGACAGCAAATCGGCAGAGCAATTGTAGCCTTACTACCCCCTTGCTACCAAGTTCTTGGGCTAGTCATGTGACTGTCCTTGGGTTCGTCATGTGACTGTCATTGGGCTAGTCATGTGACTGTCCTTGGGCTAGGCGTGTGACCCCTCGACTAGCTCTGCTATTGGGCAGCCACAATAAAGAATTGTGTTTGGCGCTACAGATATTATTATTGTTAAATCATGTGGTTCCTTTAATCAACATCCACTCGAAATTTCTAGATTTGAAAGAATATGGAAGATGGAGTTAGAAACCTCTGGCAAGAAGAATGCATCTATTGAACGTGTTGTGATGAAGATGATATGGCCATGGCTACTGGCTGCCTTTGTGTTTGGTTTGGGATGTGCAGTAACCCCTGTTGTTGGGCAGGTAAAGATACTCAATTTAGCTAAATAAACACACTATGTTTGATGGAAATGATTAAAATCTCAGTCAGTTTTACAATTAGCATATCGTAGCTAATTATTCCATGAGTGAGATCAGAAATGCACAGGTAAGTACATTTACAGGTAAGTGTACTCAACTCAGACCAACACTATGATTTACACACAAATATAATACTCAAGAATTAATTACAATTAATGTATATCCAATATCTTAAAATTGTCCAGATCACCACAATTTACACTGTCTGATAACAAGAGCGAACTAAAAAAACAAAACTAACTCGAGATTTAATTCTACAATGTACACGTATATGACTATCGTACAGCTTTGATATTTTTCATATACCAACAAATATTGGGCCAATTTATTGTACTATACAATGTAGATTATGCCGCTCCAAATTATACTGGAGTCTGTACAGAACGGAGAGGATGAAAAGCACCTGGTCTATCTTGCAGGAATGGCAGTTTTGTTGACTTCAGGTTTCTTCTTCAGACAGATATTTCTGCATCTCCTCACTCAGATTACAACAGTTCAAGGTAACTTCAACGGTAGCTGCTTATGTACTGTAGGCATAATGTTACATGTTGTACATTGTATATGTGTATTTTCTATGCAAGTTATGTGCAAGTTCTGTACAAATTCTGTGCCAATTCTGTGAAAGTTATGTACAAGTTCTGTGCAGATTCTGTGAAAGTTCTGTGCAAGGTCTGTGAAAGTTCTGTGCAAGTTCTGTGCAAGTTCTGTGCAAGTTCTGTGCAAGTTCTGTGCAAGTTCTGTGCAATTTCTGTGCAAGTTCTGTGCAAGTTCTGTGCAAGTTCAGTGCAAGTTCTGTGCAAGTTCTATGAGTTGCTGTATCTGGGTTTAAATGCAAAATAAAGCCACAAAAAGAGAATTAATAATTTTGCAGGTATCAGAGTTCGAGGAGGAATTCTATCTTTCTTGTTTAAAAAGATTCTGAGCAACCGCAACTCTGAAAACAAGAGTGTTGGGGAAGTAAGTAGCACTACTGTGCAGTCAACACCTTACTGTCCTTAGAAGCTAAAAGCTGACCAACAGTTGGCCTTGATACAACTTTTCGAGCAAAATTAATGGACGATCACCAAATTTACCTGCCCACTAACTAGATTAATTCTTTATTTTAATACACTGTCCGTCATTTGAATGCGATCTGATTATACATGTAGTAAAGTACAACTAGACTTACAGTTGTGTTATTATTCAATGTGTATGTAGCTCGTGAACTTGTGTGCAAATGACGGACAAAGACTATTTGATATGATATATCATGGAGTCCAAGTTCCCATCTGTTTTGTTACGATGCTGGCATCACTCTATGGAATCTACTTGGTGGGGCTATGGGCCCTCTTGGGTATTGGAATTTACATGCTCTTCATTCCAATCCAGGTAAGTGAATGAATTATACAATAACATATTAATCAATCAGGTCTACACGCTGACTAACAAACACAAGAAGGATAAATACAACAGAAGAAAAGGCGGTATTTTGTAAAACCATAGCAAAGTTGTGTTGACAACAATGTATTTATACAATGAGATATGATGATAAAATGTATCAGAACACGTTGCATAATGTAGTAGCATGGTGGTTTCTCACTCTAAACTGTATATGATAATTAATTATTTTGTCATTCCTTAAAAATGTCAGTGCAAATATTGTAATGGTTTCTGGTATTTCGTGCGGTCGTCCTTGGACGACTACCGGCCCAAAACTGAAGTGCCTATGAGTGGTGCTAGGCCTTCTCATTACATGAAAGATCGAGCGGTCTCAGTAGCCCAATAACTACCAGAGTCAACCCATCTGGTCCCAAGTCTGACCTTCAAACTATACGTTGAAAGAGAGTGATCCGACCTAGTAGGCGGTTCGCTAAGCGAATGACCTGACAAAAGGAAGTGAAAGTCTCTGTATCAAGTATAGATGTGTCTTTATTGAAAGCCAAGTGAAGACTGAGACAATGAACAGTGAAACAATGCCCTTTATATAGTATAAGGACTTCCACCCGATGTAGTGTCGGGAAAAGACGACATAGGGTCGTCCGGAAGTTGCGCAACAACATGGCCGCCGGAAGCCCGACGGCCGACCCAAAATGGGTCGGGTTATACAAAAGTTGCTTATAATGATCCAATTCATGTACAAAATGAATATCAAGTAATTCTGAGAGGTCGGGCCTCTGTACATGGGTATAAAAGGCACTAAAAGAATTATCATACATGAACGTACATCAGTATGTAGTTAAGTAGAGTGAGTATAAACACATAGATACACGTATATAGACAGTAAATGAATGGTTTAGACATGCAATGCAGTTGAGTATAAGTTAGTTATGAGAGTATGAGTGTTAGCTGAGTAGTGCTGTGACAACTACTACGGTGCTGCAGGGTTTATTCCGGTAGCTTGAGTCGTATACAAATGTCCTGTACCATCACAATATTCCTGTATGTAATTTAGAGTCTGAATAATGTCCTATTTGAATTATGGTATAATTTAATGGACTGTGTAGTATCATTTCACCTACCTATATTTTTGGCACCCGACCTTTTCGGACCAACTTTATGCTACCGGGTGTGTCAAACTCTTGTGTCATGGCAGTTATTTTATGACTGATGTCGATTGCTCAAGGTCAGAAGTGTTTCTTGTATATGAGTAGAGTTAATTTTGTATGCAGTTCAGTTGTTCTTCAGCATCCAACGAAGTCACTTTTATCGAACTTACACTATATACTCTGGAGTTGTACATGTAGATTCTATCTAGTAGTCTCTTAGCCTAAGTTCTCACGGAAACTGCAGCTAGAACAGCGAGAGTGGCGTCGTACACATGAACATATAAGCAGTACGGGTCGTAATAATCACATGTAGCAACTTGGGCTAGTAAACACTTAGTCATTGTTACTCCGTACATGTAATAAAAGTATAGGATGATCAGTAGACCACCTCATCACTAACCGACACATCCCTTAGCATGCTCGGATTATTACAATAGAATAGCATGAGTCATATAATATAAAAGGCCACAATAAGTCACTACACTACAACTGTGAATAAGAGACTTACTTGTAGAGAAGTCAACTTAACTTCCAAGTTCCCCAAAAGTTATGGTTTGGTGTGATGAAAAAATTTTGCAGGATAGGTTATTGGTGAGTGCTGAATCAAGTAGCATTGACATGAACTTCTTAAAAAAGTTAATTAAGTTTGGCAAAAATTGTTGCTAATAATTTTTTTTAGGTGTCTCTATCTCGATTGGTGTTCATTCTGAGAGGGAAAGTAATTCCAATCACTGAAGAGAGAGTTAAACTAGTTAGTGAGATCATCACTGCAATTAAACTGGTCAAGATGTATGCCTGGGAGAAATCATTTGCCAAGAAAATATCTGGTATTGTAGTAATTCCCGCTGAGTCAATCTACATGTATATTAATTTATAAATGGTACAGCTTTCTATACGTGTTGATATGGCATACACATAATTTTCTATACATGTAGCCCTTCTCCAAATTGGTAAATTCTACGACATTTTCACTGCCGTAATATGACCTTTAGCTCTATCTACGGTAGGTTATACAAACATGTAACTTATTTTTACAACCAGACATCCGCAGCAGAGAGAAACGAGTACTAGAGCACTCTATTTTTATTGAGAGTATCATGGTAGGACTGGCCATCTTAATACCAATCGCTCCTGCAATGACATATTTGGCCATCATTTTGACAGGGAATGAGCTAAGAACATCACAGGTATGTCACTGATTGTCTTATAATATAGCCATAGCACATCTGTCCTTAGCCGGTGATTTTTAACATTTCAGAGAGTGAATCAAGTCAAGAGAGCTGAGACAGTTACTGTGCCAAATTAAACCAAAGTTGTGTGCTATAAGTGACAAATAATTTTACTGAGTGTCAACAGCGCTTAGTTTCTTTTTTAACTGAGTCTTGCTGCTGCAACTGAATTTAATTCAACCCTGGATTCTAGGCTGAGTGAATTTTTAAGCAAAAGAGATAAATAATGTATATTCCAATCCCATAAAAGTAACAGTGCCAAGTCATGCTCATTTTGTAGGCATTTGCTTTCCTTACTCTGTTGACTGCAGTTCGGTACGTCCTCGTGCAACTGCCTATGAGTTTGAAAGCCCTGGTAGAAGGTATGCATGCTTGTCAACGTATCAAGGTAAGTGGCACTTGCATTACCCTTCACTTCCATGGGCAACCAGTAGACCTAAAATTTCCATCACATCATCATGTTGTTAATACAACACTTTTAATCATTTAAATTATACTAAACAAGGAAATTAAATTCTATGGTTTCAATGGTTTCAAATTGGATTAAAACACTTACAACGGTGTGCAAATTGCTTACAAAAGCCTGGGTTCAAGTTCCACCAAAGACTTACACACCTGAACTATGGTTTTCTAGTATACTTGTCAAAGAGGAAACTAAAAACATGTAGTAAACAGGTTGGGATGTTTAAGCGGTACATTTGCCCTCAAGTCTGGCTGAGATTTGCACTGAATATACACTAGTTACTAGTACATGCTGAACATGCATCCAATGAAACATAGTAATTTTTGCAAGTAACACTGTCAAAGAAGTGTACAGATCGGATGGCAGCTGGTGATTGGTTGCATTTATATTGTAGTTTTGTTCTATACTTGAAATTAGGTTATACTGATAGCTGAAGAAGCAAAGGTCAACCTGCTGTTGCCAAGACAAAAGACAAATATCTTGGAGATCAGAAATTGTTATTTCGGCTGGAAAGTAGATTCCCAGGATTATCTCACAAGTAGAAGATTTTCTTCCGTCCTCTTTTACTCTGCATGCAATGCAAACCTGTTGTTGTACTATGTATCCATGTAATATTGCAGGCCTTAAACTACTATAGCGGCGCCATTCACTTAAAACTAATCCATTTCTATTATGACATGAATAACACTATCAAGTACACATTACTTTGCTCTATGCCCAGTTCTAGACCAGAGCTATACCTACTGGCAAACATAGCACCTCCAAGTCTAATCTAAAAGCCGTGATGTGGTTCTACAATGAATGTTGGAAGAGCTAAAAAGAGCTGTGCTTATTTATTTTAAGGATTGTAATTACAGTATTTCTGACTCCTAAGTCTTCTTTTCATCTTGCTTATGTTTTGGGATTCCTGCAAATTTTATATAATTTTCCAGCAATTCTTCAATTATTTGTTAATCTGTTTGCTTATTTTTCGGACAAAAGATGACAAAGTAGAAGTTAATAGAAGAACAGATTCAGAAAGGAAGCCTCTTCTTCACCAGGATATTATTAAAGAGTCTAAGTCTAATGAGAGTGACTCTAGAACTATGATTACACTGCATGACATCACTTTGACCTTGAGACAAGGATCGTTGTTAGGTACATGCGGCTCCGTAGGAAGTGGTAAAACCTCTCTTATACAAGCTATCCTTGGAATGGTAAATCATAAGTACACGTATACCTATGTTTGCCTAGAATTACACATAATAAATTGTTTTGCTAGACTTTAGTAGAATTTTTCATATCTGTGTGAAGCTTATGTTCAACATTGCATTTCTATTTAATTTAATTACGTTATTTTAACTTTTTAAGATAGTTTCTTTATTTGTGCTTTAGATGACCAAAGAAGGTGGCGAGATAGCAATCGATCAATCAAAGACTATAGCATATGTCGCTCAGCAGGCCTGGATCATGAATGCAACTGTGAAAGAAAACATATTGTTTGGACATAGTTATGACCCAAAATGGTGAGTCTCTTAGTGCGGGATTTTTCTTTTGAACTCTTGGTTCAAAATTTACATCATAAATAAGCATACACTCCAGAATGACAAATACAGCTTCAAATTTTAATAAAGAATAGTTTTGTATAAATCTGAAAAAATAAGAAATCTAGTTTGGATTACTACCTGATAAGTGGATGATTGGGATCTTCAACTAAATATATGGGCACAGTATTACCTTCAAAAATCTAGAAAATCCATCTAGAATCAGGGGAAATAAGAGTATGCATTTAGTTTTAGGTCATAAAACTCCGATTCCACAGAAATGCTTCAGGTCGATATTATTGAACTCTGCATACAGGATAGCCATGCAGCCGTGCAGCTGGGTAATCCAATTTTCAGATACAATTTATTCTGTGCCCTTATTATTCTTTACATGGCCTTATATCCAGTTACTGTTTAGGTATGCCAAGGTTGTGGAAGCATGTGCTCTACTCAGTGACTTTGATCAGTTGCCAGGTGGAGACGAGACAGAGATTGGAGAAAGAGGAATAAATCTATCTGGTGGACAGAAACAGAGAATCAGTATAGCCAGAGCTGTTTATAGGTTGGTACTTTCTACTGATCTCACACAGGGAAAGAGGGTTGATAAAAGTGGAGGGAGAATGCAATGCAATCTATTCTATGCTATATTTTGGTGACTCTGTAGTCTGTAGTATTTCCCAATCTCACCAGAGGAGAGAGAGCATTAAGTAATCCCCAATAATTATGTAGTAAAAATTATTTCATGTTTCAGTAACTCTGATGTCATACTCCTGGATGACCCTCTGTCAGCAGTGGATGCTCATGTAGGACAGCATATATTCACTAATTGTCTAAAAGGTTTACTCAAGAATAAAACTGTTCTGTTTGCAACCCACCAGCTTCAGGTATGGCAAAAAAATTTGAAGTTTTAACTTTGTAAGTTATTCTCCGTGATAGTTTATTTTTTGTGTATTTGATGGGAAGTATTATGTGCATGTGGGCTATGGGCTTGACATATAGTTTTATTTTAAACAAATATTATACCCTCCTGTACATGCAGTTTTTCTGTCTAATACTTTCCACTGTAGTTGCTTCTAAACAAGTACATACACTAACTCAGTTTTACATGATTCAATAGTTCCTGTCAGACTGTGACTACATACTAGTAATTCAAGATGGCCGAATAGCAGAGGAGGGAACTCATAGTGGCTTGATGAGCATGAAGCAGGGAGAATATTCAAATCTAATTAAAACATTCCATCAAAGTGATGCTGACGAAGAGCAAGCGGCTGACGTCCTCTTAACTGATACTGTGAAGCTACCAGGTAGTTCTTTAACAATAATAAAACTAATGCACGTTTTTCATGCGTTGCTTGAGCATAGCATGCACATTTTTCTGTAGCCTCTATGCAATGTGCATCGTTTGTAATCTGAGGTGTAGTTGATACTAATCACCTGTTCCGAACTTCAAATGTGGGCGGGCAGCTTACATTCATTCTCAAGTGATTTCAATAGGTAACTTCTACAAGTCATTATAATAATTCACAAATTAGCTGAGTCATTCTGTACCTTGAATCGCTTGGTATCTTGAGTCATTAATTACTTTAAGTCATTCAGTATCTTGAGTCATTAATTACTTTGAGTCATTCAGTACCTATAATGAATGCTCAAGGTAATGGATGGCTCAAGGTACTGTATGACTCAAGGTAATGGATAGCTCAAGATAACAAATGACCCAAAACAATGAATGAGTCGAGATACATAGTGAGCCAAGTTAGGGTACGACTCGAGATACTGAATAACTCCAAGTGATTAATAACTCAAAATACTTGACGAATCGAGGTAATGAATGAATTCAAGGCACATAATGACTCAGTTGAGTCGCAAGGAAGACTCAAGGTACAACTTGAGTAAACCAGTAGGTACATTACTACTTCTTTAATTTTGCCACAAATGCCTTGTCAATGCCAAAACTGATATGCATTTAGTATCAGACATAGGCCTGTTGAATTAAAAGAAGAAGCATAAATGGTCATAGTTTCGAAATAATTCTTCAGCACAAATCTCTCTTAGATGGTGTGCCCCACGAACCAATCAGATTGCAAGGCAAGAGAGGATATATTAGTGATGAGAAGCTTCTGGACAAAACTGTAAGTACTGTTATTACATCTAAAACTTATATGTATATGTATATGTACATGTATATGTACATGTATATGTACATGTATATGTACATGTATATGTACATGTATATGTACATGTATATGTACATGTATATGTACATGTATATGTACATGTATACGTACATGTATATGTACATGTATACGTACATGTATATGTACATGTATACGTACATGTATATGTACATGTATATGTACATGTATATGTACATGTACATGTAGATTAGTGAAAATGATTCCCATAACATGAGTGAGAAGAAAAATGAACAGCATACTGTATGTTGTATCGTATTGCTTACCCACTGTTGAGGTATAGTAATAGTCTTATACACACTTTACAGTTTACACCTTGAGATATCCAACCACATCTTCACTAAGTATAAATATACTGTCTGTACTACAGTACATATGGTAGTGGGTTGAACATACAGTGTGTGGTAGACAGTGCAAGTCACAAGGAAAGCATTACATCACCCTGCACCCTTGTATGTAGTTAAAAAATTTGATGTGACGAGGCACAATAATTTTTATTGGGCTGATGGGGTGTCATAAACAATTCTATAAAAATGCTGCTGCATTGACTGCTAGTTTCTTCAAGGTAATGCAGCTAATGGCAAAGTCATTGGTAGTGCATTTATAGGCTGACGTTGCATTGCATCTAAATAATTTTTGAATGCTTCATTTGGCAGCATGAAGGTCATTCGCTGGAACCAGAGAGTGGTATTACTACTGAGAAACCCGTGACAGCAGGTAAAGCTACAATGTAGATTTATAATTACATAACCTAGTCACTAGCCTTTCAGCATATGTAGCACATGCAATACAATAATTACAATAATAGAGACTAAGCCTATTGGTAGCTAAGCAGCGATCTTATACACATAATAGCTCTGATGAATATATTGCAATGTTTTCTCATGTCCTGAAGATGATTGTTGCTTTTCAAGAAGGATTTGGATTTTCCCACAAGCACAAATTTATAGTTGGTTCATTTTGTCTCCAAAACACCAGTTATTCGATAACTACTGTACAGTACATAGATGATAACTACATGTAGATACTTAGCGTGGAATCCTGCACTTTATAGTGTTGTTTGTACAGTCTATCTCAGATAAGAACTATGTTTATGATGTCTTGAAGGAGTTCTGACTCAACCAGAAAAGGCACGCACAGGATCAATAAAGTTCTCAACATTTAGGAGTTACGCTAAGGCTGGGGGTGGTCTATGGACAGCTTTACTGATCGTATTGATGGCAATGGTGACAGCTGCAACTCAAGCTTTCTCCAACTTCTGGCTCGCTACATGGTTGAGAGAACAATTCCCAATAAATGTAAACAACAACATTACTTACATATTGAAATAATAATTAATAGTAGTAAATTGGACTGCACAACTATTAATGCTACTAAAACAATTAACAACATTACATGTATAGTGCTTATAACGCGTTCTCAGTGGGTTTACTCTAGTGACCTTTTGCATTTATGTGCCCAAAGTGTTTACTATTCTCAATTGATTGTCAATGGAAACAGTAATTAATATTGCCATGTAGTACAATTACATGTAAGTAATCATTTTGGAATTACAAACAACTGCATGAGTTACCATTTACAGCTAAAATGGCAATAACTTACCAATTATTAGGTAAATCTGTCGGGGTCATAGTGGCTAGTGCTTACAACTGAATAATTCATGTGATTACTCAAGTCCTCTGTTTGTCGACAGCATAAAAATTTGGTAGAGAATATGCTGTGAATATAAAAGGTCACTAGACT
Organism: Bugulina stolonifera; assembly: GCA_935421135.1. Classification (NCBI taxonomy): domain Eukaryota; kingdom Metazoa; phylum Bryozoa; class Gymnolaemata; order Cheilostomatida; family Bugulidae; genus Bugulina; species Bugulina stolonifera. The sequence goes on from OW285196.1 coordinate 10,038,503, forward strand.
AGTTTATGAATTGAGCGAAACTTATATCATTTTATAGCAAAGTGCACGACTGCATATCGGATTGTGCGCTTACGAATTCCAGGTGTTTGTTTGTACAGGCGATATGACACAGTAATACTTACATTTATGAATGCGTTATATATAGGAGCCCCATGTCGGTGGTACAGAGAACATGACTAGTCTAGAAAGATCAGCTGCACTTTTACCACACAAGTCACACGTGGAAACATTTGGGGTAGAGAACTTCTATCCAATGATATACGGAATCACCTTACTTGGTCTACTAATATTCACTGTAATTAGATCATACTCTATTGTAAAGGTAAGGGAGGACAATCCTTAAACATCTACAATGATATGACTGTAATTCATATGATCATGTACAGTCATGTACTTTGCACTTCATACGCGCATTTCATTCTGTGAAGGAAATATGAGTTACACGTGTATATGACGTTGTGCTTGAAAACTTTTTGTCAAATAAACTCTTTTCATTTTATGTGTATATAACTGTCCACAGCGTAAGTATTGGTTATATTGCTAATGGATTGTTACTCTTCATTATCTCTCACTTGTCAATACTATTTACAATAGTTGCTACTTATTTTAATGCAATGCATAACTATTTGCTCTCTTCCCCGAACCTCAAACTTTTATCTTTATCATAATTGTTGTTGTGAACCGCAAATGTGTGTTTACTAGTAGCAAGACTGACTGATTCTGTTGACCTTATATGGTTAAAAATGCCTATAGGAAAAATATAAAAAAGAAAATGACGTTGAATAGACTTGCACATTTTGGTACAGGAGGTCACTCATATTAACCTTGCAATTAAAATGCAGGCTATGTCGTGTGCACTAAATAAATGTATCTTAGACATTATTAATGTATAGCACAGTCAGTAACTTTACACTTTTATGGGGTATGATTTCACTCCAGTGTGTCACTTGAGCTTGCGGAAATATGAGCTTGTGAACTTAAACTAGGCTGATTGTTTTAAAGTTTTGGTTTGTTCACAGATAACGATGAAGGCTGCTTCAAGACTCCATGATCAAGTGTTTGAGAGAGTGATCAATTCTCCCATGTCATTCTTTGACGTTACTCCATCTGGACAGATTCTCAACAAGTTCTCTCATGACCTTGACTCTGGTAAAGACTTCCATGGCCGTCAACAAAAGTTGTTCGATGTGCAAAATATTACAAGTTCATTTAGACTAATACCAATCACATATTTTTATTTAAAAGCACAGTTTTGTAACTTGCACTACAGTTACATTACCCTAAATAAGATACTACTTGCAGTTCATCTACTTCAGAATTTAGCAGATGACACATTCACTAACAATATCCATCAATAATCTCTATAATATTTATTCAGCCTCCAAAATTAGTTATATCTACATAGTTACTGGTTTAAACAGACCATACATGTAGCTATTTAGCCACATGTACATGGTACATGGTACATTGTATATAGTTGGATATTTAAAAAAAGCAGCAAGCATCTGCTGTAAGATAGTTGGTAAGTTGTAGCATGGAGTAGAAGCTTAGAAGATTTTTGAACGTGGTACTAGCTATGAAAATGACTTTCTCAGCAGGTGAGCCTGGTGTACTTATGCAGGGCTCCAGTTATAACACTGTATGTATCGTAAATGGAGTTTATATGCTAAGCTAAGCTTGCATCTAATACTAAATTATGCAACTTTACAATTTTTTCGATTGACCAAGCTCATTAAAACTTTCCAAATTGCTCCAGGATTAGCAGTCTTGCTAAACTTTCTCATGCTGAATATAATCAGCTTTTAGATTAGTTATATTTATAATCTGTAATTTCACATGGTTGATCGACTAGGTGATTCAAGTGTGTAGAATGTAGCACCAGCCACCAGTACCCTTTTGCCCTCAGGCATGCCTACTGTTGAGTAGTGTCAATCGTCTTCTTACTAAAACATCCGACTAGCCAGAAAAATTTTGGAGACCAGTCAGAACTTGTTCAGAGCAGTAATTGTGGTAACCATTAATTGGTGATTCTATACTCTCTTTATAGTTGACACAATGCTGCCAGCTAAACTGGACCAGTTTACCTTCTTTCTGGGAATGATATCCATATCAGTTATAATAATAATGGCTGTATACGTCTACCTGGTCATCGTGCTGGTTGTTGTTATAGTCATACTCTATTTCCTCTACAGAGTTGGCAAGAGAGGGATTCAAGGTTTGAAACGGTAATTTATTTAGTATGCTAATCTATCCGTATAAAATATTATGTCATTCAATTAATTAAAATAATTTGCATAATCATGATGATGATTATTATTTTATTGTATAATCAATTTATCCATGGATGTGTCAAACTTAGGTAATCACTGTCATATTTCAACAGGATTGACAAGTTGACAAGGTCTCCTCTCTACAGCCATATTGCAACCACTGTACAAGGTTTGAGCACAATAAAAGCTTATCAAAAGGAGCAACAGTTTTATAAAAGGTACACAACAGCTGAAATACATGCTATTATGTTTGTAATTTAGCATGTTATTAGTTACTTTATATTTTGTGTACTAACATAGTAATCCTTAGTATACCATTTAAGTTCATACTAAATCACTGTAAAATTACCTTGACTGGGTATATTCACAGATTGACATTATGGATGTAGTATATACAGTAACATGTAATATTCCTTTTTAATAGCTGTTAGGTAGTCCTGCACAGTGATTTGGTATTATTCAGATTTTCAACTTTTCTCTCAGTTCAAAAGCTGTTAAATTTCAAAAGGTGAACCGAAACCAAATGCGGCGGTTGGATAGGACTCAGATTTTGAATTCAAATTGGGTTATAAATGGGTCAAAATTATTATACAGTATCACTCAGTGACATGCACTGACAAGAGAATTGATGGTACATATACAAGGCTGCAATGGATGCGCCAAGTCTTTTGCCCTCAGTTTGTAGGCAGGTCAGACCACACCTGTGGTACAAATTCCCAGTAGTCAGTAGACATTAGCAGGATTCGAACGCTGAACCTTCAGCGCTTCCGCGGCTCAGGGTAGCTGCTCTAACGCACTGAGCCACCTCCTACTCCTCCTACTCCGTTGCTAATGTTATAATACTATATGACCAGTCTCGACCGTAGTGCCAATATTACTACATTTATAGACTAGTTCTTCATCATAGTTGCATAGCCTGCATCTCCAGCTACACCTTGGCATGGATTTTCATAGATTGGAATGTCTGCTAAAAGTAAAAATGTGATATTTTAGAAAATGTAGAATTCTTTGAAGTTTTCTCCCACTTGACTTGCATTTCTACGTGATTTGACTTTGACTTGACTTGTGACTTGCAAGACGGTTGGCTTGACTTGTGGAGCCACTGACTTGACTTGGCCCCAAAATTTTAGGAATGACTTGACTTGCTGAGTTGAAGTTCAACTTGGATCCAACTCTATCATTTACTATTAATACGCATCACATTGTCAAATACAAGAAAGCATAAATCATCAATCATCCTGTTACCTTTTATACATGTACATTGTAGGTTTCACATGCTTCAAGACAGAAATAACATGTCACAGTTACTCTTTCTGTCTGCCATAAAATGGGTTTCAACCAGAGGGGAGTGCTTGGCTCTACTTATTGTACTGAGTGCTTCATTATTTGTAGTATTAGTTCCTAGTACTGTTATTAGCCCATCTCTAGCGCCCCTCGTTCTCCTATATGCTGCCGGTGTAAGTAAAATTCTATGCTGTATTTACGTATTTCTATTAAACTTTGACAGAATTGTTTATCCATATTAAAGAGATCCAATGTCTAATAGCATACCGATCACTGATAGGTACTTGAAAAGTACGATATATTGTAGTCGATGCAACAGCGAATGAGAATATTTGATGCAATTTAACCAGGCAATAGTTTTTTGCCAGTTCTTTTGTAATCTGAAGGTCTTTAGTTGACTTTGATCCTATATAATATTGGTAATGCTTCAATGAAATCGGCAGTAATCTACTTTTTGGTGCTTAACTGATTGCACCCAAAGAAGATAAAAAATTAATAATGGAAATGATGTGTGAAAGCTCTAAGTATTATAACAGGACAAATAGAATGGTTAGGTAACCATTCATCATTTTATCTTTGTTCTATTTAAGAATAATTGGAGTTTTACTTGGACTTCTAAACTTTTTTTGCAGCTTTCTGGAATGATCCAATATGCTATAAGATTAGGAATTGAGACTGAAGCAGAATTTTTATCTGTGGAAAGTATGCTGAACTATATAGATGTAAGTAGAAGTTATATGGTCATAAATTAAACAGAGTACTTACCTACAATGTATCATGTCTTGCTCGTATTTAATATTTAATATTATTTTAATAATTAGCTTTCTCCAATAAATGATGCATAACTTCTTTACAGTATATTTTCTGCAGTAATCGACCAAATATAGGATGCTTTCCATATGTTCAAAGTTCCTAAACTGCAATGACTTTTACAAAATGATGTTGGCTCCTTAGCACATCCAAAGTTAGTTACTGGCACCAGTCATCTATTGATGCACTAGTGGTCAAGTAACTCGCTGCCCCTAGTCCTAATAAGTTGAATACTATTTGATGCTTTCTTTACTATAGACATACTGTACAATCATTTACATGATTTGTCAGCTTATAATTATGGTCTCTATCTACAGAATCTGCTGCCAGAAGCTCCATCTATTGTGGAACACAGAAGACCAGAGAATGATTGGCCACAGCATGGATCCATACAGTTCTGTAATGTTGATGTGAGATATAGATATGGTCTACCTCTGGTACTAAAGAATGTCTCCTTTGATATCGGACCTCAAGAGAAGATTGGAATTGTTGGTAGAACTGGATCAGGTTAGTTGAAAGAACATGTTAAAGGAAATACAAGTGGACGCTTTACTTACATTAAAATACATACAATGTAATATTAATGTATCATGAAACTCACAAGCTAATATTTAATTCACAGGTAAATCTTCCCTGACACTTATCTTGTACAGAATAATGGAATTAGCTGGTGGGAGTATTACAATCGATGGAGTTGATATAAGTTCTATTGGACTAGAAGATCTCAGATCTAGACTATCCATCATACCTCAGGATCCTGTGTTATTTGTGGGTACAGTGAGGTAAAATATTCCATTATATCTTTAGATACTGTGCTATTTGTAAGTAAGATAAAGTTTTAGGGTATATTGTTCATTCATTCATTCAAGCTATATGTGCATTTCCGTCTACAATCCTAGTCTCTGTTCAGATACAACCTGGATCCATTCACCAAGTATTCAGACACTGAACTCTGGTCAGCTCTCAAGAAGTGTCATGTTGATCACACTATCAAAGCTCTAGATGGACAGCTAGATGCTTCTATAGTGGAAAATGGGGAAAACTTCTCAGTTGGAGAGAGACAACTCCTGTGTATGGCCAGAGCATTACTTAGACATAGTAAAATATTACTACTGGATGAAGCTACCGCAGGTAAAGGAAATGTCCTAAATACAGTTGAAAACTTCTAGTGACTGTAAAAGTTTGGCTTCAGTGGTAAAAGAAATTTTAATTATAAACTGTATTTTAGCCATTGACACTGAAACAGATGCTTTGGTTCAGAGGACTATTAAAGAAGCGTTCGCTGACTGTACCATGTTAACAATAGCTCATAGACTTAACACTGTATCTGGATATGACAGAATTATGGTTCTAAACAATGGGGAGGTAAGCAAGGAAGACTTTTAGATGTGTTTATTCATGCGTTTTTCTGCACTGAATTCTTTCAAGAGTAATATTTCGCTTCTTCCTTAATTAGATCTGTCATTGATTTTAGGTGATAGAATTTGACACACCATCAAATCTGATGACCAGAGAAGATTCTTTATTTGCTCAGATGATGGCTGTCAGTGAATCACAAAAAACATCAGCAATGAGCTAGACCTTGCAGTATATCAACATTACTGGAAATTGACTTCTGTGAAACCAATAATCTTTTATTCACTATTCCAGGCATTCTACGTAATTATTATGAGAAAAAAAACAAGTACTGTTGTACTAGAAATTGATTTCTGTGTAAATCTAGAAATGGCTGTAGGGAGGGGGAGGGGGGCAGCAGCAGCGTCAGCCATACAATTTATATCATGTATTTTTGTTCCATATCTGTGAAAGTTGCCCACTACATCAGTTCAGCACCACTAAAAAAGAGATGTTTTCATAATAAACTGTCTGTATGGGAAGTTGTCTGCACAGACATACAAGAATTTTATTTACACAATGATTCAAGTTGAAGTAAATGCACAAAGGATATGTCTGCATGTTTACATCTACATAACCATAGCAGAGGTTCCTGTACAAACGCAAACAGCAATAGAACTTCCTGCATATGCAGCACAGTAGAGTTTCATCTGTTTACACAAAATCTATTACATATATAGTGGAGTTGTCAGCACATACATGTACATAGTGGAGTTGTCAGCACATACATGTACATAGTGGAGTTGTCAGCACATACATGTACATAGTAGTGTTGACAGCACATACATAGCGGAGTTGTCAGCACATACATGGTGGAGTAATCTGCACATCCACCATCAACAAAGTGGAACTGTCTATAAAATTTTCCTTAGAATGTCTTACCAGTAGATTATTTTCCATGTTATAAAAATATTAGAAGATGTTGGTGTAAGCTGGTAGTTTGGTGAGAAATAATAAAGCAAAACTGAGGATGCTTTGATCTTATTTCCATTAATATTTCGATGCATACTCATCAGAGGTAGAATAATGTGAAAGAGAATTGCCTTGAAAACAGCATGAAATAGAAAAAGCTACGAGGATTTACGGAATAGATTAAGTTAACAATAAGCTAGAAGAAACACGTGTACATGCAGTAGAAACTAGTGTGATAAAAGAACTAAAGCTAAACATCAAAAAGTAGATGGAAGCTCTCAACCAACCAATCAGGCTAGGGAAGCTGCGGAATCGATCCTCTCAAACCAATTAATAATAGGGCAATAATGTCGTTAAATAGGGTGACGGGCAAATTAGTAAATTATTTTTTCCTTTTTGGCGACTCCTAGTGACCCATCTTTAAATCATGGGCAGAGTGTGATGACACATAGTACATCATATGGGAGTAAAAGGGACGATCAGGCGATTTAAGCGAACCTGGGACTCCTAAATCAGAGTCGAAAGCCCTACCACTAGGCAATAATATAACTTAAAAGACTAATATGTTATCTATATAATCTAACATGTTCTCCTAAGAAAAAACATGAGCCAATAAAAAGAAATAATTGTTTGTCAAAAATCAAAGTAAACGATGAACTCAGTTTGTACTGGTAGTGCAACATCATAGAATGCCAAGTTAAATCTTGTTTGGAATGGTAAAAAGGCACAGATAATCCGATGAAGACTGTAGGCTACAGATAAACATTGTACTGGTGCTGTACCATTGTAATAGTAAATGTTCTGTCTGAGGATCGTCTACATAGCACATACATGTACTTCCACACCAGCACAAAATGTGATCAGGGTATAGCTTCAGTGCACATACCACGGACATGGTATGAATTTAGTGCATCATTGATACCATAATGTATAGAGTTAAGCAATCATATTCTTCTAGGTGACATTAATATAGATGATTAAAATGAAAACTTTCTCTGTGTAGGTATGGTAAAAAAGTGAAAAATGTTTTGCGGAGTTGGTCCCTATCAATATTTTCAACACCTTGCGTTAGCTACACCACTAACCATTACTAATAAACAATGTTGTCCTTATGCTAGTCACCTGCACTGGGGCAAATGTGGTTATACAGCTATGGTACTACTGTAGCTATAAGCACAAGTAATGTGTGTACATGTAGGTACATGTACATGTATTCAAGGTGACCACTGCCCCAATCTTTATTCCCAGACTTACTGTACCTGTAAATCTAAGACCAGATTTAAGCCAGTTAGCCTTGGTGACCCCTGAGCCTCCATATTCCTTACCTTCAATTTTTGTAGTAGTTGGTCTGTTAAGATTTGCCTCTGAATCTAAATCATCTGCAGGTTTGAACTTCTGCAACACTATTGTCATCATCCTCTCCATATTCCTCTCCATCTTTCTCTCTAGGGCTCTCTCCTTTTCCCTCTGTTCCTCCTGGATCCTCATCTGGACATTGTCCGCGTCATTGATCTTTCTAGCCACCCTAGCACTATTCTTTATCTCCCTCCTGTTGCACAAGGTTCCCATTCCCATCAACAGACACAGCAGACTCCCAACCGCCATCATTCACTTGTGGGTCCATAATACACGTCAGCCAACTTCCAACACCAATGTAGCAGACCGGTTCGTTAGTTTGTTAAATGCATATTTTATTTACTTGCAAAACTATGGCTACAACTAAATAAATTTGCTCAATTCAGCTACTTCAATTCGACTATTTGAATTTGACTGTCTAACTTCAACTTACTACCTTTGACTTCACTAACTAAAACTAACTAATATAAGATTGAAAGTGGTATTAATAGCAAAACATTATCTCTGACGGAGGTGGCATACTTCTTGGCTAAAGTCTTGCATCGCTTGTCGCAGTTCTATCACCAAACCTATGTCAGTGTCATCTACTTCCATTTGTTCAGACTCTTGTAAAACATCTAAAATCTCCTTTGTGGTGTTGGTTTGTCTGCACTACTGAGCTATCTATGTATACTCTTCAGAGCGCCTCCCAGTTGCAGGTAGACCGATGCAAGATTCCAATCACTGACTTCAGAGACAGTTAGGAATTGTCCATCGAACTGAGGAGTCTTGAAAGTTGATGGGAAGGATAAGGTTTTTGTCTACTATCTTCCTAAAACTTTAGCTGGTCTTTCCACCTTGTCTGCCAACATTCACCTGGTCCCTTATTTCTGGGTTCGTGGTAAGTATAGATCTGGCCTCCTTCAATTCTCTGACTTTTCAAAGTATCCTACACCTGCCACTCATGTGAAGTTGTGCACACACTATTGTTATTATGCTGACGGGGTCCAAGAAGAAGGGTTTATCACCCCTCCTTCTCTGCATCAACTCATTAGAGGACAAGTATGACTAGCACTCTTAGAAGTTTGCTATTAGGACTGTCCGTAAGTCTGGCTCTTGTATGTTTAAAACTATATACAGTATACCCATGCAATATTAGAGCAAATATAGAGAATGCTCATTAGTAGTAGATCATAGTAAACTAACTATTTGCTATACATATTTATACTGGTAGAAGCTAAGTTCAATTTTGCCTGGAATGGGAAATTAGCACTAAGTAATCTAGCAAAGAGGGTAGGATTCTGGGTTGTGCTAACTCTATGTGGGCAATACACCATGAGGACTGTCTGTACGAAACATTACACCAACACACACTGTGGTCGAGGTATACATGTATAGTCAGTGCGGTTGCCCATATTGTGAATGTGTGGTCATGGTATACATTCAGTGCAGATAGTAAGAGAGTGGGAGAGAAAGAGAGAAAATTATTTATACAACAAATTATTAGTCAGCCTTATTTGGTATCTTTACATAGGTTTTAATCATTAATAACCACTCGGGAAGCAAGCCTAAGGCTCAAAACCGAATTAAATTTGCATTCTCATGCAAGAAATTTGTCTTTTGGGCAGTCAGGGAGTTGTTTCACATCCATAAAAAATGTCAATCCCTGAGTTAAACATGCTTCCTCAAGATGGAGCACTGTGTACTGAGGCATTAAAAGCCTTGAAGTTGCATAATTATAGAATTTCAATGGTTTTTATAGTTCATGTATTATTAGCATACATAGCAGCTTTCTATTCAGATGAATCAGTCTTATTTGATTGCTCCTTCATATGTAGCTAGTATGAGGAACATTAGGTCAGTTGTGTAAGCTCAATCAGTCACTGATAAAGAATAGTAATCTGATAGGTGTGCAGGAGTTTTCCTCTCTGTGCATGGTCTCGTTGATGTGTTGTTGTCCTTCTCTAGAAGAGGGTGATATGGGACCACATAGGTCAGAATGCACTTGCTCTCGAGGCTGTGTAGCGTAGGTAGGAGGATCATCATGTGACTTAGGTGTCAAATTGCGGCCTTGCTCCCAAGGTTTTTGTGACTCTGGTACATGTATATAATGCACTCACATTTAATACACAGTTTGAGTTGTTATCGATACTAATGTTTTGTTCATAGTGTTTTTTGTCGCTAGGAATGAGTAACAGAGCTGCAAGCCAATCATAACACAGTAAGATAGAGTAGCAAATTTATGTACATGTAGATAGGTCACAGGATTCAACTGTTGGACCTCGTTGTTCACAAGGGTGTACCATTCTGTATATCTATAGTTAGCTTTCAGCTCTGTCTGCCATTACTCTTATTAAAATTAGAAGTCTACTTGTATTCCTCACATTTTGGTCACAAGATGATTTGAGTGAATGTACTTTGGTAAAAGACCTTCGCGCTATGGTTATATTTTTTGGAAGCAACATGTTTCACAAAAGGGGAAATAATAGCTATTAGAAACTCGGAATATGGTAAAGTCGAGATCAAATGCGTATGGGTCTTGTGGTTCTACCACAGATGGATTTGTAGATGATGATGACAGCTATCAAAGATGGAAATGTTTTGTTCCTATTGGAGCTGATTCAAAGTAAGATTTAGTGAAGATTTATTGTTATGGTATTATTTAGTCCTGAGCCACTGTTACTTGTACAAATTTAAGGAATGTCAATGTTAATCTTTGCATTATAATAGTTATGCAAGTTCATGATTGTGTAAACCTGCACTCAGGTTTAGTTAGAAATTATGAAAGATAAAAGCCGATAAGTTTATTCGTAAAATCTCCTACGATCAGGAATCTAAAGACTCTGCCATTGGTGACAGCTGGACTGTTTAGTTACTGTACCTCTCAGTGGATGAATGGAATTGTTAATAAGGCATATAAAAGAGATCTGACACCTGATGACTTGTATGACACCCCTTGGAAAGACTCAGCTGACTATAATTGTAAAAGGTATTCATTTCACATTTAGATATATCATTGTTGAAGCTGCAGAGAAGTGCTGTTATAGAGCATATACATGTAGTAGTACTGGAACAGTGCTGTTTTGGAGGATATACATGTAGTAGTACAGTGCCTTTATAGGGTAATATTGTAATGTTTTGAGCTGTGTTACATACAAGTGACGATATGGCACGGGTATGGGAAGTGCTTGGAGGTTGGTAGAGGATGACCAAGGTAACTTCCACACATTACATAAAGAGTGAACAGTTAGGTCGCTCTTATAAAACACTATATTATTATACGCCAAAATATGGCATTAGTAGTACCAGGGCCGACCATAGGTCAGTCTTACAAACAAGATCATAAAATACAATATTGCTTACCATTACAATTTGAGATAAGGTATCTACACCGCAGGAAAATCATGCAAATATGTTTGTACAAGTTAGTATTTATAGTTTCTAGGTTGAAATAATATACAGTGAAACTTGAATAACTCAAACTTGAGCAGACCAGCAAAAATGGTCAGAGTTATGAGAAGTTTGAGTTCTGAGAAGTGATCATATAACATAGCAATATAACAAAGTAGTGTTGCTTCACTGTCATACAAAACCAACCACTTTAATTCAAAAGACATACATACATACAGTGCACATTCATGATTGTATTTCTAACTGGCTCCCCAGAAATTAACATTATCATTATAATAACAATGTTAATTTCTGCAGAGCCACTTAGCAATACAATCATGAATGTACATTGTATGTATGTACACTGTATGTTTTTTTAATTAAAATGGTTGATTTTGCATGATAGTGAAGCAACACTACTTTGCTTTGATTTATGGTAGCTTTTTTAGCTAAAACAGAAATGCTCTAATTTGAGCCCAAAGGCTTTAAAATATAATATAATCACAGATGTTTACTGGGTGACTTCTTTCAAACCTGTAGTCAACTCCTATTTAAAGTCAGAACTGCAAAATGCTGTTGAGTTAGAGCAGTGAACTCCGAGTTCTCTACAGCTAATGATCATTGCCCAGGCAGAGACCTTATGGGTAAGGCTGAGTTATCCAAGTATCTGAGTTATGCAGGTCGAGTTATCCAAGTTCCACTGTATGTACATGAAGTTATTGCCCATGGTCCAAGGTCAGGCTTTCACTAAGATATTTAGTAAATCTGTACAGTGCTTCAAGGTAGAATAGGAATATCGGCACTTCGGGAGATTTTATTTTCAAGTCAGCCATTTTTAGTGCTCTTATACGAATCTATTTTGAATATTTTTCTCTTCTGTCCTTGACCTGCTAGGATTTAGAATGATTGTTTCAAATTTCTAAATTACTATGCAGTAAGAATATATGCTGCAAGATGGTTACCATGGCAATAACAACCAGAGTTGAGTCCAAGTCGGGCTCCAAGTCAACAAGTCAAGTCATTTCTAAAATTCTGAAGATAATTCAAGTCAGTGCTGGCTCAAGTCAAAGTCGAGTGAAAGTCAGCAAAATGGCAAGTCAAAGTCAAGTCGACTTGTGCCTTGACTTGGCAAGTTGAGTCAAATCTATAACTTGGACCCAGCTCTGATAACAACCCCATATACAAGGTTAGAGGAACTCATATAAATAAAAACAATTACAGGGCAAAGGCATCATTTTACCCAGATTTATTGAAAGCTAAAACAATTTCTTTGACATTACATGTAGTCGTATGTAGGATGTTGCATCAAAAATTTACATTATTTGCGTAATAGTAGGCATGATATGTTGTTATGGGAAATATCCATCATTTAGCACCTACTCCACACATGTATAATATACATACAATGTGTAGATCTGTATTGTGTGATGTGCAAAAATATACACTACTGTTAAATTTGAGAAATCTCTGAGTTTCGAATAGTTCTGCTGAATAATAATGTTTTGATAGTGGCGTTTGGAAATTCCCTACTTAGCATCTAGGGTTTCAGTTTAGATTCATAAATTCGTAAACTATTACAGCTTGAACCTACAATGTACATGCATGTGGTAAATTAATAAATACACACAGTAACTATCTTGCATCTCACTGCGTAGCATACTTTAAATTTAACTGAGAGTATAAAGAATAGACATTTGATGGTTCTTTCTATACTACATACATATCTTAAATCAACAGTTACATGTAGTTTCACTTCTTTATTCACCTATATTCGTAGATTTGAAAGATTATGGAACATGGAAGTAGAAGCCTCCGGCAAGGAGAATGCATCTGTTGAACGTGTTGTGATGAAGATGATATGGCCGTGGCTACTGGCTGCCTTTGTGTTTGGTTTGGGGTGTGCAATAACCCCCGTTGTTGGACAGGTAGAAGTACACATCAGCTAAATCAGCACATATTACAACATGTACTATCTGTTTGGTAAAAATGATAAAGATCTCAATTGATTTTACTATAAACGTATTATGTTGGATTAGTTCAGGGGTGAGGCCAGAAATTTAACAGATACCATTAGTAGAAGTACTAGACTGAAGGACGGATAACTCCAAATGATTTTTCATGTTTCTTTATGCTAGTTTAGCCAATAGAAAGTTAAGTCATATCTTTCACTATTTAGAGTTATTCAATCTCCTTTACTTCCAACTAATTGAGAAAGCAGATTAGAAATGTAGCCAGTAATTGTGACTTTTTGAATGAAGGCAGTTAATATAAAGGTTCAGATCATGAAGTGATATGGCAGTCTATGGAGGGGGGGGGGGAGGAAGTTGATACATAATGTCATTTTGATTTTATGACAGTGTGTTGTTGCACAATTTTTAAAACGCGTCTGAGATCTGAGGTGTATGTTGATACATTATTCTTGTAATTATTTTATGTTATGTGTCGTAAATATACACATTATTCTATTTTATGTGTAATAGATACACTCTCTGATAACAAAAGTAATCTAAGAAAACGAAAGCAAAGCAAAATTCATTTCTCTACCGCCATTCTTACAACTTTGAGATTCTTCACATCCCAATCAGGTTTTGGGCTGATGATATTGTACTGTACAATGTAGATTATGCCGCTCCAAATTATACTGGAGTCTGTACAGAATGGAGAGGATGAAAAGCACCTGGTCTATCTTACAGGAATGGCAGTTTTGTTGACTTCAGGTTTTTTCTTCAGACAGATATTTTTGCATGTCCTTATGCAGATCACAATGACTCAAGGTAACTTCATGCACAGCAAACTTTGAACAATTTGATCAGCATTAGTAGCCTATACAATAATGGTGTAATGTTATATGAAACAATGTGTGTCTTTCGTGTGAGCTCTGTCAGTTGTATGCACATGTACATTTAGAATGTACATGTGCATACAGAGGCATGATAAGGGAGTTCATAATTTTGTAGGCATTAGGGTCCGAGGGGGAATTCTGTCTTTCTTGTTTAAGAAGATTCTCAGCCGTCGAAATTCTGAAAACAAGAGTGTAGGAGAAGTAAGTACCCATCATATTAAGTAATAAGTGATCTACAGTTGACCTTGATACTGAACACCATAATCTACCATTGTAACATAATAGTTGACCTTGACACATGTTTAAAGCAAATTAAATGGGTGATCAAAATATTATTTCACCCGCTCATTAAAAATCAAGTATTTACCAGATATCTTTTTGTTATTTTAGTAAACTGCAGGCCAATTGAATGCGATTTAGTTGTAGTAAAATACAATTAGACCTACATAAATACAATTAGATCTACATTTGTTTGTGTTTTATTATTTGATGCAGCTTGTAAACTTGTGTGCGAATGATGGACAAAGATTATTTGATATGATATTTCATGGAGTGCAAGTTCCGATCTGTTTTGCTATGATGCTAGCTTCATTCTACGGAATCTATTTGGTGGGGCTATGGGCCCTCCTGGGTATTGGGATTTATATGCTATTCATTCCGGTACAGGTAAGTGAATGGATTATAATATTATCATGAATTTCTCAGCCTGGCTAATCAACGTTATGATTGCAGTAGTCTACCCTTGGCATCAACAAAGAACTCAAATCGATAATAATATATTGGGGTCATGCCACCAATATAGAAATATGATGTCATTCCTGAATATTGTGCAGTATTGAGGCATGATACTGGCGAACGACGCTATTGATTAAATGTTGTTTGAATGTCAGGCCAATTTTTTATCACAATAATGTAATGTTTTTGAGCGCGCCCTGGTTGAAGCCCGGGAAGGTGCTAGAGTGGTCTATCAACTGTTCCTTATTTCGTACACCGAGTGAGATGTACATGTAGGTTACGTATTGACTAATTTGCTTGTGCTTATGTACCGACCCTCTGGTTTCATTGTTTCACTTGCAATTATTGAGACAGCATGAGTTCTATCCTACCCTAGTACTCTGGCTGTCAGTCCCCGAGGGAACCTAGGCTAAGAGTCCACTAGGTAGAATAAATAACTCTAATCTGTATAGGTGTGCCAGTGTCTGTGTCTTTACTGGAAGCTTAGGAAAACTGACTACAATGATGAACTATTGGTTCATTTATATAAAATCCGCTGCCAGTAACTTTTGGCAAAAATTGATGACCGGGATCGGTCTTTATACGGGCAATAGAAATGAAGCCGATATAACAACTATGCACAAGTACGACTGTATGTCGGGTGTGGAAGGCTGACCCAAGGTCAGTCTTACATTAATACCATAAAAGTATAACTATCCATCATTATAATTCATAGTTAGACTATGCAAATTGCAGAAATAAATATAAGCAGGTGTTTATTGTACAACGTACACAAGGTGGCAGTCACTCTGCCGTTCTACTTAAAAAGTCGGATAATGGTCCTCGTCCTTGATGGGTGTGTCCCGGGTCAAATTTTTTCAATACTTTGGTATACTTCTGATCTACTACAACATTGCAACCGCATGCATAACCACAATAAAGGTTTAACATTGCTATTACAATGCCATTGGGCACCAAGGTTATGTCATGAAAGAATAACCAATGTTGGGCCTAACAATAACCTGCTGATTAGGCAAACCAGGTCGAGGTATGAAAAGCCTGTCACAATGTCATTTGCTGTGCTAGTAAAATATTGACAACTATATGTACACAATAGCCAGACCAGAGTGGAATAATCTATGGTGCTGTACCATATCGTTCAGCAAGCAATGTAGCTATGCACAGTAAGCAGCTACTATGCACTGCATACACTAAAATTGTCGTTACTTTTATCTATTATTGAGCACTCTCCTGGGTGTTTAGGTGTCAGCAAATGCAGACTGTAGAATAGCTGATAATAAGAGATTGACTGGCATAGAATAACTAGATCCTCAGTTTAACTGCTAGTCAACCTAATTTTCATGTTCTCTGAAAATTGTTGTTTTGTGTGATCACGAATGGTTAGAGAACAGGTTTTCAATGCGCACTGAACCAAGCACTGCCTACATTTTGAAAAATTTTTTTCAGATGTCTCTATCTCGATTGGTGTTTAATCTAAGAGGGGAGGTAATTCCAATCACAGAGGAGAGAGTTAAACTAGTTAGTGAGATCATCACTGCTATTAAACTAGTCAAGATGTATGCCTGGGAGAAATCATTCGCCAAGAAAATATCTGGTATGTTGTGGCATTATTACTGTGGAGAACGTCTAGCTAAATTAATTTGTCTACCTCTATGACATATGTTTCTATGTGTAAGCCTAAATAGTTGTCTTTCTCCAAATTCGTAAGTTCTGCGATATTCCAACCACTTGTAATTTTACCTGTTGTCCTATCTAGGTGGTTGCTTATTTAACTGCTTATTTTGATTTACAGACATCCGCAGCAGAGAGAAGAGAGTCTTGGAACACTCCATGTTTATTGAGAGTATCATGGTGGGACTGATCATCTTAATACCAATTGCTTCCTCAATGACATATCTGGCCATTATTTTAACAGGAAATGAGCTAAGGATGTCACAGGTGCACCACTATTACTCTATTAAGCACATAAATCGCTTATTAGGCTGGTTATATAGCCATAGCACTTCTGCCATTAACCTGTGATTCCTGACATTTTAAACTGTGAATCAAATGAAGAGGGGCGATCCATGTTGTATTGTCAATTAAACCAAAGTTTTGCGCGATAAATAGCAAACAATATTAAAGGTGTTTAGTTTCCTTTTGATCCGAGTCTTGTCGCTACAATCAAATTCAATTTCACTCTAGATTCTAGGCTAGGTGATTTTCTAAGTGAACTACTTGAAGAAAACTGAATACCATAAAAGTAATTGCGTCATGGCATCCTTATTTTGCAGGCATTTGCTTTTCTTTTACTGTTGACTGCAGTGCGGTATGTCTTTGTTCAACTACCTCTGAGTTTGAAAGGCCTGGTAGAAGGCATGCATGCTTGTCAACGTATCAAGGTAAGAGGCACATGCATTACCCTTCGCTTTAATGGGCAACCAGTTGACTTATAAAATTTCTATAATATACATAATATTTATGTTGTTACTAGCTGTGCAAAACTTTAATCATACAAGTTAATTCAAGCAGGAAATCATGTTCTATCATCTTTCAATGGTTTCGAAGTAGCTCAACACCTAAAACGATGTTCAAATCGCCTACAAGGATAATCGCTAAAGCCTCAAGAAATACTTACATATCTGAACTATAATTACTTAGTATAAACATACTTTCATGCATGATATTGAGTGCTACTAACGCTGGAAACAAAAGCCTGGTAGTAAATAGGTACACCTGCCCTCAAGTCTGGCTGATGCTTACACTGAATATGAGACATTTATCTCATTGAAGGTCAGCTGTCTGCAAACACAACAATTATATCAAGTAACACTGTAGAAGAATTGTACAGATCAGATGGCAGCTGGTGATTGGTTGCATTTAGATTGTACAATATAGTTTTGTTCTATACTTGCTACTAGGTTATACTAATAGCTGAAGAAGAAGAGGTAGAGCTGTTGCTGCCAAGACAGAAGACAAATATCTTGGAGATTAGAAATTGTTATTTTGGCTGGAAAGTGAGCACACAGGATTATCTCACAGGTAAAAAAAATTCCTCCTGTCCCTTTCTTTTTTAAATATGAATGCAAAGCCATTGTTATATTTATGCATCCATCCAGTGTTGAAGCCGTAAACTATTCTTTTCGTGGCACTTTCCCTCAAAATTAACATATTTTTATCATAATATCATAAATGACACAGTTCTAAACTAAAACTACTCATTACCTCCAAGTCTAATCTACAAGCAGTGGTGTGATTACGCAATTTAAATTTAAAAATAAATGAGGAAATTTGCATACTATAGCTATTTTAGGCCCTTTAATTTCATTTTCTTGGTTCATAATATTTTGCTTTATCTTGTTTGCATGTATGTTACAGAATTTCTGTAATACGCCCATATTATGTAAAATGTAGGCTACTTGAAAAATTTTATACAGCTTGCCAGAAATTATTTAATTATTTGTTAATCTATTGGTATATTCTTGGTCAACAGATGACACAGTAGTAGTTGATGGAAGAACAGACTCAGAAAGGAAACCTCTTCTTTACCAGGAAGACGATGAAGACTCTAATGACAGTGACTCTAGAACTATAATTACTCTGCATGACATTACTATGACCTTGAGAGAAGGCTCGTTGTTAGGTATATGTGGATCCGTAGGAAGTGGTAAAACCTCTCTCATACAAGCTATACTTGGAATGGTGAGTCATAAGTACACATGCACTTACCTCTGCATAGAATAACACCTTCTATGTGCGGAAAGAAGAATAAATTGTTTTGTTGGACTGTGGAAAAATCTTTTGAATCAATGTGGAGTTTGAATTCAATATTGTATTTTGATTTGAACCAATTAAGCAACTTTTTTTTAGTATTGTTTCTTTATTTGTGCTTTAGATGACCAAAGAAGGTGGCGAGGTTGCTATTGATCAGTCAAAGACTATAGCGTATGTCGCTCAGCAGGCCTGGATTATGAATGCAACCGTGAAAGAGAATATATTGTTTGGACATATTTACAACCAAAACTGGTGAGTCTGTGAGATTTATCTTATTGATATTAAACTTCACACCTTTCAGAATATTTATTTTGGACTCTTAGGTTGAAAATTAACACAATATTGATAAGCCTATCCTGTGGAACGACAAATAAAACTTCAACTTTCAGTAAAATGATGAGGAGGTGGTTATGTACTAATCTGATTCATTATTTCCTGCAGTACAGTGAAACTTGCTTCATACAAACTCCAAGGAACCACAATAGTTGGTTTGAATTAGGCCTGAGTTGAAATTGTAAGATTGCTTCACTTAGTTGAAGTCACGATAATTATAGTGCTCAGCAGGCACCAAGGCTAATAGTTAGAACTAACAAAGTTTTTGAATAATCGAAGGCTGAATTAAGCAAGTTTCACTGTGGTTTATATCATCAACTAATGAATGAATTATTGGATACCTTTACAAATTGCATGTGCACTGTGTTTCTTCGAAACGTCTATAGCAAAGTAATCTGAAATAGAGAGGGGGAATCAGTATGCATTTAGTTTTCAGTTATTGAACTTGTATAAAAACTCTTTTTCTTTAAATATTTGCAACGACATAAAAGTAATTTTCATTCACAATATTTGTAGCTGGTGGCCAAAGTTGCGGTGTTTCAACATGATATCTTTGTAGCTCTGCATACAGGGCAACCCTGCAGCTCTGCAATCTACTTTCTCTATTGATTTATTCAGTGCATTGCTGATCTGCACATAGTCTTATATCAATTCGTTTTTAGGTATTCCAAGGTTGTGGAATCGTGTGCTTTGCTCAGTGACTTTGATCAGCTACCAGCTAGAGACGAGACAGAGATTGGAGAAAGAGGAATAAATCTGTCTGGTGGACAGAAACAGAGAATTAGTATAGCCAGAGCTATTTATAGGTTGGTACTATCTACTCATCTCGCAAGGGGAGAGAGGGCTGGATAATGTGGATGATCTGTAACTCTGTAATACATGTAGGAATCATCCCATATTATATTTCAGTGACTCTGATGTCATACTCCTGGATGACCCTCTGTCAGCAGTGGATGCTCATGTAGGACAGCATATATTTACTAGTTGTCTGAAAGGTTTACTCAAGAATAAAACTGTTCTATTTGCAACCCACCAGCTTCAGGTATAGCAAAAAATTTTGAAGTTTCAACTTTGCAAGATGTTCAGTTCATATGATGTCTAGTTTGACTATATATTTACCATAACAAATTCATGTTGCAACCTCTATTTGTATGACGATTATGGTTTCAGTTCCTGTCAGACTGTGACTATATACTAGTAATTCAAGATGGCCGAATAGCAGAGGAAGGGATACTTTCTGAGCTGATGAACATGGAACATGGAGAATATTCTAATCTAATTCAAACATTTCACCAAAGTTATGCTGACAAAGGTCAAGCTGTTGATACCCTGTCGACTGACACTGTGAAGTTACCAGGTAGTCGTTTTACGATATTAAAACTATGCATGTGTTCAGTGCACTGTATGTGCATTGTATGCAGGATTTATATTTGTCTTTGGGGTATATGCAATGTACGTATTTTAGAATGGGGGTCTATTTAAAACTAATTACCTATTTCGAACTTCAAAGGTGGGCAGTGTACACTCGTTCCAAGGTGACTTCAATAGGTAGCTTTTATTAATGATTGTTATGATTTGCAAATTGCCTGAGCTTATCCAGCACTTTGAGCCATTCAATGCCTTGAGCCATTGATTACCTCGAATCATTTGGTGTCTTGAGTAATTCATTACATTGAGTCGTTCATTACCTTGAGTCATTTGTTACCTTGAGTCATTCTTTACCTTGAGTCAAAGAGTCAAACAATACTTTGAGTCATTCATCACAATGAATGACTCAAGTAAATGTATGACTCAAGGTAACTAAATGACTCGAGGTGATGAATGACTTCAGGTACAAAGTGATTCAAAGAGCTGAATGACTCAAGGTAAAGAATTGCTAAAGGCATCAGATTCATTGCAATAGGTAGCTATTCAAGGGGAGAACCAAGGTATACATTGAGTCATTCATTACATTACTGCTTAGTTGCAGTGAAACATGTAAGTAGTCAGCATCAGTTTGACTCAAATCCTCTTTCACTGCCAAAAACTGACATAGTCTCAGGCTCAGTCCTATTGATTTAAAAACTTGCATCAAAAAAACCTGAATTTTGAAATAATTCTCCAACGCAAATCTGTCTTAGATGGTGTGTCACATGAACCAATCAGATTTCAAGGCAGGAGAGGACATTATGTTAGTGATGGGCAACTTAAGGACAAAACTGTAAGTACTGAGTAGATCTAAGACTTGCAAGTATATTGTAGAAAATTACTCCCGTAATCGAAGCGTATAAAGGAAATAAACGGCATACTGTACATGTGAATTTGCGACTGTTCGAAAATGTCAGTTAGAAGCAGGACGTTCTGAAAACATTCATTTAAAAAACAACCATTTACAAACTCTAAACTTCGAAATATTCCTTTACCATACATTAGTTAGTTAGTTTATTCCTGTCTCCAACGTATCTCTGAGAAACCTATGTCTGAGAAATATTTTGTCTGTTAGAGCAATAAAAAATGAAGTGAGTAAATAAATAAATATTCAGTTGCTAGTCAGTCACTCTGGTTAAAAATTAACTGTAAAATTTAAAATACAGAGTTCAGGAATTTAATACACAGATTTTTAAAGCAGTATTTTCTTAGATCAGTGCGACACATCAGCTGACGATATCTATCAGAAGGCAGTTTATCCAGTGCAAACAGGAGTGTCTGGTCAGTAGTGTATAAACGTAGGCACATCTGTTAGCACATCTGTACATGTACATTTGTATATCGTATTATAAAATTTTGTTGCTTGCATAGTCTGAATCTTTTCCCGCATTGACTATTAGGTACTTCAAGATAATGCAGCTAAAGGCAAAGTAATTCGTAGTGGATTTATTGATTTTCATTATGTTGAATTAAAATAATTCCTAACTACTGGTACTTTATTTGACAGCATGGAGGCAATTCACTTGAAGCAGAATTTGATATAACTACCGAGAAACTCGTGGTAGCAGGTAAAGCTAGATTGAAATACATAATATAATTAACCGTTTACCTATCTTCATTCCCGGTATAACTTAGGCCTATTTGGGCTCAAACCTTTGGTGGTTGAACAGTAATTTTACATACATGTATCTGGTTTCTAGATTTCTATTCCTCACAAAAAATATTGTATTATGTTGCAAACACAGAAATCAAGACAGGAACAGTTGAGACATTTATTAACTTATTACAGTACTCGTATGACTCCCCATAAACAAAAAAACCCTGTTGGCTCAACATCAAATATTTTCTCACTAACATTGGGACTAGTTGTCACTCCAAGCGATTACAAGATTGTTATTACGTTACCACATCAATGCAGTGCTAGTAGGTTTACAATGCTGGTAGTTGCTTTATGCCATAGCAAAAAAACTAACACCAGACCAGCCCAAGAGTAAAATTAGTCACAGATGCAAATTTATGCCACTGTAGCATTTTTAGCCCAACATTTCACTTGTAAATGGCGAAAAACTAGCTTTGCACCATTTATCCAATAATCACATGTAGATGCTTAGTATCAAATGCTTGCCCTGTCTTATGTCAGATAAGAACTATTTGTATTTTTATGATTGTTTGAAGGAGTTCTGACTCAACCAGAAAAGGCTCGGACAGGATCAATAAAATTCTCAACATTCAAGAGTTACGCTAAGGCTGGAGGTGGTCTATGGACAGCCTTACTGATAGTCTCAATGGGAATAGTGACAGCTGCAACTCAGGCTTTCTCCATTTTCTGGCTCGCTACATGGTTGAGAGAACAATTCCCGATCAATGTAAATAATAACACTGCTAACATTACGATGTTGTAATAATTAATCATCAATAACGGCATTGGGCTGCCTAAGCTTTGGTGCTGCTGCAGCAAAAATTATTAGTATTAGTAATTATAATGGATTCTCAGTGAGTTTACTTTAGCGACATTTTGCATTTTTGTGTCCAAAGCATTTGCTATTCACAGTTGGTTGTCAATGCAAACAGGAATTAGTATTGGCATGAGGCAGACATTATGGTGTAATACTGATAATCTAGAAATTACAAACATCTGCATATATATAAAATATATAAAATATCAATAACTTACTGATCATTAGGCGCAGCTAATTGGCTAACAGTGCATATGACTGTATGACTCATGCCTTCTGATTACTGACAGCATATAAAATTGGTAGTTGTGAATATACAAGGCCACTAAAGTATTTTACAAATTGGGTGAAACTCATCTTACTTATATTATTTTATTGCAAACTGTATGACTGCTAGTCAGATTGCGTACTTACTATCGATGTTGATGCACATTGTACATACTACAACAAGTGTTTGTGTGTACAGGCAATATTACAAAGTGACACCTACAATGTAAATGTTTGTGTTATTTGTAGGAACCTGATATTGGCAGTACGGAGAACATGACTAGTCTAGAAAGATCAGCTGCTCTTCTACCTCACAAGTCACACGTGGAAATATTCGGGGTAGACAACTTCTATCCAATGATATACGGAATCACGTTACTTGGTCTACTGATGTTCACCATAATTAGGTCATACTTTGTTGTAAAGGTAAGGGAGGACAATCCTTAAACATCTACACTAATATAACTGTACTTTCTACTTCATGCAGGCATTCCATTATGTAAGGGCTATTATATGCGTTGCATAAGGTAGTGTATACGAGTTTGAAAAGACTTTGCTAAGGCCCTATTTAATTTAGAACACTGCTTCACATAAGTATTGGTTATATTGCTGCTGGATTGTTTCTCTTCCTTATGTGCCCACCTGTCAACACTTGGGCGACTGCTTCGTTTGATGTAATGAATATAAATGAATTATCTTCCACGAGCTTCTAACCTTTAATTTTGCCATGATAATTGTTGTAAACTATACATGTACATGTAAGTGTACTACATGTAATAGTAAAGCTGATTGATTCTGCGGGCTACATAAGCCTATAAATACCAATGGAAACCTATAAAAAAGGAAACGACATCACAGAGATCCGCACGCTGTATTACAGAAAACAACTCTTTTTATTACCCAAGCAATAAAATGCAAGTCATGTTGGGCATTATATACACGTAAAGGTATAACGCTGTCAGTTACTGCACGCTTTTATAGGGTATGGCTTCACTCCAGTCTTTCACTTGAGCTCTCGAAAATATGAACTTGTGGATTTAGACTTGGCTGTTCACTCTTAAACTTTGGTTTGTTTACAGATAACGATGAAGGCTGCTTCGAGATTGCATGATCAAGTGTTTGAGAAAGTGATCAACTCTCCAATGTCATTCTTTGACGTAACTCCATCTGGAGAGATCCTGAACAAGTTTTCTCATGACCTTGACTCAGGTAATGTTTAGTCTTTTACGAAATAGTTCCATGGATTGTCACCAAGAGCTGTTCAATATGTGAAATATTCCATGACCATTTAGATTAATAGCAGTTAAATTTTGTATCTTATAATTGCTTTTGTGATCCTTAAGAACACATGATTGAACTACTAAATAATTAATGTGTGTAAATTGTGAACGTTGGCTGATTTTCACATCAATCTGAGCAGTACCTGTGCAACTGACTAGCAGTTCACTCCTCAGGCACTTCTATCCTTGGGATTCTGTCATCTTAAACTGAATCTGACATTTTATTTCTAGTTGACACAATGCTGCCGGCAAGACTGGACCAGTTCACCTTCTTTCTGGGAATGATATTTATATCAGTTATAATAATAACGGCAGTGTACGTCTACCTAGTCATCGTGCTGCTTCTTGTTATAGTGATAATCTATTTCCTCTACAGAGTTGCCAAGCGAGCGATTCAGGGTTTGAAACGGTAATTTATTTAGTACACTGATGCAAAATGTATAAAATACATGTATAAAACTGATTTTAATGAACTAAAGTGCATAATCATGTATCCATCAGATAGATGTATCAAACTAAACCAATCGCTGCCGTTTTTCCACAGGATTGACAAGCTAACAAGGTCTCCTCTCTACAGCCACATTGCAACCACTGTACAAGGTTTGAGCACAATAAAAGCTTATCGGAAGGAGAACCAGTTCTATGAAAGGTAAATAGGAGAAGAAACGCATGCAAGTAGTTTTACATTTAGCACGAGTTATTAAATATATGTTGACAAAATAATCATCAGTTATACAATTTGGTTAGCATTAATAGAAAGTACAATGTTGACTGTTTGTATACACAGCATTTATATTGCTGGTGGTAGTAAGTAGTAGCAAGCCAACTAGCCTGTGAGCAAGTGTGTTGTTTTGGAATCAACGATCACTCCTGCATGTCTAATAAATACATATTGTATGTTATTACTGCTTAGCTTGACAGTCGATCGCAATTCACTAATAGTGGATACTTAGTGCAAACAAATACAAACAGCCACTCAAGTATGTAGCATTTAATTACTGTCAACCTTCAATCCAAATGTCGCCAATCAAATTAAGTTTACCAATTAAATGTACTTTCAAATTGCAAAACATTGTATAAGGGAAGAATGCACAGAAAGTATCAAACTGTTATATATGTACATGTAGGTTCCACCAACTCCAAGACAGGAACAGCATGTCGCAGTTTCTTTTTTTGTCTGCCATAAGATGGTTGGCAACCAGAGGGGAGTGCTTGGCTCTACTCATTGTGCTGAGTGCTTCATTATTTGTAGCATTAGTTCCTAGCACTGTTATTAGCCCAACGCTAGCGCCTCTCGTTCTCCTTTATGCCACCAGTGTAAGTAAAATTCTACGCTGTATCTATTTCTATAATATTTTGACATAATTGCTAACCCATTCTAGACAGATCTAGTAGCATAACCATTAATGATTGATTTTTGAAAAGTACAACACATTGGAGCCGAATAAAACAGTGAATAAGGATATTTGATGCTATTTCATCACACAATCGTTCTTTCCCAGGCTGTTTGTAACCTCTGGTTGAAGAGGCAGAAGGTATTTTGTTGACTTTGATCCCATATACAGTATTGGTAACTAAATCTGACAAATTAGCGTGTAGTAACATATTTATTGGAGCTTCACTGATTGTACCCAAAACATATATTATGGTAATGCAGATAATGCGCCAAAGTTGTATACATTATACTAAACCAAATCACATGGTCAGATAAGTGTTTTTCATCTCATCTTTGCGGTATTTGTGGTTAATTGGAGTTATCTCTGACTTCTCAAGACTTTTTGCAGCTTTCTGGAATGGTACAATATGCTATTAGATTAGGAATCGAGACTGAGGCAGAATTTTTATCTGTAGAAAGCATGCTCCACTATATATATGTGAGTATAACTTGTATGGTAATATATTGAAGTCAGTACTTACAGTAGACCTGCCATATGTCTCCCATATTATCCTTATTGCGGAATTTGTAGTAACTTACTTTATCCATTAAACAATACATAGCATTTTTACGGTACATTTTCTACAGCAAGACAGCGACAAAACTTAAGTTGTTATTACCATGTTCAAGATTCATAAACTTTGATGACTTTACAAAATTATGTTGGCTTGGTCCTTAGCAAATACAGAGTTGGTTACTGTTACCTAATGGGTTGATTACTATTCTTTTGATATAATCTCATGCACAAAATGTATTTCTTCTGCTTACATGGTCAGTGAAGTAACCTGGTCTTTATTTATAGAATTTGCCACCCGAAGCTCCATCTGTTGTGGAACCCAGAAGACCAGAGAATGATTGGCCACAACATGGATCCATAGAGTTCCGCAACGTAGATGTGAGATATAGAGATGGTCTACCTCTGGTACTAAAGAATGTCTCCGTTAATATTGGTCCTCAAGAGAAGATTGGAATTGTTGGTAGAACTGGATCAGGTTAGTTGAAAGACTATTGTGTTGAAGGAAATACAATTGGAAATTTTACTTGCAATACAATACATAATATTGAAAGTATTGTAATGGTTTCTGTGATTTGGTGCGGTCGTCCTTGGACGACTATCGACCCAGAAATGAAGTGCCTATGAGTGGTAATAGGACTTCGCATTACATGAAAGATCGAGCGGTCTCAGTAGCCCAAATACTACCAAAGACGACCCATCTGATCTCAAGTCCGACCTTCAGACTATACAATGAAAGAGAGTAGTTCAACCTAGTAGGCGGTTCGCTAAGCGAATGACCTAGTAAAAGGAAGAGAAAGTCCCTGTATCAAGTATAGATGTGTCTTTATTGGAAGCCAAGTGTAGACTGAGACAATGAACAGTAAAACAGTGCCCTTTATATAGTATAAGGACTTCCGGCCGACGTGACGTCGGGAAAAGACGACGTGTGGTCGTCCGGAAGTTGCGCAACAAGATGGCCGCCGGAAGCCCGACGGCCGACCCAAAATAGGTCGGGTTCTACAAAAGTTGCTTATAATGGTCCAATTCATGTACAAAATGAATATCAATGGATTCTGAGAGGTCGGGCCTCTGTACATGGGTATAAAAGGCATTAAAAAGACTTAGTAACATTCATGCAGTTACATACAGTTATATAGTGGAACAATACATGAATAAGTAGTGAGTATGAACACATGGAGACACGTATATAGACAGTAATTAATGGTTTGGACATGCAATACAGTTAAAGGTAAGTATACGAACACTAATTATGAGAATGTGAGTGTCAGATGAGTAGCGCTATAACAACTACTGAGCACTTAAGGTGCGATGGAGCTTCGTCCGGGAGTTGGAGTCGTATACAAATGTCCTGTACCATCACATAGCCCCCCGATCCTTGGCACTATCTCTTCGAGTATGTTTAAGGATCTGCTCCGTGAGCCGTTGGTGGAGGGATATTTCGTCTTGTACGGCTTCTGTCTGCTGGACTATAGTAAGCCGGTCTCTAATGTGTGAGTGAAGAAGTCTCTGCTGGAGTATGTGCAATTGGTGCCTGAGGCGTCCGAGACGATTGTTTAAAGTGGCACACAATCGTTCTCTCTCCTTCTGGAATTCTGCTGTAGGTGTGCGTGATTCAAGAGTCTTCTTTGTGTTTTTAGTATCTGGAGGGCTGGTCGACAATGGGACGGCCTTGTCTGATCCGGGTCTAGCCTTGCGCGGCCGGGGCCGACGTTTGGGTATGTCGTAAGTATCAGTCCCTCTATGGTCCAAGGCTGGAGGGTCCATGCGAGTCTGTGGTCGCTTTGGACTGCCTAGTCGCTCTCAGGGCGACTTTCTTTTACTTGTTTTCTTTGGGGCAGGAGGAGATGTCAGTCGCACCACTGCTGCTCTGGCTTCAGCTTCTGGAGGAGCTGGTATAGTGAAAGGTTTTGGTCCTACGTCTGCTGGGATACATGAGGGGTAGGCGACCCTCTTGTCGAGCTTCATCGCCTTGAGGAAAAGCTGGAACATGTGGGAATCCACTTCATACTGGATGGCTCCGTGGCCTGTCTGGCTTTGATGCCGATGGACAGTCTCTGCGTCACGGGCGCTGACTCCACAGGAACAGAAGAACTGGGTAAAGTGTTGGCGTGTGTGAGCCTTGATGGTGTTCTCCGTCCCTTCTAGCCTACATAGTCGACAATAGGAGTTCCTTCCTTTACATCGGGCTGTCCGACGTATATCACTACTGGTCCGTGAGGAGAGATCCAGCAAAGTTGAGACTGCGGCATAGGCGTCTCTGGAGAGGTCTCTATAAGAGAAAGTGTAGATACAAGAGGTTGATCGTTCAGATTATCAATGTTTGCGTAGGCCGAGTCGTCCTCGTCACCCGACTCAGTCACACTGTGTACAATATCATTGAAGTACATATGCGTGTCCGAGGTCGTCCCGGAGGGGAGGCGGTGCATGTCCGAGTCGGTTAGGACGGTATCGTCCCGAAGTACCGAAGGTACTTCAGCATGACCCGACTCGACTGGCACGACCTCATCCCTCGAGGAGTTCCCGAGATCAGCATATAAATCGTCGTCGTCTAAAAGCAACAGTACCTCGTCCAAGTCTATTGGCTCACCTGGCAAATCCATGAGTAGGCCGACTAGGGAGGGCACCGCCCTTATTGATGAGTCCTGAATAGAGTGCCCTGTTGTCCGACTAGGTGTTGACTGAGTGGTGGTGTTGAAGGTACTGGGGGATCCATCTGGATCCTGGCCTTTTATAGGTGTGAGGGCTGCCCTGGTTCTCCTTGTAGTGTGCGACGTTATGTCTGCAACAGCCAACTTCTCACCATGTAGTAGGGCTACGTTGCGGCGGAAGTGCACTTGTCTGACCCCGGTTGTTAGATCTATTTCGATCTCAAGGTTGTCTGGGTCACCGGATCTGTCTGTTGAATTGGAGAGTAAACACGGGCCTGGCCGTGTCGGCCTACGACTGGTAGTCGTCTGGGCAGCCCATCTGTGATGAATTCTTTCTAGTATAACCTCTGGGGGTCGGCCTCGCTTCCACCGGGCCTTCCTCCTGTATGGTAGGGGTCTGTTTTCCCTAGTGTAGGGCGTTAGCATCCGGACGTAGGAGGGTCCACCTTTTGAACCTCTGCCCCAGTCGGGCGGTGGGAATATCGGGTGCTGGAAATAGTCGACAGCACCTTCCTCGAGGCGGTTTGCACCTTGTCTACGCTCTTGGATGCGCGGCTTTTTAGCCTGTCGGCCCTGGTCCTCTACTTGCCTCTTCTTCTTCGCTGTTCCTCCCTCGGCTTCTAGCCCCCCTATCGGGTGGCCGGGGCATCGGCATTGTTCATCGACGCCCTGCGGAGTTGTACTGGGCGGTAATGATCCTTTTCCTCCCTCGGCCCTGGATCCTCTGTGGGGGTGTCCTTGACGTCGGCATTGATCATCGACGTCGGGCGCAGGTGTACTAGGTACTGGATTATCCGTTCCTCCCTCGGCCCTTGGTCCTCTGTGTGGGTGTCCAGGACGTCGGCATGGGTCATCGACGTCGGGCGGAGGCGTACTAGGCTTCATCTCAGGCATCGTCCTCCATGTATGAGGGCTTCCCGTTCTATTGACACACGGCCATTGATCTCGGCTGGTGTATACCTTAGCGGTATGGCAGTTTACAGAACACTTGTGTTTAGTCAGGTAGGGCATCCCTAGGACGCCATCTTCTGGTATGGAACCGATGAGGAACAGTTCTTAGCTAAAGGTGCGACCGACTACCATAGGTAGCCTTACCATTCCCTCAAACCTGAGAGTCGAACCGTCGGCCATCTTGCGGGTATGGCTGACTTACTGGTAGGACCTCTAGGTCGGGTCTCTGCAGCTTCTTCAGGATGCGAGGTGATATTAGGTTGGTCGTACAGCCCGTGTCCAAGAGTAGGGTTACATCTTGGCTACATAGTCGTCCTTGTATGTACAGGCTAGGTACATGCGGCTTCACATACGTCACTTGAGTCACTGTTTTAGAAGGGGGGTCGGTCTTGCCGACCGGATACTTGGGACGGTCTTCCGAGATGGAAATGTGAGAGGTGTGAGGAACTTGTAAGGCCCGAGTGCCAGCCTCTACTGTCTCGGGCCGGAGCCTTTTCCCGACTCGGGTACTGGCGGCTCAGGATATGTGGGGGGAGTGTTCCCATTGGTCCGTTGAGGAGGGGGACCAGGCTTTTTGCTGGTCTGCCAGGAGGGTCTGTTCCGAGGTCCTGGTGCTCTGGGGGCGTCTAGTAGTCCTCGAAGTCGTCTGACTTCTTGGCTGAGTGTCTGGATGGCCTCTTTTAGGTCGTTGATCCAGGTCAGGTCGGAGTCCACTGTATTGATTTGGGGTGTCTCCGTCTCGGGATCTGTGACTGCCCTGATTTGGTGTGCTTTACTTCCACGGGAAGGTCCCTTGACGAGCAGGAAGTCGTTTCCGGCTCGGACGGCCGAGTCCACATCTCTGGGGTTTATCGCCAAGAGGTGTCTCTGTAGGTGTCCGTCCTCAAGAGAGTTACTGAAGTTTTCCACAGCCAATACCCGGCGGTGCGCTTCGGGTAGTTCCTGGAAAGCCACATGTACAAGTTTCTTGACTAAGGTGGCATGTTCTTGCAATGACATGCCGGGATCTTTCCGCAGCTGTATGAGCTGGAGTCTAGCTTCTTTATCAGTTAACCCGTATCGGGCGCGTAGAGCTTCGAAGATCCCTTCTGAGGTGCCGGGTCGGCCACATTCTTGTGCCGGTCCCTTGAGGGCCTCTCTTAGGTGAAGGTACATGGCTGCTGGGCTCCAATCATTGGCCTCGGCTATCGTCAGGAATTGCTCTATAAAGAACTCGACGTCTCCTTGTCCGTCGAACTGTGGTGTCTTGAAAGAGGGTTGAGGCGGCTGAGGTCGAGCTACTTCTATGTACTGTCCGATTACCTCTACTAGCCTGTCTATATCGCTAGCCATTGCTGAGTATAGATGGAGCCTCTTTAGTGAATGGGACGTGTCGTCCTCAGTTGGATATCTTTAGGGTGCCGGGTAGTGAGTAAACTTCCTTGATTTGTTAGGCCGGGTCGGCCTGATGGTCGTACTGAGTACCGTCAATCTATTCTGGATCCGAGGTCGGTCTTTGATTGAAGATCCGGCGTAGGTCGGGCTACATCCAGCGGAACCACGAGAATTATGGGTGTACTTTAGCGTTTGTCACCTTCTCGTATCCAAGGTTCCCGGGTCCGAGTCCTTAATCGCCGTAGAAGTATTGAAGAATGAGGTCGGTCGGGTTACCCGAGGCCGAGGTCACCTTCCTTCGCTTCGTATCGTAAGAGTACGACCTTAGAATCCCACCGCTGCCACCAATGTAATGGTTTCTGTGATTTGGTGCGGTCGTCCTTGGACGACTATCGACCCAGAAATGAAGTGCCTATGAGTGGTAATAGGACTTCGCATTACATGAAAGATCGAGCGGTCTCAGTAGCCCAAATACTACCAAAGACGACCCATCTGATCTCAAGTCCGACCTTCAGACTATACAATGAAAGAGAGTAGTTCAACCTAGTAGGCGGTTCGCTAAGCGAATGACCTAGTAAAAGGAAGAGAAAGTCCCTGTATCAAGTATAGATGTGTCTTTATTGAAAGCCAAGTGTAGACTGAGACAATGAACAGTAAAACAGTGCCCTTTATATAGTATAAGGACTTCCGGCCGACGTGACGTCGGGAAAAGACGACGTGTGGTCGTCCGGAAGTTGCGCAACAAGATGGCCGCCGGAAGCCCGACGGCCGACCCAAAATAGGTCGGGTTCTACAAAAGTTGCTTATAATGGTCCAATTCATGTACAAAATGAATATCAATGGATTCTGAGAGGTCGGGCCTCTGTACATGGGTATAAAAGGCATTAAAAAGACTTAGTAACATTCATGCAGTTACATACAGTTATATAGTGGAACAATACATGAATAAGTAGTGAGTATGAACACATGGAGACACGTATATAGACAGTAATTAATGGTTTGGACATGCAATACAGTTAAAGGTAAGTATACGAACACTAATTATGAGAATGTGAGTGTCAGATGAGTAGCGCTATAACAACTACTGAGCACTTAAGGTGCGATGGAGCTTCGTCCGGGAGTTGGAGTCGTATACAAATGTCCTGTACCATCACAGTATAATGAAACTTATAAGCTAATATTTAATTCACAGGTAAATCTTCCCTGACACTGATCTTGTACAGGATAATGGAATTAGCTGGTGGGAGTATTACAATAGATGGAGTTGATATCAGTTCTATTGGACTAGAAGATCTCAGATCTAGGCTATCCATCATACCTCAGGATCCTGTGCTATTTGTGGGTACAGTAAGGCAATAATTATAACATAATTATAATATAATTATATCTTAGAATCCCTTGCTATTTGTGGGTACAGTGAGATAATATATTATATTATTATCTTAGGATCCTGCCGTATTTGTAGGTACAGCGAGGTGATGTATTATTATATCATGCTGCAAGATTTATAAAGGTTTGCTAGATTTTTGAGTTCAGTAAGGTTGCATTATGCTGCAAACTACTGAGTTATCGTGGGTAATATAACTTTTCAGGTTGATGTTTTATTTTTTTATTATCTGAGGCCATATTTGCACATACATGGACGTCTACAATTCTAGTCTCTGTTCAGATACAACCTGGATCCATTCACCAAGTATTCAGACACTGAACTCTGGTCAGCTCTCAAGAAGTGTCATGTCGATCACACTATCAAAGCTCTAGATGGACAGTTAGAAGCTTCTATAGTGGAAAATGGGGAAAACTTTTCAGTTGGGGAGAGACAACTTCTGTGTATGGCTAGAGCTCTATTAAGACATAGTAAAATATTGCTATTGGATGAAGCTACTGCAGGTAAAGAATACATCCTAAATGAATTTGTGGTAGCTGTAACATTGGTCTTCAAAGGCAAATGATAATTTTAATTTAAAATTTTTATTTTAGCCATTGACACTGAAACAGATGCTTTGGTTCAGCGGACTATTAAAGAAGCATTCGCTGACTGTACCATGCTGACAATAGCTCATAGACTTAACACTGTATCTGGATGTGACAGAATTATGGTTCTAAACAATGGGGAGGTAAGTAAGGAAGACTTTTAGATGTGTTTATTCATGTGTTTTTCTTCACTGAATTCTTTCAAGAATAATATTTCTCTTCTTCCTTAATTAGATCTGCCATTGATTTTAGGTGGTGGAATTTGATACACCATCAAATCTGATGACCAGAGAGGATTCTTTATTTGCTCAGATGATGGCTGTCAGTGAATCACAGAAAACATCAGCAATGAGCTAGACCCTGCACCATATCAACATTACTAGATTTATTATCAACTTTTGTGGAACCAATAATATCTCATACTGAGTATTTTTAACAAATCTATGAAGTTAGTTTAATGAAAAAAAAAACAAAAACGACAAATGATTGAACTTAGGATTGTTACAACGCCACAAACATTGCATTGATTGCTACCCATTGATCACGATTCAGAATTTGCATTTATCCAAATACCAAGTGTATGCCAGGTAAGTGTAAGTCCAGATGTATGAGTTTGGGTTACCATGTGCTAGTTGCATTATACTTTTTGGGTGTTGATTTACTAAGGCTTGCTCAGCATGCTATAATTTTCTAGATCATTACACTAATTACTGGCCAGTGATTGCAATTTGAAACAAAATATTTTTTAGGTTACTACTCACTACATGTAGCTAAATTTTGTTTGAGAGTTGATTTGCTAAAGCTGTTGATTGTTGTCAGCTTAGTATCCCGGAATTTTCTAGACCACTATAAATATTTTCTGGTTTTGGCGTAAACTGCCCATAGCAATAATACATAGTATTTCATTTACTGGGCATGAATACTAGATTTTTCTGCACATAACCAGTAGATTTGTCTTTACTTAACCAGTAGAGTTTCCTGTACATACACAGTAGAGTTATCTGTACATACACAGTAGAGTTATCTGTACATACACAGTAGAGTTATCTGTAGATACACAGTAGAGTTATCTGTAGATACACAGTAGAGTTATCTGTACATACACAGTAGAGTTTCCTGTACATACACAGTAGAGTAATCTGTACATACCCAGTAGAGTTATCTGTACATACACAGTAGAGTTATCTGTACATACACAGTAGAGTTATCTGTACATACACAGTAAAGTTATCTGCACATACACAGTACCGTGATCTGTACATAAACAGTAGAGTTATCTGCACCCGTACAATATACATTACATGAATTGTAATATTGCTGTAAGATCATGTAAAAACAGTGATTTTGTAAACTAAAGCTAATAAAGGAGGATAACCTTAGAAGTATGGTATGCACATATTATGACTAAAATATAGCCTCTAGATGCACTTCAGAAACATGTATTTTTGTACAGGTAGATAAATTATTTGGCTTGGACCAAAAATTTAGTTGACATTAATGACAAAAACTTGTCTAGCTCAATTTCTGTATGCTGTTTCATGAAAGGAATATGTCTTTTTTGTAACTTTGAGTCCAGGCTTAGTGTAATAGATAACTGAAAGAAAAGACACAGAAGAGGTACAAAATTAGTTGTCCAACATGTTTCACAATGTTCATAGTTATTAGATTGGTACAGTTATGTACATGTATACGTGTAAGTAAAGGTGCAGGTAAAGTTATATACGTGTAAGTACAGGTGCAGGTAAAGTTATATACGTGTAAGTACAGATGCAGGTAAAGTTACAGGCACTAGTGTAGGTGCATCCTGGCATGGGTTTAGATATGCTTACATTGTATGCTATGAAAATGAAAGTGGTACTATGGTATTGGATAACAAATTCTATTCTTATCAGCTGCTTACATCAATGTGTATCTAAACAGTTGGCCTTAACATTGGTTCCTTTAACCCTGGAAAACTTGGGATGCTTTTCACCCTGCCCTACTTTTGCTTAAAAATGTGATTGTGGAAAACTAAAGCTAATGAGGGAGGTTTGCGTAAGTATTATCTTTGCATTAGCAAGTGTTTAATAATGCCACAGATAAAAGTGATAAAACTTGTTGTTGAAAAGCATCAATGATATTACAAGTTACACCAGCCAGTGCGGGAAGCTACAGACTGAAATTATTAGTAGCTACATTTTGGATGAGAAAGAAGAATAAATATCAAGATGAGCTCACTCACCTGCTGTGTTGGACAACTTTTGGTAAGATTGAGTGCCAGTGACAAATACAAAACTGTTTAATTTGCAATCATATATACATGTACTACTAACTGATGCCCCATAGTGCTTAAAAGCACTGACAACAAATAGATCACACTAATTCCTTACTTGGTAACCAATTTATTAAGCTACAAGAAAATCAATGTTTACAAAATACAGTAAAGTAAGCTAAACAGATGCATAGGATAAAAATGGCGGTCTGATGTTGGGATTACATAGGCAGAGTTTTGATTAATTTCTGTTGCAGACTTGCTGTGAGGTACAATAATGTTAAATTTTAAAACATGCAGCCAACAACAGCTATTAGATGTTGTAGCAACACATTTTACCTTGTTTGATTTAATCAACAGTGCCTTACACACAAATATCTTTCTCTGAGTTGTATGTTAAGCTTGCATCCGCACAGCTTGATGCCAGAACTATCTGGATAGACTCTCCATCTGAGTCTTTCTTTGCAGGAACCACCCTGACAGAATAAGAATTTTTGTTTTAGGTTAAACTGGCTACTAGATAAACTGAAAGTCAATATAGTACATGTAGAAGAAAGAGCAGGTTGTTACTCACGGTGGTGCATGGTTGATGACGGTGACATCAAAAGATATGTATTCCGCTGCCTCCAATCGCTTTCTCAGCAGTTTGGTGAGAGAAGTCGGAGGTTTGTTCCAAGTCATCGAATATTGCTTGTCTGTTGGCCAGTTTATTGTCAGCAGGTTGTTGTCACATGTATACCAAGGCTTTTGTTTGGGAAGAGAGCAATCTATGAAAAGAGCATCGGAGTAGAAACGAGAGACAAACGTATGCTGCCAAAGCGTACATGTGGCACAACAACTTTTCTGCATTAGATATTAGCAACTACAAACTGTATTCACCTGAGTTTACAACTGTACATAGTTACCTTGGTCGCAGATTTCCTGCAATTGGCCTCGTTTGTGACCTAGTTCAGATTGAAGCACATCTTTTGTAGATTTATCATTTAGAGAGTTACATGTGACCTCATACTGTGACCTGAAGACTACAGTACGGAGGACAGGAGACTCTGAAACAGTACAATATAGTCAGTGCTTTATGAAAGTTTACACTATTATTAGCTGATTGAACAGAAATTATATTCACATAGAGTCCTTCATTAACTGATTCTCTAGTAAGTACTAAGTCACTATCACCATGGATCCAACTGATAACAGATGAGTTAACTGACTGATATTGGGAACATACAATGTACATGCAGTAGCAGATAGATAAACGTAGCGCACTGATAGAATGGGTATGATAAGAAGATGGATCAATACCACTCACCGATAGCATGGACATAGTAGCTGCATATATCTGTGTAGTACTTGTACTGATGGGCACCTAGAGAGAGGACCGCTGAAGTACCAGAATGTAGTTTGACCTCTGCCTTCATGTTACTTGGTTCAACATAAGCAGTTATATTACTGTATGAACATTTGACCGGGGTGGCAGCATTCATTCCTGTTAAGTAAATTATAAGACTTTGCTATAATAGTATAACCATTTCTAGCCTGAAAGGTGTTTCTTTATCACTACTAAGAAAGGAAGTTAGTAAAGAAGTGAATTATTCTAATAAAAATCAGTTAAAGCTAAAGTTGGGGTCACTTCTATTGCTATGCATACTTGAATGTATTCTGCTGCTATTATGGAATGTTATGGTTGTGTGCATGAAAACTTCACAATACTGCTGCGTGATGTCATAAACTGTTGCTGCTGAAACTAACCAATCAACTTGTAGATGGCATTCCCCATTCCCACATAGACATTACTTCCTACTTTAAGGAGAGACATAGGATTTAGTGAAAGCTGAATTCCTTTTGTGCACAATTTGTCATCGCTAAGACAGACGGGTCCCACTTTTCTGTTCTTCATATTCAGAAGCCTTAGATTGCTGTGACCATAATCAACAATCAGGTACAGGTTTTCTCCCACTTTAATGAGCTCTCGAGGTGAATCAAAGTTCATACTAGGGCCACCACTTGTTATTCGCTCATTAGTGACGGTTCCATCCTTTAGCCAACTGACTTGGGAGATGTAATTCGAATTAGCAACAAGTAGCTTATCATTGAACCAAGCCATGCCTTTAGGAGAGTTGAAGCCAGACTTAATAACTGTATTCAATTCACCACTGCGCAGATCGACGGACCTCAATGCATGGTTATCTCGATCTGTAACAAGGAGCTTGCCTGGGTTTCTAATATCTATTTCGCTACCCGATGGGCTATTCATCATCCCAGTACCTGCCTTTCCATCCACATAGCCTCGATTTTGACATTTCCCAGCTAGAATCTGCAGATGGTAATCTTTTCTGTTGATCATCAGTAAACAATTTTGATCTACCATCACAAGGTGAGTAGAGTTAAGCTGTGTGAAGCTAGGTACCTTTGATAGTCGGTAAAATACACTAAGAGTTGTAGCTGTTTGACCGCGGGTAGATTTAAGATATATGTACGCAGTGAAAAGAATGCTGCCATCGTCTTTTGATAGATCTTCCTCCATATGATGAACAGAACCAGGAATGTATAGAGAAGTGCTCAGAAATGTCTCAACCTTGTTGAATGATATGCTTAAAACAAACCAAAAGTCACATATTATTAGGTACTTCAGACCAAGCACATTTTGAATAATTTTCATTCTATATTTCAAAATAAATATATTTGTACATGTGTAAGTATTAATTATTGGCATGGGAAAGCAATTAGTGTATGTGTACCTTGTCACAAATTAAAAGTTTTTGAACCAGACGAAAAATAATATTCTTTCATCACTATTCAAATCGAAGTGTAAAGTTAGAAACACATTTGAATATTTTGTTGACAAGGAAATATATAAATTTGGTCATTGTTGTAATTAGAGATATCCCCACAACATGCTTAAGAACAGTCATGCTGTAGCTCATGTAAACAGATATACAGTGTATGCGTGCTGCGGCCAAAGTCCAGCAGAAAACTCACCTTAGTATGTCAGAGTCAGCTGAGTCAGCCCATGCTGTTACCATGACAACCAGTAAACACTAAAAATAATTTATACAAAAATACACAGATTAAACCGGCATTTATGGTTATGTTTTTGACAATAGCAGATGTACATTGTACTTTGGTGTTGGACAATTTTACTACTTATAACTACATGTATATTATTTGTTTGTATAATCTGTTTGTGCCCTTTAACTTATGGTATTAGTGTCAAACATAATTGTGAATGGCATGGCATCTGTAGAAACATGTACTAGAGTATACTTACAAAAGACAGCTGTGAGTAGTTCATTGTCGCCCTGTCCAATAGCTAGTAATTAATACAGGATAGCTCTCAGTGCTGATATATTTCTACTGTACCAGTAGTAGTAGATGCACACCACTTATGTATCAAAGTCACCCAAGGCACATTACATGCTGATATAGCCTGAGCTTTTCTCCATTCATATCCAATATTTGCTACTCGCCTGGGATAGGCTGTGAAAAGATTTGATTGGCTGATGTACGTAGAATTTTGTGTAGGTATAAAGCCTATAGTCTAGTTATATACTGTACACGTAAGACTTTGGTCTACCATTTTTATCAGTTTACATTGTTCAGGATATTATTATACAGACGGCAAAGTTAACAACCAACCACTAGAATATGTAGCAGTAGATTTTCAGAAATACACCAAAGCTTTCAGTTATTAGAAATGCCGAATGTAATAATGTGGTGAAACAGCCTCCGTGGTGATGGCACCTAGGCGAGCCACACTGACATTATTATTAGCTGACATTCAATATCTTATCCATGCATTGTTTATCCATATTATCCATGCATTCATTACCTGATTATCCACTGCGTGTCTTATATACATGTCTGTACTAGCAATCAAGCTTTCGACTTACGTTCTATTGTAACTTGGTTTTTCCCACATTTATACTTAATTAGTAATTGTCTATCCTTACTTGATTGTGAACTATTAGTCTTTTTGCCACTTTATATTGTAACCACGTGGCCGACCTTATGGATTTAGCTCATATTTACAGACGACATGTTTCTACCTATTGTAAGCGCATTTTGTGCAATGGCCGACCTTTTCATATGGCCGAGTCGGGCGGAACCAGACATAATTGTTGCGTAAGTTCCAGAGCCGACCCCATGTCGGATAACCGACACCATGTTGCCCTCTTTTTGCCGGAAGTTTGTTATGTATATAAGGCAGTGCATTTTCTATTGTGAATCAGTTGTTGATTGGGCTTGAATAAAGCAACATCTCCTAACTCAACCTACAGAGGCTTACTCTTTAGACGGGTAACTCCACCTGAGAATCCTTTGGATTCAGTACAGTTCGAGCTCACCTCATCCTAGGCTAAGCATATCTCTATCCACCCCTTAGGCCGATCCCGG
Organism: Bugulina stolonifera; assembly: GCA_935421135.1. NCBI lineage: Eukaryota > Metazoa > Bryozoa > Gymnolaemata > Cheilostomatida > Bugulidae > Bugulina > Bugulina stolonifera. The sequence goes on from OW285196.1 coordinate 10,078,511, forward strand.
GTTCTAATGAACCTAGCGTCGGACTTAGGCTCTCAAGGTTAGATCTTCTTCACTACACTCCCTTGGAGTATAAACCCTGCATGACCTACGTCGGTCCTGAGCTCCAATGGGTCTCGGCATCGGCCTACGTCTGATATAATCTACAATCTACTCTATAAAGAGTACCCATAACTGTTCACTCTTTTATGTAATGAGCAGAAGGTACACTTGGTCGGCTTCTACCACCTTCCAAGCCCTTCCCATACTTGTAGCCCTCGGCTCTCGTATGCAATAGCAATCAAAACATTACAATAATTAACTTGACACTTACAATAATGCAACTGAAAAATACTTACTATGTACCTCTCCGAAACTCATATTCTGATAATGGTGTTGATTCAGGATCCTTTTAAACAGAGAGGAAAGAACTCCAGCTCTCACTCTAACAGCTGTAAATTACATGTAGATCAATGAGTGGCAAAAATCAACATACATGTAATTATTAATTTTCCCAATTTTCTAATTTAAATTGCTATAACTATTTCCAAACTACTCTTGCATATCTTAACACCTGTGCACCCTAGAGCTACATAGATGTACATGTAGGCTCATCAACAATTGTATTTTAATATTTCCAAGTTAAAATTTCTGGCATCAAGTCAAGATTTTTTATTTCCAATATGATTGTATTTACATTGTATTTAGATTGAACTGTGTTAGAGTTTACCTTGCGTTAACATTAGTTGAGTAATAGTTTGTATAAACAGTGGTCTAAGAACCAGTGCCACGCTTAGCAAGATTGCCATTCCAACCAGGTAATGGGTGCTTTCTTTGCTTTCCTGTGTAGAGTCTAGCAGCACTTTGAGAGGCCATATCTAAAGAGAGAAATACCCCATGTGTCTGTGAAAAAGAGACCCACCTAAGAACCAACTTACAATGGTTAAATGTAAGGCTAGCCTAGTCTAGTCTACGTTCCAAACCGTAGACGTTAGATAGTTGGCAAAATAAAATGTGACATAATATCAATATTGTGTCAAGTCACGCCGTAGCATCTGGCTAAGTAACCAGTTGAATAGAGAAAGGTTTTTGTGCATGAATAATCTTTGACACCTCTTTGAAATTGTCATAAAGTGTAGAATTTCCTGGTCTCATGAATAAATTATTAAATCTATATTTGACAATCGACCAGGTTCTCTGATTCAATTTTTGCATCCTCCATCTAATAAAGCTAGTTTTCTACATGTAAATAATGGAACCTCAATCTTCTTTACCTCCAGAACTGGAACCACTGCACACATCAACCCAACAACTGATGCTGCCAATACCCACGGCCAAATCATTTTCAGGAGAGTTCGACCAACCGACGCCTTGCTCTTACCATATCTGGCCAGTTCTTTCTTCCATAACTCTTCAAATCTGTAAGTCAAATGCTGTTTCATCAGCTTAGGAAAAGGAAACTAAAATAGAGTAGATTGATGTGACTGTCTTACTATTTCTTCGAACAAAATTGAAACTTGTTTGATTTAATACTGCAGGAGCTTTAGAGATTTGGAGCAGAAAAATTTCTTCATGTTAAAGGGGTTATGCCACGTGTTTTCAGGTAGCATTAAGACGCACTCGGCTATCTAGTGGCGCAACGTATTGAGTACCTAGATACTAGTACTGTTAGTTATCCTATGCTTGCGGCTTCCGGGCTATATTTAGAACAACTAGACCACAACGCAATGTATAGGCATGTAGAATAACGCAACGATAGTCGCTGTATACAGTGTGGCCAGATGAAACACCAGACCTACCAATAAAGGCAGCTAATTATTTCCAGCAAAAGTAAAGCCCAGAAAAATTCAAAAACTTGCACAAGTTATCCTACTGCTATATTAGTAAATCCTGTAAAATCATTTGTTCACTACTGTACTCTTTCTATGCAAGCAGCTTGAATTCAACAATTTTCTCTATATGACATAAAGCACGCAGTTGCGTCTTCATAACAAAGTAGCGTTTGGATCAGCATCCACTAGTGCTAATGAGTCAAGCATGGGCAAGAGAACACAACTCTGCTTATAGTAGCACAAATGCAATAAACCTAAGTAAGAGATGCTGCTTTGAACATAGACATAAACCACATGTCATAACCCCTTTAAAAATTTCATTTGAAGGTGTATTATGGAAACATGCGTTCCATTTCAGGTCCTTTGGTTACAGCTTTGACACCAATAAGTGTATGACAACCTGTTTAACTCTCTGGAAATATCTTTTATGAATGCTGAAGTTCTGTGGTTCACACTGTGTAAAAAACCTGATGTTTCAAAAAACTTTATACCGTCAACTCACTCCAAGTGTGTTTAAAACACATTGAATTCTAAATCAAATCTCTACTTCACTGCCCAAACCTATTCATGAGAAATGTACAAAAACAAGTTCATGAACTATATCTTACAGCACTGTGGTTTTCAGACAATCTATGACATTTACATTTACCTCCCATTGTTGAATTCAGCAGAATATTTCAAAGGTGTCTCGTAGAGGTCATCAGATGTCAGATCCATCTTGAATGCTTTCATGACAATTCTAGTCATCCATTGAACTGTACAGAAGCTGATTAAACCAGCGGATGTCAAGGGTAACGCATTTGGATTTCTGTTAAAGTACCAGGTAAATTATTAATTGATCCCATTTAGAAACAGAGTTAATCTTTAGGAGTCCAGGGCACTTGCATTGTATATACATGTACATTATACATATGTCATGGTAATAATAGTATGATATAGCATGATATACAGTGTAGTTTACGGAATGCTCAAATCACCAACAATGTTTGAGGAAGCGCTTTCCCTAATTCAATATTTTACAAAATCAAGTGACAATTCTAACTAATATTATTCTTGAACCAAGGCAGATCTAGATGTAGATATGAACAATTATTCTCACTTAGAAGAGCTTCTGCAGGGGAGAAGATGTTTCCACCCCTTATACCTTTCCTCATCCTCATTACCAGGTTTAGATTCTAATGATGAGATAGCCATTGGTGTAGTCCACTGCCATTAGCTGATCTTGTTTCCTTCGTTTCTGTAGATCTTTCTGCTCAAAGTAGTCATATATGTTTACTGGGGGAGATGTGTTGCACTGTACCTAATGCTGGAAATCTGTTCTTACATTATACTCATATTATATTATACGTTATACAGTTCTTACATTTATACCAAATCACACAATATTTAATAGCTGAGATTATTGACATGGGTATTGTTAACTCAAATTTTGTTTACTAGCTCATAGAACACGTTCTACTTTCAAAGCATGATGATCGTTTTACACATGGACTACCCAATAATGGTCTACCAAATTGACTGCTCTTTGACCCCAGTTCAGATTAACACAACATACATGGTAGTAAATGGAGGAAAACTAGTAATGTTTAGGTTTTAATTTTTGCATTAGTTAATTTTAAGGCTTTATAATGCAATGTAATATCTATGTCCAGATTATGCTACAGCATTGTAATTTGTTGAGGCAGAGAGTTCCTTCAAATTTAATAGGTTTAGCTTTACAATATTGTCAACTATTAATATCTACATGTAGGCATCACTGTGTAAATAAATAATATTGACATCGAAACACTAGTAATGTTTTGAATATCATTTAGTACAAAAATAGTGATGCTGTTGGTACTACACTGTAGATGTTCACATTAGCTATATTAAACAGGAAATTTAAAAGTTGTTTTTATAAAAAAGAAGATATATGGTTCAGCTCACAGAATCATATATGTAAACTTAAACAAATTCAAAGATCTCTCCTGTCTCCAATAATTTAAAAACTTACGTCGTGTCTCTAGTGAAAGACGGAGCAATGGCTGTACAACCTCCGTGCACAACATACAGCGTAACACAAAACACGGAGGAAAGCTTTCACAATATTACATGTGGCAAAATGAATCTGGTAAGATATGTATATTCTGCCAAGTACCTGTTCAGTAGATGTCCTTTTAAAAGTTCAACGTATTTGACAAGGTTCAATGATTTCACACTTGTTATTGTCTTCTACTGTGCTACTGGCTCCAAGTACTGGTTTGAAATAGGAACACAACTGTGTGACTGTTAACCAGCCCTAGAAATGATGAGAGTAGTATTATACATGTGGGTAGATATATCACTGTTAGGTGAAACAACAAAAACTAGAAAGCCTTAATTATACCAAAGTTAGCTCACTGCTGATCCAAAGTTCCAATAGGTTGATGCGTTACACAATGTAAAAATAAAAAGTCAAAAAATCAAAGCGGACTATAAAACTGCTATAATTCAACTGCAAATAAAAGTTTAAAAGATAGGTCGGTTCTCCGGTTTGGAGATTGTACATGTACACGTATGTTGAAGTAGGGAGGATGATGTAAGCATACTCTTATACTTACATGTACACCTATACGTGTAATCAGATAGAGGCAAGTGAAAAATGGTGTCCAATGGTGAGCAGAGGTGGAACAAGACAGCATTTTTGATGAGATGAGATTCAAAACACTAGAAAGGAGATGAGGCTGGGTTTACGAAGTCGAGTGATCTTTTCTAAACATTTTGCCATCTTTTGTTAAGATTCCAATAGCTATTATGTAAATGTAACTGTAAATAGTTCATATCCTTGTATTTCATTTCGTTTCTACATGAGCAGAAGACTGGTGACCTATTTATGGCCCATATTTAATACATTATAGAGGCATGTACATGCGTACGAATGTAATTGACCACTAGTAGGGAGTTATGCTCCCGTCACTTAGATATTCTCATGAGTAGACAACTTTTTGGTGTGCAACATTGATGCATCACATTGCATTGTGGGTTAGAGTGATGATAACCTTTTATTTCATCAAATATATATTCTATTATAATTAAGAATTATTATACGTATTATTGGTTTTTCGGTCCCAAAGACTAGTTTGTCATAATATCATGATGACTTTTGAAAACTCAAGAAAAGACTGGCGATCTCCCGAGTGTTGTTGCACATCTAATGGAAAGTGTTCTTAGCTATAATAAACAGATTTAATGTAAATAGTAATTGAAATGCCCTAGACTTACCGAAATATTACTGTAATATTATTGATCAGCGGTTATATTGAGATGCCGCTGTGATGTCCTGACTTGGGTTTCCTTCATCCAAAACGGTTTCTACATAATCATAATAAAATGCGATTAATTATCATTTCTGGTGGGGGAACTAAAGGGAAATCCGTCAAATTATAAAGGGAAACCAAAATGAAGAACAGAATAAATTAATGAAAAATTTCGCTCAACTATACAACATTGTGACAAAAAAGTGGCCACAATAAAATAATGCATTTGATGGTTTAGCAGTAGCCTACATGTACATGTGAATGTATTACCATGTAAATGTCGACATCTACATGTATTATATTGTTTTCTATGTAGTTTACCTCTTGATACAATTCTAAAATATGTCATCAGATGGAAAGCACGAGCATATCAAAATAATCAATTCAATCAAAATTGTATGTTATCAAACTTAAAATGTAATTTAGCAGTTGTCCTACCTTGGTTTATTAGTTAGAGGTGAAATAACTCCAAACTCAGCCTTGACCTGCAGAGGTCCTAATTATGTGTTAACCTGCTTATTATCACACTCCCATTATACTGAGGGTATGTTGATGTAATTTTGAACTTACCAGTAGAGTAGGAGTGACATATTGCATTCAAATTGGCCATTAGTCAACTGAGCTAAGATACTTCCTGTCGGGGCTCATGCATGTTCAGTGGGGAACTTGGGTTGCTTACGAAACTATATCACACAGAACTAGATGTGACCCATTGCAATCATGCACTCTATTATACCACAGTATTCTTGCTAAGTGCAGATAACTCTATCAATTTATTGCCTTTGTGGTAAACATGATGTAATTATACACTAATTCAACGTTTTACAGTATTACCTTATACATGTAAAATGTCGAGTTAGACAGTACAAAACTGATTGTTGGTGTGAGAGTATTGTCTGCAAAAACTAATCTTAATCGCGTCAAACAGATTTATAACAGATAAATAATAATGTACACTAATTCGCCTTGTTCTCTGGGATTATACAGTTTTTTATTCACTTTTAGTGGATGAAATTACATGAAATTACTAGGAAAACATCAGCCTGCGGGCCATGTCTACACAAAAAATCTGATTAACCAATCAGATGAGAGAGTGAGGAATGACCATAGAATAATACGAATACATGGTTGTATTTGGTAAAATAATATTTATGTTGAAAGTGTATACAATAAGTTACCATAATTAAATAAAACTGGTGACACTGCCATAGTAATAAAAATGGTCAATCAAAAAGATGAAAGCTGTCATAATATATAGTGCATTGCCAACCGTGTGTTCATTGTACCAGTTTGGACAGTGACACACAGTGATGTACATATTTAGATTCAGCAGTGGACCTCTAAAAGCTCTACTTGTAGAAGCCCTAACAGCAAAAACAAAATGTAAGTGAATCAACCAGACACTGTACTTTGAAAGTTTATAGGATGGCAATACTGTATTAAGTTATGGCTGCTGGTTTGAGTAGTTGGTGATAGCACTTGAGAATGTATTATTACAGACCTATTATTTAGGGTAGTCCTGTGTGTAAATAATTACATGCATATACATTGTATTAGCATTTTGTAAGCCTACATCTATATTCAAGTAGCACTAAATGCAGGAAGTGGTAGTATTTGTGCCGTTGGAAATTATACTTCACTCTTTTTTATAAAACATGAATTTAAAAGATGCAATATAAGTCTAAACTGTGCTTCTACATGTAAGTGCAACACTGAACTTGCTACTGTTCCAATTTACGATAAAACCAATCAAAGTCTACGGAAAATTCATCTTTTCCACTAAAAATGCCATTACAGGATAACAATTAGGATTGGTTCCATCAGATATAATGTAGATGAAAGGCTGTTGTTATGATTCTTACTAATTGACCAGTTGACCAGTTGTACATGTATATATTAGTTGTCAAAATGTCACAGGGTGACCTTTCATGCTGTTCTATAAAGGTTATTGGAGTAGTAGACTAGTGTTCCACTTCTGAATGTATAAAACCTTTGAAGCTGAACCCAATATACTTGTAGATACATGTAGCTTATTAGTATGGGATACTGAGTACTAGTGAGTAGTGACGTAATTGGTGTGCTGCATCTATTGCTATAAACTATGATCTCAAAGACACTGCATCTGCTGCGTATGGCAGCTTGGAGCTTGCTAAGTTACTATAGAACTAGCAACTAACAACTTATATAAAAGTGTATTTTTCTACTGACAGCTGGGTGATTCAAAGGCGCTGGACCTTAAACAGGAGGTAACTTAGCATTTTGGTCCTAAATTAGCATTAGGCTGCCTAAGTCCATTAATCATGGTAGTCTGCTCTCCCACAAGTCAAGTGGACACTGTTGTTGTGTATACCAACCAGTAACTGTACAAAGCGTGTAGATTTATGGGGTTGTGACAGGTCATGTGCATATTCAATGCCATCTCTCTCATTCACATTAGAGGCAATTGGTCTGAAAGTTGTGGAGTTGTGTTCCCTTGCCCAAATGCTGTTGGTTGCTGATAAAAATGCAAGTTGGACGAAAATACGTCATCAATTCACTTTAGAATTTCTGTCAGTTAAGCTTTTTACTCAAAAATTAAGTTAAGTAGGCCGAAAATGAGCAAGGTGCATCTAGTGTAGTAGAGCCTTTAATGTAGCCTTCCACATCTAGTGTGGCAGAGCCTTTAATGCAACCTTCCACAGTACCTACATGCACATGCAAATCTAGCTCTAGCATCAAAAAGAATGCAAGTTGCTGAGTCCAAAGTTGTTTGCATTATGCAACCATAAATATACACATGCATCGCATGTACAGTATATACCATGTAGATATTATTATATACACGTATGTACATGTACATGTATGTATCACTGTGGGTGTAGGCATTCTTGAGCTACATGTATTTGATGGTACCAGCTTACGCAACCTATTTCTATAAATTATACACACTCAAATTTCCATAGAGTTGATATTTTCATTGCCTATTAATGGTAAAGGTAGAATAAAGCCTGCTAAAAATATAAGAGTTAGGTAGTAGTTTTAGCCCAGCTTATATATTTGATACATGTGATAATATATGCAATGATAATAACAGTACAATAATAGTACATTGGCTGGAGCATATTTAGCTCAGTAAACATTGGACTTGGCCAAAAATATTCAGCTGAACTGGTATATTTTCAGTTATATGAATACAGTGTATATTGTTTCATTCCTAAACCCTTGAATATCACATTATTCGACTGATAGGAAGTCATAGTTGACTACTATTTTTAGTAACACTCTATATTGGGCTTAGCTTTATTTAGGATGTTATCGCTTGGCTGTTATTTGTTTACTCTGGTTAAATTTAATCTACAAATCAACAGTAAAATCATCAATTCAAAGTTTCTAAGGAACTAATAAATTTAGTCCGAAAGGTGCATTGCATTCAAGTGATTTGATACCGCGCCAAGTTCTGCATAACTATCTTTTTTAAATTCTTTCTATACTTGGATTCCTTAGGTGATAGCAATTATTTTCATAGGCAAGAATAACATTATAATTCAATATACACTGTATGATACAGGATATCCTTGGTATGTGACAGATTTAGCCAGATTCTCTAAAAAGTATACTTTTGGATGTCTTGGCTAAGGTTAACAACATCGTACATAGGCATATAATACATTCTTCTACCACAGAAGCTTGTTTGTAGAAGACATGGGTGCCAGCATATTATTATTATATGTAATATGCTATAGATTCACACTGTTGCTCAAAGCTACCTACATTTAGCATACTTGACCGACATACTTGCCAAAGTTATTAACCTATAACCAGGTGTATTGGTTGTAGCATTATCTATCTACCAAGTGGCCTGCAGGAAACTTGCTGTACACTTCTACAAAATAAGGTAATAGTCAATTCTTCTGCAAGTACATCTAAATTATACTAGTAGAATAATGTATTCAGCAAATTATGTTATACCATTATTTTTAATTGAAAGTTTCGATCTAAAATTAGTAATTCCGCCATGAATAAAATTGTCTATATTTCAATGCCAGCTTTTTATTGTGAAGTTAGCTAGATGGGACATGTGAACAGCCACTATTATAATTATAATTTTAATTGTGATTTATGGTAATATAATACGCATTGTTATTTCAATAATATTTATTCTCGATTAATATCCCAAACTAATTTATATATCAACGGCTAAAATTGACATAGCGTGACAGGATGCAAGCTTCACTCTTTGTTAATCATTTACATTGGGTTGTCTACTTAAGTGTGAATGTTGCAAGTATTTTGTCTTGGTGTTTAAGCAAACAAACTAAAGAGGATCCACTAAAATGGCGGGAGTAAAGAAAGACAAGAGTAGGGAAGCTGCAGAGCATATGGCTGCGTCATTAGAGTCAGTAATTCCTGTTGTGGAGGAAGAGGAGTATACTGGGTGGAAACATATTCTCCCCTTCAGACGTACCTCAAGGTAAGGGCTCTGGGTAGAGGCTCCATGTTTGAAACATGCTTCTGACACAATGCACAGGAACCATTGTACATGTACATGTAAACTAAAACAAGCGCTTCAGTTTTTACAGGCAGGACCGCTAATAGGCGACACTTCTCACCAATATCAGTCATGGTTAACTTATGTATACACCACAAAGTCTATGTACTAAATTAAAAGTTCATTATCATCTTGGATTGAATAGTAAAAGACGTCATTCTCACTAGCCCACACTAAAAGATATCATGAAACAAATATGCCATTCTCAGATTGGCTGTCTAGATTGCATATGGAGCAGTGTCTTGAAGGTAACCACTACTCTTTAATCATAAGACAAACCTCTATGTCCTATGCCGGTTGAAAATTTATTGATGTCAAAATTCCCAGTCAGAATACACAGTTAACAGGTACGCAGTTTGGTTGGCATGTTCAATTACTCATCGGTTATAACTTTACAGAAATCCAAAGACATTACCTTTGATAACTGCTGGGCTAGTTAGTTTCTGTACAGCCCACTGGATGACTGGAATTATTAAGAAGGCATTTGGAAAAGATTTGACACCTGTTGACCTGTATGACACTCCAAAGACAAACTCTGCTGACCTGAATTGTGCGAGGTAATTTTGATTAGTTGATATTTTTGTAGATTTCTAGTTTTTTATGTTTGCCTTCTTTGCTTTCTTTCCATAGAACTTACTTATAGTCTAGGCTCAACGGTTTTTACATGCCCTTATGTGGGGGTCCCTTAGGGCCGGTGGAGACTGCATGTCCCTGTCGTCCTTGTGCGGGGTGGTTCTGCGGCGGTGAAGAGCTTTCTAGTTCGGCAGCCTTCTCTCTAACCTCATGCTATCTGGTTGCCCCTTTGCTTTTATATATATTTGCCTTTTCAATACCTTTTATATGTTTTTCAAAATTAGCAATAAACACACTGAAAAACAAAGGTCTATGAGAGCAATTGAATGCATTGTTTTAAAGTTAAAGTTTGTGCACATGCATATGTATCATATATAACAAGTAGAACCTAACAGCAGAGTAACAAAGTGGAATATATTATCACTGAACTAGATTTGCTTAAATGTGTAGGGAAGCTGAGCAATAGTATTTGTCTTACAGATTTGAAGAGCTATGGAAGGAAGAACTGGCTACACATGGCAAGAATAAGGCATCGGTTGGTCGAACTCTTCTGAAGATGATTTGGCCGTGGGTACTGACTGCATCAATTGTTGGCTTAATGTCTGCTGTGATCCCAGTAGCACAGGTCAGAATTTATTCTCTTTGCCGTACTATGATTATGGCTAGAGGCTTGTCAGATTGCTCGAGACATATTCATTAGAGTACAAGTTGACTAATTGACACCAAGTTAACAATTTCTAGTTGAGTAACCTGTGTATTTAGTTTTTTCTTGCCGGTTAATAGAATACGATAAATTCATTGCAGCATACCATTGCACAACATCAAATGGTATGAAACGTAAATAATCTCCGCATACTTTCTGCATAAAACTAAACTGTAGAACAAGTTCTCCTTTAGATTTGGCCACTTAAAGTTCTGTTGGACTCTACACAAAGAGATCAGGATAAAGGAAGTCAACCTCATCTGATTGGAATGGCACTACTGCTGACCTCAGCCTTTTTTCTTAGAATTGTATTCATCCAAGTCATCAATCAGCTTATGCTGACTCAAGGTATACCAAGTGTAGTTACAGCTACATGTACATGCTGACATTTACATGTACATGCGACGCTACAGACTTTATATAAAGTGATATCAAGTCCAAGCTGTGTAATTTTAGCCAATCATTTTATTTGAACTTTAAAGTTTAAGCATCCAAAGTTTCAACGTTGCCTACACATTAGTTTACTAATATGCTAAAGAAGACTATGAGCTCATCAATTGGATTGAACAGAATTCCTAGTATATTTTACCATAAAATGTAGGTAAATCATAAATGCTATCCGTAAATATTGTCCATTTGTCCATTATATGAACGTAATGGTGAAGGTTACAGAAACTAGTATGTAATTTACAGCTGTTAGAGTTGGAGCTGGAGTTCTCTCTTCTCTGTTTAAGAAAATCCTGAATCAACACCATTGTCATGATATGAGTATTGGAGAGGTAGGCTTACCACCATTTAGCTTAACCTTTGTGTAGTAATTCATAGTTATTTTCCATTCCAGCAAAAGTATTGCTCTTTTGCAGTTTTGCATTGCTTTGATATTTTGTGCATGTGACATCAATTCTATTTGGATGAAGCAAATGATGATATTAAGCCCTCGAAGTGCACAATACTGCACATGTTGTACATTATGTACATATACATGTATGTGCTCCTTTGTATCCATCTAGTCTGTATTGTTTCATAAAATTACAGTTTACCACCGAATAATTTTCGTTGCTTCAGATAAGGCAGCTTTCAGGAACTACTCATGATAAAATTCTTCAGTATCAATTCCATTACCCAGGGCTCTAATAACTACTTTTTGTTAATGGACAAGCAAGCCTAGTCAGAGAGTTAGCAGAGCTGTCTAGAGACAGGAACCAGACTGTGCTCTGCTTACGAGACACAATTGTACAAAACTAGAGATCCTTGGTGGAAACAAAGTTGACACGGAATATACTGTTTGAGTAGTAATATTTTTTCCCTGAACCCAGACTTTAAGGGCCATGCATTTCTACCTTACCACTCTGTTTTTACGACATCACTAAAAACCCGATTCACATGCTATATTTCCAGCTTGTCAATATATGTTCGAATGATGAAGAAAGATTATTTCAAGCCACCTTACAAGGATTATATGTACCAATATGTTTGGTGACAATGCTATCCTCAATATTTGGACTCTATTTAGTTGGGACCTGGGCTCTTCTAGCTGTTGGAATATTCACACTGTTTATACCTCTACAGGTAAGCAATTATGTACAAACACTGTGTCATTGCTGCTTTATATAAACTGGTTATTAAAAGGCGTAGCTTATGTATGCATGATGTTACTTTCTTTACTTGAGCGGCAGGGCAGAGTTCACAGGCAGATATAAATTACATGCACTTGTAATACGTTGGGGAAGTGAGCAATTATTAGTCCAAAGAGATCACCATAAATTTAACTCACTCCAATCTATTGACACAGTAATCTTCATACAATAGGTAACATTATATTTTACTTTGCATTAAGTATGTCATGTGACTGAAGTTATGACATTAGATGTCTGAAAAATTTACTTCTCATGATTTTAACAAATTTTGTTTAATATCAACTGTATGTACAATGTATATGTGTATGTACATGTAGTACATGTAGACTATTAAAAGAAAGATAAGCCCCACCTGGTAGACCAGTATTATTGCTTCAGATGTCCTTGTCTAAACTGGTGTTTAATCTGAGAGGGAAGGTAATTCCAATCACAGAAGAGAGAGTTAAATTAGTTAGTGAGATCATCACAGCTATTAAACTGGTCAAGATGTATGCCTGGGAGAAATCATTCGCCAAGAAAATTTCTGGTAAGAAGTCACTTCTGATCACTTTGACTCCCTCGATTAATTTTACCGTCTGTTAGTGACAGCACTTGTTGATTCAAATGCAATTTGAACTATAACCCCCTTTAAATTTGCGTCTGTATAATGCATATAGATATCCGCAACAGTGAGAAGAAAGTTCTGGAACAGTCGTTGCTTATACAGAGCATTATGGGTGCTCTTTCAATACTCATACCAGTTGCTCCTGCTATGGCATACATGGGAATGATCTTAACAGGAAATGAGCTCACGACCTCAGAGGTGGGGACAAACATGTACATGTAGTTGTACTAGATTCAAAATCTTGTTGGGAATGTGCTCTCACCAAACAGACTATTAGATTCTCACAATAGCAGTAGCAGTGCCCACAGTAGCATCTGAATGTTTAGCATTGTATTACTGATCATGGTGCAAACGAAAGTATAATCCTGCAACAAATGACCAGAAGGTCCTAAAAATAACCTCTCCCATCACTAATACACAATGAGCGTGTATTATTATATGAGTTACTTTATCATTAGGCTCAAAAATATGCAACCTATTCATTGTGTTTTATGTTTTGCAGGCATTTGCGTTTTTAGCTTTACTGACAGCTCTTCGTTTTGTTCTGGTCCAGTTACCCCGAAGTTTGAAGTCTTTAGTAGAGGGAATCCATGCCTGTGGACGAATCAGGGTGAGACAATAAACTTGTTCGTGCAATGTCCATGTAGATTCATATGTGTATGGTGTAATGGATTATGTTTTCTAACATACTGACTTTGTCAGTTGAACGTTATTCTTGTGTCCTTCACAATTAGAAAATGCTCATAACTAAAGAAGAGGAAATTGAACTCTCAATTCTAAAAGATAATAAAAATATCTTGGAAATTAGAGGTGGTTGTTTTGGATGGAAGAAATCTGGAGAAAATTTCTCTTCTGGTGGTAAGTGTCCAACGATATCTGCATACATGCAATGATTCTAATTTGATTGTCGGCCGTCATTGGAAAACGAAAGTAGTTTAGGTTGCTCCCCTTTTCTTGTTATGCGCAGGTAAATTATCTTCAGAAAATAACTTACCCCAAGCCAACAGAATACTACATGATATTACCATGACCTTGAGAGAAGGCTCGCTGTTAGGTATATGTGGATCCGTAGGAAGTGGTAAAACCTCTCTCATACAAGCTATTCTTGGAATGGTGAGTCACAGATTTCTGCATTATAACAACAATCAAATTAAGTTCTTATTTCCCTAATAGGCTATGTGAAGAAGATTTATCATTCTAGTGTTTTGTGGTCTCTTCTAAATATTAACTTGGAATTTAGATGACCAAAGAAAGTGGTGAGATAGCAATTGACCAGTCAAAGACTATAGCATATGTCGCTCAGCAGGCCTGGATTATGAACACAACTGTGAAAGAGAACATCTTATTTGGAAAAAATTATGATGAGAAGAGGTAAAAATCAAACATTAAATCAACTTTAAATCATCTTTCATATGACTGTTTATTGCCACTTTCCCGATTTAGCAGCGTTGAAGACGTACTTGGATTCAAATATGCTCAATATTTAGGAGAGGCTCCAGAGTTCATCCATAAATTTATCTCAGTGTTTTGTGTAGGTATGCCAAGGTTGTGGAAGCATGTGCTCTACTCAGTGACTTTGATCAGCTACCAGCTGGAGACGAGACAGAGATTGGAGAAAGAGGAATAAATCTGTCTGGTGGACAGAAACAGAGAATCAGCATAGCCAGAGCTATTTATAGGTTGGTACTATCTGCTCATCTCATACAGGGAGAGAGGGGGTTGAATAATGTGAATAGACTCTGTAATAAGACTCATCCCATATTATATTTCAGTGACTCTGATGTCATACTACTGGATGACCCCCTGTCAGCAGTGGATGCTCATGTAGGACAGCATATATTTACTAATTGTCTCAAAGATTTACTCAAAGATAAAACTGTTCTATTTGCAACCCATCAGCTTCAGGTATCGAAATCAAGTACAGTACATACATGTAACATTGTATTTATTATAATGAAAAATCTAGTATGCAATGCAACTATCCAAGTAAAATTTTTACATTGTAAGTGATATACGTCATGTACATGCACTATTATTTAAAACTCAATGTCTAATTAGATTTTATGCAGTGGACTAGTAGTTTTTACTTAACAAGAAATTGCATCTGTGGACTTCTTTGTAAGAAGCAATAATGTTTAAGTTGCTATCCTTGTAATGTGTTTAGTGAGAAGAGTAATATACTATTGGTACTATTGGTACCGTTAATCAACTTTTGTATATTACTGAGGAACATCCTGTTCATCTTGCTCTTCACACTCTGAATAGTCTCACTGTGCTTTGCGTATAGTTCCTGGCAGAATGTGACAACATACTAGTAATTAAATATGGCCGAATAGCAGAGGAAGGGATACATTCTGAGCTGATGAACATGGAACAAGGAGAATATTCAAGTCTCATCAAGACATTCCATCAAAGTGAACTCAACAAGAGAAGTTCAAGAAGCAATCAGTTGGATAATTATGATGTTTCAGGTAATTATGGCCAGCAAGTATAATATCTGGTGGAGGCGTTGAATAAAGTGGTTCCAGAATTTTACAAGTATACAGTAAAAGCAGTAAGCATTGAATTGGAGAGAAAGCAGATCTACTAGGCGAAGTGTTTGACAAGTTTGGGTTAAATTTAGGTGATTTTTGTTGTTGGGGTTAGGGCAATTGACCAATAAAAAACTACTCCTTCTGCTTAAATTTCAGTGAAGGTCTAATGCTATCTTTAATTTCTCCAGTTTTGAAAGTACAATGTTCAGTGATATATCATTTCAGTAGCCCATGTAGAGGCCTCATTACCTGAGACAAATGCCGAGGCCAAAGAAGATGGAAGTGAAATTAACTCGGGTTATATACCAGATGATGTAAGTCTCAATCAACTCTTAAATGCTCCTCAGAGATCTCTATTTGTGAAACATTTTAATATATCAATCGATAACATACATGTAGTTTACACTGTATGTTCATTCGACCTGCAACTGCAAAACTTCACGTTATTATGCGGTACATTGTACAGTCTATTCCCTCAACTACTTTAGAAAAGAATTCAATTGTTCCTGCCATAGTATGAGAGCTGCATGTAAGGTAGAGAAAGGGTGACTTTAGCACATTAAAGATTTATGTCAATTTAAATTGCAGGCTGAAAAAAATAATCCTTCGCCAGAGATTCAAACAACTTCTAAGATATCTGTTACTTCTCAGGATGGTAAGCGGATTAATTATGGAGTTGGTGGTGGTCCTGCAATAGTTAATGGGGAATCAGCCTCTATAAATGCAATGTTTTCCAAAACTGCTGTTACATGAAATTGCGGCATATTCAGTAGATAGTTTGTGAAAGAAAAAAGTTAGAAACATTGCAAGCATTGCATTATCAACATTACTTTGCCGCCATCATTCTACAAGTAATGAGTTGAAGAAAAACATCTGATAATTAATTAGAGAAGCTGCCGCAAAAATTGTTCCCAGCGTTTTCATTCAATGCAGCAATTACATGCTAAAGATTTGAGGTGATTTCATTTGTGTGGTTTTATACCACAAAAATAAGTAAGTTATAAAGTTTGATTCTAATCCAAATTTGTGAGTAAGATTTCAAGAAAGCATTTATAAAGAGGTTAGCAGAGGTTCTTTGGGCCAGACATGGTTCAATGCGGGTGTGATACAAAGCAAACTATGTAATGTGCAATGTGGATAATCTATAACATGCAGAAGAAAAATTTAAATTCCTGTAGATGATATTTTGCAGACATACCAATATTTTACAGGAAAACCCACAGGCCCTGAGAAGATTGTTACAGGATCGATAAAGCTATCTACTTTTAGATTGTACGCCAAAGCAGCAGGTGGTTTGTGGGCAGTCACACTGATATTTATCTCAGGACTGTTAACTGCTGGCACCCAGGCTTTCTCCAATTACTGGTTATCAACATGGATAAGAGGTGACCAATTCAAAGGACAGGTAGGTGAAGGACGTGTGAGAAGAGATTATTATCCTGTACGTACTTGACCCTATCGTAATATGCCTGTACAAGCTTCCTGCAAAATTTTCAAAATTTGATATACAAGTACATGTATACAGTCATGTAAACACATACAAACTTGTTGTAGTCTTTTCTAAAGACCAAAAAAAAATGCTCTGGTATTTTGGTTGCTACTTTCTGAAATTGTTCAACACATTTTTAGTGACATGTGAATTGATTTTAGTTTAATCTATGTGACTACATGTACTTGACCCGGCTGACTTGGCTGCAAATTTTTTTTAGACACGCAGCCTTAAGGACACAGGACCTTCAAATATGTCTAACCATTCCCACACAGTACTCTCTCAAAACCCAGAGTCCTTTCAACCGTCATATTTCTATCCACTTGTATATGGATGTGTTCTGATTGGCCTATTGCTGTTCACAGTCATGAGGTCTTACAGTGTTGTCAAGGTGAGCGAAGATCCACATTCGAAGTTATTTCATAATTTCAACCAGTTTTTGATGTGATTTTGTTTGGCTGATTCAACACAAACATCATGTCAGCATGAGGCCTGTCCCCATCTACGGGGAGGGTAACGTGAGGGTAGGTTGAGGGTAGGTTGAGGGTAGGTTGAGGGTAAGCTGAGGGTAGGTTGATGGTAGGTTGATGATAGGTACATGTACAGGTAGAAATAAAAAAGGCTGTAAGCATAAAAAATGTTACCCGTCTCTTGATGGTCAAATTCTATGGTCTGCAGAGTACTTAGTCTATTACCAACTTATACAAAACAACTGCATTATTTTTATCAAAACACATCTAGAGCAACTTCTGCATGGTCTCTAAGATCATTCGCTGTAAATTAAAGACAGGACAATTTGAGATTGCAGCAGACTAGTGGCCCACAATGACCATCAACTTAGTTGGATATGTTTACTGACAGCATAGGTTATTTTAACAGCATGTGTATACTGACTCTTTCGATCCATCACTGAGTGTTCTAACAGCCTACATTGTGGCACTGTTGAACGGTCTGCATGGCACAGTAGAATAGCGTTATTTGGCATGGTAGCAGAGTGCAAGCATACGATGTACAGGGTTCCAATACCTTACAGATAACGATGAGGGCTGCTTCAAGACTCCATGATCAAGTATTTGAGAAAGTCATCAACTCTCCCATGTCGTTCTTTGACGTAACTCCATCTGGACAGATTCTCAACAAGTTCTCACACGATATGGATGAAGGTAACCACATAAATTTGTACATTTTTATATATAGCTCCGTCCTCTGTGCTGTCCATGGGCAATTATGCTCTTGTTGACGTTATTGTGCACAAGCAACGAGTGTATGGATTTGACTTGGTTGGAGCACGCAGTCATTATAACGCTCTTACTTTTCATTGTGAACTCATTTTATTTGCACATGTTGATTAGAATAATAGGTAAAAAAATTCCACAAAGTTTAGTCTACATCCATCAAAACTTAAGCTAGTCAGTTTTTAAAGATAGCCAGGAATAAGGTTCTTGCATCAACCTATACGATATGAACTTCTACATGTATGCCGACTATTAGCTAATCACAAATATTTAATTATTTATATTTTAGTTGATACGATGCTACCTTTTATGATAGATCAATTCACCTTCTTCCTTGGAGTGGTTGTGGTATCTATAGTGGTTGTATCCATAGTATATCCTTACTTTTTCATCATTGTTCTATTCGTATTCATTATATTCTCATTCCTCTATCGTGTATCTAAGAAGGCGATCCAAAGCTTGAAAAGGTAGGATCATATTACATATATATCAAATAGAGTATATATATTTATTAGTCATATCATATGCATATTTTTCCTGAATGTTGCATGGATGATTTTTTTAGAATTAATGTTATACATTGTTACATATACAATTACAATTATTTGGAAAACAACATGTTTAGGGTGGACAAGCTAACAAGGTCTCCTCTCTACAGTCACATTACAACTACAATACAAGGTCTGAGCACAATACATGCTTACAAAAAGGAAAAAGACTTCTACACCAGGTGCGGTATGCATTGAGTAGCAAGATATCAACATGCTAATCATCAGTAACTACTCATATATGCAATACAGTAGTATGTACATATACATGTACATGTAGAACCACAGTGCTGACATTATGAAAATATGGATGTTAGAACTAGAAGCTCCATGGTGTAGCCCAAGCATGCTGATGAGATTCTACAAGATTCTGCGTTATTTGCTCAGAATATACCACTTCGTCTGACCAACTATTCTGCAGGTTCAACCAATTACAAGACAGGAATAACATGGCTCGCATGTTACTAGATTCAGCGTTAGGATGGGTATCTATTAAAGGGGAGGCTCCTGCTGTACTCATAGCCTTAAGTTCTACACTCTTTGTAGCCCTTGTTCCAGATAACACAGTCAGCCTGTCATTAGCTCCACTTGTTTTACTATATGCAACAAGTGTAGGTATCAATTTATAAAACACTTTTGATAATTGTTCCTCTGTATTTCCAGAGAATAACCTTAATTCAGCCAGCTTCACCATAATAGAAATAAAAGTTGATAGTATGTCAAGCTCTTTTACTAACACAATGTATTTTAGCTGATGCCTCAATTGGAAGATGCTGCCGGAATGAACCCCATTTCTTGTTTATACACTCATGCATGTACATGGTGACAAAATAGGTAGAATAGTCATTTGTGTCGAGGTGATTGTGATTTGTGATACTTATACAATTATGACAATATTTAAACCATGAGGTCAGGTTTAGTTAACCAGTACTTTCTAAACTGTGATCCTATTGCAGCTTTCTGGAATGTTCCAATTTACGCTGAGGCTAGGTGTAGAAACTGAAGCTAAATTCCTATCAGTAGAGAGCATACAAAACTATACGAGGGTAGGTTTTACTAGAAACTATTATTTAACTAGCAATTCAATGTCTGAAACATAGCAGCATGATTTCACTGCCAACAATAGTGGTGGTTATTCATTATGATTCTTGATTTAAGAATTTGCTGCCAGAAGCTCCATCTGTTGTGGAACACAGAAAACCAGGGGGTAATTGGCCACAGCATGGATCCATAGAGTTCTGTAATGTAGATGTGAGATATAGAGATGGTCTACCTCTGGTACTAAAGAACGTCTCCTTTGATATTGGACCTCAAGAAAAGATTGGAATTGTTGGTAGAACAGGATCAGGTGAGTTGGAGGAAATTGTATACTGAATTGATTATAGAATGACAACTTTGCAGCTTTTAAAATTCTGAAAACTCTGCCATTTTGCTGCACAGGTAAATCATCCCTCACACTGATCTTGTACAGGATAATGGAATTAGCTAGTGGGAGTATTACAATAGATGGAGTTGATATCAGTTCTATTGGACTAGAAGATCTCAGATCTAGGCTATCCATCATACCTCAGGATCCTGTGCTATTTGTGGGTACAGTGAGGTAAAATATTATAATACATGTATACCTTAGGACCATGTGCTATTTGTGGATACAGTGATGTACTATATTATTGTATTATATCTGAGGATCCTGTGCTATCTGTGGGTACAGTGATGTGATATATTATTATATTATACCTGAGGATCCTGTGCTATCTGTGGGTACAGTGATGTGATATATACATGTAACTTTGTTAGATGGATTGTTCAAGTTGCTATTTCAAATTACATATGCATGGAGATCTACATGTACATGTATACATGTACACCTATACAATCATGTAGATCTACTGACAAGAATGTTATTCTCTCTCTGCAGATACAACCTGGATCCATCCACTAAGTATTCAGAGACTGAACTTTGGTCAGCTCTCAAGAAGTGTCATGTCGATCACACTATCAAAGCTTTAGATGGACAGTTAGATGCTTCTATAGTGGAAAATGGGGAAAACTTTTCTGTCGGGGAGAGACAACTCCTGTGTATGGCCAGAGCATTACTTAGACATAGTAAAATATTACTATTAGATGAAGCTACTGCAGGTAAAGAGAGGCTGTTCAGTATTTTAGAAATTTATGTGAAAATAGTGCATTCTATTTACTCACAAAAAATGGCAGCATCATCATTGTCTCTCGCAGACGAATTCGACAGAAGTTGATGTAAACTTTTCTTTCAGCCATTGACACTGAAACAGATGCTTTGGTTCAGAGGACTATTAAGGAATCATTTGCTGACTGTACCATGTTAACAATAGCTCATAGACTCAACACTGTATCTGGATATGACAGAATTATGGTTCTAAACAATGGGGAGGTAAGTGAGGATAGGACTGTTTAATCCATAACCCTAGTATTATATTACTCAACCAAAATATCATCTATGATGCGATTTGCTGTAGTACTACAATTATTTGATTCATCATCGCTTTGATTTATGATACTGCTGCTTCTAGGCATTTTATAAATTTCTTTGTTCACCCATACATTGACTATTCCTTAAACGCATACATGTATTTTATGTTAAATTGTTTTCAAAGAGCAGGGTGAAACATTATCTTTGTTTGATAGTATTTAAGACTATTTGAGCCAAATTTCTTATCTATTATTCGCTGCAGGTGGTAGAGTTTGATAGACCAGCACAGCTGTTGGCCAGAAAGGACTCCTTGTATTCTCAGATGATGGCTGTAAGTGACAGTCAAACAGCATCAGTTATGTAAGATGCATAGTGATCATTTTAATAAGGATGCCGAAATAGGAGTGGAGGCAAGGCAATAATGTCACTGATCTTGTAAGGATTTATAAAGAACGAAACTGTTGGCAATAGGCAAATATTTCTAGGAACATTTATTAGTAGCTTAGACTGAGCAGGGAACTATTATAATGTGCATGTATGGAGGCCTACACTGTATGAGTATGCAATGTACATCGTACTATGTATTATAGAGCTTTAAAAAATTAAACAATTTGTGGGCTATACTGTCTTGTTTTGTTGGTTTAAGCTGTAAAGGTTATCACTCAAAGATCCACTTGCACTATGCGACATTTCCTGCTATGATACATTTATCTACTAACATCGTGAAAAAGCATAAGGTACCAACTTCCCATGTACAATTTAATTGTGTCTTTGGGTGGCAAAATCTTTATTAATGAGCTTTTATGATTATCAGGACACATTATCATCACGTGTTTTATCTATTACCATACCTATTTGATTGAATTGTTCAAAATAATATTACATCATAGAAATATGCAATTTTCAAATAATATTTTTAGACTGGTAAATATACATCTAAATATAATTTAGTCTCCAAAAACAAATAGTAATAAAATCACAACTGTGTATTTCTCTGCAGGTACCCTGCAAGTCTCTGCAGGTACCCAGCAAGTCTCTGCAGGTACCCAGCAAGTCTCTGCAGGTACCCAGCAAGTCTCTGCAGGTACCCAGCAAGTCTCTGCAGGTACCCAGCAAGTCTCTGCAGGTACCCAGCAAGTCTCTGCAGGTACCCAGCAAGTCTCTGCAGGTACCCAGCAAGTCTCTGCAGGTACCCAGCAAGTCTCTGCAGGTACCCAGCAAGTCTCTGCAGGTACCCAGCAAGTCTCTGCAGGTACCCAGCAAGTCTCTGCAGGTACCCAGCAAGTCTCTGCAGGTACCCAGCAAGTCTCTGCAGGTACCCAGCAAGTCTCAGCAGGTACCCAGCAAGTCTCAGCAGGTACCCTGCAAGTCTCAGCAGGTACGCAGCAAGTCTCTGCAGGTACCCTGCAAGTCTCTGCAGGTACCCAGCAAGTCTCTGCAGGTACCCAGCAAGTCTCTGCAGGTACCCAGCAAGTCTCTGCAGGTACACACACTTAAGAGTTGCTTAGCTTACTTGCCTGCAGCTCTAATTCACTAGTCAAATCTAAGCAAACAATGTGGCTCTATAAACTTTGGTTCTACAAGAAATACTCTGTGTTGAGACCATTGCTACTAATCACTGCAATATGTACTGGTAGGAGTTATACTCTCTTTATACCATCATAAATCTTATTGGCTGGGAGTAGTTCCACTAAATACATGTGCTATCAGATCATTATCTAGTAACAGGAGTTATACTCTCTCTATTCCATCATATTATATCTACTGACAGAAGTTTTACCCTCTCTATTCTATCATATTATACATGTATAATGATGTATTTTTCAGCAAGGAATTTATTTTTGAGCAGTCAGAGACTTGTTTCAAGGCGCTAGGTGGCCATAATAAGAGGGGTTGCCTTGTGTGCAGTTCGCTCAGAGCATGGCTACTGCTCACTGGTGAAGCTTCCTTTTTTAAGGTTCCTGAGCTGGTGTAGTGGTAGCATGTTCTGCTCACTGTGCTAGGCGATTAGGTGCCGTAGAGGTCCCGAGTTTAAACCCCAGTCAGGGCCTGGTATTTTCATGGATTTGAAACAAGTCTCCGACTGCTCAAAAATAAATTCCTTGCTGAAAAATACATCATTATATAAAAAATGGCCAAACCCCATCACAACATATTATATCTACTGACAGGAGTTATACCCTCTCTATTCTATCTACTAAGAGGAGTTGTGCTCTCTCTATTCTATCATATAATATATTATATCTACTGACAGGAGTTGTACCCTCTCTATTCTATCTACTAACAGGAGTTGTGCTCTCTCTATTCTATCATATAAAATATCATATCTACTGACAGGAGTTGTGCTCTCTCTATTCTATCATATCATATTATCTACTGACAGGAGTTATACTTTCTCCATGTTGTCAAAGTAGGTCGTTCCTAAGATTTTTAGCTGCTGCTTCACCCACTACCCTAAACTCGGGTCATAGCTAATTGGTTGCAATTAGTGAGTGCACTCCATGTAGTGCATTCAGTGTGATATAGTATGGAGGTTTCTCATGGTGATTGCAACATTATGCCTTCACTACGTGTTGTAGTGTGCAGTTAGACCCTCAAAGCAGGGAATAAGGCCTGTTATAAACAGGGTAATCCTAGTTTTTCTATTCTCTAACTGCAGATGCCGGTGTTTGTGAGAGTTTACAACATTTTGTAGAGTAGAAAGCTGAAACACTTGCCAACAAGGAAGTTTTTCGAATAACTGCAGTCATACTTGCCAAGTGTCCCGGGTTTCTCGGGACACCCCCGGGATTTGAA
Organism: Bugulina stolonifera; assembly: GCA_935421135.1. NCBI lineage: Eukaryota > Metazoa > Bryozoa > Gymnolaemata > Cheilostomatida > Bugulidae > Bugulina > Bugulina stolonifera. The sequence goes on from OW285196.1 coordinate 10,102,690, forward strand.
AATTGTCCCTACACTGTCCCAATGTCCTGATTTATACCCCGGGAAATAGGAAATTGCTAATCCAAAAAATTTTATTTATTATTTCCTTTGGATTTTCCAAAACATTGACTGAAAAAGGGTTGAGCGTCGCAAATCCTGGGGAATTTTGCTAAATATAATATGCTACACACCGTTTATTTTTAAAGTAGTTCGATGTCTACTGACTGTTGTGTCTATGCCAATTGCCATTAGTTATAGCCCAAACTCTGACTAATTCCTGAGCTATATTGGCAGTGTACTAAAGCCTCCCCAACAGTGGATAGCTATTTTATATAAACGCTCTAATGTCAATGACAACCACCGGCAAAAGAAAATTCACCCATTGATATTATAATTATTATTATTTGCTTGTACAAATAATGTTTCCATTATTTGTCTATTGGATGTTAATTTAGCTGTTAAGCCAAACAATTCTCACAGTACAGACAAGCAAAAGACTCAGCAATTTTCAAATTTAAAATCAATGGGTCAAATTTATTTATTTTATTTCTAAAAGTAAATTAGGTTTTTAATATCAATATTATAATTATGCCTTCTGCACCCTCTAGTATTACTGATGGTGGTACCAATGACATAGCCAGGCACACGCTGACCCAGAAGCATATCAAAGCTGTTGTCTAAAAGCTGTCACGTCATCTAAAAGCTTAGAAGATTTGTTTATTCTCAATGATTCTGAAGTTCAAAAGACAGGCTTACATTATGATTATAATTTTTAATATAATAATTATAAACTTGACATATGAAAATACTGAATTATATTATTATTATTATTATTATTATTATAATTCAGTGTTTTCATAAATAAAGCTATTTATATGTTTATAATTTAATAAAATGAAACAAAAATTTGGTTTCTAATAAGTTTTTATGTTGTAGCAAGTTTTATAGGTCTTCTTTAGATAATCCAACCTGAAGCACTCTTTGCGATTTTATTTCTATTCTAATTCTTCCACCATTTTAAAACCATTCCAATATGCATGTAATATGAACATATTTTTGACCACTAGAGCAGCATACAAATACAAGTGAAATTGCCCTAACTACTGTCATTTTAGTGGCTCACAAAAAATATTTTGAATGCGGGAGGGTGCTCCTCTGCCCCTCCCGCACCCTTTCTGGGAGCCCGCTACACGGGCTGGCATGGCCTGCGGCCATGTCACCCGTCCTCCCTCTGGTCCGCGCGTGTGTCCAGATTTTTTACCCAGGTTACTTGGCAAGTATGACTGCAGTAGTTATTTGAAAAACTTCCTTGTCTCAGCTTAATGAAGTTTATGTAATTGATTAGTTTGCTGCTATTTTAGACTGAATTTATAAATGCTGTGTAAATAATAAATCTATGTGCGCTATTATAGACACTACAGAAATAAGGGAAAACACTTTTGACTAGTGGCCTGTGAGCACATTATTTTATTAACTCCTGGCTCTTTGCCAAATTTATTTTAGCCTATTAATATTCCTCAAATATTTCTCAGGACTGTATATTTTCTGCCCATTTCCAGCAATCTATATAAAACTAAATGTGCATGCTAATACACTGAATAATATACAGTACATGTGCATTCTCTCTGTTATTATCTTATGCTATAAGACTTTAGTTCTTAAAAAACAATTTGTGTTGCTCGGCTGGTTTATTGTTAATACTGTGGTGAGACAGGATATTCCTTTGTACTAACAATTACTAGTCTCAGCCTACACCATCCTAACTCTTGATGCACACTAGTGCCTGGCAGCTGTCCTTCTCAATTTATACTTGTATACTTACCTTGTGTTGCATACATACACTTATACTTGTCTTACAGTGTGTACATATGCTTATACTTACTTATTATATGGTTGTATTGCGCAATTCCATAAATTGGTTGTAACTTGCTCATTATTATATGTAAATCCTACCTTTATACCTGGTTTTATAGGGTCGAGGCCCCTCTAAATAGTTGCAATCATACCCATTATGTATCTACATTATTATACGTACTTCTGTATAGGACCGACCTTCAGTGGGTCCAACGCCGTACCTTTCTCCATATTGTTGTGCCATACTAGTGACGATACTCTATCGTACCTTTACCGGAAGTTTTCACCGGAAATGTAGAATTATATAAAGCAATGCTTTTCGTATTGTCAATCAGTTGTTGCTTGGACTCCAATAAGCACACATCTGTAGAGAACTACACAGAGGCTTCTTTTCTAGAATGGCATAGTTCCAGCTCCCAGTCCCATTGGACCTTGAATCCCGAACTGTCTAAACAATCATAGAACATAGTTATACTCTCTCAAGATTATTCTAAGCATTAACTCGACCCCATGGGTTGTACACGCAACTCAATTCAATAATACCATACAAGCACTGTTCACTCTTCATGCAATAGGAAGCAAGTCTAGTCGACCACTCTTAGGCTCTTCCCACACCCTTACCGGCATTGGTACTCGTGTGCCCAGCATTACAATACTATAGAAAATATCCTGGATCTACACTGTAGATAGCAACAGTAACTAGGGTGCATTCTCCAATAGCGTACCATTTAGTGAGCAATTATCCTCGCTACTGTTATAAAAAGCAAGTGCTGGTTAGTGTAAGTCCAAATATAGTAGAACTCCACTGGTATAAGGTAAGTAGCTGAATTGTTGTAACAACATGTACATGTACAGTAGATGTAGATGCTGAATATTTTTATATAATAGCCATTTTTTCATGTCAGGACCACGTTTGACTCACTAATTCAGAATTAGTCATTGAATACAGAGCAAACCAAAATGAAACTCCTAGCATAATATATTCGTTATGCCATATTTCAGTGTTTTGCTAAGGTGCCCAGTTAGTTGTACACTAAATTTTCTTCAAACATGTTACCTGGTTTGTAGGAGGTGGAACAGTTTAATTTTTCTTTTAAATATACGTTTGTATTTTAACTAATAGAAACTATTTTAGATTGTTTAAATTTCAACTAACAGTAAACAAATCGCCACATGGACAAGACACCACAATAATCAGTTACATGAAAGAAATAGTACTTCCGTGCATCATGGCTCTAGGTAATTTGATTTTTGAATAGTAGCTCAGGTAACTCTTGAAGGAAGCAGAAGCGAAATGTCGGCTCAGAAGATCACCATTATTATTCTCATTCTAATGTTCTTGGTCAGCTTGGCTCTCTCTATCGGTGAGATTGTCATAGGTGAGTTACATGCTATACATGCATATTTACACACATACAAACGTACACCTATACGCAAACGCGTACGTACGCACACGCGTACGTACGCACACGCATATATAAATAATATGTATGCACATACACGCATCACTATACATATGTGTGTATGTGCATGCCGATACACATGCACGTAAATACGTGTAGGTGTGTGTACGTATGCTTATGTACGTCTGTACGTACACACATATGTATTTATGTACGTATGTAGCCATGTTAATACATACTACTCATTCACGTTTTAGTTCTACGCTTTTCATATTCGGTGAAGATTACGTACATTATAAGGAAATAGAGAATCAAATACTTTACACATAAATGAGAACAAATAACTGTGAAAATTACATTAATGCAATACTAAATTATTTCTGCATTCAAGGACACTACAAGATGGTTAAGTTTTGTTATTCAAGTCTGTATTTCCTCAACAGTTGTTCTCATTTTTTTATGTAGAATAAACAATAGAGCTGTTAGTATTTCAAAATGCTTTTAACAGTGTGAAGAGCATTAATACACCCAAATTTCTGAAACCCTTACAATGTATGAGACCGCCTTCTACCTTGCAACATTATACCACTGTATATTCTTATACATAATATTATGCTACCTGACTACCCTGACTACCTTGACTACCCTGACTACCCAACATATGTATTATTTCACTGAATTATAGAAGCCACAATGTATGACTTAAAAAGGTTTTAATGAAAAATATATATTATGCTGTAAAATAAATATATCAACTACTACAATACAACACCAAGTATCTCAGAAACTGGGTACACTTTTGACATACATGTAAAAGTTAGAATTTTCTTCCTGTCAATTTTTCTAGTGGCAAAATAATATTATTTGCATTGATAGTGTAAACATTAGTCATAATTTTACTACAAAAGATTATGCATCTGCTTTATGTGAAACATGACTGTACAATAATTTGCTTGAATTTCTTTTAGGGGCAACAAGTCTAAATAATTGTCCAGTTCAAAGATTCCTGCCAATATACCTCATCGTCACGGGATCCATAGGTATTGTTAGTATTATCTGTGAAGGATGGAAAGCCAAGAAAGTCTGTATGTTAAAATATATTTATATTTAACTTTATGCACCTTTATTAACTTATCGTACACTTATTGTCACTATAAAAAATTTTCCAGCTCATGCCTTTTGTTAAATAAAATTATGTTTAAATTGTTTGTAGTTAACGGAGAGGAAATAGGTTGTGGTCTAAATCTTGGTGGTGTAATTATCTCCCTTTTCATGTCTGCTTGGCTAATCTGTGGTAAGATTGTTTTTGTTTCTTTTCTGTACAGCATGAACAGCATGAATCCATGTGTAAACATAGGATACAAAAGCACAAAAAGTAAATGTGTTCAGGCCAGCATGCTTTTGTATTTGGCTTTTAATAGAAACCATCTAGTAAAAACAAATTTGCTAATGCTAATGTATCAGCGGAACTAATCCTAATAATAAACATCCACCAGTTTGTTAATAATATTTCATCACACAATTAGTGCACAGTGTAGCTACAGAAAATGGACTATCACTCAGTGATAGTCCATCTTCAATTACTACAGTTTTTCCTGCATTAAAGGCGAGTCAAAACTGATAGTAGTTTGGTTTTTGTAGCACACATGTACAGCATTGACATGTATGCAAAATAGCTCAGATAATATCTAGTCGCCGCAGCACGCACTCTTGTATAATTCTAAAACTCCCACAAAATGAAATCTGGTAGTTACATCTAGCTTTTGTCTTTGTTTTTGTCTTTTGGCTCATGTGTGTTGTGAGATACCACTTTTTCCCCAATTTCTATGTTTGCTAGTTTTTTTGCATAGTTTGAATTCAATAGTTTTGTATTTAACAGGAAGTGTATGGGTGTTTAATTTGAAAAAGTGCGACATTGATGCTACAACCCTAGACAGCACATGCTTCACCTTCGACGATGATTTCAGCGGCCAGAGGTTTTTCTGTTCGAAAACAGCTTATCAGTTTGCTTTCACTGACCTTATTATCCGCTGGGTTGTGATTGCTATTGCATTAGTGGTACAGATACTAGCTGCCTGTATGCAGTAGAGTACTGCTTCCTAAGTACTCTACCAAAATGTTTCTGAAGAAGGCTAAATGTTGCAGTTATTACTTTGTTATTTCAGAATATATTGCTAAAATTTAATTCTCAACTGATAATATTGTTTACGTCTCTTGAATAGGCATATTTATAACCAGATATGCTTAGCAAAGCCTGCAAAGGCAAACTGCTTATTTCTCTATACACCCAGCTACCAATCAATGTTTTTTTTATTTTTATTTGTATTAAATATTACAAGTTTACAATTTTGAAGCATTATTTTATACTGAAAGTTTATTAATGTTATCTGATATCTGGTTTCCATGCATTTATGGCTCCAGTAATGTTTACAATCACAACTCGTTTTTATTTGATTAGCACTGATGCTTTTATAGCGTGTGAAGTTTTGATAGCAATAAAACTACTTGCAACTTCATAAATTATAATATTTTTGTAATTCATATCATGCTTGTAAACCAGAATTGTTGCTCCCAGTGTCATATCCACTGTTTCAAAGTTGGTGGGGCCAATAATATCTACCATGGTAAGGAGAGGAGAGGCTTGTTGGGCTAAAGCTCATACTTGAAAGAAAAGAAAACCAAAGTAAGTTTTTTCACTTGTTTTCTCATTATTATAAGCTGTAAGTCGAAGCATTGCTGCTTGAAGTCAGTCAGCTGTCATTTGCACTTTCAAAAGTTGGTGAGGCCAGGCCGTGTGGCTGCATGGGTAGTTACACGCCCTGGTTGTTTCCCATTGTAGGAGTACCAAAGTGTCATTAGCTTTTGATAGCACTGTGGTAGTGTAGTCAACAAGACAGCTTTTTATTAACTTGTTTTGGCTTAGTAAAGTAATTCATTATTTGAAATTTGCAAGTTGAAACTGACTATTCAACTTACTGTTTGGTTATTTGCTGATCGTGTCAGCTATTACATGTACAATGTACAATAGGTACTTTCTGTGAATACTGCAGTACTGATATAATACATATACAAGTAACCATAGGTACTTTCGAATTGTCAACGGTTCTGTCAGATTATTTTTACAGGCATGAGTTATGCTCTCTCTCTATTCTATCACACTATCTCTGCAGACCCTAGGAGTTATACTCTCTCAATTCTATCACACTATCTCTGCAGACCCTAGGAGTTATACTCTCTCAATTCTATCGCATTATGTCTACTAACAGGAGGTATGCTCTTTCTATTTTAACACGTTATGTCTACTGACAGGAGTGATGCTCCCTCTATTCTATCACACTATGTCTGCTGACAGAAGTTATGCTCTCTCTATTCTATCACGTTATGCCTGCTGACAGGAGTTATGCTCTCTCTATTCTATCACGTTATGTCTACTGACAAGAGTTATGCTCCCTCTATCCTATCACACTATGTCTACTGACAGGAGTTATGCTCTTTGTATGCATATTATATCTTCAGCCAGAAGTTATCCACTCCTTAATAATATTATATGAACAAGCACTATAAGTATAACATTTTATTTGTTTTATAAGAGTAATGTTATACTGTCTATGTCTACTCCAGAGTGAGTGGGGGCTTGCTAGTGTTTTCTGGAAGCCTTGCCTAAATCGTCTTCCTCTAGTATTACACAGAATACTATTTCATTGTATAATATCCATACCTTTAACACCCACCCCCACCTATTGGGGGTGGGCGATGATCCCACCCCCTATAGGTGGATCGGATATAATGCACCAATACTGCAATTACTGGCAGGAGTTGTTCTCTCCCAACGCTCAATAAAATTGAAAACATGTGTCACTTTTTCGTTAAGAGGAAGGTGAAGATTAAACACAAAAATAGATTAATTTCGATTGTTCAAAAGAATCAAACTAATGGTAGTCTTGAAATTTATACAAACCTGATGAAAATGATCAAATAAATATACACATGAAATTACTCCATTCAATAAGCTGTTTGTAAAATTACCACAAAAGACATAGTATTACATGTACATGTAGGTTCATACAAGCAATCATAAAGGGTATGCTACACGGACGAAAAATTTATGCGAATAGCATAAATTTTGCGTTTTGCGATTACTGATGTTGAACTTTTGCGAAATCGCATGTTTATTGCATGTTATAAATTTTTAACGTTGCAAAATGCGAATCGAGTGTTCATTGGCTACAGCTAACTTAAGATGCTTTGACAAGGTGCTAACAGTTGAGTTTAGCTTTTAGGATAATAAAATAAAACCATTAAATAAATTAAAATCAATTTAATATTTAATTTAAATTTGTGCTATATTCTACTGACCACAAAATGGACGAAAGCTGTATAGCTATGTTGTTTAAATTAATCTAACAAAAGACCAGCACTGTGGGAGAAGTTCAATCCTTATTATAAACATGAGGTAAATAAAATAAATCAACAGTCAAGCTATCATGTGCATCCTAAACCATAAATTCAAGTCAAGCCTCTCAGGTGCCTGTTACGTATAGGAAACATTTAGTTGAACTTAGTTTTCACCGAGCAGAAAGATTTCAACCTGCGTGTTCCGATATATTGCTAAAATAGTGGAGATTTTAATTTAAGCTACAATATGGAGGGGCTAATCCAAAAGAGATTGAATGTAAATCTATCACAACCCCAAATTATTTTTTGTAAGTTCACAGGCTACATCAATTCCTTAGATTTATCTACTCTTGCCTTTAGTTGAATTAATAAGTAGACAACTTCTTTTGTTTACAATAAAACCGCAACTTCTGTGTAGCACCTAACAACGTTTTCCGTTTTTTAAACTATATTTAAGCATAAAGCAAAACTGAATGACGGTCTTCCCACTCTTACTATCATAGTAATTTACAATTGTTGATACTTTATTCTACTTACAGAGCCGGCAGCAATTAAAGACAGCATATTCTTAGACAGCAGGGGCGTATTTTAAGGGGCGGCAGGGAGGCACTGCCGCCCCTGTTGCCAAAATAAAGTGGCCTAAAAACACTACTTTTGAAAATTTGACACTTTTCCCCTTAATATTTGCTTCATTTCCGGTTTGCGACCGGAGCGTTATCACCATAGAGTTATCTCCCCTAGAGCAGGAACTCCGATAAATTTTGTGATGCCACTTTTCATCCCTAGCGGCCATGATGTGTTGGGGTAGTTACCGTTTGTTTACATTAGTTACCTATGCGCTGCTATGATTAGTTAGTCATTTAGTTAGTAGTCAAAATTTGTTCTTTGTTACCAATAATCTGAAATTTTCTGTTGCACACATATTTTCCAATTATTTCAGACCAACATAATTATTGTATTTATTATATTTTGTAACTTTGATAGTAACTGCATGGTAATTGCAAATATTGTATATTAGTATATAAGTACATCACAAAATTATTGTTACACAGCTCCTAGTTCTAGTTATTTTGGCTTTCAGTAGGCAAGAATACTTTACTTTTACCTCAAATTACAATACAGCTAAAGCTACTGTAGTTGTTAATTGTCCTACATCCTATGGTTTACCCTGGTATCACATGATTGATAGAGTATAAGTATTAATAGGTGTATTTCTATATGTAGAACAGATTTGCAGAAGTTGCATATTACAAATAAAAACGTTTATGTAGACAAAAAAAACCAATTCATAACATGGAGTATAAATGCCAATATTTTGACCAAATCTATTTTAAATATTTACTGAATAAAAATAGCATAAGAACTCTTATTCAATATTCAGAAGTCACTCCTTGCCATTCTTAGGAATAAGGTCAGCCAGCTCTTCGAAATTCACAGCTCATCAGCACAGATCAATATTCTGTCTAGTAGACCTATATTAGGAAATTGATACCGGATAAATTAATGCTTCACGCTTACCACAGATAAATAGTTTACAGACATACATGTATAAGAGGTATTAGATCCAAATAATAAAGCAGTAACGAAACATGTTCAATGCCTACTGTCCTACCATAATAGTACAGCTATTAGTAGTTACATGATTCTTGCCAAATTGGTATCACATTATATCAGAGTAAAATAAAGTACGATTTCGATAAGACATGTATGTTGTATTAGTTGATCACTCTGGATGTTACCTATGAATTAAATTCATAACAGCTCTATAATGGACGGCAGAAATCTACCAAGTACCTTCTCACACATATATATAAAACAACAAGCCTTAATTAAATCAAGCATCTCATTTTAACCGTGAAACCCATTTCTAATTGGGAAGCAGTTGTTACAGTTTGTGTGCACGAGTCCCAGGAAAAGAGTTCATAATCATAACCTACTTGATGGGTATGATGGATGGGCACCACACAGAGTTGTGGCGATGTGCATCGTGGTATCCAGATTTCACTTTAATCTCCAACCTATTATAAATAACAAATCAATGCTACAACTCAACCTGCGCCTATTCTATTGTAGGTAGAAAGGCTAGGAAAGTTTTGGTTAAACAAACTGTTACCAAGAAATTAAATAAATGACGTAGGCCTATAAACCTGCATAAGACTAGTCAACGTTCTACATTATAATGTTTAATGACTAATTAACAGCCCTAAGAAATTTAGATTTTTCCTTCCATATCATCTTTCCTTTCAGTTATAGTTTAGCTTGAAACCATTCTAAGATTATGCTAAGCTGGTGTAGATCTTTGATTATAATGTATTTAGGCTACTAACTGTGCTAGGCAATTAGATACTACAAAGCCTCGGAATCAAACTCTAGACAGGAATGGACAAAGGAAAGTTCACATCTGTGAAACAAAGTCATTGATAGTTTATAGATTTGTTAAATAAACTTCCTAGCAATATAAAGTTAGCCTATACTAACATTCAAAGTAATGATGATAGGCCTATAACACAATTACAATAATTATAATCATAATAGGTCTATTTATTTATTTATTTATTTATTGTAACACAATTACAATAATTATAATCATAATAGCAATAGGTCTATTATATTTATAGCCTATTATAATTATTATTATTTTCACTGTAGCACACTGTTAGTAATGAGGCATTCAACTTGCACAATATGACTGTGATAATAGAATGTTCTATCAACGACGAGTGAGTAACGAGTACAGTATAGAGTATTACAAAAAAATTAATTTACAATCACAAATATTAATATCTTACTGGATAAATGAATGTGCTTATTAATTTTAAACAATTATACTTGCTATAACTTCTGGGCTAATTAAAATGATTATATTATTTAATTTTATTATTGAGTAAATTTTTAATTTTACAACAATAATATAATTCTACAATTTACAATAAAATTAAATAACAATTGAATTTATTTCATTGTCTTTCCAGTTCCAACTCACAACAACCGTACTGTATTCCTACTAACCACACTGTTAGTCCAAAGAAACCCAAAGTACACTCTTGCAATCACACCAATGTTAGCTATATGAGATTGTCAGATTGTATAATTATTGTTCCAGGAATGCCACTAGTACAACTAGCTCCATGCTCATTTTTTGAAATGAACAGAGAATTGTTCACGTGCTATCGAAAGTCCTTTATGGGTAGATAATTCTGTACAATAAGCCTATCATGTTAGCGATTAGAGATTTTAATACCCAATAATATGCGGTTTTGTTTTGGTTGACCAATCAACGCATTTACAGACTTTCTACCGATATACGCTGCCGTGCTAGTCGGTTACTAGTATTATTTGGTCGAGTAAACATCCACTCTTATTTTTCTTTAAAGTCTTATTTTACAAAGGGATTTTTAAAATCACTGCTATTGTAAAAAAGCAGAAATGTTACTAAACAGTTTAGATACAAATTCAAAACATTTTACACAAATAGTATCTGTAAATAACAGCGTTGAAAAATTTTATGTTTTATATATAATTGTAATGGTAACTAATGTAAACATACGGACGAAATCCCCATCGCATCATGGCCGCCCGTGGGGAAAACTGGCATCAAGTGGCCAATCGGCGTTTAATAGCGGAAAATTTTTAAGTTCCTGCTCTATGGGGTGTTACCTCTATGGTTATCACTCTAGTTATAACTCTATGGCGTTATCACTCTACTTATAACTCTATGGTGTTGCTTCGTAACAATAACCAGTAATCTTGGATTAATTACTACATTGCAAGTGGCACACAAAGGGGTCCATAAAACTGTGTGCTCTGCTAAAAGACTCTATGGCTATGCCAAGGTTAACAACTTGCGGTCTTGTGAATGAATGAATAAATATTTTTTATGAATAGTTATTTATACCAAGGAAAAAGTAATAAATGCAAAAGTAAAAGTAGTGAACAGTTGAATCAGGTGAATCAATTTGTAAGTCACTGGTATCCATGAGGTGGTTCCTTCCCTGTCACTGACTACGAGCAGGTGCATGAAATTTAATTCCAATATTATTTTCTTTTGGCTTCTTTCAAAAATATTTATGATAATGATTTATTCTTTTAATAATTATAATTAAAAGTGTTTGCATTCATTTTAGTTATTCATTCCAGCCACTCCACTGACAGCTACTACTCTACTGCTACATTCACTACTACCAACTAAATATGTATTGTAAAAAAAAATACTAATTTAAAAATAAAATAATATAACAATAATGAAATATTTTAATTTTAAATTTATATATAATATAATTATACTATTAATATTATCTTAGCTTTGATAGGCTGCCACACTTTTCTTGCAAAGATATTTATTTTAAATGCATTTTATTTAAAATAATTAATTTATAATGACAATAGTTGTTGATCACCTATTAAAATGTGAAAATTTTAATTTATAAAATACACTTGCGCCTATGGACTCTGTGTAAAAAGATACAATCATGCAGTATTGTAGTTATTATAAAATTCCACTAGCTAGTAATAGTACTGTAACACTTTCACTCTTGTTGCAAGTAGTAGTAACTGTATTAAGCAGAAGTAGTAATGAGTACTTGTTGTAGTGATGCTAGAACTAGCATGCTGCTATGTCTAATTTTTGCACTTCAGAGAGTCAGATTTGAAAATTTTCTGCTGCGCGTGCATTTGCGGGGGGTGTCCACACCCCACCCCCCGCACCCCCCTCCCACCCAACTTTCTGCCTCCCCACTCAATTTTTCTAACCTACGCCCCTGGACAGTAATGATGCATCCTTACCGGACACGAACCAAGGAACACCATCCACGGAAGAAATGAACAACAATCTCACAGACACCACCTGTCAAATTCAATAGTCATGGGCTCTGTACAAACTGAATAATCTTTGAAATATAACTTCTGTAATAATATTTTAGTAATAGTTACTTGATAAAATAATTTGTGCAAGTTGTAGCATATTCCCTTCTGAGTTGGGCCCACATGGCCATTAAAAGTATGGTACATGATTGTATTTAATATATATTTAACACGTAATTTTTATTCAGTGAAGTTAATAGCCATCTATTATTTTTGCAATATCACTAAAGGGTATGCTACATGGACGCATAACTTCTGTCAGCCTACCAACTCTCAGTTTCCATTAAATTTACATGTAGGTTACCACAATGAGCCCTTTGTTTAAGCTAACAATCAGGCCCTGCTATGACAATATACTGTAGTATAGCTTGGTATGACAGGTTGGGTGGACAGATCAGATGTAAACTAATTGTCTCCAGAAGATCACAGTAAGCAGAACATGCTACCCACTGAGGTGGGTAGCATGTTCTGCTCACTGTGCTAGGCAATTAGCTGCCGTAGAGGCCCCGGGTTCAGACCTCAGTCAGGGACTGCTATTTTCATGGATTTGAAACAAGTCTCTGACTGATCAAAGATAAATTCCTTGCTAAAAATACATTAAAAAAATAGAATGTATATTTATTCGACTGACAACTTAACCATATCTAACGTATGCCACTCAATTTTTTTCCTATCCCCATGTGGCTTTCACCGATGCTCGTAATTTAGGCTATTTTTTCAAACTTTGAAATATTTTATTAGGTTAGAATCATAATGATGATCTTTGTTTAAGATGTTTAGAACAGATTAAAACATGCATAATGCATGTATATATATACGTGTATCAGTCACATAATCTTGTCAATGTTAGCATTACGCATGTACATGTTGAAGTAGATACTCACAAACATCTACTTGCTGGTGAACACACCAATTTTAGCTAGTGAATCTACATTGTATATAGCATTATGGCAATTGTTGAGCTTGCAGGCAAGCTATGGAGAATGGTGGTTAGCTGAAATAATATGAATCAATTCCAACAATAATATTAAAATAATACAATAGTTTACTTACCTGTTATGGTGATGTTACCAATACAGGGCCATACTCGTAAAAAGACTGTCTGAGAGAGGCAATTGAGCAGCTTTCCATTGCTGGAACAATGGACAGCTGGGAAAAGCTTGAGAATAAAAATAATAGGACATTTGGGCCATTATTTTAGCTGTTTTTATAGACTCAGAATTTCTGTTTGACTTCACTTTAACTACAGCTGGTAATACACCAAGAAAGCTTTCTACCTACACATTCCTGGTCAGCTATAGCAATAAGATGAAACAACAATATCATATTATAGGCCTGGTTGGCATAACTACATGTATTATTACAGCTTGATTATAGTTATTATACTAAACAATGTGTAACACCTGTTCTAATGCATTGCTACTGTCTAAGCATTAGTGCTAAGATTATGTGATCTGGTTAGATACCACTGTTGGTTACAATGAAATAATTTTAGAATAAGCCGGAGAATGTGGGAAAATTTCTGGAGAATGTGGGAAAATTCCTGGCGAATGTGGGAAAATTTCTGGAGAATGTGGGAAAATTTTTTTACGTAAAGAATGCACCTGGCAAAGGGGGCTAATAACATAGAATTGTGTCCATATTAAGCCAAGGTATTACATGACTATATACGCATTTTAAGTGTTTACATGTACACCTACTGTACACTGCATGAAGATACACAAGTGGAATATATAATATGTGTATATTGACATTAACAGTTTCAGCAAATAACTTGTTGACACAATACAACTAGTACACAACCCAAACTTTTACATCTGCATTCACCTATTATACACCTTTTGGTACCTAGATACAATGTAACATTCTCCAAATTCTGACCTGTAACCTATAACTATTGTAATGTTTGAGGAATGATTGTGTTTCTTGCTAAATCGTTCATAAAAAAATGTTATTTCTTTATTATATCTATAGAAATGTCTAAAATACTGAATAAAAGATGATTGGTTCCACAGAAGTCAATTTCTGGTGATGTTGATATATTGCAGAGTCTAGCTCATTGCTGATGTTTTTTGTGATTCACTGACAGCCATCATCTGAGCAAATAAAGAATCCTCTTTGGTCATCAGATTTGATGGTGTGTCAAATTCTACCACCTAAAAACAATGACAGATACAATTGAGGAAAAAGCAAAACATTTTCCGTGAAATAACGTGGTGTACAAATACCTGCTTAAATAACTACACAACACGTAAATCCTCTCCACTTACCTCTCCATTGCTTAGAACCATAATTCTATCATATCCAGATACAGTGTTGAGTCTATGAGCTATTGTTAACATGGTACAGTCAGCGAATGATTCTTTAATAGTCCTCTGAACCAAAGCATCTGTTTCGGTGTCAATGGCTAGAATAAACAAAAATTCAAAATTATATGAACAGTAAGTCCTTCATTTACTACTGAAGCTAAATTTTTACAGTCACGCGAAATTTCCCAGGATGTATAGGATGATGCTGAAATACTTTCTTCACCTGCAGTGGCTTCATCCAGTAATAATATTTTACTATGCTTAAGTAATGCTCTCGCCATACATAAGAGTTGTCTCTCCCCGACAGAAAAGTTTTCCCCATTTTCCACTACAGAGGTATCCAACTGTTCATCTAGAGCTTTGATAGTGTGTCCAACATGACACTTCTTGAGAACTGACCAGAGTTCATTGTCTGAATATTCATTGAATGGATCCAGGTTGTATCTGAAATATCGAAATAAGAAAATATTCTAAATGTCGAGCGCACCTCAATATAGTTCACCTTCACCTTGTCTGCTTCTACAACATTGACATAGATGCCTAGAGGCTTGACTGCACTCTATAGCTTTATTGTTCATTTTTAGCTAATGAAGCCTCGTTCTAGAGCGAATCAGCAAGCTATGCTTAGGCTATGCAAAGACTAACATGTTGGTTTTCCTTGACTCAAAGCAAAGAAGAATTTTGGGTTTGACCCAGGCTGGAGTGTTCATGGCGTCGTGACAAAAGTAGGCTGGAAAATTCTTAAGCAAGTTGGCTTGTGCCTGAAAATAAGGATTTGAAGACACTTTATGATCACAATTATATCTAATTGTAAGACATATTAACAAGACATCATTGATACATATAATACAATATAATTACCTCACTGTACCCACAAATAGCACAGGGTCCTGAGGTATGATGGATAGTCTAGATCTGAGATCTTCTAGTCCAATAGAACTGATATCAATTCCATCTATTGTAATGCTCCCACCAGCTAATTCCATTATCCTGTACAAGATCAGTGTGAGGGATGATTTACCTGTGAAATAAATAGCCTATTGTGGTTAACATGGTTCTTTCAATATTATTAAGTGTTATAAGCCAAATGTCCAATTACTGTGTTTCCTTTAACATATCCTTTCTATTCACCTGATCCAGTTCTACCAACAATTCCAATCTTTTCTTGGGGTCTGATATCAAAGGAGACATTCTTTAGTACCAGAGGTAGACCATCTCTATATCTCACATCTACGTTACAGAACTGTATGGATCCATGCTGTGGCCAATCATTCTCTGGTCTTCTGTGTTCCACAACAGATGGAGCTTCTGGTAGCAAATCCTAAGCACAAACAAATATCGGGTGTCGAACTAAATTGTATGCATCGCGGTGGATGTTCAGCCTGAATGTTACAGTTCCAAAATCTATTCTAGACTGCATCGCTAACGTACCTGTATATAATTGTGCATGCTTTCAACAGATAGAAACCTAGTCTCTGCCTCTATCCCCTGTGACAGTGCGAACGAGAACATGCCAGAAATCTGTAATTTCATCAGACATATTACATTTAGTATGAAACCAATGACTGAATTTAATCCCCTTAGCCTCAGTTTTGTAATCAACAACTATTATAATATTTGAATTCATGTCAGTCAATGTTTCTCCAAGGATCACATGCTATCAAACGTTAAGCAAACCTATCAATAGACTTAATTAGTTTTTAGTATTCAGCATTGAGAGAAGTATACCAATTTCATGTACATATAGGACCAAAACTTTGAAATGTTTACTTTGCAAAAATTGTGTTGTTTAATACGGAAATAACACAGAAATTAAAAAACTGTGAAACTTTTTAAGTATCACTTTTTGTTTGAATTTTAAAGTAGTGTAGATACTGATTATCTAAAAGGCATCGGCCAGCATATGCATATTATATTAGGTGGTGCTGCACATGGAAAGACAACTTACACTTGTTGCATACAACAAAACTAGGGCAGAAAAGGATGAACTGACAAAAATTGCCGGAACCAGGGCTACGAATAGGGAAGAAGTCAATACGACGAAGATGGCCAAAGCTTCAGCCCTAATAATCACCCATCTGGTGCCACAGTCTACAAGTATTCTAGCCATGTTGCTTTTGTCTTCCATCTCGTTGAATCTGTTGTAAACAATGGACAGAACGTAAGGTCATAATCCGAGGTTGAGATATAAAGTGTATTTTGTGGAAGTGAATTCAACTCGTTTGAAAGAATCTTAGCCACTGATGTTGCAAAATAACTTTTGTCATCTCTATTTATAGCACGATTGATTGCTAATCTTTTTTAGGCAGCAGTATTATATATTTGCAGATAAATCAACAAAGAAAAGGCGAGCAAATAAACTTACAACGCATGGAATTGAACCTCTTTTTTGTAAGCTTTTATTGTGCTCAGGCCTTGCATCGTTGTCGCAATGTGGCTGTATAGGGGAGACCTTGTCAACTTGTCAATTCTGTTATAAAATGGCAGTGAGAATTAATTAAATATTCCTCTAAGGGATTACCAGAAAACTTATGTTGTCGATGAAGCATTTTATCATTCTACTTGGAGGCAGATTGTTCATGTTCAAACTATGCTCAGTGCTGTTATAATATTCGAATTTCATGACTGTACTTACTGTAGTTTACTAAACCAGCACGAGGGATAACATAAACGTCACATATAAATTTTTTTACAGTTTTCTAGGCTGTTCAATAAGTTGTAACTCAGAAATTGAAAGTGTTTAAATAGAAGGTAATAATCATTCTGTATTGATATTCCGTAGATGTTTTTATTATTACCTTTTCAAGTCTTGAATTGCTCGCTTAGCTACTCGGTGCAGAAAGAACAACACAATGCAAACAGCTAGTAAAATGATGAGGAAGTAGGGATACACTACTGCTATTATCACCAGTGATGCGATTACAAGTCCAGTAAAGAAGGTAAACTTATCCACCATAGATGGTAGAATGGTATCAACTAAAAGCAAAAATGTTATATAAATAACATGTCAAAACACATTGGCCGGGGACTGCAAAGTTATTACACATAAACTGTTTTTGGTAAAACCGTCATCGGTTTCTATAGCTTCACCCCTACAAATGCAAACAACCTATTCCTCTATCACTAACCAATAAGGCACTGCCCGTTTTGGGATGGCTAATTAAACAAGATTGCCGCTGTCCCTCATCTCCATTAAAGAAGGAGGAGTGTAACTTTTTTTGCACTTACCAATTGCCAGTTGTTAATTTAAATCTCAATCTACGTCTAGTACTGCACATTGCTGATCATTTAAAATCCCAATATACAGTTTCAAACTGTACACAGAGCCGTTGATTGTGAGAGGCCGCATTGGGCCCATGTAACAAAAGATTTCATTGGTCAAATCATACTATCGGCAATTTTTATTGGTTCTATGAGCCCAACATGGCATCCATGATGTTCTCCCAGCAACGCAACTCTCACAATAAACGGCTCTGACAGTACATTGTAGTTTATGAGCAAATAAGTTGCCAGATAACTCAACGAAAAATTTCATGTTTTAAAATTGATGCTGTTTGCTAACTAATTTTATTAGGAACATTAAAAAAAAAAAATCACATTTCGACTTGCCTTCATCCATGTCGTGAGAGAATTTGTTGAGAATCTGTCCAGACGGAGTTATGTCAAAGAATGACATGGGAGAGTTGATTACCTTCTCAAACACCTGATCGTGGAGTCTCGAAGCGGCCCTCACTGTTACCTGTGAAAATAGGGCAAACCTATTAATTATAGCTAGTATTGGTCAAATAATGCGACATTGTGAGTCGCCTGACTGAGGCGCGATCATATTGTTGGCTAACATTAAAAACTACAGTTTATCAAATTCTAAGGCAGGATCTTATTAAAGAAATATTTCGAGTCTTCTCTTAATTATCAAAAGTTCCATAACTAGCTTCAGAGATTGTGATTTTTTATTCTACATGTACACTGCTGCTATCCTATTGTTGAATATAGACAACAAACTCTTCAACTCACTGCAGAAAAATTCTACTCGGGGCCTTTTAAAAAAATTTTTAAAACAACAGTGTGACAGTCATCAAGTTTTGTGCAAGCAGAGACGATACCTTACTTACCTTGACTACACAAAGTGACCTCACGACTGTGAACACTACAAGGCCAATCAAAACACATGCATACACAAGAGGGTAGATCTCATCATCCTTTCTACCATCGCCTAGATGATGCGATTCAACAGTCAGGGAACCATTAGAGCGACTTAAACTCTCAGTATTGTTCAAGTAAGAACTCTAAAAACATCATAGAAAACTAGTATTATGCACCATAATCCACATGCAATTTTCATCGTGACAACTTGTTGAAGGAATCCAGCACCTGGAGGTTGGACAAAATAGTTGATTAGGCCTATGTCTTATTTGCACCTTTGCTGTCAGGCTATACACAAGATGTTGTGCTATACATAGGATGTTTTGTGTAATTACCAACCTGGAATCCTCCCCTCAACCATACCGAAAGCCAGAAGTTAGAGAAAGCCTGAGTTCCAGCAGCTAAGAATCCAAAGAGAAGTACAGATGTAACTGCTATCCAACCACCAGCAGCCTTGACATAAGCTTTCAGTGTATGGAATCTTATTGCTCCTTTAACTATCTTCTCTGGCTTGATGAGTTTTCCTAAAATTGATTAGCAGCTATAATATTGTGATGATTTCTCCAACTAGGTACATTGAGTAGCATTCCGTTTTCCAGTGGCACTTTTCAATAAGTTGAAAGTAAAACATGGTAAAATCAATCTATTAGCCTGTTTTCTTAGTTCTATTTATACTGTGTTGTTTTTGTCTTTCATTCTTCAATTTTATGTAATGATATAAACACTGGCCTCCAATTTCGACAATACATTTAGTTCTAAACATATGTGGTAGTGGCATCAAGTTCTGAAAAACATCCATCCAGTAAAATACATCACCAATGTGCATTTACATGTATTTTAGTTTGAAAAAGCAATTAAAAGTTGAACCTTAGGACTACGTCATGTATATCACTTGAAATAAAAAATATTCAAGATAATTTATGTTATATCTAGGGTTGACAGAGCAACTACTAAAGTATGTAACCTACATTTTAACTTCGAATTCGAAGAAGGATAACTGTGACAAAAGTTTTTTTACTGCAATTTTTTATGCACATATTTATTGCTAGCCATGGATACATTTTGCAAAGAGCACAACCCAGATGTCTGTTTTTAATTACCTTATAAAACAATTACCAATATTATATTGCTAAAGTCGCTTGTGGAGTACACATAAATTTGTAATAATTTACCTTTATCTGATGAAGCAGAATCTTTAGAACTAAAGTCTCCCTCCGTAGTCAGATGTTGGGGTCTCTGTAGCGAATACACATACATTGTAATATAAAATTGGATGATCTACCAACATCTGTATTATGCATCATGTAGTTGATGAGATGTAATTTTTATAAGGACATGCACACAATTATACGCAAGTATAATATACTTCAATTACTTATAAGTTGACCAAATTTAGTATGTTAGATATCAGCTAGTAGTGAAAATACCTCAAATACTAATTAGAAATAAGAAAATGTAGAATGAAGTAGAAGTGTGTTAATAAGCCTATTCTCGGTCCAAATTATGGAAGTAATTGTGCGACCATGTAAGCAAATCGGCTATAGCTACTGACGTTCCGCGGAACCAATATGAAGCGCTTCTTCACAACGGCATCGTATAAACCCTCTATTTATGTTATCGGTATATTAATACAGGACGCCAAATAGTACCACCTTTGTAATGGATAGGGATCCCATTGTAATAATAAATGGTTAGCATGCATGGCTAGCTGCGCATGGTAGGGCACAGTGAAATACTGAACAAAATTCCAAATACGCCTATTATAGTTTTTCCTAACCATATCAAGACCAACCAAGCAAAATTGTTGAGTTTTCTAAAATTAGGACATTGGAATTAAGAAGCTTCACAATGTGGTTGGCCACTATACCTGCAAAACTAAACAAATGGAAATGCAGGGAAATGTACATGAGCAATTTCACTCACTGGGCTGGTACTCTGCTTCACTCCCTCTTGACTTCCACGGGAGCTAATTGGTGCAACCCCAGTGAGCCGATCTGTAACAACCACATGATGCTGACTAGTAAACCAAAGTCAGTCTGACAACCTGTCTGACTACCACAATACTGTGAGACAATACCCATTAAGCATCAACCAGTATTAATTGTCAGAATTATCATAATATGATAATTCTGACAATTAACAGTGCAAGTTAAAGTGATCATGCAGCCTAGGGGTGTTTTATATCGTTTTAAAGGAAACATCGAGCCCCAGGCAGCTATTTTGAGTGTTTTTTAGGCCAATTTAGTGATAAAGAAGCATAGAAGCAGAAGCTGAGGACTATTTGGAGGACTATTGCATGTTGTCCTCTCGTGCATTTTGGTGTCAGATAACTCCCAATATTTCACAACTGAAATCCATCATTACTTTGCACTTGATGGGTTGTTGACTTTTGACCACAAGGTCAACCACTAATGAGAATAAAAT
Source organism: Bugulina stolonifera (assembly GCA_935421135.1). Lineage (NCBI taxonomy): Eukaryota > Metazoa > Bryozoa > Gymnolaemata > Cheilostomatida > Bugulidae > Bugulina > Bugulina stolonifera. The sequence continues at coordinate 10,124,057 of OW285196.1, forward strand.
GTGATCAATAACAAAATAACATTGCCACAAGTATTGAGTGATTCAAGCCAAATCTTCCTGTGACTATGCTGGCTACAGATGATTGTAGTAAATAACAATATTAGCATTTATTTCAGTGTGGCAGCACATAAATTATCCTTTCACAATAGAAGGGGCATTTGCCAACACCTATGCGGGTAATAAATTTGAAACAAATGGCATGCAGCCATCAGGATGTTTAGTAGAAACACACATGGGCTAGTGAAAAAACACTATATTTATGCATATCAGGAAGCCAGTCTCTACAAAAGTTGCACTCCATAAACCAAATAGCAGTGGGAAAAATTGTCCTGATAGTACAGCATAGCATTTGTTATTTAGATTGCATATGCCTATAAATAAAAGGGCAGTTTGTCATTTTCATTTGGCATATTATAATGACATAAATAGTACTACTGGTAAGTTTGAATACTATTGCAGAAGTGAAAAACTCAGGTGTTACACCACAACTTATGATCCTAGGAAACACTTTCTTCCTTCTGCCTATGTTTTAGGAACGAAGAAAATTATTATCCTCTGTAACCAAAATTATACTGATAGTGATCAAGTAGCATGATGATGGCACATGTTCATTAATACAGTCACGATAGAAGAAACACAGTCTGAGTTCTTTCTTATAACATTCTATGTGGCTACAGGCATAGCATACAGACTAGCTAGTTAACCTATAGTGTACCTGCAGCAACAGCAGATTTGGTCATCACATAAAATAGTAATGCTTCTAATGTTTATTCATTGGTGTCCAACTTATAAACGAGCACAACAAAATGGTTTAGTGGTCAGTGATGATCTTGTTCTTATTCCATCCAGTGGGCTCATAATACATGTACATGTACATGTAGTGAGTTATTGGTGATAAAAATTTCTTTTGTGTACATATTTGCCCCCAAACCAGAGATTGTGAATGTATCCTGCCAAAAACAACAATTTAGTAATATAGACACTCAATGTTATATGAGCAAAACAACAGAGGGATGCACATGTTCTTGTGAGCTAATATTGGTTGCAATGTACAAAGGTATAATTGCTTATCTATAGCATATATTAATAATATTTTAAATACAATTTAAATATTCTGTAATTTGCATTCATGTACATGTATATCATGTATAAGACTGCACACTACATGTTCTATCTGACAGTATCTGTACATAACATGTATAATGTTATTTATGAATCATATTACAAAACTATTACAGTATGTTCATGCACATGTATTATAAAAATCATGTACTACATGTATACACATAAAAATGTATTATACATGCACTACATGAGTGTATAGCTCATGTCTGTACCTCATAAGTAAGATGCACATGTATGCACATGTATAAAACATTATGATTTTTATACATCTGTAAAGCTGATATATGTAATTTATTATAAATAACTATAGTAACTATAATAAGTAATGCACATACATGTACATTGCCTAACACACCCATTCAGTTATACACGCATGTGCTAATGGCAGATGTCTTCACCAGATCCCTTCTTGGGCTGGCAGTGATATGCTAGTGGCTCATTTATTAGCCAGTGTGGTTGGGAGGAGGCTACCTATAGAGTGCCTAGTGTAGGACTACCTCAGTAGCAATTCTTATTTTCAATAATGCATGACACATCCTAAGTGATCAGAACAGTAGCCTAGCCACTAACTTGCTTTTGTTGCAATATAGAAAATGGACCAATCCATGTACATGTAGGTGGCTGCTAGGCTGTTGAGTAAAGAAGAATTAGCAATCCACTCAGTATACCAGCTCTTGTTATCATAGTGGTCAGGGCAGAGCAGCCTTATGACATTGGTCATATTATTGCATTCTTGTGGTTTGTGTTCATAGTACAACTTATTTTTAAACAAAAGTAGAGAGATGACAACTTTACATGCACAGCCAACAAAACAATTTTTGTGGAAGATAACTCTGAATTACAGAGCCATTTTACTATTAAATCTAGTGATAAATGGCTCCATTGAAAAGATAACTCTTAGAAATCAGTTGATTCGCCTTGAAAAATGGAGCGCAACGATATAAAACACCCCTAGGCTGCATGATCACTTTAAACTACACTATGCAGTAGCAGTAAGTTTAAATTATGTATATTTTATAGAAGAATGCAAATAGTAGAATTATACGTATACTTACGCTACTTTGAGGCGTAGAACTATGCTCATACAGAAATAATGGAAATAATAGATGCGAGTACTATAGACTGAGCTGGGTTACTTGTTGCAGAGTTCAATTAATTTTGTGGTTAGATATCTGTTTGGTAAAATACTTACCAGCCATATTTGAGGTTCCAGATGACTTAGCGTCGACTGTGGAGACAATATTAACATCAGTTTGATGAAATGTTTTAATTAGAGTTGAATATTCTCCCTGCTTCATGCTCATCAAGCCACTATGAGTTCCCTCCTCTGCTATTTGGCCATCTTGAATTACTAGTATGTAGTCACAGTCTGATAGGAACTAAAACCACACCGTCATATAAATAGAGGTTGCAATAGAAATTGTTAATGTTGAAATATAATTGAACTAGACGTACATTGTACATGAACTGAACATCTTAAAAAGTTGTAACTTCGAAATTTGTGACCATACCTGAAGCTGATGGGTTGCGAATAAAACAGTTTTATTCTTGAGTAAACCTTTAAGGCAATTAGTAAATATATGCTGCCCTACATGAGCATCCACTGCTGACAGAGGGTCATCCAAGAGTATGACATCAGAGTTACTGAAATATAATATGAAATGAATTTTATTACAAAGTCTATCCATATTCTTCAGCCTTGTCTCCCTGTGAGAGATGAGTAGATAGTACCAACCTATAAATAGCTCTGGCTATACTAATTCTCTGTTTCTGTCCACCAGACAGATTTATTCCTCTTTCTCCAATCTCTGTCTCGTCTCCAGCTGGTAGCTGATCAAAGTCACTGAGTAGAGCACACGCTTCCACAACTTTTGCATACCTACAGATATACACTAGAGATAAAATTTTTGAATGAATGCTGAGAGAGATTGGGAATATTTGAAATCAGGTACATTTTCAACTCCACTAAATAGTAAGAGTGACAATTAAAAGTTAAAGGAAAGATGATATAATTTATTGATTCTTTCCTCTTCTCATCATAATCAAGACTAAATAGGATATTCTCTTTCACAGTTGCATTCATAATCCAGGCCTGCTGAGCGACATATGCAATAGTCTTTGATTGGTCAATCGCCATTTCACCGTGTGTCTTTATCATCTACAGATAGGTAAGAATAAGACTGTACGTATGCTGTTCTCAAGCCAACTTGCTACAAGATTAATTTGCCGACACAAAACCCAAGTGTACCGATGGCTTTCTCTGACCACGAAAAGTTTGGATTTCTATTTGCAATCTACATGTAGGTCGGTCCAAGGGGTCGCGAAGACACTAAGTATGTCATTTCTATTGTTCAGTTAGGAGCTTGTTCCAAGAAAAACTGCACATTAACATTCTGAGAAAAATTTACAACTACATAAACAATTCTGATAGGAGAATATTGATTTACATCACCCTACCAAGTTTAATTTGGAACAATGTTATTTGAACATACTCATAAGCACATCATGTGACATAGACTCACCATTCCAAGGATAGCCTGAATGAGAGAGGTTTTACCACTTCCTACAGAACCACATACACCTAACAAAGAGCCTTCTCTCAAGGTTAGGGTAATGTCACGTAAAGTGACCACCAGCTCAGAATCCTCGTCATCTTTGCTTGGTTCTAATTTTTCTGAATTTTCTTCTGCATCAAATAATTATGTACATGACTTGTGTAGTAATAAATTGGCGTGTACATGTATATAAGTTGCAATCTCTAGGCATAAATCTTCCTTTGCAAATATAATTATTTGTACTACTTGGTCATTAAAATATTTCGCATTATTTTCTTTAGGTACAAAAAAAATTTTGTCATAGATGAACTTTCAAATCATATCTATAATGTTTAATCTAATTATAGCCTATATAATTATATTGTATAAGAAAAAATTACTACTTTCACTCGTTACATGAGAGTTTAGGTTTTACTAAATAATTAGCTGCTAGAGAGAGAACTAACGTACAACCGCTTAAAATTTAGAGCAGTATACTACAATGACATTAATAATTTGACTTTTTAGTAGAATCATATAATATTACTTGAAAGGCCTTCCTCCTGTATCAGCTTCCAACCAAAGTAGCCATGTCGAACCTCAAAGACATTGTCTTTGTTCTGCGGTAATGAAAGCTCTAAATTCTTCTCTCCAGCTACTAATATATGCTAAAATAAAAAAAACTTATGCTCAAAAACACTCTTCTCTTACAATTTTATTCAAGATAGATCAACCATCTCTCACATACTTGTACATATGTATTAAAACCAACTTACCCTCACTCTCTCGCAGGCATGCATTCCTTCAACTAGGGCTTTCAAACTTTGAGGCAACTTGACCATAGCAAATCGAAGCGCTGCCATTAAGGTTAAAAACGCAAATGCCTACAAAATTTTGGTGCAATATTAAGCTGATGTTAAAAAGGGAACAGTCATAGCCTATTGGTTAAGGCACTGGACTTTCATGTGAGACATATTGGTTTGATTCCCATAAAAGTCACTGATGGGATTAGGAAGGATATCCAACCTTATAATTCTTCTACGCTACTTTGTTCCCCTTCTCCAACTCAAATTAGAAAAATACCGATCTCTACAGATTCTAGCTTTCTTACCTAGGATTAATTATGGGAAGTAAAACTAGTAAGCTTTATTAAACGGATGAACATGTAAAATACCTAAAATTTGACATACTGATATTTTTGAATAACCGAATCAGGCTGTACAATTGCTGGTAAGCCATTAGATATTAATGAAGATTTGTCTTTATAAATAGATTTTTATATTACACTGACATGACTGTGTAACTAGCTTGAATTGATTGTTGTATATTTGCACTTCTCTAACTAACCTGTGCAGTTGTTAAAGCACACCCTGTCATAATAATCACTAAATAGGTCACAGAGGGAGCCAGTGATATGAGTATAGAGAGAGCAGTCATGATGCTCTCTAAGAACAAAGAACGCCAAAGTAATTTCATCTCTTTGCTGCGTAGATCTAGATAAAAAATAATTCAATCTGTACTTTATCCTGAGAAGATTTAGTGAATTACGACTTCAATTGTTTAGCAGGAAGTGAATAGTGAAGTAGGTCAAATCAGAAAGGTCGCTTGCATTGCAACACAAGGCTCTGTGTAGTGTAATTTGAACAAACTATGCACTCATATGAATTAAAAAGCCCCTTACTTAAAATTTATATCCTCCTAACAGAATTGCGGTTAATTAAATAGCATGTACCAAGCAGCAAGCTAAATATTGTGGTCACTAGGACACCCAGTAACAAGATTTCCAAGAATGAAAAGAAAATGTCATACCAGAGATTTTCTTAGCAAATGATTTCTCCCAGGCATACATCTTGACTAGTTTAATAGCAGTGATGATCTCGCTCACTAGTTTTACTCTCTCCTCTGTGATTGGTATAACTCCTTTTCTTAAGTTAAACACCAGTTTAGACAGAAACATCTGGAAAACATCAATTCTGAGGCATCAACAGCGGAGTGCACCAAGTAAGGTCATGCAATAATTTCCCTTAATATTAATTTACCCTTGTTACTCTATTTTCCCAGTACATGCATAAAGTAAATCAACAGATAGCTTACCTGCAAATGTATAAATAACTGACCTGAAGAGGAATAAATAGTTTACCTGCAGTGGTATAAATAAATTACCTGCATAGGTATAAATAACTTACCTGAGGAGGAATAAATAGTTTACCTGCAGTGGTATAAATAGTTTACCTGAAGAGGAATAAATAGTTTACCTGCAGAGGTATAAATAGATTACCTGCAGTGGTATAAATAGTGTAAGAATTGCGATGCCAAGCAGCGCCCATAGACCAATCAGGTAGATCCCATAGAATGACGTCAACATTGTCATGAAGCAGATAGGGACAAATATTCCGTATAGTGTAGCATCAAATATTCTCTGTCCGTCATTTGCACACAGATTTACCAGCTACATGAAAATATGAAAAATCTTGAATTTACTGTGGATGACGATTAAATGAAATAAAAACAAACACATTAGCTCTAGATATGGTTAAATACATTTGTGGCTGCCACCTTTTAATTAGCCTTCGCCTAACTGTATTATTATTTTAAATTTAACATACATGTCGTTTGTTTCAGGATGTTACAGTAGGTAAAAGGTAGTTCTAGGGCACTATGTTTACTTGCTTGCTAATATCTTGATAACACACATGTTATCACCATGTTATTCTGACAAAGATAGCAGAAGTGTTAGCGAAATGTTAAGAAACAGACAAGCAAAATTTGTCTTCAACTACATGTATTTATTAGTTTTATCTCTATAATTAGAAGTTGCAATCCCAATATGTTTTGAATAGTCCGGGTATATTATGGAGAAGACTTGCACACATTTATTACATGCAGCTGGATTATGAAACAAGCCTAAAAAAGCATTTCTTCCCTCAATTTAACCTGTTCTGTGGGGTAGAATTTGAATAATCCAGCGCTTACTAGGCTACTATAAACCCACCAATTCAAATTTCAAACAGTTGGAGCAACTTCCATAAAATTACTAAACTATGCGTCTTGTTATACATAATACAAGTAGAGTCTAAATGAAGCCATTCAAAAGTATACCTCTCCGATACTCATATCATGACAATGGTGGCTGTTAAGAATCTTCTTAAACAGAGATGAGACAACTCCAGCTCTCACCCTCACAGCTGCAACATGCAAACAAGCAAGTTTATTACAGAACATTTATATAATTTTACTTTATTCTGCAATATTTTTTCTATTTAATAACAATAATAATATTAATATCTGTGGTGCCAAACACAATTCTTTAACGTGGCTGAGCAATAGCAGAGCTAGTCGAGGGGCCACTATGGCTCCTAGAGCTGGATATTGTTATTATAGTTCGACATGGCACAGAAGGAAAACCTTCTTTGGGGCGAAAGCCTCCAGGTCATTGGCGGGACTCAAAGCCACGTCCTTGCAGATAACTTGCGTCATTGCTGCAAGACCAGAGTGACTAGCGCTAGATCACTCGGCCGCCAGTTCTACCAGGAATATTTCAGGAGAAGAAGTGTATTGATGTGTATTTCGAAACAGCCTAGGAAATTATGCGTACAATCCATGAGCTCACAGTTATCTTCTATATAGATTTTCTGTTCGTCACTTATTCTATCATTTGATATTTGTAAAAATACAATTGGTAAAATGAATTTTTTGAAGTAAATCAAGGAAATATGAAAAATCAAAATAACAATAAACAAAATTTAACTAGGTAATGCATCAGATCATCTGTATCAAACGTATCATTGGCCATTGTTCAAACAAAGAGTCTATTGGCCAAATAATGTGGTCATTTCTAATATGGTAGCTACAGAGATATTTTCTTCCTTGAGGTGAGTGGAACTTTCTGTTGCACTTTTATGATTACTGGTGGTTGCATGTGGAGTTATCTGCACTATAATGTGGAAAATGGTCAGGTGTGGGCTAGTAGTTATTAGATTACAAGTCATATGCTGGAATGAAAATGTGGTGCTATATATGATTCAAAGAGAGAATAACTTTATGCTTACCCTGTGTCAGCATAAACTGTGTTACTAGTTGAATAAAAACCAGTCTCAGCAAATAGCCTGTGGTCAGAAGCACTGCCACCCCTGCCAGATAAGAAGCACTTGGTTTGTTCTTTACCATCTCAGTCGAGTCAAGCAAAACTTTCAATGGCCAAATCTGGATGAGAAATCAGATCTACATGTACTTTATAATGAGAGATGCTACAGTGTGCAATGAAAACAAACATCTAGGGAGGCATATTGCAAAAGTAGTGTATATCCAACTAATACTTCTCAGAGTACATGCAATGTAGAATTGTGAAATATTATTTTTCACATTTGCAAATCGGTAGTTATTAACAAACAATTGAAATGGGTTAAACTACTTAATGAGATTGGAGTAGGTTTTAAAATTTGTAAAGGTGATACCATCTGCATCCTAGAGCATTACGTGTATTGCACACAGTGTTGGATAGACATCTACTTGATTAGTTGGCAGGTCTGATAGAAGAGTAGTGCAGTAGCTTATAATAATATAATAGACCATTAATCACCTTAGCCTCCACTAATAAACCACTTAGATGTTTATTATATGCATAACTCACTCTATTTAAAGTTATTTTGGTCATGCCTCCAATTCAAAACCTGAGTAGGGCACTTCAAAAATTACTGCTGCACACTAAACATAGGCTGGGACTAAGTTTTTTAAACCTTATTTTATATATTATTTTAACAGTATTTCAAGCTGTTTCCATAAATGAGCACTCAAACCACAAGCACACTTGACAGAAAGGTTCAGTTCACTGATTTTACAATGGTATAAAATTAATGATGCATAAATCTCAAAAGAGCAGCAATCGACATAGCCGAACAAGACTATCATTCATCACGTAAGTCAGTTATATATCTGTAATCATTCTTGACATCTTCATAGTCGGAACAGACAGCATGGGCAGACAACTCTGAAGTGTCAATGAATTCTATGAAAAGAGTATGACTTGCTAATGCTGCTACACACGCGACATGTAAGGGAGGCTAGTTTTATGTAATTACTTTACCTGGCCTACTATAGGTGTGACAGCAGACAGCAAACCTATTACAGATGAAGCGAGAACCCAAGGCCAAATCATCTTGAAGATGGTGAGGCTGACCGACGCATTGCTCTTGCCGTATGTAGCTAGCTCAACCTTCCATAGAGTCTCAAATCTGCAAGTCACACTCAGATTTGACGAGAAAGTATAAATGTACAGTTTGCTAAGATCAGCATAGGACATTTTAGATAGTAACAACGAGGTAAAGTACAATATATACATGTATAATGTACATGCACATGACGTGTACTGTGCATGCTGACTGTTCTTCTGCCTAAATAGGGTTTTGCTTACAGGCAAACTGACCGACATGTAGAATAGAGGAGAGAGAATAGGTGTGTAGTATTAGGTAAGAATTTATAGAAACTTCTAATCCAATTCTTATTGGAACAATTTGCCGGTAGGTCGGGATGTCATTTACCGTGAGGAGTTATAGCTAGCCGAGTCCTTCCTGGGAGTGTCATACATGTCACCAGGTGTCAGGTTCTTCTTATATGCTCTCTTAATCAGGTCATTCAACCAGTGGACAGTACAGTAACTGAATAGTCCTGCTGTGACCAAAGGTAGCATCTTCGGATTTCTAGAACTAAAATACCAGATTGAAATAAAAACTCAGAAGTGCTCAAGGGTGTTATAAGTTGGACCATGATAGACCTACATACATTAAATCTGATTCATGTAATTATGTCTCAAAGTCTTGTTGTCTATTCAAAAGTCACTTTTAATTACCTTGTTGTGGAGTCACCATAGTTACCACATTGTTTATAAAAGCTACCATAGTTACCACGTCCGAAACGTATGACGGAGAACGCCATATTCTTTGTCAAAATTTGAGTAGAAGGAGTCACCTTCTCTGTTTATTACTGAGTAAACCCAAGCCAAAATACCTAACTGCAAACATGAATCCTAGTCTGCCGGAATAATTTATTAGTACTGCACCTAATTACCGCGTCCAAAATTTCAAGCGGTAATATTCTATAATGCTGAATTTCCCGAGAAAAACAATTTTCTATGTGTAAAATATGTACATGATTAGCAGCTTATTCAAAGTTAAACATTTTTATCAAGCTCCTTTGATTTCACAGTTCAAAAATTAGGAATAATACAAAGCTTGCATTTATTCAGTTGAATTGTAATGGTTTCTGTGATTTCGTGCGGTCGTCCTTGGACGACTACCAACTCAGAATTGAAGTGTCTATGAGTGGTGCTAGGCCTTCTCATTACATGAAAGATCGAGCGGTCTCAGTAGCCCAATAACTACCAGAGACGACCCATCTGGTCCCAAGTCTGACCTTCAGACTATACTTTGAAAGAGAGTGATCCGACCTAGTAGGCGGTTCGCTAAGCGAATGACCTGACAAAAGGAAGTGAAAGTCTCTGTGTCAAGTATAGATGTGTCTTTATTGAAAGCCAAGTGAAGACTGAGAGGATGAACAGTAAAACAATGCCCTTTATATAGATAGTATAAGGACTTCCGCCCGACGTAGTGTCGGGAAAAAACGACATCAGGTCGTCCGGAAGTTGCGCAACAACATGGCCACCGGAGGCCCGACGGCCGACCCAAAATAGGTCGGGTTATACAAAAGTTGCTTAGAATGATCCAATTCATATACAAAATGAATATCAAGTGATTCTGAGAGGTCGGGCCTCTGTAAATGGGTATAAAAGGCACTAAAAGACTTAGTAATAATCATACAAGTATATACAATAATATAGAAGTTACACAAAGTAGAATGCAAGCAAGTATATACATGTAAGCACACATAATGATGAGTGTCAGGTGTAAGAGACGACTGTGCGTACCATTACAGAATTGAATTTCATACCTTAAATTAAATCTATATGGGAAGAGACACTTCCATCCTTTGTAAGCTTGATCGTCCTCAGAAGGCTCCGATGACGAGTCCATTGACGGCTTAATATTATTATCTGTTTTATCCATTTCTCCTTTTATTTAAACTATACAGTTCTTGTGACTTCGCCTTACTTCAGTCAGACTTGATGGCTATGAAATGAGTAGTAATCTCACAGACTAGTGTCAATGGGCATAAATCATTTGGTTGTCTAATAAGTGGCACATAAATTAAGGTTGATGCAGGACTGTAATAACCAGGGGGTAAGGTGGGCAGTTGCCTCTCCAAATATTTTCCTAAACACGAATATTTTGGAGTCGAATCTGAAAATTGAATTTTGAGTGCATAGATCACAGGTTTATGGTCAGTTTTATAGTCTGAAATATAGTGTAAGCAGCGTATGATCCTGCTTGTTAGTTTGAATTTGATAGACAAAATTTTTAACGATCTCTGATATCAGTATGAGCAGCCCTGATGCTCTGGTTTGGGCCTTTTGTCCCCTGAGTCAAAAATAGTGGTCATGACCCTGAGTGCTGATAAGGAAATTAATAGTTGAGACTAATGCTAGAGTAAAGTAAATCCTGCACATAGATTTATTTTTTTAATGGATCACCATTAAGCTAGTCATTACAATACATAATATGTATTGTAATGATTAGCTTGTTCGAAGCAAACACTAGGGTAGAGTTATGCTGGAGAACTATTCACACACAAAGACAATAATATAATATATTGATTTTGTGTGTGAATAATTCCCCAGCACAGCTCTATCTTAGTGTTTGCTTTGAATACGTCAAATTACAGACTAAAATATTTTTACTCAAACTGAAAGTTTTCCAGAACTAAATTTGTAGGCGCATCTACATGACGTGCGTAAAGTAGGTCATAGGCACCCTAATTGGCTTCAGGGCAAAAAATGCTGGCTAAAGTCCTGCATATCTACAGAATATATAATTGTAGAGCTCACCTAATAATGTCAACTCTAAAATTCAAGTCGGCGAAAATATACTGTAAAGCTGCGAACTATCTTTATGGAAATCTGCAACATTACTAAATTCTCATTTCAATGTGATATCTAAGTTATATAAGTTACAATATTGTCATTTGCATCAAGTACGCATTGTAACAATATTTGGCACAATTTATAAAATTACCTGCATGACACTTTATCCTCTTAACGTGGGTTCACCACCTGTCACTAGTATTCAGGAGCGGTTCAAGATGTCTTGAAAGTGGGGGCAAGTAAAGAGCTTCTCTAGTAATATAGACCATCTTAGAATCTTATTCCTCATAAAGTGGTACATGTAGGCTTACCAATAGCTTGGTATCTAAACAGAAAAGTATAAAGAGTGTTAAAGCAGCGTTATCGATGATACACAACCGTATCCAAAATCGTATAAGAGCCAACCAATCAGTCGATTTTCCGTCCACACAAGAAAGATTTTATTGAATCCAAGAATCTTCCATAAAATTTTTATAGTCTGGACTCAGCTTATGTCGTCATTTTAATGTTGTGTTTGAGAATGATCACCAAAGTTGGATATTAAACATATAAACTTGGTACACAGTACTTGTACATATTGATATCTACCTACATATGACCAGAGTCTACCCCCATTGTGGCTTTTGCTTTATACACCCCTCCTAACAGTTAAACTTGAACTACAAACAATCCAGACAAATCTAGGCAAATTTATTCCATTGCCAAAAATACTTTTATGAAATATAACTACGTACTTGAAAATATCAATTAGTGATATATTCTGTCAATACTCCTCACTGTAAGGGTTCCTGGCTGGTTGGTAGGCTAAGAATGTTTATGAAAACTCTGCTTATGAACTTAGTCTATATTGCTATTGTTTAAGGGGTGCCCACTGTGCAGTGTCAACCCCCTCCCCCCCCCCCTTGCTTGGCAGACCGTAGGGAAATCCATAGGATATTCAAAACATACTTGGCTTTCACATCTTAACCTGAAGTTGTCCTCTCTCGATTACTTTTATAAAACTGAGGAAGGACAACTTCACAGTACACAAGCAGCTTTTGAGCTCCTATTTTTAATTTTTAACTTTTTAGTACCAGGATTGATGTAATTGGTACACGAACATGCACAGTATTTAGTGCACAGGTCGTAAATTGCAATGAAACTTGTACATAACAGTCACATAATAGATCTTAGTCCAGAATCTACAACCCATTTATGTCACCTGAAACTCAACACTTTTAATTACATACCTAGTATATAATAATATTTATCTTCCTCAACCAGATTGCTACTTTCATGTACATTAGCTTCTGCATATTACCACTTATCTTAATAACATCATGTAACATTTATACTGGCAGCTTGCCAACTCTAAACTAATTATTTTGAGTTGTAGGTCTATGGAAACTGCTTTGTTTTTCAAGACTATTATACTATTTACACTAGAATGGAGGACTAGTCAAAACATGCAGCTTATTCATTTTGTGAGAAATCTGTTGCTAGTAAGATGTCAGTAGACACGCTCTCTGAGACAGATTCTAGAATGACAGCACATGCAAGGTGCTTTCATGTGCTCTCTCTACTAACACAATTTATCATGGTGCTGTGCTGCATCTTTTTACTAGTAGAGGTTATTCACATGAAAAGAGAGCAGAATCAGTTTAAGCTCGATATAAAAGCACTACAGCACGCTTTAGAGGGAGATAACTTCCAATCTAAACAGGCGAGTTTCCACTCTGCAGGACAATCCAATGCAAGAGACCCAAACTTGTACAATGAGATGGTAAGTTTGAGGTAAAACAAGTTATTAATAGCAAAGAGTAGGCTACACAACCTTCATCTAAACCAGTGTTTATCTTCATAATGCTAATTGTGGGTGTGTGATATTTTCTCTACCCCTAATAGTATCATGGAGACTCACATGTACTACAGTACCTGCACCAGACTGTTATCTATATTGATGCTGTATTTACTGTAAAACATTAATTGATGTCTTTTAACTTTTTGCAGCTAGACGGACGGAATGGAGTCGGAAATGGCAAGAGATTCTCCAGAAGTAGTATGTTTATTCCTACTTTAAACTTTGAACACAAATAGATTATTTGCTGTAAAATTTATAATATGATTGTGATACCATCACCATGTATTGTACCAACAGACAGATGGTCAGAAACAATGATAACACACTAGCGTCAAATTTTATTTTTCGAACACTAAGATATATGTTATGTGCCTATAAACTAGTCTGTTTTGTGCATTCTATCATATACAATGTTCAAAAAATATTATATCAGTAATAACTATGCATATGCAAGCCGACCTGCATATTGTAGTCTAAATTGGTAAAACAATTTGACACAGTTTATCAACTGTGGCCCATTTCTATTATTTACCTATTACATTCGTTGTAGCTGGTAGGGGGCGCTGCGGTGGAACTATTGATATTGAACCAAATAGCGTGAGATCTTACAATTTGCAATCGCCAGGCTATCCTGTGGCGTACCCACCCAGTGAAGATTGCGTTTGGCATTTCGTACTCTCAGACCTTATTACTGTGAAGCCAACACTGAAGCTTAAATTCACTGGTCCAATCAACTTGGAGTATGAGAAAACGTGCGCCTACGATAAACTTGAGGTAGGTATTGTTGATTTTTACAAAATATTATATACAGAGACATGAGTGTAAATGAAATGTTTGTGTAGCCAAAGAATGCGATGATAATAATTCGTACTAATTGCATTTTTGCTTATCCATTTGGCTAATATTTTGGATGACTAACCAGTTATCGCTGTATTTTATTTCCCTCTGATGTTGATGACTGAATAGTTATCGAAATATTAGGGAAACAAAGATACACAAAACATGTGTTTCAACAATAATACAACTGCATCATTAGTACAAATATTACAACTAGCTTCTGTAGGTAGTTGGATAAGGCGCAACACATCAACACACTGTCATAGTCTACGGTCACGAGCTATATTATAAGAACCTGTTTCGACTTCTTTGGTGTATATTTATTGCTTCTCTCCTCCTGAAGGTAAGAAAGGAGGGTCCTACCGGACCACTCATTGGATCATACTGTGGGAAGAACATGACGTTACCTGACGTAGAGTACAGCGGCTCTCTGTACATCAGATTCAAGTCAGACTACATGATCAATGAGAAAGGATTTCGTGCCCAGGTTGCAGGTAGATTAGCCTTTAGTTAATATACAAGTTGTACACATGATAGCGTACTCCGGCAAACGAACCGACCATTATTCAAAGTTTTCGGATTTCGTTCACATTGTACAGATAGCAAAAAACAATGTTTCTGTTAAATCATGGTGTTCCTTAAAATATTTTTGTGTACAAGATTTCAGAAAATTCTAATCTTGCAACCAATCAGGATAGTCAAAATAAATGTTATTTCTTTCACTGACACTTGCTCTCTCTTGTCAATCTGTTGAATGCCACAGCTCACGACAACTCACAAAAATGCTGACAAGTAGAACAGGTGCTTTGACTAATTATTTGTCCAAGTGGGAAAAATTCTACGTAATATTGTATTAAATCATATAATAAATCTAGCTAGATAAAAATTAATATTATACCAAATTAATTCAAACTAGCCAACTGTTTGCAAAGAATATTTACAAGTACGCCTATAAAATGCATGTACAATGTGTATAAACTGCAGCTCTGCAGGATTAGCTGGACATGTGCATGTCTAGCTGAGCGTGCACATTATTAAAAGTTACCTGGTATGTGTACATAATATTAGCTGTGCACATACACATACACATACATGTATAGAGCATGCTTGCCAAGTCCCACTGAAGAAAATCAGGGAGATTCAGCATTTGGGTAAGGGTGTCTATTTTGTGTGGGGTAGGGTGTCAAAAATTCAGTTGAAAATCAGGGAGTCTTCTGTGGAATCAGGGAGACTTTGTAAGCCTGATGTGTAGGCCTAGGTATACATGCACATGTACATGTACATGTACATGCGCACCTATACTTACATGTGCATGTACATGTACATGTGCATGTGGCTTAGTTATGCCAGTTTACTTTTAAGTGTTCATGATTTGTATGCTACATTACATACATAGTTATTGAGTGCATACAGTGTACTTCCCTTTATCAAACTGTCATCACAATAAACAGTGTGCGACCTTCTGCCAGAATTATTATGCTTTCATGGGCTACAAAAATATTGATACAGACTAAGTGGCTAAGTGTGTAATTTCCTCTGTAGGCTGCATACACAATGATAGTTGCTACAACAAACACACTTGATAATAAACCAACTAAACCAGTAATCTGTTCCCTGCCATCAGTAGAAGTGATGTAAAACTTGTTGATCAGAACGGCAGTGGTTTACAACAGACCTAATACACATGCACTATCTCACCTTGTTCAATAAATAAATTGCATACATTGTATAATTGGAACCAAAAATAGCTATTTGTATGTTAGCTTACTTTGGAAATTATTATAAATCCGATTAGCAAAAAATGTAGTTTAAACCTCTGGTAAACAAACAATAAATTCTTAAAATCTGTGTTGCTAGTCCCCACTATGCTGCCTATCTGTAGTTTTGCAACCTGATGTAGACAGCTGGGTGAAGTGCTGCACTTGTGCTGCTCCACTGCGTACCTACATGTAGCTTATTTGGAGTACTATTCCAAAAGTCCAAATATTTTTTTCTGACAGCCCATAGCACGTGTAAACTTGAGCTTACTCCTCACACATACACTGTATATGTACATGTATATGCAGTTTTAAATGTATTCTATCATACAGGTGGTGTATTTTGCTCAGGCAAACAAAGTTAATGCCAGTGGTTATTAGAACCATTATTGCAATATATTAGAAGCTTGGCATGATTGTGCATATCATTTTAATAATTGCAAATTTTGCAGTTAAACACCAATGTGGAGGCACAATATACGTCGACAGATTGAACGAGAGTCGAACCTACGACCTCCAGTCACCCAACCATCCGTCACAGTATCCAACCAACGCCCTCTGTGAGTGGTACTTTGTTCTTGCCTACCCTGACCCAGACCTATACAGAGGAAAACTCACCCAAGTGGAAAGTTCTAGAACCTTAAATAAAGTTCTCCGACTTCATTTTCTCACCGCTCTAGATCTGGAGCCTCACAGGAAGTGCTCCTATGACATCGTTGAGGTACGTCTTAGATAGGAGTTTTATTAGAACCATACATGACTCTTCTGTGGCAAAAGTCTGCAATGAATAAAAGTCATAAATTATATAAATTATATACTTATACAATGTACTTGTACATGTAAACACAGCTAAACTGTGCAGGGTAGTTACATCATAGAGATCACTGTGCGAAAATATGTCTGGAATGTCTATGTATGGCAAGTGTAAAAAATGATAAACAGATGATATAAGAAAACTCAAAACTGTTAGATTCCATAAGTAGCTAAAAGATTATTTTAAACATATTTAACACTCCTTGTATTAGTATTTTAGCCCTATGGATATTATACAGCTCGGTGCATGATGTACTCCTTCTGTTCAACTGTCATGCATAGGTGTTGAAATATTATTTTGGTGGATTTGAATAGCAAATAATGAAGTCTATGACAAACTAATGAAAGCTAAAATCAATCATCATAATATTAGCCATACTCTACTAATTGTGTTGACAGGTTAGGGGTGGGAGTAGTAACGGTCCCTTACTGGCTTCCTATTGTGGAGTTACCCCCTCTATACCAGACATAGTTTATGACGGACCTCTCTATATCAAGTTCAAGTCAGATCATGCCGTCAGTGCCAGAGGGTTTAAGGCCCAGATCTCAGGTGAGTCTGAACTCAAATTTAGACTAAGATGGAAATTTGTGTTTTAAACTCTTTTATACCGAGGCTACAACCGAACTTGCTAATTTAACCAGTGTAATGAAGGTGGAAATATATGGCTTCCATTTCATGCTAGACTACTAATTGCTAATATTTACTAAGAATATTCAAAATAAATTGCTAGTATATCCATTTTTGAATTCCTGATTATTTTCACTAAATAGTCACGCAAACAAAGATTGAAAATAATTTGTGAGAATTTACAAAATTAAATTCTAGTTCACTTTAGGTGAATAGTGGTGAATCTTCTGAGGTTGGGAAGTATACCATAGCAGTACCTATATGTAGCAATACAAGTACATGTACATGTATAAAATAATAAGCACTACTAAATATAATACTGACCACTGCTGCTAGACTACTCATGGTTATTTCTGGCAGCAATGTGGTTACCTAGTCACTACAAACAAGAAAGACATATTTCCACTAAATAACATTTTTATTTGGCAGCATTGCAAAATAAGCAAAGTAGTCCAATTGTACTATGGAGAGTATAATATTGCTTAATCAAGTATGATGAAGTTGTCTTCTCTTATGCTTTGGGCTATGAGAAGGCAACTCCATGCCACCAAACATTGCTCTAGTACAATAACACATTTGTCTACATAAATAAGTACATGTAACTACTGCAATGAATAATTATATTGTAGGGGAGTCGTTCTCTCAGATATATGGTAAAGACTCATCTTCAGATACCGTAGGTAAGTAAACACCCCTTCAGATACCGTAGGTAAGTAAACACCCCTTCAGATACCGTAGATAAGTAAACACCCCTTCAGATACCGTAGGTAAGTAAACACCCCCTCAGATACCGTAGGTAAGTAAACACCCCTTAACAAGGGCAGCTGTAGATTCAAATCATATCTAGTTGAAGTTGTACTAATTGGAAGTACTCTGTCTGCCCACCTACTTGGACCATATTGGACACCAAATATACACATGGACCATATATTATAATACTGTCAGCTTATGATATCACATTTACTTTTATTCCGCTGTATGCCATGGTAACACTAAACTTCCAAGATGGTAGTTAGCAGTTTTATTAAATTTGTTACACTTGCATGTAGGTCCGGACGATGTCACGTTTATACACTGGGGAAAAGAGAACTGTTCAATGGGATCACCCGTCTACACAGGTAATTGCTACAGTAATTATATTTAATCATGGCGTAGGTAGTTGCTGTAGCCCTATATAAACTATATACAGGTAATAACTATATTATTGCTGCATTGACGTTATACAGCATTTACATTTACATTACATTTAATTAGTGCTATCAAGTACCTGTTTACTGTGGTCTTTGCATGTACTTTTGTATCAAGCACCTGCTGTTGTATGCTGCATGTAAACTGCATGTACAATGTGTATTTTAGATTCTAGAAGGACTCAATTTGCACTAAAATATTTCTGTTCAATGTTTCTATTTTCCGAATTTCTGCTGCATTATAGTTAAAGTTCCCAAGACAATCAAATTTTTAAGATTTCTTATGAGAATTGATTGATATGCCATAGGAAGAGTAACTGCATATACATGTACATGTAGTAATTGGTCTAAGTGGCCTTTGTTTACAAAAAATTAACAATGTTGCATACCGGGCTACAACTACGTACAACCAAATAATTGATTGTAGGGTCTATAGCAGGGTCTTCAAACCTACAATCGTTAAGCTGCATACCACTACCGGATGAGGAATCAACTAATAAAACCATAAATTCTACCTATCTGGTAGATTCTCCAGAACTAGAGCATGTACAGTTTAATCTGCAATCACAGATGTTACTTTCTGCACTGAACGCTAGTGAAACTAGTGTCGACAGCAATAACACCAATGGAGCTGTCAGCTGTTCCCTATGCCACACTTTCAGAACCGAAGCTGTAAGTAAAACTATATTCTACCAAATGGCATGTAATAAAGGTATTACATGTATTCGTTTCTCAGCTGCAATGCATAATTTAAGTAGATCGACTACTACTACATAGTCTTGCATGAATTGAATGACCTTGAAGTTTTGTTCTTGATGGTAGAATTTATAAGAGCATTGTCTATGTAGTTGCATGTACATGTACATAATTATTGTAATGGTTTCTGGTTTTTCGTGCGGTCAACCGTGGACGACTGCCGATCCCACAAATGAAGTGCCTATGAGTAGTGCTAGGCCTTCTCATTGATTACATGAAAGATCGAGCGGTCTCAGTAGTCAAAGTACTACCAGAGACGACCCATCTGGTCCCGAGTCTAGCCTAGAGACTATGAAAGAGAGTAATCCAACCTAGTAGGCGGTTTGCTAAGCGAATGACCTAACAAAAGGAAGTGAAAGTCTCTGTATCAAGTATAGATGTGTTTTTATTGAAGGCCTAGCAAAGACTGAGACAACAAAGGATAAAACATGGTCCTTTATATAGTATAAGAACTTCCGCCCGACGTAGTGTCGGAAAAAAGACGACGTAGGGTCGTCCGGAAGTTGCGCAACAACATGGCGGCCGGAAGCCTGACGGCTGACCCAAAAGAGGTCGGGTTATACAAAAGTTGCTTATAATCATCCAATTCATATACAAAATAAATATCACGTGATTCTGAGAGGTCGGGCCTCTTTACATGGGTATAAAAGGTACCAAAAGACTCAGTAATTGCCATACAATTATGTACAATGGTATATAGTTAAGTAGAGTGCGTATAAACACATAGATACACGTATGTAGACATTAAATGAATGGTTTAGACATGCAATATAGTTGAGTATGAGTACACGAGCAGCTGGGTATGAAAGTACGAATGTTAGCTGAGTAGCGCTGTGGCAACTACTAGGCACTTAGGGTGTTTTGAGGTTTATCCGGGTAGCTGGAGTCGTATACAAATGTCCTGTACCATTATAATATTATACTAGATGTACCTATACCAATAAATTGACTATCATCATATATAAAAGGAAGAAATTGTCCGCAGTCCGCAGTCTGCAGTCCGCAGTCTGCAGTCCGCAGTCTGCAGTCCGCAGTCTGCAGTCCGCAGTCTGCGGTCTGTCGTCCTCCAATCAGATTCGAAGTCGAAAATCGGGATAATTTATATATGTCGCAATGCTGCCGGTCAGGATCTCGGCTCCGGGTGGTGCTAGGACCTTGGGACCAGGTCCACCAACATCGCTGCCGGGGCAGGTCCCTAGCCTTAGTACCTCGGTCGCGACCCAAAGCGGGGTGGGTACACAACCCACCCCACCCGCCAAATAAATTTTGGATTTTGGGCTATGCCAACAGCGAGGATCCTCCTAGACCCTGATTTATATAATGTTATAATGCTGCCGGCAAGGATCTCAGTTCCGGGTGGGGCTAGGATCTTGGGATCGGATCTCCAGGCATCGCTGCCGGGGCGGCTGCCTTAGGCTCTCAACCCAGATTAAGGGCAGGTGGGTACCCGGCCCACCTCACCCAACACATAGGTGTTGGGTGTTGGGCTATTGACTTGGAGTTGTCTTCTTAATACAAGGAGGCACAACTCCTCATAGAACCATTGTAACATTCCTGAGCCACCAGAGGTCATGTACATGCATGACTACAGTACATGAAAACAAGCCATCATTTCATGCGAGCAAAGCGAGCAAATTTTGCAGTGAAGCTTGCGTGCAGACCAAGCACGAAGTGCTTGTCAATACAAAATACAAACAACTCTATCAACTATCATGGCATTATATTGCTAAGATCAAGTGTGTGGATAATGTGACTTGACATTGTGGTGGAATTATCCAGCATTCTATGACTCTACTACCCATCTACGTGTACCTCTCCTACATCAGATTACAATATTTAATGGAGGCCATTTTCATAATCTTCATTATTCTACCACTATGTACATGTAAATTTCGTAAACTGACATACTATAATATACTTATAGAGTGATTTTACATGCATACAAATTAATGACATACACAAATTGTACGCACACGCACATTTAACGTTGTAGTTCACCGTGATTGGCTGGGATAGATGTAACGCAAGCTCTCATTGGATGTTGGCATACAACGGGTACCTTGTGACATCCACGTCACTCAACAGCAGTGCTATATCTGATCCCATATGTATGGACCATTTCCCAACTTACAGTCCAAACAATTCCAGCATGACATCATCATCTATTAAACTTGCATTCATGAGCTCCGGCAAGGACAACCAAATGGAAGACAACCAACCAATAAAATGTGCTGTCTGTATAGCACAAGCAAAACCTTATTATTTTTAACACTAATTAAAATAGTTTCATTCCTTGTATAAGAAGGTAGGTAGAAAAAACAATATCTTTGTATCTATATTTGAAAAATGGTACAACATGTAGATATTTTTTAGTGCTGAGCCTGCTGGCTGCATTTAAAAATAAACAGATTATGAACTATAAATAACAGCATGTACATGTACATGTAGCTTCATAGACTGTAGCTTTGTTTTGACATGTTTGAAAGAAATCTTAATATCTAGTATCATTAGTTGGTAGAACTGTAGCGAGGGAAAATTAACATCTTATAAAATTTATATAAGCATTGTGTTCTTTCCTATACTATACATGTACATGTAGTATTCGCACAGATTTGTTCTACACGTGTACTTTCCTGGCATAGTTTAAAAGATTATTGCTACCCCACATCACATGTGCTGTGTAGTGTGAAAAAATTGAAAATTGCTATAAATACAAGTGCATTGAAAGTTGGTGAGTTTATTGTACATGTAGATAGTATGTGTATAACTAGAGAAAGTGACATTTTGGAAACGTTAAAATTTAGAGGGAATTTGTCACTGGTTTGTTATAATATATATAGAAATACTAATAGCAGGTTAAAGAACATGAGCCGAGATGCTGTCATAAAAACTACTGTAATACTAATATCAGTGGACATCTGCATAGCTTCAGGAGTCTAAAGAGTGTAGAGCTGGGTCCAAGTCATAGATTTGATCTGACTTGCCATGTCAAGTCACAAGTTGATTTGACTTGAACCTGCCAACTTTCTGATTTGACTTGACTTGGATAGCTGAATAAATTGTGAAGTTAACTTGGGGTCTAACAAGTAATAGCGCAAGCGTTAGTTTGAGAAGCGTAGCCCAAGTGGTGTAGCGTACCTACATTTTACTTAGTAGCCTGCCGAGTACTATATTAATACATGTCTTTCCATTAGATTACTTGTACCTTCTACATGTAGCATAAATTAGCATTAATGTAGGCTCTGACAATATTAATTGGCATATACGATTGTAGAACAGCCATAGCCTAGTAGTTGAGGTCACGAACTTTCATGTGGGCGTCCTAGGTCGATGCCCATAAAGGCCAGTGGTAGCCTGCATGTAGCAAGACAGTGTTAAATTATAATATAATATTATGATGAAATGAGGTGGTTAGTTTGCAGTAGCAAGTGCAAGCAGGCAGTCCCACCATCTACTGGAGTCTACACAAGCTCACATACTTGACTACACTGTGTAGGTGTGCAGCTACCAAACATATGGACACAGACAGACTGACAGTGAATCCATCATACTACCAGGTAATGTCCCTGTAAATGTACAAATTATTATTATATTGGTTTAGTTATGTTTGTAAAATTGGTGATTTGTCACTAGTGGATAGCAACATGAGTTGTTCAATAAGATTAAGCCCCCTTGGACCTAGGCAGTCTATTAGCCTACTGCATATTGTGTTCAACTTAAAATAATATATTTGTGTGTTTGAACACATCAAAAAATATTATTAGCACTCTAAATAGAGCTTTGCAGTGCAGCTGTAAATGCACAGCTGAGTTGCGACAAATTAGCCCAGATATGAGATATACATGTACATTGCTCTTCGTCAAGACAGCTAATTCTTTTGTTTGGTTAGTCAATAAATATACATTCTCTCCACTAGAGCTGCTGTGGAGCCTTTGATTCTTAATAATTCTCACTTGGTAAATTGTCAATTTTAATGGCAAACCCAGAAGTCAGGATTTAATTTAAATCCACCATAGAGGCTATATTGCAATGAATCTCTGCAGATTAGCCAACACCACAGTGTTAATAGGATAGGCTAAGTCACATGACAAGAGACCTAGCCTATCTCCATGTGTCATAGAACATGGAGATAGGCATAGTTTTTTCTGGCTACTAGTGGTAGGTTGGAAGCTCAGGCTAGGCTATCAGTTTAAATGCCTATGATACCTATAACGTTTACATATTAGAGTGTACAAGCAAATGTTCCTGTGCCTTACTGTACAGTAAAGGTTACAATAATGTAGAAGTAGTGTCATGACACTTTGGTGGTGTTACAAAGACATAGTGCGTCAACTGTCTACTAGATTTCACGAAAAATTAGTAGAACTATAATATATCAAACTGTTGGCATTCAAGTAATTACATGTAGTGGGCTTCAACTCCTGGTTCCATTTAAGCATTTCATTGTAGGTATAAAATAATATCATTTTCGTTGCTCAGACTTTAAACCTCATTATTGGAATTGCATGCAAAGTTATTTATTACTAACACTGCTAAGTGCTTTCATAATCTAGTGATACTGTGAAGGCATAGAGCTTCAACCTTATACTAGATGTTACTAATACATTAGTAGTTGGACTATTCATCAAACTGTTGGCACTCAATTAATTAGTTAGTTTCAACTCCTAGCTCCATTCCTGCATTTCATTGCAATTAATAGGTTAGTGTTAGATATTATTTTTTACTCTAAAAAGTTAAAGTTAAACTGCACTGATATCATTAATTTTTTCTGCAAACAAATTGCAGTGTAGCATTGCTTGATGCCTCTACCTGCTAATAACTTTTGCAACAAATAGTGATTTATATTTTCTAGGGAGTACTATTTAGCATTTTTTCTACATACTCATGTTTCTATTTTGCGATATCCCTAGTATAGCAAGGATAAAAACTTGGTTAGAACTTTCTGCTTATGATAACATAATGGGTTGTGTGGTCTGGCATTCACTCCCTGCAATGATGTAATTCATTAGTTTTAGCAGAGCTGAAACCTAACCTGACATCATACAGCCCAGCTGGTATTGTACTAACTGGCCAGGCTACTACTGGGCTTTCTAGTGGTGTATGAGGTTTATAACCTCAAAATCCCCATTCGGTCCAGTTTTAATAACATGATACTAAGACATTTAAATTCACTTGTTTTTTACTTTAAACAGGAAGGAAGGGAAATTAGCAAGAAAGTATTTATTTGTTAAACAAATAATGAGAAGACAACTTCTTTTTATATGTTCTACAAACTCACATGGGTGGATGGAAGTAGTGGGTAGCCTATTTCCCTGTAACTTTACAGTGCAGCCTATCTGCTCCAATAGCTTTATCTCAAATAAACCGAGAGTCCAGACTTAGGCTACATCACAAGCGAAACATTGACTCCAGCTAACAAACGTGTTGATTATACATGCATATTCGATATTCAACTGTTCATGAATCATGATCAAAACAAATGTCAGGTCAGATAAAACTTTGTGGAAATACCAATTTCAACTTAAATTTTTATCATCGTCATTATCTTTCGGCTTTGTCCCTATTCGGGGTCGCCACAGTGCATCCTACTCTTCCATTTATTTCTGTCTTCTGCCACTTCCATGGTCACTCCTGCTGCTTTCATGTCCTCTTTTATCATATCTATGTACCTTCTTCCTCGCCTTTCCGGTCTTCCCGGTCTACTGAAATTTTTATAAGACAGAAAAATTGTAGAGATATTTTATCAATGTTATTTCATTGCTCCGATATAGAGAGTCACACCAGCTTCAGCCAGCTAATTCAAAATTTAATACAGCCTGGTTCTAAGTTCAATCAAGTTGGTATATGATTGCATTTATATCAAGATATACATAACATAGTTGGGTAATACAACATAAACCCAACTGCTGAAAGAGAAACTATGCAAATGGCATAAACTTTATTAGTTAACTGGTTTCCAATTGTATTACCAGCTGCTACAAGAAAGGACTACTCAGGAAGACTACACAACCTTTGTGTTTTCCCCCACATTTAAATAAAAAATATGCAAATGTGTGCAAATGTTTTATGAAATACTGATAAAAAAATAATATATCAAGGTAAGTAATATGCAATACACACGTGTAGACACTATCATGTGGTGATTTCAAACAATCTCATAGTGGCATGGTTTAAATATTTGTATATTTTTCTAAATCCAAGTGCATCAGTCTTAGTAACCTTGTAGCCAGTTGTACATTCAGTAACTGTATTTTAATGCAAGGCAGGGACACTACAGTCTTGTTATGTATTTTCCGATGTCTACATCACAATAATTTATCCACTTTACATGTATTATTATAGGGGTACCTTTTTGTACCAGCCCCTCTGGGGCCTGATGCTATTCCCTAGTCATCCCTCTTGATGTCGTATCAGAGCTAAGTATTTTCTTCTGTGCAAGTAATTAATTTCCATACAAACAATGTATGCTGACAGGAAGTAATTTTAGTACAAAAAGAGTGAGATTTTCTGCATTGACTCAGTCGGGAGAAATAAAGACTCATTCACTTACTTGCATTCATCAGTAGTGCTTCAAACCACTCTAGGGGACTCTTAGTGTGAGTTCCTCCATGGAACTGAAGCTAGAGCAACTCGAGGAAATGGATAAGTCACAATGAGTAGCACATGATTGACTCCAACACACTTAGACCTGCTGATTACTAATAATTATAAATAGAGTCATGTATCCAAGACAGCGTCACATCATCGGCCATCATGCTTATACATAACTTCGTGTATGTCAACTAAGAGGACAATTACAGCCTTCGTACCTCCCATAAATCTTTACAATATTCAATGGTGCTCGAGTTATTAGGTCTTTATATACTTTTTATACGTTAGGTCTTTATGTATTACGTAATGAAGCACATGGACATGGAAAAATACATGCTGCTGCACTGAAAATATCTTTTACAGGGTGGGCTTGGTCTACCATATTGTATTGTTGGATACTGTTATTTATAACTATGTGATAAATTTAATTTTTTTCAAAATAAATGATTTATTAATAGTTTTTATTTTTCTAGCTATTTGTTGTAGATGGAAAATCAGGCTATGATAGATAATGTGCTTCCTTATCAGGCTCCAGAGTGGGCCAGGGCACTCAAGTACGTTCCCAGCGGCAAACTCAACGTAAGTAATTTTGCCTTGAAAATGTTTCTTTTTTTCTGTTTAACTAATCAAATCCGTCTATTAGGGATTTCCTATACAAAATCCAAAGTCCTTGAGATGAAATCGATGTCAACAATAACAGATGAGAACAATACCAACTCAGCTCTCTAATTTTCTATTTGTTTTACAAAGAGAGAAGATAATTCTAAATAAAAAGCTTAATAATTTGTGATATTCTGTAGCTTACAATGACACCCACCCCTATCACGAGATGGGCTCTGCCAGATGCTCCAAATAACTTTGAAGTGTTTATCAAAAGAGATGACCTCACAGGGTGTTCTCTGACAGGCACCAAGGTGAGATTGAAGCATGCAACAGTATTGATAAGCAAGCACCTGTGCAAGCACCTGTAAAATTAAAACTTTTACAGGTGCCCCGTTTCTACATGTTAGTGCTGCATTAAGTGTGATGGACTCGCTACTAGTTAGGAATGAAAGGGACAACTTCAATATTTTATTATTATTTTGAAAGTGATCAACTTATTTACATAATTATGTTGTGTCCTGAGCTACATGTAAAACAGAAGTTCTACTCAACACTTACCCCAACATTGTGTACGTCTGAACTCACTATCAGTGCCATTGATCCTGTTGCTGTCTGACAACGCCAACATGTAGTTCTACAGTCTATGAGGTAGACCAGCAATCCTACCAACCGAGTTGGTTCTGGCTAACATAGCAGTTACTTGACAAATGATTCGTAAATCGTAGTTTTATGAGTTACCATGCTAGGCATGCTTTACTTGCTGTCTATCACATATGGATAATTTGCCACATTCACGTCTTGTTGTAAATTACAAATCCGAAAGCTGGAGTTCATCATAGCCAATGCTATACAACAAGGTTGTAAACACATCATAACCTGTGGACCATCAGAAAGTAACCACTGTAGAGCAACTGCTGCTGCGTGTGCAGAACTTGGTCTAGAATGCCATCTATTGTTGCAAAGTTATGTAGATGTATGTATATATAGTCTGAGAACTGCTCCACTGTCTTAGAGATTCACTCCATCTTCAAATTCCTAGCCATCTGCCATCTCAGTCCACTTGATGCTCTTAGATTTTGAGTTGTGAAAAACTGCAACATCCCTTAAAATCAAATTATCAATGAAACAGTATTTACATTCTAAACATAACCATGAATATAATATTGTAATTGCCAATTCTATTTTTCTATATTGTGAATATTGTTGTCATACCAACTGCCAGAAATTCTGTTTGTCTATCTACCCACTACTCATGCAGACTGCTGTCTTTTTTCATCTACAGCCTATACATGTATTTTATGCTTGTATCACATTATCCTATTTCATGTTGCCATATGTCTTGGTGTTCTGTAATTTCTCAGGATGTATCTAAAGTACAGTACGATGGCAACCTGTTTATAAACAGACTGTGTGGTGCTAACATATACCTTCTACCAAGACCAAGTGTCTTCAAGACGTACATCAGACCAAGAATGCAGAAACTGGCAGACAAGATCGAGTAAGTTTCATCTGCATGTGCATACTTATTAGGTGTAGAACAAAGCATATATCAATCTAGTGTTTATTGACATGTAGAGTTGATGACACTACACAGAGTTGCAATTCAATGTTCAGGATTGTCCAACACATTAAAGGCAGTTGATTGGAATTAATCACTTTGGATTTTCAAAAGGATTAAATTTTGTAGGAGATTGACACCACTAATAAGCTGTGTAGACCATAATTATGCTCAGCATCAAAATGATGTAAAATTTGTTTAGCTTCAGTATCCCTAAATGAGTGCAATTTTATTTTGAAAACCTTGCAAATATTGTGGTCTCTCAAACGCTGAGAAACTTTTATCTGAAAGTATTTTGATGACGTGACTAGTCAAATGCCTAAAAAGTCAACAGATACTTAAGTTATAAACAAGTCTGTTGTTGCAGGGTTACTGTATTTTCTGATTGCCATGAAGGATTGGGGAATTCCAATACTATAAAATTGAATCTAGCTAGCCAGGTTTTTCCTAGATGAATAGCGAAAAGGCTTACAAAATTATAAAATTTGCATTTACATTGAATGCCAATGTATGGAGTACACTGTAGCATACATGTACAAACATCTACACCAGCCTATACTGTTTACTAGGAGGGAGACAGGAGAGAAATCACAGCTCATATCTGCTGGGGGATCAGATAAAATCGGTTTGTGGGGTTTTATTCAGTGCTTTGATGAAATCAGAAAACAGGTAAGTTATGCTGTTACAATAATTTCTATAATTAAAACTTTACTGGTGTAGAAGCTTCATTTGCTTGTAATTGTGTAAAAGAGTGCCTAAAGGTGTTAGTATATGATTCAGTGTGCCTTGACCAAGTATCTGGTATATGTATGTACAGGTATATAAAATTATACATGTACATACAACTCGAACTGCATCAGTAACTGCACCTGTAGCTGTAACTATAATTTTAATTGCAATCATTTCTCTGCCCGTCCGTCCATCTTTCTGCCTAGTCTAGTTAAATATAGACATACTGCAGTCATCTGGCAAAACACAATAACTCAAAATTTTTCAATTTTCAGATTTTTCACTTTTCTTGCAATTCATGGTGCTAGGATTACTGTGTAAAAATTTTTTTTGGGAAATGTTGTTAGAAATGCACTTTTTTGGGTGGGCATAACCTTCTAATTGCATCACTCTAGTGTGATTCATCTGGCATAACACAATAACTCCAGTTATGTTGTTTTGATTGATGAAATTGCAGCCCTAAGAGACAATTAGTGTGTTATGCATGGACTTCCTGAGGTTCTTGGTATAAATGGGAGTTTCTCTCAACACCTTGTATCTGCAAACATGTTAACAATGAAATTCTTAGAGACAGGCCACACCTTTATGTCAGCGGATAGTATTCATGCTGATGTGGAAAAAAGGATGAAGTATATGAAGGACATTTACGATTTCAACGACTTTGCAGCCTGTTTCCCACCCAAAGAGTGTGGTTAAGTCACTCCTGTACTCTGAGTCTTTTAACTTACAGAGCATAAAGTCAATAACGCAGGTACAAAACTCACTGACATACAAGTTGTTACGTTTTGCCGTGACACTCGTACCGTGTGGCATACAATCACCGGCATACCGATAGTAGCTTCAACCATTTTGACTTCCTGTTTAGAAAATGCAGTATCCCATATGGAGTGTGTGATCAGGGAATCCCAACAGAAAAAATAATGAGATTGTAAAAAATCTATTTTCCCCTGTGCCACCTACAAGAGCTTCATTCTGGCGTAATATTGCGACATGTTACCGGTCAGCCAATCATAACTAATGATGATCACGAAGAGCATGACAGTTAAACGTCCAAGCATTTATTCTCCGTAACTCATATCTTAGTCAAAGATGTTATATCACTTTATAATATTATGCTTTACCAGAGGATCAAAATACAAGCAATACATTTTTATGTACTTATTAGTTCATGTATTATATAATTATGAATGAATTGCAAAGCCTTCAGGTTCTTATCTACCATTAATTCCTTCCTTTCTGCCAAAATACCATCATAATTTTATTAATTAGTTTGTTTTGCCAGATGAATACTAAGTGACAGCAGTGAATTATTCATCAGGTAAACTGCTATAACAGGACTTAGTGTGTTATGCCAGATGATTTAGGCAGGAAGTGCGAAGCTGCTCTCATCAGGCAGAACAAAATAATTAGCTTAAAATCCAACTTATGCACAAATTTTGAAAAATTATTTGTTTCCCCATTGAAAGTATTACATAATGTTATAATTCCAAAAGATTATGTTGTTTTAAAGATTTTCATGACCCTGGCAGCAATACAAACTTAAAAGCCTTCTCTTGAACAATTTGCAATAATGGAGTTATTGTGTTTTGCCAGATGACTGCAGCATAGTGTACATGTAAAGTTTCACAATGGGTAGTACCTAACCTAAAGCTATATTGTATAGACTGCACTGATCTTTGGTCGACCAACCACTGTTTCATCATTGCTTATCATGGCCGTAACTATCTAGGCGGCTCAGGCGGCCCTAGCCGCCTGAACTTTTTGTTAAAAGAAGAAAATATTAAGCTAATATCGGAAGGCATAGTTACCGTGCCCCACATGATATAAACATACTCTAATGAAAATGATGCTACTATGTGTATCATTACATTAATGGCTAATTTCTGCGTGAAGCCACTGCTGATTTGATAGCGTAATTGGTAGAGTGCTTGGTCTTCATGCATAGAGACACGAGTTCGAATCCCACTGAGGGACAATTATTTTTTTCATTTTAGTAATTTACTCAATTTGTTAGCTATGCAATGACAATACTAATCTCATCTGTAAGACAGGATCACTGCATGTGTAATTCTGTATTCAACTATAGGGATGCCATAAGATTGCATGCACAGTGTGCCCACCCACCTCATTTGTTCCACTTCTAACACTGTTCTTCAGGGTTTGGGAACCCTAGAATACCACTCTCCATCTCTATCCATCAACTAAATTTGCACTGTTTCCCGTCTTATTAATGTGTGTACATTTTTAGGCCTAAGTCATGTAATGATGTAAAGGACTACAATGGTACCTCATGGCCAAGCCAAACAGAGAAGCACTATTTTGCAGTATACTAATTTGAAGTTTACTATTTGCGGATTACTATACAACATTTTGTACTTTTGTACCATCACGTATAGCTCAAATATGCATCAAAATGGCTGTTTTTGTGTCAATTTTCAAAAGTTTTCTTGTGGGAGGTGCCCCACCCTCCTTCCCCCATCTCGCACACACCCTCCCCACACCGCTACTGTTAGCCAGTCCAATTTTGGCCGCCGATCAACTTTTTCAAGAAAGTTACCCCCCTGCTTATATGTATGACCTTCAGGTTCGGGTGCTATTTATTATGTGTAAGTGTTATGAGCATGGATACAATTTTCGTCCGCGGTCTAAGTCTGTCTGGTTGTCCTCACTAGCCTAGTTCTTTCGGGCTCTCTGCTCTACAGGGAACCAGGCTGGGAGACTCCTAGGATGGTTTGAAGTATCAATAATGGGAATAATTATGGATACGCATCTTTATTCAACTCTAAGCAGCACCTGTTTAAAACGTTGAATATTTTCTCAGTGTCGAAATCGTGCTACGTCGGCACTAGGGCTTTATCGCTAGTTTGGTGCACTGTATAGCTGTGGGTCATGAACTACTCAAAGCTTAAATGTATACTGTGTTAATTCTGTAAAACCCACAGACACTGTACCCCTCATCAAGTGAAATAACGTAGTGAAAGCATCCCAGGGTCCGACACAAAAAGGTGGGTGCTCACAGGTCGTGGTTAATTCACAGTTACATGTACAATATACAATGTTATTCAACAAACTATATCAGCTGTACCATGCCATGACCAGATTACAATTATACGTTATTCAAGTTTGGTCAATCAACATACATGAAATTGTGCGAGTCAATTTACAATTCCTGCATACAATGTTAATGTTTAAATAGAGATGTTGCAATGCCATATACAAATATATTTCTGTGACTGTGTGATTGCTTGCTAGGATATGGAATTCACAGACATAGTGGTGACTAGCGGTACTGCAGGTACAGTTGCTGGACTAACTATTGCTAACTATCTGGCTGGACAACCCTACAGGTATCTCAGTTAGCCTATAAATGCTTAGCACCACTAGATAGTGATACACTCATGCAATATTTTCCAATATTTTCTAAAATCATACTTTTAGGCAAGTATCGTGTATTATAGGCAGTCCTCTACTGCAGATATTGCTAGTTATTATGTTACTATTACACAGTGTGACAAAGCAGGATTGTGAAAACTGAAGAATCGAAACGATTGCTGTCATTTGAACAAACTTACCCTTACATGTAGATTGTACAATAATAAATACTTTTAGATAAAGTTAATTATTGCTGCATCTACATGTAGTTG
The DNA here is from genome assembly GCA_935421135.1 of Bugulina stolonifera. Lineage (NCBI taxonomy): Eukaryota > Metazoa > Bryozoa > Gymnolaemata > Cheilostomatida > Bugulidae > Bugulina > Bugulina stolonifera. The sequence goes on from OW285196.1 coordinate 10,156,631, forward strand.
GATTTGTTCCCACATGTCAAGCAATTCACACCGATTTCCTTTGGTGAATGACTATGTTGTGTGATACTCTTGTAAATTCATGGTACATGTATATTGGTGTGTGATGTTTGATATTCTTGTAGATGTCATGGTATATTAGCATGGGGTGACAGCGCATACGTGCATAACGAAATCAACGGGAACATGGAGTCATTGGGAATCACTGGAGTACGCAGTGAGGATTTAGTTAACATCTACGAAGATTACAAAGGACCTGCATATTCTGAAAACTATCCTTATCAGCTAGGTAAGCCCACTCTGTGGAGAGGTCATTCAAGATGCTTGCAGAGTTCTGTTACCACGTGCTAGAGAGAGAAGTTTTTTAGTTGGAATGGCAGAGGTGTTTACAATTGCCAGGTAGCCATCTTGGATATTCTAGTACTAATTTACCGGGTGGGCACAGTGATGATCAGTATTAGATTATGTATTACATGTATATATTATTATTATGTATATACATTGTAATACTATGTATTATATTATGTATATACACGTACATTGTACGTGTGTAAATATTTGATTTTGTATCGTCGGGTAAAGTGCTCTATAGGACGTGGTATTGTCCTAGAGCTAGTATAAACTATTACAACGTAGATGAAATTGACGATTTTTAATTTATTTGATTTATTTCACTACTATGTAGTTCCATACTTCAAGTACTCATCAGGTAAAATAAATCATGCATTACGTACAACTTGATGTGAAGATTTTTTTTAAAAAAGACATTACTGTTTGCATTATGTTAAGAAGGACGTAAAGTTATAAAGTTATGTAATATGTCCTAGCAAGTGTTTTCGGGCATGCCTACAAGTGGATACAAGTTCGTTTTTGTTGTTTAATGTAGCCATTTTAGGTCTATAGATAATGTAGAATTTTTCCCATAAGCATAAATTGCAAAGTTTGCTGTTGGTGTTGAATGCGGTGGCGTGCTTGAAATAGTTAACTACCTCGATGTAACACTTGATTTAAACAAAAAAACATATAAACCTTTTACATCAAGCCCAACAACAGGATTCTATAATGTGTAAATAACAAGTCCAATCACCCACCTAACATAATACGAAACATAGCCTATATGCCATCAACAAAAGGATTAGCACCATATCATCAGATGCAGAATCCTTTTCATACGCAGCACCAACTTACCAATAAGCTCTAGAAAGGAATGGATATAACCACAAATTAAAATACAATCATCAACAAACAAAACCTGTACAAAAAATTCAAGAAAGAGAACAATAATATGGTACAACCCACCCTTCAGTAAAAACGTTTCCTCAAACATCGGACGCCAGCTATTCAAATACCTGAATGATGAAATTCCGCCTAACAGCGCACTCCATAAAATCTTCAACAAAAACACGATCAAGATAAGCTACAGCTGTTGCCCAAATATAAAATCCATCATCAATGGAAACAACAAAAAACTAATGCAGGAAAAACCTACACCAAACAGACTATGTAACTGCAGAGAACCTACAAGCTGCCCAATGAATAATGAATGTCTGAAAAACTGCATCATATACCAAGCTACAATCACCACCAAAAATAATTACAACAGCCACAAACATATGTAGGACTTACTGAAAATACTCTCAAAACTCGATACAGGAACCACAAAACATCGTTTAACAACACAAACAAGAGAAATAGCATGGGCTTAAGTAAAAACATCTGGGCATTAAAAGACAAAAATATAGCATACGAAATTAAATGGACCATACTCAAGCACGCCACCGCATTCAACACCAACAGCAAACGTTGCAATTTATGCTTATGGAAAAAATTCTACAATATCTATAGACATAAAATGGCTACATTAAACATCAGAAACGAACTTGTATCCACTTGTAGGCATGCCCGAAAACACTTGCTAGGACATATTACATAACTGTATAACTTTATATCATCCTTAACATAATGCAAACAGTAAGTTTTTTTTTAAAAAAATCTTCACATCAAGTTGTACGTAATGTATGATTTATTTTACCTGATGAGTACTTGAAGTATAAAACTACGTAGTAGTGAAATAAATCAAATAAATTAAAAATCGTCAATTCCACCTACGTTATAATAGTTTATACAATAGTACATGTATATGTACGTACATGTACAGCAGTATATACATTTAAATTTACATGTACATGTACATGTACATGTACATGTACATGTACATGTACATGTATATACATGTACATGTTCATTTTACATGTATATAATACATGTAAGTGTACATGCATATACATGTACATGTACATTTATGATGTTTTATTTCTTATTTTCTGGTATACTAGGATTGGTATCGAAATATTCCACAGGCCACATTTCTTTTTCTTTTTTATGATGCAAGATGACTTCACCAAGAAGGAGATAAGCAAATTGTACATGAACATGCAAAGTGCATACAGGATTTTCTTTGCGTACTAAATGTATAATTATATGATGTATGTATGCGAAGTGTGAATGCCTAATTCTAGGTGTCTTCTTCATGCACTAGCTACATGTATCGAAAACCATAGAGAAGGTAATTTGTAAGATACTTGAGAGTTTCCCTGCATAGGATCTGTTATACAATCTTTTCGACTCTGTGCAACTGTGGTATCATAATGTACAACTATTATTTCAGAGTATATAGTGAAGACTGCCAGAGAGACTGGTATCTTGTTAGACAATACTTACACTGGAAAAGCTGCGTATGGACTCAGTCAGCTATTGCAGAACAAACCTGAAGTATTCAAGGGTAAACGAGTGCTCTTCATTTATTCTGGTAATTTATTACATGTACAATATAGATACTGTAATTATAGAGTAAAGGCTACACTATATTATGCAAGCGTGCTACATGTAGCATAGGTTCATGGAAAAATAAGACTTACTGCTGCAAAATATTCAAGAGGCACAACTCCAAGCTTATGATTATACTGTACAATTTTTAACAGGTAGATACTAATTGTGGAGCAAAGGCTACACATTCATGAGAAAAGCCAACTGTACTGCAGCTGGTCAAAACAGAGAAATGGTTAACCAAGTTTGTAACTACATTGTACATGTATATGATTTTATCCCATACCTTCTATAAAATGTTTGAATCTAATCTAATCTAACTTAAATAGACTGTGTTCTGTGTCTTGTTAATTTAGGTGGCCTAATCTCCTTACAAACTCAAGCTATGGCAAAAGCATTACTACCTTTAGAAACAAAGAGTAAGGTTATGTTTTACCCAGAAGATATGTAAAGGAACAGCCACCATTACGCTGTCCAGTACAATATTAGGGTACATGTCAAGTTATGCAGGAAAAGATTTTTATCTGTGCAGACTCTGTTTTGTGATCTACAACGATACAGTTACTTCAGCGTGCATGTGCATCCTTGCTCCTTAGTACGCTCCACACGCTGCACACCAAGTTGTAGTTTAGTATAGATTTTGTGTTTTATTTGGTTTTTATTTGGTTTTCTGATTAGTAAATTTTTGTCATTTTCTTTTGTGTACATGTACAGGTCTATATTGTTGTCCACTCTTGTCACTGTAAATTCTATGTGTACGGTCTACAGCTGTCCCTTTATACTGTTCATTTCTTTCTCAACATTACTCTCTTAGTCTATACTTTACTATCTCACAGTCTACTGCGTCTGTCTCTGTCTACTGAACCTCAGTCTACACTCTATACGCTACTACAATGTGTACATTATAGTTATACAATGTAGCACTAGTTGGTTTATTTAACCAATCACATTACGCATGCTCCATATGGAGTAATATCAAACTTGTTTAAGAGTTGTGTCCTTAATGCTACTATTTTTCAAGAATGTACAACTCCTATTTCATACTATTAATGCAGCGATATCATTATTATAATATCATCATGACACATAATAATTATTATAAATACAATAAATGTTATAAGATACAAATGTAGTTCAAATAATTGGAGTTGTAAGCACAATGAGATGACATCACTAACACATACATGTACACTTTGTATTATATATCTTTTTTATAACAACAGGGATTAGTAATGGGAAGTAAAGCTGGTAAGTTTATTATAATTATACTCCTACTATTTCATGTATGATATATAATCACATTCTTAACATCTATGATAAATACAGCACATTTTTCAACATTTAATTTGTTTAGTTGATAATTACTTGCCCAGAGAAGTGAACAAGCTACCAACTCGATGTGGATATAGACTGACTGAGGTTAAGGGTTTGAGATCTTCTGTTGACTATCCGGACTAACAATGCATTACAGTCATACACAACACAGCGGGCTTGCTTGGTTGTCTATTTTAGGAGGGGTGGGGTACCAAAGTTTGAGTTGAAAACCAGATTCTTCTGGAACACAGTGATACAATTTCCTATATCCTGGGACATTGGTTATTGGCAACACTGGCAGCAAGTAGACCAATCTTCTATCTGTCAGAGTCATCCTCTCTCCTTAATTACTGTCATACTGAGAGGACAACTCCGACCTGGGAGATATTTAACAGCAGTGGTAATACTTGTAGGAGCTAAGCTTGATTATTACAGCAATTCCCTCTAATTACTATTCAGTTGTACTAGTCAAGTACTAGTTAGTACCTACTTACTAGCCTGCAGATCAATATTAACTTCTGAGTGTTGATTGTTCTTACAGCCAGCATCCATTAGCCTTCATTGTCCGATTGAAGGTGCTTTATATACCTATCATGATTGTCAATAACATTTTGGATTTATTTTCCTGCAGCCACATGCTTGTACACTGCATAATGTAGACTGATATAATACAGGCTGTATGCAGTATTACAATGCAGTAATAGATTAGTGTAGGATGGGTGGCTAAGGAATGCACTGCATTAACCTTATTCATTGTTTGTAGCGAGGTCTGACGGAACGCAATCAGAGACATTTGATTGATTGCCGAGTCTAGGTGGTTAGTTTGCAGTAGGAAGTGCAAGCAGACAGTCACACGTCTACTAAAGTCTACATATACCTGACTATACTGTATAATTATACAGTGCTGGTGTGCAGCTACCAAACATATCGGCACGGACAGACAGCAAATTCATCATACTACCAGGTAAATTGTTCGTAAATTTGCAAAATATTACATTGGTTTTATTCTAGAATGAGCAAAGCATACATCATCAGCTCTTTGCTGTTAGTACATGTATTTGGTGTGTGATCCCTGTGCCAACGCATAGCTATTTCTATGCAGGGTGATTCATTACAGTGGTGGGCTACAACATTTGTGTTGTTGAGCAAGCCCCTTTAGACCTAGGCAGCCCATTAGCCTACTTTTAGTTTACTAAAGGCTTCTGTTAGGTGCAGTAGCAGAGAAATTTAGATAGCCTTAGTTCCTTGTTTGTGGTTGGGGTTTGGGGTAAGGGCGGTCAACAAGCAAAATATAGAGAAGACAACTTCTCCTGATTCAGTTTTGGCGAAGAACAAAGGCTATCTCAAATTTCTCCACTTCTGCACCTAACTCGAAGGCTTCAAGCCCATAGATTTGTGCTTTTGAATCTATCTAAAACATTATTCACACACTATGGAGGCTTTGCAACACTGTTCTAGATGCACAGCTGAACTGTGACTTGATACAGCCAAGACTTGCTACAAAGTAGCCCAGACGAGATCCTTTTGCCCTGTTTGGGTAGTCTAACGAAACTCTATCTTTTCCACTAGAATTTTATGCAGTGGAAACTTTGATATTTAATAAATCTTGCTTGGGAAACTGCAAATTCTTAACCACAAAAACCGAATTTAATTTAAATCCGACATGATTCATGCAGCCATGAAGGCCGTTTGCAAAGCACATGTCTCTGCAGAATAGCCTACAGTACATTCTACAGTGTTAATACCAAATCACCTTACAAGAAACCTAGCCTACGCCCTCCTCCCCATGTGTTACATAGTATAAGGATGGGATATTTTACCCAGGATCTTCTAGTTGAGTTGTGGAGGGTTGGGAGCCCAGGCTGGGCTATTAATGTAAAAGTCAAAGCATTTATCCATTGATATTGACATATAGAGTGCACCTACATGTACAATAGAAAGTCCCTGCTAAGTGCTTTCATAATCCAGTGATATTGTAACCACAGGGTTTCAACCTTATACTAGATGTTACTAATAATTAGTTTGGCTACTTATCAAACTGTTCAACTTTAAAGCTCAAGTAATACATGTATATCATTAGTTATTAGTTTCAACTCTTGGCTCCATTCCAGCATCTCATTGTAAGTAATAGGCTAGTTGTACATGTATAATAGTGTTTTTGTTGCTCAAATGTTAAATCTCTTTGTTGGAATTGCATGCACCCATTGTTTGCTATTTCTAGTTCTAGTGTTCTAGGAATTGCCATTTCTATGAAATTGCTTGCATAGTCATCTGTTGACCAGCCTAGACAGTAAATGCAGCAGAATTACACATAGCCTAATAAATATTAATACAGTGTACATTCATGCACTGTCCCAATTCATGCACTATCCCAATTCAGTGCGGTGCGAGTGCATGTGATGCCATAAAAATATTGTGCGCTGTCTGTGATGTCATAGCTTATAGTGGGTGATGTTATACAATCATGTAACTAGTAGTGTGTTGTGTGTGATGTCATAGCTTGTAGTGTGGAATGTTGTAGCTTAATATTGTGCTATGTGAATGACATTGCACAATATTAAGCTATGACATCATACACTACAAGCTATATGACATCACACACCATAAGCTATGACTTCATGTCATAGCTTATAGTGTGTGATGTCATATAGCTTAAATAGTATGTGTTAATTGTCATAACTTATGACATGTGATGTCATAGCTCAGAGTATGTGATGTCATAACTTATAGTTCGTAGCTTATAGGATGCTATGGAATAGATTGTAGCGTGTGATGTCATAGCTTATGACATGTGATCTCATAATTTTTAGTGTGTAATGTCATAGATTATAGTGTGTGATGTCATAGATTATAGTGTGGGATGTTATAGTATACATGTATAGCATATGTATAGCACAGTAGACTAGATAATAATGAATAGTTGTAAAAACATAATTTTTCTTTTTTCGGCGTCGTGGGGGTGAATGGCTGGCAATGCCAGGTCATTTATGTATATGACTATTTCGCAACAGTCATAAACCAAACATACCGTGATGGTACAGGACATTTGTATACGACTCCAGTTACCGGATAAAACCCTACAGCACCTTAAGTGCCTCATAGTTGCCACAACACTACTCAGCTAACACTCGTACTCTCATAACTAGCTGTTCGTATGCTCATACTCAACTACATTGCATGTCTAAACCATTCATTTACTGTCTATATACATGTATCTATGTGTTTATATTCATTCTACTTAATTACATACTGATGTACATTCATGCATGATAATTACTAAGTCTTTTAGTGCCTTTTATACCCATGTAAAGAGGCCCGACCTCTCAGTCTTCACTTGGCTTTCAGTAAAGACACATCTATACTTGATACAGAGACTTTCACTTCCTTTTGTCAGGTCATTCGCTTAGCGAACCGCCTACTAGGTCGGATCACTCTCTTTCAAAGTATAGTCTGAAGGTCAGACTTGGGACCAGATGGGTCGTCTCTGGTAGTTATTGGACTACTGAGACCGCTCGATCTTTCATGTAATGAGAAGGCCTAGCACCACTCATAGGCACTTCAGTTTTGGGTCGGTAGTCGTCCAAGGACGACCGCACGAAATACCAGAAACCATTACAATATTTTAATGTATGTGATGGGTGATTAGACCGCCATTTTATTTTATGTGATAGCTAGTAAGTTTGTGGATGTAATGATATCCTTCTTCGTGTAGAGGAGGAATGACCACTGTGGTGGTCTAGTTGTGGGCTAGCTATACACATTCAAGCTAGGAAAAAGCCCTGAAGCAAACTGTGGCTTACGCTATTGTTTCTTTTCTCCACAAATCAAGGAAATATAACTCTAAGACCAATCAAAGAAAATATAATTCTGGAACAAATTTATTGCTTTTTGTGTTATTAACGTTATTAAGATAATGATGCAATAAAAATGCATATTTTACAACTATTCATCATGAAACCTGTTACTTAAACATCTTGAAGGAGTAGATAACATTTTAAAGTCCCCATTGCTATGTGACAATATAGACTAGTTTACACAGAATCGAATTTCTATAGATGTTGGGCTTAGCATACAATTTACAGATACCAATGTAACTGGATTTATGATAAGCAAGAATGAAGCACACCTAGTTAATAGGTACAGTACATGTAATAGCATTTGTGAATCTCATTAGATCTAAAAATTGAGTAAACTGATTAGCAAACAATGATATGTAAACCTATCAAATATAGCAAGGAGCTGAATATACACAATTATATACATGTAGGTAGTGCAATAACTTATGGTTTTACAAGTCATGTAGTGTAATTGTATATACATGTAATGCAATATACATGTACATGCACATGTAGTTATAACAGTGGAGTACTGCTACGCTAGTGTTGGATTATCAGTATTATCATTTGCACAATTTATTATATCAGTGGTATATCCTCTAGTCAGAGCAGCTCTAACCAACGAGTGCTGCAAAAGTACAAAGTGGATTTCTATTCGAGGTTATCTCTAATTTGTGTAAAATGGAATTTTCCTACAAGTTTTATCAGCGTTCCATAAACCATAACAAAGTTCGCTGAAATATTCCACTAGTATCCTACATATCCGTACTTATTCAACCAGTCTCGTATGCATGATTCTGTCATACAGTGTGTTCTTATCAGCAATCAAAGGCCACTGCCAAATAGTATCATCATAATCAATGTACTCAGCGTGTACTATCTTGGTAGACTGAGATTCATGCTTTTCTGTGATTGAGGTTTGAGGGCTACCCAAAGATAACCAAAATAATAACTCTCAATTCAATTTTGAAAAAGAACAAAAGGCTATATTTATGTACATACAATGTACTACATGTACATGTATATTCAGTCCTCCATCTTTTTAAGGCTACTGCCATTGGTCATTAGTCCTAGCCAGTGGTCATTGGTCATAGCTAGTGGTCACTGGTAGTAGCTATCAATTAATTTCATTCATTCATTCATGTGATTAATCATGACTTTGTCCGTAAATTAACTGCACAACATAATATACATGTACCATGTAATTTATTACAATACAGCTTACAGCTCACACATTGTAGAAGATAGTGTACATGTAGATATGCAACAGCTACTTGTGCAAGTATATTATGTACATGTACATGTACATCAAAACAAAACTGTAACTTGCGTGTACATGCATCTACGTACATACTATGTATATTATGCATCACAAAATGAAATACATGAACAGTGTATCTCGTAGCACAAAAATATCCATTAATTTGCAACTGTTCTCTATATTATGTAATAAATTCATCTTTTCAGATTAGTAATTTACTTCTACAGTTTATTATTATTTTACGGTTTTCATTTTTAACGTTGTGCATTATACATGTAGATGGCAAAGCAGTCTATGATACACAAGGTACTTCCTTATCAGGCTCCAGAATGGGCCAGGGCACTCAAGTACGTTCCGAGTGGCAAGCTCAACGTAAGTAATCTATTGCTTTTAGACCGTAAGCATTGAGATTATCTTTTAAAGTGTTATTTAAAATTACAATCCAAGTCTTGAAAACAGTAAGAGATTGAAATAAAACAACTCAGCTCACTATATTCTCAATAGTTTAATAAAGAGAAGACAACTCTCGATAAAAAATCTGAAGACATGTAGGCTAAGCGGTGCGCAATGTGAATGTGTGATATTCTGTAGCTGACAATGACACCCACCCCGATCACTAGATGGGCTCTACCAGATGCTCCAAGTGACTTTGAAGTGTTTATAAAAAGAGATGACCTCACAGGATGTTCTCTGACAGGCACCAAGGTGAGATGGTGGCGTGCAACTATAATATTGATAAGCAAGCACCTGTAAAAACTAGAACTTGTACAGGTGCTTGTCAAATATTCCAGCTTTTGCATATCAGTGCTGCATCTACATTTTAGTGTTTTTATATGTTACTATTATTTTAATGGAGATCAGTTCCTCTACGAAGAGTGCGCTTTTGCTAACTCTTTGGGCTAACATAGCACATATTTGACATAGAGAAGATAGCTCTCAATAAGAAGCTAAACTACAATATACATGTATTATTATGTGTAGCTCTGTGTGCTGTGACTGTGTGCTTTATTTGGCTGCTTGCCGCCTTAAGATGACTTGCCACATTTGCTTCTCATTGTAAAATATACAATGTAGATCAGAAAGCTGGAGTTCATCATAGCCAATGCTATACAACAAGGTTGTAAACACATCATAACTTGCGGGACGTCTGAAAGCAACCACTGTAGAGCAACTGCTGCTGCGTGTGCAGAACTTGGTCTACAGAGCCATCTCTTTTTGGAAAGCTACGTAGATGTATGTATATAAACTCTGAGACATGTTCCAATGTCTTATATCCTAGAAATTGACTTCCTATTTGAACCCAATAACATATTACCATAATTCATACAATGTGGTCACATTCTTGCACTGTCTCCAAATTCCTAGTCATCGCAGTGCACTTTATGCTCTAAGGTTATTGGGTATGAGAATTATAAGATCTATTAAAATCAAAGTATGAATAGACAGTATAGACATTCTAAATATAATAATGAATATAACAGTGTAATATTGCCAATTCTAGTTTTCTATGTTGTGAAAATCTTTGTCACAGTCATACTAACTGCCAGAAATTCTGGTCTTCTATCTACCCACTACACACACAGACTGTGGTCTTTGGTCACCTACAGTCTACATGTATTACATGTACACTTGTATCATATTCTCCTAATATGGTCTCATGTTTTGGTGTTCTGTGATTTCTCAGGATGTTTCCAAAGTACAGTACGATGGGAACCTGTTCATAAACAGACTGTGTGGTGCCAACATATACCTTCTACCAAGACCAAGTGTCTTTAAGACATACATCAGACCGAGAATGCAGAAACTGGCAGACAAGATTGAGTGAGTGTCATCTACATGTACATACTATTATATGTGCACTTAGAACAAAGCGTTTAGCATTACTAGTGTTCCAATAGCTAACGATCGCAGCTAAACAATATACTAGATGGTGATTTGAGAGCAGGGTCTAAATGAACAGAAGCTTATAATATATTCTAACTCTTGCTTTCATTCTTTTTAAGTGGAGAGATTTGGTGAAGTTTCACAAAGTTGAATGACAGTGTGAGGGTACCATGGGCACTAAATAAGCTATTGATCATAGTATTAGAAGTCGTCCTCTCCCAACTTATCTTCCACTTTTTTGAGTGCCCATCAGTGATATTCCATGCTTCGTATTTTGCCTTGTATTTCACTCCGTAAATAAAATACAAAGGAGGGAACTGTTGAACAAAATACGAAGCATGGAATTAGACCGGGAATGGAGCTTCATAGGGTGAAACAACTCCCTTCGAAGAAAAATACGAAGCATGGAATATCACTGCATATAAAATGCTCATGCAGTGTAGCTAGTTCATTTTAGTCACATAAAATGAACCACATGCAGCCTGCACTCAATTGAGAGAGGGAGATGGGGTTTTGATCAAATGCCAAAAATGCAACAAAGATTGATAATCTACACAGACAGTTCAGGGTTAATCAGTGCTTAGAATTGTTGAGCATGTGTTGGGTTTGAATACATTTGAATTGAATTCACCAGGCTGGAATTTAAACACATGAACCTTGAACAAATCAACTTGGAATGTAGCCAAAAGCTTAGACATACATAGCTATATAGTTTATAATAGGCAATGGGCCTTCTTCAGCTTAGTTAAAATTAATATGTTACATAACATATGACCTAGTAATAGTTATAATGTTGAACTAACATGTACATTATATGTAGAGATCTTTGTTTCCTTTCCAAACGTAGTCTATTTCCAGTAATGAATCGATTATTTTTGCACACAGTAGACTATTACAATTCTCCCAAGGGATCTCAGATAGAGCATAATAATATGCTAACATATTATACATTGTACACATAATTTGACTACACTAAGGAAGTTATCTGCTCTATACAGCATATGTAGTAATCATAAGCACTTGAGGCAACTTGTCAAATAACTACACCAAAATCTTGATGAATTATCAACGGTTTCCAACGTCATACCCAACGCAAGCGACTTCGTTCTCCCACTTGCAATGTTCTTGTCCTATTTGTTGGATTAAAAAGATGTACATGTATTAGATTAGAAAGATTGGAAGGTAGACTATAACTGCCTGTGTTTTCGCAATAGCTAGAGGGCTGTACACAGATAGTTTGTATACATACATGTACACATACATGTACACATACATGTACACATACATGTACACATACATGTACACATACATGTACACATACATGTACACATACATGTACACATACATGTACACATACATGTACACATACATGTACACATACATGTACACATACACGTGCACATACACGTACACATACATGTACGTACATCTAAACCATCTATACTGTTTACTAGGAGAGAGACAGGAGAGAAATCACAGCTCGTATCTACTGGTGGCTCAGATAAAATCGGGCTGTGGGGTTTTATTCAGTGCTTTGATGAAATCAGAAAACAGGTAAGCAATGCTGTTCTAAGAATTTTTATCGGTCATTAGCCTCATCTGTTTCATGTCTGTAATTGAGTAAGACCATGCCGAAACATACATTGTATATTTGTAACTGTACATGTACACAATACAATGTACTACAATGTATGTTATTTATAAGACGTGTGCTAGTATAATTGTGTGACTGTGTGATTGATTACCAGGATATGGAATTCACAGACATAGTGGTAACTTGTGCTACTGCAGGTACAGTTGCTGGACTCACTATTGCTAACTATCTAGCAGGACAACCCTACAGGTATCTCAGTACTTAGCCTAATAAGTATGTAACACCAATATTATAGAGGGTGAGATGCTCAGGTAGTTTTATCCAGTAACTGTTAAACAAAATCATATTTATAGGCACGACAATATGTACAGTAGTATCGTGTATGATAGAAAGTTCTGCACGATAGCTATTCCTAATATTACATGCTACTATTACACAGTGTAACGAAACAGGATTGTGGAAATTGAGGAATATGATTAATTGTTATTTTAACAATATTTTACAGTTGGAATGCACAAATAGTTTTGAGTAAACTTTAGTATTGCCACATTTGTTTTTGCTTGAAACCAAGATGGAAAAAAATATAGTTTGAATTTTTGTCAACATCTTTTTTCAATTCACACTGATCTCTTTTGGTGAATTACTTTATGTTTGATATTCTTGTAGATGCCATGGTATATTAGTGTGTGCTGACAGCGCATTCGTGCACACTGAAATCAACGAAAACATGGAGTCATTGGGAATCACCGGAGTACGCAGTGAGGATTTAGTTAACCTCTACGAAGATTACAAGGGACCTGCATATTGTGAGAACTATCCTTATCAGCTAGGTAAGGTCGCTCTGTAGAAAGGCCATTCAAGGTGTTTGCTGGACATTGTGTCCATGAGCTAGAGTAATGTGTTTTGCAGTAGAAATGGAAGAGTTGTTTTCAATTTTCATGGGCATAGGTAGCCATCTTGAATATTCTAGTACTATCTAACGGGTGGGCACGTGATATTGCTTATACAACATTTAATAATAATAGTTACATTTTTTAATTACATTAGGGGACTTTGTCATGCAACCATATACGACTTGTACAAAATATCAAAGTTGTGTTCTCTTCATGTAGTAGCTAGCAGAGAAGACAACTTCTAATATACCGCAGAGAAACCAACTCTAACATACCAGGGAGCATCCTTGTACAGGATTCTACTAAACCCTCTTGGTTATCATAACAATTATTGTTTCAGAGTATATAGTAAAGACTGCCAGGCAAACTGGTATCCTGCTAGACAATGCTTACACTGGAAAGGCTGCGTATGGATTCAGTCAGCTGTTACAGAATAAACCTGAAGTGTTCAAGGGTAAACGAGTGCTCTTCCTTTATTCAGGTAAGTTATCACAATACACTGTAATTATAGAGCAAAGGCTACGCTAGATTATGTAGCCATGCTACAAATAAGTTAACATAGTATAGGTTCATGAGAAAAGTACACCGTACTGCTTATCAATGTCCAGGAGGTACAACTCCAAGCCTATGATTATACGATTTTAAACAGATGGCAGCGCAATAATAATATTTTTAAAAGTAATTTCTTCAAACTAAACTAAACTAGATTGTGTTCCATGTTTGTTTATATAGGTGGACTAATCTCCTTGCAAACTCAAGCTATGGCAAAGGCATTACTGCCTTTAGAAACAAAGAGTAAGGTTATGTTTTACCCAGAAGACATGTAAAGGAGTAGCTACTATTGCGCTGTCTAGTGCAATATCAGGATATGTGTCAAGTTATGTATGAAATGCTAAAATTATCCAATACTTATGAAAATTTTCTTGTTCACATTGCAACAAAACTGTATATACATGTACGTCTGTTAATGCGTGCATCATTAAATTAATCGGTCTTTCCAATAGATAATAATACAATTATATCCCAGTATATAATATTTTAATACAACATACCAGTTCTTTGTATCCTTTTCAATTGAACATTTTTGTGCAGGACTGCAGCCATATGTCGAACTTTAGCTATATTTGAAAGAACAGGTCAGATTTTCAGCACAGGCAGGTTGTACAACAAATCAAATACAACTGATATAAAAGTAAAACAACAATGTTTTATTTGCAGCATGGAATGCCGTTTTGTTGAGTTTTAGCTGTTATTGTTATGATACCAAGGGGTTGGAGTAATCATACAGCTCCGACCTCCCATGCCTGTGATAATTTAATTAAGAACTTGATTAATTCTATAGCAGTAACATAAAATAGAGTAAAATTTTATACAACACAGTAATAATACTACTGTTTTTATGATAATAATTCTAAGGACACTCAGCTATTGCAACAACAATAACTGGAGTTGTCTTCCCTCTTCTCATGAACTAGAGAGAGGACAACTCCTCACTAATAGAGTAAACTGGGTATTGATGTGTGTAGCCTAGTTGTTACAGTGAACCTCAGATCTAATGTACACTGAATGAGTGACAAGACCGTGATAGGGTTCTAAATGTATTATAAAGTAGAGTTGATGATAATTAATTGAAAACAAATAATTAACAAATATATATTATATATTAATACAAACATCATGACTTGTACAATAATATTTTATCTTGAAAATATTATATGAATACAAAATGCACCAAAATGGAATTAATTTAAAAATAAATAAAGCATTTAGGTAGTAATTAGAGATCACATACCGTGTAGTTGTTGTATATTCTGTGACAACAGTTAATTTAATGACCTACCAAATTTCGGACCAACAAACGCAGGATAAAACTCGAATCTTTGCAACCTTAAACTTAACAACTCGACTGTATATTACTATCCTTAGAGTTTAGTAAAACTCAATTATAAAATAATTCAAATAATTGGAATTGCATGCACAATGAGATGACATCACTACCACATACCCATAATATAATAACAGTCACTAGTAGGAGTTTCAGTTGAACACTAGACCAGTTCATATTCTTCATCTGTATCGTATTTAGGAGAAGGCACGACAGTGAATACTATAAGTAAAGTAATATAACACATTATATACTTGGGGAATAATATCGCATAGAAAAGAAAATATACATATAAACAGTATTTTGATGAGTATAATAATAATTATCAGCACAAGCTGAAAATTATATTATATAAACACTCTCTACACACCTGCATCTGTCCCATGCGGATTCCCTGTGTTTGGTGGCGGCCAATGGCTGGGACGGTTCATACACACCTCAAACATTGGGGCTATTGCACTCTTCTCATGATGAAGAACTTTGGCTAAATCATCCAATTCTTGTTCAGTCTTACAGAAGAATCCCTGAAAGACGAAACAACTCTTACATGCACCATGTCTTGCATGATGCAATAGGATGTTACAACCATGTGCTGTAATGGTAAGATAATTCAGAGTTGTCTTCCCTTACAAACTCATAAAAGTAGCAGACAACTCCAATAATACTTTGATATTAACTTTATAAGCCTGCCATTATACAAATTGGCTGAGTGAATGAATAAAAAAGTGCAAACTGATAACAAACACTTCTGTTTGAATGATTTGCCAGATAACTGATTTTAGAGCACATATATTATTTTTGATCGAAGCCATTGAGCCATTGGTTGGCACCCTGTAACCAATTATAATCAGCATGCAGGCTAATTGCCACTCACCAAGGCTATGCTAGGATCTAGGTTAGTAACTTTCATTCTACTAGCAGCTGAGCAATGGTAACTGGAGTCATCCCACATTCCATCTGCTGTTATATCCACCACTGGTTGAGTAGTATGCGGATCCAGAAATACCAGCTCATCCCCTGAGACCAATAGAGAAGTATTATTAACTGCCTAAAAACACTCTGTACCCCAGTGGTATGAATGAAATGCAACGGGTAAATTTTTATGCTTGATAATAAGAATAATGCTAATAAAAAAGATTGACCCCGACGTGACTCGAACACGCAGCCTTCTGATCTGGAGTCAGACGCGCTACCAATTGCGCCACGGAGTCTTGGATGACAAATTTACTTTACTCACCTGTATAACCAATGAACCAGTGTGCATGATTTGGTTTTCCTCCAAGAACACCGACTGTGTATGGCAACTCGAAAAATCGCTATAAATACAGAAACAAATAATTTTAATTTGTTGGCAACTCAAGATCACAAGAAACCTTCACTAAATATGAGTTTTAATTCATTATCCTCATAGTTTTTATCCTAACCTCCAGTTTTTATTAGCACATTACATACAAGTTACACTTTCACTATAGAAATAGTGATTATATGTAACATGCAAGTACTTGTAGATAGAAACGTCTTACTAACCATCAGGATTTATCTTCTCTTACTTGCTAATTAGAAAGAGCAGGTAACTCCCAATTACAACTAAGAATAGT
Organism: Bugulina stolonifera; assembly: GCA_935421135.1. Taxonomy (NCBI): domain Eukaryota; kingdom Metazoa; phylum Bryozoa; class Gymnolaemata; order Cheilostomatida; family Bugulidae; genus Bugulina; species Bugulina stolonifera. The sequence goes on from OW285196.1 coordinate 10,173,719, forward strand.
GACATTAGAGACTAAACTGAATGAATAATGTTATACTTTTAAAGTTATGTAACAAATACCAACCTTTAAACTGTCTACATAAACATCATTGATGCAGGATAGACCCAGCCTTAAGGGCACCATCAACAGAAGGGGACGCCACACATACCCCTCGCCATCGGCGGAAGATATTAGGCTAGAATGAGGTGACAATTGTGAGGATAGACTTGGGTCCTTGTACAGACTTGTTGTAGTTGGGGTGTCGGACTCAAACTGCAAGTTTACCCCACTTGAGGTGTGTGGTGTTTTGCATAGGATCTCTGGCAATAGAAATAACCTCCATTAGATAAACATAATACATGACTCCTGTTAGAACATACATTGTACATGGCGTGTATATTATATGACCTACATGAAAATACATGACTAGAATTATAAATCTAAAAAGTATTATTGATGCATAAATTACTATAATATTGTCTATTGGGTTTAAGATTGAAGTGCTATGTCAATGATATATAACAAGCATAGCACAAAAAATGATTTTAGTTGTTAATTTAATTTCGATTTAATACCGAAACAGATGACTTACTTATATCATTAATGACTACCGTGTTGTCCATTGCTACGTGAATAACTATTTGGTTCCAATCATCATAAGGTGTCAGCTTCCTGTAAAACAACAAAGAGTTTATAATAATTATAACTAGCCGCTGTAGAGTTGTCTTCTCAATAGACTATTGAAGCAGAGGAAGGATAACTCCACAATATTATGTCACAAACACTAAATGCAAAACATGATTATGCCATACTAAATACAGTGTAATAACTACATTCTTAATGAGTGATGGTGGTGCCTATTCAGGATAGTATTCAATTACTTACATGTACACCTAGAATGGGTAGAGTTATTCTCTTGTGTGAGAAGTGTTACACAGTTACATTATTTGTACTGTTGGGAGTCAGAAGATACCTGGTTAGTGCATTATACGCTAGTTCATCGTACTAATATATTGTACTAGCTCATTGGACTAATGTATTGTACTAGCTAGCTGACTAATTCATTGTACTAGCTAGCTGACTAATTTATTGTACTAGCTAGCTGACTAATTTATTGTACTAGCTAGCTGGCTAATGTATTGTACTAGCTAGCTGACTAATTTATTGTACTAGCTAGCTGACTAATTTATTGTACTAGCTAGCTGGCTAATGTATTGTACTAACTAGCTGGCCAATGTATCACACTAGTTAGTAGACTAGTGTATTGTACTAGCTAGCTGGCTAATGTATTGTACTAGCTAGCTGACTAATGTATTGTACTAGCTAGCTGACTAATGTATCACACTAGCTAGCTGACTAATGTCTCATACTAGCTAGCTGACTAATGTATTGTGCTAGCTGACTAATGTATTACACTAGTTAGCTGACTAATGTATTGTACTAGCTAGCTGACTAATGTATTGTACTAGCTAGCTGACTAATGTATTATACTAGCTAGCTGACTAATGTATTGTACTAGCTAGCTGACTAATGTATTGTACTAGCTAGCTGGCTAATGTATTGTACTAGCTAGCTGACTAATGTATCGTACTAGCTAGAAGACTAATGTATTGTACTAGCTAGCTTACTAATGTATTGCACTAGCTAGCTGACTAATGTATTGTACTAACTAGCTGGCCAATGTATCACACTAGTTAGTAGACTAGTGTATTGTACTAGCTAACTGACTAATGTATTGTACTAGCTAGCTGACTAATGTATTGTACTAGCTAGTTGACTAATGTATTGTACTAGCTAGCTGACTAATGTATTGCACTAGCTAGCTGACTAATGTATCACACTAGCTAGCTGGCTAATGTATTGTACTAGCTAGCTGGCTAATGTATTACACTAGCTAGCTGACTAATTTATTGTACTAGCTAGCTGACTAATTTATTGTACTAGCTAGCTGACTAGTGTATTGCACTAGCTAGCTGACTAATGTATTGTACTAACTAGCTGGCCAATGTATCACACTAGTTAGTAGACTAGTGTATTGTACTAGCTAGCTGACTAATGTATCACACTAGCTAGCTGACTAATGTATCACACTAGCTAGTAGACTAATGTATCACACTAGCTAGTAGACTAATGTATTACACTAGCTAGTTGACTAATGTATTGTACTAGCTAGCTGACTAATGTATTGCACTAGCTAGCTGACTAATGTATTGCACTAGCTAGCTGACTAATGTATTGCACTAGCTAGCTGACTAATGTATCACACTAGCTAGTAGACTAATGTATTGTACTAGCTAGCTGACTAATGTATTGCACTAGCTAGCTGACTAATGTATTGCACTAGCTAGCTGACTAATGTATTGCACTAGCTAGCTGACTAATGTATCACACTAGCTAGTAGACTAATGTATTGCACTAGCTAGTTGACTAATGTATTGTACTAGCTAGCTGACTAATGTATTGTACTAGCTAGCTGACTAATGTATTGCACTAGCTAGCTGACTAATGTATTGCACTAGCTAGCTGACTAATGTATTGCACTAGCTAGCTGACTAATGTATCACACTAGCTAGTAGACTAATGTATTGCACTAGCTAGTTGACTAATGTATTGTACTAGCTAGCTGACTAATGTATTGTACTAGCTAGCTGGCTAATGTATTGTACTAGCTAGCTGACTAATGTATTGCACTAGCTAGCTGACTAATGTATTGCACTAGCTAGCTGACTAATGTATCACACTAGCTAGTAGACTAATGTATTGCACTAGCTAGTTGACTAATGTATCGTACTAGCTAGCTGACTAATTTATTGTACTAGCTAGCTGACTAATGTATTGCACTAGCTAGTTGACTAATGTATTGTACTAGCTAGCTGACTAATGTATTGTACTAGCTAGTTGACTAATGTATTGTACTAGCTAGCTGACTAATGTATTGTACTAGCTAGTTGACTAATGTATTGCACTAGCTAGTTGACTAATGTATTGTACTAGCTAGCTGACTAATGTATCACACTAGCTAGCTGACTAATGTATCACACTAGCTAGTAGACTAATGTATTGTACTAGCTAGCTGACTAATGTATTGTACTAGTATTATACTAATTGGTAGTCTAATGCACTACACCTTCCAGTCAGTTAATGTGTTCTAAGTGACAACAATTACAGTAGCTTACTTCAATACTTGAGCAACTGTGTTGGGACCAAACCACTGGCCAACTTCTTTTCCTTCTGCCACCCCCATTGATGCTGTAAATAGAAGCAGGTAGTTGCATGCACGCTGTAATTATAACATTATAACTGTAATCATAATAATGTTGGGAATCTGGAACTGTGGATAACGGCGGGTGTAGAACAGGACTGGTCTATTGAAAATTTGGAGGGCCACTTTGGTAAATTTAGTAAGGATATTAAACACGGAACAGGTGCCTTCTGGTGTCACCATACCTATCTGGTGTATTGAGTAAAGAGATGGCACCTATGAACAGGTGGTCTCTGGTGACAGCACTTACCTATTTGATGTATTGAGTATGGAGATGATTTCTTGTCTACAAACATTTCCAGTATCCTCCTATAAGTAGGGTTCCCTCCAAGACTGTCAATAGACCAGCTCCAATCTATTGACAAAAATATAGCATGTAACATTGTAACTCATAATAAATTAATTGGCAGTTGACATGGCCTATAAACTACAGTTTCAGGCCCTATATATTGTGATTAGTGGGTTTTAGTTGGTGGTGACATAAAAATATGCCTATGCATTCATTTTATGAACAAATCAGTTGCTGTATGTTGTGTAATGTACTCAGTCAGTTACAGACTGGACTTCCAATTTCACCCCATGTTTGTCTAAGAAACATCGCTAGGCCTTGGACTATTTGAAGAGAAAGCCAAATGCAATTAGCAAATACTTTATGCACCGCAAAAAAGGTCAATAAGGTAAGTAATCTAGAAGCCGTTAGAAGGACAAGGTAACTACTCACTCACACAAGATACTACAGTGACTTACTCACATAAGATACTGCAGTGACTTACTCACACAAGGTACCGCAGTGACTTACTCACATAAGCTACTATAGTGACTTACACAAGATACTGCAGTGACTTACTCACATAAGCTACTATAGTGACTTACTCACATAAGCTACTGCAGTGACTTACTCACATAAGCTACTCCAGTGACTTACTCACACAAGCTACTATAGTGACTTACTCACATAAGCTACTATAGTGACTTACTTACATAAGATACTGCAGTGACTTACTCACATAAGCTACTCCAGTGACTTACTCACACAAGTTACTATAGTGACTTACTCACATAAGCTACTATAGTGACTTACTCCCATAAGCTACTGCAGTGACTTACTCACATAAGCTACTATAGTGACTTACTCCCATAAGCTACTGCAGTGACTTACTCACACAAGCTACTATAGTGACTTACTCACACAAGCTACTATAGTGACTTACTCCCATAAGCTACTGCAGTGACTTACTCACATAAGCTACTGCAGTGACTTACTCACATAAGCTACTCCAGTGACTTACTCACACAAGCTACTATAGTGACTTACTCACACAAGATACCGCAGTGACTTACTCCCATAAGCTACTACAGTGACTTACTCACACAAGATACTCCAGTGACTTACTCACATAAGCTACTCCAGTGACTTACTCACACAAGCTACTACAGTGACTTACTCACACAAGATACTCCAGTGACTTACTCACATAAGCTACTCCAGTGACTTACTCACACAAGCTACTACAGTGACTTACTCACACAAGCTACTACAGTGACTTACTCACACAAGATACTGCAGTGACTTACTCACACAAGCTACTACAGTGACTTACTCACACAAGATACCGCAGTGACTTACTCACATAAGCTACTATAGTGACATACTCACATAAGCTACTACAGTGACTTACTCACACAAGCTACTACAGTGACTTACTCACACAAGATACTGCAGTGACTTACTCACACAAGCTACTATAGTGACTTACTCACACAAGATACTACAGTGACTTACTCACATAAGCTACTATAGTGACTTACTCCCATAAGCTACTGCAGTGACTTACTCACATAAGCTACTATAGTGACTTACTCACACAAGCTACTATAGTGACTTACTCACATAAGCTACTATAGTGACTTACTCACACAAGATACTGCAGTGACTTACTCACACAAGATACCGCAGTGACTTACTCACATAAGCTACTATAGTGACTTACTCCCATAAGCTACTGCAGTGACTTACTTACATAAGATACTGCAGTGACTTACTCACACAAGGTACCGCAGTGACTTACTCACATAAGCTACTATAGTGACTTACTCCCATAAGCTACTGCAGTGACTTACTTACATAAGATACTATAGTGACTTACTCACATAAGATACTGCAGTGACTTACTCACATAAGCTACTCCAGTGACTTACTCACACAAGCTACTATAGTGACTTACTCACATAAGATACTGCAGTGACTTACTCACATAAGCTACTATAGTGACTTACTCACACAAGATACCGCAGTGACTTACTCACATAAGCTACTGTAGTGACTTACTCACACAAGATACTGCAGTGACTTACTCACACAAGATACCGCAGTGACTTACTCACATAAGCTACTATAGTGACTTACTCCCATAAGCTACTGCAGTGACTTACTTATATAAGATACTGCAGTGACTTACTTATATAAGATACTGCAGTGACTTACTCACATAAGCTACTATAGTGACTTACTCACACAAGATACTGCAGTGACTTACTCACATAAGCTACTATAGTGACTTACTCACACAAGGTACCGCAGTGACTCACTCACATAAGCTACTCCAGTGACTTACTCACACAAGCTACTACAGTGACTTACTCACACAAGCTACTACAGTGACTTACTCACACAAGATACTGCAGTGACTTACTCACACAAGCTACTATAGTGACTTACTCACACAAGATACCGCAGTGACTTACTCACATAAGCTACTATAGTGACTTACTCACATAAGCTACTACAGTGACTTACTCACACAAGCTACTACAGTGACTTACTCACACAAGATACTGCAGTGACTTACTCACACAAGCTACTATAGTTACTTACTCACACAAGATACTACACTGACTTACTCACATAAGCTACTATAGTGACTTACTCCCATAAGCTACTGCAGTGACTTACTCACATAAGCTACTATAGTGACTTACTCACACAAGCTACTATAGTGACTTACTCACATAAGCTACTATAGTGACTTACTCACACAAGATACTGCAGTGACTTACTCACACAAGATACCGCAGTGACTTACTCACATAAGCTACTATAGTGACTTACTCGCATAAGCTACTGCAGTGACTTACTTACATAAGATACTGCAGTGACTTACTCACACAAGGTACCGCAGTGACTTACTCACATAAGCTACTATAGTGACTTACTCCCATAAGCTACTGCAGTGACTTACTTACATAAGATACTATAGTGACTTACTCACATAAGATACTGCAGTGACTTACTCACATAAGCTACTCCAGTGACTTACTCACACAAGCTACTATAGTGACTTACTCACATAGGATACTGCAGTGACTTACTCACACAAGATACTGCAGTGACTTACTCACACAAGCTACTATAGTGACTTACTCACACAAGATACCGCAGTGACTTACTCACATAAGCTACTATAGTGACTTACTCACACAAGATACTGCAGTGACTTACTCACACAAGATACCGCAGTGACTTACTCACATAAGCTACTATAGTGACTTACTCGCATAAGCTACTGCAGTGACTTACTTACATAAGATACTGCAGTGACTTACTCACACAAGGTACCGCAGTGACTTACTCACATAAGCTACTATAGTGACTTACTCCCATAAGCTACTGCAGTGACTTACTTACATAAGCTACTATAGTGACATACTCACATAAGCTACTGCAGTGACTTACTTACATAAGATACTGCAGTGACTTACTCACATAAGCTACTATAGTGACTTACTCACATAAGCTACTATAGTGACTTTCTCACACAAGATACTGCAGTGACTTACTCACATAAGCTACTATAGTGACTTACTCACATAAGCTACTACAGTGACTTACTCACATAAGATACTGCAGTGACTTACTCACACAAGATACCGCATTGACTTACTCACATAAGCTACTATAGTGACTTACTCCCATAAGCTACTACAGTGACTTACTCACATAAGATACTGCAGTGACTTACTCACACAAGATACCGCAGTGACTTACTCACATAAGCTACTATAGTGACTTACTCCCATAAGCTACTGCAGTGACTTACTTACATAAGATACTGCAGTGACTTACTCACATAAGCTACTATAGTGACTTACTCACATAAGCTACTATAGTGACTTACTCACATAAGCTACTATAGTGACTTACTCACACAAGATACTGCAGTGACTTACTCACATAAGCTACTATAGTGACTTACTCACATAAGCTACTATAGTGACTTACTCCCATAAGCTACTATAGTGACTTACTCACATAAGATACTGCAGTGACTTACTCACATAAGCTACTATAGTGACTTACTCACATAAGCTACTATAGTGACTTACTCACACAAGATACTGCAGTGACTTACTCACACAAGATACCGCAGTGACTTACTCACATAAGCTACTATGGTGACTTACTCACACAAGATACTGCAGTGACTTACTTTGAGGTAGATGAAGATTGACTAGAGACTGGCAGAGCATCATCTGACCGCAACGTAACATGCAACCCCATCCTTGGTCACATATTGGACCTGTAATAATAGCACATTACAGTGAATACCTGTAATATCAACATATTACGCTTACAGTGAATACCTGCTATATTAACATAATACTAGAGCGAATACAACCTGTAGTAACAACTCATTACGGGTATTGACTGTATACTTACTCCTCAAAAACCTCCATTCAAGCATACTGTATAGAGATGTGATGCAATGTGGTGCTAAGCTACGTACCTGTGCCACCAATGGCATGAAAACCCCTTCTGTAAGTGAACCAGGGTAGAGATAGAACGGCATCCTTCAATTTTTCATAATCTAAAATCAAATAAATTTAAGAAACGATACAATGATTGCATGAGTGGTTCTACAATTTCTACTGAACGCATCTTCTATTCTAGATGACTTTAAAGTAACCTACTTTGCATATTACTTATTCCTAGGCAAAGGCAATACAAACGAAACCTAAAACAGTTTTTAGACCCACAAGCCTCAACACAACAATAAAAACCATTTTAAAGTCCATGTCAAGTTATAGTTAATTGAATTAAATGACCAACTAGAAGTCAGTCAACCGATTAAGTATTAGGGCAGTTCTAATGATGATAGGTCAGATCAACCTCAAAACAAACTAACTGGATAAGCTATTCGACTACTCAGTTGTAGAAAGTCAAGCAATTACCAATTAGATTATAATGGAGTAGGCTATATTTGTATTCGTTATCATATATCAGCAGGCCTATAAAAACCTTCACCAAAAGGCCGGAAATGTTTTAATTAATAGAATGTATTAATAATAGACTCACCATATATTGAGCTATAAGCTTTTCCTAATATAACAACAGGATCATCTGATGGAGGAAAATCTGGCTGACTTGAAATAGCATTCTCATAAGTACAATTGAAACCCCCTACAAATGAGATGTCATCACACTTATTAATAAGGATGGGACAACAATCAAATTCAATAATTTCTGAATAAAAGTTCAAAAGCTGTTAACCTATCAACATTTGAACTGAAGAAACTACTAGATAATAATATTTACCAACAGCAAAGGCTAAATCAGCCATGATGATTGATCACTGATGCTATTCAAACTGCTATAGAAAGAATAGATGACCTCTGCCTTCTTTAACTTTGGTCAGCTTTTTTACTTTCTTTATCACGTCTCTGAATTATTGTGACTTTTAACTGTCCTAGTACCTGTTAGTGGCACAGTAGGAATTAACTAATGACTTCTCTTGTAACAAAGGACTGTACGAGTGCCAGTGTAAGTGTGTGGTGCACTAGACTAGGGACCTTGAGAACAACTGAACTAGTTCATGCAATTGCAGTAAGGTCTGTCTGAATAAGACGTCAAGGTAAACTATAATCAGACTCATCTAGAGTTCTCCTTTTAGTAATGGGTGGTACTGGTGCAATTGTCTCACTGGGAAATGTTACATAATTTCATAATAAATAGAATAAATATTTATTTGTCTTGTACAAGAAAGGTTTTGGACTTTTGTTTTGGTCTGACAATGATACGCAATGCGATTGGTTAGAGTTTAGAAATATTGTCCAATGAATGAAAGGTTTATGCAACCCTGACATAGTAAGATTTCACGGTTCACAATGTTTTTGGAATGCGTGAATTTCAACTACCTCACCTATAATTTGCAAGTATGACAAAATTTCTTTTTAGGTTTGTGCGCTACAACATTTTGTGCAAAGTCAAAGTGAGTAAATAATACTATTATTAATTATAAATATTGTCATTGTGCATTTTTTATCATAATATTGATATTATTTTCTGTTGCATAGTTTGTGAGCAGAATATCAGTATGACTCCTGGGCCAGTAATTTCATGGTATGAGCTTTGTCATTGTGAGAATTATTCCCATGCCCAAGTATTTATTGTTGTTGTAGTGCTTTGAGTTTTACGTCTTACGTCTTACGTCTTCTTCTTTAGGACGTACTAGAGCTTGTTGCAAGGGGTACGCCTCATCTGATTTTGGTTTTTGTCAAGATTACTATGGTCATATATTTATGTTATGCTAACATGTTGCACTAATATAGATTTGTTGCTATGTTTATTGTAATAACTGTGACTTAAGCTCACGTATAGTCCTGGGCAGAAAGCTACCATGGTAAGCAGAAGTTTTTGCGTAGATAGTGGGTGGGTCACCTCTTGTAGTAGCTCTAGTGACAGTTGTGTTAGTAGGACGATTGTTCATCAGCTCATCATAAGTGTTAGCAAGAGCTTTGTGGTGTTCTTCATTCGCCAAAATGCGTAAGAGGAGGTTGTGTCGGTTCTTCCTGCGGCGGTTGCTAAGCGTATCAAGATTAAGTTCCTTGAGGACAGCAGATATGCTAACTCTACCTTTTAAATTACAGATGTAACGCACAGCACTGTTTTGTACCATTTCAATGTTGGTAATTTGGTAATCATGGACGGGATCCCAGACGGCAGATGCATATTCCATGTGTGGCCGACAGAGACTAGTATATGCAAGTAGCTTAGCATCTTTGGTTGATCCGTGGAGTGCCCCCCTAACCATACCCAGTTGTCGTCTAGCTTTGGTGATTTGTGAACTAATATGAGAGGTGAACTTTAGATTAGATTGGATGATCACACCCAGGTATTTAGTTTCAATGTCAGTGTCGAGTTGTGCGTCATTTAAGGTGTAATATGCCGCCGGAGCTTCCGGTTTATGATTGAAGGTCATAATCGAGCATTTGGTAGTGTTGAACGACATGCACCAGGTGTTAGCCCAATCGGCCAAGGAAGTTATGTTCATCTGGAATCTTGAATGGTCCTCGTCAGTGTTGACAGTTTGGTAAATGAGAGTGTCATCAGCGAATAAGCTGACATTACAATCTATATACTCAGGTAGATCATTTATATAGATGAGAAATAGTGTAGGGCCCAACACAGAGCCCTGTGGAACACCTGAAGTAACTGGTAGTTCCGTCGATTTCTCTCCTGCTACTATCACTGTTTGCCTCCGGTCACGCAGGAAGTCATGAATCCAAAGCAATATTTTGTTGCTAATATTTGGTATACGGGCTAACTTAGACATAAGCAGTTGATGGGGAACTTTGTCAAAGGCTTTAGCAAAGTACATGATAATGGCATGTATGGTGTTACCTTTATCAACACTACGAGCTATGTCATGATAGGTGGTACAGAGTTGTGTTTCGCAGGATAATCCTCTACGAAAGCCGTGTTGGCGGTTGTGCAGAACTGTATCTAGGGTGTCATTCAGGTAGTGTAGGATAATGTGTTCCATTAGCTTGCAGGGAATGCTGGTGAGTGAGATGGGTCGGTAATTATTTGGTTGATCCGAAGCACCCCTTTTGTGGAGCGGGCTAACATGAGCAAGTTTCCAACTTTGCGGAAGTTTAGAGCATGTTAAGGAGACGTTAAATATATGTGTAAGGCAGCGGGCAGTCATGATGGGGTCGATCACCAAATCTTCTTTACGTAATCCATCCGGACCAGGGGCTTTGCCGCTTTTTAGGGCTTGTAATAGTGTTGATACTCCTTCTGGTTTGATTTCGATATTCTCATCAGCGGGGGTCACTGCCGGATAGTTAGGATCTTCAGAGATCTGGTGCTGAGAGCAGAACTGTTTGTTAAAAAAGGAGTTGAGTATTGTAGCACATTCCTTAGCATCATTTGTGCTGCTGCCACTTTCGTCCGACAACTTGAGCGGGGGTTTAGTCGATTTTCTTAACCACTTGAGATGGTTACTATTACTATACTTATACTACTCTTAGTTAGTAAAGTAATGTAAATTAAAAAAGAAATTGTAAATTTATTTAATATAATGAAGTATTTGGGTCTATGTTTTATATTATTAAATATGTTGACCATAACTACAGGAAAATATTTTATAAATCCTGCTCTAGTCTAGTGCAGATTACTGCAATCTAGCCTAATTGGTGCTTCTGCTATTTCAAACTCTCTGTTATAGGTAATATAGGACATTATTTTTGTCAAATAATATTGATGGCCCAGAAGCTTATAGCCTACCATGCTCCTTCTTGGACTCAATCACTTAAGCTTATTCCCAAAAGCAGAGTACAGGTAAATTTCTTTGACTTCCAATGACTCTCGCAAAAGTTATATTCTTAATTTGGTATTGCTCGGCTCACATTGTATGCATTGATACTGATTTTCGGATTCTTTATGACACACAGCTGACTTCATGTGCCACTACTCCTATTGCCAACTGGAGTCTACCTGGCACACCTCAAGGCTTTCAAGTGCTAATCAAACGAGATGACTTTACTGGAAGTACCCTCAGCGGCAATAAGGTTGGTCACATGTGGTAGTAGATTAGCTAAACTCATTTCCTACAGTACTGGTTTATAAATATGTAGGCCTATATTAGGCGTCTGCTTCTCCTCTCGTTGTGTATTGGATTCTACAACATATTTAGTTGCTAGTTATATTTCATATTCTACCCTAAAGTTCGGTGTGTGTAGACCTGCTTGTATATCGTTTCTATGCTACATAGGACTGTTTTAGACAACTACATGAATGTATGATTATATTTGTAGGTCAGGAAACTTGAGTTCATCTTAGCTGAGGCTATAGAGAAAGGCTTCCGACATATAATAAGTACGGGAGCGTTGCAAAGTAACCACTGTAGAGCTGTGGCTGCTGGGTGTGCAGAACTCGGGCTAGAGAGTCACCTCTTTCTCAGAACACCTGCTACAGTAGGTATAGACTATATCAGGTTACAATGAAAGGCATGCTCTGTTATTTGAATGAGTGCAGTGTAGGCTACCTCAGTGTCTCTAGGCCAGAACTAGACAATACCAACAAGAAATCTGCTTGGTATTATCATGTACCAACAGCATGGGATAGCTTACTTCAATTGCAAGCTCATGGAGTACTTGCAAATATACTATGTAAAGGGATGGGTTTAGCTGAAGCGATAGCAATTTGATTATTGCATTTGATTACATTGCTGAACAATCAATTCAAAAAATTAGAGTAGGAGTTGATCTGGCGAATGTAGATTTTGATTGTCTTTTGAGAATGCAGATTGGGTTTCATTAGCAAAAGTAAATGAATAAACATATTTTAGTAGAAATATGTTTAGCATTACCTAAATTTTTTTTTAAAAAAATTGTTGCAAATTCTAACAGAAGTTTTATAATGATTTGAAGCAAATATGTCTACCAGTAATGACTCAGCCCTACATGCTCTGCACTGACCTATGATATTCATTCTTGTGATATTCCAGGATGTGTCCGAGTTGAAGTATGAAGGGAATCTATTCCTGAATAGACTGTTAGGTGCACATATCTACCTCACACCCATGAGAGTGAGTTACAAGAAATACACTGAGCCCAAGATGAAGCAGTTAGCCTATGATATAGAGTGAGTAGAGACAGACTTGGACCACAGTCTATGACTGAATATTATAATAGTCCCACTCTATGTTGTCTGAGCAAATACAACTGATGTTAGTTTTGTCACTGCTCTATGCAGTATGATAGCTTTATATTCTACTAAATTTATAGCATTCAAATGTTGAAAGATGCCCGCAATTATCATCATGCAGAACACTTATCAAGATATTTCCACTGTTATTTTTATTTTAGGAAGGACAGTGGAGAGACGTCCCACCTTGTGCGTATTGGAGGGTCTGATAATACTGGTATCTGGGGCTACATCCAGTGCTTTGAGGAGATCAGGCAGCAGGTTAGTTGGAAGACTAAGCTATGCCGTAATGTAGCTGATAAGTGTGTATGCACCCTAACCCAGCTTGTCTGTAAACTACTGAGAGATCGATACGAAGCTAGCTACATGTAGGAGTTATCATATCCTGAATAAGTCTAGAACTTGCATGCCACCAGTATATTAGTTCAAGTTTCCTGGTGGAAGATCTCAGCCAATATTATCATTATAACATAATAGCATCTGCTGTGCATTTGTGTGAAACATTAAACAGTTGAATTCATTATAATACTTGTATTAAAAATATTTAGCTTGGTCCCATGGCACTAAGACTCCCATATTTATGTTATTTACAGGGTGTAGAGTTTGATGATATTGTCTGTGTGTGTGGAAGTGGGGGTACTGTAGCTGGTCTGGCTTTAGCTAACTATCTGTGTGACATGCCTTACAGGTACTCTTTCTGCTTGCTGTCAATCATTGTAACAAGCTTTGCAAGTGCTCCTTGTCATATTTTCTTATAATTTGCACTTAATTGTGGGGACCGAAATTTGGTAATTCCCTTTCTCTAACAGAGATACTCAGCTAGCTTACATAGTGTGAGGATAATTAAAAAGGCGGTCTAGTTACCCAACTTAATATGTTATTTACATGCAAATATTATGTAATACTAGCTTTGACTTGAATATATTAAGTGATATTCAATTTTACTTTTAGAGTTCACGGTATACTCGTTTGTGACTCCAACAAGATATTTCATGGGCAGATAAATGACCACCTGGATGCACTGGGTGTGACAGAGGTCAGAAGTGAAGACATTGTCAGTCTTTATGAGGAATATATTGGACCTGGATATGGCAGACATTTACCTTGTCACCTTGGTGTGTATTATGCAATATTATTATAACTATTGTATTTAACTACATATACTATTACACGTTATTGTTATGATATGCAATATGCAATAGATGACTACTGACAACTATGAACGGTTGCTATATTACTATAGTAGCGTCCTTAATAAAACAATGACAACCCAGAGCAGGTGTTACTTTTAAGGAGCTGCAGGGCCACTAGTTCATTGATTACCTCTCTCATATGGAGAGTGCATTATGTCTGTCTGTCTATAGTAGTCGGAAATATTTAATTTTACCAGTAGTTTGTAGGTAGACCAGTTTCTATAAATATACAAACATGAAAGCTTACAATGGCCAATATAATATTATGTAAAAGTATCACATTGTACAATTATAATGATTGTATTGCAGATTTCATATGCACTACGGCAACACAAACTGGTATCTTGCTAGACAATACTTACACAGGGAAAGCTGCCTACGGACTCAGTCAGCTAATGCAGAATAAACCAGATGTATTCAAGGGCAGACGAATCCTATTTATACATTCAGGTAAGTGCAGGCGATAGATAACTTCCACATCTTACATTCATTCACTCACACAAGGTACACGCCATACAGTAATCTGTACGTCAGAATTCTAAGTGAAGTAATAATTGTAGTATGAGACTCGACTCTACCCTACATACATGTGCATCAGTGTATGTTGCTACAATAATGTATTTTCATATATTTACAGGTGGACTATTTTCTCTTCAAACTGAAGCTATGGTGAATGATTTACTTCCTCACTCCACAAAGAGCAAAGTCACGTTTTTACCTCACAGCAGCGATGGTTAGGACTTAATGAATGTGTGAAAGATTAATATCTGTTTAATTTATTTGTTTATTTTATTTATATTATAACCACTTGAACAGTGGAATCAAATAAATGATTATGAAACAATGGACTAGCTTTTGATTGATTTTCTATTGAATATACCCAACATAGGTTCAGTCGTATTAGTATACTTGCTAATAATGCAGGTTGAATCTAGACCACATTAGGCAGAGTGACCTGTCTATATGACAGACTCTAGCTTCTGCTTCTACTGTTATATACAAAAGTTAAGGCAGCTTGAATACCTTTTACATCAAACAAACTGCTACATGTACCACAGACTTGGTAGTAGTTGTTTTCTCTCTTAGGTGCAATATCGTGGAGAGAAGACAACTCCTAGCAATAAAAGCATCGCCTGTGACTAGTGGTAGTAGAGGCTTACTATCTATTCCCAAGAATATTAGAAACTATCTACTATGCATAGCTGTTGGGAATGTGGTTATGCAATGTTATGTAATCACTAGAAGCTACTTACCTTGCAGCTCTAGTAAGTTGTGTACTGTAGCTTAGCTGATGTGATTTGCACTTGGCCAATGAGCTAATGCTACTTGGGTGGCAAGGCTAGCTAGTAGCTACAGTGTAGCTTGTCTAAAACAAACATATTTTATTATAATGGGATTTAATGTATTACATAACGGCTATTGTTCTCAACTCTTCCATTGCACATAGTTCTGAGTCTATAAAAGGACTCCCCTCTCTTGCCACATGTTCACTTTGAAAGTAGCAGCTGGCATCTCAACTTCTTGCTAAGGTAAGTGTACTTTCCTTGGGTACATTGGTTGTAGTTGATACGAGTGATAGTCCTAAGTCAATGTTGGTAGTTTGCAATAATTACTTCCCATTACTTCTGATGACAATCTCTTGGTTTGAATCGGTGCTCAAAGTGTGGTTATACTGGAGTATACAGTGTGTACCCACCTCAATTGTAGAGTTCGGTGCAGAAATGAAGAAATCTGAGATAGCCTCTGCACTACTGCACCTAACAGCAATTTTAGTCGTTATATGTATGTGTACCCTCATTTTCATAGCTACATGTAGGTTTCGCCATACAGCTACTGTGGACCTGACGTTGTAGTGGTAGAGTGCTTGACACTCATTCATAGGGTCTTGAGTTTGAATCTCGCCAAAGTATATTTTTTGCTAAGATTACCATACACCTTGTACCCACTTCATTTTTCCCACCTCAAACACCGGTTGAAACTTTCTACACATTAGAGAAATCTTTCAGAATATTATGATACAAATAGTTCTCTGATGGGTCTTATGAACTAATCAGTGTGTCCCATTGGTTCATATTAGTTCCTCGCGTACGTAGCTATTATGTGTGTTTAGGAACATTCTAGACTCTTCTAGTAGCATGTCTTCTACCCTGTTGACTTTTAACTCACTCATCTGCATCATGCATCTGGGTGAGGTGAATGGCACTGTTAGCAGTGCTTGATGGTGAAAAAATGAGGTGGGTACACATACAAGCTAGTATTGTATAGCTATCCACTTAATCTTATAGTGGCTAAGGAATTAGTGAATTACTAAAATAAAAAAATTATGCCTATGAATATGAGTGTCAAGCATTATACCACTATGCTATCAAGTCCACAGTGGCCGTAAGGGGGGAACTAGCTGTTAAGATGAGGGCACATGCCTGGTGGCCGTATAACCACTTAAATTGAGGTGGGTACACACCGTATACTACTGTATAACCACACTTCGAACACTGACTGCTAGTGTTTCATTTCCTGCATATTCAATCGACAGTTTTATACACCTGTCATGCTGTAAGAAATAATGGTATTGATACCACACTCCATGCACTGGTAATAAGAGTATTTTCTCGAAACTGTTCAACATACGTCTGCGTAGCTTGCAGAAAAATTTCTGAAATTTTCAGTACAGTCCAATTTCAAAGTTTGTCAGTAAAATTGCAAAGGGAAAGCTGTCTTCTCCCGGTTCATGTGGGGGGCTCAACCCACAATCATCTAAGCTTGAGCAAAAACCTAGGGCTACATGAAATTATGCAATATTGTTTGTAATTGGCTGTGGAAAGGTGGCCTTCTTTTAATAGTTACATAACTCGTTCAATAATGAGAAAGATTGAATATGTTTATTTGACAGATTGTTATATAACCAACTCTGCAACATGAAGGAAGAGGCAAACAACATGTCGATAAACCAGTCACAGGGCAGTGTGGAGAACAAACCAGTAGCGGAGGAAACTGTCCATAGCAGAGTGAACACAGAACTAGTTAAAGAGAACGAAGTGGTTCCAGAGCGTAGATTGTATCCACTAGCATGTTCGTGTCATGCCCCCTTCTACACCCAACCTGGTGGACCGAGATATGTCACCACTGTGAATACACATTTTGGTGATGGTAGACGGCTAGATGATCCAAGCCTTCCTGACAAAGCCTTTGCTCTAAATCATGCTATAGCATTCCATACTTGTGGTTCATGTAAGAACATGGCCACAGGTCAACTCATGCCACCGAATACGATTGAATGCGCTCTATGCAAGTTTTGTGGAGTGTACATGTGCATGTATAGAAATTGTGATGAACACTTTGATAATTTGGTGAGCTGCAAAGAACATTTCGACTCTCATTTGGTATAGTCTGCTTATGGCAGGTAGCAATAGTGACTGGAGGTGCTTTAATGAAATGCAGTGACACTAATTTGTAGTACATACAAAAGTAATCTATACAAGATTCAAATTTGCAGTGTTACCATTATTCTATATTATTTAAGTATGTCATAACAAAACATACTGATTATACATGCATGTTGTAATGAAACATTTTTTCAGTAGTATTATCTATCCACATATTTAACGCATAATAAATAAAAACTTTTGAAGACCTCATGGCATAGAACTGTTTTAGGCAGAAGATAACAATAAGTGAGATAGTCTGTGTAGGAACAAGGATGAGTTGCCAGCTCTGCTTACCCACCCACCCACCCACCCACCCAACTTCCCCAATCACACGCAAATGTTATAGACTGTCAAATAGTGTGCAGTAACTGAGCTTATTTAATTTAGGCAAGGCACATCAATGTAATATTTATATTTTCTACTTTATCCTACATACATGCAAACTTACAGATTCATACCTGGAGTTGTCTTCTCTCAGAGATGTTCAAAATAGCTTGTCATATTACGTAACCTGTTATTTCCACTCTCACTGTCAACAGGTAACCAGTACGTATAGTATTATGTATATTATGTAATAAGCAGGATTTTATATGATATAGTATATGTGCAGCCAGTTTACAAAGTTAGCTGACATACAATATACAAAAACAAAAGCTGAACATTGTGAAGCATCAGATAAAAATCAATAACTGGTCTAATTTGAAAGTAGGCCACTAATACTCAACTGAACTGAATACATGTGGGTAGTTACAGAATGTGTCATTCACTAATTGGTTTAAATGTGAAGTTGTCCTCTTTTGTCTATTTTTATTCTTCTTCATAGGAGAGAAGACAACTCTATATTGAGGCATGCTCTGTTATCACTATTACCATGGAGGATTCTCACCATATATTATAGTATTTTTGACCATATCTGCATATTATATACAGCGTATTATGCATATTTGATACTTCTTCCTCAATGCAACAAAGGTACGGCCGAAATCGCATGCTCTGTTATCACTATTACCATGGAGGATTCTCACCATATATTACAGTATTTTTGACCATATCTGCATATTATATACAGCGTATTGTGCATATTTGATACTTCTTCTAGGGCGAATGTTACAGAGCCCGTAGAATAACAAACTATATAATATATACTGCATAGTCAACATTCTATCAACAATAAGATATCTCATGTATTAATAGCTTGTAATTTTGTGCAGGCATTCATGTAACCCAAACTAACCTACTGCATATAATGTCAAAGTTGTGGTTGCCCACAGCGCCACAGAAAAGGTTTGATGTGGATTATAGTCAACCTAATGGATATCAAGATAAGTAATGTTCATTTACACTGTACAGAGTCTACTGACGACTTGATACTTTAAAGGTGAAACTAGGTGGAGCTCTAAGCAGACCAGGACTTGGTATGTCACTAAAGTCATCAAATCCTTCTGCTTTCTCAAACTTCAACTTCTGGAGAAACTCAACGAGTAGAACAAAGAACTCCAAGTTGGCTATCTGCTTCCCTGGACAGGCCCTCTTTCCTACAAGGAAGTTCAATTATGTGTTTTACATGTATATGAACAATGATAGCAAATGTAAAATCCAAACCATCTAATTTATCTTTCAACACCTTCGATCTTTCAGTTTGTTATTTACATGTAGTTTTAAAGCAGGCTCTATCAACACTATGACTTGTAGTTCAAGTTGAGTATATATACTGAATCACCCGAAGTTGTAGTAGTGGCATTCTGTTTTATGCTATACTAGTAATCGCAGCTAGTGTTTTTAAATTATATTATAGACTATGGACTATAGTACATGTACAGCTAGACTAAACAATTGTTAATCAGTATTTACACCACTGCAAGCACACGCATGTTTTGTTTCATTTCGTTAGCTAGCTTACCAACTGAGAAAGGAAGAAAATGGCCTTCATGCTGGATAAGTTCTCCTTTTTCACTAATCCATCTGTTAATATCAAACTTGAAAGGTTCATTCCAGTATTTCTCATCATGGTGTATGTGATACAGACTGGCTTGTATTATGCTATCTGCTGGAAAAGTGTAGCCTTCTACCACGGTATCCTTAGCAACTGTGTGGGGAGGAGAGACTGCGGCTACAATAATTTGTAAGGTATTTGTAACTTGGAATAACAGCAAGTCACCAAGTTATCTGTTCTAGTGTACATTATATAGTCATGAAAAACATGGAGGCCTACATTCTTTATTTGTAGTGCTACAATATAATGTAGGAGGACCTATTCAAAAACTATATATCCTTAGGCATCAATGTCAACTTCGTAGGAACTGAGGCTCTAGCCTTGTTAGACGTCAATGACAATTTCTTTGGAGCAGGACTATTGCCATATTAGAAGTACAAACAGAGTAAATTGGTGGGCTAAACGCTCAGGTGGGCTACAAATTCTCACCAACAAAATGGAATACATGCTAAAACGCTGCCCATGTATAAAAAGAAATAGTGATTACATCGTACAATAGACCAGGGATATACAATTTTATGTATTAGGATCAGTTACTTAGTTTCTACTATGTAACTATAACTGTACACAAAAGTAAGTCTAACTGAGAAAATCACTCAATATTGCATAATTAAAAATCAACTATAAAACATGTTAACTTGGCTTCAACAAGCTTTCATACCATGGGCACTAAATAAGCTATTGATCACAATTAGAAGTTGTTCTCTCCTAAAGAAGGAGAGGACAACTTCTAATTATGATCCGGTAGCTTAATAGTGCCTATGTTTCATTCTCTGATTTGTGAAGTTCTACTAGTAGCCAAGTAAGCTTTTAGCAGTAGAACCCACCTACAGATACATTGAGGTACTGTCGCGGAATACTGGTTTACAGTGAATAGTTGAGATATCTAGAGAATTTCCTTACCTACGGATACATATCTGTGAATCTCATTTACAAATGCTCTAGTTTTAATTAGCTTCTCTTTATCTTTTCTGGTGTATGGACGACTGCCTATCACCTGAAACAGGAAATGGCTCTATTTTCAAACAAGACAACCAAGTATAACACAGCAAACAAAAAACCTGTGTAAAAATGCCAAATTTTTAGAATTAAGATTTAAGAATAATTATCTTGGTCACTAAATTAGAAGGCTTTACCATTATCAGACCTGGTCTAGCTTTCAGTACTCTACCTGGTCTATCTCTTCTCTCAAAGCTTGTTGAACATCTGGAAACCTGACCAGAAACATGGTAGCCCAAGTAATAGAAGTGGCTGTGGTGTCTGAACCAGCTCTGAACAAATCCAAGATAGTCTGGAATATGTTCTCCTCTGCAAATTAGTTTAGAATGCGGTGTTACATGTACATGTATGTAATGTGCATTAAAAAAAAACCAAAGCTATCATACAATTTCTCAACTCTGTACGTAGCTCGACATAACTGCTTGTTTAAAAACTTACTGGTGTAGTACTCCTTATTTTCTGTTTCATATTTAATATAGAGATCAATGAAGTCCCTGATCTCTCCCTCACAATATGAACTTCTATGGTCTTCAATCTGAGAGTCTATATACTTTCCAAGCAGATCATCTATTTCTGTTATTCTGTTAAACTAAAACATGGCGCAACAGAAATCATTACCAATAAATTGCTCTAAGCAACAATTAGACGTTCAATACATGGGCTATCAACATTATAGTAATGTATTGTACTCAATCGAGTGTTAGTCTATCAAGAGTTGTCTCTCAGAAACCAACAAACTTGAATAATTCTGGTATCGTTGCTTTTACCAGTTCAAATAAACCAGAGTAAGCACTGGTATCCCTTCCTGCCATGTGATCATGCAAGTTCAACTCTCAGGCAACAAACCAAGGATTTACCTCTGCACCTGATTACTTTTAGCTGGGTAGAAAACACTTTATAAAAGGAAGCTGAATGAACTGAAATATTATTTATGGTGATTGCATTCAGGACGATAGATGGACGGTGTAGATATACTTGTTTTACAAACTATAAAATATGTTTTAGGTTGTTGCATAGCTTTACCTGATTTCCTGAAAGATACCTCTTCAGCGGGGGAACATAGTTTAGGAATGGAAGGAAGTTTTCCGGCAGTGCTATGAGGTTGATTGCGAAAAATTCGTAGAGAACTTCAATGAGATTTCTCCACCCTGGATCTTCATACTCATATCTGCAAGATCAGATTTTTCAATTACAATTATATTTAGGTGCAATATTAATGTTTACACGTAGCCTTGGTTCTATGGTTGTAAATGAGACAAACACTATAATTATCAAACTCAGGCTAATTCATACAAGTCGCAAAACCATGTAGATGAATTACATTTGGAATCCATGTTTCAAAGTTTAAAGCCTTACATACACTTTCACTGAACTAGAAACATCTGTGACTCTGTGAGGTTGTAGATTGCCTCACCTGTATCCAAATACAATATGGTGGATAACATTAGCTGTAGCATACTGCATCTTTATCTTTATGTCAGACACAAACCCTCCTGTCCTTTCTGATTCCTTACAGAGATAGTCACAGAGAACAGCAGCTTCTGATTGGACCATTTCATCTATACTTTTCTTACCAACTCCAAAGTCACGTAGAGACAGCAGAGCAAACTTTCTCATTTCTTTATTGCTATCTCCATTAGAGAAAGCAATGCCTAAATAAAACAATGTTTAATAGCAAAAATTCATATTGTAATGCTGAATACTGTGTTAGGATCATACGCTTGGTACAGTAAACTACTACGGCACATGATGGTAAAGTTTCTAACAATAAAATTCAATTATTACGTGATGAATTTTGACAATGAAATTTTGTCCATTTAGGGGCGAAACTTTTATATACTTTGCAATTAAACTTAACACATATTGTGCTTGGTTGAAAGAAGAAGTCGGAGTAAAGCACATGTGGGTGTTTTGACTTAGAGCAAACATTGTTAAATCATTATAATATACAGTGATCTTTGATGGTATCACAGTCTATACCAATCTGAAGACAGGATAACCCAAACTAGTCTCTACGTGCAATTATGTAGTGAAAATTGAAGAGAAGACAACTTCAAATGATGAACACTGGCGATGCACAGCTATCATTGAGAGCTGTTGATGTGACACATAGCTAATTAGCGATTGTCTTTCATATGCTTTTAAGCATCTCATATAATATGAGATTCATGGAAACTATGATAGGTTATTTTATTGTTCATGTTAAAGCTAATAAGACTTGGATAAAAAATGAAGTTGTCCTCTCTCAATTAATTTTATGAAACTGAGAAAGGACAACTTCAGAATGTGATAGGGAGCTTCTTAGCTCCCATTTTTAATTCAATATGGTAATTTTTATCTCTGTCAATACATCTGCTGAACAACCCAAGACAAATCAAATGTCATTAGTCCGTTGTTAATTCTGAGTCAGGTAAGCAGATGGCACATACATGTATATTTATATTATGAAGAATATTTTAATATTTGGGAATTTGTAAGCCAAGTAGTATGCTTTATAATGATTTTGCAGGTTGGGTTTTACTATGGGCTTCCCATTGAAAACCTTTAGCTACCCCTGAAAATTCCTATACAAGAGCTCCCGAATGTCCTAAGATCATGTCATTTTGCAGGCTTTAGAATTATCTCCTCCGGCATTGGTTTATAGCTTTTAGCACTCAATTTTGTTTTCTTACATTTGACTTACCTTTAGGATGACCTTCGTTCAATAATTTCAATACTGGAAGAGTTTTGAGTGGTCTGAGGGCAAAGTCTTCTCTGCTAAACAGTTGAGTAACAATTGCTCCATCCCCGATCCACACAAACTTTTGTGAACCAGCCTTTACTGTCACTATCTGTCCGTACTTCCTGTGCATGTCACTGGTGTATGCCGCCAACAAACCAGCCTTGGCATTTCTTACTGCAATACAACTATGTGATACACAAATATACACGGCAAAAACAATGATCTTTTTACTCTGGGTTATGAGGTACTTTGATGCTAGTAGCATGCATTGTGCAGGTGAACATATACATGTATGGCATGTTTTACTCTATTTAGCCTGCAATGGTTATTCTAATATTAGCCTGGTCATTTATAGGCCTGTAGAAGAAAACAAGGAGCTTTTATAGTTCACTTTTGAGTTTTCTACCCTTGGGCAGGTCCCTTAAATTTGTGAGTTTCTTGGGAAGATACCGAGGTGTTTCCCGTTGCCCGTGTCAGGTTCTCTCATGTCAGGGTTGTCTCCCTTTGAAGTACCGCAGGAACATTATGAGGTTGTATGCACTTCCTAACACCACCACTGACCTTCATGGGAATGTAACCTGGGACTCCCACACGGAACTCCAATGCCCTAACCACTAGGCCATGGACTAAAAATGTTACTCTACCCTAACATTTGTATAAATATTTCCAATCTGCAAAAAATTACAGTTACATGCAATAATGTTGAGTACATACGTACCTAAACCAATCAGGTTGCCAATGAATGGTAAACCAGATGGTCCAGGAGGAAGGTTCTTTGGTCTCTCAGAGTTCCACCAGAAGAAGAGAGTGAGACAGGAGCTACCAGTCAGAAAGAGAGTCAACCAATCGACTTTGGGTAGATATTCCAGCATCTTTATTCTACAACGAATAACAAGCAGTTAGCTGCAGGAATACAACAGCATGCATACAGTAATCTTATTAATTAGGTCGCTAGCTCTATATTCATGTTACCAGCATCCACTGTCTCAGGCATGATTGGAGCATTTTTCAACTCACTCCAGGGCACCTGCTAGCCCACCCACTTGAAGCTTACCCGTATTCATCTAAGTCTATAACCACTAGCCCACCCACTTGAAGACTGGTTCAGAATCAAACCAGTCTCATACTAAGGTAGTAGAAGATGTATGCACAGATATAAGAGTAGCATAATGCAGTAGTACTAGCACCGAATGAAGCTTACCTGTATTCATCTAAGTCTATCACCTATCAAGGGTATTTCAGTTTTGACACTGTTTATGATAAATTACTAAAGACTGGTCATATTATATACCCACAGCTTACAATAACAATTATACTGGACTGTAATATTATACACAAAGGGTGGATTCATATACTCCACTTTCTGGGTATAATTTCTAGCACTGCTTTTACAAAGGGAATTTGAATGATATGTTTCGCAATAGAAGATAGCAATGGAATTGCCCTCAAATGATATAGTTTATACAGACATTGTATCAGTATAAAATTAGGGCTCACATAGAATGACACGGACAAGCTAAAATATGGTAAGTTTGCCTCGGTGCTGCTGCCGATGTTCAGTTTGGATGGCTTGTTATACATTATTACAGTAACAGAAAACGGCACAAGCTGGTCAGGTTGAGCAAATTGCGGAAGCTCCCCGATGTTCATAATACATTATAATTAAGGTACTGCAAGCCTATTGGTTGTCTTGATCTAGTTGGCAACAAATCAACTACATGTATATTATGATTGAAGAAATACTGAGCAGCCTCACGCTATAATTTATAAAAACCCAACACTATATTTATATAATAGAAAAGAACAGCTAGTTTATAGGGGAGGGGGTGCATTAACTTCTAGTTACGCCCCCCCCCCCCCCCTCCACGTCAAAGTCTACACATTGCAAACAGTAGAGAGTGTTTATGAATAGTTTCCATTAGAATTCACACGTAACAATCAGCAATGAATGTTAGTGAGTGAGCGGTGTCAAGTCAGAGAATGGGACAGTGTGAATATATAGGTCATTTTGAAATGCAAAATAAGTAGAAAGTCCTATGCAATATACATGCACATGTATGTTATACATGTGTGTAGCATAGGGCTACAAAGAGTGTGCTTATGCAGAAGGCTGTGCTAGTTACTGTTTGATGTACATGTAGGTGCAAAAGTAAGATGACTTGGGAACTCCAGATAGCTTTATGATTTTGTTTACGGTTGTGGTAGTTATAGGGGGGGGGGGGGGAGTGCCCCCTAATGCCACACTGGGACCTTCCAATACCACCCACTTGTGACATTCCTGCTGTCACAATAGCAGTCACTGTAGCTCACAGTATTATATGGGATATATAAATTAAAAGCCATAACAGATTTCCAGTTGGAATTTGTAGACCATAAAATTGAATGGTGAAAATATTTGTGTTTCTACTTAAATAGAGGGCATCTATGTCACAAGAGTCGAAAATTTACAAGAAAAAGGGCTTCATGAAATAGATAGATGTTGAAAATTGAGAAAGTAATATTATTTAGGTTATTGCCTTCCATATAATTCCTAATGACCAACTTTTATCCTTGGTGTAGTCGTTTGTTCTTTCCGTTGGAACAATGCCAATCTAGTATCACATGCAATCATGATGAGCTTAAAGTTCAAAATGAAATCAAAGAATGGAACCAATGCGAACAGATGGGACAGGCTAGATAGCCAATAATATTATGTAATACTGATGCAATGTAAACAAGGAAGTGTCCAACATGATAACTAAGAACAGCAGTGTGTAATCTCCAACATAAAATGAATGCTAACATAATAATTGTGTTGATGTATATATAGGCTACATGTACATGTAGTGTACAATGTATATGTACATGTACATGTAGTGTACAATGTATATGTACATGTACATGTAGTGTACAATGTATATGTACATGTATAGTGACAGTGTACATAAAATTTATATCAAGAGATGAGTTCTCATACAGCCATACCTTAAAATCGACGTATTATCACACTGCACTGCGCTGCGTTGCGTTGCGTTGCGTTGCATTGTATTGCATTGTATTGTATTGTATTGCATGGCATGGCATTGTACTGTATTGCATTGCATTGCATTGTATTGCATTGCATAGTATAGTATTGTATTGCATTGCACTGCATTGCATTGTATTGCATTGCATTGTACTGTATTGTATTGTACTGCATTGCATTGTATTGCATTGTATTAGAAGGCATAATTTTCAGAAATCTTTAGTCTACCTGCAGATGACACTCGGTGCTTATTAAGTAACCATTAGCTGCAATGCAAAGTTGTCCTCTCTCTTCTATTTCATCCTCTCTTCTTTTTCTAAAGAATGAAGAGCAATGAGGAAGGACAACTTCCTATTGTAATTATTAATTATTACTTGCAGTGTGAGAAAGCCAACTCAAGAGTGTAGACACTGCAGTCACATGTAATTTAAATAACACAAAATATTATGTAACATGAAGTATTGAGGTTAGAGATTACATAATTATATAAGTATTGCATATTGGGAATCAGACAGTTATGTATGTATATAGGAATATGATACATGGTGCAGTAGTTTTCTTATGTTTACATGTATATTATAATTATTACATGTACGTGGAACTTGTATATTATTATAATATATGTTATATATATTGCATTATGCATGTATATTGTATTATACTATATTACAAGTATATGTATATTCCAGTCATTTATAAAACTAGCCTACAGCAGCATAGTTAATGTTGATGCCCTGAATCAATTAATCAACCATGTCTAACCTGCTTGGATATTTATGTGCTCTGAGCAATTGCAAGTGCATTCCATATACATGTAGATGAACATACTTATTATAATGTGGAATAGCAAGTAATGTAAATGTTATTATTTATTAGTAATGGTATGTTTCACACTTCATACAAGGCTAGTTTCAGAGTTGAGTTGTTGAAATTGTTCCACAAGAGTTAATCTACCAAATTGAATAAGTGACACATCCATTTTAGTGCTATCTGGTACTCTACTAGGTTTGAGAGAAAATGCTGTGGTAAAACAGCCTCGTGACAATGGCCTCCCTGGGCTAACCACACTAACATTAACATTGTTGCACTGACATTGCATACTTATCCATATTACCCATTCACGCATAATGTTTTACCTTACACAATTATTATACATGCATGCTTACATTATATCTTAATCAACTGTTATCGTGTGCTTTACTATTATTATCTGTCAAGGTTATGTAACTGGGGTCTGAATTTTCTTTCGAAATTTTTCCCACATATTTAACCATGTCTGAAAGGGC
Organism: Bugulina stolonifera; assembly: GCA_935421135.1. Taxonomy (NCBI): domain Eukaryota; kingdom Metazoa; phylum Bryozoa; class Gymnolaemata; order Cheilostomatida; family Bugulidae; genus Bugulina; species Bugulina stolonifera. Next base: position 10,201,570 of record OW285196.1, read on the forward strand.
CTGGACAGCTTTCAGCGTTAGCATTAAGTCACATGACGCAACGTTACAGGGGGTCAAAGACCGAAAACAGCGCTATGAAGTTTGCCTGCTGTTACTAGAATAATTTATTTTTCAGTTAAATTATTGCATAATATTGTTAAATATGCATGAATGTTTACCTAAGCTGGTGTTATGAAGAGATAAAATAAAATAATGGCCTCCTAGAACTTTTTCTTATGCTGGCTTTTTGCCTGAAAAAACCTTATCCAAGTTTTGTCTTATTTGTAGAATAAATTCTTTTCCATAAGGTAAACTAGCATGTGCAGGTGTTTCTATACGTGTTTAGGAACAGGTAGGATAGTATTAGACTGCAGGACACGTTATCATGTGAAGTTATCTCCTCTTGATTTCGGCCAATTTACGTTGCGTTATTCACATTACTTTGGCGTCAACTATCTCACTTCACTTTGCAGTAGTAGCCAATTTATTAATAGTTTTAGCTCAATTGAAGCATGAAGAAGCGGGCTTGTCTTTGATTAGTTGTTTGGCTTTGTGGATGCTTCAAAAACTCTGGGATATCTCTTTTTTGAACCACTATCAAAATTAAAATTAGCAACTTTTGGCGTCAACTACAGCGAAATAGAGCAGCATTTGCTCAGATATCTAACCACATTCATTTTCAGCAAGCTTTCATCATGGGGGCTACATATAAACAAATCCTTGATAATTCAAATAAAGCTCTTAATAAAGTAGATTTAAAATACTTGTTCAAATTTGAGAAAATAAAATATTAATTTGCTAATTTAATTTGACATGCAGCTATTCAAAAGAAGCTCTACAGTTTAAAAGGTTTTATAGTACTAGTGGAATGATTTTCCATTGCAATGTTACTAAATATTGAACATCCACTCATCCTAATGCTGCTAACTGGCTTAAAAACGATCAACTTTTCTATTTCTTATAGCCATTTTGTTTTTATGAATGAAGGTAGGCGGAGCTTCCGGAACCTGTCAGTCCCTTATGCTAGGGCCACACTGACGCGAATTTTTGTGCGAATAGCGAATTTTGGCCAAAGGCGAATTCGCAAATTATAATCGAGCGTGCCACACTGCAAAAGCTATAAGCGAATTCGCGTTGATTTCACCCAATGAGGGATCAAAAATTATTATCCCCGGTCACGTTTCTCATTCACTGCAGAACTAGAACTCCGAAAAATGTAAAATAAAAATATAATAATTATTTTATTCTTACTTTCATTCGTTTTACACAATTCTTGCAAACGGAAGTAGTCATTTTATTCATCAGTTAAAATAAATATTTTAATATAATAATTTAAACTCATGATTGATTGAAAATCCGTGGCTCTGAACACGTGACAGTAACGTGACAAGTAAAATTTGGCCAATCACAAATTAGCGAGTTGCGAATTAGCTGATTGATATCAGCGAGTGCGAAATCGCTAATTTATCGCGAATTCGCACAAAATTTGCGATTTGCGAATTCGCCTTTGGCCAAAATTCGCTATTCGCACAAAAATCCGCGTCAGTGTGGCCCTAGCATTAGCAGCAAGGTTTCCCTTAATTGAAAGGTGGGATAACTCCTTGTAAACTGCGCATATACAAGCCATTTAGACCACCACAGAGCTGCATACTGTACATGTAATTATTCAAATATGAGACCTAGGATCAAATCATTGTTTTTTTTGCACATTTTGTTTTGTGTTGGCTTTTAGACTGCCACTAGCTGCTGCTAAACAACACAACAAACATATCTAGCAGAATAACTGCCCTTATTCTTTCCTAGAACAGTGGATTATGTATTTTATAAGAATATACACCACACATATGTTTTGCATGGGATATTACATATACAAAAACAGAACAAAGCTTATTAAAACGTGCATTATATGTTAGCCATACACCATGTAGTACTATGTCACTGAGATTGAGTATTCTTCTGCATCATTCTGTAACATTGTGTCATGCCTTCACGACGGAGTTCCCTGGCTAGCCATTTCATTCATAAAATTGGAGCTGTAGTAAATCGATCCCAAAATTACTATGGGCCATAACTCGAAAAATTTTTCTTAGACCTTTCCAATTTTTTTCTTATGCCTTTCAAGGTAGTAAAGCCTATATAGTGTTAAAAGGAATTTTATTTTTGAGAACCCCAGTTACATAACCTCAATCAGACTATTGGAATTACAACTTGGTTTTTCCCACATATTGTTAGCAATTATCTTCTCTTGTCTGATTATATTAAATAGAGTTTTTTACCATGTACTTTTAAGGTCGATATCTTGGAATAGGCTCATACTTATATACTCTATGTTTCGGACTATTGTAAGCACTTTTTGTGCCAAGGCCGACCCTTTTTGTGGCCGACATCGGGCGGAACGATCCATGTTTTTGCATCAGTTCCAGACCCTAAACCTTATCGGCAGGCCGATACCTTATCGGCCTCTTTTTGCCGGAAGTAGATTTAGTATATGAGGTAGCACATTTTCTGTATGAAATCAGTTGTTGATTGCGCTCTAATAAAGCAACATCTCCTAACTCAAACCTATAGAGGCTTTCTCTTGTAGGCGGGTAACTCCACCGGCGGATCCATGGATCCATACGTCTCGAGTTCATCCCCATCTTCGTTTAAGCATATCTTTACACCACTTCTACGGCTTAGGTCGATCCCGGATTCTATATGAATCTAGCGTCGGGCTCAAGATCCTAGAATACCGGATCTTTCATTGCACTCCTCTGGAGTATAAAGTCTACAAGACCTATGTCGGTCCTGAGCTCATCAATGAGCCTATGTCAGATACACAATAATAAGAGCACCTAATAACTGTTCACTCTTTATGTAATGAGTAGATGAAGGTTACTTGGTCGGCCTCTACCACCTTCCAAGCCCTTCTCATTCCAGTGTCCTATCGGCACTCGTATGTAACTACACTCAAAACATTACAATACCATAAATTATGGATTTGCTTGAACTGTGCGCAATGTAATAGAGTTATTATAAAAATACATGTAAGTATACAGGTAAGTCTCAGTTTGTTCAAGGTAGGTGTATTTTACTGCCTCCTTGATACTCTGAAGGTGAAGTCAGCTGGACCTCTAAGTAGACCTGGTTTCGGTATGTCACTAATATTCTCAAACCCTTCCGCTTTCTCTAACTTCAACTTCTGGAGAAATTCAACGAGTAGAGTAAAGAATTCCAAGTTGGCTATCTGACGGCCTGGACACACCCTCTTTCCTGCAATGTGGAAATTGAATGATCGAAATCTACCGCGAATTTCAACAAAATCTAGCTTCAACATGGCACATGCATACATTACAGGCTATACAAACTAAAGGAGATAACCAGAAAATTATTTGAATAAACTGATTGAAGTGAAAGTGAATCTGCGCTGTGGCTGGAATATTCAATCTCAACAGCTTTAGCGGATGCATACAACATGTAAGATAGTACTGGATGCAGGCTAAATAAAATTGTGAGAATAGCCTCAACTTCTGCAGTTGCAATATGACTAAGGAGTCTGTCCATCTGCTATGTTCAAGCATGTTAGATAAAACAAATTGGAAGTTGAAGGTAATACTTCAGCAGATTTCCATAAAGAGAAGACGCGCTTACCAACTGAGAAAGGAAGAAAATGTCCTTCATGTCTCAGAAACTCTCCTTTATCATTGATCCATCTGTTAATATCAAACTTGAAAGGTTCATTCCAGTAATTCTCATCATGGTGTATGTGATACAGACTGGCTTGTATTATGCTGTCTGCTGGAAAAGTGTAGCCTTCTACCACGGTATCCTTAGCAACTGTGTGTGGTGGTGCAGTTGGAGCTACAAGACATTCACTAAATACATGTAATGTTATTACTGAATCTGTTTGGCATGTTGTGAACAGCACAACCATACAAAACTTATAATTTTTCATAAATACTGTATGAGAATTTCCGACAAACTTTGAAAATGGCAATTGAGCCAAGCTATTATACTCTAAGTTATGCGTAACCTAATTTACACAGACTTTTGCTTTCATGATTGATGCTAACACATGCTACCTGGGCCTTTCTCACAGGAAGTTGGATAGCACTGGCACCTGGCAGTGCAAGCTTCAAGGGACTGGTCACGCCGAGGAGTAGAAGCCAGTGAGTTTATAATTTATGCCAACAAGCGGAGTAGAATAATATACTTTTGATCGAGTCCACTCGGGAAAAATTTAAGCTGACCGCGAAAACAATATGCGACACATCAAATTTGGAGAACTCCGTACAGGTAAAATGGCTTACTTATAGAAGCACATCGATGAACTTCATTTACAAATGCTTTGGTTTTAATCAGCCTCTCTTTGTCCTGTCTGGTATATTGTCGACTGCCTACCACCTAGGAGAAACAAAATAATACATGAGACAGAAAGCAAATCTGAGTTTTAGTTGCTTATTATCAGAAATTGTTAAATAATTAACTTAATTAACTGATTATGCACATATACATTGTATAAAAAGATATATCCACAATGCTGCAATTTAGGCTTAAACCGCCACTCAAATGTATCTATCTTAAGGGCACAACTTAAGTCATTGTTGTATGTTTCCAATTGAGATGAGAAATTTTTTATTTCCTTTAATTGGATCCAAGAGCAGTCAAAAGTCAAAAGTAGTGCAGTTTAGAAAAAAACATCTTTGGTGTAAGAAATGCAAAAACGGCAAGCAAGTAGGATGAATGTACCTGGTCTATCTCTTCTCTCAACGTTTGTTGGATATCTGGCAATTTGACCAGATACAAAATAGCCCAAGTAATAGACGTGGCTGTGGTGTCTGAACCAGCTCTAAACAGATCCAAGATGGTCTGGAATATATTCTCCTCTACAGGTGAAAAGTGTTATGTATTATACTACAAGTATATCCAACATAAAATGTCTGTTATGTGTTCCTCATGCTTTTAAGCAAAGTGTGACATGCATGTAAATGCAGTAAAAAATGGATATATTATAGTGAGATTGCACAAATAATACAGATAGGCCCTATTACTAAGGTAAAGTAAAGACCTCCGTTCAGTCACAAATGACAACCGAATGTACTGCATACACTTACTGGTATAGTAGTCTTTGTTTTCAGTTTCATATTTTATGTAGAGATCAATGAAATCTCTGATCTCTCCCTCACAATATGAACTTCTATGGTCTTCTATCTGAGAGTCAATATATTTAGCCAGCTTTCCATTCAGCTCCATCATTTTCTTGTTCTTCAATGGAATAAAAAAAGTCATTTCCTTCTAACATTACAGTCTTTCATTAAATTTACTTCGTCTGCAGTGTTAGGCTCAGAATTCCTAATTATCACATGGCCACATAGATAAAATTATCATTACCCGTAAGGGTGGACACAACGAAATAGCACAACTCTGAAGATTTCTGAAGAGATGGTAATTTTCACCACTTTCTGGAGGTTCAAGGGTTTGGGAGCAGAAACAGAAAAGGAGCTAACTTACCTGTTTTCCACCAAGGTAGTTATTCAGTGGAGGGATATACCGCAAGAACGGTAGGAAGTTCTCTGGGACCGATGCAAGATTTAGAGCAAAAAATTCGTACAAGCTTTGGATCAAGTCTTTCCATCTCTGATCGTCATATTCATGTCTAAAATAGGAATAACAATGAGTAGTCTTAGCAGATGATACCTGGTAGATTGTGATACTTGTACATTTGCTTAATCAATTCAACACATTAGACCGATTCTTTAACATTGATAAATGATAATGGCAAGACTTCTTTATAATTGGAAGGCTTCTTGAATAGTTTTCCAAAGATGACATCAACAGTAGCGAGATTATTGTCCTTATTTTCCAAACCTATATGGTAAGAGACTGAATGAACTGGTATAAATATATCCCTCAGGTTACGTTACCCAATCAAAGAACAGAACTCACCTGTATCCAAATACAATATGGTGGATGACATTAGCTGTAGCATACTGCATCTTTATCTTTATACCAGACACAAGTCCTCCTGTCCTTTCTGATTCCTTACAGAGAGAGTCGCAGAGAACAGCGGCTTCTGATTGGACCATCTCATCTATACTTTTCTTACCAACTCCAAAGTCGCGTAGAGACAGCAGTGCAAACTTTCGCATTTCTTTATGGTTGTCCCCATAGGAGAAAACTATCCCTGCATGAACAGTGATACACACAACATTCAGTTGAACAACGTAATCACAGGGAATGCGTTTGCCATAAAACATTTACATGTAGGCCTGCCTACATTGCTTATAGACTTCGTAAAAAATAGTAGCTGTAGAAAGTGCCAATGTGTATACAGTATAATGTATGTGTATGTGTATGTGTGTGAAATGTGTTAATGCTGGTACTAGAATGTTATAGTTCTAGTTGGATTACTACCAGCCTAGTGTAACAATAATATTATAATGCGCTACCATACCTTCTACCCTTGCCAGCAACTCAATTTATTTGATCACAAGGTGACATAATATTATTTATGCAAACCTTCATTATTATTTATAGTGGCACCAGTTACTGAAGTTACGTGGTTTAGTATTCAGTATCGTACTATCACATTACGTTATTGGGACCGCCTAGTAATCTCTCAGCACACAATCACTGGCTTTCGATGCTTCGAAATACTTCGAATTGTCTGTCCCGTCAGGGCTCTCAAGTTCTCGGATTTTCCCCGAGCAGTTCGGAGTTTCAGTGCTTGCTCGGGGAGCTCGGGAGGTTTTCCATTATTAGTGATTTGCTCGGATTTTGGGAGATTTTCTCACATTAGCTATATTTTGAATTGAAATGCTTTCCAATCTGCAAATTAATCTGCAGCTTATCTCATAGCTTTTCAGTTACTTAGGAATTCTTAGGAAAAAGCTACTAATTTTATTACTTTCCAAGGGCAAGGACTGACTTACATGTATGTACTGTGATTATTAGGCTGTGAGAAATTACTTAGGCTAACTCCATAGAGCAATAGATATGTACATGTAGGTGACCAACAGCTTTATGTATATATCTAACCAATTGCTAGTAGAGAAATATTGCTACACTGCTCACTCTGCAGTACATTGTGCATCTGCTCGGATTTTTTGACTGAGCAACTTGAGAGCCCTGTGTCCCGTAGTAGTAGTGCGAAGCATCGAAAGCCAGTGTTTGTGTAGGACTTGAGTACATATACATGTATTTTATGAAACTAATACTGCAGAATCTAACACGGACTCTAACACTGCTAGCATGGGATAGACACCTCTAGTGTAATAATGAACTAAAATATTCCACACATATGCAATTACTGGTTACTATTTATTTACTTAGCAGTAAGCCTGAGTTTACATGCAGCACAGTCATTATTTCATATGCTTTACCTTTAGGGAGACCTCCTCCTGATAACTTCTTCATTACGGCAAACGTTTTACTTGGTCTAAGAGCAAAGTCTTCACGGTTGAAAAGTTCAGCGACGAGAGCTCCGTCAGCAATCTGAATGAAGAGGTGGGCTCCGACCTTCATAGATATTATTGGCCCATACTTCTTATGAATGCTGCTACTAAACTGAGCGAGCTGACCTACTTTAGCGTTTCTGGCTGCAATAGTATAATCATTTTCTCATGAGTAGATAATTCACTTCCTGTTGCTGTAAAAATGGTCTCAAGTCTGGTCCTAGCTAACGGCAAGTTGAGTGGCAGCAGACGCTGTTCCAATCTTAAACCTAGAAATTTTTGAGGTCATTATAATTATTTTGCTAGGGAAATATCTTTATACGGTCAAAAGGTATGTTACAGGTAGCCAGACAAAGTTATTACCTCTCCAACAACCTGCCAACACACAGCGTAAGGTAGTTTTCCACATGCACGTACATGTTGACAGAATATAATGACATGGTTCAAAATTTAAATTATTTTCTAGTCTATCTCTTAAAACAAGGACATCCAAAAATAATTACCATGCCAATGGTTCTACACGTACAACAAATCATGTTAAGCGGATATTCTATTATACGCAGCATTCATGTAAACAGGCATAAGTAGTCTAAGTGTGCCCCTATGTCGTAAATCTAAATGTCTATGTAAATTGGGCTATTTCTATCGCAGACAACTACTTGGACTTCTATGTAGCTTAGTAGGTCTATTTACATGACGTATATTACGTACTCATTTCAGGCAGGTTACCAAGGATAGGTACACCTTTTGGTCCAGGAGGTAGATTCTTTGCTTTCTCAGAGTTCCACCAGAAGAAGAGGGTGAGACTTAAACTAGCCGTCAGCAGTAAAGTCAGCCAATCAGTATTCAGCAGATATACTAGATGTTCCAGCATCTTTAGTCTAAGTCGAGAGGAGAGATATAACAGCACAATAAGCTCTAATTGCAACTGATTGACTCAAATATAAAGTTGTCAGTAGACATACTCGCCCATCAAAACATGTAACAGTAAAGTATAAATATAATATCAGCAGGTAACGTAATCATACAGCCTAGCCAATGATGCAACTTCTTGGGTGGCAGCTCTCTGTAGGCCAAGTGTATGCCCAACATGAGGCCGAGACAAGACTGTATCAACTAAAATACTGGTAACTTGGATTCTGCTGTCAAGTGACTCAGCAGTACAGTGAGAATGGTAGGCCTGCATGGTAACATACTTTGACAACCATACTACATTGTACATCTAATTTAGATGTTGCATAAACACAACATTGACACACCAAGAGCTATAGAGGTGGTTCAGTTGGTCCAGGGTTCAAATTGTGCTGCTATCTACTGACTACTGAACCTATGTACCACAGGTGTGTTCTGACCTGCCTGCAAACTGAGAGCTAAGGCTGAACCTCGTGATTCCAACTAACAGAACTAATCATGATAATGTAACATAATACTCAATGACTTACCAGCTTGTAAAGCTGTTGCTCCAGTATTAACCAGCCTGTTTGTTGTTGTATGTCAGAATAACTATGAAAAGGTTAGAATGTGGTGCCACAGTTATTATAAAACCACTGATCCAATTGACAGGGGTGGATTCAGATTATTGACAGGAGTAGATTCAGATTATTTCTATATTACTATGACACATTATTTGTTGGCCGTAAGTTTCCAAGAAATTTCAAAATTATCGGCATACACTAAAATAACATAAAATCACCTGTTATTGCTGCATATTGCTATTTATCTGCGAGAAGATAAGATAATATTATTCATAAAATCTTAAGTCCCGTGTCAAGTAAATTATACACTCCAATTAATACTTAGCAATTCTTTTAAAAACGATTATACTATGCATAGAATTACTGCACCAGTCCATGGGCAATTTGTACAGCTGTCAAAAATGGTAGTAATAATATTACTAGTTTCTACCAAGCTAGAATTAAATAAATGAGTGTGTCTATGGGCAAAAAGTTTAGTAAAGCGTTAATTCTTGGTAAGAGTTGTATATAACTGGTTGTTAGAGCTATGTTGTAGGCCTCTCGAAGACTGTGTACATGTAGACCTACCAATAAAGCCTACTAGCCCCAAAACTCATTTCCTTCTTGTCACTTTACACTCCTAGTCAGCAGGATGTTAACTTTACTGTTCCATAGCTTTTATAAAATTGTTTCCAGCTATGCATGTACGCAGGGGCCAGCTATAGGCACCCACGTCACCATCCTAGGCGTGTGTTCAATAAAGCATGCAGTACTAGCTGTGCTCTGTAAACTATCAATACAATGCATATCTAGGCTTCAATTCATTTTCTATTTGCTAGCTCAGGCAGTACAGTCATTTTATAGTGCTGTAATAGTCATGTACTCATGTTATATGTGTAGACTGTACCCATGCATGTTCATGTTCTACACTTATTTCTATTAACTCCCTCCGACGCGTGAAATTTATGACTTCTTGAAAATAGGCTGGTGTTGAAATATTTCCTATATCCGCTCCTGCATGTAAGCATTTACATTTACATGCATGTACTCAGATACAGAATCTAGTAGGCTACCTGCTGTAATTATGCAAAATATCTGTCAACTTCCTTTGCATTAAATGGGAGTGGGTAAGTATGGTCACATTTTATTATAGCCTGCAACACACAGGAAGTCTATCATTTGCTCAGCAGTGCAATCGAAAACAAGACAGAGAAATTTATTTACATTGTAAGTATTAAAGTCAGTCGTAAAGACGTAGAAAGATGAAATACTAATCAAGTGATGCGTGTATGAATTGTTGGATTAAATATGTAAGGCATATTATAAGTTGTAAAACCCTCCATGAAAACCATGCAGAGATTTAAAAATATTTACTATTATTTCATGTGCAGTAAGCATATAAATAAGACTGTGTAGGCTAGGTTCCCAGCAGTATACACTCCTGCCATCTTTTAGTCAGGATTGGTTGTGGTTGGCCAGTCTGATTAATGTACAATAACACTGACCTTAAAGGGGTTATGACATGTGGTTTATGTCTATATTCAATGCAGCCTCTCTTATTTGGGTTTGTTGCATTTGTGCTACTATAAGCGGAGTTGTGTCCTCTTACCCATGCTTGACTCATTAGCACTATTCAATGCTGCTTCAAACGCAACTTTGTTTGTTATGCGTGCTTTATGTCTTATAGAGAAAATTGTTGAATTAAAGCTGTTTGCATAGAAAGAGTACAGTAGTGAACAGTGTTTACTAATATAGCTGTAGGATAACTTGTGCAAGTTTTTGAATTTCTCAGTTGGTCCAGGGTTCAAATCCTGCTGCTATCTACTGACTACTGGGCCTTTGTACCACAGGTGTGTTCTGACCTGCCTGCAAATTGAGAGCTAAGACTGAACCTAGTGATTTCAACTAACAGAACTAATCATGATAATGTAACATAATACTCAATGACTTACCAGCATGTAGAGCTGTAGCTCCAGTATTAACCAGCCTGTTTGTTGTTGTATGTCAGAATAACTATGAAAAGGTTATAATGTGGTGCCACAGTTATTATAAAACCACTGATCCAATTGACAAGGGTAGATTCAAATTATTGACAGGGGTAGATTTAGATTATTTCTATATTACTATGACACATTATTTGTTGGCGGTAAGTTTCCAAGAAATTTCCAAACTTTCGGCTTGCACCAAAACAATATAAAATCACTTGTTATTGCTGCATATTGCTATTTATTCAGCTTGCACGTGCAATGTGCAATATCCGTGCAATGTGCAATATCCGTGCAATGTGCAATATCCGAACATACATTCTATCATCTGTGAGAAGATATTTAAGATAATATTACATGTATTATTCATAAAATCTTAAGTTCCCTGTCAAGTAAATTGTGCTGTCCAATTAACACTTTGCAAATTGTTTAGAAATAATTATACTGCGCATATGATTACAGTGTTATTATTTATCTCATTATCTGTGATGCTGCTCAGTCTTGCATAGAATTACTGCACCAGCCCATAGACAATTTGTACAGCTGTCAGAACTGGTAGTAATAATTACTAGTTTCTACTAAACTAAAACTAAATAAATGAGTATGTTCATTGGGCGCAGTAAGTTTAGTAAAATGTTACTTCTGGGTAAAAATAGTATCCATGTGATTATTTGAGCTAGTCTGTGGCTCTCTGATGATAACTATGACTGTGTTTGATCTGCCAATATAACCTATTAGTTCAGAAACTTAATTTCAGTCAGTGTTCAGTGGTAGTTGTCGTATGGTGGTAGTTGTCGTTCTGTGGTAGTTGCCGTTCGGTGGTAGTTGTCGTTCGGTGGTAGTTATCATTCAGTGGTAGTAGTCATTGTTGGGTGTTGCTATCATTCGGTGGTAGTTGTCATTCTGTGGTAGTTGTCATTCTGTGGTAGTTGTCATTCTGTGGTAGTTGTCATTCTGTGGTAGTTGTCATTCTGTGGCAGTTGTTGTTTGGTGGTAGTTGTTGTTCGTACAAGAGTCTGTCGACAGCATTAAAACTTGACCAGGTCATTAGTTCCCAAGTATAATCACAGTTGTATTGCGTAATGTGTACCATGATTTATCATGCAGCTCACTAGTCTTTAGTAAATATTGTTATGTTTTATGGGTTGGTCACACTGGTGCCGATGTAGACACGAGTGGGAAGTGCTTGAGAGTGGTCGACCAAGTTGTACTTCCACCATTACATAAAGAGTGATCAGTTATGTAGCTATTATTAGTGTTGTAGGAACGTAGGCCCGATGCTTAGATTCATTGAAGAATCAAAGATCGACGTAGGTCCGATGTTTACACCCATCAAGGGTGTTGAAAGTGTCTTAAGCGAGTATGAGGACGAGCTTGGGCGCTAAAGGTCCAAAGGGACCAAGGCTGGAGCTGCCTGTCTGCAAGAGTAAGACTCTGAAGGTTGAGTTAAGAGATGTTGCTTTAGTGGAGCGCAATCAATAACTGACTAGCATCAGAAAATGTACTGCCTTTTATACTAAATCAGCTTCCGGTAAAAGTTCCGGTAAAAAGCCCGATAGAGTATCGGGTGGGACAATAGAGTATCGGCCCCGGAAATTGTATAACAATACGGTGGAAAAGTGCCCGAGGTCCGACCTAAAAAGGGTCGGCCATGACAAAAAGGGCTTATAATCATGTGAAAGATATTATATGTAAAAACTGGTATGTTCTGATACGTCGGCCATTATTCACAATAGGCAAAAGACTTAGAAATAGCTAATGCAATAATATCCACTTGCTACAATGATTGCGCAAGGCATAGTAAGCAATAGTAGGTAAGTTTAGGGCACATGATTGGATAATAGTAATACATAAGCCAGACAGAAGTTAATGAATAACATGCATAGAAAGATAGGGAATGCAATGCAACTGTGGGCAAGTATAAAGTTAGTTATTGTGTGGCAGTCTATAAGAGACTGGACATGTCTGGTATGCCGAAACACCACAATATATCATTCAAGTGTTAAAACTGGGGATTAGTAAAGTTATTACTGTCGACTTGTTACTTTGAAGGTAATATCAGCTGGAGCTCTCAGAAAACCGTGCTTTGTTGTGCCAACAGAATCATCTGATCCTTCTGCTTTCTCAAACTTCAACTTCTGAAGAAATTCAATGAGTAAAGCAAACAACTCCAAGTTTGCTATCTGTCTCCCTGGACACGCTCTTTTTCCTGTTAGTAATGGGTAATTAGGTTAGTTCCCAATCTTTAGCACTATTCGTTGCATGCCTTTACTATGTTTATGGTTATTAAACTTGCAACCTGAATTCCTACATACACAACTATATATTGTATCTCAGAGAAAAGGCGTTATAGAAACTATATACAGAACAAGATACTACTACCACAATAAGCGTTAAACGCTTATTGTGGTAGTAGTATCTTGTTTTGTATATATTTTCTATAACGCCTTTTCTCTGAGATACAATAAATAGTCGTGTATGTAGGAGTTCCCAGAACAACTTACCAACGGAGAAAGGGAAGAAATGTCCTTCATGCTTGACAAGCTCTCCTTTATCATTGATCCATCTGTCAATATCAAACTTGAAAGGTTCATTCCAGTACTTTTCATCATGGTGGACTTGATGTAGACTGCCCTGTATAAGACTGTCTGCAGGTATAGTGTAGCTTTCTACCACAGTGTCTTTAACTACTGTGTGGAATGGTGATAGAGGAGCTACAATTTTGTTAAATAGTTATCATTTTAAATATATTCTGCAAAAAGCAGGGGCGTAGTCTTGCTACCTCTGGTAAAGAACCATATTTTCTAAAGAGGGGCTCGGTTCTAACTAGATGCTTTATAACTTGGATTCATATAACTAAAGCTCGCCATTTTATGTAAACAAGGCCCTGAAAATATTGCTGTTCCTTATTTGGAACATGGAAAAGATGTCTACCATATTGGCAGCACAGCAGGGGCACCTGGTATGGCCCAGAATCCCTTGCCAGAGATCTTCGCTAAAGCAGAATTCACCCTCATGGGATTCAGGCTTTGAACTTCAAGTGGTAAGTCAAGCACTACTTGGACCACAACGAGTGGTATGTTTGCGATAAACTTCTTTGCTTTGCGGAACAGGTATGGTGCCATGTCTGGTGTGTGGGAAATAACCTTTCTAGATAAAAATTGTTCAAAATGACTTCACTGTTCTAACTCATCTGAGGTCGAGCAGAATATGAAATATTGTAACGGCCAGACATGACACTACAGACATAGCCATTTATGTTGCATTGCATTTGCCATGAACAATCCATACCCTATTTACGTATGTTGACTAGCTGTGCAGAAACATATCTTATACATACTTGTTATGTGTATTACTGAGCAATTATACCCTTTGTATATCTATGTAAACAGAGCCGACCTCTCAGAAATATCTGCAATTGATTTTGCACATGAATCTCATGTTTTAAGCAACTTTTGTAATGGCCGACCTATTTTGGGTCGGCCCCCGGTCTTCCGGCCGCTATCTTGTTGTGCAATTTCCGAACGACGCTACGTCGGCCTTCACTGGAACTATTTTCCGAAAGCTAGAATACTATATAAAGTGAATGGGTTTTACTATCATTATCTCAGTTGATGCTTGGATCTCAATAAAGACACTTTTATACTACTTATACGGAGTCTTCTCTCATAGTATAGGTCACTCCAGCTGATAAGGTCTTCAACCTTGATGCCCGAGCAACGTACTAAGACTGAACATATACTCTTTCTCAGTATAGCAAGCTAGCATTAACTCGGGACCACATGGGTCGTCTTGGTTAGTCTATTGACTACAAGCACCTGCCAATTTTCCACGTAATGACAGAGGCCTAGCACCACTCATAGGCTCTTTACTTTTGCAAGTAGGGTCGTCCCAGATGACATACAACACACACGCAAAACATCACAATATAATTCATCTCACCGAGAGAAACATGTCTGTGAACTTCATTTACAAACGCTTTGGTTTTGATGAGCCTCTCTTTAACTTGTCTGGTGTATGGGCCACTACCAACCACCTATGAGAAAATTATAACACTTAAGACCAAAAAAAAACTGTGTACCTTGTCACAATTTGTCTATTAGCAGAAATTGACTAATCTCAGCCCATGGAATTACTATGTGCATTGTACATGTTGTATAAAAGCACATTTATCTACATGTACACTGTACATGTATAAATAGTGTTGCAATGTAGCCATGCAACAGTTGGATAGTTGACAGAATAACGGACTTCTACTAAAATGTTCACCACTTCAAGTTTCTTTTTACCTGGTCTATCTCATCCCTTAAAGCATGCTGGACATCTGGAAACTCTACCAGATATATAATGGCCCAAGTAATAGTTGTAGCTGACGTATCAGAACCAGATCTAAACAGATCCAAGATGGTCTGGAATATGTTCTCCTCTGAAATTTCAATGAATAAATGTATGCAATCATCCAATTAATTGCACTTATGCTTGTACTAATTCTTTGAAATATAAGTATTTTAAGGCCTATTCTACATTCATAAAAAAGGGCAAGAATTCTGTATCTCAGACTTACTGGTATAGTACTTCCTGTTTTCTGTTTCATATTTAATGTAGAGGTCAATGAAATCCCTGACCTCTCTTTCACAATATGAACTTCTGTGGTCTTCTATCTGCGAGTCTATATACCTCTCCAGTTTAGCATTGAGTTCCACCATTCTCCTACCCTTTAATAGACAAGATAAAGAATGCTGTTAATTTTTCTTAGACCAACATAATATACGTGTAAGCACATACTATCAACGCACTACCGACATAAAAGGTTCCAAAATCCAATATTTCCATTAATTGAATACTAAAACTTTTGGCACCTATTATAACAGGTAAAATTGTATTCAAGGATTTTGCATTTACATGTACTCTAAAGCTTAGCATATAAAAATACATTATCCCCACTGGTGCATGACTATTCCCTACTAGAAGGCAAGATGCCTTCCAGTAGGTGCATGATCCCTCATGGATACCATGCACCAGAAAAACACTATGTCACAATTCTAAAAGAAAAACACCGAAAATTGATAAATACAATAAATTTAAGGCGCTGCTTCGGTCTGGCAACTGAGATATGGCATGCTGCAAATATCTGGCATAAGACCAGAGACCCAGCTGCCATGAGTAATTACATGTATGTGTATTTGCACTGAAGTGACTAAAAACCAAATGCTTGCATCGGTGATCACTGCTGGATCACAACCTTTTTGGCAGCTTAATGATGAGCCTACATAAAGCGCGTCAGGTGAAATCATTGAAAATATAACATCTCTGGAAAACTATTATTCCTACTTCGACTATAATGAAAATCAATAGACCATCAATGTTGGAAATTCTAAGAAAACGTAAGTACCATATCACAAACCCACAAATTATGCATCAAACTCTCAACTGCTTACCGGGTAGATCTTTCACAGCCATAACCCATTACCTGGTTTCCAGCAAGGTAGTTGTTTAGTGGAGGAATGTAACTCAGGAACGGAAAAAAGTTTTCTGGTAGTTCCAAAATGTTGAGGGCAAAAAACTTATACAAGCTTTGTATCAAGTCTTTCCATGTCTCATCCTTGTAATCCTGTCTAAAAACACACAACTCCTTTCTTCAAACTCTTGAACCACAAGTCAAACCTGAGTTTACCATCATTGTATGGGCTGGCAGTAACATTCATCACAATGGAGGTGGTTAAGTTAGGGGAACAGAACTCACCTGTAACCAAATACAATATGGTGGATAATATTAGCCGTAGCATACTGCATCTTTATCTTTATGTCAGACACAAGTCCTCCTGTCCTTTCTGATTCATTACTGAGATAGTCACAGAGAACAGCAGCTTCTGATTGGACCATTTCATCTATACTCTTCTTACCTACTCCAAAGTCACGTAGAGACAGCAGAGCAAACTTTCTCATTTCTTTGTTGACCTCTCCATTCGATAATACGATTCCTGTAAGAATCATAACATTGAAAACATTTATGAATCTAACAATCTACACATGCATGTACATGTACATTTGTATATTAGTATGAGATACAAATGATACCTGTAAAAGTACATGTATGTATAATTTACCCTTCGGGTGCCCGGCTGATAATCTATTGAGTACTGGAAATGTCTTAACAGGTCTAAGAGCAAATTCTTCACGATTAAACAGTTCAGCGACGAGAGTTCCATCAGCAATCCAAACAAAATGCTGCACTCCAACCTTCACTGAGACTATTGGCCCGTACTTCTTGTGGATGTTACTATTATACTGAGCAAGCAAACCTACTCGTGCATTTCTGGCTGCAATAATAAATTATCTCATCGCTTGATACGGAAATATTATGCATATGAAAAAATCCTGACAGGCCGAGACTAGGTCATAGAATTGAGGCAATGATTGGTCTAATGTTATATACCTACATTCCAACTTCATGCACCTAGATCGCCTTTATTGAGAGTTATAGACGTGGCAACATGTCTGACATCAATGGTACTACAAGAGCTACAAGAGCTAACAGAGCTAGACTGGTTTTAGTATCAGATGATGTGGCATCCATATAATAATAAAATTGAAACACTCTTCTTTTGTAGCAGGAATCTCAATTTTAGAAATGACTTCATAAATTATAATGTATGGTTACCAACTAATGCGTCAAGGCTGGCTTTATCACACCCAAGACTCGTTAATGCATACCTAACTCCAGAAAGTTACCAAGGAGTGGCAAACCAGATGGTCCAGGAGGAAGGTTCTTTGGTCTCTCAGATTTCCACCAGAAGTAGAGAGTGAGACAGAAGCTAGCCGGCAGGAATAAAGTCAACCAATCAGCTTTCAGTAGATTAGCTATATATTCTAACATTTTTAATCTGTAATGAGCAGCTATTAACACAATTATAGAGGAAGCAAACTCAGTCGATCAAACTGCAGAACCACTACCAATTAGTGCAATATTATCAACAAAAGGATATAATATAATATATAAATATTATCTGGAGCAATTATTCTAAAATCATGATGGATTAAAGTATCTTGGGATAATACACAATTATAGTTATTTTAATGTTGTTATGGATATAGAACTCTAGCTGAGGGGACTAAATTATTCAATATTTAGACAGATTATATGCATATCTAAACTATTTTATATGCCTATGTTATATTATATGTGTGATTTCCAACTTTTCAGGGCAATGTACATGTATGCTATTTTCAATTATGTAACTAGTTCAACACAGGTAACCATCGGCCCCGACCAGTGTGTCCCAGGAAGCAGGTGGGGTGCTGATGGCATATACACTGTAAGTGCAAGTGTACTAAGAGTTTGTCTAATCTTTGATAGAATACACTTAATACATTATACAGATCATATACTTACCTAGGGTTACCCTGCGAGCTAGCGCATCATACCCACCACCTATCTGCTGAGGGAGCAGCAGCTGAATTTAAAGTCTACTGGGGTTGTGCCATACAGTTGATTGCTACTACAAGACAAGACTCCATCCTTGCAGATGCTCGTGATCGACATATGACTCGTGTGAGCACTTACCTGCATTTGAGGTTACATAAGCACACTAGGGTCGAAGAGACAACGACGAGTGTATCACATGACCATGACCATGTACATTAATAGCAGAGCACTATCCTTTGCCGTAACAGTAGCTCATCACCTTATAGAGCTCACAGTCCAACAAGATGCGTATCAGAAGAAATATTTCCTGAGAGCATGCTCCATGAAAAAATAGTCCGCTGTTGGATGCCATATTGACATGACGTATTCTTTACTTGCACAATGTCATGCTGTGACAGACACAATTGTATATAAGTAGTTCGTAAAGTCATACATGTAAAGTCATAAACGATAATCGGCAAGCGTAGCTGCATGTACACGTGTAGGTGTAAATATATATGTGTGCATTATCCCGTAAGCAAAATCATTGTCAACATAATTATACATGTATGTGTGTGGGAATACCATATGACAATGTCGATATTATAAGGCACTAATTTCAATAGGTTTCTTTGTGTAACGACAGACAATTTTATAATGTAAAGAACACAATCATTTTTAACTGTTATGTGGCAAGTATTGTACTTTAGACTAAGTAGAACATCATTTCCTTCTTCTAGTGGTCCGTAGACCACTCTCTTCACTGAGTTCTGATTGGCCCATTTGGTGGCCCCTCTTCCCTATACAAGCCAGTAGCATTTCTATGCGTTTGTAATTTGGATCAATAAAGGTTTCTCTTACTCTACCCTTACCTGCGATATGCTGTTATAGGACTTATACTTGCCAACTTACCTCAAGGATACCCGTAGAGGCACCTGGTCTAGCATAAACTTACTATATGTATACTTACAGTGTTGGTTTATGTCTTACCAGGGAGCAAGCCAGGCATAGTCTGAGGGCACTTTGCATACTACTTGCATACTACTTTTAGCAGTTGCCGCTATTAATGTAATATATTGGTCTCCTCTTGGCAAGTACTAGTATACTAGTATACCACATGTGAACCAATAGAGGCATAGCTTATTTGAGCAGTGATAATTATACTATAGATAACAGCCCCTACAGCGATAGATAATAGTGTCAAATATCTCAAACAATGTTATCCCATCTGAAATATTCATCAGGTCAATAACTATAGCTACATTTTACTTTAATCACCATAGTTACAAAAATGGTGTTTACTATAATCATAGTATGATAGTAGATGGATATGATAGACTGGAATGTCAGTGTTCAGAACAATCTCATGTGAAATCAGCCAAATTATTAAAATATAATGCTTAAATACATGTACCTTGTATGTGTATGTGCAATCACCATGATACTCTACATAGATGACTACAAACCTGCAGTAATCATCCAGAAGCACAGACTACCCAGCAGCCTGATTTTCCTTCTGTGAGGTCAACAGTTACGGTAGGGCACTACCCCCCCCCCTCAAACACAAGCAAAATCTGTAACAGTTGTCCTGTACAGTGTTGATCATTTCAGTCCCCAGCGTCACTGTTGTGATTAGTTAATATTAAATACAATAATTCCGATTACATAGTTTACTAGAAATCAGCATTGGTTATTGGCTGGATATCAAGGCCACTGGAGGACTGGTACAACACATTGCCCATAGAGCCATGCCAACGAACAACTGAGTTGTTCTCTTGTGGAGTCGTGCCTCTTTATGTGTGTTCAAACTAGATTCAAGGCACAGTTACTCGTATAATTGGAACTACAGGAGCACCATACTGTAACCAAACAGATAGCCATGCGTACTTCCAGATAGAGATAATTTGTTTTATTTCTTTTAAATTCAAAGGAGCGTTTTAGAATAATCAATCTTTATTTCATATCCAAAAGAAGCTTTCTATTAGTATCCAATTCTTCACTTTTCGACGGACGTTTAGTTGGTGAAAGTAGCAGACTGTCACTAAGCAGCATATCATGTAGCCAAGTTTTAAACATGTCAAAATTTGACATAAATGGCCAAATACTATTATATTTTATTTTATGGTGTCTAAATTTGTTTTTGTCCTAATTAAAGGGGAAACAAATCCCAATTGGTCACAGGCTATGACATGTTAGCACATCGTTGGCTAACCAATTTCAGGCAGTTGATTTTTTAAAAGAAATATTTCTGAACTCCCAGTACAATATACCACTGCCTGATGTGTACCCACAACCTGGCTGAGGCAATTGGGTTGGGGTGACAGCATATATAAAAGAGAAGGCAACTTCTACATCTGGAATTGCACTGGTGAACCCTGCCTATTGTCAAAAGACACAAATTTGTGTCTGCCTCGACCTGGGATATTCCTTGACTCAATCAGTCCAACCAGACTCACTCCAAAACCAATTATTTAAGGTCAGTACCAGATAGTTTCTCTCTTTTATTCGTTGCTAGAAGTTGATCGTTTTTAAGTGGTTAGTCACTGTGTACTTGCAGCATAAGAGTCCTTTACAGAGTTTCACGAAATCAGGCCTCACTTGACGAGCGGCTAATTTTGCCTCTAGTTTGCTCCAGGCTTAAGTCATAGGTATTTAGAACGGCAGCAGGCTTTGGTCTCAAACAGTGCAGATGCATTATTACAGGCCCAAAATATATATTAGATACATGTAAACTTCCTTCATCTCTAGATAGGAAATAGTATACACATGTACTGTACTTAGGCTTCAGCAGTACATAAGGTACAGTAAGCTATAAACTAAAAGTTCCCGGGGAATGGAAGCAATATAAGAAAATTTTAGTAGATGAATAAAATGACATTAATATCTCATTGCATTCTGTATGAGTAGTTGCATTGGTACTCAAAACCATTGTGATGGAGCTGAAACAAGCGTCTATTTATGTTTTTCAATACCATCAATAATAAACCATCACATAACTTACGAGGGAATATAATTTCGATAATTACTGTGATGGAACAGCCAGCAACCCCCACCAACAGGCCGAAGTCATTAAGAAGGCCTTGATACCGAGGCGGATGCTATCCCTCCTGGATAGCTCCAAGGAAGCTCTAGCGGCTTGCCTCCCTTGGCTAGTCAAGCATTGACATTAACATTGACATTAACATTGACATTAACATTGACATTAACATTGACATTAACATTGACATTAACATTGACATTAACATTGACATTAACATTGACATTAACATTGACATTAACATTGACATTTTCATGCATTACATTATTATCCATGTATCCATATTCATTCATGCATGATGTCTTCTCTTATACTATTGTGTCATGTCTACTTATACTACTCATATCCAATCAACTTATATTGTGTGCCTTTACTATTGCCTGTCAATCAGACTATTGGAATTACAATTTTATTACAACTTGGTTTTTCCCATACACTGTTAGCAATTGCCTTCTCTTGTCTGATTATATTAAATAAAGTCTTTTGCCATATATTATAAGTATCACTTGTGGCCGGTGCTATGGATTAGGCTCATAATTATATATCTTATGTTTTACATTATTGTAAGCACCTTTTGTGCCAAGGCTGACCTTTTTATATAGCCGACGCCGGGCGGAACCATCCATGTCGTTGCATCAGTTCCGGCCCGATACCTTATCGGCCTCTTTTGGCCAGAAATAGATATAGTATAAAAGGCAGTGCATTTTCTGTATCAAATCAGTTGTTGATTGCGCTCTAATAAAGCAACATCTCCTAACTCAAACCTATAGAGGCTTACTCTTGTAGGCGGGTAACTCCACCGGCTGATCCATAGATCCATATGGCTCGAGTTCATCCCCATCCTCGTTTAAGCATAACTCTACACCACTTCTATGACTTAGGTCGATCCCGGATTCTATATGGATCTAGCGTCGGGCTTAAGATCCTAGAATACCAGATCTTTCATTGCACTTCTCTGGAGTATAAAGTCTACAAGACCTACGTCGGTCCTGAGCTCTTCAATGAGTTCCCTCTTTTAATGTAATGAGCAGTAGGTTACTTGGTCGGCCTCTACCACCGTCCAAGCCCTTCCCATACCAGTGTCCTATCGGCACTCGTATGTAACTATACTCAAAAACATTACAATGTACCAATAAAATACTACAAGAAACCTTCTGAAAGAATCCGAATCAATCAATATACGAAATACCAAAATAATAAACAGCGACTTGTTACTACTATTACAACTAATTACCAAGTAAGTACATAAAAATGATAGCGCTAAAATATTGTCAGGACGTGTTAAGGGAGCTTCTATTTCAATTTAGAGATAATTTCATTGGCTAACGAAGAAAGACACTGTGTATTCAACAATGTGATAAAAAGTTAGTCTATATACAGTGTATATCTGGGTGAGGCTATAATATTGTCTTTTCTTGTTCGGAGAGAAGATAACTTCTTGGTGTACGATTATAATGTCTTTGGCTTGTTTTAAGAGATGATAACTCCTTAATGCAGAATATAGTCTTTTGCTGTTTCTCTCACCATAATTTTATTATTAGTACCAAAGAAGATATAGATATACATGTAGAATTATATAAGTATTATTTTTATTATGGTATGTAAATAGAAATTACTATTGGGTGCAGAAGCGCAGAAATCTTGATACCTTTAGGCTGTTTAGTGATTGAGCAGTTATATAACTGAAAATTGGAGTTCACACAAAACTAAGATAGATATTACAGCTTCTGTATTAGTTTCAACAAAAACCTATGCTCACTGAAACTTTTCCATGTGTATACACCTACAGTGTAGCTATGAAACTACAGTGGAAAATCTTAAAATCAACAGTTACTTGGCTCACACGTATACCTTTCCTTGAAGCAAGGATGCAATTTGTCCGAATAAATGATAAAATATATTTGAATTATATTACCCTTTTTTTAGGCTACTGTCTCTTTGAGACCTTAAAGGTGAAACTAGGTGGAGCTCTAAGCAGACCAGGACTTGGTATGTCACTAAAGTCATCAAATCCTTCTGCTTTCTCAAACTTCAACTTCTGGAGAAACTCAACAAGAAGAACAAAGAACTCCAAGTTAGCTATCTGACGGCCCGGACACACCCTCTTTCCTGTAATTGAAATGCAACCATTCTGAAATACTCGTACAGTAACTTCATAGTCCTACAGTTAGAATTCGGAGTTTTACGGCTGTGGAAAATGTTTCTCTACGTTTTCAAAACTTGCTAAACATTTAAAATAGTTTCAACATTTGCACTGCATGTGCTGATTGCCTCATTGTACACTTACATGTAGGTTAAAAATAAACCGTTGTGACAAAGCAGGAGTAGGCAATTTCTGATTACTACAGCTCACAAATGGGATGTCTTCTAGAGGAAATCTTACCAACTGAGAAAGGAAGAAAATGTCCTTCATGCTGGATAATTTCCCCTTTATCATTGATCCATCTGTTAATATTAAACTTGAAAGGTTCATTCCAGTATTTCTCGTCATGGTGTAGGTGATACAGACTGGCTTGCACAAGACTGTCTGCAGGTATCGTGTAGCCATTTACTTCCGTATCTTTAGCTACTGTGTGGAAGGGTGATAGAGGAGCTACAATAAAATTCAACGTGTAATAAAATATTATCGAACTCAAACTGCATTTAGTTTTTCCTACATGTTATGTGTGCAATTTCCACATTTTGAGACTTTTTATATCAGCCCTCTTTGCCAACTCAGCAACTACAAGCATTCAAAGTAGATCATAAATTCATATACCAGCTCAGGAAATACCTACCTCCTCTTAAATCAGAATCATACATGGTTACAAATCTAAAATCAATTGAATGGAAAGTATCGGCCTACATTGTAAGTATTCAAATAAATTGACAAAGTGCTCTGAAGAATATTTAACATCACAATAATTTTCCCAGATCTAATACGAGTAAAACTAAATATACTGAATGCAGGCTACATCCTACATTTTCCTCGGCATGGCCTACATCTACACAATGTCTAGCTCACTACCTCATTTTTGATAATATTACAATTGTTTGGGTAAAAAACTAGAGCAATGATAGCTAGTCTTTAGAATGCACGTAGAAAATCTTTTAGAAAAAAATTAATTACCAAGTTACAGATAATATTTGAGATATTCCGTGCAATTATACTAATTGCTAATTTGACCCAGGCTGGTTCCCCAAATGATTACATTGAGGTACCTTTATGGAATATCGGTTTACACTTTACAGTGAATAGTTGAGATATCTCGAGAATTGTCTTACCTACGGATACATATCTGTGAATCTCATATACAAATGCTCTAGTTTTAATTAGCTTCTCTTTATCTTCTCTGGTGTATGGACGACTGCCAACCACCTGCACAAACAGAACAATAATCGATAAGCTTAGCAGACCTAGGAGCAGATGTAATACTACATACACGTACATGCAGGCCTGTGACTAGTGGCAGAGACTATTGCATCAACAATTTTTCATCTAACTTCATCAGTTAGCTTAAGTGAATGTGTTGTCCCTCATTAAAAACTGAATCTGATTAAATATCCTAATAGCACACCTAAAATTTGATAAACTAGTCTTACTATTTGAGTTTGATAACTTATAAAAATGCACCTGGTCTATCTCTTCTCTCAAAGCTTGCTGGACATCTGGAAACCTGACCAGAAACATGGTAGCCCACGTAATAGAAGTGGCTGTGGTATCTGAACCTGCTCTGAACAGATCCAAGATGGTCTGGAATATGTTCTCCTCTACAGGGTAAGTAAATAATAAAAGCCTTGCATAATATTATCCTGTTGATTACATAAAACATACATGTACATCTGATACCAATCCCTGAGAATGATTTTTCAAATTTGCAAGGAAATTGGACATAGACGTGGTGAAAGGTAGTGAACATTAACTACTGTATTTGTACATGTATTTATGGAGAGACCTCAAAGAACTTCTCAAGTGATGACATTGTACTGCCCATAATGTGCTAACGGATATTCCACTCTGTATATACAATGTGCTTACTGGTATAGTAGTCTTTGTTTTCAGTTTCATATTTAATATAGAGATCAATGAAATCCCTGACCTCTCCCTCACAGTATGAACTTCTATGATCTTCTATCTGAGAGTCAACATATTCCACCAGCTTAGCGTTCAGTTCCAACATTTTCTTACTCTTCAAAAAAAATTTAGAACTACATTGTATGTTCGAAAGTATGCATACTTAGAAATCTGCAAATGCATCGTTTTCCTACGAAAACGGTTCTATTAGTACAGATTAATGAAAGCATCATTCAACTGAAGTAACACATTTCTACACTGACTAGGTTTACTAATCCTCCTTGCATATTCTCGACTCTCATATGCAGTTCACAGATTACACGTAAGTGAAAGTTTTCACACCACTTTAGCAATGTGGGGTGAGGCTGCGATGCTAACTCTTCTGTCAAACAAGGAACTCTGCCAAATAAATGTGCGTTGTTACATGTTGAACAGAGATAGGGAATTAGAGTGAATTACCTGGTTTCCACCAAGATAGTTGTTCAGTAGAGGAATATACCTCAAAAAAGGTAGATAGTTCTCTGGTAGCGCTAGAAGGTTGAGAGTAAAAAACTCGTATAAACTTTTGATCAAGTCTCTCCATTTATCATCCTCGTATTCTTGTCTGTAAAGTTAATAACATTATTTGGTAAAGTCTGTGCGGCATTACCTCATGACCATAAGCCCAATAAATAGTAGGTACAGCAAAACTTGTTGATTAGGAAACACAAATTCACTAGTGAGAAAAACTTTCAACTGATATTACTTGGTAACAACTAACCTGTATCCAAATACAATATGGTGAATAACATTAGCCGTAGCGTATTGCATCTTTATCTTTATGTCAGACACAAATCCTCCTGTCCTGTCTGATTCCTTACTGAGATAGTCACAGAGAACAGCAGCCTCCGATTGGACCATTTCATCTATACTCTTCTTACCAACTCCGAAGTCACGTAGAGACAGCAGAGAAAACTTTCTCATTTCTTTGTTGCTACTGCCGTTAGAGAAAATTATCCCTGTAGAAAACCGTAATTGTCGAGGTTTGTTTCAGTAAGCCAAATAAAAAGACAGATCCATGCCTACTGCATGTTATTGTAATATAACTACGCTATTTTAATTAATACACAGGTTGGGGTAAAATAAATACCTGTAATTATGCAAGCAGTATTTTACACTGGTCATGCTTCACCATGCTTTGAAAAAGTGACAATGCCATGACGTGATAAACTAAATCAGAGTAATTTGCTGTAAGATTATATTACATGCACTGTTATAACTTCGAAAAACGAATCCTTGCAGTTGAACAAAAATTCTTAGTGTAGAATTAGTATCTAGTACTGCTACTTTATGGGTGGACTGTAGGATTGCATACTTTACCTAGAATACCTATGTCATCAAGTTGAGTCAAAGTTTACCTTTCGGCTGCCCGGCTGATAATCGATAGAGTGCAGGAAATGTTTTAACTGGTCTAAGAGCAAATTCTTCTCGATTGAACAATTCAGCGACGAGAGTTCCATCAGCAATCCAAACAAATCGCTGCACTCCAACCTTCACTGACGCTATTGGTCCGTACTTCTTATGAATGTCACTGCTATAATGAGCAAGCAGACCTGCTCCAGCTTTCCGCACTTTAATCAGAAGACAAGGAATATTAATGTGAAACTAGTGCACTCATGTGCTTGTCAAAGACCTGATACCAATATAATGTTTTAGTCAATAAGGAAATCTCAAAATAGCTTCATGCCATCGTTATTCACTTCCCCTATGCTGAGATGTTTACTACAAAGCCCACTCTACCTTACCTAAAGATTCTATCATGGTACTAAAGCTCACCTACGGTCACTGCTACTACTAAAATGGCAGGGAGGTTGTATACATATATACTTTACAAACTGACAGGCTGGCAGAAGTGTAAATACATGTATGCCATTGGTACCTGTACATATTAGCACTAGGATGGTATAAAATATTAGTTAAAATTAGAATTAGAACATAGCATGCCATCATGTCATGAATCTACCAAGTGCTTGTCAGCGTGAACTCTGCTCCTGCAAGAAAACTGGTTACATCATACTTCAAGACATACCTAGATCAGGGAGGTTACCAAGAATTGGGAGGCCTGGTGGCCCTGGAGGAAGATTTTTTGATCTCTCCGAGTTCCACCAGAAGTAGAGAGTGAGACAGAAGCTAGACGCCAGGAACAGAGTCAACCAATCACCATTGAGTGAAGTTATCAGACTTTTGATCATGTTTTGGCTGTAACCAACTGCAACTGAAAATACAAAGAAAAAATCCCTAATCATATTTCAACTTTGCAGAAGTTATAAAAATTCACAACAGAATTGTGGTGAAAGAATTGTTGCAACTTCCAAGACAGCGCTGGTAAGGTACATGTGTAATGTTTTAGTAGTGAGTATTACATGGGTACCGATGGTACGAGTGTGGGAAGAGCCTAGGAGTGGTCGACTAGACTATTGTTCCCCATTACATATAGAGTGAACAGTACTTGTGATTGTTTATCGTGTATGGTCCATAAGTCCGGGTCACTGTTTAGAAAGATCATTAAAGAGTATGGTCTGTCTTAGAAGACAGTTCGGGCTACAAGGTCCGATGGGACCTAGAGCTGGAACTGGCTTTGCTATGAAAGAAGACTCTGTATGAGTAGCATAGATGTGTCTTTATTGGAGTTCAAGCATCAACTGATTACAATGAGAGAATACTAACGCTTTTATACTAATAGCTTTTCCGATGACAAGTTCCGGTAAAAAGGATGTAGCTTTTCTGGGGTTGTTGTAACATCGCCCAGAAATTGCATAATAATATGTCAACCATTATAAAAAGTGCTTATAATGATGTGAATCACATAAAATATAAATTTTAAGCAATTTTGAGACCTCATTACGGTAGGCATACAAGACAAATTAGATCGACGATAAAGCCAGTTGCAATCAGTAATCCAGGTGTTACATAAATGTAGGCAGTTTACAATATAAATGCAAGTATAACAAAGTATCAAATGCAAGGTACGTAAGTAGATGGTAAACAGTCAGGTACTGTAATGTTAATGTGTGGGCTCGAGGAGGCTGTTCTTTTCAGAACCTTCTGGATCACCACACATGCACATGCAGTAGGCAGACTACTACTAATAATACATATATTTATGGAACTCCAACTTTCACAATACAATGCTTTACTGATTTACTACTATAATTATTTTCCAGTTAATGCATACTTACATGTACATGTAGGAACTATTTATGCTGGTATAGCTGCAGTAGTAGCAGAGCTGTCAACTTATTGAGCATAGAGAGTGCTTGCGCAGTGTAGTATCACTGAATGGTGTGTGTATTTATACAGTAACTGTTTGATGTTGCTGTATACAGTGGAATGTGGATAAGGGGTGGATTAGTATTATTTGTTGAGGTTCTTATTTTTCAACTCCACATTACTCAGTTTCACTCCTAGCTTTGAGTTTAGTTCAGACTGCATTTTTTACATTATATTTCTTAGAGCGAGGCAGAAAAAAAAATTAAGCTTCAAGTTAAAGTTGGTACAATATTTATAAAACTTCAAATCTTCCACCATTCTTCATGCAAAATGATGTTTGCACCCTTGACTAAAACAATCTTCTACCTCCAAGATAGGTGCATGTATTATGAATTAAACTAATTAATACAAATTACACATGTCATGTATATCAATACGACCCATGCATTGCTTATTAAAATCCCGTTTGGTGTCTACACCTACACGCATAGGTTTGAGATTATCACTGTTGAAATGATAAGCATTTGAACCAAGTTAAACTGCTTAATCCACCCCTAGATTTAAATTCATCCCTGGATAGATTCCATGTTGGAAGAATTTCCATCATGTTTTGTGATGGTAATTGCTCCACATCATCATTATAACATCTGAAGTGCAGATCACCCATTACAATGTAGGCTACATATGTATATTCTAGTAATGTGATATATTACAATGTACATATGTATATTCTAGTAATGCATGTATTATATACTGATGGGATTAAAGAGTCAATGGGAAACAGCTTGAAGGAATATAGATCATTAATCACAGTTGAGTAGCCAAATCACATGACATAATGTACTATAAATAACAATAACATACATGTACAGTTATTCTTCTATACACATTAGACTTGATTTTTAAGGTTATTTGCTGCTTTTATAGCAAAGCCGAAGCGAGCTACATGTAATACTTCAGTTTGTCTAGATCTATCTTGAAAGTTCAGAAATGGAAAAAGCTGACTTTGATATTGCATAACCTGATATGTCCAGAAACAGTTCAACTGTGCAGGACGTTTTCTTCCGTTCTCGGTTGGTAGGAGCTTGCTGTAGATATCATTTGACTATAACTCAATTTTAGTAATAAGAATTCAACTAAGTTATGCACACAATAACCAGAATGTTGACTATTTGATGACTGTTAAATACATGATACTGTATACTGTTCGTTCTGAAAAGGCGGCTATTAAATGTTTTGCATAAGTTTTCTAAAAAACCACTTTAGTGCAATTTACAGTTTTGCATAATGCTACCAGGAAAGAACAGCTTCATGTCATATTGGTTTCTATAAGTATTGTTTTATTGTGAAACACTAATAAGAATGACTATTGGGTCCAGTAGCAGCAGCAGCAGCAGCAACAGCAGCAGCAGCAGCAGCAGCAGCAGCAGCTGCTGCTCAGCAGCATAGAAAAAAGATATTCCAACTTCCGCATTAGTTTTGACCAAGAACCAATGCAAACTGAAATTTTTCCCAATGTATACATACATGTAGCTATGAAACCATAGTGGAAAATCTTAAAATCAACAATTACTGCTTGACTCACACATACTTTTTGGTGCAGGGTGATAGCAGTTCGTATGACACTGGGGCAAAACAAATAAAATATACATAATTATTTGAATTAGAATTTCGACGACCCTTTCAGCCTACTGCCTCTTTGAGACCTTAAAGGTGAAATCAGGTGGACCTCTTATTAGACCAGGACTCGGTGTGTCACTAAAGTCATCAAATCCTTCTGCTTTCTCAAACTTCAACTTCTGGAGAAACTCAACAAGAAGAACGAAGAACTCCAAGTTGGCTATCTGACGGCCCGGACACACCCTCTTTCCTGTAAAGAAAATAAAACTATTCTAAAATAACTTCATATTCATACATGCACTTCTACAATTGAAACTTTTTGTTTACCAACTATGGAAGATGTTTAATTATGTTTTCATAGCTTTTTGAACATTTAAAATAGAATAGGTCCAACATTTGCACAGTATATACTGATTTGTGCTGATTATCATTGAATACTTATGTTAAACCACTGCAACATAGCAGGAGTAGGCAATTTCTGCTTATTGCAGCTCACAAGTATGAGAAAAGCTTACCGACTGAGAAAGGAAGAAAATGTCCTTCATGCTGGATAAGTTCTCCTTTATCATTGATCCATCTGTTAATATCAAACTTGAAAGGTTCATCCCAGTATTTCTCGTCATGGTGTATGTGATACAGACTGCCCTGTACCAAACTGTCTGCAGGTATCGTGTAGCCTTTTACTACTGTATCTTTAGCTACTGTGTGGAAGGGTGTTAGAGGAGCTACAAGAAAATTCAAATTGTGACACAA
This sequence comes from Bugulina stolonifera, assembly GCA_935421135.1. Taxonomy (NCBI): domain Eukaryota; kingdom Metazoa; phylum Bryozoa; class Gymnolaemata; order Cheilostomatida; family Bugulidae; genus Bugulina; species Bugulina stolonifera. The sequence continues at coordinate 10,232,539 of OW285196.1, forward strand.
GATAACTTGGTAATCTTAAACGGCATTTGGCTTTTCCTAAATTTTATGTCTGTAATTTCCATATTTAAAATAGCAGGCATTTTTGCCAACTCGGCAACTACAAGCATTAAACTAGATCATAATTCCGCATGTCGGCTCAGAAAATACCTAACTCCTCTTAAATCATAATATCTACGTATCGTCTAGCTCACTACCTCCACAATATACACTGTATAACACCTACATGTACAACATGACATGGAGTGCACTTTTACTCATTCTCAATAATTAATCATTTTCAAAAAATTTAGAACAATGATAGCTAGTCTTCAAAATGCACAGAGAAAAGCGCTCAGAAATGAATTTACTACTAAGTTGCAGATAACATTTGAGATATTCCGTGCAACTATACAAATTGCTGATTTGACTCTGGCTGATTCCCCAAATGCTTACGTTGAGGTACTGTTGTGGAATACTGGTTTACAGTGAATAGTTGAGATATCTAGAGAATCGCCTTACCTACAGATACATATCTGTGAATCTCATTTACAAATGCTTTAGTTTTAATCAGCTTCTCTTTATCTTCTCTGGTGTATGGACGACTGCCTACCACCTGCAAGAACAAAATGATAGTATTTCAGCTTAGTAGACAGGAGCAGGAGATCTGAAAATATAGAACTGCGTCAATGTACATGCAGGCCTGTGACTAGTGGCAGTGACTATTGTACCAAAATTTTTATCTAGCTTAATCAGTTAGAGAAAGTGAAAAAGTTGTCTGTTCAAATGTCACGACAACCCGCCTGAATTTTGATAAACTGGTCTTACTCTTTGTGTTGGCTAACTTATAAAACCGGCTGCGTTTGCTGAGCTGGTGGTAGTGATAGCATGTTCTGTTCACTGTGGCCTGTTCTAGGGGATTAGGTTCTGTAGAGGCCCCGGGTTCAAACCCCGATCAGGGACTGGTATATTCATTTGAAACAAGTTTCTGACAGCTCAAAAAACAAATTCCTTGCTTAAAAATACATCACTAAAAGTGGGTATATTTTGCAGTAGTCAAAGTCTAAGAAAAGAGATGGGGGTCTCTAGGGTAGTAGACATAATCACTTGAGGGCTCGAAGCGTACAAACGGCACGCAGTGCACTAGGGGAGGGTCCGGGAGGGGCGCCTCCTGAGCGTCCTCCCAAAAATTGGAAACTTCACCAAAATTAGATACCAAAATGGTACAAGATCCAAGAACTTCAGGTTAAAATACGGTCCAAGATCTCAAGGCAAAATATGGTCCAATTAGTATTATTATTATAATAGTAATCTGTAGGAGGGTCTATCGACCTGGGAGACCCCATCCCCTGAAATTTATGGTCTCCCCACGACCCCCCCCCCTCAACTTTGACCACTGATATTTTGGCTCTAGCAGTTTATTTGACAGGGAGCACAACTCTGTAAGAGAGAATGTCAATTCCATTGGAACCTGCTTAATCGGAAACGAGACTATTGTCTCCAAGGCTAAACATAACATAGGCTACTGCAACTTTGCATCTACCTGGTCTATCTCTTCTCTCAAAGCCTGCTGAACATCTGGAAACCTGACCAGAAACATGGTAGCCCAAGTAATAGAAGTGGCTGTGGTATCTGAGCCTGCTCTGAACAAGTCTATGATGGTCTGGAATATGTTCTCCTCTACAGGGTAAGTAAATAATAAAGTATTGCATAACATTATCCAGTTGATTACAAGAAACACATCTCATACCAATCCCTGATAACTTTTCTATTTAAATTTATGAGCAAATTTGGGACAGAAATTGTGAAAGGTAGCAACAAACTTCACAAGTAATAAAATAGCGTTTCCAATGTTGTCTAAATAGATATAGCACCTGTTCCTTACTGTCTATATACTTACTGGTATAATAATCTTTGTTTTCAGTTTCATATTTAATGTAGAGATCAATGAAATCCCTGATCTCTCCTTCGCAGTATGAAGTTCTATGATCTTCTATCTGAGAGTCGACATATTTCACTAGCTTGGCGTTTAATTGTAGCATCTTACTCTTCTTAAATCATTTACAAAGTAGAACAATGTTCGAAAATACACATATGGAAATCAGCAATTGCATCATTATTTTATATAAAGAGGGTTCCTCTATTATTACAGGTTAATGTTAATTAAAGTTGCACTAGTAGAACTGTCTTTCAACTACAATTGTAAAGTGAGACGTTTCCACACTGACTAGATTAACTGATTCTCTTCACACATACCTGACTGTCATATACATGTACAGTTGAAAGTTTAAATTACAGTTTGCACAGCACTTTTTATGATAGATTTTAAGAATTTAGGGTAAATTTGCAGCGCTAACTCATGTTTTAAAGAATGCCCAGCCATCGGGCCAAACGAATAGGTGCAGAGAGGGAACTAGAGTGACTTACCTGGTTTCCACCAAGATAATCGTTCAGTGGAGGGATGTAACTCAAGAAAGGTAGAAAGTTCTCTGGTAGTGCTAGGGCGTTTAAAGCAAAAAACTCGTGTAAACTTTTGATCAAGTCTCTCCATTTTTCATCCTCGTATTCTTGTCTGTTAAGTTGACAAAATCATTCACTGAAAACTGCACGGCAAAACTCCAAGCCCAATAAAAGATAGGTGCAGCAAAAATTGGCAATTGCAAAACACAAATTCAACAGTGAGAAAACTTTTAACTGATAGTGTTTGGCAACAACTTACCTGTAACCAAATACAATATGGTGGATGACATTAGCCGTAGCATACTGCATCTTTATCTTTATGTCGGAGACAAGTCCTCCTGTCTTTTCTGATTCCTTACTGAGATAGTCACAGAGAACAGCAGCTTCTGATTGGACCATTTCATCTATACTCTTCTTACCAACTCCAAAGTCACGTAGAGACAGCAGAGCAAACTTTCTCATTTCCTTGTTGCTACTTCCGTTAGAGAAAACTATTCCTGTGGGAACCATAATTTTCTAGTTTTTTTTAGATAATAAAAGGCTAGATCCAGGTCTAATGCATGTTATATTAATATAACTACACCATTCCAACGGAGCAAACTTTCTCATTTCCTTGTTGCTACTTCCGTTAGAGAAAACTATTCCTGTGGGAACCATAATTTTCTAGTTTTTTTTAGAAAATAAAAAGATAGATCCAGGTCTAATGCATGTTATATTAATATAACTACACCATTTCAGTTGATACACAGTTGGATGTAAAATAAATATCTAGTCAGTATTTACGCTGGTAGTGCTTTATCATGTTTTGAAAAAGTTACAATGCCAAGACGCAAGGTAACTTTTCGTTTTATGTACAAATGATAGCACATCAAAATGACGAAGCAAAGAAACTTATTTGTTATAAGATTATATTACATGCACTGTAACAATTAAGAAAGGCAAATCCCTGCATTTGAACATAAATACTTAGTGTGAGATTTAGTAATTGCAGGTCGACCTAGTACTGTAGGATTGCATGACTTTACAGAGATTGTCTATATCATCAAGTGGAGTAAAAATTTACCTTTTGGGTGCCCGGCTGTTATTCGATTTAGTGCAGGAAATGTCTTAACTGGTCTAAGAGCAAATTCTTCACGATTGAACAGTTCAGCGACGAGAGTTCCATCGGCAATCCAAACAAATCGCTGCACTCCAGCTTTCACTGAGACTATCGGCCCACACTTCCTGTGAATCTCGCTGCTATACTGAGCAAGCAAGCCCACTCTTGCTTTCCGCACTACAACCAGAAGACAACGAATAGTAATGTGAAACTGGTGCACTCATTTACTTGTCAAACACCTGATGCCAGTTAAATGTTTTAGTCAACATTAATTTAGTATTTACTGAGGAACATTTAGAATAGCTTCAGATCATCGCTATTCACTTCACCTATGCTTAGATGCTTACTACAAAGCCCAATCTACCTCATCCAAAGATTTTATCATGGTACTAAAGCTTAGCTAAGTTCTCTACTACATGTAGTACCACATGTATAGCATGGAGATTGTATACAGGCACACTGACAAGCTGGTGGAAATCTAATTAATACAGTCTATAAGTATGCCATTGTACAGCACTAGGATGATATAAAATATGCTATTGGTACAGCACTAGGATGATATAAAATAAGCTATTGGTACAGCACTAGGATGATATAAAATATTTTCAGGCTTATAACATTAGAATAACTACATATAGTATGGCATCATGTCAGTATTACATATTATATAGTATGACATCATGCCAGCATCTACCAAATACTTGTAGTTGTAAGCTCTGCTCCTGCAGGAAGGCAGATTGCATCATACTTCAGGACATACCGAAATCAGGGAGGTTACCAAGAATTGGGAGACCTGGTGGCCCTGGAGGAAGATTCTTTGATCTCTCTGAGTTCCACCAGAAGTAGAGAGTGAGACAGAAGCTAGACGCCAGGAACAGAGTCAGCCAACCACCATTGAGTGAAGTTATCAGACTTTCAATCATGTTTCGGCTGCAACCAACTGCAACTGAAAATAAAGAGCAAAAATCCCTAATCATATTTCAACGTTGCAGAAGTTGTAAAACTCCACAGAATTCACAGAATTCAACAGAATTGTAATGAAAGAATTACTACAACTTCCAAGACAGTGCTGGTAAGGTACATGTGTAGTGTTTTCGGGAGTATTACACGGGTTATGATGGTACGAGTGTGAGAAGAGACTAGGGGTGGTCGGCTAGACTATTCTTCCTCATCACATATAGAGTGAACAGTATTTGTGATTATCAACGTGTATGGCCCATAAACCCGAGTCAATGATTAGAAAGATCTTGAAAGAGTATGTTCTATCTTAGGAGAAAGTTCGGGCTACAGACTTTGCTATGAAAGAAGACTCTGAGTAAGCTGAATTATAGATGCATCTTTTTTTGGAGTCCAAGCATCAACTGATTACAATGAGAAAATTTGAATGCTTTCATACTAAAAGCGTTTCCGGTGACAAAATCCGATAAAAAGGATGATGTATACAGTATACCAGTGTAGCATCATCTGGGGTCGATGTAACATCAGCCTGAAAATTGCATAATAATATGCCGGCATAAGGCCGAGGTCCGAAAAAATGCTTACAATAATATGAATCATATAATATATATATACTGTAACCAATTCTGACACCCCAGCCCCCATTATCGTGGGCATACCATGAAAATTTACTATAAAGCCAGTTACAGTCAGTAATCCAGGTGTTACGGTCATGAGGTAGTTTACAATATAAATGCAAGCATTACATAAGTATCAAATACAAGGTAAGTACATGGTAAACAGTCAGATGCTGTAATGTTGATGCGTGTGGTTTGAGGAGGCTGCTCCCATGGGAACAGTCTGGATCACCACACATACACATGCAGTAGGCAGACTACTTCATACTGTATAACAATAACACATGTATTTATGGAACTCCCACTTTCACAATACAATGCTTTACTAATTTACTACTATATATTTTATTTTCCAGTTAATGCATACTTACATGTACATGTAGGAGCTATTTATGCCGGTATAGCTGCAGTAGTAGCAGAGCTGTCAACTTATTAAGCATAGAGAGTGCTTGCACAGTGTAGATAAGCCTTATCACTGAATAATGTGTATATTTATACAGTAACTGTTTGATGTTGCTGTGTACATTGGATTGTGACCAGGGGTGGATTAGCATTATTTGTTAAGGTTCTTGTTTTGCAGCTCCACATTACTCAGTTTTACTCCTAGCTTTGAGCTTTGAGTTTGGTTCAAGCTGCACTGTTTTACATTGTTTTAGAACAAGGAAGAAAAAAATACGCTTCAAGTTGAAGTCTGTTCAGCACAGAACTAAAATCTGTTATTTTTCAACTCCACATTACTCAGTTTCACTCCGAGCTTTGAGTTTAGTTCAGACTGCATTTTTTACATTATATTTCTCAGAACGAGGCAGAAATAAAGAAAAAGCAAGCTTCAAGTTGAAGTTATCACAATATTTATATAATTTCAAATCTTCCACCATTCTTCATGCAAAATGCTGTTTGCACCCTTGACCAAAATAATCTTCTACCTTCAAGATAGGTGCATGTATTATGAATTAAACAAACTAATACAAATTACATGCATATATATGTAAATTAATACGATCCATGCATTGTTTATTAAAATCCAGTTTTGTATCTATAAAGTTTTGAGATAAAGTTGTCATATTATCATTGTTGAAATGATAAGCCTTTGACCCAAAATTCAACCCCCTAATCCACCCCTAGATGTAAATTCATTCCCTGGATGGATTCCATGTTGGTTGAAGTTCCATCATTGTTTTGTGATGGCAATTGTTCCACGCTGCCATCATTGTAATGTGTAAAGTGCAGAATGCTTATTACATGTACATGTACAATGTATATTCTAGTAATGCATGTATTATTTACTGATTGGATTAAAGAGTCAATGGAACACAGTGTGAGGGAATAGAACATTAATCAAAGTTGAGTAACCAAATAACTTGACATAATGTACTATAAATAACAATAATATACATGTACAGTTATTCTTCTATACACATTAGACTTGATTTTTAAGGTTATGTGCTACTCTTGTAGCAAAACCCAGGAGGGAGTTACATATAATACTTCAGTTTGTCTAGATCTATCTTGAAAGTTCAGAAATGTAAAAAGCTGACTTGGATATTGCATGACCTGATATGTCAAGAAACAGTTCAACTGTGCAGGGCATTTTCTTCCTTTCAGAGTTGGTAAAAGCTTGCTGTAGATATCATTTGACTATAACTCAATTTTATTAATAAGAATTCAACTAAGTTATGCACACAATAACCAGAACGTTGACTATTTGATGACTGTTATACGTGCTACTGTATACTGTTCGTTCTGAAAAGGCGGCTATTAAAGGTTTTGCATAAGTTTTCTAAACAACCACTTTAGTACAATTTACAGTTTTGCATAATGCTACCAGGAAAGAACAGCTTCATGTCATATTGGTTTCTATAAGTATTATTTTATTGTGAAACACTAATAAGAATGACTATTGGGTCCAGTAGCAGCAGCAGCAGCAGCAGCAGCATAGAAAAAAGATATTCCAGCTTCCGCATTAGTTTTGACCAAGAACCAATGCAAACTGAAATTTTTCCCTATGTATACATAGCTATGAAATCATAGTGGAAAATCTTAAAATCAACAGTTACTACTTGACTCACACATACTTTTTGGTGCAGGGTGATAGCAGTTCGTATGACACTGGGGCAAAACAAATAAAATATACATAATTATTTGAATTAGAATTTCGATGACCCTTTCAGCCTACTGCCTCTTTGAGACCTTAAAGGTGAAGTCAGGTGGACCTCTTATTAGACCAGGACTTGGTATGTCACTAAAGTCATCAAATCCTTCTGCTTTCTCAAACTTCAACTTCTGGAGAAACTCAACAAGAAGAACGAAGAACTCCAAGTTGGCTATCTGACGGCCCGGACACACCCTCTTTCCTGTAAAGAAAATAAAACTATTCTAAAATAACTTCATATTCATACATGCACTTCTACAATTAAAACTTTTTGTTTACCAACTATGGAAGATGTTTAATTATGTTTTCATAACTTTTTGAACATTTCAAATAGAATAGGCCCAACATTTGCACAGTATGTGCTGATTTGTGCTGACTATCATTAAATACTTATGTTAAACCACTGCAACACAGCAGGAGTAGGCAATTTCTGCTTATTGCAGCTCACAAGTATGAGGAAAGCTTACCAACTGAGAAAGGAAGAAAATGTCCTTCATGCTGGATAAGTTCTCCTTTATCATTGATCCATCTGTTAATATCAAACTTAAAAGGTTCATTCCAGTATTTCTCGTCATGGTGTATGTGATACAGACTGCCCTGTACCAAACTGTCTGCAGGTATCGTGTAGCCTTTTACTACTGTATCTTTAGCTACTGTGTGGAAGAGTGTTAGAGGAGCTACAAGAAAATTCAAAGTGTGACACATGATAACTTGGTAATCTTAAACGGCATTTTGGCTTTTCCTAAATTTTATGTCTGTAATTTCCATATTTAAAATTTGTCTGTAGCAGGCATTTTTGTCAACTCGGCAACTACAAGCATTAAACTAGATCATAATTCCGCATATCGGCTCAGAAAATACCTAACTTCTCTTAAATCATATACATGTCGCTGCCTCAATGTTCAAATGTTCTAAATCGTCAAAATGCCAATTTTGAAAATCAAGTTTTGAAGCCCTCCATCATTAAAACTTTTATATTTTTCAATGAGCAGAACAATTGGCTAATTGCATATACAGGTAAATATTGCAGATAAGAGCAAAAAATCACTTACTCAGTAAACATGAGTGTGTAAATTACCAACTTAGATAAGACGGTCAATTTAATTCAAAAATCATTTAGAACATTTGAACATTGAGGCAGCGATGTATATACGTATCGTCTAGCTCACTACCTCCACAATATACACTGTATAACATCTACCTGTACACCATGACATGGAGTGCACTTTAACTCATTCTCAATAATTAATAATTTTCAAAAAATTTAGAACAATGATAGCTAGTCTTTAACATGCACAAAGAAAAGCACTCAGAAATGAATTTACTACTAAGTTGCAGATAACATTTGAGATATTCCGTGCAACTATACAAATTGCTGATTTGACTCTGACTGATTCCCCAAATGCTTACATTGAGGTACTGTTGTAGAATACTGGTTTACAGTGAACAGTTGAGATATCTCGAGAATTGTCTTACCTACAGATACATATCTGTGAATCTCATTTACAAATGCTTTCGTTTTAATCAGCTTCTCTTTATCTTCTCTGGTGTATGGACGACTGCCTACCACCTGCAAGAACAAAATAGTAGTATTTCAGCTTAGTAGACAGGAGCAGAAAATTTGAAAATATAAAACTGCCTCAATGTACATGCAGGCCTGTGACTAGTAGCAGTGACTATTGTACCAAAAGTTTTATTTAGCTTAATCAGTTAGAGAAAGTGAAAAAGTTGTCTGTCAGTCAAAACAGAATCTGTTCAAATGTCACGACAAACCGCCTGAATTTTGATAAACTGGTCTTAATCTTTGTGTTTGCTAACTTATACATGTAAAACCGTCTGTGCTTGCTGAGCTAGTGTAGTGGTAGCATGTTATATCCACTATGTTAGCGATTAGGTGCCATTGAGACCCCGGGTTCAAACCCCGGTCGGGACTAGTATTTTCATGGACTTAAAACAAGTTTCTGACTGCACAAAAAACAAATTCCTTGCTTAAGAAGATATCACTAAAAGTGGGTATATTCTACAGTGGTAAAAGTCTAAGTGGAGATGTGGGGGGGGAGCTCTAGGATAGCAGACATAATCACTTGAGGGCTCGAAACGCACGAACGGCACGCAGTGTACTAGGGGGAGGGTACGAAAGGGGCGCCTCCTGAAAGCCCTCCCGAAAATTGGAAACTTTGTCGAAATTAGACACTGAAATGGTACAAAATCCAAAATCTTCAAGTTAAAATACGGTCCAAGATCTTAAGGTAAAGTATGGTCCAATTAGTATTATTGTTATAATAGTAATCTCTTAGGGGGTCTATCAACCTGAGGGACTCCATCTCCTGAAATCTATGGTCTCCCGACGACCCCTCCCCCCCCCCCTAACTTTGACCGCTGATATTTTGGCTCTAGCAGTTTATTTGAAAGGGAGCACAACTCCATAAGAGAGAATGTCGATTTCATTGGAACCTGCTTAATCGGAAACGAGACTATTGTCTCCAAGGCTAAACATAACATAGGCTACTGCGACTTTGCATCTACCTGGTCTATCTCTTCTCTCAAAGCCTGCTGAACATCTGGAAACCTGACCAGAAACATGGTAGCCCAAGTAATAGAAGTGGCTGTGGTATCTGAGCCTGCTCTGAACAAATCTATGATGGTCTGGAATATGTTCTCTTCTACAGGGTAAGTAATTAATAAAGTATTGCATAACATTATTCAGTTGACTACAAGAAACACATCTCATACCAATCCCTGATAACTTTTCTATTTAAATTTATGAGCAAATTTGGGACAGAAATTGTGAAAGGTAGCAAAAAACTTCACAAGTAATAAAATAGCGTTTCCAATAATGTCCAAATAGATATAGCACCTGTTCCTTACTGTCTATATACTTACTGGTATAATAATCTTTGTTTTCAGTTTCATATTTAATGTAGAGATCAATGAAATCCCTGATCTCTCCCTCGCAGTATGAAGTTCTATGATCTTCTATCTGAGAGTCGACATATTTCACTAGCTTGGCGTTTAATTCTAGCATCTTACTCTTCTTTAACCATTTTCAAAGTAGAACAATGTTCGAAAATACACATACGGAAATCAGCAATTGCATCATTATTTTATATAAAGAGGGTTTCTCTATTATTACAGGTTAATGCTAATTAAAGTTGCACTAGTAGAACTGTCTTTCAACTACAATTATAATGTGAGACGTTTTCACACTGGCTAGATTAACCGATTCTCCTCACACACACCTGACTCTCATATACTATGTACAGTTGAAAGTTTAAATTACAGTTTGCACAGCATTTTTTATGATAGATTTGAAGAATTTGCGCTAACTCATGTTTTAAAGAATGCCCAGCCATCGGGCCAAATGAATAGGCGTAGAGAGGGAATTAGAGTGACTTACCTGGTTTCCACCCAGATAATTGCTCAGTGGAGAGATGTAACTCAACAAAGGTAGAAAGTTCTCTGGTAGTGCTAGAACGTCGAGAGCAAAAAACTCGTGTAAACTTTTGATCAAGTCTCTCCATTTCTCATCCTCGTATTCTTGTCTGTTAAGTTGGCAAAATCATTCACTAAAAACTGCACGGCAAAACTCCAAGCCCAATAAAAGATAGGTGCAGCAAAAATTGACAATTGCAAAACACAAATTCAACGGTGAGAAAACTTTCAATTGATAGTATTTGGAAACAACTAACCTGTAACCAAATACAATATGGTGGATGACATTAGCCGTAGCATACTGCATATTTATCTTTATGTCAGACACAAATCCTCCTGTCTTTTCTGATTCCTTACTGAGATAGTCACAGAGAACAGCAGCTTCTGATTGGACCATTTCATCTATACTCTTCTTACCAACTCCAAAGTCACGTAGAGACAGCAGAGCAAACTTTCTCATTTCCTTGTTGCTACTTCCGTTAGAGAAAACTATTCCTGTGGGAACCATAATTTTCTAGTTTTTTTAGAAAATAAAAAGATAGATCCAGGTCTAATGCATGTTATATTAATATAACTACACCATTTCAATGGAGCAAACTTTCTCATTTCCTTGTTGTTACTTCCGTTAGAGAAAATTATTCCTGTGGGAACCATAATTTTCTATTTTTTTTAGAAAATAAAAAGATAGATCCAGGTCTAATGCATTTTATATTAGTATAACTACACCATTTCAGTTGATACACAGTTGGATGTAAAATAAATATCTAGTCAGTATTTACGCTTGTAGTGCTTTATCATGTTTTGAAAAAGTTACAATGTCAAGACGCAAGGTAACTTTTCGTTTTATGTACAAATGATAGCACATCAAAATGACGTGGCAAAGAAAACTTATTTGTTATAAGATTATATTACATGCACTGTAACATAAATACTTAGTGTGAGATTTAGTAATTGCAGGTCGACCTAGTACTGTAGGATTGCATGACTTTACAGAGATTGTCTATATCATCAAGTGGAGTAAAAATTTACCTTTTGGGTGCCCGGCTGTTATTCGATTTAGTGCAGGAAATGTCTTAACTGGTCTGAGAGCAAATTCTTCACGGTTGAACAGTTCAGCGACGAGAGTTCCATCAGCAATCCAAACAAATCGCTGCACCCCAGCTTTCACTGAGACTATCGGCCCACACTTCCTGTGAATCTCGCTGCTATACTGAGCAAGCAAGCCCACTCTTGCTTTCCGCACTACAACCAGAAGACAACGAATAGTAATGTGGAACTGGTGCACTCATTTGCTTGTCAAACATCTGATGCCAGTTAAATGTTTTAGTCAACATTGATTTAGTATTTACTAAGGAACATTTAGAATAGCTTCAGATCATCGCTATTCCCTTCACCTATGCTTAGATGTTTACTACAAAGCCCAATCTACCTCATCCAAAGATTTTATCATGGTACTAAAGCTTAGCCAAGTTCTCTACTACATGTAGTACCACATGTATAACATGGAGATTGTATACAGGCACACTGACAAGCTGGTGGAAATCTAATTAATACAGTCTATAAGTATGCCATTGTACAGCACTAGGATGATATAAAATATGCTATTGGTACAGCACTAGGATGATATAAAATATGCTATCGGTACAGCACTAGGATGATATAAAATATTTTCAGGCTTATAACATTAGAATAACTACATATAGTATGACATCATGTCAGTATTACATATTATATAGTATGACATCATGCCAGTATCTACCAAATACTTGTAGTTGTAAGCTCTGCTCCTGCAGGAAGGTAGATTGCATCATACTTCAGGACATACCGAAATCAGGGAGGTTACCAAGAATTGGGAGACCTGGTGGCCCTGGAGGAAAATTCTTTGATCTCTCTGAGTTCCACCAGAAGTAGAGAGTGAGACAGAAGCTAGACGCCAGGAACAGAGTCAGCCAACCACCATTGAGTGAAGTTATCAGACTTTCAATCATGTTTCGGCTGCAACCAACTGCAACTGAAAATAAAGAGCAAAAATCCCTAATCATATTTCAACTTTGCAGAAGTTGCAAAAATCCACAGAATTCACAGAATTCAACAGAATTGTAATGGAAGAATTACTACAACTTCCAAGACAGTGCTGGTAAGGTACATGTGTAGTGTTTTCGGGAGTATCACACGGGTACCGATGGTACGAGTGTGAGAAGAGACTAGGGGTGGTCGGCTAGACTATTCTTCCTCATCACATATAGAGTGAACAGTACTTGTGATTATTAACGTGTATGGCCCATAAACCCGAGTCAATGACTAGAAAGATCTTGAAAGAGTATGTTCTATCTTAGGAGAAAGTTCGGGCTACAGACTTTGCTATGAAAGAAGACTCTGAGTAAGCTGAATTATAGATGCATCTTTTTTTGGAGTCCAAGCATCAACTGATTACAATGAGAAAATTTGAATGCTTTCATACTAAAAGCGTTTCCGGTGACAAAATCCGATAAAAAGGATGATGTATACAGTATACCAGTGTAGCATCATCTGGGGTCGATGTAACATCAGCCTGAAAATTGCATAATAATATGCCGGCATAAGGCCGAGGTCCGAAAAAATGCTTACAACGATATGAATCATATAATATATATACTGTAACCAATTCTGACACCCCAGCCCCCATTATCGTGGGCATACCATGAAAATTTACTATAAAGCCAGTTACAGTCAGTAGTCGAGGTATTACAGTCATGGCGTAGTTTACAATATAAATGCAAGCATTACATAAGTATCAAATGCAAGGTAAGTACATGGTAAACAGCCAGATGCTGTAATGTTAATGCGTGTGGTTTGAGGAGGCTGTTCCCATGGGAACAGTCTGGATCACCACACATGCACATGCAGTAGGCAGGCTACTTCATACTGTATAACAATAATACATGTATTTATGGAACTCTCACTTACACAATACAATGCTTTACTAATTTACTACTATAACTATTGGCCACTTTATGCATACTTACATGTACATGTAGGAACTATTTATGCCAGTATAGCTGCAGTAGTAGCAGAGCTGTCAACTTATTAAGCATAGAGAGTGCTTGCACAGTGTAGATAAGTCTTATCACTGAATAATGTGTATATTTATACAGTAACTGCTTGATGTTGCTGTGTACATTGGATTGTGACCAGGGGTGGATTAGCATTATTTGTTGAGGTTCTTATTTTTCAACTCTACATTACTCAGTTTCACTCCTAGCTTTGAGTTTAGTTCAGACTGCATTTGTTTACATTATATTTCTTAGAGCGAGGCAGAATAAAGAAAAATTAAGCTTCAAGTTTAAGTTATTACAATATTTATAAAGCTTCAAATCCTCCACCATTCTTCATGCAAAATGCTGTTTGCACCCTTCTAGTATTCTAGTAATGCAATAGATTATTTACTGATTGGATTAAAGTGTCAATGGGACACAGCTTGAAGGAATATAGAACATTAATCAAAGTTGAGTAGCCAAATCACATGACATAATGTACTATAAATAACAATAATATACATGTACATGTACAGTTACTCTTCTATACACATTAGACATTAGATTTGTTACTTCTATAGCAAAGCCGAAGCGAGCTACATGTAATACTCCAGTTTGTCTAGATCAGGGATTCCCAACGTTTTTTAGTCTAAGTACCCCTTAGCAGTCATGTAGCAAACAACGTACCCCTTTGTAGCAAACAGCGTAACCCTCATTTAAAACTGTGTTTAATGAAGGATATACATGTAATTATGTAGTTTAATTTGATTAATATTACATGTATACTTTATCAAAATGCGTTACTTAAACATATAAATAAATGCAGTTTGGAGTGAAATTTTTATCTATTATTTATTTACCGATGACTACGCAATATAATTTTCACCGATTGTAGTGTTTTATGGCTTTCACACTGGTTTAGCTCAACTTGATTTGCATCAGTGAGCCATTAGATTTTCAGCTCAGTAATAGATAATGATAATTCATAATTGATAGTCTGTAGCTGAAAATCACTGTCAAAAATTTATTAAGTTGATAACTTGTTTTGTACCCCAAGTTGGGAACCCCTGGACTAGATCTATCTTGAAAGTTTAGAAATGGAAAGGATGACTTGGATATTGCATAACCTGATATGTCTAGAAACAGTTCAACTGTGCAGGGCATTTTCTTCCTTTCACAGTTGGTAAAAGCTTGTTGTAGATATTATTTAACTATAACTCATTTTTAGTAATAAGAATTCAACTAATTCATGCACACAATAACCAGAACGTTGACTATTTGATGACTGTTATACATGCTACTGTATACTGTTCGTTCTGAAAAGGCGGCTATTAACTGTTTTGCAAAAGTTTTCTAAACAACCACTTTAGTGCAATTTACAGTTTTGCATAATGCTACCAGGAAAGAACAGCTTCATGTCATATTGGTTTCTATAAGTATTATTTTATTGTGAAACACTAATAAGAATGACTATTGGGTCCAGCAGCAGCAGCAGCAGCATAGAAAAAAGATATTCCAGCTTCCGCATTAGTTTTGACCAAGAACCAATGCAAACTGAAATTTTTTCCTATGTATACATAGCTATGAAATCATAGTGGAAAATCTTAAAATCAACAGTTATTTGACTCACACATACTTTTTGTTGCAGGGTGATAGCAGTTCGTATGACACTGGGGCAAAACAAATAAAATATACATAATTGTTTGAATTAGAATTTCGATGACCCTTTCGGCCTACTGCCTCTTTGAGACCTTAAAGGTGAAATCAGGTGGACCTCTTATTAGACCAGGACTTGGTATGTCACTAAAGTCATCAAATCCTTCTGCTTTCTCAAACTTCAACTTCTGGAGAAACTCAACAAGAAGAACGAAGAACTCCAAGTTGGCTATCTGACGGCCCGGACACACCCTCTTTCCTGTAAAGAAAATAAAACTATTCTAAAATAACTTCATATTCATACATGCACATCTACAATTAAAACTTTTTGTTTACCAACTATGGAAGATGTTTAATTATGTTTTCATAACTTTTTGAACATTTCAAATAGAATAGGTCCAACATTTGCACAGTATGTGCTGATTTGTGCTGACTATCATTAAATACTTATGTTAAACGACTGCAACACAGCAGGAGTAGGCAATTTCTGCTTATTGCAGCTCACAAGTGTGAGGAAAGCTTACCGACTGAGAAAGGAAGAAAATGTCCTTCATGCTGGATAAGTTCTCCTTTATCATTGATCCATCTGTTAATATCAAACTTGAAAGGTTTATTCCAGTATTTCTCGTCATGGTGTATGTGATACAGACTGCCCTGTACCAAACTGTCTGCAGGTATCGTGTAGCCTTTTACTACTGTATCTTTAGCTACTGTGTGGAAGGGTGTTAGAGGAGCTACAAGAAAATTCAAAGTGTGACACAAGATAATTTGGTAATCTTAAACGGCATTTGGCTTTTCCTAAATTTTATGTCTGTAATTTCCATATTTAAAATTTGTCTGTAGCAGGCATTTTTGCCAACTCGGCAACTGCAAGCATTAAACTAGATCATAATTCCGCATATCGGCTCAGAAAATACCTAACTCCTCTTAAATCATAATATCTACATATCGTCTAGCTCACTACCTCCACAATATACACTGTATAACATCTACCTGTACAACATGACATGGAGTGCACTTTAACTCATTCTCAATAATTAATCATTTTCAAAAAATTTAGAACAATGATAGCTAGTCTTTAAAATGCACAGAGAAAAGCGCTCAGAAATGAATTTACTACTAAGTTGCAGATAACATTCGAGATATTCCGTGCAACTACACAAATTGCTGATTTGACTTTGGCTGATTCCCCAAATGCTTACATTGAGGCACTGTTGCGGAATACTGGTTTACAGTGAATAGTTGAGATATCTCGAGAATCGCCTTACCTACAGACACATATCTGTGAATCTCATTCACAAATGCTTTAGTTTTAATCAGCTTCTCTTTATCTTCTCTGGTGTATGGACGACTGCCAATCACCTGCAAGACAAAAATAATAGTATTTCAGTTTAGCAGACGGGAGCAGATATAAAACTGCATCAATGTACATGTACATGTACATTGTATATGCTGGCCTGTGACTAGTGGCAGTGAATATTGCACCAAAATTTTTATCAAACTTAATCAGTTAGAGAAAGTGAAATAGTTGTCCGTTAGTAAAAGCAAAATCTGTTCAAATGTCACGACAACCCGCCTGAATTTTGATAAACTGGTCTTACTCTTTGTGTTGGCTAACTTATAAAACCGGCTGCATTTGCTGAGCTGGTGTAGTGATAGTATGTTCTGTTCACTGTGGCCTGTGCCACGGGATTAGGTTCTGTAGAGGCCCCGGGTTCAAACCCCGATCAGGGACTGGTATATTCATTTGAAACAAGTTTCTGACTGCTAAAAAACAAATTCCTTGCTTAAAAATACATCACTAAAAGTGGTTATATTTTGCAGTAGTCAAAGTCTAAGAAAAGAGATGGGGGTCTCTGGGGTAGCAGACATAATCACTTGAGGGCTCGAAACACACAAACGGTACGCAGTGCACTGGGGGGAGGGTCAGGGAGGGGTCCGGGAGGGGCGCCTCCTGAGCGTCCTCCCAAAAATTGGAAACTTTATCAAAATTAGACACCGAAATGGTACAAGATCCAAAAACTTCAAGTTGAAATACATCCAAGATCTTAAGGTAAAGTATGGTCCAATTAGTATCATTATTATAATAGTAATCTCTTAGGGGGTCTATCGACTTGAGGGACTCCATCCCCTAAAATTTATGGTCTCCCCACGACCCCCCCCCCCCAACTTTGACCACTGATATTTTGGCTCTAGCAGTTTATTTGAAAGGGAGCACAACTCCATAAGAGAAAATGTCAATTCCATTGGAACCTGCTTAATCGGAAACAAGACTATTGTCTCCAAGGCTAAACATAACATAGGCTACTGCATCTTTGCATCTACCTGGTCTATCTCTTCTCTCAAAGCCTGCTGAACATCTGGAAACCTGACCAGAAACATGGTAGCCCAAGTAATAGAAGTGGCTGTGGTATCTGAGCCTGCTCTGAACAAATCTATGATGGTCTGGAATATGTTCTCCTCTACAGGGTAAGTAAATAATAAAGTATAGCATAACATTATTCAGTTGATTACAAGAAACACATCTCATACCAATCCCTGATAACTTTTCTATTTAAACTTATGAGCAAATTTGGCACAGAAATTGTGAAAGGTAGCAACAAACTTCACAAGTAATAAAATAGCGTTTCCAATGTTGTCTAAATAGATATAGCACCTGTTCCTTACTGCCTATATACTTACTGGTATAATAATCTTTGTTTTCAGTTTCATATTTAATGTAGAGGTCAATGAAATCCCTGATCTCTCCCTCGCAGTATGAAGTCCTATGATCGTCTATCTGAGAGTCGACATATTTCACTAGCTTGGCGTTTAATTCTAGCATCTTACTCTTCTTTAACCATTTACAAAGTAGAACATTGTTCGAAAATACACATACGGAAATCAGCAATTGCATCATTATTTTATATAAAGAGGGTTTCTCTATTATTACAGGTTGATGCTAATTAAAGTTGCACTAGTAGAACTGTCTTTCAACTACAATTGTAGTGAGACGTTTCCACACTGACTAGATTAACCGATTCTCCTCACACATACCTGACTCTCATATACATGTACAGTTGAAAGTTTAAATTACAGTTTGCACAGCACTTTTTATGATAGATTTTAAGAATTTAGGGTAAAGTTGCAGCGCTAACTCATGTTTTAAAGAATGCCCAGCCATCGGGCCAAATGAATAGGCGTAGAGAGGGAATTAGAGTGACTTACCTGGTTTCCACCAAGATAATTGCTCAGTGGAGGGATGTAACTCAACAAAGGTAGAAAGTTCTCTGGTAGTGCTAGAACGTTGAGAGCAAAAAACTTGTGTAAACTTTTGATCAAGTCTCTCCATTTCTCATCCTCGTATTCTTGTCTGTTAAGTTGACAAAATCATTCACTAAAAACTGCACGGCAAAACTCCAAGCCCAATAAAAGATAGGTGCAGCAAAAATTGACAATTGCAAAACACAAATTCAACGGTGAGAAAACTTTCAATTGATAGTATTTGGAAACAACTAACCTGTAACCAAATACAATATGGTGGATGACATTAGCCGTAGCATACTGCATATTTATCTTTATGTCAGACACAAATCCTCCTGTCTTTTCTGATTCCTTACTGAGATAGTCACAGAGAACAGACGCTTCTGATTGGACCATTTCATCTATACTCTTCTTACCAACTCCAAAGTCACGTAGAGACAGCAGAGCAAACTTTCTCATTTCCTTGTTGCTACTTCCGTTAGAGAAAATTATTCCTGTGGGAACCATAGTTTTCTAGTTTTTTTTAGAAAATAAAAAGATAGATCCAGGTCTAATGCATGTTATATTAATATAACTACACCATTTCAACGGAGCAAACTTTCTCATTTCCTTGTTGCTACTTCCGTTAGAGAAAATTATTCCTGTGGGAACCATAATTTTCTAGTTTTTTTTAGAAAATAAAAAGATAGATCCAAGTCTAATGCATTTTATATTAATATAACTACACCATTTCAGTTGATACACAGTTGGATGTAAAATAAATATCTAGTCAGTATTTACGCTTGTAGTGCTTTATCATGTTTTGAAAAAGTTACAATGTCAAGACGCAAGGTAACTTTTCGTTTTATGTACAAATGATAGCACATCAAAATGACGAGGCAAAGAAAACTTATTTGTTATAAGATTATATTACATGCACTGTAACAATTAAGAAAGGCAAACCCCTGCATTTGAACATAAATACTTAGTGTGAGATTTAGTAATTGCAGGTCGACCTAGTACTGTAAGATTGCATGACTATACAGAGATTGTCTATATCATCAAGTGGAGTAAAAATTTACCTTTTGGGTGCCCGGCTGTTATTCGATTTAGTGCAGGAAATGTCTTAACTGGTCTAAGAGCAAATTCTTCACGGTTGAACAGTTCAGCGACGAGAGTTCCATCAGCAATCCAAACAAATCGCTGCACCCCAGCTTTCACTGAGACTATCGGCCCACACTTCCTGTGAATCTCGCTGCTATACTGAGCAAGCAAGCCCACTCTTGCTTTCCGCACTACAACCAGAAGACAACGAATAGTAATGTGAAACTGGTGCACTCATTTACTTGTCAAACACCTGATGCCAGTTAAATGTTTTAGTCAACATTAATTTAGTATTTACTAAGGAACATTTAGAATAGCTTCAGATCATCGCTATTCACTTCACCTATGTTTAGATGCTTACTACAAAGCCCAATCTACCTCATCCAAAGATTTTATCATGGTACTAAAGCTTAGCTAAGTTCTCTACTACATGTAGTACCACATGTATAGCATGGAGATTGTATACAGGCACACTGACAAGCTGGTGGAAATCTAATTAATACAGTCTATAAGTATGCCATTGTACAGCACTAGGATGATATAAAATATGCTATTGGTACAGCACTAGGATGATATAAAATATGCTATTGGTACAGCACTAGGATGATATAAAATATTTTCAGGCTTATAACATTAGAATAACTACATATAGTATGACATCATGTCAGTATTACATATTATATAGTATGACATCATGCCAGTATCTACCAAATACTTGTAGTTGTAAGCTCTGCTCCTGCAGGAAGGCAGATTGCATCATACTTCAGGACATACCGAAATCAAGGAGGTTACCAAGAATTGGGAGACCTGGTGGCCCTGGAGGAAGATTCTTTGATCTCTCTGAGTTCCACCAGAAGTAGAGAGTGAGACAGAAGCTAGACGCCAGGAACAGAGTCAGCCAACCACCATTGAGTGAAGTTATCAGACTTTCAATCATGTTTCGGCTGCAACCAACTGCAACTGAAAATAAAGAGCAAAAATCCCTAATCATATTTCAACTTTGCAGAAGTTGTAAAAATCCACAGAATTCACAGAATTCAACAGAATTGTAATGGAAAAATTACTACAACTTCCAAGACGGTGCTGGTAAGGTACATGTGTAGTGTTTTCGGGAGTATTACACGGGTACCGATGGTACGAGTGTGAGAAGAGACTAGGGGTGGTCGGCTAGACTATTCTTCCTCATCACATATAGAGTGAACAGTACTTGTGATTATGAACGTGTATGGCCCATAAACCCGAGTCAATGATTAGAAAGATTTTGAAAGAGTATGTTCTATCTTAGGAGAAAGTTCGGGCTACAGACTTTGCTATGAAAGAAGACTCTGAGTAAGCTGAATTATAGATGCATCTTTTTTTGGAGTCCAAGCATCAACTGATTACAATGAGAAAATTTGAATACTTTCATACTAATAGCGTTTCCGGTGACAAAATCCGATAAAAAGGATGATGTATACAGTATACCAGTGTAGCATCATCTGGGGTCGATGTAACATCAGCCTGAAAATTGCATAACAATATGCCGGCATAAGGCCGAGGTCCGAAAAAATGCTTACAATAATATGAATCATATAATATATATACTGTAACCAATTCTGACACCCCAGCCCCCATTATCGTGGGCATACCATGAAAATTTACTATAAAGCCAGTTACAGTCAGTAGTCGAGGTATTACAGTCATGGCCTAGGCAGTTTACAATATAAATGCAAGCATTACATAAGTATCAAATGCAAGGTAAGTACATGGTAAACAGTCAGATGCTGTAATGTTGATGCGTGTGGCTTGAGGAGGCTGTTCCCATGAGAACAGTCTGGTTCACCACACATGCACATGCAGTAGGCAAACTACTTTATACTGTATAACTAATAACACATGTATTTATGGAACTCTCACTTACACAATACAATGCTTTACTAATTTACTACTATAATTATTGGCCACTTTATGTATACTTACATGTACATGTAGGAACTATTTATGCCGGTATAGCTGCAGTAGTAGGAGAGCTGTCAACTTATTAAGCAGAGAGAGTGCTTGCACAGTGTACATGTAGATAAGTCTTATCACTGAATAATGTGTATATTTACACAGTAAATGTTTGATGTTGCTGTGTACATTGGATTGTGACCAGGGGTGGATTAGCTTTATTTGTTAAGGTTCTTGTTTTGCAGCTCCACATTACTCAGTTTTACTCCTAGCTTTGAGCTTTGAGTTTGGTTCAAGCTGCACTGTTTTTACATTGTTTTAGAACGAGGAAGAAATAAATAAGCTTCAAGTTGAAGTCTGTTCAGCACAGAACTAAAATCTGTTATTTTTCAACTCCACATTACTCAGTTTCACTCCGAGCTTTGAGTTTAGTTCAGACTGCACTTTTTACATTATATTTCTCAGAGTGAGGCAGAAATAAAGAAAAAGCAAGCTTCAAGTTGAAGTTATCACAATATTTATATAACTTCAAATCTTCCACCATTCTACATGCAAAATGCTGTTTGCACCCTTGAACAAAATAATTTTTCTACTTTCAAGATGGGCATGTATTATAAATTAAACAAACTAATACAAATTACATGCATGTATATGTAAACCAATATGACCCATGCATTGTTTATTAAAATCCCGTTTTGTATCTACAAAGTTTTGAGATAAAGTTGTTATATTATCATTGTTGAAATGATAAGCATTTGACCCAAAATTCAACCCTTTAATCCACCCCTAGATTTCAATTCCTTCCCTGGATGGATTCCATGTTGGTTGAAGTTCCATCATTGTTTTGCGATGGCAATTGTTCCACGCTGCCATCATTGTAATGTGTAAAGTGCAGAACGCTTATTACAAATTCATTTACAATGTATATTCTAGTAATGTGATATATTATTTACTGACTGGATTAAAGAGTGAATGGGACACAGTGTGAGGGAATGGATCATTAATCAAAGTTGAGTAGCCAAATAACTTGACACAATGTACTATAAATAATAACTATAATATACATGTACAGTGTTACTCTTCTATACACATTAGACTAAGATTATTTGAAATGGGGTATTTTATGCTACTAGTCAATGTAGAGTCAATGCAGCGATTTGTTTGCTTGTCAAGTTGATTATCACTGATCAAAAAGAACCAGGAAGAAAATACCTGACATATTAGCATGAGCACAATTTCCATGTATATTTGAAATAAAATATGCACGTGTATAACAAATGAGAGTTTATTCTCGGCAATTTCCACCCTTGTATCATCCATACCAGAATAACCCATTGACCCAAAGTGAAAGTAGATGCAGAAAATGAAAGCAAATATGAAGTGAAAGTAAATATAGCTGCAATAATGGGTAACCTTCTACAGCTAATTTCGGGTAATGTGGTGGGATTGTCTAGCCTTGCTTGTCGGCTGATTGCCAGCTATACATGCAGTTGTCAGAGCTTCCTTTTTTCAAGTTGCTTAGGTTGCTAGGCTGAGTGCCAAGGTTGGTGGTTGAGACAACGTTATGTTAGCAGATATAGGAGCCGACAACTCTGCTATGTCAGATACTGATATGGACAGATCTGTTTTTGTATGCATCCAACTTGCTGGTAACATTACCAGAGGCACCCAATGTTGTGCAGGAGCACTCTAGAAGGTTGAATATCCTTCCTAATGCATACTAAGATTTGCACGTTGCTTGTTATTTAGTGGTCTAAATACCAGCTTCAACGCATTTTAAATTTTTCAACCAATATGACATGAAGCTGTTCTTTCCTGGTAGCATCATGCAAAACTGTAAATTGCACTAAAGTGATTGTTTTGAAAATTTATGCAAAATATTTAATAGCCGCCTTTTCAGAAAGAATAGTGTACAGTAGTATGTATAACGGTCCATCAAATAGTTAACACAAGGTTGCGCAATGGTGGATTATTACTCCCAAAATATTATGACACATCCACAATATTGAGCAAAATTGATAGTTTGAATGAATGAATGAAATATGCGTGTATTCGTGTGTTGCAGCTAGAAATATATTTATCGCATGGACACCTTGAAGATGAAATTCGGAGGTCCTCGGAGAACACCGGGTTTTGCTCTGTCACTGAAATTGTCAAATCCTTCTGCCTTCTCAAACTTCAGCTTCTGCAGTAGCTCAACGAGTATGATGAAGATTTCTAAGTTAGCTATTTGTTTTCCTGGACATGATCTCTTTCCTACAAAAATCCCATTATTATTATCTTTTGTTACCTACAAGAAACATTCCACAGTATTTTGTGCATAAATTAGTTAAACTGTTATTACTAAAAATGAGTTATAGTCAAATGATATCTACAACAGGCTCTTACCAACTGTGAAAGGAAGAAATTGCCCTGCACAGCTGAACAGCAGTTGCAATATGCCTAAGGAGTCTGTCCGTCTGCTATGTTCAAGCATGTTAATAAAACAAATTGGAGGCTGAAGGTAATTCTTCAGCAGATTTCCATAAAGAGAAGACGTGCTTACCAACTGAGAAAGGAAGAAAATGCCCTTCATGTCTCAAAAACTCTCCTTTATCATTGATCCATCTGTTAATATCAAACTTGAAAGGTTCATTCCAGTATTTCTCATCATGGTGTATGTGATACAGACTGGCTTGTATTAGGCTGTCTGCTGGAATAGTGTAGCCCTCTACGACAGTATCCGTAGCAACAGTGTGGGGTGTCGAGAAACCAGCTAAAGCAATGACATAACAAGGACAGTAAATCTGGTACAACGTCATAGTAAATGCTTGTAATTGTTAGAATCTCTGGTTCTAGAGGTTTTAAAGATATCACACACGGTTCTAAGAATATGATGCAGCCCAATCAAACCTTTAGATAAATTTTAATCAAAGGGCTGTATCTTTCAAGCATAATTTTATGCAAAATTGAAGATGAATGCATGGTTGACAGTTCAGCGGTCGTAATTTTCCCAAAACTTTGTCAAAACCCACCCTTGTAGACCAGAATATATAAATTTTTTCATAGCAATATTGTGCCTAAACTCACCGACTCCAGCAAATCTGTGAACCTCGTTTACAAATGCTCTAGTTTTAATCAGCTTGTCTTTATCTTCTCTGGTGCATGGGCGACTGCCAACCACCTGAAGCAGAACAACAGCACTAGTAGTTCAGATTTCTGAGTGCATTCTTATTCAGTTCCGTACTGACAGACGTACTAAATACTCAATCACATACGTTCATAATCCCAAAAGTAATTACAAAAAATAACATTACTAAATATAGGCCAGGCCAAATTTAGACGCATTAATATTTATACATAGACACCCATGAACTAAACCTTCATGGTGCTCATATGCTGCCACCCTAACATGGGCTTTAGTATTCACGGTAGCGTGTATTACACATCATGCGGCTTAACCATTCGCTAATCAGATCTATGTTCCAACATTCAATAAACACGAGTACACAAATCTGATTGGCCAATAACTGTTGCCGTTCAAATAGCAAATTCTTTGTGTGCACAATTGCACAAGGTCATAAGGCAATCTGCTAAATTTCTTTTTCCCACAAAGCGACACTTAATTAGCTGCAATTAACATAGTGGTAAAACAGTGCAGTTTGGGTAGAAATACTATACCTGAGAGCTAAACCAACAGTTTTAGAAACTATGATGGGATAATATTTTAATTACCTGGTCTACCTCTTCTCTCAAAGCTTGTTGAACATCTGGAAACTTGACCAGATACATTATGACCCAAGTAATAGCGGCTGCTGTGGTGTCTGAACCAGCTCTGAACAGGTCACTGATCGTCTGGAATATGTTCTCCTCTAAAACATGACACAAAAGGGTGTTTTTGGAGATTTACCTTGTCTATATAATTATCATACTTATGTACCCATGTGGTGCTCATCTAAAACACAGTCTCATTCGTAATGATGTGCCCACATTGGCACCAAATTTGTAGCTTACTCGTATAGTAGTTCTTGTTTTCAGTTTCATATTTGATGTAGAGATCAATGAAGTCCCTGATCTCTCCCTCGCAATATGTACTTCTATGATCTTCAATCTGAGAGTCAACATATTTCTCTATCTTTGTGTTTAGTTCAACCATCTTTTTATCCTTTAATACCAACAACATTGATAACCTTGAAGACAAATATTGAAAGCTGTTAATGTTAATTTTTGTGTTTGAGCTGTAAATGTAAGTCTCCGAAATCCGTAGCAGTATTGTCTACTCTGCTGGGAATGCTGAGCATTGAATAAAAAGAGCTCTTGAGTTATAATGTGTGTATGTTTTGCTACAAGGTCTCAATTTCATTGTGACTTAGCCTGCATATGTTGTTGTATAACATGTTATGTATGAGTACGTAGTACATGGCATGTACACCAACACATGTGCATAATACAAAATGGATACTCATTACAGTATGCAATACATGTAGGTCTACCTGGTTTCCAGAAAGACACTGATTCAGTGGAGGTATATACCCAAGGATTGGGAAGAAGTTTTCTGGCAGACCGTGAAGGTTAAGAGAGAAAAATTCGTAAAAGCATTGAACGATATCAATCCAGCCTTCCTCGTCATATTCATTTCTACAATGAGAACATCCTGCAGTTTGAATTATGGTCATTAGCCTGATATTAGCTACAGTAAGAAATTCCACATCCGATTTCTTATACTTCAGCTAAATTAAAAGAGAAAGTGTTCAATCTTGTATGACGTAACGAAACTCACCTGTATCCAAATACAATATGGTGGATAATATTAGCTGTAGCATACTGCATCTTTATCTTTAAGTCAGGCACAAATCCTCCTGTCCTTTCTGTTTCCTTACTGAGATAGTCACAGAGAACAGCGGCTTCTGATTGGACCATTTCATCTATACTCTTCTTACCAACTCCAAAGTCACGCAGAGACAGAAGAGCGAATTTTCTCATTTCTTTGTTGTTATCTCCATTGGAGAAAATTATACCTGCAACAAATAGGTGTAACTACATGTGCATAAAAGCCAGTTGTCGCTATCGCTTTTTATTTGTTTCGAAGGAAGTTATTTGAGGTTACTTTTGATGTTTGGATCTAAAACTTTACCATAATTTTGAATTTATCATTCAACTGGCCATGACTTCCTACATTATTTATAAATAACAATCTGCTGAGCGCTTGATCTTCCAAACACCACTAATGAGCGATCTGTAAGTTGATTGGTCACTTAAAAACCTCGAAGTCTACAGCTAATTTGCTAGGCGTATTATTATAAGAGTTACTTATATTGTAATGGTTTTTGGGTTTTGATACTGTCATCCTGAGACGACTCCCAAGTTCAAAATGAAGTGCCTATGAGTGGTGCTAGGCATTCTCATTACATGAAAGATTAACAAGTGCTAGTAGTCAAATAACTACCAAAGACGACCCATATGATCCCGAGTCGATGCTTGTTTGCTATACTGAGAAAGAGAGTGATCCGACCTAGTAGGAAGTTCGGGTTGCAAGGTCGAAGACCTTAACGACTAGAATGACCTAACTACAAAGTGAAAGTCTCTGTATATAAGTATAGATGTGTCTTTATTGGGATCCAAGCATGAACTGAGACAACAAATGGGAAAACAATGCCCTTTATATAGTAATAGAACTTGTATGTATGTATGTCGGAAAATAATTTTTTAGCAAGTTGGCCTGTGCCTGAGATTTGGAATGCTGCGAAGTCACTATATTGTATGTCTCCTGTATGCTATGACCATGACATATCAATATGTTTCTCACCTTTGGGATTTCCTGGTGAAAGCTTTTTTAGTACAGGAAGTCTATGAAATGGTCTGATGGCAAACTCTTCGCTGTTGAACAGCTTTGCTACAAGACTTCCGTCTCCAATCCAGACAAAGCGTTGAGATCCAGCCTTTACCGAAACTATTGGCCCATACTTTTTATGAATACTGCTGGTGTATTCGGCCCTCAAACCTTTATTATTGTTTCTTACTACAATTAAATATTTTTATAAATAAATCATGAAAATGGGCCAACACACAACTTATTGCCAAACCTGCAAATCATTCGAATTATCTTCTTCCTCTCTCTTTCTCTCCTTCTAATTCCAAACAAGGCTCAATTCAGGTCTACACTATACAGTCTCTAAGCTGCCTCATGTCTAATAGATACATATATTATGAATAGTAATACTAAGATTAACATATCAATGATATTTTGGGATATTATAGGGCAATCATGAAAGTTTTAAGACATTTCTATCAAATCTCGATTTATAACTTGACACATACCTAGATCAGGTAGGTTACCAAGGATGGGTAAGCCTGGTGGCCCAGGAGGAAGGTTCTTTGGTCTCTTGGAGTTCCACCAGGAGAAGAGTGTGAGACTTAAACTAGCCGTCAGCAGTAAAGTCAGCCAATCAGCATTCAGCAGATTTACTAAGTGCTCTAGCATCATCAATCTGTATGAAACAAATAACTACTATGCCTTTAAATTCGTAGAAAAATCAATGAGATGGTTAACTGAAAAGGCATAGCAATAAAACGCTCTAAAATAGGACTACAGTACATAAGTCATAATAATTATATTACCAATGATAATTATAACAATGATAATAGACTGTAAAATATACAAACATTAGTATGAGTATGCGAGTCTACTCTATTTTCTGTGACACTTAACAGGAAGTAAAACCAAGAACACATAAACCTAAGAAAGATATTTGAGTAGATGGTGAATATAGGAGTTGTGGCTTCAACCGTAGCCTGCAATCAATTGACTATTGCGTACTTACACATGTACAATGTATATGCATGCCTATAATATAATACCTCAAGTACTGTGAAGTTACTATCTACATGTACAACGCATCAATAATATTGTCTCCAAATAAGCCCTGATTGTACTTTTTTAAAGCAATTTTACCAAAAGTTATCAAAGAGTGAAAAAGCTTTTAGGTCATGCCCAGTCAACACTACAGTGGTAGGTTATAAAAGACTTTCTTGTTTAATATTGCAACTGTTTCTAAATTTATATAGCCTACCTAGTTGCCTACGTAAATTACAATAATATAACTATCAAGCATTGTATGTGATATTCTGTAGGGCATGTACATTGTAGCTCAACTTACTAGTCAGAGTAGATATCACAGAATGCTACTACCAGTATAATAATCAAAGGTGTCTCCAAGCTGTCACGTTGATTAATTGCACAGTGCAGTTCATCTTAGAGGCAATGGTATTTATATGGCTCTGTGGAATAAGGAGGTAAAAAGGGTGGATTCAGCGATAACTCAGATCAGGATTATCATTTGTAGCAGACGCCTCACAAAATGCTAAGCTTCTACATAATACTACATCTGGTATCTGTCAAGGCCCATATCAATGTATAAGTTTTTTTTTCTGTAACATTAAAAATAAAGAACCTCTGAAAAACAGACATAATATTTTTAGCTTAAAAAATTCCAAGTTACGATGACCATATGACCCATGAGACATGTCATTGTACTTCCTTCTGTGGAAATGGCATTTTTTAAATGCACTGTAGTAAGAAACTGACTACACAAGTAGTCAACAAGTAGCAACAGGTACTCAGCAGGTAGTAACAGGTAGCAACAGGTACTCGCAGCATGAAACTCTTATTCACTCCTGCAGTGTGTTTATTTCTGGGACTTTAGAATAATGCAAGTGGATGCATTGATAGTGCTACCAATCAAAAGAGAAGAATTTACATCTACTTTTTATGTTTACTTTGTATTACCTCTCTGCCACATTGTGTGTACGAGTCAATGAATGGGACAGGGGTGCATATACACAGGGTAGATAAGGTATCAAATTTAAGGAATTGTGAATAATTTGGAGTTGCTCTCCCATTGTTATCTGTTGGCTGTGAAAAACGAGCTTCTGCATGGGATTGAACCCGAGTCTACCGCACTCACGCCTTGCTGCTATCTAACTGAGCTACTGCAGACCAATACCCGTAATGTAAATAATTATGATGCTATTAACATACAAGCAGAACCAATTTAATACACATGAGTTAGCATGACACATTGTAGGCTTGCTCATGGTATTTTGTCCACAGGTTATAAACTCTCAGTTTGAGGTGTGCTAGGTATTTGTATGTACATGTACATGTATTTCATTATGCTAATTGTATACATTCTATTTGGCGATGCTGTATTGGGGGGTTTGATAGTGGACAGATACATGTAAATGTATCTATCTGTACAAGTGCATAGATGTTGGTTGTGGGTATAGTTTCAGTTCTTAGGGTCTAATAACGTACAAAACCATTACATAATGCAGCAATAAGGTTAAAACATTCACCTTGCCTCTCAGCCTATTATGCAAACAAATAACACATGCAAAAGTATTTATGAATATTTATGACAAACTATTTTGTATAGATTCTATGAACAAGATTATCCGAATCACCATAATTTGTACTTGAGTGCTGTGTATAATCTCAGGATCATTTGAATGAGCTGTCGCCTAGTGTGACAGATCCACCTACATGTACAGTGCAATATACATTATTCACATAGAAGTACATGGCATCAATTTAGGGGTATTTTGCAGTAGTGAAATATTCAGTGCTGAAAATCTACTATTGTAGCAATGGAACATAGAGTGAACATTAATTGTATGTCATCAACAAGCTTCACCCAAGTTTCACAAGATTTTTCTGAAATGTCCGTTAACTATAATATATATACATGTACTACAATCTGTTGACTAGATATTAAAATTTTCTTTCAAAACAATGTGCCTCACTGTTATGTTATCTTTACGTGTAAATCTAGCAGTAGCTTGAAGTCCATGTTTTGCAGTGGTTGCAATTTGGGGTAAACAGATGCAAACAATGAAACTTCTTTACCTGCTAGAATTGTAACACAGAATGAGCTAAGGCTAACTTGTTATTATTCTATTGCTGAGCATCTACTAGTTAGGATGGTAGACAATAGAAGCTGCTACAATGACCTATACTTATTGCAGTCTAATACACATAGGGGGTCAAAGGGCACATAGAGGAATGCAGAATTTGATGAGTGTGGTTAGCAGTAATAATTATTCCAGTTTCTAAAAAACTGACTCACTGCCTGCTGGCTGTATAATACAAACCCACTGGATTAAATAGAGTCCTTACACTTACACTACACTTGTACTACACTTACACTACACTTACGCTACACTTGCACTACACTTGCACTACACTTGCATTACACTTGCACTACACTTACACTACACTACACTACACTAATAACACTACCCTACACTGCACCGCGCTGCGCCGCACTGCACTGCGCTACACATCACTATAACACATCTGTGAACGTACTTGGACATGTAATGAGCAGTTATGCCAGCATTATGTACAATACCAATATTGTAGATGTATCATATAATATGCCTACATGGAGTTTGATGTTAATTATTTACAAGTTTTCATGTAGTTTATAACTTGGTGTTTAATAATATTCAGAATCATCTTGAATATGTAATAAAGTAATATATAGAAAGGTTAGACATAATTTTATTTCTCATATTTTAATACTGATCCTCGCATTGTCATCAGAGGAAAAAACATTGAATATAATTCAGACCTGCAATTTCAACCAGATTCTGCTATGGTGCATATAGTGAAATTGAATATATACAAGTATGTACAAATGAATTTTGCATGCATATACTGTGCCTGTACATTCCACACTAGTAATCATTAATCCAATAACGTTTTGCAGTACATGCAAGACGTGTTGACATCAAGTCTCTGTCTCTGTCTCTCTCTCTCTCTCTCTCTTGACCAGGTACAAACAGTATCCACTACGTAGGTATTTTACTGTAGAATTGGATCAGTTGCATGTATGTGCAATGTACAGCTAGGTATGGCTATTACAGTCAGTAATGCGGCCAATTATGATCTCCATCTAGGACTGTGTAGCTGATGGTGTTCAATTTAATTTTTTCACTCAGTATTAGAATGAGTCTGTAAAAAAAGAAACATGGCAATACTGTAGCACAAGGTAAACACGTTGCACTAGAAAAGAAGCATGCATTTCCGATGTATATAAAAAATAAAGTGATAAGTGATAAGTTGGGAGGCTCACTAACATATACATGCAACATTTGGTCTTGTAGATAAATTTGCCACTAGACTCGGCATAGTAGCCTACATTTAAAACCTAAAAAGACGAATTCTATTGAGGTAAACAAGCTTTTGAAGTAATTGAAGCAAGAATGAGTTTACAAGTTGCTTAGCCTAAACTGAGTATCCATTATACAATATGAACAAATCTCTCATGACAATTACACACTGTAGATCTGCTGTTGAACAAACGATGTGATTCCATGTGAGTTTTTGGTGTAATTAAGATGAAAAGCACATATCATACATATTATAGTTTAACTTTTAGTGGTAAAAATAAAACAAAATGCAATTACACAACTAGAATTAACCATGCAAAATTCTCTGCTTGGCATTTAATTAGTAGTTACAATCAACTCAAGTATAAGTACTTGTATGTCCTGCTACGTTGACATGGCTAAATGTTGAACAATATGTGTGAAGTAAGGATAATAACACTATGTGTACCAATATATTGGTACACATAGTGTTATTACATTTCCTTCAGAAGTAATACGTTGTCTATTATACTGTATTTATACATGTGCATCACATTATAATATGTACATTGTATAAGTGTATATTACAATGTAATATAAATGTATATTAAAATGTGATATAAATATATATTACAATGTAATATAAATGTATATTACAATGTAATATAAATGTATATTACAATGTAATAAAATTTAATGTATATTACAATGTAATATAGGCTACATGTAGTACGGTACGTATATAACACGATGGAACAAATAAATGTAAGTAACATGATGCATAATATGCAATATCGTACATAAACACGTAGAAAACGACCATGCAGTTATGTGCCGCCTATGCTACATGACTGATACATGACTTGTACATTTGTTTTGTACACGCTGGAATATGCAGTAATCATGACAAAAGCTGAATTAAATGACTAATGCCGTAATGAAATACTGTAGAGTTCATCATTGTAATCTGTAAGCAGTCTAAGCAAAACAAGTAACTCATCTTACCTTATTGACATCAGGCCCACTATTACAATTACTTCCTTCATGCAGTGTTAGCACTGCTGGATCTAGCTGTCTTTGTCTGCTGTAGGATGCAGTCAGTGATATGTAGAGCTTGGGTCAGAGGTTGATATTTGTGTAGCAGCTGTGTTGTTTATTAATGTAACCACAAAGAGATAAGGATGTAAACTGTGCCAAGTGTATTAATAAACAATGCGCCTGGTTTTGGCAGAAAATTTGATATTGTGCTATTATTCTGCACCTCAGTAATATTATAAAAAGTGGTTGCTGACATTCGGGGTAATACAGTGGATTTTGCCTCTATTGGAGGCTGAAAGCTGAAATGTGTTGCAGTATTCTGACAATGTAACTCTGCAAATGAGAAGTGATTTTATGGATAAGGTATAAGCATTGCATAGACACCCTTGATAAGATAAAAATCCAATGTTCATGCTCCATAATATTACATGTACTCCAGCAGTAGCATGGCACTAATCTTCTAACTATAACTAACCTATCTGGATTAGCTTAGCATGATTAATACATATAAACGATATATTAGGCATCATTTTGTAGAGCACAAACTTCTGCACTTGTTGATAATTATACATTGGTAACATAGCATGAAAACTGATGCTGCAAGCCACTGTAAAACCCACAAGCTGAATGAAGGGCATTCATATGAATTCACACATAGCTGTAAATGCAATGCAGAATGTACAATGTACATGTGTATCCCACTGACTGTTTGTCTACAATGTATACACTGTACACCAGCACTGGACATACATGTACATGTATTTCATAATAATATGCAGTAATACATTGGGTGCTAGGTTGGAGTACAGCTTTATGTTATTGTTGCCTTGCATCATCTTCCATAGCCTATTATTTGTGGCATTTAGCCAACATAATAACCTACTGTGATTGGCTAGTTGCTCCAGCTAACTTTGTTGGCGCGAAGCTTCAATGGATGAATGAACTCAATGCAGTGCCCAGCCGCATAGCCTACTATGTTATATAAGGAACATTTCATTGTAGATCCAGTGCACTTCCAGCCAGATTGAGAGAAAACTATAAGTTTTATTGCAAAAACTATTTTTGTGTCTTACACAGTAATACAATGGCTAGAGATTAAAGTAAGTTGTGTAAAGATGGGACAATTTTGACCAGTGCTAGGCTGGCTGGAATGGACCCTCTATAATGTTACATTCTTCCCAAAAAATAGACAAAATGCCCGATAATTCAATAATGATGGTTTAAGGAAAAAATCTGAGAGAATCCTCCGGAAGATCTTTTTAAGAGCTATAAAATGGTGTCTGTAGCAACTCTCTAGCACTTTTCAAATTTTCTAAAACGTCGGGACAAATTTTGCACTTTTTTCGTTATTTTTGGCCTTAAAACTTTTTTGATGCTTTAAGGAAAAAATCTAAAAAAATCCTCCGGAGCGTCTTGTAAAGAGCTATCTAATGGTGTTTATATCAAGTTTCTAGCACCAACCAAACTGGTTTAATGAACGGGACAAGTTTTATATAAGCCACAATGAAAGGGCAATTTCCTAAAAGTGATACCTTATCTACACTGTGTATGGGTCATTTTTAATCTGAATGAAGCTGTCATGTGCAAACTATAGCGTACACTGTATAGATATGCATATTGCTGTGTTAAGTAACATTCGTCTGCAATGTTGCATGTACATGTCCATCATGTCACCTTAGCCTTAGGTCTTGGTTTGTAGTTGGAGCAATTGGATTGGAGCTGATGGCATTTGCAATGGAGAAGACAACTTCTCCATCTTGGGTTATTTTTCTGAAGAGTCTGACTTTGCGCAGCGCCATATCAGATTTTGTCTCATCGTGTCAGATTGTACATGCCTCACTGTTGGCTGCCATCACAGTATAAATGATAGCACCCAGGGCCTGTCTACCCATGCAGTTCTACAATAGCAACAGTTCCACACCTCATACAGCCATACGACTCACGGCTCACATGAGATATACATGTAATAAGACCAAAAGCCAATTTTAATGAACACAGCAACTCTCCAATTAAATATATTATAGATCACACAAGTTATTGGTAGAAATAATGCTGTTGCAACCCAACCAAAGGGATTTATGTCACATGAGGTGACAACTCTCTCATTCATTGGAAGAGGGAAAACCCTGAGAATGAAATAAAAAGTGGTTAGAGCTCTGGGGCTTTCATGTTCATTTCCTGTAAAGGCCTTATGATGCTCCTGCACTACCTTCATCGGAGGTAATTCAGCCTTAATTTTTAGTAATAGCATTGAATTAAGAAAATAAGAATACTTTATTGCCGAGTGCAATTTTGCATTATCTTTGATAATAAAATGCAGTATATTTGCTAATAATTGTGGGTGCTTGGTTTCAGGCATAGGCCTACATATATCAGGGCTCTCAAGTTGCTCAGTCAAAAAATCCGAGCAAATGGACAATGTACTGCAGTGTAAGCAGTGCAATTGGTCAGAGATTAAATAAAGCTGTTGGTCACTTACATGCACGTATCTATTGCTCTATGGAGGTAGCCTAACTAATTTCTCACAGCCTAATAATCCCAGTACATACTGTAATTCAGTCCTTGCCCTTGGAAAGTAATGGAATTAGTAGCTTTTTCCTTAGTAACTAACAAGCTATGGGATAAACTGAAGATTAATTTGGAGCATTTCAATTCAAAAATATAGCTAATGTGAGAAAATCTCCCAAAGTCCGAGCAGATCATCAATAATGGAAAACCTCCCGAGCTCCCCGAGCAAGCACTCAAAATCCGGACTGCTCGGGAAAATCCGAGAACTTGAGAGCCCTGATATATGGAAACTATGGAAACATCACCTTTCACATAACGTAAAGATCCTTTTGTTGGAAAGATGCCAATCGTATCTCAATAATGTCAACCAATCACAAGAAAACATGTGGATTCATGATCTAAGTCAAAGTCAAAGAATGGGACTTGTGTGACAGAATGGGACAGGCTAGATAGCTAAGAATAATATTATGTAATACTGATGCAACCAGCACAGGTAGAAAAATAGTAACACTCTTCAGTCTTGCATAAATTATGTAAAGTGCTATTGAGAGGAATGAAATAAAAAACAGCTTGGTATTTGTATAATGTAATAATATTATTCATAAACTTGAAAATAATAATACTGGTAATATAGTTAGTTATGTCCAGTTCTACTGATGCTTATTAATAAATGAGCAGATAAATTTCCCATAATAGATATGAATTCTCCTTGAGCAACAAGTGGTCAGGTGGTCAAATGGTCAGGGACCAGGTTATCAGGTGGTCAAGTGGTCAGTTGATCAAGTGGTCAGATGGTCAAGTGGTCAGGTTGCAGGGGGCCAAGTTGTCAGGTGGAGAATGGTAAACACAGAGTCTGAGTGCTGCTTGAACTGTGCTAAGCATTGACCAAACGACAGACTCTCATAAAACAAGAAGTAGTCTACATCATTGAATACCTACATGTGCATGTAAAGCTATGTGGCCAAAGGTAGATAGAGGACCATTTGGATTATCAATCTATAATTAAAACTTGTGATTTTGCTTGCTGGATGTTCTGGGATAATATAGATACATGTACATGTACATGTACATGTATGTCATTATATTCAAAATATTGACATGTATTATCACAATTTACGCATGTACATGTGTATATTGTGTATAGTTATAGATGCCTTCTAAGATTTTTTTATGACCTTTTCAGCCTACTGTCTCTTTGAGACCTTAAAGGTGAAATCAGGTGGACCTCTGAGCAAACCAGGACTTGGTATGTCACTAAAGTCATCAAATCCCTCTGCTTTCTCAAACTTCAACTTCTGGAGAAACTCAACGAGTAGAACAAAGAACTCCAAGTTGGCTACCTGCTTCCCTGGACAAGCTCTCTTTCCTGCAAGTGAACTAACCTTATAATATGAAAAATATAGTCTTAGCAGACATGAAATCTAGCTGCTATCGAATTCACACCTGGGACACACGTTTTCAAAAAATGTAAGATAACTCCAAAGTTGGGAATAGATACTGTTGGCGGTTAGTATATTGTTTACAGTATAGATAAATATTATGCTGTGCTGTATCCCTCAGAGGTGCATTGTAGACCTATACAGTGCACGTAAGATAGTTCCTATACATACATGTAACACAATATTAATAATGCACTCATATATCAGGTAGATGCTTTTAAAACAGTGCTAACAAGCAATTTTCAAACAAGCTCTTACCAACTGAGAAAGGAAAAAAATGGCCTTCGTGCTGGATAAGTTCTCCTTTGTCATTGATCCATCTGTTAATATCAAACTTAAAAGGTTCATTCCAGTATTTCTCATCATGGTGTATGTGATACAGACTGGCTTGTATTGGAGAGTTAGATGGAATAGTGTAGCCCTCTACCACAGTTTCTACAGCCACCGTACGAGGTGCGGACGTGGCCGCTAAAATTTGAGGTTTTAATTATGAAGTACACGCAATAAAATATATAAATTTTATAAATCATAGATATTACTGTATATTTTCCGTAAGTTTTATAACTCTTTACGGCAGAACAACATCAATGACAACATTCAATAGAATTGCTTTCTACTCATCAGCCAATAGTATCGTAAGAATAAATTATTGTATGTAAAATGTACATACAGTGTACGTACAGTGTACGCACACTGTATGTACACTGTACGTACACTGTGCGTACACTGTGCGTACACTGTGCATACACTCTGCGTACACTCTATGTACACTGTGCGTACACTCTATGTACAGTGTACGTAGAGTGCATGTACAGTGTACGTACACTCTACGTCGAGTGTACGTACAGTGTACGTACAGCGCACGTGCAAGGCACGTACAGTGTGTGTTTAAGTATACATACCTGGATCTTCCATACAATGTACTCACCTACAGATACATATCTATGGACTTCATTTGCAAATGCTTTAGTTTTTAAGAGTTTCTTTTTGTCTTCTCTGATGAATGACCGGTTACCTACAACCTGCGTAGAAGAGCATGCACACCATGCTAATCGTTTACTGCTACATTTTTCCTAGTTTTCAGTTTGAAACTTGGCTGTGATAATCATCATTTGCCTTTCAATCTCTATTTCCTTCTAGTTACAAACATCTGCGCTAACGTAGCAAATTGCATTTGCGATGAATAATGAACAATAGTGTAAATCACTAACACAGATAATAAAAATGTTATCCATCACAAAAGTATGAAAACTCCAAACAGTTTTAGTGCAGTTTTCTAGATGCAAGCTTTTTAAGTAGTTAGCTAAAATCTATAGTCAATGTTGAACACAACCAACGTGTTCTTTTGGCAGGCTCGGGAGCTGGAGTTCAGGCCGATTCTACACACAGACATGATGTGGACGCATACATGCACACACATGATTATTCAAACGAAAAATTAAATATCTACCTCATCCATTTCATCTTGTAACGCTTGCTGAATATCTGGAAATCTGACCAGATACATGGTAGCCCAAGTAATAGAAGTGGCAGTGGTGTCTGAACCAGCTCTGAACAGATCTAAGATGGTCTGGAATATGTTCTCCTCTACAGGGTAAGTAAATAATAGCTTTTTGCGTAATATTATCCAGTTGATTACGTTACAAATTCATCTGTCATAAGATTCCTGCAGATCTTGCTTTCAAATTCGCAAGAAAATTTGGCGTAGAAGTGGTAAAAATAGCAAGCATGAGCACTGTATGTGCTTTAATGGAAAATGTACAGAACTGTGCTAGTGAGGGCATAGCGCTTCCCATGTGAGGGCATAGCACTCCCCAATATGCATGTACTTACTCGTATAGTAGTCTTTGTTTTCAGTTTCATATTTAATGTAGAGATCAATGAAGTCCCTAATCTCTCCCTCGCAGTATGAACTTCGATGGTCTTCTATCTGAGAGTCAATATATTTCTCCAACTTCCTGTTTAGTTCCATGAGTTTTTTACCCTGGAAATTATAAAACATTTGTGTTCAATATCCTGTAGGTTGAATATTCAATCCCTGAATTATTTAAAATGCCTACTACTGTATTAACTAAAACATAAACATAATATACACCACAATCATGCACATACACGTACATGCTGCAACACTTGAAATTTGAAGTTATCCTCTCATTGTAGTTCTACTTGTACTATAGATTTGTCTTCTCTTTTAGTCTATTTGCATCACTGAACATGCCAAGGGGAAACAAGTCTTAGCTGATATCTAATTTCTAGCCAAATCGTTAACAACCAGCTAGTCTATTACAACAATAAGGCTATTAATAAGCAAATGTCAAACCTCCAGAAAAACTTAACTATTGACATGTGCGATGCCCAAGTGTACATTTGCACTAACATTCACATCTATGATTAATTTGATAGGCTGGAGCCCAGGCTAGGTGAGGGCAGTGTGCGTGAATAGCTTACCTGGTTTCCAAAGAGACATTGGTTGACTGGAGGAACGTAGCTAAGGAGCGGAAGGAAGTTCTCCGGCAGCATCAGAATATTTAGAGCAAAGAAGTCATACAAACTTTTGATGAGTTGTCTCCACCTTTCATCTTCATAGTCATGCCTACAGTAGAATTCTATACTATATTGTATATTTTTGACACTTAGCAAAAGTTTTAGCAAGATGCAGTGCAAATAATATATAGTGCTTAGCTGTACATTTCTATGAATATAAAATTATTCTTTGGTTTTTACACCTTACAGTCATGTATAATTTATCTATAAAGGCCATAGTCTATCTAAGCTGTTGTCGGTATGTACATGTACATATAACAGCTGCAGAGTTCAGTGACTGTCCTTGTAAGTAGCCGATTACAGTTGACCAAAGGACAATAATGGAGCATCTACACCGAGCTACACGTACATGTGTAGTTGACCAAGTCCTGGCAAATAATGTGTGTTATAAACCAGCAATGACCAATGTTTGTTACACAGCATTATTTGACGGTTTCTAGTCAAGGTATGGCAAGGTACCTATGAGTAATAAGACATAATGTATTAATGCACAAGGACATCAGGAGCCAATCATGGCTGAATTCCCTTCTGTCTACGTGTCCATGAGCAGTTTTTTGTTCGATAACACAATCTGTTAACAAAAATACCTGTTCCAGCATATTCCGTCCTACTGCAAGGCGCTACTAGAATGTTACACTCCACCCTATTGCAAGCAGATCTCAAAGTGTACAGGCTCGCCCAGGCTCGGTGAGCCTGTAAGAAATCATCATGCTTGCACCCCAACCCACCACACCCACCTCCCACCCCATCTCAGAGCCTGTAAGAACTGCCATACACTTTGAGCACTGATTGCAAGGCACTAGTGTACTACACGTTTGTACACTTACTGCAGTGAAATTTCTCGCTAAAACCTATTCCCCTAGTCTTCATTGGCTCCTTTTTACTTTGGCTCATTTCAAGTTGGTTTTTTCTTGTTGGCTTGTAGCTTACCATACCAAAAAGTGTCATCTTTAAAGATTTTGATGTAATAATAATGTGTAAGAATAAACTTACCTGTAACCAAATACAATATGGTGGATAACATTAGCCGTAGCGTACTGCATCTTTATCTTGATGTCAGACACAAGTCCTCCTGTCCTTTCTGATTCCTTGCTGAGATAGTCACAGAGAACAGCAGCTTCTGATTGGACCATTTCATCTATACTCTTCTTACCAACTCCAAAGTCACGTAGAGACAGCAGGGCAAACTTTCTCATTTCTTTATTAATCTCTCCGTTGGAGAAGAAGATACCTACAGCAATAGATTACAAATTTTGAAAGAGAACCACAATAGTTTGTCCATGAAGTCAATTCTACAGCTGTGTCATTTTGATCCTGCCAGTTTTTTTTGAATCTGGTAGAAATTCAGTGACTCTGTGCCGATACGCACAAGGGAATTGAAGTAGAAAATAAGCTATCACCTTCCAGTGACTCATCAACTAATTGATTCTCAGATGCCAGTTTGATTAGATTATTAATTGGTTCTAAATATTTTTGCAATTAAATATAACTTAATCCAAATAATAATGCCGAAGCGGCCTACATGCAAATAGGGAGATATAATGCTATTCTAAACTTAAAATGTGTCTGTAGCTGGATAAGTTAGCTGTGTATCACCTTTACCCAGTGCACATAAACATACTGTTTGGTAATAATCAAGGGAGTTTGAAGATTCCCTTGATTTGAGAGGATGACTAAGCATAATGCTATTCAGATCCAATGAGTCCCTTGCTTCAAAGCTGCACACACACACATGCCTAGGCTACCACAGCTTTTGTAGAGAACTCGTAAACTCCATCTAAGAGTATTATATTTGCTCATCCAACATTTCTGTGCACACCTATGTGTACCTCTACTTAGCTGGAATTCAATTAGTTACAGCAATAACTTTTCAGGTCAGATAATTATGTGAATTTGCGACTATTCGAAAAAGACAGTCGAAAGCAGGACGTTTCGAAACCAGACGGTTTAAAACCGAACAGTTCGAAACTAGACCGTTCGAAACCCCAGATTTCAACTAATCTTTATGTTCAATATTATATTTGTTTGTTTTTCCTACTACTAACTTGTAAAACACTAAAAAAAATAATTATAAGAGTTGTGTTCTTCTAAATGTAATCTACGCAGTTTCAACCTGTCCGGTTTCGAAACATCTTGCTTCGAACTTTCTTTTTTGAAATTTCTCTTCACCCAAATAAATATAGAATACAAAAGTCACCTTTAGGTTTACCATCAATCAGCATCCTCAGTATTGGGAAGGTGTGAACTGGCCTCAGACCAAACTCCTCATTGTTGAATAATTTGGCCACAAGAGGTCCATCTCCAATCCAAATGAAGCGTTGTACTCCAACTTTCACCGACACTATATCTCCATAGCTTTTGTGGATATTGCTATTATACTGTGCAATCAGTCCTTTACTTGATGCTTGCACTTAAAACAATATGTACAATGTACCAATAAACATTATATTTGTACAAGTAGGTCTTCCTGACATATGTAAGTGACTGTATATGTACACAACAATGTGGTAAATCTGCATCAGCCTGTGTCATATAAATTGCTGCATTTGCAGTGTAAATATCCTAAAGAAAGGTTAATTTGAAGATTTGCAAAAAATATATTTTGCAAGTATCGAAATTGCATTTATTGGGAATTTAAAGCATTTTTTGCTGGTAAATGTAAATATATTTATTATAACAACTGTATGTGCTTACTGATTCGTTGGAGGTTGCCAAGGACCGGTAAGCCTGGTGGGCCTGGAGGAAGGTTCTTTGGTTTCTCAGACTTCCACCAAAAGAAGAGAATAAGACAGAAGCTAGCCGACAGCAGTACAGTCAACCAATCAACTGCCAGCATGCTTGCTATATACCCAATCATGTCTACGGAACATTTAGTCATGAGGGTACACCAATTATAGCCTTTAACAACTTGAAAATAGAAAATCAATCAACATAAACAAATTCAACAAGAGCTCAACTGAAGATTTTCCAAATTCTCAAGGTCTATGTGAATGGTAAGCCAATGGTGAAGAACTAGATGGATACAACAGAACAAATGAGATTATTGTTACATTGGTTAAAAGCAAAATTATGGAAGTAAATATTATACATGTACACGTCGTGCAAAATATACTTACCCTTGGATATGCTTGCTACTCTGTCGAACTGTGGATGTGAAATATTTCTGTTTGCTATTTGTTCCTCCACCCATAAGCCTCTAATAACATGGTAGAATAATCAGTGGCCATGTGAAGGATACCATATCCCTAAGCTAGTCTATAAGCTGACCTTGTTTCCAGACAGATGAGGAGGAGTACGATTACTAATGGATAAAATTAGCCTGTAGCAGTTTATATCTTCTTCTTCTGTCCTAAAGTCAACTCTTGTATTCAGCATTATTATCTCATTAATTATAGATAGAGGATAATGGCACGAGCTGCCATGTTGGACTACAAAATTTTATCACATATGCAATATTTTCTGTTATTGTTAAACATTGACAGTTTTCATTAGACAATAGGATTTCAGTACCAGTAGCAACAAGCTAATCTGGTATTATCCCCATAGGCATAATGTCAAAATACTATAATATAGGCTGTAGTTGCAGTAATTACTGAACTGAAACTGGTCAATCAAATAATCTTGTTTGAGTTTAAAAATACTATTGATAATGGAGACTTTGATAATACACGTATGCTGCACACGTTGGGAATACATTATTTACTATGATTAAATGCAAGACAGGCATGTTTATTCCTGGAGAGTGAATTGAAGTGATGTGGTGCACAGAATAGCCAGTGTCATAGCGCTGGCTCAAAACCAAGTCGCTGGCTCAAAACCAGGTCATGGTGAAATTAAACCATCCTCTTAGTTTAGACAACTACAGTGATGTCAGGAATTGCTATAGAGAGCTAGCCTCAGTACAATTGGGAACTGGACTAAGAGGTAATTAGACAAAGAGTCTAATGCACTGGTTTTTCTAGACAAGCGTAGTTATTTACCCTGTAAGAACAAGTGATAACAAAATCAAGGCATTTACATACTTTGAACTAATACATGATACACACTAGAGAAGCCCTTTGGACAAGCTTTGTGCCACTTGCAGTGAATATGTTTTCAAATATTCATTTTGCACCAGATTTTGCGAAGAAAAGATGGCAGTCAAATGAACAAACTATAATAAATC
The DNA here is from genome assembly GCA_935421135.1 of Bugulina stolonifera. NCBI lineage: Eukaryota > Metazoa > Bryozoa > Gymnolaemata > Cheilostomatida > Bugulidae > Bugulina > Bugulina stolonifera. Next base: position 10,275,982 of record OW285196.1, read on the forward strand.
ACAAAATTTCTATCCTCTTTACAAATCTGGCATTAATCAGTTGCTGGATGCATGTGGCTGACACAGAATGCTGCATAACCTTAAGAGGTGATCAGACTTTAGAAAGCAATTATATGTATATGTATATAGAGTTGATATAAAGAGAGAAGATAACTTCCTAACAAAATAATAATGAACCAAGCGGACACAGCAGCTCTCACATTGATTTCTCTCCAAGTCAGTGCTAAATTATATATCAAACACATTCCCTTTCAGAATGACATCAATACAATACAATATATGGGCATCAGTGGCATGGAGAGTTTCTGTGGTGACCATACAGTCATTATTTTATGCTCATGCAACCAAAATAATTTAAGAGGCGTTTTGAATTAAGTTCACATTACTGATAACACCTAACTCATTTTGCAGGGGTAAGTAATATTCAAAACACTGAAAAATAGAATACTAAAGTTGTTTGTGTTTTTAATGTTAGTTTGTTGATATGCACTCTTAGCTGAGTGCGGAATGTACTAGTTGCACAATAATTTCTAAATTTAAAATAGATATTGAATTTCATCAAACTCTGATAAGGCACTGGTTTATTTTTATCAAATCAAAAACAAATTTATACCTACTAGTCAACACAAATATTTACACAATAAATTAGTCCTTGAAAATAGTCAAATAGAAAAAAACAAGGGGTTATCTCCCATTGCGCTAATTTTGAGTTCTTATGAATCGTAAACCTTTGGGCAAAACAAGCAAATTGGAACGAAAATAAGGTTAGTGTTATTCACTGGCCTGCCTACATATAGATGCACTCATTGCAGTGCCGGGATGTACAACAGGCTTGCCAAGTTTGACTGATGAAAATCAGGGAAGTTCAGCATTTGGGTGGGGGGTGTCCATTTTGGGTGAGGTGAGGTACCAAAATTTGAGTTGAAAGTCAGGGAGTCTCCTGCGGAATCAGGGAGACTTGGTAAGCCTGATGTGCAACTAAATATATAATCATACATAACCTTTCAACTAGTCGCTCCATAATAATAAGTTAATTGGAACAGCAGCAGCTCAATGACATGCACACATGTGCAGTTAATACAACCGTATACCAATACTACTATGTCTAAAGTCCTATTTACACAATCCTCTCGAACCTCTGCTGAGATCTTGGTGACCATTTTCGAATTAGTTGTATGTGGTCAAAACTGATTTCATTGGGCCATTTTAAAATCGATAATTAGCCACTGCGCATGCACCGAAGCGCACCGAGAGAGTAACTTGAAAGAAACCTCGGAATCTCGGTGGCTCATCAGCCAAACATATTTCAGATTTTAGGTTGTGAATTTGATTTTTCTCGTCATTGTATTGTGATGGTTCGCACAGTCGTTTCTTATCACCTGACACTCATTATTACTATGTGTGCTTACATGTACATGTATATACCTGCTTGCATTCTGTATTGCTTAACTATATACCATTGTACAGTTGTCTGATAATTACTGAGTCTTTTGGTACCTTTTATACCTATATAAAGAGGCCCGACCTCTCAGAATCCCTTGATATTCATTTTGTACATGAATTGGATGATTATAAGCAACTTTTGTATAACCCGACCTATTTTGGGTCGGCCGTCGGGCTTCCGGCGGCCATGTTGTTGCGCAACTTCCGGACGACCCTACGGCGTCTTTTCCCGACACTACGTCGGGCGGAAGTTCTTATACTATATAAAGGACCATGTTTTATCATTCGTTGTCTCAGTCTTTGCTTGGCTTTCAATAAAGACACATCTATACTTGATACAGAGACTTTCACTTCCTTTTGTCAGGTCATTCGCCTAGCGAACCGCCTACTAGGTCGGATCACTCTCTTTCATAGTATAGTCTGAAGGTCAGACTTGGGACCAGATGGGTCGTCTCTGGTAGTACTTGGACTACTGAGACCGCTCGATCTTTCATGTAATGAGAAGGCCTAGCACCACTCATAGGCACTTCAGGTTTGGGCCGGTAGTCGTCCAAGGACGACCGCACGAAATACCAGAAACCATTACAGTATATTCACTTTACTTAGAGATGGTTAACTTTGTTCAAAATGAAAGTTTAATTATTATTTGTAAAGAAAAGTTTCGAATTTATTGTCAGACTGAGACAAAATCTCGGCAACACGGTAAACTATGGCACAGGATGTAGCAGTACAATTCGTGGAGACATTGGTCCAATGTAAACAGTCCACCAAGATTTCGGAGGGGCACCGAGAACTGCTTAAATGGAGTTAGGTGTAGAAATGGGGAAATTTGAGATAGCCTTTGTTCTTTACTAAAACTGAATTAGGAGAAATCATGTTATCTATATTTTGTGGTGTGACCACCCTTACCCCAAACTCCAACCACAAACAAGGCACTAACACTATCCATATTTCTTCACTACTACACTTAATAGTATATATTCGGCTTAAGAACAGCAACCCAACTAGCATTTGTGAGCCAAAGTGCCTAATTTAATTCCAGCTGAGATACAATGTGTATTACATTATATTATATTGTAGTGGTACGCACAGTCTTCTCTAACCACCTGACAATTATATTACAATGTGTACTCATATGTATATCTGCTTGTATTCCCTACTACTTAGTCATATATTGTTGTATACTCGAATATTGCATTACTGAGTCATTGTACCGCATTTTATACCCATGTAAAGAGGCCCGACCTCTCAGAATTACCTGATATTCATTTTGTATATGATTGGGATGATTCTAAACAACTTTTGTAATAACCCGACCCATTTTGGGTCGGCCATCGGGCTTCCGGCCGCCATATTGTTGCACAATTTCCGAACGACCCTACGTCGTCTTTTCCCGACACTACGTCGGCCTTTTTACCGGAAGTTCTATTACTATATAAAGGGCATTGTTTTTATGTTTGTTGTCTCAGCTCTTACTTGGATCTCAATAAAGACACATCTATGCTTATATACAGAGACTTTCACTTTGTAGATAGGTCATTCTAGTTGTTAAGGTCCTCGACCTTGCAACACGAACTGCCTACTAGGTCGGATCACTCTCTTTCCCAGTATAGTAAACAAGCATAACTCGGGATCAAATGGGTCGTCTTTGGTAGCTCTTTAACTACTGACTCCAATCAATCTTTCATGTAATGAGAAGGCCTAGCACCACTCATAGGCACTTCATTTTGGGTCGGGAGTCGTCTTAGGACGACCATACCAGAAACCAAAAACCATTACAATATGCCGCCCCATACTATCTGCTTCATAGCAGCACCATATTTTATTATCAGCAATACAAGTGTAGAAACAAGTGACTCACTATTTGACTGTAAATGCAAAATTATGGTCCCAACAAAGGATTTCCTTCAAACAACCAAAATTCGTTAAATTGATGTATTTGTAGCAAAGATAATATTAATTAAGCCTATTGAAAAGTTATCGGCTCGTTATTAGATACCACTTAATGGCATATTGGTATTATTACTATTATTTATATATGCATGGAAATGCTGTTTTTATGTTATTACCACAATGACTGAAGATAGAAATTATAGCTATTCAGTTTGGGGTTTGGGAAAATCCATGTTTCATTTATTATCTTTTGAGATTGTAATTGTTCACATAAAAGTTCTTTTGTATAAAAATATAATTGGGCAGCGAAAGCACATTGTATAAAATATTATGTATGGATCAACTGAATATAAATGCTTATAATAATGACTTTAGTTGATAATTTTAGAGATTTACACCAACTGCAAATGAAGCAGTAAAAGAAACAGCAAAGGAAAGATAACTTCAAGTGCACTGTCACATCATACCATTCTGCCAAAAATATTCTCACTAAAGTCATTAACATAAAAGATAGTAATATATAGATTGTTCAATGGGAGCGCCTACGAAATGTAGATTACTGGGAATGCGAAATGCAAAATAGCACAAAATTGAAGGTTGGAGGTTATCGGACCGATTAATAATGATTAGACATAATGGTAAAATAAAAAATAATTCAGATTCGCGATTTTGATGTGACCTTCTGAGTGATGTCTAAAGTTTCTGAAGTTGGTAGTAGCCAAAGAATGACTGATCGCTGTCGGGGGAAATGTAGGTAAGCGAACGGAATATCTTCATACCCAGAATGTCTCCTGCGTTGAGCTTTGCAACTCCCGACACAAATATGGAGTCCAAAGGAAAATCATCGGGAAAACGCACTCTTGATCCTGACAGAATGTTTAAACGCTGACCACTATTAAGAAACGAAAGATCAGCAAATTAGAAAATACTGTTGAACAAAGGGTAAATTAACGCTTTCACACATAAAATACAAAAATTAATTTAACTTGTTGAAACTTGACAAGTTCAAAGTTGATTGGTTCCACCGAGTTCCGTGACTGAAGCAGTTCACGTTTAGAGTTCATCAATCAAATTCATTGAGAAAGCTATGCAAGAAAAATTTTGACAGAAAATTGGGCGTTCGACAGCTTAATTTAATGTACATGGTGTCTGGCAAAATATTATGCTATAGCATTCATTCTACATTGCTGCCAAACTTACCTACTAATACCTGCTAATATAGACATGGATTACAACAAAGTTGTAAAATAATATAATAATATACATTCAACTTGTGTATTGAAAGTACTCAAGTAGTGGACTATAATTGAACAGCTGGCTTGACCGCTCACAATCGCTTACATACAGACTTACTTATTTCCGTTGGTAACCAAGGTGTTTTGGTGTTTTTAAATATAACATGGTGGAAGTATGCAGGGCATAGTAAGGTATTCAGGGCATGGAACATAAATGTGATAATCCTTGTACCATGTAATAATTATACACTGGGCACCAAGAAGGCGACCAGGGTATAGCAAGGTATGTGGGGGGCATAGTAAGGTATATGGAGCATAGTATGGTATGTGGAGCATAGTATGGTATATGGAGCATAGTATGGTATATGATATACCATACTATGCTCCATATACCTTACTATGCCCCCCCCCACATACCTTGCTATACCCTGGTCATATACCGTATATGGAGCATAGCAAGGTACAATGTTGAACACTTACAGATTATATTGAGTTAGCTTTGAAGAGAAGAGCCTGTCAGCATTGTCATTAGACACATCAAGTCCGTCGCTAGCTGCTGGCGGAATGACGACAATCTGAATCTGTACGTACTTGTTCCCTACATTTCTCGCTCTAAAACACAAGGTTTATTAGATAAATATAATTATCTTTATCCCTGAATAACTTTCCACAAACAAAAAACTTGGTATCATCGCCTGCAGAAATGAGCATGATGTGCAATAGTGACCTCAAACTAGCATGTTAGTTATTCACCTTTGTTAAATAAATGAAATTTTTGTATCTCTGCTTATACATGTACATGCATTGTGCAATTATATGCTATGATTAGTAGTACATGTATATAGTGCATTGCATGCTGCCTGTTGAACCCCAGTGCCACAATATTCATGAAAATAGTAAAGTATGTGATACTGTGGCTATGACTTTAATGTAGGTGTGCAGAGAGATTTGAGTTTCATCTAAGCAGAAATGTCACACATTTTTACAAATGCATTCTGGTACAAGGATGACAAACGGTATATACATGTATATAATATAAGAGATCAAAATAATTCTGATGATATTTGAGATGAATTTTTAGTTTATACTAAATGATAACATGCACTATACAAGTAAACTACGCAATGATTGTATTGCAATGTGGGGATAATCTGGTAAAGGCTATTTCTGTTAATAGGATGCTTAGATTTGACATCCAACATTCCCTGCTGACGGCTGAAAGACGCAGAACTTTCACTAGCAATTTCAAGTAGAATATTATCACAAATTTTTAAGAGTTGAATGAAAGCTAAGATTAATATTAACAGCATAGACCTACACATTGAACTTGAGATTACAAAGCACTAATAGTGTATATATAATACATGAAGGACTTGTACTTGCAGACAAAAAAGAAGCCATGTGTACACAATGCAGTATTGATCAATGCTAATATTTACGATGATTTCCTAGAATCTCAGTCTGTACTATTTTTCTAGTGTATATCACACATTGAACTCTATTTTATCAAAATTCTAAGAATGATAAAACTTTGCTCTATTTAATCAAACAGCTACTGAGCAAACAGTGTACTTATCATTATCATGTATATAATGGGTGCCCTTACACATAGCACTGTTGATCATTATACATGTATACATTGGGTGGCCTAGCAAAGCCCACAGTTTATCATCTATCCGAGATTTGAAAACCCTACATTGTACCCTACAATGTACATGTACATGTATGTACTGTAATAGTCCTACACACTAAGGGCATGCTACATATAACATACATGACACATGGCTGCACATGCAAAATATAGCATGAATGCCATGGTTATGTGTATATTACAGCCGCTATATTTGAACCCTCAGCAAGCAAGAGGAATTTTCCTTAGTAAATGAGCCTAGATAGCCGATATTTAGGAAGTTTAAACTTTGCATTCTAGTCCATAATGATGGTATATTTTTTTATTTGGCTTAAACCAAAATATGCAATACTTTTAATACATAGACTCGTCGACCGGCTATAAGAATTTTCTAAAGCAGTGAATCCACTAACAAACATCGCCAGTTAAATTAAAATTAAAATTTCAATGAAGAACGATTGAGAATCATCACTTACTCATTAGCAGAGATGTTGAACTTCCCTTTCAGCGTAAGTTGACCATAGATGTAGTAGAGGCCATCTTGGGGGATCAGAGGTGTGCTGAGCCCATTGCTGGTGTGCAGACGCGGTATCGTGTAAGGATTAGCACCAACGTGGCGTCCACTCTCCCATTTTCCGTAAACTAAAAACATCAAGTTCAGCGCACATTAAAGCTGGCTACATCAGCATCATCTAATACAATGATTCATTTGTTGTGATGTGTTAATCCATACAACTAGAGAAAAGGACGGCCTGTCCGAATGAATTAGAGAAGAGCAAGAAGAGACAGAAATTATTTGCGATTATGAATTTTGCCCCCTCTTTACAATTTATCTGGACGGTAGGGGGAAACAACTTTGGTCTAGCAAAAATTTTCACAAGCATGCATTAATAGCTATTAATTGCACATAGTTTCACATAAATATCTGGATACAATATTTTAGTTACTTTCCATAGTGTTGGTTGACCGAAGTCATCTGAAAGACTCGGGTTCGAAACCCACCAATGACCAAGACGTTTAGCCACATACGAGGTTTCACCGTGGGATAAAAGTTAAAGCTGTGTCATGGTACATTAAGTTGTTATTATTTATTCAATAATGTGTGTTTAACTTTGATATAAAACGTAATTTTATCAATAAATCAGTGTAATTTTCAATTATTAATTGCGTGAAGTAACATTTCTATAAATGATATTAGCGCTACCACTCTCTAAGCCAATCGTAGGCAGTGTCTAAATTGATTGTTAGCAATGTAAACCAGCACCAAGTGGTGCAAACGTTCAAAAACTAAAGCACTATTAGGAAGGTATTAAAAATCACAATTATCACAGGCTAAGATAGAGCAAATTTCATCAAACAGAATCAACCATTATTATTTTTCAGACTGAGAGAGATACGAGTGTAGTTAGTTGTAAATATTATGCTGCAAGTTGCAAGTTAGTGTAGCATTACCATGAGGGAAGACCAGTCTGCCAGTTGTGGTGATGTAAAAATAGTCTAAAAAATAGCTGAATCTTAAAGAAAGCAAAACGGTGGGCAATATGTACACCTGAAGAGCATAGTATGTTCCAAGGAGAAGGATGGGAGATTATGGTAGCTTATTGTCACACAAGACTACAGTTTACATTTATTGCATCTATTGTTTTAAGATTTTTAAACATTCATTATGGCTGACAGTAGTCGAAATTAAATTAAATCATTCATCCACCAATAAGAGGTAGAGCTTATGTGGTTTTTGAGTTGTGGCAAAAAGAATCTTAACAGCCATTCCATCATTTTATAAAGTACTTTGAAACTATATGTAAAACATTTACCGGCAGCGATCTCTTTTCAATCTATAAAATTGTGGTAAGAAGTTTTCCTTACAAAGAATCATATAGAAAAGTATTAGTTACAACACTTGTACAGTTGCCTCACAACAGCCCACATTTATGCATTTCTTAAAGAAATAGTTCAGACGTCACGCTTTATGCAATGTTACTTACCCGGATCGCCTTCAGGGTTTGAATTGCAGTTGTTATACATCTTAAAATGGCCGGCTGCTGGTTGCCAATTCTATAATCATGGTGGAAACATATGAGGAATGTTGTGTGCTATAATACATTATATGCTGGCTATATACAAAGAACGTGAGAAGGAAACAAACTAAGAAGTACCAATGAAAAAGTTACATAATTATGTATATACAAGCTGTCATTAATGGAATATTGTAGAATTTTTTTACGGTTTATTTTTAACAAAAAACACTTACCCTGGCTCCTTCCAATGTCCGAACTCTGGAGTCGAGACCCATGTAATACTCCCTCCAGTGATGGATAGCCTGAGATTCATTAGAGTGGCGCTTCTGTCGGATAGCAGACATGGTTTTTGTTCCAAATTCAGGCATTGGTGAACTGAATCTCACCTTTAGAATAATATACAGTATGTTTAGTAAATCACATATTGATAATATTTAGTTTTTCGCTAAAAAAAGTCTATTGTAAACTACAGTGTGAATAGATTGAATCATGTTTAGCATGTACATGTACATTGACTTCTAAATTGAAGCTGCTTTGAAATGAGAATTAATTTGCTAATGAGAGCATTATTGACTTGAAATTATTGGGGCCCTGTCGTATCTCGAAGCCCTAGATCATTTCATAAAAAGGTGTGGAAACTATTGTAGGGGACACACAGGGTCATCAGTAATTTGCATGCACTAGTATCTTAACCATAAGCTACAGCACTAATTACAACACTGGCCTTGTTCTAGGCCGCTAAAATATTCAACATAGGATAATGGTGGTACCCAAGATTTCATATTAATAGTCTAGCAGATATCTAAATATTTTCCTATAAAACATAATTAAAGATGCCAACAATGCACTTTTATTATCAAAACACAAGCCCATTAGCTCCACAAAATCAAGCTTGAAAAGACGCGTCATATTTATGCAGCTTGTTTACTGTTTAGCACAACAAAATCTAAACACAATTAGCAAATTTACAAAATACTCGAGGGCTGAGCTAGATGTATGTCCTAGGTCAAGGACATCGATCTCAAAGTCTCAAGTCAACAGTTGTGACTCGACAGGTTAAGTACAAAGGGAGTGATATTTTAGTAATTTTTTTCATAGCTATCAAAGCATTTTAGACGAAGCCTATGGTGTAAGGTAGGCTAACACATAAATATTTTTTGTAAAGTATGAAACAGCTTGCAATAAAAACATGGTGCACAGCTCAGATGCGATAGAATAGTTTAACAAGTGAACCATGATGCGATGGATACATGTAGATGTAGATTGTTGGGAAGATTTTCAGAGTTATAGTAAAGTAGCAAACTTACCGGGTGATGTACAGCAGGGTAGTCAGAATTCGAGCCTTCGATATTTTTCACCGAGTCGACCAATGTTTGTTGTTTACAAAAACTATAGACGTTGACACTCACCAGTGAAATAATTGCGCAAACTACAACTATATTAAATATTTTCTGCGACATTGGTAGAATGACTCTGCTCTCAGATTCTGCTGAGTCGCCAATTTGTTTCTCGCCTAGCATTATGACAGCTTCGGTAGAAAATGCTCATAGAAGAATTACCACACAGCGATGCAAGTTTGTATTGGAAAATTAACTGAAGAATGTGCCATCTATCTCAGCTTTTATAGCTTTGAACAAGGAAGTTTTTGCAAAAGCCTAGACGCCCTATAGCAACCTGTAGCCTATGCAAGGCACTCCAGTGCATTAGCAATGTATTGCATTTTGGCTTAGATTGCCTGTGGATAGGAAAATATAATTATTACAAATTTTTAATGTTTTTCCTGCGTGTTGAAAAGCGTAAAGCTAACTTTCCAGTTGTACTTATAATTACTGTCAATAATTGACATACATGTAGTCATGTGGGTGCATTGAGTTACAGCTTACCACCCGGGGAAAGAGTCTCTGTTTTAAACTTATTCTACTAGTTATTGAACTAAAATTAAAATTAAATAAAATTGAGCATTCAAACAGTATGTCTGTATTAGTGTTATGTACATGTACAATGTAATTTTTTTAATGCACTGAATTATGCACTAATTATATCTGAGACTTGATAGTTTTTACTCTTGTTGGCATGATAGTTTGGAGGCATTTTAAATTAACGTAGGCCTAAGTTTTAATATTTTTAGCTAACATTCACATAATTAATATTGCTGAGCTTCTATTTCATATATTAATTGTGATATTATCACAAACATACCAAACTAAATTTACCGGCTTCTAATGGTTGAGATGAAAAATTCAATCTACAATATCAAGGTTGTGCATTAGTTTTACAATATGACTGAGAGATTAATATTGTTCACAGGATATTATCATGAACTTATATGAAACTCATACTGTAACTGTGTGTGGTCAGTTGCACAGGTTTCTACTAAAAATAATTTGAATGCTTCAAGCTATTTACATGTACAATTGTAGGTCATTTTTCATCCTAGTACATTCAATTACTAGTGTTAGTATTGCGTGGTTTTGAAACTATAATTGTGACACTTTTAATATGCATAAAAAGTATCAACTTAATCATGCAAAGATTATTTATTACAGTCAATAACTTGACGCATTGGCGTAACAAAGATTCTTTTGTAGCAATAGATCATCGTTATATTTGAAAGCGGATTTTCCTATTGGCGCAAGATGGAAATGGGAAATTTTATGCATGCGAGTTATACGTTATAAGACTAATGCCCACGTGCATTGTGTGCACGACTAGCTTTAAAAAAGCATGTAGAACGTAAAGTGTAAGTTGGTTTTGTGAGCAAGTATTACATAACAATCATATATACACACGCACATTGGTTTGATTAAAATTTGTCCACACCATGCCGTGAGTAAATTGACCTTGACAGTGTAATTAATGTACATAGACTTGACATGCAGATGACTGGGTGGACAAGGAGCTTACGGTATGACATATTACATTTAATAGACTGTACATGTATAACAAGTTACAACAAGAAGTTTTAAGTTATATCAACGACATTAGTGCTTGTTAGTGCCTCTTTCGTGTGTGTAGTTTTGTATCAATTTGAAAAAATCTGAAGAACCAGGTGAAAATATAGGCTAGGTTTCTTACTATGCAAATGTAATAACTATCGGGTGGTCATGCTCATGCCTACATCCGAGATGTAATAAGTAATACTACAACCTTCCATCAACGTTAGCAGTGTCAAACTAAGTATAAAATTTATTACGCAATGAGCTTGACTTCTGCAATGTATGTTTCATTTAACTCCGAACTAGCTAATTTAGTAACATTTATTTAGTAGAAACTTGAGAAATCAATGTCTTCATTAATCTCTCTTATTTTATATTGAATCATTATACAGTAAATGGTAGCCGTTTATGAACAAAATTTTGGTTAGATGTACTATAATCTAACGTTATATATTGTATGTTCCCAATTGACTGAGATAAAATTGTGCACATGTGATCAGAGAGGACAACTCCAAATGGTTAATATAACAAGAAGTTCATAAAGCTACTGTTCCCTCTTTTCATTCTATGAATAATGTACTATTATTCCGCAGCATTTCATTTATAATTAGTGCAAATAATGAGTAAGTAAATTCAATAGTAGAAATAAAAAGTTTAACATATAGTTGTGTATTATTGCTCTGTACAGGGTAGTGAATTACTTTTATATTTATGCAATATACATGTATTAGAAAGTTCAAATGCTATTCAATTTTAATTATCAACTTCTGGGAAAATGCTGTTTCCCAGAAAAGTATCGGTGTCGTCAGAACCGAGGAATCCCCAGCGAGTGACATAAAACTACGGAATCCCCATAGATTTTCAAGGAGAAGGGTTTGGTGGATACACTGATGTATAATGTAGATGTATATTCGGTAGGTAAAAACCTTACATGGTCACGGTTCAGCGAAAATCAAGTTATTTCACTTGAAATGGTCACCAATGAGCAATTTTCATTCACCGTAAATCTGTAAACATCTAGCTTTTGTTTAAATGAGAAATCCCCTATTTTTGAGAAAAAGTCCCGAGTCTAAACAATGTGTTGCGCAACGTTTCTACGAAAATATTGATCCAAACTGCGGGCAGCACATGCTGTTCGTCTGAGTGTGCTAGAGAGTTACTAATAGTTGTTATGTAATTGTGCAAAAGCCGTAATAATCAGGGCCTATTAAGAATGAGGAAGTTTTGGTGCAAACTTAGTAGAGTGGCCTAAGCAGTTCAAAAAATAGGTTAAGGGTGCAAAGGAAAAATACTGTGCCAAGAATAGAAGACAAATCAAATATGTATAGGTTCATGGGGCTATTAATTGGAAAAAAGCCAAAGTATATGAAAGAGTAAACAAGTTAGCCTTAGGGCACGTTGGTAGTAGGTTAATTCTAGATGTGTTGAATCTGCCACCTTTTATAAAAGTGTTACACGTAAGAATCCTGGCTATGTGTAGGCCTACATGCTATCTTGAAAAAACACATCTTGTGAAACAGTTACCTGCTGTGTTTATTTATGTCACAATAGTTGGTCCATCCAAATTTTTGCAACAAATTTCGTATTAGAATGTTGAATTGTAAAACACTAGAAACTTGACTTAGCTTAGTATTGTTGCTGTTTTTATTCCAAACTGGCAATGGCAAGCACAGTTAGGTGTACACATACAGCGCTGCAGTTAGATGTGCACATACAGTGCTGTAGTTAGATGAACACATACAGTGCTGTAGTTAGATGTACACATACAGTGCTGTAGTTAGATGTACACATACAGTGCTGTAGTTAGATGTGCACATACAGTGCTGTAGTTAGATGTACACATACAGTGCTGTAGTTAGATGTGCACATACAGCGCTGCAGTTAGGTGTGCACATACAGCGCTGTAGTTAAGTGTACACATACAGTGCGGTAGTTAGATGTACACATACAGTGCTGTAGTTAAGTGTGCACATACAGCGCTGTAGTTAAGTGTACACATACATATAAACGTATAAACATAAATTTGTGCACACAATTATTCATGGTGTAATAGTAATTTACCACACCACAACGAACAAACAAAGTGAAACTCAATTCTGCTTGACAAAATTATTTCAAGAGGTCCTACTAGAAGAATTTCCTAAATGAGTGGAAATGGTGAAGACTATTATAAGAATTTAATGTCTGTTAAAGAGTAATTAATAACTGAGTGTGTGAAATGAATCTAGTGGATGACTAAACCTCGTCCTGGTTATGTTTGACTGTGTCATTGAACGAAAATTCAATTATTATAAAGTCAAGTCTCAGGTTGATTGCTGTTGGAAATGAGCAGACTGACAGCACTGTTCCATGGACTAAACAGTTCACAATATTATAGAACTTGCTCATATTTAACATGAGGTGTCAAAAAATTATGCAGAAAAGGGGCATGCATGCAGGTCCAAACTCCATCATGCAGTCAAAATAACCACATAAACAATCATTTTAATGCTGCCATTATTCCCTGCAAGAGTATCAATGGGTGCTAAAAGGCGTGGTTGCCCAGTCTATTCCACGAATGAATGAATAAAGCATCAGACAAAGAAATCAATGAAAATCAAACTACTATTTTTAAAAGCAGTCGATTATGTACATGTTTGCGAATCGAAAATTTGCTTAGGAAATTTTCTACTGCAGCCGAAATGGCACAATGTTTTAAAGCTTGTTATTAATGGTAAATTTAATACTTTCTTCTCTTAAAGTGAAAGTTGGTTGGCTGAGAGATTTTAATAATAATACAAGTTATTTTGATTGGTAGATTCTTCGGTTACTTGCAAATTACAATAAAGTACGTGTAATGCAATTACAAGGCACAATAGCTCTAAATTGCATAAATAAAAAAATTTTGCTCATTTTTGCCGGCTGGTGCTGTGACAATGTGTCTTCAATATGCACTCAAGGTCTCCTCTAAAATATGGTACTTGCACACAATGCACATTTTACAGTTAGTGTGTATAATTCCTACCATCTTATTTTCCTAACGTGTAAAATGTACATTGCACATTACTTACATGTAAAATTGTAAAGAAAACTTATGTGTCGTTATTTAATGTAATAATCTATGACAATTAAACACGTGTCATGCATGGTGCTATTGACAGAAACACAAATGTGCCAGTCTGGGCAATAAAATATTTATTTATTCACTTATGCAGTAAACTATAACTAAAATGGGCAGGATAACAAAATCGGACTCATATTTTATATCAGCATCAAGCAACTAGTTGCATTATTTTATGCTATATTTTTATTGCTCAGACAAACAAGCTGTGCATTACTGTACTGCAATGTAATGTATTCCATCTACAGCACGCTATTTTAGATGCATGCATTATTATAAAATATTACTATGTACATATTTTAGTACATTCAACAAAGTCATATGTCACAATAAAAATCCCCTGATTCGGTAAAAGATATGCATAAAAATGTTGACATATACATGTACATGTACATTGCAATAATATTACATGTATTATCAGCAGGTTTATTGTTACCTTAATATAATTATATTATACACAATTACTAGACCGAGTATGCATAATATACCGACTGTGTACCAGTATATGCATCATTCTACCACCTCAATGAGTTAAGGCTTAAACTATATAGGCATATTGTATATAGATTCATTGTAACAAGGACTGGTACCGCTAATTACAATAAATTGAAGTTGTCCTCTGACTTCTCATGTGAACCAAAATTGCTCAGCATTCCTCTCAACCCCTAGCAAGGATGGACAATTCCAGTTCACAGCTAATATTACATTATTTCTTATTATATACAATGCTGCTACAGTATATCTATGGTAGCTGTTGATAAAGGTCGACTCATTTCTTGGACAGCAGCATATTCCTAAAGTCAGCATTACTAAGTTTCTGTACAGGTGCAGTATTAGTCTTGTTATCACCATCACCCGCAGGTAAGTCTCCTTTAGTGTCTGTAGGTGCACCGGCTTTACATGTAGCTGCCTGTGGTTTGACAGGTTTGGTCTGGAATACTCTGGGCATCAAATTAATCTGGGTCTTGGCTTTGCCCCGGCTTTGGCTACAATAATATAGGACAGGAAATAGACAAAGAAAGCACACGACCTTATATGGTAGCAGTCTTATCGTCTGTTTTGAAGCAGTAGCAAGGTAGTGGATGGAAGAATGGATCATTATGGCCAAAAACTGTCCCTCCACGCTTTCAATTCCCTTCAAATTATAAGGAGAGCTTCTTGACTACGCCCCTTTTATACAGGGTAGACAATATGCAAGCATCACCTAGCTTGGCTACTCTAACAGCTAAGGAAGGGCACCAATCTTTCCTTCCACTATCTTTGGCAGCAGTCCTTCAACTAATGTTTTATAACACAATCATACACACAAACTAAACTGTTGATAGTCCGGCCAAGTGGAGGTGATAACTCCATAGCAATGCCATTTTTCCAAATGTGAGATAACTGACAGACTCAATTGTGAAATACCAGCAGAGATAAACTACAAATAAACGGCGAACAAACAATACCTTTCTTGTAGTTGTTTACTGGCTCCACCTAGTGATGGGACAAAGCTACTTGCTCCAGCTGGTGGTTTCCGGGCAGGCGGGTTACTGATAGCTACTTTAATAGTGAAATCTCTTAGGGTCACCCCATCCATAGCAAGAAGAGCTTTCCTGGCCTCAGTCTAAGGTAAGTATCGGAAGAGAATTAGTATTCCACAGTAATAGAAACACTTTAGTCAAATAGATGACCTTTGACTCATAAGCTTATGTCATTAGGTAAAATACACACGCAGCTAGAAAAAACATTGGCAAGAACAGATGATTGGAAAACTCTATGCGGTAGTTACCTAACAATTGAAATTTTGCCTTACTTTGCAGTGTAAACTGTTTTTGAGAAGAAAATTTGTAAAAGCTGCAAAAAAGTAAAAATGACGGACACAGGAAGTTACAAACTTACATGGGTGTGATTTCCCCAACTCAACAGTCTTAATCTCAATTTCAATAATATGGATACTACTTAGCCAGTTGGACGGCAAGTACGAGTGTATTTTGGAGATATCTTTACATACCTCAGTGTGAAATTCAACATAAGCCAGTCCCTTGGATTTACCTCCCTTGTAAGTGACTACACGAACATCCTTGACCTGGCCATGCTACATATACATAATATATAGAATAACCAATGTGGTAAATAGTTGAAGTCAACTGATAAAAAGACATTGTATTACATGGAATTGTGTTAGATGGAGCGAAGGGGGATGATGGAACAGGAAATCTTAAACAGATGCGAAAGCACTCTGATTGGACACAAATCCTGAACATAAAAACACTTGCAGTCTGGAGAGTAAATAAACATGCTAGAGGTTGACAGTTAAATGTGAAGGTCAAATTAATGTAAAGGCCACATCAGCATGTAAACACAATGTAGGTAGTACTCATTAATTGGATTCACTAGCCTGGCTTATCATCAGAAATAAAATGCTTTGCAATATATACATTGTACATATCCTCAATCTGTAGATGTATGAGAAATATAAATTCTAAGATATATATGTACATTGTATATACATAAGATCAAGTAAGCCTGTAATACATGTACACACATGTAAATGCAAAGAACTTGATGGCACAACTGAGAGTTATCTCCTCTTAGTCTCCAAGAGAAGATAACTTCGAAGGGTTATAATTACACATTGGGTCAGTATTATTCAGCAGGGCATAAAGGTATGAGCATACTACAATATTAGTGTGGTAATGACTACCGCCTGGCACTTTGGCAATTTCTGATGAAGAACTAAAAATGTCAGAAGTTTGTGAGTAGCTGAATAGCATATGGACTAAAAGGTAAATACTAGTATTTAATTGGTTCATGATGCTCTAGTCCTTTTATAACTAGACTGAACAAATCTTCCATACGAATCTAGACTAGAATTTTTAGTATTACCAAGTTTGAACAATTTTATTTTTGATGTATGTGCCAACCATTTCCTAAAGATCATTTCAAATCCAGGACATCCACTTTATAACAGAATTTCTTTTAATAACTGCAGAAGAACCTCTCGCTCAAAGACTCTATATAGGCCTGTAATAGCACGAACTGCAAAGTGATCCAACAGTTTTTTTCAATTTTTTAACAATGGTAATATCTACACTATGTGAATATTGAATAGAGAGTATGTATATGTACATATACCATCAATTCTATCATTAGTGCCTGTTACTGACTGATAATGTATGGTAAATAAATAAAACTAAACTAAACTTGGTATTTACTATCCTACACCCACAGATACACTTAGTGCTAACCTTGCTGAATTCTTCCTTGATCTCATCACTTGTGAGGTCATAGCTCAATCCGCTCACAAATAGTTTACATTTCTCCATTCCTGTGTCATACTGTAATCAAAGAAAACATACAGATGGAGGGAATACCCGAGCTACAGATTAACACATGAATATGATATTATGCTTGCAGTTTACAATTCATAGAACCAAGTCCAGGTGTTTCAATACTCAAAGGCTATGCCCAACAATAAATTGCCAACATGGCAGATTAGTGTTTGATAGAGTTGGAACCCAGGCTACTATCGGAGGTGTGTACCAAACTGTGTGATTGTATATTACACATTCACAGGCTATTGCTGTATTTGGTCAGAAGAGAAGTGTGACAACTCCAGTGAAATGCCCTAGTGACACAATAACACCATTAGACAGGTTGTTATAGAAAATATGTACCTTTAGCTTGACTGTTTTCTCCTTCCTTTGTCGGTTAGAAGGGGAGACGTACATAGCGCGCCCCTCAATGGCATATCTATCAAGTGCGAGAGCTGGGGCAACTGATTCAACCTTTTCAAATTCCACATAGGCGAATCCTTTGGATTTATCACCCTTGCTCTTCATAATCCGGACATCTTTAACTGTGCCACACTATTATTCAATAATAACAACATAGTTCTAACTGAGTACAGAACAGTATATCGGATTAATTTATCATAACCTAAGTAAAAGAACTATCGATATGAAACTGCATTCCAAATGTATTGGAAAATGACGTGACAACGAACTTAAAAATAGATATATTTATGACTCACCTTTTTGAAGATATCTCGTAATGTAGTTTCAGAGACGTTGAAAGCGAGATTAGACACAAATACAGTGGTGTTATCAGTTTTACTGTAATCTGTAGTAGTAGATTCCTCATCTGAAAGTGTACAACATCGTCTTACAGCGTCCAATACATTATGCTAGGCTAAGTTCCATAGGTTTCAGACTTAAAAATAAACTCGCACTGGTTTCATTGTAGCGTTTAATTCCTTACCTGGTAGAGTCAGCAAGAACTAAGTATACTGTCACCTGCTACATGGAAATTGAGAGTTGTCTTACCTTTGATCGATTAGATAGGAGATAACAACTCCCAGCCTAATACAGGTAACCCAAAGCAAATAATATATTTACAAATAATCCCCAATGATGCCCTCGAGTTAGTGTCAATCGCTGTGTTCACTCTTTGGGGCAGCATATTAACGTTAAGACTTTGTGCTGTTGACCAGCGAGTGAAGCACGTGGTGTGCTATCAATACCATAGTAATATTATTCTACGCTATCTCACTAGACCACATGATTAGAAATGAGTGACTGACTGTACCTGCATGTTTTGGCTTCTTGGTAGGCGGAGCTTCCACTGGTACTGTTGGCAGTTTGAATTCTTTAGCACCTGAAGGAGGAGGTATGGAGGGAGTTTTGAAGTCATCCTGTGTAGAATTGGTTTCGCTTGAAGCCGGGGCGGGTTCTCGCTATCCAATACATATTATATAAATATACAATTACAGTTTAGTATAAAACATTATATGACAAAAAGAAAAACGTAATGCTCACAATAGAATACAGCTAGCATGAAATACATAAGTGAGATCAACTTACCTTTCGCTTATATACGGCAACAGGTTCATCATTTGGATTGGACGGTTTAGGCTTGTCCACTTGGCTTGGACTGTGCGATGCTGTAGACTGTTTGCTGCCCTTTGGTTGAAACTTTTTAGCCTGTTTGCCATCCTTTTGTTGAAATTTATTATTAGCCTGTTTGCCATCTTTTTGACCCGATTTTTTGTTGTCAAACCGAGGCTTTTTAGTTTTCGATTCTTGCGCTAGCTAATAGATAGGATTGATGGTGTATATAATACTGTCAGTAATAAACTGGATAGTGGGTTGTACAAAAGGAGTGTTCTAAACCAACATTGAGCAAAACAATCGGGCTTGTCTGGGATTTGAACCCGGGACCTCTTGCACCCTAAGCAAGAATCATACCCCTAGACCAACAAGCCACAGCTATTTTGTTAACAGATCGTTCGAAAGCGAAATCACAAAATTAAGAAAACTTGGACAAGTAGCATTTTAATTTATCTCAAGTTTTATAAATTAATATCCTACACTCCATACCTTGTCTCTTACTTCAGTAACCCTAGCCTGAGCTACATAGAGCTGATCGAGGCTTCCCTCCTCCCTCTCGAACCTGATATACTCGGAGCAAATAGACTCAGGCCAATCGGTGACTGCCTTTAGCGCTCTCTGGAAAACCCTACGACTGTGCTTGTGATCTCCATAACATCTGCAAAGAGAGATTAATTACATGACCCAAATGTGTCCTTCACGTTTAGCGGTATATGGACTCCCAACTGAAACTGTTGTATCCAGTATTGCACTGAGAGGTCGATTCTAATAGTTATAATACTGGCAAGCAGTAAATGTTGAGATGATGATATATTAGAGGTACTAATTACTTTGTATTTCATTGTTTATATAACCGTGGTTTAGTGGTTAGAATGCTGAACCTTCATGCTGAAGGTCCCAGGTTCGAACCCCAGTCAAGGTGGTGTTAGGAAGAGCATCCAGCTACAATTGCTCTTGTGGCTCAAAAGTCCTTGGGGTCATGCAAAGCATGGCTTCAAGGCAACTCCTCTACCCCTGCCAAAAAAGGCCATGTCATCTGGGCCTTTTCTCGTAGGGAGTCGGCCAGCACTGGCACCTGGCAGTGCGAGCTGCAAGGGGCTGGTCACGCCGAGGAGCACAAGCCTCTGGTGAGTGTGATGAGTGATAACTAGTGCATAACTGTTGATCAAGAAACTATGAGGAAGCTTACAATGGTGTAAAGTTCTAGTATAGACGTTAAAAACTACAGGGTAAAGGAATGTGATGACAACTGCTTCCTACCGCTGGGTGGACAGCTGTTAAACAGTGTTTCTATAGACGATCGACACTAGGATTTACTAGCTGTATTTATTCATATAAAATTTAAGTCGCCGAGGATGGCCTGCATAATCTGAAGTTGTTTCCTCTTTGAATTAAATAATAGAGCAACTGCTTTAACACAGTTGATAGGCATAGATTTAAGTACCAGCAATAACCCATTAGAGGAAGAGTAACACCTAGTAATGCTGCCTGTGAAATGATGTGTTTAACTAGCAGATATTATATTAGAGCTCAGTTGGTTTCCATGATTTGATCATGTGAGTTTAGCTGGTGGTCCAAAGCAAATAAAATGAATGGGATCATGGCTAGATTAGACGAGTTACCTTTCAAAGTTGGCAAATTCGAGCCAGGCAGCAGCCTTGTCATGCCTCCAGCCAGTCATAGTGTCATTCCATACTTCTCGAGCCTTCTCCATGTTCTTACAGTGTTTGGCCTAAAACAAACACACCATGGATAAGTAGTGTACAACATTCTAGTCGGACAATGAAGGGGTAACATGACTCTGTATATATCATGAGTAAGAGGCAAACCACTGGGCTTGTCCGAGATTTGAACCCGTGACCTCCCACAACACAACCTAAGTGACAATCAAGCCCCGAGACTAACAAGCCATATAGTATAATATAGTCAAGAGATTTGATTGATGGAATTAAATTGTGAAGGGACATGAAGGTAAAGGAAAATCATGGGAACCCAGTAAATGTAGTAGAATAAGTAGTTCAATAGATTGCTAGGTAAGAGAGCATTTGAGTAGTCCATTGTCAGACAGACATAAACTTTAGCCATGAATATTATTCACAGTATTGTCTATAATACATTTATTTATTAATAGATTGTTTCATAAGAATGAAGAGTCAAGTCAATGCCATGAGGTACATGAGTCAGTAGCTTACATAACACCATGGATGTATATGTAGAAGAGGTACATGAGTCATTAGCTTACATATCACCACGGATGTACATGTAGAACAGGTACATGAGTCAGTAGCTTACATATCACCATGGATGTACATGTAGAACAGGTATATGAGTCATTAGCTTACATATCACCACGGATGTACATGTAGAACAGGTACATGAGTCATTAGTTTACATATCACCATGGATGTACATGTAGAACAGGTATGTGAGTCATTAGCTTACATAACACCACGGATATTTACCTCAATCATAGCCCAATACTTTGGAAGGATGCACTCAGAGTCTCCGACTTCACCAAAATCTGTAGAGAAATAAAATAATGCGAATTTTAAAAATAATGCTTGTAGTAGTCTTAAAGAAGTCTCAACCAGTCAAGTCCACAGAAGCTAATAACCGGCTCTGGAAACACAGGAATAGGTCTAGCGAGCCACTGGAAGTTAAGCAAATCACTAAAAACATTCGAAGGAAAGGATTCACCGGATAGATCAAACAGAAAGTAAAATGGGTGGCGAACGAACGGGCTTCAAATAGGATTTCTTAATCTTGGAACTTCACTCCAGAAAGCAGAAGATGTAGCAGAGGTAATGCAGAAATTTTCCGATTAGACTTGTGTCCAATCTGAAAGTGGTTGCCCAGCTTTCTGATCTCCCTCTACTCATTTGAACCCTCCAACTGGGATGTCCGAAAATGAGCGCCTGGGTCACATATTGATGTAACCATGCAAAGACCATAGCAAAAACGTCGAAGATATTCAGAGTGAATTGAACCAACGAACACTCTGATTAGCCACATTGAAACAACCAACAACAAGAAAACAGTACATGTATATGTATACATACATTTTAACATGTGAGGTATGGCTCTCTCAAATACAGATCTTAGTCTATCCAGCAGCGTCTGATCTATCTGGCCCCAGTCTATACGACGGCGTATGACATCACAGTACGTGGTCCACACTCCCAGGAAATCCTGAGCTGTCTGTAGACCACTTTGTAGGGCCGTCTCCATATAACCTGAAATGATAAAATATGACAATATGGTCTCGAGTACACAACCAACAACATGCCGGAGAGTTCTATGATACTTTTACAGTTCCAAGGCTATGCTTGATACAAACAATAATAGTAACTAATTATAAATATTGGTGGACTTGCACACATTACTGTCCTAACAACGTCCAAACATAACGCCTAACTATTATAGTGAGAACATCAATATATTACACTGAATACAATTCAAAGTAACCTTCTAATTTCTCCAATGGTTCGCCGTGCTTTTCACAGGCCATGCAATAGGCTACCCACAATGAACCACTCCAAGGACAATTCCGTAGAGACCTTCGGTATGCCGATAATAATATATCAGAGTCGCCATCTTTGTTCTTTTCCTACAAGCAAAGAGCTAGCCATTCTATACATATTGTTGGTCGTGTACACACTGCGTGCCTATCTGACTGGCATTTAATCAAATCAATATATGTAATAATTTCACACAAACCAAGTATGAGGTGTATTTGATCCACAGGCTTTGGTCTAGACAGTTGACAACAAGTGCTCTCTCGAAAAGGCACCTGATGCAGTTTGTCAGTGTGGGATGGTGAGTGATGTATGAATAAATGTATGAGTCATACACCTTATTCTTTCCTTCATCTGTCTGACTGCTCACCTGAGAGATAAATGGTAAATTCTTCAGAATGCAACATACTGTGCTATGAAAATGAAATCATAGGATATAAACTAGATGTCTATAGCATGCACATCAGTAGGGTGTCTATGCAAATCGGAGTTACCTTCTCTCAATATTATAAAACTATGATAACAATAATTATATATTATAGAGATAACGGTAATATTTCGACAATGCCTACTTAGTATATGGACTGCAATGCAGACCCTCAAATATAACCGCGGTGTATATATTACAGTGTATGGAGAACTACAGCATTTACAGCTATCTCGTGCACACAGGCTACACAATGTTCAATATTATAGTCTATTATTTTATCACCAAATTTAAAAAACTTTGCCAAACGAACATTCACAAATCATAACTGAAATAGTTGCACTATCAACGAAAAGTAACCAATCAGTAAATTGTTGATCTTCTTTGCAATGGAGATAACGTTAGTCGTAAAACAACTGCGCTAGATTAGTACACACACAATCATAGCACAACTGTTGAGTATGCTACATAGTCACTTACTAAATCATTCTCAAATCTGTTACAACTGCTTAGAATATCGACAGCAGTGGTGTGGGCTTGCTTTAGTTCAGCTGACACTTCCTCTCCAAGCCACTGCTCATACTCCAAGATGGCCGACTGAATACCTGTAATATGAGGGTACGGGATAAGGCAGATACTGAATATATTGGTTCTTTCAGTGACAGACGAGTTTAATCTCAGCTCACCAAATGATTGGATACGAGTGGAAGGGGCGGAGCTTTGACTAGCACCTGGTGATATGACACTTGACAATGGCGGACTAGATATGCATTTACTATTGTGATATGAATTAATCAGGCCACAAGATTAAGATAGCAAAGTTTGTCCATTCATTGACATTTGACAATGTCTATAATCCTTAACTGATAGTGTCTTTGTGACCTCTTGGTCGCAAATAAAAATCACAAGATGGCCGTCCGTAGCTCATCGACACACCTTACTTCTTTGTACGGAAATAAAGATTTAGCTTTTGGCCCAAGCCAATATGTTCGCGACTCTGTGGCAGATGTGCGCCACAAAAACTTTTAGCAAGTATGCCTGTGCCTGAAATTTAGGTTGTGAAGATACTACAAAGGTATTAACTGTAATTTAGGTCGTGAAGACACTACAAAGGTATTGACTGTAACTATAATCATTAACTAGAGGTGAGACAATAAAACATATTGCTACTTACCAACTAGAGGTGTGACGACTAACTGCTTATAAAGAGTATCAATCCTGGCTGTCTGTTCGTCTAACAGTCGCTGCTGTTCCTCATTTGGACATGTGCCGATAGAAGGCTACAAACAGCACAACATAATAGGAGCAGACAAATAAAATCTCACAGACTGTACGGTTTACCGAGTACAAACACCAAGATTTAGCGGCGACAAGGGAACAAAAGTATTGCTCAGCTGGAATATTTGCTTGAGGTCTATACCTGAAGTGTCTGTAGAAGGGCTTGTTCATATTCTAGCCTCAGGTCCCAAAGTAGTTTACCTTCTGTCAAGTGATATCCTGCCATAGACACTGCCCTACTCATAATACTGCGGCATTTATCGTTGTCACCCAGGCCGATAGCCAGAGTACAGTAGTCTACCCATAATGAGACGGCTAAAAAGTTAGGAACATTGGTTATCTACACCGTAACACATTAGGATGTGAGAGAATGGAAAATACATGTAACATGTTGCAATAAATATAATAGATTGGTAAACCATCATATAAAGGTTCTTCTACACATCTCTCCAAAACTGGAAAGGTTTATTATCAACGAAACATGTAGGAAATATAAACCTCCCACTACTGACCAACAACAACAATATGTGGTATAAATTGATATAAGCCAGTTTCATTGAAGGCATATCTGAGTTGGAGTGAAGGCTGAGTTCTACTTGTGATAATGGTCAAAGAAAAGATAGTAGGTACCCTGTTGCAGCAATATTGTAAATTGTTGCAATTATACAATGCACGTGTACATATAAATACTAATGCTACCACATGTGTATGACTAGAAGTAGGGCACTTACAGAGATAGTCCTGTACAGCCAGCTCAAACAGTTCAATGACTCTAAGTCTATCTTCTGGTGTGTCTACCAGCTGCTGTTCATCATTCAACCAATCAGTCCAAAGATCTAGGAAAACAACCAATTACTAACAATCATATATCAACAAGGATGTGAACATACTGTCACATACTGTCTATCATTATAAGGATATGAACATGATGATGGAGCATTTGAACAATGACCATGTATATATCTTACTATCTTTGGATAAAAATCATATTATTAATTTACAACAATGATGATCACTTGAATTGACAATAGAGAAGAGGTATTTGTACAATATACTGAGTGGAGGACATTGATGATGAAGGTATGTGTTTCACCATGAAACTTAGAACATATTAGTAATGATATGTTAACAAGATTTATGTGTTTTGCTGCTGACTGACCATGTCACTCTTTTTGTATACACACATAGAAAACCTTCATAAAATTATGTAAAGTTCTACGTAGTCCATATATTACTGCTACCCAGCAATAAATAATACTAGAATAATTGTATAACAGACGGTCCTACCTTCTGTCAGAGGGAAGTTGGAGCTAAACTTTTGTCTAATATCTCGGAGGGAATCCAGCTCTCCTAGGCTCTTATATATAGTAATGAGTTCCTTACAGGCATCATACAGGTAAGGGTTTTCCGATACCTACAGTAATCTTTTATTATACATGAAGCTGAATCCTAGAATGATATGATAGGCCTACTTGTCCAAGCATTATTATTCATTCGTACATCCTGGTGAACGCATGTCATTGACCTTGACATTAGGTAATCATAAATGCAAATACTAAAGATATTTTGACTGACAAGCCTATATTGGAATTGAAACCAATACATTAAGAGGGTCTAACAATCAATGTTGCACCACTTCCAACCAGAAGATGGATACAGGTTGCACACACCAACCTGCTGTTCTAGTTCCGAAGCTCTTTCTGTCATCTTAGTCTCTTCTCCATCATCCATAGACTCGTCTGAAGAATTGTCACTTTCTGCCTCTTGATTAACTGCATCATCACTCCCAACTACTTGCTCATCTTTCACTTCGTCAACTTCCATTATCAACTGTTTAATCGAAAATGGCAAATACCCTGATTACATGGCAAATGACAATGTTCACTGTGTATCTACTGATAATTATACTACTATATTAAATATTATAATTATAGCTCTTGAATAATAATCTGTACTCCCAAGCTGTTGAAATCATTACAAACATTAGCAGTAGTGGTGAAAAAGATTATATCCCCAATTATGTTATCATCATCATGCAACTTTGAAGCTGGATATTTATTGAAGTAATCTTAATGCAACTACATTTAATTTGCAATTAATTAAAATAAAATCATGATTAGAAATATAATTAAATATAAATAATAATAATAATAATAATAAATTTAATAATAATTATAATTATTTATTTCCTACTGACAATGTTGCGAAATTCCGAATCAGAAGCTGGTGTGCTAGTAAAATCATATTATTATTATAATCAATAATATAAATATAACAATAATTTTAATTTAGCCATCTGATCTTGAGGGTTTCTTACCTGGAGAATCCGTCAAAAAAGTGTGCTGATCAAGTCTCAAGGTTTTTATTTTAAGTTTACTTGACAGGTATGGTGGAACGGGGTTGGGTCAACTACCCTAATGATACATGGTATTAGTGCATTTACAGTTGAATTTAAATTTTATAAAGCTCCCAAAGAATAGATATCCCAATATGAATATCTTGAAGAAGGTCCTCTTCACAAAAAGTGCGACGGGAAATAGCTTGAAAAGCAAAAAATGTGAAACGATGTAGATTTGCCTTGATTTTATGCCAATAAAGAGAAGATAACTGTAAACAAAGATGTTAAGCTACTGACATTGTATAATTGTACATGACTGACTTGGACGAGAGCTGTGGAGAAAACAACTCTATGGATTAGGCTCCCATTATTGCGCAACAGCCGGGAATTCCCCTTTAGACGTGTAATTCTGACCATTAGCCTCAAATATACGGGTGGACCGTAAGGCTGCCTACATTTTCAGAATAATAGCCCTTGTACCTGCAATTTGCAAGTTCTGCAAACGAGGACATGGAGACGAAGTGAAACTGATTCTGTCCGCTGATATTATCAGATTATTTACATTTAATTTACATTTATTGGGTTTTCTAAAAGTTTACAGATAACATTATTTTGTTAAAGGTAACTTGTTGACCACAAAAAGAATATATATGTATCATATACAACTCATAGGAGAGAATAAATAAATAAACAAAGAGAAAAAAAAAAAAAGGAGGCAAATATCATTGCTTATGACAAGAGCCAATAATATAGTATAATGTGATTTAATAACAGATAGATAACAAGTATTAAAAGTATGTACAAGTGATAGCAGATTATAGGTGTTTAGGTAAAAAGGAGAGACAGGATTGGTGCTACATTAGTGTACATGTATAATGACCAAATGCGTATACAATAATTGTGGTAGTGGCCGATAGTTATTAATATAAGATATAGGAAGCGCGTGTGCTCACCTCAGGGCTCTCAAGTTCTCGGATTTTCCCCGAGCAGTTCGGATTTTGAGTGCTTGCTCGGAGTGCTCGGGAGGTTTTTCATTATTGATGATCTGCTCGGATTTTGGGAGATTTTCTCACATTAGCTATATTTTGTATTGAAATGCTTTTAAATCTCCAAATTAATCTTCAGTTTATCTCATAGCTTGTGAGTTGCTTAGAAAAAAGCTACTAATTCTATTACTTTTCAAGGGCAAAGACTGAATTACATGTATGTACTGGGATTATTAGGCTGTAAGAGATTACTTAGGCTAACTCTGCAGAGCAATAGTATGTGCATGTAAGTGACCAACAGCTTTATTTATATATCTGACCAACTGTTGGTAGAGTAATACTGCTACACTGCTTACACTGCAGTACATTGTACACTTGCTCGGATTTTTTGACTGAGCAACTTGAGAGCCCTGGCTCACCTAGAGTTCAGTCATAAAAGTGCCAGAGCATCAAAGCCGCCGTCCAATCCCCTAGTCTGCTCCCTAGTCACTAGCAGCGTTCGGTAGAGTTGCTTTCCGTTCCGATGCTCCAGATGCCAACACAGACGACTGTCATAGACGTATAGTCTTACACGCTCTCCCTTTTTCACTTCGGGGATGAAGTGTCTTCTACAAATACGCAACTTCTCAAATTCATGAATTCTTGCAACTGCTCAACTGCAATTCAATTCTTGCAACTACTCAACTGCAATTCAATTCATGCAGTGTGACGTACCAAAGCCTAACTCAATTCATTTGGCGTCAAAACACAATTCACTTCCAAATACGAATTCGATGCAACACCTAACACAATTCAATACCGGCAGGCCATAATTCCCTTCAATTCGACCTTCTACTTCAGCTAAATTCAATTAGTAAACAATGGAAGCCTCTGTTTCATGCTTATTAAAGTATGTTAAATTCAGGGGTCAGATATTCAGGAGAATTCAATTTGGAAAGGGGTCAGATGTCAGATATCTCTCCCTCTTTTTCAGTGTGTTAACGAAAAGCATACTTACGTATCAATGCAGTGCGGTACTGGCAAAGAAGGAAATCACAAATACAAAATTCTAAAAAGTGAATTCAATACCTTACGGAAATGCGAAATTCAATGCACTATTTCCTGTCAAAATAAACACAATCTTTTCTCCGATTAGGTTTGGATTGACGGCCTGATTTTGTGATTACAGGCTTGGGCATTGCATTAACCCAGGGTTGTATGGGGTTTACAATGGCTAACAAATGCAATCTTCTAATTTCGGCAATTCCCAATAGATTCCTAGAAGCATTATCCAAAACCGAAGCAAGAGCAGGTAATTCAAGACCCTTATAGTTTAATACGACTTCGCTCTCGCCCACAACATTCAAAGGAGTAGAATCAGCCCCACGCAAATAGCGGCTTGGTTGTTTTAATTCCAAATTCAATTCACAAGAGGTTTGGTCCGTAATAATGGTAGCATCAGAACCAGTATCTAATGTAAAATCCACTCCTTTACCATTGACATCAATGCAAACTTTAAATTCTAATTCTGTTCCACCCACTGATAGTGAACTGTGGCCGAAATTCTTGTCAGGATCAATATTAAGTCTCCTAATATCCATATAATGATTAGGGTTAGACTTACGGCCTCTATTAAGATATGGGCTAGGTTCATGACAGCGGAAGGGCTTTGGAAAATCTCTCTTTTTCACATACCTAGTGCTGTCATGATCTTTTGACTCAGTTTGACAGTCAGCGGTCATATGGCCTTTCTTGTTACATTTGTAACATACTACATGAGGACAAAATCTAACTCTGTGGTTGGGGTCACCACAACGATAACAACTACCAGTAATGCCTTTACCCCTATTTGAGTCATGACTAATACGATGGCAATAGCAAAATCTAACTCTGTGGTTGGGGTCGCCACCACGATAACAATTACCAGTAATGCCTTTACCCCTATCTGAGTCGTGACTAATACGATGGCAATAGCCATCTCGGCCTTTACCCCTATCTGAGTCTCTACTACCGTAACGGTGATAGCCATCTCGACTACCACTTCTGGGTCTGCTGTAATAGTTGCCACTATTGGAACCAAGTCCCTGATGTTGGTCACGACTGTTCCAACGATCGCTACTGTCACGGCGGTAATTCCGGTCAAAACTAGTCCTACCACCACTACCAAATCCTCGCCTGCTGCCATATTTATCAGGACTTGGGCTTCTATAACCTCTGGGCCTACTACTACTTCTATTGTAACGGTTATCATAACCTCGGGACTGGCTGGAGTCCCTGTAAAATCTGTCCTGACGACTACGACTATCGTCACGACGGGAATCCTCAAATCTGGCCTCTGCAACCTCTTGTTTGATAGGAATATTGGGTACTTGTGGGGCAGGACGTTCGAGCTTTTGCTCGGATTCAGTAGCTGTGCCGCGACAAGACAAAACAGTTGTCAAAGTTTCCCATGTAAGATCATGTTTGGCCATCAATTCTCTTCTCAACATCAAATCTTGTAGGCCATTAACAACAATCACTTGCGCCATGGTCTTCCTAATTCGTTCGCATTCAGCATTGGCAGCAGCAGTATGAGTGGCGTCTAAATTAACTGCGGCAGTCTTAAAAATTCCGGCCGTGCGTGATAAATGCTCGACCCTCCTAAGGTAATCCCTGGAATCCTCCCCAGTTTGCTGGCGCGCGCTACAAAGGTTTGACAATCTCACATTCAGAGACTCTTCGCGCTCATATGTGTTTTTCAATGCTTGTAATGCTTGGTCGTATGTTAATTCGGTACTATTGATGTCAATTCCTTGGGCCTGTAATACTTGAAAACCTTCACTACTAATACTATTCAATAATGCACATAATTTCATTTCATCGTCAAAAATCGGGACTTGACGTTCTTGAGCGCCCTCCCCTTCCTTTCTGGTTCCCTTGTCTTTTACAGAAAAGCGCACTGCAACAGTAAACCTGTCTAAAAAAATCTTCCAAGAACCACTAACATCCTTGGGGTCAATCCTGAGGGTTGGGAAATTCACTCCATTGTCAGGCATCTTGACAACCTGGCTATGGTAATCCGGAAAAAATATGAAAAAAAATTTCTTAATTTAGTAAATTTCTTAGATAGGTAATTCAGATAAGTTATTTCATAGAAATTTTCTCAATACAGAAAAGAATAGATGTATTTTCTTTTCACTTACTACCACCACCTATACTTACTCAACTATTCAACTCCCCTCAACTCGCACCTACTACTCTTACTCTACTCTACTCTTCTCCTGCTCAACTCGCACCTACTACTCTACTCTACTCTTCTCCTCCTACTCTACTACTCCTACTCTTCTCTACTACTCCTACTCTACTACTCCTACTCTTACTCTACTACTCCTACTCTACTACTCTTACGTAATAAATCAAATTTTATTGATTTGCTAATAATTATAATGTAATTATTTGCTGTTTAGTTTTCACTTCTCGTAGGTTCTAAGTCAACTGCGCCATGTGGTAGTGGCCGATAGTTATTAATATAAGATATAGGAAGCGCGTGTGCTCACCTAGAGTTCAGTCATAAAAGTGCCAGAGCATCAAAGCCGCCGTCCAATCCCCTAGTCTGCTCCCTAGTCACTAGCAGCATTCGGTAGAGTTGCTTTCCGTTCCGATGCTCCAGATGCCAACGCAGACGACTGTCATAGACGTATAGTCTTACAATAATAGGAGAAAGAAAAGGGCAGAATAGCGAGATGGGTGCTATATTAATGCAAAAAGGTAATATATACACATACATATATAGTGATACAAAAAAAAAAAAAAAATCAGGGATCAGCATATTTGTTACTGATCAGAGCCAATATTATAATAAGCATATAGTAATTATCAACAATATGTACATAGTGGCAGTAGATTAGAGAGATGTGTCAGCGTAGAAAGATTGAGAGCTGAAAGGGTGACCGGAAAGAAAGAATAAAGAGATTGCACACTACGTCAATGAGAAAGATAGGAAAAGACTTCAGCATAAGATCCAGAAAGATATTTATTAAATAGGGTCTAGGGGACATAATGCCCAAAACTGGATTTAAGTGATTGTATATTTATTAATTCATGTAAAGGATAAAAGACTTTTAGAAGGAAGATTATTTAATGTAAATTTATGTAGAAGGTTTAATAGGGTTGATTTGCCATAATTGGTTCTGTATGAAGGTTTAATTATGAGGCAGTTGCTACGTAAAGAGCGCTGATGTCTGTTAGATTTTTGTACAATATGCAAGATGTGCTTTGAGGCTTTGTTTTTTGATAATTTTTTATGTGTGAATTTGTGAAAAAGAAAAAGTCTTCGACTATAGAGTGTTGGTAGGTTTAAAAGTGACCGGCCATTTGTTATAGAAAATTTTTTGGGTGCAGATATTATTATTCTAATGGCTTTATTTTGTACTCTCTCTATTAAATCTGTTGTTTTTTGAGTAGTTTCTAAATAAATTGCTGAGCAATATTCCAATATGGGGCGGACTAATGTTTTATAGGTCTTTAGTGACTCTTCAACGTTCATATATTTTTTAAGTTTTGATATTAGATAAATGATCTTATTGGCTTTAGTTGATATTTCAGTAGCGTGAGTGTGGAAATTGAGGTCTGTGTCAAGGGTGGCACCTAGTACATTTATAGAGTGCCGGGACTCGATGTTGATGTCTTGATAGCGTATGTGGTAAAATTCTTTAACATTTCTATTGGAGAAAATGCAGAACTGTGTTTTAGTGATGTTGAGCTGTAGTAGATGGTTTTTATACCAGTTTGATGCCTCTTTTAGTAAGAGTTCAGAGTTGGCTAGGATTTGAGGAATATTATGTCCTTTGCAGAATAATGTGTCGTCTGCATATGCGTAAGAATTTTTTAATGTTAGCAGTATATCATTAATTACTAGATTGAACAGAATAGGCCCTAAAATGGAGCCCTGTGGTACTCCACATGTTATAGGTAAGGACGTTGATCGGGATTCTCCTACTTTCATTATTTGGTGTCGATTTTTAAGATATGACCTAAGTAGAGCTATGGTTGTGCGAGAGAATTGGTTGTTGTTTAGGATGTGTAGTAATAAATCATGATTAACTGTATCAAATGCTTTACAAATGTCAAGAGATAGCGCACCAATATAACAGGGGTCTGGTTTGTCAAGTTCTACTTTCCAGTTTTGAAGTACAGATAGGAGTAATTGTTCAGTTGAGTGATTTTTTCTAAAGCCAAACTGCCGCTCAGAGAGTATATTGTGTTTTTCTATAAATGTCATCATTTGGTTTTTCATGTCTAATTCAAATACTTTTGATAATATGGGTAACGAAGAGAGGGGTCTATAGTTTGATGGGTCAGATTTATTGCCCTTTTTATGAATTGGTGTCACAAGAGCTGCTTTAAGACAATCTGGGAATATTGATTTTAAATAGCATTCATTAATGATAATAGTCAGAGGGAGTGCTATAAGGTCTACAATTATTTTGTAAATCATGGCTGGCATTCTACTTAGTCCACCTCGTTTATCTGAGTTGAGTGTCTTGATTAGGCTGGTAACTGACTCACATGTGGTCTGATTAAAAGAAAACCAACTACTAGCACAACTAAGTCTACTAGTACTAGCACTGCTACTACTATCAAGTGTATCAAAGATTATTTAATGTTGATTTTAATTTACCATATTATGATTATTAATTATTTTAAATAAAAAATAGCCCATTTGTCTTTCCCTTTGCGGCAAAGGCAAATGGAAATCACTGATTTCCATTTGCCTTTGCCGGGATCGCTTTGGCATTTCAATGATTTCTTCAATTTTACTAACGAAACGTTGATGCAGCAGTCCATCTTCTGAGATCTTTCTTTCTTATCTAAATAACTACAGTCATGTGGAAAAGTATGGAGCCGCCTCCAGAAAATTAGTACTTCTGAGATATAACCATCTGTGACTCTTGCTAAAAAAGGACAAACAATAAACAAAGCTATCACTTTGAACCTCTGAATGTCCTCTAGTCTATGCATTTTTGTAGCAATCAACAACCCTAAACTTAATAATTGACACCATTGACTGCTTATTACAGCTGAATGTAAAAAAGATATTCTTTCTTTAGAGCAAACTCTGAACTTAGCATTTATATACAAAGAAGTGGTAGAGTTGGCTTTACTGTGTACTTAAGGATTTAACTATTTGAGCCGTTAGAGGAGAGTTAAGCTCGTTTAAGATCAGTTAATAGGATTGTGGGTGGAGAGATAAGTATTAAAGTAGGGGTCCAGATCAGGGATAATAATTGAGCAAAGGAGGATGGGCCTCCTGCCCTCTCTACCCATTTCGAGAATATGGTAGGTGGGTGCACAGATTGAGTCTTGCAGGGCAAAACTATTAGGAAGCCATGATATCTATTATGAAGAAAACTGTCTAGCTTAACATTTAGATGGTGAACGACAATATGGTCTAGTAGCTTACGCGGTATAGAGCGTTCGGTACATAATTGGTCACTCAAATGAAAATACATATAAGTACCTGTTACTTGTTCTTGTGAGTAGGCTCTGTGACAGTCCAGTGATTGGTGTACTTCTATGTAGGTAGACCTAAATAGTAACACTATGACACTCAAAACTTAGATCGCTTTTTGATGCAAATGGGGTTGCCCTGTATTGTTCCGTGGTTTTCCAGCTTGTCAGTGCAGAGCTACAGCGTGTAATGTCGCTGTCTAGTTATTGGTGGCTTGTCTCTTCCCTTAAGTCACACAGCAACTGGTGAACAAGACAGCATGGTGGGGATAATTTGTGTAAGAAACAGACATATAATAGACTTATAGGCTTACAGGCATATAATAGGCTTATACATAATGTCAGAAGGTCTGCTTACACAAGACTGCAAGTCCCAACTAACACCCAAACAAGACTGCTGCTTCATATGAACATATAACATGCAGCAAGCTTTTATTATTTTAGTTGAAATTTTGGGTCACAGGTAGATATCTCTACTTCAAGTTTCCATGTCTTAATTTTCGTAATATCAAGTTTATGTGACTTTTGAGATAGCATCTCCACTTTTGTTCTTTAGTCATACGACGGGCTGGAGTAAATGGCTGAGTCAAGTGTATCCCCACCTGTACTATCTCCACAAAGAACTCTTACATTTGCTAACTTACCTGTCAGAACAATTACACATGATAATATGACTCGTCCTATGCATAACCATGACTTTGTCAACACCTACGCATCTAAGAAAGTTGATGAGATTCTGGAAACAGATGCATATGCTATAATCCTCACGGGCAAGTTTCTTACATTCTTGTTTTATAACACCTTGTTTGTTAAGTTTGTTAAATGTAAGAATCTATGTTTTAGCGCTTTCAAATATATAACTATCTCTTACAACTCACTCGGGCTCTTTTAGGTGTCCCAGGTACGGGGAAAACATTTCTTGCTGAGGAAAAATCTGCTGAGATCTGGCATGATAGATTACCTGCAGATATGCCAAAGTTTTACAAAAAGTTCCATTGCGACACATTGGAAAGTTTTTTCAGCGATCTAAATGTGTTTTATCGGGACCTCAATATGGTTGTTGAAGCTATTGCTGATAACAAGCCACGGACCTGGGAGATTGTTCAGACTCTCTTTGAAACAATGAATGACAACTTCCCGAGTCATCAGAAGGTATTCATATTTGATGATGTTGAAGATTTAGAGGAACTATTAAAAGTGATGGATCACATTGGCAGAAAAGTCAGACCACGAAAAAGCAAAGACGATTTAAAAGATTCCAAACTACTCACGGGGTCTTGGAATATATTTGTTACATCTATGAAAACTGTCGCTATTCCAAGATCATATCAATATATTGGTGGGTCCAACTTTGTTTCTGTGGAAAAGTTTACATTGGAGGAAACCAAGCAGCTTTTTAAGTTCTGCGAGCTGAGTGACGATTCAATTAAAAAACTTCAAGAAATCCTTGGTGCTCTGCCACTTGCTCTTCGAATCTGCATGAAAAGTTTAGCATCTGATGAGGTAGGGTTGTGCATTAAATATATAAAAGTTTATTTCAGTAAAGCCTACAAAAGTGACAAAAACATTATTATGTATTATTATGTTGCTTATATTTTCTGAATTGTTCTTTTTGTGTAATATGAAACAGTAATGAATGGCCACAGTCGGTTATGTTACCGTTTCCGAATGATTTTGTCAATGTCATCAGTAGTGTGAAACATTCTACGGTGACGATGAAAACTCTTCTGCCATCTGTTTGTAGACCGGGGACACTGGAAATTTTGTAGACAACTACTTAACGCAGGTGCAGAATGAAACTAAGCAGCTTGAGAAGATAGGAAAGGCGACTAGAGAGAAAAGTCCTCTGATTGCAATTAAAATAGCTATAGAGCGCTTGGTTGGAGATTTACCATATGCCAACTTCGGCAAACAATTGCTGAAAATGCTTACATTTTTTAGTGAAAAGGAACTTTCTCGTGAGCTGTTGGTGTCTTGCGCTGAAACTATCACTACTGATGAATTGGTAAATCTCTACGACGTATTATATTACTAACAGACATGCTCTATTTCTACAATAGATATGATTTAGTGCTAGTACTATTTACTAGTACTAGTACTGTGCATCTGATATTTTGCGTTTTTTTGTTTTAAGGCTAGTGAGATTGTCAGATTGGTGATGGCTCGACTGTGTGAACGACATATCTGTACAAAAAAACTGGAAAGTCGAATGCCTCTGTACACTTTGCACAAGTTGGTAAAGCAATCACTAGAACTGTTTGTGGAAGATGAGAAAGAAAAAGTAGATCTTGCAGCGTAAGTATGTTGAGTGTTTTATACTTTGCATACCTTTAGTTTGAATGTTTTCTGTGCTTGAGAAGCATACTTTTCGTTACTGCTAAGTGTGTTTCCTTTTTGGAAATTAAAAACAACAGTGTAAGTATCTCTTTGCTGCGAGTAGATGGCGTGTTTCTTTTGTATCGCTGTTACAGCTAATTTGTATATTGATAGGAAAGCGTTGATTGGGATAAATCGAGTTGTTCCAAAGGATGGTCGCAAGCATCAGGCACGTCTTGTTGGATTTTATGCGGAACATGGACGTACTTTGGACTCTTTTCTCTCGGGACTGGGCCCAAATCAAACGACACCATTTATTAAGGTGAGTTTTTGCTTTACTATTAATCATGGTGCCGATAAATACAATTCAACACAGTGAGCATACATGTACATGTATATCTCAGTTTTAGAATATCACATTATGCATTCTAGCAATCTTCCATATCTTTTGGGCCATTCCTTCATGTCATATGCACACACATGCGTATGTTTTCTTTAATAGTTACTGTGTTGACTGGCAGTTAAGATATGCCATGTTAGTACTTGAGTCTTTTAAAGAAAAGTTGATTTTACTTTAGTTACTCCACTGTAACTTGTTGGTTGGGTTGGGCTACTGTTTACTCTCTCAAAGGAGCGGATTGGATGATGGGTTGAAAAAACTAACCGAGGCTCAAGACAAATACTGTGACCTTGTTATGGGAAACAATTATACCTACAAACAGCTGGTCGACGAAGAAACGTATGTAGCTCCTCTGTTTAGTAGTTTTACTATTTAATTTGGACTTGCATGTATAATTATTATTTAATTACAATGCCAAATTATATATAAATGCGTTCCTACTGACTAGATGCTATTGGTAAATTTTATTTCTTTTTCAAACTAGTGTGGAGGAGTCGGAAGTTCACAAGGCCATCGCTAAGAGGCTGTATGAGGAAAGCTTACAAATAGATCTCTTGGAGGATCCCACTTACAGGTCATATGTGGATGAGCTGCCTCAATATCACCGATTGACAGCCAAGGACTTGGACAACATGATGCACATTTGTAAATTTGAAGATTTAATTAACGGCCATCTTACTCGTCAGTAAGTTCTTCTCAACACGTTTGAACAATAATTTCTTGTATATAGTTACAAATCATGTCCTTTTTTGATCCCAAATGCATTGGGCTAATTTAGTTGAGGCTTTCTTT
Organism: Bugulina stolonifera; assembly: GCA_935421135.1. Classification (NCBI taxonomy): domain Eukaryota; kingdom Metazoa; phylum Bryozoa; class Gymnolaemata; order Cheilostomatida; family Bugulidae; genus Bugulina; species Bugulina stolonifera. The sequence goes on from OW285196.1 coordinate 10,313,628, forward strand.
GCACCTGCAGAAAACTAGAAGAGTTTAAGAGTTGGGGACGGTCCAAGGGGAAGGAAACAGTGCTGGATATCGACACAATGGCACGCATATACGTCGCAGAATTGCTTACCCAAATATACTGTGTTTGGTCCAAGATACATGGAAAGAAGCGAGAGTGTAAGTCTTAGCGCGTTTCCTAGTAACCCTCTGTAATCACTGTCTGTAGTAACAGCGGCAAAAGAATTTAATACTCATTTTGGAAGCTAGCTCTGCTACTTCACCAATCAGTTAACTTTAACTGCCAATGCAGTCATCATCCTTTGGATTTCACAGGGGCCTAGTACACACTAGCGCACCATAAAAGGAATGAGCCAATGCTTTATGCCCATGAAGACATAAGGCTATTGGTATATTGCCCACTATTTTATCAAATGTAGCTCTAATTCATTGCACACTTTCAATCAGCTCTGTAGGCAGAGTATGATTGTATAGGCATGATGCGGCTGCTTGAATGTTCTTAGTAGACCGAGTAATAAATACACTTGATTCTGATGTAACCATGGCTTATTGATACTATAATTTCACGCTTTATGTTTAATTAGTCGCATTATTGACCAGGTCCATCATTAGATGGACCTGGTCAATCGATTGGTCTTACTGTATAATTGTTTCTACATTATTGTTTTGTGTTGAAGATCATACTAAAACAGATGAGTGCATTTTCAAATCCGAGGCCGCCAAGGAGGTCTATGTGGGAATATATGAGGAGAATGGTGTATTCCTTTTGGCTGACTTAATCACTGAGAGAGAGATGTTAGCTATGAAGATGGCGAAGGCATCATCTGCACAGGAAGTGAATGAGATTCTTCAACAGATAGAAAGTGGGTCATAAACCTGTCATCAAAGCTTGTCTACTATTCTATAGAAACAAACGTAGTGCAACTTTTTAAGACAACGGTTTGATTTTCAATTTTAGCCATCTTTCATAGTTTGTTTATGCTCCATCTGTGTAGGTTCATGTGCTCACTCATGAGTAAGATGTTTTGATGTACAACTAAAAATCAACCGTAGGTCACAAGATGGCCATCCGACCTAAGCCAGAAGGGCTGTTGGCCTGGGATTTCGCTTGGCCGGACAAAACCATCCCTAGCTCATCGGCACACCTGACTTCTTCGTGCTAAAATGAGGATTTTGCTATAGGTTGCGAAGGCACCTTTATTAAATCTTTCACGTTTGCCTAAACTAGACCACTAACAATTTTTCGTAACTGTAGATTCGAGTTTTTGGTATTACTTTTTCAAACCTCTGAGTGAAGTTGGTCTTTTGCAACTTTATTCCATCATACAGGGATTGTTAGTAATTTTCAGAGTTGTTAAAATAATGTAAACTAAAACAGGGAACTTTTATAGATCTGTCAAAAGTAGGAGAGATAGAGGATAAGCAATTTGCGTACGAAGCTGGGCTGATGAGATCCGATTTGTCTCAAGACCAGTACCACAAGATGGTTTGTGTTGAGTGGAAGATCAACTGCTTCGGTGAGTGCCTTGTACTACGCTCCTAGTATCATATGGGACACATTGCACCACATATAGCACCTTGCACCATATGTAGCACTTACAGCACATGTAGCACATTGCAGCATATGTAGCACTTGCAGCACATTGCACTATATGTAGCACTTGCAGCGCCTTGCAGCACATGATAGTACCTTGCACTACTTCTATGATCAACCTACACTTGGCATATGGTCAAAAGCTAAACCCATTGTAAACTATATTCAACTGTTTGTCAGCATTCACAGATCAGTTCATTTGTTACTTGTTACTATTGTATACCACGTCTTTGTGATAACAATAATGTAGTGCTATGTGCATGTTTTATATGGTAATACGTTAACCAGGCATAACTGATAGCCATATCCATGTTATCAGTAGCATAGTTTTGTTCATATTGACATTCAGGGCTGTAACAACCAGGGGGGCAAGGTGGGCATTTGCCACCCCATAAATCTGTCTAAAAGCAAAAATTTGTTGGAGTAAATTCTCCAAAGGCGACCTTTGTACACATTGATCACACAGTTACGGGCAGTGTTATAGTCTAAAAGACAGCATAAGCGGCCTGTGATGCTGCATATTTGACTGGAATTTGTTAGAGATCACTTTAGGCTATTTTTAGTATCTGTCTGGGCAGCCCGATACTCCGTCCTGGGCTTTTTGCCCCCTCAGCCAAAAATAGTTGTTACAGCCCTGTTGACATTATATTGATAAGACTGAGTTAATCACTATTTCACTAAAGGCACGATACCGAAAGTGTACAATTCATTGTGTACTTTGTATTATCGTAAGATAAAATGCTCCATAATAGGGCTTTTCATTGATTTAATGGTGACTTGACTATCAGACAAACGAAACAATATTAGATTCAGTTTTTAGGCACTGGGTTCGTTATTATTGGTTATATAGTCAATAGGGTTTTTCTACTGCAACAGCCGGAGTAATATAGTTCAGCATGAACTTATATAAATTATGTGTGAGCCTATACTATAATCATAGTAATGTTGTGCACCAGTTGAATAATGCTGTGTAGCCTTAAATTTGGATGACATGATTGTCTTTTACGCACGGGTTTTGAATGATTACTCTGGAATAAATAGAGTAAAATACTTCTTTTGTGCAAAGAACCAAGGCTATATCAAATTCAGTCAATTCTGAATCCAATTCATAGGAATGGTCTTTTGTCATAAATCAAAATAATCGTCCGATTCGTCGACTTTATAGGAAGACTCTACCAGTTGGATGATCCGAGCAGACGTGATGGGCATTATGAGAGTGGAGCTGCTTTGTTGGGGGAGGTAGAAAGACTAGCTAAACTTCAGGTGTATAAGGACAGCGCTCTCAGCTACTGCTATAAGTTAGTATATGCAGTGTACAGTAATGGTTTACTAAATTTCACTTTCTAGTCTTGCATGGCAGTGTGCCAATGTTGCTGTTGGCATGGTATAGTTTTATACTATCCACAAGGACCTTTAGTACTGGCAACCTGTAGATGCCTGAGTCCAACGATTTGTCATGTGGGATCTATAGAAACTTAATGTAGAAGTTTTTAGTTCAACAGTCCATCCCTTCAGCTCCACAGATCGAAGTGTGAAAGCTGTTAAAGTAAGATTTTTTTTTATTTGGCCAATTGTGAAACTACATGACTGTATTCGTAAGTAGGACTATTTTGCTCAAATTGTATTCAAACATGCGTTATGCTTTTAGGAACTATGCCAAGTTTTTATCTCACTGCCAGAAGTATGGTGGTGCTGTTTGCTTCGTACTTCGGGCCATGGAGTTACTTGGCAAATCCCTGAAAAATGGGGCCAACAAATCTCATCCAGAGCTAGAGAGTCCGAGGTTTAATGCTCTTTACTCCGACCTTGAACCTTACTATGAAGATTATAAGAAGTTGACAAGGTGAGTAGTGCAACTGTTTATATATAGGTCACGATATTCTTAATTGGGTCACCTCATGATGATATATAGACCTTGCCAACACAGTAAAGGTAGCCAGCATTTCTACACTATGTTGTCACTAATATGTGCCTATTTCCTGGTTGCTATACCTTATAATATAACAGTCTGGTTGATTGTATACTATTCCCTAGTGTGTATGCTGTATATTGAATATAGTAGATTACTCAATGCAGTTGGTAAGCTAGAGGCGCTGTCACATTATATCTTGCTGACATATAGGGTTAAATTACCACTTGATTAAAACTGGATGGCCATCTTGGAATTTATCTCCCCCATGTTATAACTGTCATATCAAATCATTAAAGTCAAGTATACAGCCTGTATACTTGTCTCATGATTTATTATTAGGGAGGCCGATGGGAATACGAAGCTACTGGGGAGAGATAGTGACGAGTATGAGTATCTGGACAGGGTCGTACAAGCGTGGAGGGAGATGGGTAGCAAGGACAAACCTACTGATGCCGACACAAAGTTTGAAGTTCTTGAATTCATCCTGGAAGAGCATGTACAGGAGGTTTGTTAACTCATAAATTATATACATATATACATTTTATTGGAGTAAACAACCAAATTAGATTTGATATTCTTTATTTCAGAATCACTTTAAATGTAGCTGAGACGATTTTCAGAACATGTTCAACATTTTTTAAGGTTTAGACTGATGAAGTTGCTTACAGGTCAGAAATGTGTAACTTTATAATATTAAAACTGCACAGTATAAGTTCTGTTTTGTTGGTGGTACTCTTTATGTCTTTATACCTGCTAATTATCGTTGTTGTATATGTACTCGTTGCATCCAGTAACACAACTGACTGAGAAATTTTAATGGCTACTGACTGCTAGAACCAATAACCTTTCCTACCTGCAAAGAAGGCAGTCAAACACTGGTTTTTTTCTTCTGCTTGCCACATAAGCTGCTTAGACAACAAATAATTTCGATTTCCATTTTGTTGATTTAATTTTGTTCGTTGAATTTCACAAATTTTTTCTGTGGACTCATAATATGTTCCTATAACCATGTTGCCTGTAGCATTTACTAATTCCATTGTTTTTTGTAGGAGCAGGTGATGTAGAGTGGATTTGGCTTGTTAATATCCATCTAACAACGATCTTCCTACCTCAGTTGAGGTCATTACACCATCAGACGTTGGTTGCCGTTAGTCCATTTTCGTTCTAATCATCAACATCAATCAATCATTTCAATTTGTAAAGTAGCTAGCCAGGGGGCAGCTAGCTAGCCATCTAACTATAAGCTAGAGTAGACTGACTTTTGACTATCACTTTTGACTATCGTGTTATGGATGGTATACACGTAGACTATTAGAGTTATAATTATGCTACTTCTCTTGGTTACATATCGCTTAAATCTTATGATATTTTATATTATTTCCTATCCTGTGATTTTCTATAGTATTCTTAAAATTGAACGTAGTTCTATAATTTATATTATATTTTTGTTAGATAGTTTAAGAGCAATTACAGCATGTGTTCTTATGCACTTGGGTTGCACTGCATGATTGCTATAATTACCTATAATAGTGTATTGTTATTATGAACTCTATTACAATCAGGCAAAAATATGTTAGAATTTAGATGTAACCAGAATTCCCTGGACCCTTATTCAGCATTATTTCAGGTTTTAAATTCAATTGCTTTGTATCCACTTTAATTGTATATTCCTCCTATTCTAATAAAATTAATAATAATTATGCACCAACTGGTCGCCCACCACTCATTGATCACTCATCACCTATTGTCCATTGATGCCAACTTAACTGTAATGGCCAAGTCATAATAATGATAGGATCAGCATAGATTTATTAAAAAGCATTGAATAACAATATTAATGCACTACAAGAGTGAAAAATATAATATAATATATTAAAATAGAATCAAGTGCATGGTGACCATCTGGTAGCAAATTAGTAGAATATAATCATAAACCCATTTCCATAGATAATATTGCATACATAAATTCTATTTGATAGGAGCTATAGCATTGAAATAGATCACAGTTGGTAACTGCTAATACAAATAATTCTAACCTACATGTACACCAGTAGTAAAAGTTAGTCAAGAAATACAATTGATATTATGTATAGTGATCTAACACTACATGCACTAGGTGTGCAGTCCTCTAATTACCATTGGGAAAGATAATATAAAAGCTACAATAAATTTTATATACTACAGCACTGTTGTAATTATCATAAACAACCAGATATGTTTATAATAGTTGCAACCTACTTGGGAATTTAAAAAGTGTAAAAGATAAGTTGTGCTTACAAACATGAGCGCAGAATTCCTACAGAAGTTAAAATCTGTATCAGGGTAGAGGATCTAGAAAATGTAAGTGCATCCTATTACTCGTTGGTACGTCAAAGCTTCTTGTTCAGTAAACTTTGTGATTTAGGCTGGATGTTGTGGAGCCTGGGGGACATAATTATATATACATGTATATACAGGAATGATAATATCAGAGCTTAATGAACTATTACACAAATTGGTATGAACCATACAAACAATTTAAATAGACAACTTTTGCATTCAATGAGAAGTATTAGTGATGAAGAAAATCTACCCATGTTGTCATCTTGTAAATTGATTAATAGATTACAAGTGTACAAGTGATCGCAGGTGTACCCATGTAGTGACAAACATTCATGCCTCATAGATATACCTGCGCCGGCACTTCCAGTTCAGTAAAAGTAATCAAAACTTCAAATCTGGAATTCTCTCCCGCTGGCTGGGCTGGCTGGTTATATACCATAGCATTCCCCAGCTGAGCGATAGCTTTCTGGAGATATTTGTACTCATCTTGATGTGGTGCAAACAACACTCCTCCATACCTACAAAACATAGTTATTGCTATTGAGTGGTAACCGCTTTTATATGAATACAGTGTGAATGAAATAATTTTAAACCAACACATCTATGAATGTGAATCTGACAGAAAATTGACTTTTAGAAATCACCCGCTTCCACTAGTTGATACTTACATCAACACCGTGTTTGATATGGTAAACTAATACATCTAAAACATATTTGGTATGGCAAACTAATACATCTACACCATGTTTGATATGGTAAACTACATTCTTCAACTCCCATCGGAGAGAAGGATCACACACGTACACTGGAACCAGCGTGAGGCGGATTATCAAACTCTGACCTAGCGTTTCCAACTAACCTCATGGCTTCTCTGGGTTCAGTGTAAGTTTTACACAGCTGATTGTACAGAACCCTGAACCTAGGGTTGTCCGTCTCAAACTCTGGAAAGGTACCAGGAGCATTATTTCTCTTTACCAGGTATTTGTTTAACTGCAGCATTGCTTTGACTATGTAAACACAGGCTTCATTAGGTCGATAGCAGTCCGTTAGGAAGCTGGCATAGATTCTAAAAACAAAACACACCTTATTTTGATCAAAGCTTTGAGTACCGCACTTCCTAAACATTTCGATCTAAGAGCGGGATTTGGTAGTAAAGAATTGTAATGATAATGACCAGGAATGTCAGTGCTAGCAACCAGTGAGCTCCTCATTTACCTGTAAGAATGACTGAGTGCACTTTCTGGTTCCACATGATCCTTGGCCAGTCGTTCTACTCTCGACAACAATTCCTCTCCTTCCCTGTAGTGAATATCCGAATTCCCCCTGTCCAGTCGGCACAACTGACCTTTATGTATAACATACATAAATAAATTTTGGAAATATATCCATTATCACTAACAACTTCACCCCCATAAACACCTTCAAACTATGTAGGAAACAAAGCCGAGTAAGAGCAGGCCACTAGCGCCTGTGTTATCAGCCCACTATCAGTAAACTGAGAGGCGCTATCATGATTGCTAATCACAACTCAAAGATCTACCAACATAATCTAATGAATATGACAATATCATCCAACTCTTTTTATATGCTATTCAATGCTGCTGCTTACACATGTCTTTACATGTTCACAGACACTTTGTCCAACCAATTACAAAATGTTACTATAATGGAACCACAGAAGAAATACAAAAATTAAAATGATATTGAGATGTATTTGATAAAAATCATAAAATAATTGTATGATAAAACAAGTTGAATATTACCGTGACAACGGATTGTATCTTGCAGACACATCAACTCATTGTACGTGTCCTCAGATAGGTCTGATCTCATCAGCCCAGCTTCATACGCAAACTGTGTATCATGATCCCTACCAACTTGTGCCAACCCTGAAAGCAGCACAATCGTCATCTGTGTAAACAGACTTAGTGCATTACTTTCATAAGTGTTATATTGTGGACATTGTATGGCTTGGTGACATGGCTGCTGGCGCTGAAGAGTTGGACATTTCAGGGTACATTAGCCTATACTGCCAACTACCATTCTTTGAAACGCTCCACATGGCAGTGTGAATTCAATATGTCAAGTCCAATGAAATGTTTGGTAACTGTGATATTGACAGAGAAGATAATCAAAGAACTAAAATCCCCTCAGCCTAAATAATATATTGAATTAGTAGACTGAATATACAAGAGAGAGAGAGAGAGAGAGAGAGAGAGAGAGAGAGAGAGAGAGAGAGAGAGAGAGAGAGAGAGAGAGAGAGAGAGAGAGAGAGAGAGAGAGAGAGAGAGAGAGAGAGAGAGAGAGAGAGAGAGAGAGAGAGAGAGTTGATCTGCATGGACTATCATGATAGGAGCCTTAATCAAAATATATCTGATATTTCAACAACACTACTTAATGGGTCTTACTTTCATATTGGTCAATAAGGTAAATAACTTCTTCTGGTGTTTCCACCATTTTAATCTTCATAGCTAACATCTCTCTTTTGGTGATGAGGGACCCGAGCAGGTAGTACCCTGTATCCTCATAGACTTTATCGTATATTACCATAGCAGCTTCAGCATAAGCGATACAACGGTCAACTTCACCTGGTTCTGCAAAATGGCACAAACATTGTAATGTAAAAGAACTAAATTCTCAACCATTAAGCCAGCCTGTACATGGTGCAAAGAACTGGGAATATACGATGCATAATAATAATCACAAATAGAGTCTGACTCTAAATTATTGAGATGTTTGATACGTCAATCAAACTACCGACATATAACAGAGGTTTTTGTAGCTCTAAGTGAGCCTACAAGTACATATATTCTCATGCTACATGGCCGTAACTATCTAGGTGGCTGAGGCGGCCCTAGCCACCTGAACTTTCTGTCAATCAAAAGCAAAAATCAAGCTATTTTTTCAGTCATAGTTGGAAGGCGTTACTACCCTCCCTCTAGCATAAGATAAGCATACTCCGATGAAAATTATGCTATTGTGATGAATAATATGCCAAAGGCTAGCTTTGGAACTGAGCCTTCATCCGACCTATACAATTTATAATAAGGGTGTTTCAGTAACCCACCCACCAGTTTTCTCTAGGGAAATAGACTATACTAATTACTTTACAATGAGTAAATTTTGCTAGAGCATTGTGGCCATAGCACAATACTGACTCCTGTCAATGAACCCTATTTGTGTTGTGACAGTGCTAGCATTATTTTTGAAGGCATTATTTTTGTAATATTTGAGGGCATGTGCAAAATGTCCTCAAACATTACAAAGCAGACAGGTAAGAGCAATATGTCTCAATATACATATAGATGCCATGTACTAAATGGTCCATATTCTTCAGGATTTGGGGAGCCTGGGATACTACTTTCCATCTCTATCCACCAACTAATTTCACATTATTTCCCTCTTATATTCATGTGTGTACATGTACATTTGTAGGCCTATGTCAAGTAACGGACTACTGTAATAATGGTACTTCATGATCAAGCCAAACAGAGAAGCACTTTTTTGTAGTGTACCAATTTGCAGTTTACTTTACATCATTTTGTACTTTTGTACCATCATGTATTGCTCAAATATGCAGGTCAAACGCATCAACATAGCAGTTTATTGTGTGCATTTTCCAAAAAATTTCCCGGGGAAAGACTCCCGGATCCCCCACGCGAGAGGGCGCTTTGGCGCCCCTCCCACACCCTCTCCGCACTGCTACCATAGCCAGTCCAACTCTGGCCACCGCAACTTTTTCAAGAAAGTTACCCCTCTGTGCTACATGTTGTTATCACCGCACCGGCAAATGACATTCAATCCTCTATCTACAGCATTTGACGGGAATATAAATGAGTAAAGTGCATTATATGGAGTTGAAAACCACAATATTCTACCAACCGCTATCACGGTGAGTTTTGGAGAAAAGGTAGTAAATGTAGGCAAGTAACTCTGGTACCACCATCTGTGACAATGTCTGACTGTCCAAAACTGTAGCTTTCCCCATCTGTACATCTTTCTCTTTGTATCTTTTCAAATTCCTAGAAATATAGCAGCAATATCGTTTGAATAGCTTGCACTAAGCCACAGACAGTCTTTGATGAGGGACCGTAGGCTATAAGTATGACAGTGGAAATTTGTAGAACTCCAGTTTCCAAATGACTATATGGTCGGCTTGTAAACTGTCACACAGATGAGCAGCTGTTGCCTAGTGGTTAGAGATTTGGACTTTCATGTGGGAGATCCTGGTTCGATTCCCAGAGAGGTCATTGGTGATGATAGGAAGAGCATCCAACCATAAAATGCTCCTGTGCCACCTGGCCAATTTGGCACCTCACAACGAAAAACACTCTCACCAGGTTTACACTCCTTGGTGTGACCAGCCCCTTTCAGCTCGCACTGCCAGGTGCCAGTGCTGGCCAACTCCCTGTGAGAAAAGGCCCAGATGACATGGCTTTTTAGCAGGGGTACAGGAGTTGTCTTTGAAGCCATGCTGGCTTGCATGACCCCAAGGACTTTTATGAGGCACAGGAGCAATTGCGGTTGAATGCCCTTCCGAACACCACCGTGACCGGGAGTCGAACCGGGGGACCTTCAGCATGAAGTTCAGCATTCTAACCACTAAGCCACCAAAAACCAAGAAATAAATGCAGTCATGTCTTTAGAACATAGGTCTCTTACCAGGGATTAATAATGGGAAGTAAAACCGGTAGGTTTTGCATGTTGTTACAGAGTCATACCAGAACTCTGCTATCTTGCTCTAACTAATGAACAGTTGTTAGCTCACAAGGTTAGAAGATTCGTGCTCTGATATATCATCTGATGCAATTATTAAGATGGGCAGCATTAAAATTATGTCACGTCGAATTACCTTTCACTCAGATGTCCGTTGACCAAATCTTCAAAAGCTGATGCATTCATCATATTCTTTAAATCCTTTTTAGTGAGATGGTGGTAAAGCGAGAGTACTTCTATGTACTTCTGGTAACTGGGGCATTCAATCAAACTGGGTAAATCCTTTGAACCATTATAGAGTGTTTTGGCTTTCTCACTGTCATTGTTCATACCAGCCTCCGCCCTAAAACAATAAAATGTTAATAAATTCACGACTCTCATTTGTGTAAATAAATTAAAATATGTGGACTGCAGTAATATATTACCAATCTCATGCAGTACATTGGCTGTTAATAGACCTTGAGTTGACGTTGTCATAAGAGGCAACCTCTGGCCCCAGAACCAGTTCACAGCATTTATCAAGAGCTTGCTTCAGTTTTTCAAATCCTTTGTCCGATTCAGTAGACCTGCGCTGAGCGAACAAACAGTAAGCCATACAAGCCAGGATATATGACTGCAGTAGCTAAAAAATAAATTTAAAACAAAAAATAAATAAGAATATGACACATTCTGAGCTTTCTCGGAAACGGAATCATATCCAAACAAATTTCCAATGCTCGATGAGAGAGCTTCAGTTGGCAACACTATTTTAACTATAGTCACGATCAAAGGCGTATTCGGATAAGTCACATGGAATAACTTTCAGTAAAATAAAAACTATCATAGACAAAACAATATCAACTTTATTTAGTGCTAGTCCACCAGTTATGAACCACATGTGGTTCATGTGCATTGACTAGATAATGTAAAGTTGCATCAGAATAACAATCATTAAAACTTACCAAAATAAAGGAGGCTTCTCTTGGGCGGTCAGGCATAGAATCTACAGCATGATTCATCGCTTCAGCATGTTCAACATAAAAACCTATGAAGCTTGTTTGATGTTTGCGCCCATCTTTAGGTATCACTCGGCTAAAGGCCACCAATGCTTTTCTGCAAAAATGCACAAGTTGTCGAGTGTCATGCAACGTGATGGTTAGTTAATTCTCTTTTATAAAACTAGGCTTGATTGTTACACAAACAAATTACAATTGTAAAATTAATGGTTAATGCTGAACTGCCTCACGCGGTGTAATCTGTGTATATGCCAAATGCTACAAGCTGGAAAAAGCACATGGTTAATCGTTTACTACTATGGCAAAGTTATGTACAGCTAAACAGCCACATATTAGTATCAGGAGTGCAATTAAATTTGCAGTGAATGAGGTCATCCGGTAACATATTAGCAAAAGCACCAGGTTGCATTTTGTCGTGTAAATGCTGTAAGCCCTTACATCAGCAATCCTTCCTTTTCATCTGCCTCAGCAAAAAGCTTTAAAGCTTGTTGCACAAGTTCATGCAGGCTGTATAAAAACATTCCGTTTTCTTTCTTTCTTCTGCAGATGTCTCTGTTCATCAAGCATTCGGTAAGATTCTTAACAACAACGCTTGCCCGTCGTCCTTCAACCTAAAATCAATGTCAAAATATTGCACAATGCTTCACCACTAGCCATACGCTTGTTAGCTGCTGCTAAATACCTCAATGAAATGAATTTAATTGGCCTCACCTCACTATCACCGCACACAGTCTCTGCTAAGGCTACCAGAAGCTCACGGGGAATGTATTTTTCGTTGAAAAAGGTAAGCAGCTTGAGTAGTTCTTTGAAATACGGTTGATCCTTCAGTAAACGATCTATAGAGACCTTCAGGGCGATTATGGCTGTTCTGTGACTATTATTATTGCTAGGATCTCTTTCCATGTCTAGCTTGGTCTCAATCTCAATTTGGTTCAGATAGTCATCAACAAATTTGCCATTGTCAACTACCTTCAAATATTCCATAGCACAAATCCCACATTATATAAATGCAGAGAACCAAAAAATACTAACAGCACACAAGGAAATACTGAATCAAACGAGGCACATTATTGGGATTTAAAAATTGAACATTAAAAATCACCTCTAAAGCGGGACAGGATAGAGAGCTTTACTTACCTCATCATCATCCGAGAGACTATGCTGGAACAACTTTAGTGCGAGTGGCATGTCGCCAAGTTTCTCCCACAGTCGTTCAACTAATTCACGATCAATGTCACATGGCTCAAACAAGGCTAACGTTTCGTCTAAATTAAACCCTTTAACCTTGATGAAATTATGGCTTTGGATGTTTTTGAAAGTTCTGGGGTGCTTTATCGATATTTGAGAAGTAACAAACATTTTCCATTTTTCAGAAGTTATACATCCACAAATATCATCAACCACCTCCAAAACAGCTTGAATGCTTTCAGCATCATCAAAAATAAGCACCTTTGAGTGAGCAGAAAATTGTGATTCCAAATCTTCATACAAAGTCTTGATAATTTTCCAATCATAGTGCTCAGTTGGAAGGGACGCTGCATTAAGACGATGGTTATTGTAGAAGGCTAACAAATCAGTATAAAATACACTTAGACTGCTGCAATTAAACTGCCCATATATTTTATATTTTTCATCTTTCCATTGCAGAGTCCAGAGTTTGTTGGCCTGATCCTCAGCCAAACACGTTTTTCCACTGCCGGTCTTCCCTGCAAATAAGGATACCCTTCATGTAAAACAAATGCATACTACATTATACAGCTCTAAGAAGCCATGTTATGTGTTTTGAGGTAGCATTGTGATGCACTCAGCTATAGCCATACATTGTTGATGCCTAGATTGGACAAACCTAGATATGTATAGGCTATACTAGTACAGTAGCAAATCGCATGCTTTAGCCTTGTGGCTATATTTAGAACAATACAAGTATAAGACTTTAGAAGAAAAGAATATAGCTGTCTTATATAGTGATGCCAGATCAAATACTGAACCTACTAAAAAGACAGCCAGTTACTGTCAGCAATAAGAAATCCCTAATAAATTCAAAAACTTGCACAAAATTGTAGACTCAATTTTGAAAAGCTTTACTGACACAATCGGTGATTCGGTGATTCTGTTATTCGGTTTGGCTTTTCATGTTTTATATTAACTTCTCTTTACCTGCTAGGACAATTCCATGTGAATTGGGTTGACTGACACGTTGATCAACTTCTCTTGATGCCTCCGTGCTAACAAAGTTGTGAGTTGCTACAGGGCGAATAGGGCTTTTTTCAATTACCATATTAACAGTGTCAGCAACTTTGGCCATGTGATATTAGTCTTTGCTCATGGATCATTGCATTTACTAGATAAAACAAAATGCAACGTTAACCAAATTCGTACTAATATAAATGCTTGGCAAAGTTACCAAAATACAGGTCTAGAGCAACTTTCAAAAGTATCTTGTTATCCATTGTAAACAAGTGAACACAACCCCCCATACTTACAGAAAGTTGTATTAAACATGCACAAAATTTACTCAGCATTACCAAAATATTCGAATTCAATACTTTAATATTGAAATTCACAATGTCAAATATCCTGTACCAACAGTTTCCATACCCAAGACCGATATTTTAAATATAAAGACTACAATCTAATACAAATGCGCACCGCTGAAATTTGTAGTACCTAATATTGACCTATCAATAAACAACATTGAGGTCTTTAATATTCAGTACTAGGCAGCTCAAATGCAAGCTATAACATGGCGTAAAACAGTTTTACGCCATGTTATGGCTTGCATTTTTACTAAAACTTGGGAAGAATCTAAAAGATAAAACGTCCAAATCGTTGAGCCTTTACCATTAGTTTTATTTTGTTTTGTATATCATTCAAAAGCAGATAGGCTGCATGGGTTCATTGTATGTGGTCTGCATGCAGCCTGGGACGTCTGTGAATGATAATAAGCACCCACTTCTAAGATTATTATTTTCAACAATATTAATACAGGCTACTAAAATGTATAAAATAAAAATTATGCATTAAATTCATCATAAAGACAAGTAGACTCACAGTCTTCTTGTCCGTATGAAAATTCCAAAAATACACAGTCCGACCTTCAGACTATACAATGAAAGAGAGTAATTCGACCTAGTAGGCGGTTCGCTAAGCGAATGACCTAGTAAAAGGAAGAGAAAGTCTCTGTATCAAGTATAGATGTGTCTTTATTGAAAGCCAAGTGTAGACTGAGACAATGAACAGTAAAACAGTGCCCTTTATATAGTATAAGGACTTCCGGCCGACGTGACGTCGGGAAAAGACGACGTGTGGTCGTCCGGAAGTTGCGCAACAAGATGGCCGCCGGAAGCCCGACCCAAAATAGGTCGGGTTCTACAAAAGTTGCTTATAATGGTCCAATTCATGTACAAAATGAATATCAATGGATTCTGAGAGGTCGGGCCTCTGTACATGGGTATAAAAGGCATTAAAAGACTTAGATATAATCATATAAGCATATATATATATATTCCATTTTTATTCTGGCAGAGAATAAGTCCAATGGACTTTTGTCCAGAAAACAAGAAGTTTAAGTACACTAAGTAAATAAGATTACAGTGTGAGAAGAAAAAAAGAGAAAAGTAGAGAAAAAAAAGCTAAAGTTTGGATTTTACAAAGGCAAACAACTACCGGTAAATTAGTTATAGTAATACATATAAAAATTGCTAGCATGTAGTAAATAAAACCAGTAGAGTAAAAGATGAGTAAATAAACTAAAAGAAGTACATATAAAATTTTGAGCATTCAGTAGAATAAAACTAATAAAGTACAAGACAGAGTGTTGATAAAATGAGCTCTAATCAGGAAGCACAAGAATATGGTTTTTGATGGCATTTTTGAAAGATTGCAAAGATTGACTCATCTTTATGTGGTTGGGGAGAACGTTAAACCTCCCGGCACCAAAACCGGCAATGGCAAATCTGAAATTCTCCCTGGAGAGTCTAAAACCTTGGCTCTTTGCTAAGCGCGTTTCACTAGTTAATTTCACAGGTAAAAGGTTATAATCGATGACTGGAATTAGGTGGTTAACGAGTTTATAAAAAGACAACATATATAGATATTCAAATCGAAAAGTTAATTTTGTAATGTTGAATGCTCGGCGGGTGCTTTTTTTAGAGTTGTTAATGTCTATAATTTTTAGACACCGGTTTTCAATTTTCAAAAACTCATTTTTAACGTAATCAGTTGTGGTGTATAACAGTGGGGCACAGTATTCTAAGTTAGCTCTTATAAGACCTACATACCATAGAGCAGCTAATTTGGGCGATAAAAACTTTCGATTGCGCTGGAAATTGGTAACTATTGGATAAAGCTTTTGTTTAATCTTGCTAGTGTGAGACTTAAAATTTAACCGGCTGTCAAGAATAACACCAAGATATTTTATTTTAGAGGACTGTTTAAAAGTTTGATTGTCAAATTTTAGGTCAGGGGCTTGTATGTCACTAGTATTTGAAATAGTCATGACATCGGTTTTGGCACTGTTTAAAACCAGACAATTTTCACTGTACCAATCTGAAGCAAGTTTAATGCTTTTCTCCAATAATCCAGTAGAAATAGCTGGATTTTGACCACTAGTGACTAACAAACAGTCATCAGCAAATAAATAGCAATTGCCTAGCATCATCAAGTCATTAATGAACATTATGAAAAGCAGGGGTCCAAGTACAGACCCCTGTGGAACTCCGGTTGTCACTTTTTGGCAGCCTGAAATGTGTCCATTGACTTTCATAGCTTGCTCTCTACCTGCAAGATAATTTTGAATCAGACTAGAAGCATTTTGATGAAAATTAAATTTTACTGATAGTTTCTTCAAAATAATGTCATGGTTGACACAGTCAAAAGCTTTTCTAATATCTAGTGCTGATAAAGTGACAAATTTCGACTCGGGTTTAGAAATCATGAACCGAATTTTATTTATAAGTTGCATTAAAATTTGATCTGTTGATGCACCGCTTCTGAAACCAAATTGTCGAGGAGCAATAAGTTGGTTGAAATCTAAATAATCACGGATCTGGTGGTTAACAATTTTCTCCATAACTTTGCTAAGAATTGGAAGTAGAGAAATTGGTCGGTAATTGTTCGGTAGTGATGATTTTCCGCTTTTATGGATAGGAATTACTAACGCCTTCTTCCAAACATTTGGAAATTTGTTGTATTTAAGGCTAATATTTATGACATGGGTTAAGGGATTGAGTATCAGAGGCTCCAAAATTTTATATATGAAAGCTGGAATTTGATTCAGTCCTCCTGTTTTCCGTGATTTCAATGAATTAAGATACTTTGATACCTCACTGTTTGAAATTTCTTGAAAATTGAATTTGTCAAAATTCAAAGGTATGGCTATTTTTGGTTCAGTCTCATAGCCACTTGATTTCATTGATTTAGCTTCCTTATTTAGTTTTGCACCGATACTGGAGAAGTACTTGTTCAATTTTTCTGCAATGTCAGAACTGGCTGTAGATGTAGTACCCAAGTAATCAATTTCATGGATAACATTATTGCATTGAAGATTTTTACCTTGAAAGATCTTAATTTTCTGCCATTGATTTAATGAATCATCATTCAAAACAGCATTCATAGCTTTTTTCTTGGCATCTCGAACAGCGTTATTAGCCTTATTACGAGCAATACGATAATTTTCCCAAGCTGTAGACGTTCTATCATAGCCACTATTGATAAAATCTAAAAATGTCTTCTTTTTTAATTTTAGAAGTTTGGATGCCTTTGGGCATTGCCAACAGAGGTTACTCTTTTGCTTCAGACGTTGTGTCTTAAAGGGTGCAAATTGATCCACTAGATTTTCCACTTTTGATTCTAAAATCGCTGCTGCTCTATTTACATCATTTACATATTCTATGGAATGGAAATCGACGTATTTAGCAAAATCAAAAAATTCTTGGTCATTAAACTTTCTAAAGTCTCTTTTAGTAATATAAGAAAAGACTGGCTTAGGACGTTTACAACTAGCTTTGAGTTTAATTGCAAAATGGTCACTAATATCTGTTTTGATGATCTGGTGTTCATGCACTAGACTTGGAACGTTTGTAAAAAGCATATCAATTAAGGTACGCGAGCTTTTGAAGCACCGTGTGTACTCAGTGACAAGCTGGCTGTATTGATTTAGTCTCATGAGAGTTTCAAAGCTTTCTTTCAATGAAGAGTTACAAGACCAGTCCAGATTAAAATCACCAACCATAATTGTCGGTTTACTTAAAATCCTAGCTTCAAGTAGCTTTTTAAAATTGCTTTTCAATTTGCTAGTAGCACAAGGTGGATTATAAACAAGCACCAAGCAAAATCTAGAATCGGCCATGACAATTTCAATGCCCAGAATTTCCGTCTCACCACATTTTTCAAAGTCAATCTTTTCAAATTTTATATTTTGCCTTATGTATATAGCTAAACCACCCCCACGTGAAACCATTCCTCTATCCTTCCTAATCAAAACATATCCTGGTAATTGGAAGAAATTATCAAAGTGTGAATTATTGAACCAGGTTTCAGAAAAACAAATGATGTCATTAATGGCTAATTCAGGAGAGATTCTAAATTCGTCAAAATGTTTAGGCAATGATCTAATATTAAGATAAATAATACTTATCATTATAATGATGGGAGTATTAGAATATTGGGATCTGTTGCATGTGAATGCATTACGTTGTAGTGTTAGACGCGCTGTTTAGCCTACGGCTTGATCTGAGTATAGGTGGCTGTTGTTGATGGATTACTGACATTTGCGCTTCTTGTAGATGCTCCAGGTCTGCTATATTACTGATCAGGATACGCTCAGCTTTCTCATTGTGTCGTACATATATATTCAGATCTTGTGTCCAAAGAAATTTATATCCCAAATCTTTCACTCTATCCTTGGTTTTATAATACAAGTCCAACTGGGGTTTAGAGAGGTGTTCATGAATGTAAATTTTACCGTTGGTTCCAAGTCCCAGCTGCTGGTGTGTTACTCCCTTCTTTGTTCGAGTTGAGTAGAGCAATTTTTTCATACTGCGTCTAGTAAACTTCACATATAGTCGTGGTATTGTCTTTCCCTGTTTCTCCTTCTTCAGTGGGAGACGATAGGCAGTATTTATATCTGATGATGTCAATTCTATACCCATTTCGTTGGCTATACTCACCACAATGTCTTCAGCGTTCTCCATCTCCGTCACCGGCACATTATGGATCTCCAGACTGTCTCCTCTATTGTACTTTTCCATTGCGTCCAGTCGATGTTTTAGCTCTCCATTCTCACCTTCCAGCTGCTGAACTCTAGCCTCCAATTCCCGAACAGTTTTCAGTAGTTTATTCTCCAGGCCATAACACATTGAATCCAACTTGGTCTTGATCTCAGTTTTAGTAGCATCCAGTTTGTCGATGAGCTCTAATTTTGCTGACTCTAACCATTTATCCATGGCTTGCTTCATCTCTTTAGACAACCCCATAACTGACATGTATGAGCTCAGTAATAGTAGTAACGTTGATGGCTGATGGCTGTCGTACTGGCGAAGTTGTAGATTAAGTTTATGATTCTATTAAATATCCAGGTGTACTGTCTAAATTTCCAGCATTCAGAGGACAATACCTCCAAATATAATTCTGGTGTAGCAAATTAAAATCACTGTTTGTGTAAGCTGTGAATTAAATTTATATGTTTCTAATTAATATCCATGTGTACTGTCTAAATTTCCAGCGTTCAGAGGACAATATATCCAACATACAAGTGTATATATCCAATATATCTGGTGTATATAAAAAATCTATGATTGTGTAAGCTGTAAACAGTTGTACTACTAGGCTATGATGAAGATATTGAGAGCACAGCTATGGCACAACCTCACTCTCTGACAAACAAGCTATAAACAAATTCCCTAGGTAGTTTATAAGTTTAAACAAATTGAAATTTCAAATTAATTTTTAGATTTAATATAAATACAATATTAAATATTAATATTGTGATGGTACGCCCAGTCGTATCTTACATCTGACACTCATTATTGTGTGCATACATGTATTATATATCTGCTTGTACTTTACTCCTATATTGTTGTACAACAATATAGGAGTAAAGTACAAGCAGATATATAATACATGTATGCACACAATAATGAGTGTCAGATGTAAGATACGACTGGGCGTACCATCACAATATTAATATTTAATATTGTATTTATATTAAATCTAAAAATTAATTTGAAATTTCAATTTGTTTAAACTTATAAACTACCTAGGGAATTTGTAAATTTCTTACAGCATTAAAGTATGTCATCTACTGAAAGACATGATCTAACTTTGGCGTTGAATCTGAGTGGTATTGTTTGCACACTAATAGACTTACAAGGGGTAAATTTTTCAGTTTCACTTCAATCTTTTCCTGCAGAGCGAGAGAGGGGAAGTACCAAAGAAAATGTAGCCGAAGAACACTTGCAAATTTCCACCGCTTTAGATGTAGATCGGACAGATAAACCACCCAGCGGTTAAGTCAGTTTGTCGTGATAGAAGATCCCAGGCTAAGTAAACTGTCCAGGTTGTCAACCAGTGGGCAATACGGAGTTTTCTGATCTCGTTTGCACCAGAAATGACAACTCCCATTCTTCTGATTGCTCAAAAGAGCCATAATGGTCGGCTTGGAACTGGACTATGCCTGCAGCTGCAGATGAATTGCTTCAACAATCAACAAGCGAAAATAGTAAACAATACTTCACCCAGGAGATCGATGAAATTAATTCAGACCCCCCCCCCCCATTACAGTGTGCATAATATTTGGATAAAGTGGAAAATTAACAGGGCAATGGCAACCTCTAAATGACATATCTGCTGCTTGTGCTGTGTACAAAATTTGGTTTATTTAGCATTTACAAAATCATGACACATTGTTGAACTCATTCATCACCAATTTTTTGTTATACTATGCTCTTCCTATCGCAAATCTGTAAAACTAAATCGAGAAGCAAATGCATGGATACAGAACATCTTGTATTGAGTTTGATATCGTTTTTAGTACACCAAGTTGTACATATTAAATTATTATAGAACTTTTCGCAATAAATATAAAACTATTTCTAAATCTGAAATAAAAATGTAAATAACATCTACAAATAAGAAGATCAACATCATAAACTGTACTGAATGGATTGAAAACTACATTCTGACATGATGATACCATTGATAACTAAGCCTACACTGGTGCAGATAGACATAGAAGAAAAATATAATATTATAACTATATAAACACAGCTAGCAATCAAAATATATAAATGTATATGGGGGAGTGGAACACAGCAATGTAAGTATATGCAGGTATGTATTGTAAGTGTACTGCGAGCTTATTGTAAGAGCTTATATAACACAATACTACTTGCTCTCATTAATGACCGAAGAGAGTGAGCATGTCTATTTGCAGAGAAAGAAGTGGGTGTGGTTATATTCAAGTTTCTATTCGTTCTGGCTCAGCTCCTACTTCGTCGGTTAAGCAGGAGGCTGTGGAACCTAAAGATAAGAATAAAGACCTTGTTGAAGCACATGATAGAACACATTAACGAGCCACAGCTGTGTTAAAATAAACTATATTTGAGTTCAGTGGCCCATAACTCAGCTCAATGACCCAAAGAAAAGTTCAAAGGTCAATGAAACATAATCAAGCTACCTGAACAATCATCAGAGTTCAATAAACCATATTTGACTTAAACGAATTAAATTTTGTGGAAACCGAACAGTATGATTATTTTACTGTCAGTCAACAGGTTGTAAGCCACAGTGTTTCATTACTTACCTGCATCTGAATTTCATAATCATTAAGAGTAACCAGAATTTCAAATCTGGCACTCTCACCAGCTGGTATGTTGGGTTGGTTAACAGCAGCAGTTGTCCTTAAGCTAGCCACGGCATTCTGTAAATACACGCACTCTTCCTGGCCTTCTGTTAACACTTTATCTTCATTCCTGCAGACAGAAAACCTTAGCTTAGGCTATAATGCTACTGACTGACTTATACTGCCTGAAACAATGTGTATTATAAGGTTACTTGTGCAAAGTAGCAGTTAACAACCAAGTGATTGAATACATCATTCGTGTATTTTATAAACATACATCTCAACTAGTCTTAATGATAACACGTTTAAAAGCAGGTAAAGTAATGTAAATCCAGTATCAAGCCAGGAAATTGCTATTTTCTCTAGTAGAATCTCAAAATACACAGATATATTATGTCTACGCAATTAGACACAGGGAACTGTAAACAAAAAAACCAATCTACTTCAGAGTACGCAGTCATCCATTGGTATACAGTCAACACCTAGAACACATCTGACGTGCATCAAATGCCTACATATACAACAGAATCATTCGAGTCTCAGAGAGATATAGGCTAATTAAATAGGCATAATGCAACCATGCACCCTGTGCCATTTCCAACTAACCTCCTTCCATCCCTGTACTTTGCATAAGTGTCACACAGCTGAGAATAAAGAGCTCTAAACCGAGGACTATCACTATCAAACTCTGGAAAGGTGCCAGGTGCATTATTTCTGTTCACCAGGTAATTGTGTAGCTTCAGCATTGCTTTGACAATGTAAAAACAGGCTTCCTTCAGTCGATCACAGATCGTTAGGAAGGTGGCATAGTTTCTGAATACAAAACAAACGATATTAAAATCAATTTTATGAGAAAGGAAACTGAGAGCGTAAACCTTCAAAACTCCTGAATCATGCAGAGACGACATACAACGCCATGTCCAAAATAAATATGGAGTAATAGCGAGTGACGTTACCTGTAACAGTGGCTGATCGCACTCTCAGAATGTACTTGTTTCTTCGCGAGCTGTATTACTCTCTCCAACAGCTCCTTTCCATCATCAAAATGAACCTGTGAGTTGGCTCGATCTAGCTTACATAGCTGACCTAAAGGAAGTAAGGTATGCATAGAGTCTGCTGGACTCCCAGTGACAATTAGAATTAGCCGAGGTACCAGATTCGGATATATTGAATCGTCAGAGTATAGCAGCATGCAACACAGAACTTGGGGAGTTGAATCTATTAGCCTGTGCCTGCTGCCATATGCTTATTTTAGATTCTATAGCAAACTCTGCGAAATAACGTTGTCAGTTCAGGAAGGCAAGCCTTCATTTGATTGGCTAGAAGTAGAACATACACATTCGACTTTATACTAGTTTTTGATGATCATGCGTTGGTAACAAAAATCACTCTAAGACAGGGGCGTATTTTCATATGTAACAACTGACAACTCACCAACTTTTCACAGGCCTACCCGAAAAATAACAAAGTAATCTACTATAGGCTACAATAGCACCAGGAAAAGGAGTTCAGTTATTGGTAAGTTACGTGAGGTAGTTAGTTAACTGACATGATTATATTTGAAAAAATCTCTAGTTCCAATCGCACAATTTAACATCTCCATGAATCTTCACAAGGCCTGCAACTACCAAATATAATTTTATAAATTTTTGGTAGATAAATTGCATTACGCATATACAGTACATCTAATAATACAAACATGTGTGTCTCACGAACAAATACAGTGAAACTCCAAGGGATTACCATAATTGGTTTGAACTAGCCCTGAGTTTGAATTGTAAGATTACTTAATTTAATTCATTATATAGTGCTCAGCAGGGACCAACCAAGTTCTTGAATTATCCCAGGCTGAATTAAGCAAGTTCCACTGTACATGAATATAATGATGAGAACTGAGTTGTCCCTGGCCTTCATAATTTCGATACCACCTTAAGCAGGATGAAACAATATGATTCATGGGATTTAGAGAGAAAGTTATTACCGTGGCATATGATTAAGCTTTCTAGACACATCATCTCATGGTAATGATCCTGGGAAAGATCTGATCTCATCAGACCGCATTCATATGCAAATCTCTTGCTAGGATCACTGCCAACTTGTGCCAACTCTGAAAAGATCAAATCGAGTTTACAATTATATTCAAGACAATGATCCTTACTTCTGAACCACTTGGAAAAACATTCGCCAAAATATAAGCTGTAGCCTTCAAGTGTATTATATGATTACAGTGCCAGCGTATTTATAATTACTCGAAATCGACTTTTTTCAACCAATATTTAAAACCATCTGATCGGGTATGATTAAAACACCGGCGTACCTGTTCATAACAAACTAGCAACGTACGATTTTATTAGGCCCACCCTACTCACTTTTGTACTGTTCAATTAAACCGATCACTTCCACGGCAGTTTGCGGCTTTTTAATCTTCATCGCCAACATTTCTCTTTCAGCGATGAGGGAACCGAGAAGGTAGTAACGTGGATCCTCCTCATAGATCTGGTTATACACTTCCATGGCAGCCTCCGCATGACTTATACAGCGATCAAGCCCTCCTTGCTCTGTCCGATTATAAAACAAACATGCAATTGAAATATACAGGCTACCGCACTGATTGGTAAATATTTCACAACAAACCTAACAAATCCAGACTTGAAAACAGCTATAATAAACGTCCTGTAAGTTGGATATACTAATTCTCTTCAGAATAGTCGGCTAAGAAATAGATGCGCAACAACCATTTTTCATGAAAGAGCACCAGGCTGGCACGAGATGGAAACTTATGTGTTCGACAGATTTAGATAAGGTAATTGATTTTTTCAGTATGTTGCAATCAAGACTGAAATGTCCAGGGATATTCTTTGGTCTAATAATAGAAGGGCGTGCTTCATCACGTTAAATAATAGTCATCAAACAAGCTTATGAAAATCAGAGTTGGGTCCAAGTCGACTTGCAAGTCAACAAGTCAAGTCATTTCTAAAATTTTGGAGGCAAGTCAAGTCGAAGTCAAGTCAGTGCTGCCTCAAGTCAAGTCAAGTCAAGTAACTTCGAAAATTTTGAAAGCAAGTCAAGTCGAAGTCAAGTCAGTGATGCCTCAAGTCAAGTCAAGTCAAGTCAGCTGTCATGCAAGTCACAAGTCAAGTCAAGTCAAAGTCAAGTCAAGTCGAAATGCAAGTCAAGTGGAAGACAACTTCAAAAAATTTTACATTTTCCAAAGCATCATTTTTTACGTTTAGTAGGCATTCCAATCCATGAAAAACCTATGCCAAGGTGTAGCAGGGCATGTACATGTATGTTATGCAATCATGGTAAAGAACTAGTCTATATAAGTAGTATTATTGGCACTACGGTCGAGACTGGTCATATAGTATTATATACTGTATAGTGTAATGGTGATGAAGTGTTACATAGAATGTAAACAGCACATGGTATAATCCTGCAATTTAACTCTAGTAATTATTGCACTGTGCATTGTATTCACTACTTACACCACATCTATACTACACTTACACTACTTGCACTGTGTGTACTTGTGACTATGCATTGTCGTTGTGTAGTCTCACGTACACACAGCCTAGATATTGCCTGAATTGTGTATCCTCATAGCTAACCTTGATATACTCTGAGTGCTGCTAGTAGCACCGACCTAGTACAAATGATAAATAGGTAGACAATTGAGACCTTTTTTCCATGTTGGCTAAACACTGTACAAAATTTTTATTTGCCAGATTGACTTGGCAGAACCCAAGTCAAAATCACAAGTCATTCATGTGTCCAAGTCAAGTCAAGTCAAGTCACATTGATGTGCAAGTCAAAGTCAAGTCGAAATCACAAGTCATTCATGTGTCCAAGTCAAGTCAAGTCAAGTCATATTGATGCGCAAGTCAAAGTCAAGTCAAGTCAGCAGGTTGGCAAGTCCAAGTCAAGTCGACTTGTGACTTGACTTGACTTGGCAAGTCAAGTCAAATCTATGACTTGGACCCAGCTCTGATGAAAATAGTCTTACATTTGATCAATGAATAATTATATGGGGAATCGTGCTACGCTATTATACTGTAGGTATTGCGACAATAAAGACTACAGCATTTAAAGTACACTGACCAGTGTTATCCCTGTGAGTCTTGGAGTAAAGGTAGTAGATGAACCCTAGTAGTTCTACCACAAACAGATGAGACAATTTCTCACTGCTAATTACAGTTTCCTTTCCGATCTGTCTTCCTTTGTCTTTATAGTTCTGTAATCTCCTGCAAAATGTCCAAACTATCTGGTCTACTACTACGTAAGACCAAACTAGTCATGTGCATTGAGTGTCACTGACTTCTAATCCCCAATAAAGCCACAACATGATGACACCACAACATGATGACACCACAACATGATGACACATGATCACATTAGAATTACATAAAATATGTAGGGTGTATATTACTCTTTAACTTGTACTGTAGCCCAAATTTATACCAACATGCTTCAGTTAATTGGGTTTATCTCAACTATTATAATACTGGCCTACTCCCAGTAGAGTAGCTTACCCTCGTAGATTCACACTAATTCTGACTATGATTATGTAGAGGGTTGCATACATTGATTTCCAGTGCCAACAGGACACCATAGTAGTAATGAATTCTACTTAAACGGCTGAAGACAAGTCGGTGATAAATGTTGCAGTCTCTCAACAATCCAAATTTCTGTGGAGTAACATAAAAATGTTGGGCACCAACGTACCTCAAACTCAAGTGCCCATTAACTAGTTCTTTAACAGTTGACACGTTCATCATATTGTCGAGGTCTTTCTCTGTAAGACGGTGGTAGTGAGGCATATCCATTATGTACCTCTTGTATTTCTCACAGTTAGTCAACGTGGGCAGCCGTTTAGAACTGTTATAGAGTCTCATAGCTCTCTCCTGTTCACGGTTCACACCAGCCTCAACCCTGTTATGTTACCCATAATACATTGGGACTTGCGATGAATCAATGAAATGGGTTGCATACATAATCCAGCAATGTCCAATTTTAACAATGTTTTAAATACAACTGTTTAATAAAATATCTGTTTATGAAAGTTCAAAAACACAGGAATTTGAAACAGTAACATAACATCACTAAGGCTAATATAAATAAAACGCTCGACCCGTCAGCAAACGTGGAGATTGACTTTGTCATACAATCCCAGCAAATCGAAAATCCTGTTTCATAATGCTTCGCTGTAAATTTAAAAATTGGCATTGGAGATATTAAAAACTAATCAATTTAGAACCTTCATACCAGCTCTGGCGACTCAATTACTTCTCATATGATTTGAACATAGTGATAGAGACAACACTTTGACCGATGAGGGCAATGCACTAAATTATCAATAGCTAATCATAGTTATGCAGCTTACCCCAACGCTATAGCATTGTAACCAGTAAATTGTGGTCCGAGAACAAGTTCACAGTATTTATCTCGAGCTTCATCAAGTCTCCGCAATCCTTTGTTTAATCCAGTACGTTGGGCAAACAGACAGTATGCCATACAAGCTAAGATACTGCACTGTAGGAGCTATACCAACCAACAACATATTGTTTAAACAGAAAACAATCTAATAGCTTGTTACATGTTAAACAGAGCGTTGCCGTGAGTACGAATAAATAATCCACTAGTTTTATTTTGGAAAATGGAAAGCAAGTTTTGATTAAAAAGCGCTAAGAAATCTAGGCTCAACAAGACGCGGTCACATAAATAATTATTAAACTTGAAGTACACAAAGAGAAAATGGGTATTCCATTAGAGAGGGCCTTAAATTAATAACCACAAGCTCTATGCCCTCGAATATTTAGATTGGACATGGCCTTTAATCCACCAATGATTAGTACGCACCGTGATAAAGGACAGGTTAGCTGGTGAGATCTCCAACATAGAGGATACGGCTTTATTAACAGCTTCAGCATGTTCAGCGTAGAAACCGAGAAGACGTGTCTGATGTCTGCGCCCATCTTTAGGGATCACTCGACTAATCGCAACCAGTGCGTTGCTAAAAGTCAAAGTCAGGTTATACAAAGTGCCTTAGTTGAAATAGAGGTATTGATGATTAAAAACAAAATATAAACTTTATATGTTCTTACATTAACAGTCGTTCTCTTTCTTGTCTCTCCACAAATAGTACTAACGCCTTCTGCACCAGCTCATGTAGGCTGTACAGAAACACTCCATTCTCTTTCTTGCTACTGCAAACGTCTCTTTCAATTAAATGATGCGTAAGTTTTTGGACAAGAACGTCTGCTTGTCCTTCAACCTATAAACATGCCAAACAGTGTAAACAGTTCATCCCAATAGTGCAGGACATTTGGAAAAGTTGCATTGCACATTTCCATGAGTACTTTACAAATTCAGCCAGCATCTACTCAGTATTCGTATGGCTCCAACACACATGTATGTAATCAGCACTATTGCTTCACTCCATAGCAATTTATAGTGATAATTAGTTGAATCGAGAATTGTTTTGCGAACTCAAGTGTAATTAAAGTAATTCTGGTAGTCTCACCTCACGATCACCGCACACAGTCTCTGCCAAGGCTACCAGCAGCTCACGGGGAATATTTTTCTCATTGAAGAATGTAAGCAGCCGGAGTAGTTCTTTAAAATCTGCGGCATATGGCTGATTATCAAGTAAACGATCTATAGAGACCTTTAGAGCAATTATAGCTGTCTTTGGTCTACCACCTCGGTCAGGAATGTCCTGATTGATCATCAAAGTTTCAGTTTCGATTTGATGTAGGTACTTGTCAACAAACTCAGCGCTGTTAGCAGACTGTAAAATATGGACAACCTACTTTTAAGAATCAGTAGCAAGTTGACTTGAACAAGTAAAATAATTAGCTGCTTTTTTCAGCCACTTGCCAACAACCAGCATTAACTGTGCTTTTTCAAAGTAGATTTCTACCCAATATACAAAAAAAATGGCCAAACAAATCCACATCATTTATCCTACCTCATCATAGCGCAGATTGTCCTTGCACAGTTTAAGAGCAAGTGGCATACCACCAAGTTTTTCCCACAAATTACGAACAAGCCGGTCCTCAATATCACATGTATTGAACAGCTCCAATGTTTCGTCAAAGCTAAACCCATTAACTTTTACGAAGTTTTCGCTCCCAATATGTCTGAAGTCTTTCGGGTGTCTAGCTGAAGGTTGGGATGTAACAAAGATCTTCCAGATGGTCGGCTTCTTTTGATTGCCACCCTCACTTGAAGAAGGTTCATTTGGACCAGGAATTTCAGCTGCAGATTCGGTTATACAGCCACAAATGTTGTTAATGACTTCCAGCACGCTTTCAATGTCTTCAGCATCATCAAAAACAAGCACTTTGGAATGCACAGAGAACTTGGAGTCTAGATCTTCATACAGTGTTTTTAAAACCTTCCAATCATGATGGGTAGTTAGAGCCGCTGAATTCATACCATGGTTCTTGTAGAAGATGCTCAGATCGCTGTACAAGCTATTCAAGTTAGTACAATTGAACTGTCCATAGATTTTATACTCATAACCCTTCCATGCTCTATTCCAAAGTTTGTCAGCTTGAGCTTCAGCTAAAAATGTCTTTCCGCTACCAGTCTTCCCTAAAATACACAACATCACATAAAACATGGTTGAAGAATCACAACACATAAGAATATTTTGACATTAGACAAACCCATATTGGAAAGCAACTATTGATCCTAACATGGTAGTGTTTGATCTCGAGCAGCCTAATCTATTTCCCTTTCTGCCTCTACACAAAGTTTTGCAGGATAGCTATACACATATCATACACAAAAACGAAAACCTGAGCAGTTTGGCTCATAGTCCGAATTGGACTCACTTAACGGTTTTCTTCATGACACTATCTCTGATGACTTACCAGTCAGGACAATCGCGTGGGTATTCTTCTTGCTGACACATTTATCAACGTTCTCTGAAGCCTCTGTTGGAACAAACTTATGTCTCTCTACGGGACGAATTGGACTTTTTGAAAGTGGCATGTTATCAGAGCTTCTAGCGGCAGCCATAAGACACCGGACTTCACTTGGCCACTACCATGTTCTCTAAAGTCAGTCAAGATACATCTTACATTAGAATTAATGAAATGAGGGATTGAATTACAACACGTCTGACTATGAGTATAAATATTCCAATAGTAATACTACTGCGAAATGAGGCTCGATATTTAGTTTACTCTTTCCTGTACCAAGGTACTAAGCAAATACTATATGGATTATACCTACACTCCTAATTCAGTTCCAGTATCAGTGCGTCAGACCAACCTACTTGCATCGCTTAATCACTGAATGCATAACTAATCATTGCTTGCATGTATATTGAACACGTGCCATTCTGTAGCTATTACATTTCATTACTGTTGTACATTAACTAGTATCACACAATTTTTTTTTCACTATGATTCATCTGATATCCTGGCAATGTCTCTTTGACAACACTTTCTTATCGTGTATCAGATTGTGCAGCACTTGTCACATTGCTGTGTTATTTCAATAACGCTCCGATACCTTTTTAGACTAATGTTGTAACACAGACTTTTTCTAGTTTGACTAATACGTAATTTGCGATCAACCTTTGAGCGCAGCCCAGAACCATTGTTAGTAAATAAGTAGCTCGTTTTTCACCAGTTGCCAGTGGGTTGCCAATAAAGTAACATTTTACTCTATACCTTATGCCTTATGCCTTATACTGTTTAGGCCTACATACAAGCATCTATATGTATGTGGGTTCCAAGTCCAGTCCTAGGAACCTCTAGAAATGTAACTAAGACCGATAGCTCCACTACTACTACCCTGTCCGGAAGTCGGTCATTGACCCTATGTTTCCCACAGCCTAGCACTGGAGTCACGCCCTCAGTAGTGTGGTGCAGAATTCTGCCTCTACTCCCACCCGGTGCCACAGTTACTTCAACACACCTGTAGAATGAGTGTGAGGCCATCATCCCTCCAGCAGAGTGTTCGGTTGGGCTACAAGGGAAAATAGCTAGTGACTTCATGGTTGGTGATGTTCTCCCTCTTTAGTCGTATATCGTAGGGCTGTGCCCTTGCTACCCAGCCACCACCTGTGTTTGCAGTATATATTAGCTACTATAACTTATCTCTATAGGCCTATACGCTCATGTTTAATTATCGAGGTGAATAGAGCAGTAGCAATAGAGTAAACTCACTAAATCTGAGAATTCTTCTATTGACATCCATTGTCGGTGTGTTATCATTCATAGTTGATTGTTTACCCTAACATCAATCCACCTGGACAGGCTGGCACTTTGCAACCAATTAGAGGGCCCCAGAAGATACAGGAAGATTTGTGTGACCTTGCCTAATAATACTCTTATGGTTCCCCATTGGCAGCACACAACCAACGGAAATACTTATATTACAATAGGCGCCACTCCTACTACGTGGTAATGAAGCATCAGTCTTCGGATCCATGCTTCGCACAGCTTAGTACCGAGCGGTGCAAGCAGGCTGGTGTGGAATTCCGTTTCTACTTCCTCTACTAACAGATGTTGGTTTGTGACTATAGGCCACTCTCCACTATCAGCTACGACTGAGTCCGGTATGATTTTCATTTTGTCCTGCCCCCAGCAGAGTATTATACCATACTAGGCATAAGTAAAAGTAGCTAGTGCCCACCTGATTTGATTTGCTCTGGTCACAATATTATTACTATATAAATATATACATAGGGCCTACATTCAACATTAAAGTAGCTAGTGCCTACCTGATTTGATTTGCTCTGGTCACAACATTATTACTATATAAATATATACATACATGTACATTCAACATTAAATTGTAAGTAAAACAACATGAACATGAGATAATTCACATTTTTATTTTTAATTTCACATATATTATTTTGTTATTCCAATTTTAATTTACTAATCTATATTACTATATAGCACACTGACCAACTAGGACACATAATGAGTCCACAAACAAACAATTGCTAGTTGGACGCACAACACATATTCTTATCATATTGACTCATTTTGTGGAAGCTGGCCACATATATACTCGTTTTTTGAAAGCTGGACTCACTTATTTGCTACAGTGAGCAATGCTTTTAATCTAGCCAATAAATCGCCTATTTGGCTTAGATTAGGCCTCTGAGCATTGTTTACATTTCTAGGGAGTTGTCATCTTTTATGTCCCAAACAATGAAACATTTAGGTAAACTTCATTCTGCTATATATTAAATGAAAGTTGGTCTGACAATGTAATAGAATATAATATATTATGTAGATAGAAAGTCGTGGTCTATTTCATCAATCTAGTCAAATTAGGCCTGGTAGTTCATCTAAAGTTAATAATCATAATCGATAATGATAAAAATATTATAATTAAATACATCCTACTATTTAAAACATAAAATTATATGCAATTCAGTACAAGAGTATAGAAAAAAATTTTACCATGTCATTTGTACACACATTATTCAGCAATAACCCTGAAGAATTTTCCTTGAACATGTTCGACTCATTTTTATATTTTTTCGACTCATTTTTTACAATTTTTGGTTGGTCACCCTGTATATAGCCTAAATGAAACATTGTAATATTGGAAAAATAGTTATTTACCTCTGATGAGGTAAGACACTCTTGACCACCGGCGGCGTAAGTAGAGTGCCTCATTAATGTAACAGTGTGTATTTGGTTTTGGCCAGGTGTTTCAGCAGTACCGCTGTTAGACATTTTTATTTTTTATTTTATTTTTTTAGTCATCAGCCATGATACCTCTCATCTTGCGTATAGTCATTGGTGAGAAGCTTTGATGGTAGCATCTGGAATTTGTTGAGATATAAAATAAATGATTAATAATAACAATATTATAATTATATTAATAAAATATAAGTATTAAATTAATTATTATAAATTTTAATTTTAAATTTAATTAAATTTAAATTTCAGTTAAGTTAGACACTGGCTAGTATCAACCACTAGAATATACATGTACATGGTATATCAGTGGCACCAGCCATGAAGTTATCTATTGTATCTATGTACGTAGATATTCACCTGTAGTAGATAAGTAGCAGTCATTGTAGCAGTCCTGTTCAGCAGAGCAGCAGCAGTAGTAAAAATAAAATTATCAAATTGGTTCTTCGCAATTTCTTGCACCGGTCTGGGCCACGGCAGCCTTTGGGCTGGGTCTCAGATGCAAGTCGACCTAGGCCAATGGAAATATATAGATTTTCATTGCCTAGTCCGAAAGAGCTTTTGACAAGGACCCGGTCGTGGGGCCCAAAAAATGAGAACTTTGCTTTCGGCCCAGACAGGTGTTCGCGACCCTCTGGCGCAAGTGGGCCGGATGATTCTTGAGCGAATTGGTTGCTGTAGTTTCCAGCTAAAGGTGCAGCTCGACACCAGAGTTGTCCCCTCCTTGCCATATTTATAGACAGCTCAGCAGAGAGAACTAACTTTATGTATTATAATCAGCATTTGGTAGGACAACTGCCATATGATGCCTCAATGGTGTTAGATTTGTAGTTTATTTACTCCATGGAAGATAAATAGCAGTCTGGCTTAGCAGAAGCAGTGCCAATAACTCTCCCAAGTGGGATAATCACAAAATTATGGAAGATCAAATGTGAAAAGAGGGACTTGTCTTTATTACAACTGCAACCAAATCACAATTCCTACTGCAATGCAATAACAGCCTAATTTCCCATATCTATAGTAAAGTATAATATAATATAATGTTAGTTGATTAATGTTCCAATCTAGTTTTAGTAAGGGAGCAGAACAGAATGTTATGGTGCTCTGTAGGAAGTATAAAAACAAAACTGTGAATTCAATGTGGAAATGCAGTAGAGAAAAACCCGTAGTTATAAGCTGGTGATAACAGACTAACAAAATGTTTTCTGAAGCTCCTACGGTATATTGATTACAGATTAACAAAATTACTATAATATGTAAACAAAAATTACAACATCTACAACTTCGATACCAATTGATTGACATCTATATTTAGCTGTACATGGAATAAGTGATTAGAAAAAATATAAAGACAGAAATCATGATTGTGAATAATCTTCTCTACATAAAATCACAGTGACTTTGAATATACATGTACATAGATACCAGGGTACTACTAATGTAGGATGAATAATGAAGTATGATTTGTGTGTTTTTAATCTCCATTAATACAATTACTACAACAGGCAAAATAACAAATGGTGTGAGTATAATGGTGTCTTCACGAACCCAATTTGCTCAAGAATTTTCCAGTAGAGGTGTTGATACACACCACAGACCAAACCAAAGACCTGGGTGTGCCGATGAACCAGGGATAGTCTCCCCCAACCAAGGAAAATTCTCAGGCCTGCATTGAGTGTCCACCATGGAGTTTTTATTTGGCTACTTACTAACCAGAGGAATAAACTGACAACATTCTTGTCTAAAGTATGGAGACCAAAATTCAGTGCGAAATGAAGTCAATTACATGTATTTCTACAGTTATTGACCATGTGGGATAAGCATAGCAGTCTTGTAATACTTTAGCTCATTGATGCTATCTAATATATCATCGAGTGCCCTGTGCTTATCCGCTTTCTTCGGTGCCTTAGCCATGACATCGGGTAGCCACCTTTTACCTAACTCTTTGAATGTGCTGACATCAATAAGCCTGTAGTGCAGGTGCTTGCAGAATGTAGGCATGTATTTCATCAGGAACATCTTATCCATGTATATGGAGTTACCTGCCATCGGAGATTTACCTGTAGAAGAGAACAGTAGGCGTGGCTTAGTTTGCTCAAAGGTCAATCAATAAAGACGCCTAACACTATACATTATACATGTACTGTGGAGGTTATTATAGAATCAATAACCTAAGCCACACAATAACCATAACAAATACTTTGAAGATATCCACTCTGGACCAAATGATGTCACTAATAGGGAGTTGTCTGCCTTTCAATCAAACATAGGTAAACATAACAACCTAACTAAGTTTTATACTCATTGACATTTCTGCTGTGTTGAAAAAAGACCATGCATACTAGGAGACATGACATTTCCACATTTGTAATATATCATTTTGAGTGGCAGGATGGTGTAGTGGTTAGCTTGTAACAGCTGCTGTTGATCATACAAGACTCAGCTGCTGAGGCCCATTAAATAGGATGGGTAGCAACCAAATACCAGCAAAGCAAATAGGCCTACATGCTAAATTAGACCAACTTTTCAAGGATCCTTCATATGACTGGAAGTGAAATGGAGTGTAAAACACAACAATAAATTAAAACATAGCTGTCAACTAGTGACCAAGCACTAGGATTTACTTAACACAACTTGTCCTAGTAAAAGTATGAGTAAACTCCACTTATACAGTTAGTGTAGTTATTAAAACAAGAGAAGACAAATTCTGGGTTATTGTTGTTACACTAACCAGGTTTGGTATATTCCTTGATGAAGTCTGTGACTTGTTGCTCTGCCATAGCCTCAGAGATCTTGCTGTCTTTAACAGCCTGGGTGAGACCGGAGGCCCCATGATGTTCCACACACCAGTGATCCATGGCATCTAACAAAGCATCTTCTTGGTGTATGATCAGATTGGGACCCTGAAAGATAAAGACTGTGTACATAGTAGGCTAATAATATTAGTACTCACAAGAACCAATGAGTAAGTGCCAAAGAGAAATATATAATTGCATTGTATATAGGCCTAAATGCAACAAAGTATATACATGTACATGTAGGCTATATTATAGTCTAAAACATTCAGGTATTCCAGCTTCAATAGGGCAGAAGAATTGCCTTTCAGTGAAAAAACAACTACAATAGGTAGAGTCCACACAGAATTTCTCTACAAATGGGAGTGTGTAGAGTAATTGTATACATGTAGGCCTATAATATACATGTAGATATAGGACAGGCATAAGATAATGGCCGTTATGAAACCATAAAAATTGAATACACAACTCAAATGTGAACATGTAGTGTACATACCGTACTAGGTTAGTAAATGGAAATAAAAAGCTGAAGATTCTTCTGGGATTTTCCGATGAGAACACAAGGCAAATACATGTATATGATTTGAATAAAAGACCAGTTTGCCATGAATTTCTAAGGTGGTTTGAAATTAACTGGAATTACATATAGGCCTACAAAAAAGTGTAGCTGTATTTGAATGATTTCAATATCCAGCTTAAAATTTATCAAAATTATTTTGGTGAGGTTGCATGATGGGATAACACTGCCAATTTTCGTCCAAATATTGTATAGAATTTCTAATTTTTCTAGAAAATTTGGAGGAAATAGGGAGGTATTAAAAGTGCCCAGAAAGTGCCAGTCAAAGCTGGGAGTATCACAGTAACATTTGCAGACTTGCATATATGGTTACCGGTAGATAGGCCTACTTGCCGCTACACCAGAGTGAACATTGGATACAACGCAAGCAGTCAATCCTAACAAGGATCATAAAACCTATCATCACAGCACAAATACTAGTAAGTATATCAGATAGCATGGCAAGCATAAAGCAAACCCATGTATCCCTGAGAGGACAAAATGATTTCAGGCAGAAGACTAATGGAAATCCAGGCCAGCCATTGGATAAGTAGAAGAAAACTACAGAAAGGCAACAATCTACAAATCCGCCATAATCAGTGTCAAACTGTGTCCATCTACACATTCAATATATTCATAATGAGGAAAACCTGTCTTATGATCTCTGTGGAGATTCCAGATCTCTCAAGTGTAAGCCCAGCTCATGCTACCTGCTGATATATATACGAATTTCTTTTTCCTGTCTAAAATCTCACCTCTACTACCCATCTGACAATATAGGCCACCTGTACTGTGCCTAATTGTCCTTCTGTATTCAAAGACATAACAATTCTTATCTATGCTATGATAATAGAGCACCTAGATATATAAGAGTCACTCTTGGATTTATTATTTTCAGCATAATAGGCAGATAGACCATTTGCATTTATCCATTAATAGCTGGTCTAAACTAAAGCAGATAAGAACTGATAAGGCCAGTCTGCATAGCTGGCATTCACTGTACAACAAAGCATGCTACAGCAGTTATACTACTGATTAGCTTCTCAAACAGCAAACTTGGAGCACTGGATTGTAGCCTCAATTCTTAGTTGTTAGTCTTATCTAAAAATTTTAGTATGGTATTATCCAACTATCGGCGCTTTTATTTTAGAACCTACAAAAGTTACCTGTGCTATTTTAGTCAGCTTTCCATCTGTGACGGACACAGCGATCTCTATAATTCTTTCCTTGTCGATCTCCAATCCAGACATCTCCAAGTCGACCCATATGATGCGTTCATTGGTTGGGTCAGTTGCACCTAGGTGGATTTAAAAATATAAAACCTTAATATAGCCCCTAACCCATAAGTAATAATACTCCTCTCCCTTGGTCTATTCCATGCAGCCATTAGTATAAAAAATTTAATTTGCTCCTGATTTCAAATCTTGTTAGATGACAAAAAATTATCATACATGAAATTTTGCAGATCAGAATATGGGCTTCAATTAGTGACTATAAAGGAACCAATCACCTTAGAGTTTTACTTATTAAATTGGGAGGGAAATTTCAAGCATTACAATTACTTACTTGTATGCCTACAATGTAAAAGACACACCTAAATACCGAGCTAAAGTATCAAAACGCTGTAGCAGAGCTGACTCAACAGAAATATTACTTACAGTTTAATTTCTCCAGCTCACCAAGAGTACTCATACTGGCACCTAACTGAAAAATCAAATAATGTAGCGTATCATAAAAGTTATACTGTGTAGTGATGACAAAAATGGAATGCTGTGCACAGAAGATGCAGAAAAGCTGAGGGACCGAAAATGCTAGTGAGATAGGCACATAGAAATTAGCAGTGTGGAATCAATCCAGGGTCCTCTTTACAGGATGGTCTATGGGCCAAAACTCCATGAACCTATAGGCCTACCTAGATGAAAAAAATGAATAGCATGCTACACAAAGGTGTCGTTCATGCTTGCCCAGTTTTTGCTACTTCAAATTTAGGGAGAAATGGGGCAATTTTTTTATCTACCCACATACATGTACATGTATATTTAGTTGAATTAACAATATAAACAGTTGAATACTTTATAAAACCAAAAAAAATGGTTTCACTTGTTGTACAAAGTGGAAATATCCATAATTATTATCTAATACTAGGCTTATAACGATCTTAATAAATATATATATATATATATATTGTCCTGCAACCCATCACTATCCAACTAGCAACTAGTAACCAACTAGTAACTAGTAACCAACTAGTAACTAGTAACCAAATAGTAACTAGTAATCAACTAGTAACTAGTAACTAGTAACCAACTAGTAACTAGTAACTAGTAACCAACTAGTAACTAGTAACTAGTAACCAACTAGTAACTAGTAACTAGTAACCAATTAGTAACTAACTAGGCGCTTGATCTTATCAGATGGAACGGCTGTCTCATGTACATGTATATCTACAATTAATACCATGATCCATGAGCCACAGAAGGACCCCACTGTACAATATGCAGTGTTCTGAAGGACTTCTTTCGCAACTGGGGTGGTAACGAAGCACCATTGCCTTGCCTATTGGGATGAAATATGAACACACTGAATTAATAAATAAAATATAATAATATAATAATGGCTGACTGCCGTTACCGAGTATGTCCGTGGTAACTTTCTGTAGGTCTACCACATGCTTAGGTATGACTTAGTTTATAGTGGTGTGTGAGCTTTCCTATGTCTCACCAACACTCTTCAGTCACTGTCTGTTGTGACCCCAGTGTGAATCATTTTTGTGACAAGGCTGGGACAGACAGTGCCGGTGCTGCCGTTTTCACCTGCCCCAATGATGTGGCTGCTCTTGTTTCGAAGAGGGCAGAGTTGGGTCTTTATCCTGCATGCAGATGGAATGGACACAGGGGTCCTCCATTATTTTAAGTCCTAATCCGCAGGGACTGAGTGGCCAGCCTAAGCTTGAAAAGTTTGTCACCGCTGGGGAATCAAACCCAGGCTTTCTGGACTAGAAGCAATAGCCTTAACCCCTAGACAATACTGAATGACTGGGTTGGATTTCCTAGCGGCGACAAGCTTTTTAAGCTTAGGCTGACCACTCAGTCCCTGCGGATCAGGACTTAAAATAATGGAAGACCCCTGCGTGCAAATGTAAATGAGAAAGTTAATGATCACGGCGATGAGAAAGTTAATGGGTCACGGTGGCAGCAAAATTTAAAAAGCTGACAGATCTACGAAAAACCTCTTGAATTTAGACACTCACGCCATACCTAATCTACCAAAATAGGTTGAAACATAAATATAAATACGTTTGAGTTAACCAGCATAGAGTTAGGCTTAACATATAAAGATATTTTAAATAGACAGGGTACAAAGAAAATCAGTGATTTTTTCCCCAAATTAAATTTGAACTTCAAAGTCAAAATGCCTCCCAAAGCTGATCTACCAAAGGGAAAGCCCCAAAAAAGGGACAACAGCAGTGAGACTCCGAATAGCAATGGTAGCAACAACACAACTCCTGTTGAAGATTCCATCTGTGCAGTCTGTAATGAGAAGACCTGTTGGGGTGAATCACAACTGGGACAGGTTCTCAGAGAAGAGAAAAAAGACAAAAGGCAAAATTTGAATGGATTGCCTGTGACATATGCTGTCGTTGGTATCATGGTAACTGAGGAAGTTATTGCTATCACAAAGCTTGATGGCAGAGGAGTGAGATGGTTCTGTGCTGACTGCCTGCCGTCACTCACCAAGCAGTCAGACCATGTGGGCCTAAAGAAACATTGAACAACTGGTCACATCATTTGATAGCAAGATAGAGGCCTATCAAAACCAATCTACAGAGGAGGTAAAAAAGCTGGAGAAAACACGGGCAGAAATTGCTAGTCCAGGTGAACTCTCTCAAGATCTAAAGAGTATACGTCAACTCACAACAAACACAAAGGTCCTTCTACCTAAAGATCTTGCGAAAAAAGATGCTGAAGATAGAAAAAACAATGCTATCATATATGGTCTCACCGAGAGCAATTCTGCTATGGAGGACATTAAAGATCTGATGAAGAAGGAATTTTTTAAGAACTTTGATACCCCTGAACAAGCCTTTAGACTAGGAACCAGAGGCGATAAGCCCAGACCAATCAAGCTCAAATTTGTTGACGAGAAAACCAAATGGGAATTCATTAAAAGAGCCAACTTAAGCCTAAGGCAGGAAAACATCTCTTGTAAGCTTGATGTGAATGCCCAAATACGAAACCAAGAATACCAACTCAGCCAGGTCAAGATACTCCAGACGAAAACTACTACAGTTTAAACCTGTTTATAGCCAACACAAGATCAGCAAAGGGAAAATCAACAGAGATCACAACCATTACCCAAGACTTTGACATTGTTTGCCTCACTGAAACACATCTTGATGAAACCATTGAATCCAAAACGGTATTAGATACTCCTGGAATGGATTTTTTTCGAAGAGATAGGAATGCTAGAGGTGGAGGTGTTCACATTGCTGTTAAAAATATATACTAGGCGACTGAGCTACTTTTCAACACAGATAGAGAAGAAATAGTTGTTGTAAGTGTACCACCTCGTCTTACAGTCTGTTGTTACTACAGACCTCATGTTTATTCCCCCAACCTACATAGCCTTGATAATGTGATTGCCTCTATTTTCAAAAGATGCCCGGACACTAAACTATTACTGGTTGTTGACATGAATCTCCCTGGCATCAACTGGGAAATTTACCAGGTTCGAAATAGTACTCCTTACAAAAGCCATCAAAAGAATTTCCTACACATAATGTCCGAGTACAATCTAACTCAAGTGATCTCAGAACCAACTCATATACATGGAAACCCCGTGGACCTGATCTGCACCAATGATCCAACATTGATTAACTTCACGCAAATTATAACTCCAGGTGTCAGTGATCACTCGATAATTGCAGAAGAGTTATATGTTCAGACCTCACCTTGTAACCCAATAAAGAACAAAGTTAAAATGACCTGTATTCATCGGGAGGCAGATGACGAAATCTTTTAAGCTCACATGAGGAGCACCGAATGTGACCTTGCCAACATGGACAATGTGGAAGACATGTGGTTGAAATTTACATCATCTTTCCGGAAGGTAATTGATGAATCGGTACCCACTAAGACCGTTCATGTGAGATCCCCGGACCAACCACTATGGTTTGATAGGCATGCTAAAAAGCTCATTGAAAAGCAAAGGAAATCATATCGCAAATGCAGGCAAACAGGTGACTCTTTATATCTAACTCAACACAAGAAAGAGAGAAGAAATAACAAAAATATTTTCAAAGTACTCAAGAGATAGTATGTCACTGATAGAGTGGGCAGACCTTTGAATAATGGAAATAGTAAGCCTTTCTATAAGTACTTGAGACACAAGAGAAAAGAGCAGCACCCCATTACCTCGCTGAGGATGCCGGACGAAACCATAACAAAGGACAGCCATAAATGTGCTGCACTACTAAATTCATATTTTCACCAGCAGTTTTGCTCCAATGAGAATTTTAGCGCTCTTCTTCCTCTACTGTCAGAGTCAAAACCAATGAAAATTGATGAAGATGGTGTCAAGAAACTTATTCAAGACCTGAAAAATAACAAGTCACCTGGACCTGATAAAATCAGAAAATGTGAACTACTTGTGCACCCCGATATAACAGCTCGATGCCTAAAGCACATATTTCAAGCGTCTTTGAATTCCGGCAAGCTACCAACTGCCTGGAAATCAGCCACAATAACTCCTATTCATAAAAAAGGGGCTAGGGATGAGAACAGTAACTACCGACCAATATCACTCACTAGTATTCCATGCAAGATGATGGAACATATAGTACTGCATTGTCTGAATGCTACCCTTGA
Source organism: Bugulina stolonifera (assembly GCA_935421135.1). Lineage (NCBI taxonomy): Eukaryota > Metazoa > Bryozoa > Gymnolaemata > Cheilostomatida > Bugulidae > Bugulina > Bugulina stolonifera. Next base: position 10,354,899 of record OW285196.1, read on the forward strand.
CACAGTGCTACACAACAGGCAACATGGTTTTAGAAGAGGATTGTCCTGTCAAACGCCACTCTGTGCAACATATCACGGTCTCGTAAAGGCAGCAGACAGCTGTTCAACAGTTCATGCTGTAGTCCTGGACTTTCAAAAGGCTTTTGATAAGGTACCCCACAAACTGCTCATGAAGAAAGTGAGAAACATCCCCAACATTGACCCATACATTGCCAACTGGATCCAGGACTTCCTTTCTTATCGGAGCCAACGAGTGGCTGTAAAGAATGCCGAGTCTACACAGTTAGATGTAACATCGGGTGTTCCCCAGGGGTCTGTACTAGGACCCACATTATTTCTTGTGCATATCAACGATCTACTTGTATTACGTGAAATGTTAACCTATGTGCTGATGATACTCTTCTATATAACATTGTTAATGATGATAGAGATGAAAAAGACTTCCAGAAGAACATCAACTCTCTATATTACTGGTCCACCACAAATAAAATGCCTTTTAACACTACAAAATGTGAAGTCATAGGGTTTAATAAGAAAAACAAACCTCCATCCTACTCAATAGGTGGTCAGCCACTAGTCTGTGTAGTTGAGACAAATTGTCTTGGGGTAGTAATACAGTCAAACCTGAAGTTCAACAAGCATATATCCAATAAAGTCAACACTGCGAATAAGACATTGGGATGTATTAAGTACACACTCCATGATGCTCCCAAACACGCAAAACTACTAGCATACACAAGCCTCTGCCGTCCCATTCTTGAGTATGCCGATGTCCTGTGGGACCCAGCAGAACCTAGTACAAGCAATGAGGTGGAGCATGTACAAAGCAAAGCCATTAGATTTGTAAAGAACATCAGAAGAGGGCATGGCATCTCAAAAGGATGTGCTGATCTAAGTAAAAGACAGGAGAAAGAATCACAGACTCTCTCTTTTAATGAAAATTCTCTCACAAGAAGACAAAGATGAAGCCCTATCCTCTGCATATGGTGATGTCATAAACAGCAAATGTCCATTCCCTGTACTAACAAGAACTGCAAAAAGAGGAGAGCCTACCTCAATATATGCTGCATCACATATCTATCATAACAGTTTTTTTACCAAGAACCATACAAGATCTAAGGATAGCGCCTCCACAATCCCAATCTAAAAATTGAAAACAGCAGAATGCTGGAAAACTCAAAACCCCTGTCTTTTCCCCTTATCTTAAACATAGGAGACCCTCTATTTTTGTACCATTTTGGTGGAGTTAGAGTGTCCTAAATTCATTGAGGTAACTTACTGTCAACTCACTGTCAACTTACTGTCAACTTCTTCATCACACTAGACCGCCCTAGAGGGAAGAAGGGGTGTGCTGCATATGGTACATGGGTTGTCCAGTGGGTGGACAGTATTAAACTTATTATAATCAAATGTAATAAATTGGCAGTGATAACGGAACAAACAGGACTGTCTAGCCTGACTGGGTACGGGTTGCGGTTGAAAACCGCCCAGCAGTTTCTTCTGGGTTGTATCCAATCCTCATATCTTTCATAGTTCTTGGCAAGAAGCTATTGAGATACTTGTTGCTGTTTGCTCCCACTGAACGGGGGAGTTATTATTATATTTAATATTAATATTTTATTATTATAATTATTAATATAAAATAATTATAATTATAATAATATAATTATAATATTTTATTACACTTATAATTATTTCATTTGTTGTTATTTGAATTTGATTTTTGTTGGTACTTTTGTATGATATAGCAGTAATCGACCTACTTTTGTTTTAATATAGTTATACAGGTGATACAAAACGAATACTGCGGCTGACAGCATTAAATTTATCAGATAATAATAATTACGGCGTAGCCACTTATCCCTGTCGTAGCAACGAGTATCCTCTTTGTCCTGGCTGTGTAGTAGTCTCTCTGCGAAATGACACCAGCCAACTGTGGCCTGTATGTACAAGACCGAGCCGGCTCGCTTTAGGCTAACCATAGTACAACAGGTGTCTTCGCGACCTGAACTTCAGACCCAGGCCGATTTACAAAAATATTTTCCGGCCCACATCCATCACAGGGTCGCGAACACACCGGCCTGGGCCAAAAGCGAAATCCTCATTTCCGCGCGAAGAAAGCAGGTGTGCCGATGAGCTAGGGATGGTTTCGTCCGGCCAAGCAAAATCCTAGGCCAATAGCCCTTCTGGCCTTGGTCGGACGGCCATCTTGTAAATTTTATTTGCGACACGGGTCCGTCCAAGAGGTCGCGAAGACACCTAACAACTTGTGTTTTTGACCCACCAAATTCAGAGTTACCTCCTCTATGATTTGACCTACTATGTTACAGGCAACATGGTTGGTCCTTAATGTAAACACAGTACAAGGTCACTGCAATGATAATATTATATTATCATTAGTCACTGTAATAATAATATATTTGACCGTGATGATCAGTACAACATGTACTGGGAGTTAGTAACTGGTCCTGCCACTGAATTATCCTACAACTCAGAATCAGTGAGGAGAATGATGAACAGTCTGAGTCTATGATGAACTGGAGCATTGGAGTAAATTCAAACATATTTTATTACTGGCTCCAACTACTATGAAATGATTATCAACACTGATTATCATTGATTAATGATTAGTCAGAAGATAATATAAATATAATTAATAAATTAAATAAAGATAAAAATTAAATAGCCCATCTAGTCTATGACTTACTTACCTCAAAGTCAAAGTGCCTCTTTTCAGATACGAGATGATTTCACGCAACTATATCTCACATGCTTCAGTCTTGCACGAAGTAAGTTCTGGTCGAAAGATTCAGGGAATTTCTCACTACTACTAGCATACAATTATCCTTACTTTCTCCACTCAACGTTGCATTTACTTTGAATAATATCAGTTTGATTTACATTTGAATACATTTATTTGATATTCTGCCCAACTCCACTGCAATGTCCCTATCGCTCTATCAAAATGTGAAGTGATAGACTACCGATTATACCTGGGTATTGTGACACTAGTTTGCCTAAGAGATGTGGAATGGGATGCTCTATCCTGAGGTCTTAATTTTACTTTATATGATTATTATACAGGATAGTGGCAGTGAAGAAGACAAAAAATTTTCTGTGATGTCATTCAATGTCTTGGCTCAAGGTATAGCATTCATCAACCTTGTATGATATGGATATTTACAGTAGAGGATCATGTACCTGGGATAAACTGTGTGAGAGATTTGATGCTACTCATGTAGTTTAGCTATTCTTCCTTCCCCTGTCAAGGAGTAGATGGGTTTCTTTGCCAATTGAATGGAACATGCAATCTAGTTTTGCTATGATGAGCCACATACTTGCTCTGAACTCACTGGTGTTATATAGTGTCACTTTAGTCATCAAGGCTTGCATCATATAGTCTGTGACCCAAATGTGTATGAGTTAGTCTATTTGCAGGGTTGTCATCAGACTCATTCATTAAGTGTCCTGCTGAGGCATTAGAATTTAGCTACAGAGTATCAGGGATCCTGAAAGAGATGAACCGTTATTCTACTGACGTCATCTGCTTACAGGAAGTAGACATGTTTGAACAGCTTAAAGAGCAGCTTCCAGGTAAACCAGTTTGTTAGGGTACCCAAATTCATACTTACTTGATCCACTTTGAAACAAGGTACAAGTGTCAGAAATATGATGGCCAGTTGTAAGCTGTGTTGCAAGCTTATTCCATCCCAGGAGATTGTATCATAATATGCTGTCAAGAAACCTAATCAGTATTTAAAACAAGATCAGCCACTTCACCGCTGGACAGGGGGTAATTGGCAGCACCAATGCTGTGTGTTCCAGTCTTTTAGCATAGCGTTTCACACTAGGTTAATAACCGGCAGAGACCTGGGTAAGCTCAAATAAGACACACCTAAACACGTGGTATAATAGGCGAGGGGGTCTACCATATCATAAGTATTTTCTTTAACGTAGCCTACATAAAGCTTATTGATAGATGATTTTAGCAGCAATACAAACTCATGTATATTCTATGGAAACCACATAAATATGTTGTTTTGTGGTTGCGTTCAGCTCTTTACCATTTAGTACTTCCCTTTAAATAGGCTATGAAGGAATTTGGAAGCCAAAAGCTGATTCTGTATGTTTAAAGTTTGATGGAAACATTGGACCTGATGGTTCAGCCATCTTCTTCAAGTCGTCAACTGTCAAACTAGTCTCCCAGCATGCAGTAGGTACTCTATTTCATTATTCCAAACAGTCAATGTAAATACATGTAGGCCTAGTAGCTGACATATATGTGTAAAAATATTATATGATAGCTTTGGATAGTGGGCATATATGGCATTATATATTTCGACTAGAGGAACCAACTGTCAGGTAGAATTTGAACAATTTTCAAATTTGTTCTTAAAAATCTAGCCTCTGCTCTAACCATGTGCAGCAAGTGAAGTGTATGAATATGAAGATTGGCCTATCTTATCTCACAATCGTTCCTTTCATCTCATCTTGAGAACAGTAGCTCATGCTACAGTAACCTACCAATATATTACAGTATATGCTATCTCGAGTATAAATATGTTATATTGTTTTCACCAGCATATGGATGTGTGTAGCCTACTTGTCACATATACAAGTGATTCCTACGAGTAGCATGTCCAAGTGTAAACATGTAATCTTATTGGTCAGGTACCTATACTAGTAGATGGAGAAGAGTCTAATCAGGTGATGCTATCAGCCCATCTACAGCTAACAGGTGGTCACAAGGTGCTCTTGGTGTGTCTGCATCTTAAGGCTAAAGGTGGCTTCTCAGAAATTAGAGAGAAACAAGGGAAGTTTGTTCTAGAATATGTCAACTCTCAGTTGGCCAACTGCCAGTCTGTTATTGTAAGTGATAGTGTAAATTATATAAAGGTGTAGTCGTCATTCCGCAGTTTGATGTTACTGATTGATTGATTGATTGTATCAACGACACAAACTAACATTTACTGCTATAAATAGTAGCTCTAGATGTAAAGGCATCCATATTTCAACGTAACACAATATTGCGCCTTCCCCTATACATTGCTTTGTTCCAAAGTTTTATTCTCTCCACCGTCTCATTTGTTCCTCCCTTTACAGATAGCAGGAGACTTGAACTCTGATCCTTCTGAACCAGTTCACAGACTGTTAGAATCTGATGGGTTTGTCTGTACTCATAAGGCTGTTACAAGTAGCCACCCTCAATATACCACTTGTAAGATTAGGTAGGTTTTACGGCTATAGTATCACATAAAAGCTAGTTGTGGTGCACTGGTTTCTCTCTATTGGAGTTATTCTCTCCTGTTGACAAGGGTAGAAAACTCCTGATTATGTTGTGTGTATTCTGCTGGAAGTGCTAATCTCTACTATAGAATAGGAATAGTTTAGTTGTTTGTCTAGACATATTATAGAATGCATATAACATTTATGCCATATCAGAACTAATAGTGAATGTGTCAAATTGGTTAGCTGCCATGGTGTCACATGCATGCATGAATAAGCCTCAGGTTGAAGCTTTGCTTCGCCATAATTTCTTTTTATCAAAGAAAAAAGAATGTAATTTACATTCCTCCATTTGGTAGCCTTACAATCCATGCTGTGCAAGAGGAATGTAAGGTTAGATAACTCCAACTTGAATAAATCAGAACTATTTAGCCACTATTGCTGGTATTTACCAGTTGTGATATGGCTCCTACAAGTTCATAGGTCTGATATATCCTTTCCCTTTCTTATTGACAGAGCTGCAGATGGAGTTGAGGTGAAACAGTGCAAGACTGAAGACTACATTTACTATAAGAACATATCAGACAAGGTGAGTTCAGTGTTTGCCAGGTGGAGGAGGGTGGAGGTTATGGTATTAGTATTTCACTATTTCTGAAGGATGTCGATGGTTGTCAAATCTTGTTTATATAGTGCCTATGTTAGATGTTATAAGATGTTGATTATAATTAGAAGTTGTCCTCTCTCAAGAAAGAAAACTTGAGAGAGGACAACTTGCTTATATAATCTATAAAAGCATTACAGTAGTTTGATGACCTGTATGACCAGGTATAGGCTTGAGAATACATATTATAGTATCCGTGTTCACTCCCTCTTGTGTTTATATAATTCATTATGAATGTATTTCCATCAAGATGTGTGGACAACCAGTCGGTTTACCTCCTAATTCTATGACCTACAAGTATGACAAAAATGCTCATTATATATTTTTTACGCTGAATGAGAATTGTTTACAAGGGGTAATTTTGAGGAGACGTCATAAATTAAGTTTAGTGACCTCTCAAGTTCATGGAATGATGGATTTTAATGGCTTTCTCTGTGACACCGGATTTATCGACCACTTTCATATAGTTGACCTATGGACTACTATATTTCTTTAACCTGTAGTTCCTACCAGAGATAAGCACGTACATCTATGCAGGCTCTGATCGGTGTCCTCTACCTACCATCCACATAGTAATTATCATACTTATGGTGCCCTCCTTAATGACCTTGACATGGTAGTAATATGGGTGTGTTCTGCTTACTTTCAGGAGACTCTGAATGTAGCCAGAGTTTTAGAGATGCCATCAGAATCAAGTCTAGGTGAAGGTCGTCTCCCTAACCTGCACTATCCCTCAGATCATCTCTCTATGGTTACAGATTTCATTATATCGGCATAAACACAGCATACCAGTTAGGTATCTTTATGAAATGTTTGCATACCATGTGGGTATCTTCCTCAAATATTTGTACACTATATTCATGTGCAAACAATGTTATACATACATGTTATATATGCTAGGTGTGCCAATGGTCTATACATTTTAAGTGAATCTTTAGTTGTCCACCCTTTGTCATCTTATTCTTTGAGCAGACAATTCCAAACATGTTTGCCATAGGCTTTAAATAACTTGTTACACATTCATTCATAGCAGTCATAACCTAATGTGATAGTATTATTTTGTGATTCCCCAATTTCCTCACTTGCTTGACACACTTTTAAAAAAATCACAAACATCACTGCATTCACATTCTTACCGACAATTATTTAATATTCTTTTACACTTGAATTTCCTTGTGATCTAGGTATTCTCTGTACATATATATTAGGGCTAAATGTATATACATTGAACAGTTGTCACAATATTATTTAATTTTTTTTCGAGTTTACAATTTCCCTCTGCTCTTTTTCATGTCTTTTGTAAATTGATTATTTTTAAATTTTATAATCTCTTTAAAAATAACTACATTTACTTGAATATATCAAGTTGTTTCTCACTTTACTCAAAATTTAATAAATCTTGTGAAACTACATAATATAAGCCTGGTTAGTTCTATTGTATAGTCAATTGGTTTACTATTGGGTGAATGGACTGAGACCATTTTACTGAAATGCAAAATCATAATTTCTAAGCAGTAAGCAGTAATACTTGGTACATCGTGTGATTTGTATTTCTAATATTTTGATAGTAGTCCTCGTATTATCATCAGAGGAACCTGCAGTTGTCTTCTCTTTGGTATTTTGTATCGTGAGCAGACAATTCCAAACATTTTTGCCATACAGGGCAGCTTAATTACTGTTCAGCATTACTTTCCTCTGATGAAGGTACATTATGTACTTTGACTAGTATCAAAGTAATAAGGAATAGAAATTACACAGTTTATCTTACATTACTGTATATTATTAAACTACAGAATTAAGCCGCATCAACATTTTCCAAAAATATAATTGAAATGTTAGGGCAAGGTTTACCTTGACCCTGCCTGTGAATTATATGCTCAATGAGGTTTGTGATAGATAATCCTTCTCAGTATTGTTTGCATTACTAGCCCTTAAAGGAGTGGGGAAGGTACCACTGCTGTACTGCCCATATCTTGAAGTGCGTAATAGATAATGCAAATGGCGATTTAGCATTTTTAATAATATGAAAGCAATAATGTAGCATGTAGGTAGTTACATGACTACACTTCACCAGTTACTAAATTTACCTCCAGTACTGACAATATTTGCATTTTTACAACCCAAGGTCATCTGCGTAACGTATTCCGCTCGGAAGCTTAATAAAAAGTCAAAGCAAATATAGCCTTTGATCCAAGTTATTATTTTGTAGAATGCAAAAATGTCTTCCATATGAAATTGAAAAACTTGGCCATACTCCATGTTCTCAGCCTACATGACAGTCAATTCCTAGGGCCTATAATTACAGGCAACTCTTCTGCCATGTTTAAAAGTAAACAGACTTAACATAATCCTAATGAATAAATCACAAGAAATCTATGATGCGTCTTTCTATATTGATTAGTTCAATCAGGAATAACACTGCCCAAGATACAGCAAGCGATCTACATGTACATGCATCGACATTGTCTGCTAATTTTGTAGGGGTACAAGTTGAAGCATTCCAGTCTGCACCACTTAATAGTTGAGCCAATTATTTTAACAATACTACGTCGCTGTGCAGGTAAAATATCTTATTTAATATTTTGTAAGTTGTAAAGGCGCGAATATTTTCATAGAAAGATGCCGACAGTGGAAGAGTTTACACAGAATGTTACCATGCATGGAGTCAAGAATGTGTATTCTTCGAAAACATTCATCTTACGCAGGTAGATATTTGTATAGCTGTTTAGTATTAGAATACATGAGGATTGCGACACTACTTATAAATATTTCGGCCAATAGGGGTCAACACGCTGGTTGAACCCGCTTTATGCCACATGTATTATTGCCTCCCTAGCGGCCATGTTGTTAGGACAGTAGAAGTAGTATAGTCAGTGCACTTCTACACAGACACGCACTCATTGACCCCTGTTTTCAACCAATCACAAGCCGGTATTTCCGATTTCAACCAATCACAGAAGAGCACAAAAATTTTGCACACGACCTTGCCAAGGTCACCCCAAAATCCCCCCTTCTGATTGGTCGAAAAAACATTTGCACACTTGACCCCGAACCCGGCCACGACCCCTTCCCTCCCTCCTTCCCGCCCCCTCCCCCGCCTCCCACTCCTCCCCCGCTCCCCGCCACCGCCCTCGTCCCGTCCGCGCCACCGCCGTCGCCGCCGCCGCCACCGCCGCCCTCACAGCCACCGTCGCCGCCGCCACCACCGCCCTCACCACCGCCGCCGCCACCGCCGCCACCACCGCCGCCGCCGCCACCGCCGCCGCCGCCGCCACCACCACCGCCGCCGCCGCCGCCACCGCCGCCGCCGCCATCACCGTCATCACCGCCACCCCTCCTCCGCCGCCGCCCACCCTCCCCACCCCGCAACCCCCACTCACCCGAACGACCGATCGTTTGAGGCGGTCAAGCCGCGTCCGCCCACGTTGCGTGCGGCGCCGACCGTACACGTGGAGGCGACGCCGGTGCCCCGTATCCACCGGGCCAAGCGACTAGGCAGCGGCCCGCCGCTTCTCCCGAGCCCTCCACTCGAAAAGCTTGTGATCTAAACGAGCGAATTCGGCTTCGCCTACAGCTCTCATTAGCGATAAGAAGAAGTACTACGGAAGGCTTGGTTTATAATGTGCATTGCATTGTTAATAAAGAAATGTGTAAAGTCTTGGCTATAAATATACTGATGGGAAGAAGGGTTGGTTCTATGATATACATTGTGTTGACAATAAAGAACCATGTACATGTGTTAAGTCAGCATATATAATACATTAAATAAACTTTTCGCAATGGTGACAATAGAATGGATAAAAGATTGTGTACACGTGTTAAAACACAATTGAAAGAATAAAAGAGTATGTCATATCTATTATACATTAGATAAACTTTTCACAATAGTAGCAATAGAATAAATAAAAGGTTGTGTGCATGTGTTAAGTCAGCATTATGTAATATATTAAATTGTTTAGCCTCCCTATAAAAATATATAGTAGTAGGGTGTGAGTTATTTTTTAGCTTGATAGCATTTTATACAATAAACACTTCACAATTGCTGCCAATTACTCCATTTAACACTAACCTTATGTTCTACTTGTTGACATCTCTGATCAGGCACTGACTAGTAGGTAGCTGTCTCTGTTTACTCTCACTCTGTTGACTAGAGACTGATTATTCATACTGCTAGAGTGAGAAACTCATATCTTAAATAGTAGTAATCAGTGGGCGGAGTCTAACCATTTCCCCACCCCGATGTGAATCCGAAGCCTCCCGATGTGAATCCGAAGCCTCCCGATGTGAATCCGAAGCCTCCCGATGCACCCCGATGTGAATCCGAAGCCTCCCGATGCACCCCGATGTGAATCCGAAGCCTCCCGATGCATCCCGATGTGAATCCGAAGCTTCCCGATGCATCCCGATGTGATTCCGAAGCTTCCCGATGCATCCCGATGTGAATCCGAAGCTTCCCGATACATCCCGATGTGATTCCGAAGCTTCCCGATGTGAATCCGAAGCTTCCCGATGCATCCCGATGTGATTCCGAAGCTTCCCGAAGCTTCCCGATGCATCCCGATGTGATTCCGAAGCTTCCCGATGCATCCCGATGTGATTCCGAAGCTTCCCGATGCATCCCGATGTGATTCCGAAGCTTCCCGATGCATCCCGATGTGATTCCGAAGCTTCCCGATGCATCCCGATGTGATTCCGAAGCTTCCCGATGCATCCCGATGTGATTCCGAAGCTTCCCGAAGCTTCCCGATGCATCCCGATGTGTCCCGATGTGTCAATTCACATCGGGATGCATCGGGAAACTTCGGAATCACATCGGGATGCATCGGGAAGCTTCGGAATCACATCGGGATGCATCGGGAAGCTTCGGATTCACATCGGGATGCATCGGGAAGCTTCGGATTCACATCGGGATGCATCGGGAAGCTTCGGAATCACATCGGGATGCATCGGGAAGCTTCGGAATCACATCGGGATGCATCGGGAAGCTTCGGAATCACATCGGGATGCATCGGGAAGCTTCGGATTAACATCGGGATGCATCGGGAGGCTTCGGATTCACATCGGGGTGCATCGGGAGGCTTCGGATTCACATCGGGGTGCATCGGGAGGCTTCGGATTCACATCGGGAGGCTTCGGATTCACATCGGGGTGCATCGGGTCACATTGGGATTGGATAAAAAAAGGGAGGAGTCAAGAAATGAGCAGTTGTATAAAGGGAGAGTGGGATCACAGTCTCAACACATCACTACTGTACAGCTACACTACTACAATAGTCCAAAACCAAGAAGAGTTATTTGCGGGCTTAACGGACTCACAAATGGATGGAATTATTGAAGAAGAAGAAGGGGAAAATAATAGGAGTGGGGAGTCTTGCCCGAAAGGATCTTTCTAACATGGCGGACTCTCCGTCCTCCTCGGATAGGGGCGAGACCACAACAACCCATGGATGAGTATTATTCCAAGATAGAAAAGATGCGGCTTTCTTCAGTAGTATTGTTTTATTACGAAGATAAATAGAGAAAAAATAAAAGAATCAAGAATCAAGCAGAAATCTAAAAAGCAAAGAAAAAAAAAAGAATGCAGGTAAGATAAAAACTATTGGTTTCTTTTTTTTAGTTATAGTAGTATAAAAACGAATTATAAGTAAGGTGAAGTATTTCTCTCTAGTCAAAGTGAAAAGGTGAAAAAAGCATAATATTGTTTACATGCGTTGTGAGTGGGAAAGTATTATTTCTTTTATTATAGTATAAACGTTGTAATAGAGCTCTTATAGAATGATCTCGAACTCTTCCTTCTACTCTGCTTAGTCGTGTAATTATTCCCTCCATACTCCACCCTCGAGCTCGAAGGAGACAGAACAAGATGCAGTAGTCTCCACACACGTTAGTACTCTCTTCTTGTAGACACTCTCCATTCCATACTATTGGTATTCCCCATTGTTGTAACATCTTACCCACATCAGGATAAATAGAAGGGGGGAGTCCATAGGAGTCGAAATACTCTATTTCTTTTCCATTCGAAAAAACAGAGATCCAATGCTCGCCACTTTTCTCACTTGTTTGAGTGTTGAAAACAAAAGATCCAGATGGGGAGAAGGAGTCTAAGAAGTGATCCCTTGGCATAACCCCTCTAAAGGAGGTTGATGAGAGTTTATCATCAGATAGAATATTCGAGATTGAGAATGTATCCATTCTTTTTACATCATCCCGGCTACCATAGATACTTCGTGATTTGCATTCAAGTAGATAATGTCATCTTTTTCTTCGTATACAAACAGTCCAAGTGTATTTTGAGTTTGATTAGCAAATGCTAGATTAATAGATAGACTCCCATTTGATAACAAGTGAAAGTTGTCATCACACAAATCTCCTGAAATGTCAAAGGCGTAGAGAGCAGCGCAGGACTTGTATTTGCTAGGGGAGATCTCATTCCCTGTGTCAGCATCGGATGTATTTGTGACAGTGAACAAATTCATGAATTCACGAGCAAACTTTCCACTTGCAAAGTTTGGTTCATATCTTCGGGTCACCGGTGTTCCATCAATTAGTAGTTCTAATGAACTTAGATTGTTATGTCCAAATTTGAAGGGATTTTGCTTATACGTTCCACTCTTTGCAGTATGGTTGACTAGTCCGACAAAGACTCTGTTTGGCTTCTGTCCCGCTTGATCAAAGTTTACTCTCACTGACTGGTGTCCAGCAGGGATGACATGGAAATGAGTTTTTATTCGGTCAATTGGTAGTTTTATAGACTCTTGTTGCACAACCCAAACATCCATTTGTGCTTTTTGTAAGGCCGGATTGGCTTGTACACGTCGAATCCACAATTCTGTCTTAGTTATAGAAATCTTCGCCCCTCCTGCAGGGTTGTCTGTTTCTGCTAAGAGGGCCATTTGTGGAATAGCACGTTGTAGAGTAAGGCGAGAGCGAACTCCTGGTGGAATAAGTCTTCCTTGAGAAAACATACTCAACCTAGGTCTCCCATAGAAGCTCATCTCTTTACTTGTGGCTATAAGTTTCTTTCTTTTTTCAACCACTTCGGGAGGTATACCATCATAGTCTTCTCCAGTTCCTTCATCCTCCATCCACCCACTCCCAACTTTCATATATGTGCTCTTAGCATCTTTACCATAGTTTAGGAGATTCTCGACATAAGCTCTATGTCCATAGTTTGGTTCATACTCAACATCTTGCCCAGCCAGTTGAACAGTGGCAGAAGAAAAGAGACTGTGCATAAAATTGTCCCCTGGAACAACCTTTAGTTGTTCTTCCGCAGGTAGTACGCTTCCATCAGCCTTGCTCACCTTTACTGTGGTGTGTAAGTAAGACCTTGATAGATCTGTGTAGAGTTCGTCTGCGGGCGGGATGTTAAATTCAATAGTGCCATCAGGGGAGTCCGTAACAGGAGCCAAAGGTACCCACTCACCTCTGAGCACGCTAGTATGAGTTGGCGGAGTGGCAAATAAGTCAAAACTGGAGTCAACCGTGTCTGGAGAGTCTTCAGAAACCTTGGAGAGAGAGATGGCTCGATGTGTGACGGACATGTTCGATAGTGTGAGAGTTGTTCCATCTAGTACTTGCTCCTACAGTTGCTTGTCTAAGAGTGGGGAGTGGTGAGTCTAGGTGCGGATTATATATTTATCTTTCATTTAGTCAAAAACTGTTTTTCTTCCTTTACGCTTTTTCTTTGTAGACTTTTGACTAACTCGTGCACGTTTGGCAGGTGGTTCACGTAATTCATCTTCTACATCACCTAGAAGATCCCCACCAGCTTCACGAAAACGTTTTGCTGCAGAGGATTTGAAGTTCTCTCCCTTGATTACATCTCCCAGAACCGAAGCTCCAGTAGTCAATAGCTTTTTCCCAATAGTTTTGGCACCATTCTTTAGCATGGGAAGGACCCCTCGGGCCAGTCCAGAAAAGAGTGAGCCGATCCCATTACCCGTCATAATAGGTTTTCCCCTGTACACACTCATTCCCTCTCCCACCTGGTTTGCATAATAGTCTTCATACATCTCACCTGACTCATCAGGAAAATATGGAACTATGCGAGGGGCCATGTTATTTCTCTCCACGCGGTCTGAAACGAATCGTCAGCACAACCTTTCCACTGCGAAATGAGACCCTTTCTCCGTCATCACGTCTTATATCTACCTCGATGAGGTCTGTGCTTGTATTAGATACTGGAGAGTATTGAACATTCGAAAACTCAAAGAAAACGGTGCTATTTCTTTCACTCTCTGTTATAGGAACTGTGCGAAGTAGGGGGACTAGACTATCTCCAACATGTCTTGGTGAGACTACGGAGGAGTAGACATAGAGGGATGTGAAACCAGCATTGATGTCTGGAGGGTTTTGACTCCTGTTGATTTCCGCAGCATATTCTACATCAGGTTCGAATCCCAACACCCACGCAACATCACGTGACATCATGACAGAGTGTTCCTGTTCTCTCAACATGAGGAAGGTTTCATTCCGTAGACTATCATAGTAAAAGCTCACTACTTTTTCTGAGTCGTAGTTTATTAGTATTCTATTGATCTCACTCAAAAGTTCACCCATGGAAGCATACCTCCCACTCCTGATTTCACATTTTCGTTTGACTCCATCTTTTGTATTCGTAACCACTACATAGCCATCTTCCACATTTCTCCAGGATGCGGGGTACTGAATGTCAAGTAACCCAACCTCCCACTGTGATGAGTGAAGCTTCAATGTCTTGGCTAGCTTCGTAATGAAGTGAGCATTGGTGTTTGTGTCACTCCCACCGATGCGTACATTTGAGGTAAGTGTGACATTGAAGGCCATCTTTGAGAGTGAGCAAAACTGAACTTACATATCGAATTTATACTACCTTTGATCTTACACAAACTGACTAGAATCTATCCAACTATTAAATGAAGAGGGATAACCACTCCATTTCACGAAACTCTCTTCTTTTCCTCTCCTTCTCCGTTTACGTATGACTTTCTCAACTCTAAAGATTTCAGGTAGGTTAACATGTTGCAATTCTTGTGCATAGAATGTTCCATCTACTCCTTCTTTGTTTAGGTCTTCCAGTGTATAGACAGGAGGTGAGGTATGTGCCTTGACTGCTTTTATGGTGAATATCTCGGTTGACCAGTTTGGTGTGAACCCTCGCTCAAAGCTACTACGAGCCATCGAAATCCGAACATGATCACCTGGTGAGTATTTTACTCTTGTTTTCTTTAACCATCGTTTAGGTGAGAACTCATTTAACCGAACCCAAACCTCTTCTTGATTATCGTAATCAACCTCAATAGGTTTCATTCCAATTGACCTATTAAAACTGTTGTTATATCCTTGGACTAGGTCTTCTACATCTTCTAAGTAGCGTCCATCTCCTCTATAAGTGAGTAGACGATGAATTTTCCCTCTCAATGTTCTATTAAAGCGTTCAACAAGAGCAGCCTTGATGATCTCATTCTCAGAGGTGAAATGGCTTACTCCGTACTTCTTTAGCACTTCACTCACCCTTCTGTTTAGGAACTCCTTACCTTTATCAGTTTGTATTTGTCTAAAGCTTTCATTTTCGAATAGAGAGATGAGTGCATTGGACACTTCCAGACCAGACTTGGAATGAAGAGGAAAGACCCATGCTTTCCGTGAGAAGGCATCTATGCAGGTGAGCAAAAATGTTACTCCATCATTTGAGTCCTTGTGCGCACGCACATCCACGAGATCTGCCTGGAGTTGTTCACCAATCCCACTCACAAACGTTTTTCTCCTTGTAAACTTCATTCTAATCGGGCGATGAAGAGTGTATGCGTCTTGACTTCTCAACCACTTCTCAACATCATTCTCATTAATACCAGGAGGAGAAGCTAAAACTAACTTTCTCTTTCCTCCAAAAGATGGTGGTTGAGGAGGGGAGAAGTAAATATCACGTAGACCTTCATCTATATCATCCATCTTTCTGTTTTACTATCGCTTGCAAGAGGGGTTTTAGGAAGCTTTCGCCTAGACCTAGTTTTGATAGGACTTCTATTATCACCCTTCCCACTCCAACGTGCGCCAGCTTCTGACCTCTCTGGTTTTGTTTCTCTCCTATATGGGTGTGGTAGTGGTGACCTTGAGACACTTCGCCTCTTTTCATCATCTCTTTTTTTCTCTCGCCCTCGCTCTTGTGCTTCTTCTTCTCTTTGTCTCCATGTATGCATTTCATTAAACCTAGTGTTAATTCCCTCTAATGTATTATACAACTCCTGCTGCGGATGGCGTGATCTCTCCAACTCTTTTAGGAACTTATTCATTTTATGAGCATGTTGCTCTAGCTGAGAGTAGATGTCTGTATCAGAGTTTTTGAGGTTAGATATTACATCTTTTCTGCTTTTTTCTGCCAGGAGTAGATCCCCATTTGTAGAGAGTGAGGGTAGATGCTCTCCTTCTTTTTTGTTGTTTCTACTATTCATTGATTCATATGTATGTTTATCCATAAGAAGATACTTTTTAGAAAACTTGAGACTCATTTCACCTTCGTCCACCACCTAATCCGCCAAGCACACCTCCGAGTAAACTTGCCAATGGCTTCAAAAGAAGACCTAAAAATCCGCCACGTTGTAGGATTAACTTTTTCTGCCTCACACTAGTACGAGAGTTGGTGAGATCCTCAATGGCCCTTCTATGTCGACGTAGAGAGTTCAACTGAGCGGTAGTTAGATGAACATTACCTAATAATACATTTCTAGCACACTCAACAAGAGCGAGTATAAGGTCTTTGTTAGCCTCAGCAATGGTTGAATCTCTGATGGTTGCAGATGCTTTCGTCAGTGCATATATACTCAAGGCATTCCTCCTCAACCTTGGAGAATACTCGGGTGAATTAATGTATCTCATGCTTGATGATGGATGCGCTCTCTTCGAGTCCAAGACAGTTTATGGAGAGAGTAGAGATGTGAATGCTACTTATATTCCGGGGTATTCGGGATATATACAGTCATGGGAGAGTGCTCAGAAGCAAAATTACCGATCAGTCTAGCCCACTCCGGGGTTTCCTGGCGAAGATTCAAGAATAGAAAAGAGTGTGGCTTACGTGTAGCATCACTAAAAGCTTCTTGAACAGCTCTTGTACTCTGAGGAAAAGCCTGCTTTGCAAGATTGGTAACAGACATTCCGTCTCTGGGGTTCTTGAACAAGAAAAAATACTGCGAGTTTATTGACACTGTTCTATTATCTTTCGGGAAAAGGTTCTGTAGTAAGAAAAAGACGCTTATGTTCAGGTGGTGACTGAACTTTGTAAAGATTGCATTAGTAGTCTCTTTCCCCCCGACTTCACCCATCAAGTCATCAATGATGAGCCAGCGATTCTTCCCATCACGCTCTATATCCATTTCTACATCAATGAGTCCTGAATGAAACCTTACTTTATCCTTGTAATCCTCAAAGCGGCGTTGCCAAACTCCATAGCAGTAAATGATTTCAACAGGAGTGGGTGAAGCAATTTCATCAACTCTCTTAATAAGACTAAATAGTAGTTCCGTTTTTCCACTCCCTGTTGGACCACAGACTAGAGCTGTGAAGGGACTCTGCAAGCGAAGATCGATTTCTTGGTGTGGACGCATGCTGATCCAGTTGAGTAGCTAATAGAGTTGTGTTTGTTTTTAAAAAGTGTCCTTGCTTAAGTACTCCTTTGTCTTTACCATTGGGTGGTTCCCTATCACTTAGATATGTGTAAACTGATGGGGATAAAGATGAGCAAGAAAGTATAAATAGTATTATGATTATGTAGAATGTGAACTTCTTTCTTTTGTTGCTTCTCTCTCCTATTTGCTCCCTTCCCTCTTCAGCAGAGATAGCTACTACTTCATCTAAGAGACCATCAGCCACATCTTCATAATTCTCATTTCTACATACTACCTCTTGCTTTGACATCTTGCCCTTGTTTGAGAGAACGATTGGAATCTATACACTTTTATTCATCATTACTTTCTCCTGTTGGAACCCACTGTGGCAGTTTACTATCTTCCCCTTCTGCTTTTGCATCATTATCATCTAGTTTGTTAGCCAGGTGGGGGATTATGTGATCAATAATTGATACACTATCCATTTTTTCTTCTTCTTCTTTTTGCAAACGCTCGATTTCCATCATTAACCTCTCTTTTTCCATTCTTTCCTCTGTTAACTTTTTTTCTAAGAAGGTAATGCGATTTGTTCTTCTCTCTTTTCTTGCATCAATTCTCTGTTGCATCTCTAGTGCTTCTTTCCACCCCAGTGCTCCTGCCAATTCCACTTTCTTTAGTGCCAATTCTTGTTCTATCTTTCTAATCTCTTGTTCCCTTTTGTCACACATTTCAACCTCTTCTTTAGTTTCTACATGAGTTTGCTCTTCTATCATAATCTGGTTATTCTCTCCTGTAGAAGTCTCTCTCACTTCCACCCTAGCTTCTCCTGGTGAAGGGCTTCTTATCTCCTCTAACCCGTTTTTGGATGAATCTAGTTCTCCAATGTCACACATTTCAACCTCTTCTATCATAACCTGGTTAGTCTCTCCTGTAGAAGTCTCTCTCACCTCTAATCTAGCATCTCCTGGTGAAGGGCTTCTTATCACCTCTAACCCATTTTTAGATGGATCTAGTTCTCCAAACAATCGCCCTGCATATAGCGTATTACCTCTACTAAGAATTAAACCAGGGATGCTTTCTTCATTGTAACTCCTCTTCGCTCGCGATTTCTCCTTCCCATCCTCAAAGCGACATCTTCTTGCCCCATCCTTTAATATATTCAATACTCTATGATAGAGTTCATTCTTTGAACCTTCCCCACCGGGTTCATTATCCAGATATAGTAAGAAGTGAGTGTTAAAAGTGGCCTCCGCTCCCACACCAGTTTCATCCCAGTTTCTATCTTCAATAATCTTCTCAACCGCCACTCTACACCAGGTTGACAACTCCGCATTCCTAAGAAGGAGTAAGGGAGAAGAAACGGATGCGTTTTTTGTTTCTACCATAGATGAAAATCTTGACCTAGCTCCTGTTAAGTCTTCATAACAAAGTGCCATTTTCCTCAACTTTTCCTCTCCTATCTTAAAAGGGATATTCATAGAGAGTGAAAGTGTTCTAAAATAGATGGCAAGCTCTACCACTAAGGAATTATGAGCGAGTCTGTCAACCCAATACCACATCCATGGACTATTCGTTTCTTCGATATTACTTTTGATCATATAATCCCATACAGACTTCGGGAGGACTTCCTTTAAAAGTACATATCTCCCCGCCGCTCCTTTGGTGAGAAAAGACATGTTTGCTATGACTAAGTCTTCTTTGTATTAATACTATCATCAGTCAAACTTATCTTTTATAGTCCCACCCCAGTGGAACTCGGAATGGGCGGCGGGCCGCTGCCTAGTCGCTTGGCCCGGTGGATACGGGGCACCGGCGTCGCCTCCACGTGTACGGTCGGCGCCGCACGCAACTTGGGCGGACGCGGCTTGACCGCCTCAAACGATCGGTCGTTCGGGTGAGTGGGGGTTGCGGGGTGGGGAGGGTGGGCGGCGGCGGAGGAGGGGTGGCGGTGATGACGGTGATGGCGGCGGCGGCGGTGGCGGCGGCGGTGGTGGTGGCGGCGGCGGCGGCGGTGGCGGCGGCGGCGGTGGTGGCGGCGGTGGCGGCGGTGGCGGCGGCGGTGGTGAGGGCGGTGGTGGCGGCGGCTGTGAGGGCGGCGGTGGCGGCGGCGGCGACGGCGGTGGCGCGGACGGGACGAGGGCGGTGGCGGGGAGCGGGGGAGGAGTGGGAGGCGGGGGAGGGGGCGGGAAGGAGGGAGGGAAGGGGTCGTGGCCGGGTTCGGGGTCAAGTGTGCAAATGTTTTTTCGACCAATCAGAAGGGGGGATTTTGGGGTGACCTTGGCAAGGTCGTGTGCAAAATTTTTGTGCTCTTCTGTGATTGGTTGAAATCGGAAATACCGGCTTGTGATTGGTTGAAAACAGGGGTCAATGAGTGCGTGTCTGTGTAGAAGTGCACTGACTATACTACTAGTAGAGCGACACCGCCATATCACTGAGAATTCCCGTCTACATGTTGAATTGACATGCTGTGTACTTTGCACTGTAAATCTGTTGATACATATTTATTTCTCTATATTTTCACACTCTATATTACGTGAAATGCTGCTTTCTCCAATTATGAGTTGTCTCAATATTTCAGAGCGGTGTGGATGATGTTAGTTTTGGGGAGTCTGGCTTACTTTATATTCTCATCCTATGTTTTCTTTAACCAAGTCACAAAGAATCTAGTCCATACGAAGGTGTCAATAGAGAGAGCCAGTCACTTGAAGGTAGAGTACCGACATAGACATAAATACGTTATACACAAACAGTGTCCTTGCTGGCTATTGGAGTTTATTGATTCACACTGTAATTTAAAATTTGAGTATGGGAATTATTGATAGAGCAGAGTTGAAGTTTTTGAGACCACCATCTTTGACTAAGTAGTAAATGACGCCCAAAGGTCAGAGAATGTTAGGACATTGACCTAATGTTCACATAACATTGAGGAAGGATATGCACCACAACATAATGTCCCAATATTGACTGAACTCTCATACCAGCTTGGGAATGACATCATGATTATCAATGCCAAGATTTTGGCATACTATCCAATATCTTGTCAACATCGATCTGTTGCTACAGCTTACATTTAAGGAGTTTTAATTGATAAAATAATTCCATAGAATGTTAGGAGGTTTGGTCATTTTTTAATATAATGATGTATTTCTAGCAGTATGTATGATTTTGTTTCATCCATTCATTCATGTTTCATTCATTGATGTACGCGTACATGTACATGTATAACTTTACATTAGCAGGAAACAACAGTAGAGTTTGCTATAATGCTGTTTTAGTGGTAGTGCATACATAGTAAGTGTATAAATGCTCATATTACCTGACGTTTTGCAAGTGTCCATGGTAGTTATTGTACGTAATGTAACCCTACAGTTTCCGACAGTAACAGTATGCAACCAGAATCACTGGCGATTGTCTGCTGTGGAATCTGTAGACAATGGTACCTTCCTTTCTATCCTGAAGGAGATCTACAGTGGTTTGGCAAGAAACCAATCTAAGCAGTAAGGGTTATCATCCTTATATTAAGAGAGATTACCCATAAACCCTTTCATGGCAATTTTATATCAATACATTATACATGTAGCTTACATGGGCTTGCAATGCAGTGTAATAACGATAGTCATAGTAACTCGTGCATTGAAATTTTGTCCCTTCTAAAGGGAGACAGTCGCTATGTTGGGTAGGTTGCTTTGTGCACTGCCTAGCAGCTTCATTCCTCAATTGTATATTCCTATTCCCGGTTACTATGATGTGGTTTAGATACAACTGGAATGACCCGTCTCTGCAGCCTTTGGCAAATATGAGATCTGATGACGTTGAATCTCTCCTGGAAAGCTTGGCTCCCAGGCTGAGTTACAGCGTAATGAGCTGTAGTATTTTCGGCGTATCTTATGATTGTAATGAAGCTATCAAAGAGGTCAAGACTGATGGA
The DNA here is from genome assembly GCA_935421135.1 of Bugulina stolonifera. Lineage (NCBI taxonomy): Eukaryota > Metazoa > Bryozoa > Gymnolaemata > Cheilostomatida > Bugulidae > Bugulina > Bugulina stolonifera. The sequence goes on from OW285196.1 coordinate 10,376,295, forward strand.
GGTAAGTGGATACAACAGTAGGTATAAGTTCAAAAATCCCCATTTGTTACCCGGGCATTCTACTTGGACATACAGGAGCTCTGAGTCTACATTGTACAATTCAGACAGTAATGATTTCACGAGCTCTTCTATTCTCATCAGACTTTGATAGGCGTGTAAAAACTATTGTCCCTGGTGCAATGTGCAAAGTGAGTTAAAAATTATCATACGGCTCAATAATGCCTGTCAATTCATATAAGCCACTGTAGCCCTCAGCTCCTATATAATACACGTAACTTGGATAGCATCAGTTTTGGGTTTTCTCATGTTTAAGTGCTACAATCAAGGCTGCAGCTATATTGTACATACATGTAGATTTTGTAGTTTTTCATCCATTGATAGGAGTTGTGTTCCCTTACAGAATCTGTGTCTTTGGGAACACAACTCCGAATATTTACTTAGTCAAGACATTTACAATGTATGTTGTACATTCACTCCATTGTCCTTGTAATGGTATATGTTCAGTGGCTACTAAATAGGGTAATTCTGTTAAGGGAACCAATAAATATTTTGTAACAACCTTATAATGCAATGCTTTTTATAAGGTGGTCTAGCAGGTATAAAATGGCATTCAAAGTATCACACATGTTATGTCAACTAGTCGTTTCTATATATTCACCTGATTGTACCTTTTATACACAGGTTACTGCTTTCAACTAAACTCAAATGGCTCAATAAAAGCCACATCCGCAGGTAAAACTGGAGGAGTGACGTTGTCACTGAACGCTGATGTTATTGAATATACTCCAGGTCCAGCATCTTTCTCCACTGGTTTCTCAGTAAGTTTATAGTGTTCCCTCATAAAAGCTAGGCAAGCTATTTGCATTTCCTGTAAATGTAGAAGATGCAAATCCTATCACTTATTTTAAGCAAAAACTATTATCGAAACAATGAGATTTTTAACCAGGCATTTTTTGCGTGCGGCAATAAATGGTGTCCAATAAAATTGCAGACTATTATTAACTAACACACTGGATGTTGTTATGCAAGCGAGAGTGCTACTGAAATCAATGGGGCCGGAGCTGAATTATAAGAAGGGGCACTAGCCAAATTAGATACAGATACTGATAGGTAGTTGTTTGCCCTTTACAGGTTGCTGTACATGAATCGCATCAAGTACCACTGATGACCGAGCTGAGCGTAGGGGTACGACCTGGAACCCAAACCTCCATCGTTGTACATAAGTCGGAGGTTAGTCTAGCCTATATTTCTGTACTTTTGGAAGATTTTTGGGGAATTATTTTCTAGTTGTTGCCAAGAACTCTAAAACTGTCGGGATTGAATTGTGTAATTTTGCAGGCACTGGCATACATTGCAAGCTGGCCATCATTTGGTAATACAAGTCCCGTTATGTCGGCGTGCGCATGTGACTGTACTATAACGGTGATTTCTATATCATCAGTTCACCCCAAACATGGACTATGTTGACTTCTCATGGAGTCAAAAATTCTGGAGGATCAAATCTTTTTGTGTGTTATGATGGGATGACGTTTGATTCCACAGTACACATGTCCTGAACATATAAAACCATGGAATGACCTGTCTATACTTGACAGGACAAGTTCCTCCTTTATTTACATGTATATAATGATCAGATTGATCTCAATTCTAAAGTATCGAATCATGGTCATTCTTAACATATTATGCTATTTTACTTGGAAATTTATTGGCAATGGTATTTTTCTTTCTGTACAAGATGTCAAGACAACCACCACCTGCAGACGGAGGCAAAGCTAATTGTTTCGATACCGTGAAGCTACCAAACCCTCTACACTACTACAGAAACTATTCATACTCTGCCTGTCAGGTGGAGTGTAAGACATCATATGTTATAAACAAGTGTGGATGTAGAGATGCCCTGCAACCAGGTATTATGGCATCTCTTCTTTAATATTTTGGTGACTCATGTATGCAATTTTCAGTTCTTTGCGTTTTGTCTGATGCACATACACAACAACGGCGATTATTCAAACCTTGCTTATCCTGGGGATTCAACGAGATTCAAAGATTGTATAAGTTATATCTTCAATAGCTGTATAAACTGTATTTAGTTGTACGAGTACATGTATGTGTACTATTTATTTTGTAGCGCTGAATGGCACCAGAGCTTGCACTATCCCTGAAATGGTTGGATGTTCTTCATTTGCTGTCAACAGTAAGTCTTTACCTTTCCAACTAATTATCGATTGCCAAATAATACAATGTAACTACATATACATGTACATGTTATTGTATGACAACCGACAAGTTGCGTTGGTACAGTAGTAGTACTCAATAACCAATATTCACATACACATTATTATACATATTGCGGGTGCAGATAGAAATGAAGATTAAGAAACATTTTAAATAAAAAATTGTTGTCTAAACAATAGATTAATAATGATTTATTGGTTAACAGGTTTTCCTAGTGACGAGAGTGGACTGATGGCCTGTTTATGTCGGAACCCGTGTCTAGATTCAGAATACACCACACAGACATCTTCATTTGAGTTCCCAAGTGATAACTTCATCTCACAGCAGAAAATGAGTCCAGGTAGAGTATGCAATTTGATTGTTATATATTATACCCAACGACGAATTAGGCCTGCCTTGGTCTGCCAAGAGTTAGGTCATTGACTGGTCTTTGGTTTCAAAAGTTCAGGCTACAGGGTTTGGGTCAAAGGTCATAGGTCACAGCTCAAAGGCATACCACATTGTAGTACATTTTATTAGTAGAACGTAATAGATCTTGGTCCAAGACTTCGTGGACAAACTAACAAGCTGTCTGCTCTAAAACATTTTTTTTTACATTATTAGGTATACAAGTTGAAGGGTAGAATAACTCCTATAAAATATACTCATGATTGAAATGATGGGAATTTATAAAACTCATAGAATCCAAGATTAAGTCGGTTGATTTATATACACTTTACAATAAGCATACGTGTATGCATGTAATGCATGTACACTTGAGACAGTATCAGTGGAAACTCTTTTTCGCAAAACTGCGCTTCGATGTAATGTACATGTGCATGTACATTAACTCATACTTGTGATATTAGTATTTGTACCCTATGCATTCTCTACATTAATGCTATATATATATGTACATGTATTACATGGGTTGGAACAGTGTTCGTAGTGTGGTTATATTGGAGTATATGGTGTGTACCTACCTTCATTTTAGCTACCATAGGATTAATTGGATAGCTATACAATATTAATTAGTAAGATTGCATGCACCGTGTACCCACCTCATTTGTTCCACTTCGGACACTGGGTTGGAGCTCAAAGAACCAAACAGCAAAACCAGCACACACAAATTTGTCTATCACTGTTTTCCGAAGTTGGAAAGTAACTAAGAATGAATACTGAAATTGCCAGGGTACTTGAATGGTTTAGATTTATTTCAAATACTCTTGATTATATTAATTGCTGCAGTGTTGTTCTTTATCTAAGTTAATGATGTTCCAAATTAGGAGTGGCACTTTATGTAAAGAAAAACATGGTACTCCTTGATATATTCTATGGGAAGTTGTCTTACCAGAAGTTAGAAGAACACCCTGCTTACACGCCTTTCGATATGATAGGTTAGTTATTAATATTATTACAGGTATACTAATTCAGCAACATGATTTTTTAAGAAATTTATTCGCTTATGCAAAGGCATATTTATGTGTTATCATGTATGTAATATGTATTTTTCAGCTAACATTGGTGGTACACTCGGGTTGTGCGTTGGAGCAAGCATTTTGACTTTGTGTGAATTTCTTGAATTTGGAATTGTCTCCCTTTTCAAGAATTTTACAAGATTTAAACGGAGAAAGTCTAAAGTTGCAGCCACAAAGGTTGGACCTATATACAATGATAATCTAGTCTGATGTAATAATGCTAACAGATAATAAGAAATAATAGGTTGAAGGGCTAATACGTTTCCTTGATGCCTACTTGTGTTTTAGCAGAATGGATTTAAATTTCAAATCTATTTTGATGGAAAGTTTTAGCCTGTTTACCAAATACTTGTTTTGGTGGTCTAAGCTCTTAGTCTTTGGTTGTGGAATACTCATATAGACACAGGCAACCTTGCACTAGCACAATAATAATGTTAACATTTTTTACTAGCTATTGGAAATAAGTTTTGAATTTTTTTAAATACACATACATGTATGTTTTGATTACTAGGGCATACATATTCAAGCCCTTTGCCTGACCATTCAACTTTAGAATGGACACTTTGTTTAAATATCTACATGTAAATATTGCTAATGCTTTGCAGATGCTCAAAGTGCATATTATGTACTCACTCACTGCCGCATCATTATGTTGACAAAATAGTTATGGTGATGCTACTGGTTCAACACTTCATAATATTGATTTTGCTAACTAATATTGAATGTTTGAAAGTGTTATTTGTATTTCAATCTTTCAAATAAATATAATGCAATTACTTGTCAAACATTATGCACGGAATTATTGCTATGCCTTTACCAATTACACAGTCTACATTCTAAATGTAGAGTTCTTCAGGCTAAGTACTATTGATTCTTGTTAAGAAAGACGTTCTGCATGCTATGTTAGTATTTGCATGTAGATATGAATCTAACATGTTTGATGTTGGTTGGTTGAAATTAGAGACGTGCATTAATAGATTATCTCATTTAGGGATAATAGAAGTTCTAATTATAAAACCAGCTACAAGACATCATGGAAAGTTCCATCAATTTTCATGTCGGATAATTCAGCAACAATTGAGGATTGGCCTTGACCAATCCAACTCAAGAAATATACGCATAGCTCGCAGTTGTGCCTGCAATTTAAGTTCATCGATACACTTTGAATTTTTGAAGCATTAGGATGTGAAGATGGCTGATCCAAAAGCATTTCCCTATTATTTTAATTTCAGGATACTTTCTACCTACCTTTCTACCTTGGTAGATTTTTATAATAGTGGCCGTGTTTTTCAAACCCTCGCCGCTAAGCAAGAAAAATGGCAGAGTATAATAGTGGTAAAACAATAAAATTGCTTAACCAGTTAACGCTGGCAATATTATTGTGGCTCTAACACAGGGGAGGTATCCCTCCATTTAACTTTTGCTTTAAAACTCTGATCTCATTAATGAGTTGCCAAGTTGTACATGTTTGGTTGGATTATTAGCATGAACAAATTTACAGTCGAATGTAAATGAATTGTACATGTAGATAAGCAAAAAAATAGGCTAGAATTATGTGTGCGTTATAGAAATATAATGTTACAGGTATTTATTTTTAGCTAATTAAAGCACTAACAACAAGCAGTAATTAAATACTCTTGTAATATCTTATTGATTTCAAGTGAGTTATAAAGTCAAGTTATAAATAATATATTGTAATGTACATTGTAAGTAATCGTCGTTGTTCCTCCTTTGGGATTGGGTGGTAAAGCTGGGAACGTTGTAGTATTATACTCAATACTTACCGAGGTACCATGTAGGTAAGTATGGAGTATATCCATTATTCTGATATGACAAAAAGGAAAAATTTGCTTTTGCACCCTCAGTCGTAAATTTCTACGATATTCATCACGCTAGTAACTTATTAAGGATATAGACGCTGTTTGAAGATGCGTCAACGACAGCGGTTTGTAAATTAATCTTTAACAATAGGAACTCAAAGATTCTCCCATAGCAAGAAATTATGACCTGCTTTAAAAATGAAGGCATTTAATGAATTATTCAACATAGAGAACACTAGGTACATGTAATAAGGTAACAAATGCAAACAATATTTTAAAATATTTCTTTAGAAATGATGAGTGAAAGCTCAGACAACAAAAAACTCTCTGATGAATGGCACGACTTCACTGAGAATGTTTCCATGCATGGAGTGAAATATGTGAATGAACCAAAGATCTCCTTACTAAGGAGGTAGGAAAGTGATTGAGACATGGACAATAATATGAAATGTGAAATTGATGATTCCTTTGCTTGTGTTCTAATTATACAATATAATTATTTATTCTCCAACATTGACTATTATAATGTTAATTGCTTCAACTTCTATTTCTTTGTAGAATAGTTTGGTTAATTCTTATTCTCGTTTGGTTGTCGTACTTCTGCTATGCTGGTTTCCTATTTATGGATGACTACACAAAGAGAGCAGTTCTTACAAAGATCCGAGTGGAAACAGCTAAGGAACTAAAAGTAAGTTCAATCTTGAGGATAAGTATGTCTAAATACCTCGGTGACACAGTTGGCTAGTGCTTATACCAATGGGTTAGTCTCAAAGATGGTTCTGCTGCGCTATAATGTAGTCAAATATTGCCACAATCACGTGCGTCTTGGCAGTAACCTTCACCTTTAAACAAAATTAATTCATTCACAAGCAACCAACCATAACCAACCCAATACTATTAAAATATCTATCTACAAATTAGAATCTCCCACAATGTATTATTTATTTTCACTTATAAATTGTATTTAACATGAAAAGTATTTATAATGTAATACACTCAGTCATGATATAATATGCAAACTATAGTTCCCCACAGTTACTGTGTGTAATAAGAACTTTTGGATGCTGGACGCCGTCACCTACATAGCTATTAAGAGACAATCTGATGCTGTCTTTGATGCTCTCGGCGATCTGTACGACACTCAGAGACCTTCTCCTCCTCCAGCCGACAAGTAGGTGTCATGACCTAGCTAGCTTGCCATTTCCTTGGGGAAATTAGTATAAACAGCCTTTGTTCATGGTGCATTGTTATCAAACGAAAAATGATTATAATAATTACACGATATTACATCTAATTGTGATTGGCATGTATTAGTTCTAAATTTATGTGAGTTACTTTTTTTTCACACTTTTACTTCATCAAGTAATGCTACTACGTTTATGTATTGAGAAAGGATACAAATGGACATGCACATGTAATGCATGCATTAACTTTCGCTATATAAAAAATATCCACAGTGTGCATGTATATTGTATACAGCCATGTTAAGAACAAGCATGTTCATAGCCTACTACATACACATACATGTACGTGCATAAGTATTTCCACAGTGTGAAGGTACCTTGTAAATAGGATGGATTTCTGCAAAAATGTAAATATTGTTAGAGTGCTAATTGCTATGGCAGAACGACCTCAATAGGCTGATATTTTGAAATGAATCAATATGTCTTAACACAGTCCTGGATTAATAGTAGTTGTCATTTCCCGCGTACTTAAAGTAGGTTGTATACAATAATTATTTTTGTCAAAGCAGGAGACAAAGTTATCATTGTGCACAACTTTTAGTTTTACCTTACAGATACAACTGGAGCTCTCCAGCCCACAAACCAATCGCAAACATAACACCCCAAGAAGGGGAAGTTTTCCTCAAGGCTAGTGCCCACCCGCTTCAGTACTCCATATTAGATTGTCAGATCTCAGGCAATGCCGTGAACTGTGCAGATGCCTTTCAAGTTGTTGCAACAGATTCAGGTTGGAGAGATATAAAATTTAACTAAAAATAAGAATACACCACCGCACCCAGAGTTTTCACATCTAGAGCATTCTTCCACTATTACTGATTGCTATATTATGTATGTAGATACGTTTACTTTCTACTTATGATACATAGAGAAGGAAGCACACTACCATGCGGTAGTCGATACAGATAGCTGTCTAATTTGGGTTCCCTATTGAAGAAGTACAAAGAGTATTTAAAAAAATGGTGTCGTAAATCAGTTTTGAAATTTTGATGCTGCAGAGATGTATGAAAATTCTAATATTGAAGAAAAAAACTCAAAATTTTGTTGTTGTAGGTTACTGTTTTCAACTGAACTCCAATGGATCAATGACTGCGACGGCAGCAGGAAAGACTGGAGGTATATTCTTCAAGCTGAATGCCATGGTAGACCAGTACACCACCGGCCCCTCTTCTAACTCTGAGGGTTTTATGGTAAATTATAGCTTACTACTTACTGCTTACGGCATTAAAAAGTAGGTTTTCCTTGTATGCAATCATTAGAATGATTTCCATTGTGGAAACCATGAAGGTCATAATATCAGTATACATGTGCATATACAGTACATGTATATTTTATTCAATTCAAACACATGATTGTGTTACGTGTAATCAAGAAAGTTTGAATTCACACAATCATAGTATAACAATAAAAAATAATTATGCAGGTTACATTCGTTACACTGTGATCTGTAAATATTGTTACTGATTTTTTATGCAGTTAACTCTCCATGATTCTCACGAGGTTCCCCTGGTTGCAGACTTGGGCATGGGTCTAGCTCCTGGTGTAGAGGCTGACATTGCGCTTCACAAATCAGAGGTTGGTTATACTAGAGACAGCAAATACACACCAGTTAATAACAAGATCGCTAAAAATACTTAGTTACATGAAGTGATCAATTTGTCATTGTGGTAGGAGAAATATGTTTGGATAAATTTCTAAATTCATATGAAATATAAAGTGGATAGAAATTGCTCTGTATTACTAGCACCAGTGCAATATAATGTACATGTACTTTCCAACTCACACAAGTTTTATAGAAATGATTTTAGACTTGCATTCGTGTGTTTATGGTAGGACTGTTTGAATTGACTACCCAGATTCAATGCTACAATAGTTTAGCATTTTCAGGTATACAGTTTAAGGTCGAAATCGGTCGCCATGTCATGAAAGTTATTATTTTATTAATTTATAGCGAGCTTGGCGCAATCCATTTACATAGTGATATTTATCTTATTTAGGGAGTTGTGTTCACTATTCCATGCTTATTATTGCTGTTTTCTCTGTAATGCGACCCGTACAGGTTGGTTACCTTATAGGCTACCGTCCCAACTTTATAAATAGGAATGTAGACGAAATCAGTTCGGCTTTATTAATACTCGTTTATGCATCGCATGAGCAAAGTTACATGTATGTCCTATTAAATAGTCGAGTGTATTTCTCAAAGTCTTTACTCCTGAAGTTACATGTGCTTATGGAATCATTTCCATATCAAACTTGTTTTCTAGACCGTTAGGAAGCCCCCGCCTGCAGATGGAGGTAAGGCTAATTGTTTTGATACTATGAAGCTACCAAACCCTCTACACTACTACAAGAACTATTCCTACTCTGCCTGTCAAGTGGAGTGTAAGACATCATATGTTATAAACAAGGGTGGATGTAAAGACGCCCTTCAACCAGGTGAGAGCCTATAATTAAGTGCCAAAATGTTACTACTACCGAAGAGAATGGAAAGAGAATTGTTTGTAAAAGCTTCCTAATTTCAATTTCCGCCGTCTGTCTATTAGTATCGCCTGACTGACTGACTGCTAAACTTATGCCTTTAAAATTTAGAAAAAAGTTGATTACGGATTGTTAACTGTGAATAAATACATAGGTATATACAAGTAATAATGTAATTTTTGCTCATATTTCAGCTTTGAATGACACCGAAATATGTTATTTTCCTGACTTGATATACTGCTCTACACCTGCTCTAAGTAAGTATGGGCTATTTGTATATGTATATATACAATTCCATTAGCGTTATCAGAAAACCATTGAAGAGGTTGTTACCTACATGTACATGTAGAGGTATTCCATTGATATGCCTGATCGCGATACTGAATTGTGTATAAATTTTGTGTTTTTAAGAAAGCTATACATTTGCACGAAAAACGTTGGTCATTCTAAATTCCTTTTATTCTAAAGTCCCGACTTATTCATAATGCGGATTGATTACCATACACGGTGATCTAGTGGCACGACGCATATCATGATTGAAATTTGCAAAATATAACCAATGAAATTGTCGGGGGTCCCCATGTGTATTTCACAATGGTAACTTAGTTTTTATGAATAATTTAATTAATAGGAATAGGTTTAAAGTGTTGAGTTGCAACTTCAACTTTTGATTATCTTTAAGAAAATATAAGGTGCTGCGGAGTCTAAACAATATAACAGCCAAAATTACATAAAGTAATAATTTCTGTTCAAGGGAGCTTTGCTGCCGATCCGAAAGGTTTGAAGTCATGTAACTGTAAAGATGCTTGCAAAGTGTCAGAATACTCTGCTAAGATTACGACCACTAAGTTCCCTAGCAACAGATATGCCACCGTGAATGGCTATGATGCAGGTAATATACTGTGTAAACTTTTAACGTGTTGGTCGATACCATGTTTGAGTTTTTGTAGGTGTGAAATTTTACATGTAGATGCAGCTGCCAAAGTAATGCTTTAATTACTATTGAAATTTCTACACTAAAGTGCAGAAAAATCTCACTATCTTCGAAAATAAGAAGAAAATGCAGGTTTATTTAAAATGCTAAATTGTTGTGTCCAACACTTTTGATATCAGCCTTAACTAAATTATCAGGTCCTAACTGAGGTATTCATAGCAATTTTGTATGTGCAGAATATAATTTTTTGCTGTAGCATTAAACAAAATATGCAATGCATCAATTATACGAGTTAATTTATTTATTGTTTGAAACGTGGCAAGTTAGTATATAACAGGTCGGTCCCTGGTGTCCAAGGTGAAAACACAGTTGATTAAACTTTAGATATACAGTCACATACATTGTACATGTATTTATAGGTAGAATAAGGGCCTAGAAAATCATTTTATGAAGCTACTGGTATTAGAGTGTTGCAATTAACTCTCACTGCAGTAGACAGGAAGACACCTGTTATCGAGCATATAATTTTTTAGCAACTTTGGACTCCATATCAAAGAACATGTTGTTGGTAAACATATACTATGGTAAGATGTCCTATCAGAGATTAGATGAGGAATTTGCATATGGTATAACAGATATGATTGGTGAGATATTGCAACTTATTTATGATACAGATTTTGCTATAGTAAAAAAATGTCATTATAATCAGGCTATTGGTGTATTATAGACAAGAGAAGACAACTCTAAAAACACAAATGCATGAGAATGCAACTCCGAATTACAAGACAAGTTTATTGTTTGTTTAGAATACAAGGAACTAGGTTTGTTATTATGTTGTATTCAATAAGTAGTATTATAATAAAATAGTTTTCTCACGTTGCAGCCAACCTTGGGGGTACTCTGGGATTGTGTGTTGGTGCAAGTGTACTAACTCTATGCGAGTTTATGGAGTTTGGAATCAGAGCTCTGATAAAATGTCTCATACGACAAAGAAAAAGTTCCCATGTAAATGCATTGAGGATCAAAGTAACACCTGTAGAGCAGTTTCCTTGAGCTGTCACACGAGTGACATCCTAGTTGTTGTTATCAGAAATGACCTTAAATTTCAACGACCTGGAGCCATACAGAAAGAGCCCTCCAGAGAGTAAACAAAAATAATGAATGATATATATAAAGGTTTTATTGTGATATGGTTTTAAATAATAATATGCAACTATCTTTTGTTCTTATTTGTTGTCCAAGTAATTTAATGTAATTATAATAATTATTATGGCGTATCCTGTTGTATTTGTATATTGGCTGTCTAGCTGCATGGTATAATTTTAGGCTACTTTGGTGTCAAGTTGGCTGCATTTAAATAATACTATATGGTTATGCTTGTATTGGCTATTGGCTATTTTTGCCCTATATGTCTGTTGTTTGTTTTCATGTTCAGAGTGCAGTGTCTATATTTGTAAATAAAGAAGTTGTGTCAGAACCAACTTCGATTTACACATTGCTAGAGCATTTTGATGTTGTTATCATAGATGTACATGTGTAGATCTAGACTTACAAACTTACATTATTTGTGTACAATTCAATAGACCTTTCTGATATGTAGAAAGTTAAAGTGGGAGTAGCACCAAAGACTGGGTAGTCTTCCTGAGTTGTCCCCTCTTGTATGAGCAGAGAAATATAATTGGAAACCATTTATGCCAAATTTGGTTATTCATTTCTCTTTCGGCGCTAATATTGTTTTACCATAAGTAGTTATGTGTATTTTGGAAAAATACTGGAAAATCGAACACCCACTACCTCTATTCACTCATGGGAGTTTTTAGAAAATATGAAGAAGTTGTCTTATCATTGTAGTATACCCTCTAATAAATGAGAAGTTTCCTTGCTAATTGCACTTCCTTGATGTTTGAAATAAAAAAGACAAGTGAATATATGTGGTCAAGTATCATGTTATCAAAAGTGTAGAAGGAATTTATAAACTCTTGGTTAATAGAAAAGTTATTGAATAAAAGCTTTTCCATTTGCTTTATAACAAGGTTAACTGGGTTACTCAGATGACATAGACTGCCTTTGTTTGAGATCCATTTGTGGTTGATGACATCATCTGCTGTTGCACTGGCAGACCTTTTTGAATAGCTCTAGGCAAGTACTATTCAACAAGCTATTCAGCCTTTTGATTGGTTTTGGTCAATTTTGGAAATACTCCCTCTTTCTGATATGTCTTGAGACAACTACTGTAGACTCTCCAGACTTACCTACACAGACTTCATACTTTTGCACTCATAATACTGTACTGTATGTTAGAATGTCAAAATTCTGAATTGTAGAGATTATTAGCAACCAATAAATAATGTCTTCATGTGAAGATTAGACAATATTTTGCGTCCATTCCAACAAAAGTCTATACTTTAATAACTTGCATATTATGTAACTTGACAGGCTACATGCAAATCATGAGATAATTATTATTATGGAATATATAGGTTATGTAAATTATACATGTAATAGAAAATTGTAATACACATAGATACTAATGGGCTGTAACAAATTTCTATATCATAGACTGTTATGTAAGACCGTTATGATTATCTACATGTGTTGCGTATACAACTGTATTACTACCTACGCAAACATTTAAAGCCGCTCTATACAATACCTCTCTCGAGCAAGTGTGTGATAACTGACTGTGATAAATGACTTGTAATGGCCCTATAATACTTATAGGTGCACATGTTTTAAATGTAGTCTGAGACAATCTATATAAAGGGCTATTTCTCAGTCTATTCATCATCTAGTCTCTGAGGCCTTAAAGAAGTTGGATTCAGAAATTTGTTAAGTCTACTGTAATAATTTTTTATTCTAATTATCATTTCATGTTAATATTGCTACATTTCCAATATTTTTATTCCGCAATGAAAAAAAAGTATTTGTAATCTTTAAACATACATGTACACGTGTACATGTAATTAAAGAATGACAGTTTAAAATTTTTAAACTGACCTACACTGTCGGTGCATGCATTATTTCGGCATGCACTCTGTACTCTGTATGGGCAAAATATGATATTAGGCTTCCCATTAGTGTCATCGTTGTTTATATCAACTTATGAGTCAATGTAAATACTTGTACATGTACCAACACTTTCTATCAATTCCTCCTATTTGTAGATCTGGCACCATGTTGCTTAAATACATGCTCTGTTTAGGTGAGTTGGTAAAAAATATTTGTTGTTGGCTATGTAGGCCTACACTGTAGTTGTTCAATGTCTCATTACCAGCGAGGTAAGCTTCATCTAATTACTATAAATAAATCGCATTGGCATATTTGTTGCACTCTTTATGTGCTGCTGCTGCCAATTTCAGAAGTTCAGTTGTAGAGTCAGCATTGATTGGTAGGCTATTTTAGAAAAATAATCTAGCTTGTACGTGCAATATTCATATTATACCGAATATGTGTGCAGCCTTTTATTCTAATCTAGATGTTGTTATCATTTCTAGTGCTTGTCCTGGAACTACATGTAGCTGAGGCAGGATATGGTATGCTATTGAACCTTATACATTTTTAATTGTTAATATATTATTCATCCTCATGTAATACCATATTCTTCAGAAACACACGTAATTTAGGCACACAGGCAATTCCACTTGTAGGAATCAGTTGTAGGCTGGGTTAGCTCCTGACAACTACATGTATAATACATTGTACATTTATTTCAAGCATCGGCAATTAATATGGACTAAAGGTACTAAATAAAAGACATAAGTACACTGTGCATCAATTCTTATGTACATCTATTATTGGGAGTACTTTTAAAACTGAGACAAGTACCTGCACCACATGTATGACAGTTGTATATACACATACATGTATGTACAAGTACCCGATAAGTACCTGCACATGCATGACAGTTTTATATACTCGTACATGCAACTGTCTTTATAATAATTGTTTCTAGGTGGCTGCTCTATATCTAAGCCACTTAGCAGCTGCAAATGTGTGGTAAACTTTAACTGCAAAGCATACTCAAACTCTATATGCGAGAAAGGCACGTGCAGGTGCAAAACAGGCTTTAAACTTGTTGAAGGAGGAAAGAAATGTAAACCAGGTGAGTCCCATCCAAAGAACATCTTACAATGTAAATTATATTTATACAAAATTGTTCCTAGCCTTAAAGATCCATAGTTGACCATTAAATGAGTTACTAAGAATAAAGTGAAACAGTTGAACTGTTGGATAACTACAATGTTACTGTTATACCTAATAAATATTATATCAATGTATATCATCGTATAATTATATTTTGTGTATTATTACAGAAGATATAAATGAATGTACTGAAGGAACACACACTTGTCATAAAGATGCTAGCTGTATAGATACTGTTGGATCCTATAGCTGTATGTGTAACTCTGGATACACAGGAGATGGACGGACTTGTACAAGTAAGTTATGTTACTAATAATCTATTTTCTGGGGGTAACTTTTAAACCTGACAAGCACCTGCACAAGTATGGTATTTGTATATACACGTACATGTCTCTGTCCTTATACTATCACTAGGTGTCTGCTCTGCATCTAAACCACTTAGTGGCTGCAAATGCGTCACAGATATTAACTGCAAAGCATACTCGAACTCTAAATGCGAAAAAGGCACGTGTGAGTGTAAACCAGGCTTTAACCTAGTTGACGGAGGAAAGAAATGTGAACCAGGTAATTCCCACCTATAGATCATAATCATCCTGAATCATACCGTGCATTGGTAATATTGTTATAATACGGACATGTGTACTTTTATTGATTGCCATATTTTGAATATTTGGGAAGCTCAATGCAATGTTGTCTTGAAAATTGCACTCTAAAATAGAGGTGATATCAATACAAAGTGCTATGTTCTGTCTGTGTCATGCAAGTATCTAGATTTACTTTAGCTAAATGCAGGTTTCATAACTACGAGCACTTCAAATAATTTACCTGTTATAACAGAGTGTGAGGATGGAAAGACTAAGCTAAGTGATTGTCACTGTGGTGAGCATAGTCACTGCCCTGATGAACATACTAGTTGTATGAAGGGTGAATGTGAATGTAAACCAGGGTTTGAGATGTTTAACAATGGCAAAAACTGTAGAAAAAGTGAGTATCATCATCATATTAAGACTAAGTAATGCGTATCAGATATTCAAACGAGTGTTTATAACGCGGCTCGGGACTCGTCAATGTCATGATCATCTCTAAGAACAATAGCCTTGTTTCAAGGTATCTCTTCCATTTTCAACATTTCTACATACATGTATTTATGTGTATTTGGAAAAAAGTAGAGACATCACAATTTCTGCTCGTTAGAGCTTCTACTTCTACTAGCTTAATCAGTATTAATGTTGCGTATTATTTGCCTTACTCTCAATTTGACACTTCTACATGTATATGTGTGTGTGTACAGAACTACCTCCACCATTCCCAGACTCAAACCACAAAATATTGTGCAGTTGTAGTACTGCCTGTTTGTGTTATATTATCCTTAACCTATCTCTGTTTGTGGTGCGTTAGGTAACAAAAGATAATATTTGATGCTATATTTTGATATTACAGGTTGTAAAGGGGGAGAAGTTAAAGATTGCAAATGTAAGTCACACACTGATTGTGATTTCAAGAATTCTGTGTGTACGAAGAGTGGGCATTGCTTGTGTAAAGAGGGTTTTACTCTCTCCACTAATGGAAAACACTGCATAACCAAACCAAGTGAGTATGCTATGTTGCAAATGCAAGTTACAAGACCATACGAACCATTAAATTACTGAATCTCATGCAAAGTATTTACATAAGTAGTGTGAGTCTAACTCTATGTTGTTTATGCACATGCAACCATAACTATGAGTGTATCTGTGATGCTGATGCATAGACTGACTGCTTTATTATAATATTATTATTTATTTTCAATCCATGATTTAGCTTGACTTTCAAAATTTAAGCATGTCATAGACTGGAGCATTTCATTTGTTTAAATGCATGTAACGTCAATATTTTCATGGAAATGTTGCTGCATATACAACGTATTATATTATGTAAAACTGGAATGATTGATGATGTTTATGGTAAATAATTAAAAGTTGTATTTTGATAACTTTTTGAAGGCTCAGTGTCTAGTATTAATAGACAACTACTGCCAATTTAATTGGCAGTAGCAATGAGATCTTATAGTGATAATTGCTGATTAGTCATGAAAGAACGATTATAATATTATTATGAGTGTTTACAATATCAACCACCTGTACCTCACCTGTGCTCCATCTATTAGCTCACACCATCTGCGTGTTATGGATGAACTGTGATAGAGTAAACCAATATTGATAGTATTAATGTACCTTGTAAGTGCAATTAAAAGCAGCAGTCAATATTTGTTTGTATGTGGGGTTGTGAAACAAAGACCATACATGTATCCATTCTAGAACTCTGTATGGAGGTGCTAATAAATGCCATCTTGCTGTATACATGCATGTAGATATTTTTTAAGTGGCTCAATAATATAATGATAATTAAATGGATAAGATTGTTATAGTTGATTAAGCTGCTGACCTGAATCATCCTCAATAGCTCAGTGGGTTAGAGCGCCTGCCTTAAGGCACGAAAGCGCTGAAGGTTCAGGGTTTGAATCCCGCTGATGTCTACTGACTACTGGGTCATTGTACCACAGGTGTGCTCCGACCTGCCTACAAACTGAGAGCAAAAAACTTGGCGCAGCCATTGCAGCCTTGTATGTGCACCATCAATTCCATCGTCAGTGCCTGTCACTGAGTGATGCTTTATGGTGATTTTAACCCCTTTGAAAAAAAAAAAAATTGTCCACGTTCAAAGTTGTTGTGAATTCTGATGCTTATTCTACTAATATATAATATTTTATACCAATCTACGTGTAGAATGCCATGTTGGAAAGACCAAAGTAAGCGACTGCCACTGTTCTAGTAATTCCGAATGCAAGTTTGCTCACTCTGAATGCAAGGATGGAAAGTGCGCTTGCAAACACGGATTTCTGCTAAACTTTCCTCACAAAAAGTGCGAAAAGAGTGAGTTGTGTATTATTATAATTTGATAATATTTTATGCAGAAATTGTTCACAGCTTCTTTTTAAAATACTCATAGTAAGGATATAAGAAATTAGTGTTTATGTAATTTCGAGTTGTAAAGACAAGTAATGATATAGTTGGATTTGTATTTTTTTAAAGGGGCAGGGGCATGGACATGGGCATGGACATGGGCATGGGCATGGGACTGTTTCCTCCTATTATACAAAAAGTCCCTGGCCGATAGCCTCTTCAGCCTAGGCTAAGCCACCACATTGAGGTTTCTATTTGCGACCAAAACTGGTGCAAGAGGTCATGGGGACACTATTTACATGCACCATGTATATCTACATGTACTTCATACCAAGATCAGCAAACAGTAACATTTGCCCTGACTGGGTTATATAAAAATCCAAAGTCTGATGAAATTCTTTTTAGTGCTGACTTACTAATTACCTGGTATTATTTTGTAAACTAAATTTGACAGAAAAGTTCAAAGCGATAGCATTCATACTTATGCCGTCTGATTTTTTAAAATATTATGTAGTTTTAAGATTGTCTTTACATAATGCCATCATTAGATTTCCCTGAATGAGTTCCTATTTTATGAAAGTTTATTATTTCTGCAGTAATGGGTAAATTTTGAGTTGAATATTTTTTTATATTTTTCCATTGACATATTGATTTTAGTCCCAAAGTGCCAAGACGGAAAATCCATACTTGCTAGATGCAAATGTACCGACGACTCCCACTGTACAATCCCAAACTCTGAATGTTCTACTGAACTTAGCCAGTGTCATTGTAAACTTGGATTTGCACTGTCTGGCCATGAAAAGAAGTGCACCAAAGGTGAGTTGATATCCAGACAATAAATGCACGTCTAAGTGTTCACATTAGATTTAGTTAAAAGGATATGCTGCTGCTTTTAGCTGATCATGGAACATAGTCTGTTTGATGCTATATCGTGACGCGGAGAATGGACTGCCCGGTTGCACGAAATTAATAAGCAACGCCGTACAATATTAATTGATTCAAAATCTTCATGGATGAAAGAGCCTTCTACAATTAAAATGTAGTTTTTTTAATTTCCTATTATAACGGACCTACATATAAACAATATTTTGATATTATCTCTGTTAATAACTTTAAATGCAGTTGAAGCATGTCATATTATTCTTAAGAGAAGTAGTTATTAAACAGTTCAATTGGACTTCCTGTTACGCGTGAACACAAAGACAGTAAATGCTATTCTCTGTTAGGTGAGATTGGAAGCCATTGTGGAAGATTCTCCCATCAAGCCTGTGACAAGATAAAGAATGCCGAATGTGGTGATAACAAGAAATGCAAATGTAAATCTGAATTTAAACCTGATGGCAATGGAGGGTGTAAACCCTCAGGCTATAGTGGATAGCTTGTGATCACAGGCTACAGTGAGAAGTTGTTGATAGTAAGATAGAGCTCACGTTACACTACTTCTACATACATTTGAAAATTGAAATTTTTTTGTCTAATCTATCAGAGTGGTTAGCTATTGTTTTTCTAAGCTTCTTTTACGAGAAATCATTTTAGTATACATGTATATTCTCTATGATAATTAATAAACAACAGATGCATTTAAATGTTGTTTTATTTTATAATATGTAGTCGTAGCTCTAGATAGCTATTTATCTGGGTCAACCGCAAAGACATACTTTGTTGGTAGAATATAATTATTCCCGCAAATTTAATGCACAGATCTTAATATTAGCAACTGAAGTTATAGAGCAGTACATGTAGATCTATGCTATAGGCTTCAGGGGCTTTTGACCAGGGATTCTGCTTGGTTAGAGAAAACCATTCTAAGCTCATTGGCACATTCAGGTTTTCTTGATGCAGGCCAGTCTGTTTTTGAGCAAGTTGGCTATGCCTGAAATTTAAGTTGCGAAAGACACGCTTACAGAGAAATTATTTGAGCAACTTGCTTATAATGTACATTGTAGGTCTACTCACTAATCCAGTAACGCTTTACATTTTGTACCAATTTTCTCTAAAACCTAGTCTAGCTGCTAAAACTTGAAAATCCTAAATCTTATTCAGTATAGAAAGTTAGCACCGGTCTCTTGGGCCAGGTATATCTCTGGCTCTGACTCGCCTCCAGTTTACCAAATTTACATCAACTAAGTTGTTACTAAAGTTAAATTTTGATCTGAAGCTGTTATTTTAGTTCAGTTTAATTGAACCACCTATCAGAATCTGCCAAACTACATCTAGCGACCAGCAATCAAAAATAAATTATAGCAAATGTGAAGTCAATCGTTTTATCAAGAGCGTAGACCTGGTAGACCATGCGACAATTCGTAGGCTGCTGCAGAAATATTCTACAAAGACAGACAGTTTTAGAGACAGATTTTTTCTGTCGGCCAATGTAAACATTACATTACCATTTCCAATCACTTAGTAAACCAAGCCATTGCTACCACTGATACCGGTATACATATTTACTGCTGAGTGTGTTCTTTTGCATCCGAACAACGAAAACAGAATGTGCCATGCTGTTATATGCAAAATAGATACAGTATACTTTGCTGAGAGTTTGTATTATGTATTATAATAAATTAGAGACAAAATATTTTGCAATATAGAGGGTTGACTTAAAGCATTGATAGCTAACTTTCACCTGAAATAACTATGTTACTAAATTTAGTTTAGAGAAATTGTGCTATGAGACAAAAAAATTAGAAGATAGAGTAAAATGTTATCAGCATCTATTCACAGAAGCCAAAGACCGACAGTTTAGAGAGAAGTACATGTACTGTGCCAAGTAATGTAATTGGTGGAAGTGTAGAAGAAAATTCTCCAGTTAAAACAGAGTTATACAAGATGATTGGTTCCCACCTTAGCCTGCGATCCACGGCTATCTACTGTAGCCTGAGGATTTACACCCTCCGTTGCCATCAGGTTTGAAACCAGTTTTACATTCACACTTCTTGTTATCACCACATTCGGCATTCTTTATCTTGTCACAGGCTTGGTGGGAGAACTTTCCACAATGGCTTCCAATTTCACCTAACGGAGACATTTCAGAATGTTATTTATCGTATTTTTGTTCTCAGGACAGGAAATTCAATTGATGGAATTGTTTGATAACAATTCTTTCAAGAAATAATGAAATGCCTAAAATACAAAATATTGTGATGGTACGCCAAGTCGTATCTTACATCTGACACTCATTATTGTGTGCATACATGTATATATCTGCTTGTACTTTACTCCTATATTGTTGTATATGACTATATGATTATATCTAAGTCTTTTAATGCCTTTTATACCCATGTACAGAGGCCCGACCTCTCAGAATCCATTGATATTCATTTTGTACATGAATTGGACCATTATAAGCAACTTTTGTAGAACCCGACCTATTTTGGGTCGGCCGTCGGGCTTCCGGCGGCCATCTTGTTGCGCAACTTCCGGACGACCACACGTCGTCTTTTCCCGACGTCACGTCGGCCGGAAGTCCTTATACTATATAAAGGGCACTGTTTTACTGTTCATTGTCTCAGTCTACACTTGGCTTTCAATAAAGACACATCTATACTTGATACAGAGACTTTCTCTTCCTTTTACTAGGTCATTCGATTAGCGAACCGCCTACTAGGTCGAACTACTCTCTTTCATTGTATAGTCTGAAGGTCGGACTTGAGATTAGATGGGTCGTCTTTGGTAGTATTTGGGCTACTGAGACCGCTCGATCTTTCATGTAATGCGAAGTCCTATTACCACTCATAGGCACTTCATTTCTGGGTCGATAGTCGTCCAAGGACGACCGCACCAAATCACAGAAACCATTACAATATTACGCTTGCCTTAACTTGTACATGAATTGTGCCTAATTAATAATAACAAAACACCTCACCTTTGGTACATTTCTTTCCATGGCCAGACATAGCAAATCCTGATTTACAATGACAATGGTTGTTTTTAGTGCCGCAGACAGAGTTTGGAATTGTACAGTGGGAGTTGTCAGAACATCTGCATCTAGCAATTCTGGACTTTCCAGCGTCACATTCTGGAACTGAAAAAATCAGACCAATGTAAGTCAATGGAACAACACAAAGTGATTGCATTCTGCTGAACTCTTTGTATATTATAAAATCTGCAGCACTTATCTTCTAACTTACACTTTTGGCATCTTTTGTGATTGAAGACCAAGAAGAATTCGTGTTTGCAGGCACACTTTCCATTTTTGCATTCGGAGTGAGGAAATTCACATTCAGAATTACTAGAGCAGTGGCAGTCGCTTACTTTTGTCTTTCCAACATGGCATTCTGCAAATAAGGTGGGACAAATTATTTCAAATTATATAGTGGAAGTGTAATATACTAGACACCAATTTGTACATGAGCACTTAGCCACTCTGATTGGCCCAAGTTCTATCAAATCAGTTTTAAGTAACTTACTAATCCCATATATTATTCTTTCACTCAACCAAATAAATTATTGCAGGCTACATGTACATGTATTATTATAAAAAAAGTCACATTTTGCATTTTATCCAAGAATCCATCTTTTACAAGCGTATACGCATCCCGTCATGGAATTTTTAGCAAGTTTAATTAATGCTGTCTAAGAGATACTTGAATCTGATTGACACTCCTTCACTCTTTTGGTCAGTTTAATTCCAATGACAGAGACATTATTATATTTCTGCTTGCAGTTTAAAATTGCATCCTCATATAATTTATTATTGGGCTGGCATACATGTACTGTTTTAGTATGTGTTTCTGTTCAACATTGGCTTAACTAAATAGTTGGTTTGGTTTTGTAACTTGTACTTGTAACATAGCACACTTACTTGGTTTGGTTATGCAGTGTTTTCCATTAGCGGAGAGAGTAAAGCCCTCTTTACACAAGCAATGCCCACTCTTCGTACACACAGAATTCTTGAAATCACAATCATCATGTGACTTACATTTGCAATCTTTAACTTCTCCCCCTTTGCAACCTGTAATATCAAAATATAGTATCAAGAGTTATCTTTCCTTGCCCTACATAGAACAGACACAGACATGGATTAAGGATAATATAGTACAAGCAGGCAGTACGACCTGTGCCAAATATTTTGTGAATTAAGCATTGGGACTGGTAGAATGAGTTTTGTGCAGGCGGTTACACATACATGCAGATGTGTAAAATTTAGAGTAGATGGCAAATACCGAACATTAACACTGATTCAAGCAGAGGTATTGTCATCTCTCCAATCTTTTCCAATTACACACAAATAGAAATGTTAAAAATAGAATCGCTACCTTAAAACGGGGCAGTTTTGCAACAGAAGGTTAGACTGCACATACATTTAGATAACTTTACAAACTAATCTTAGTTGTTGACCAGCATTATCGCGGTTATAATGGTAGCAGAGAGATTTGTGCTATTGCTCTTCTTACATAAACTTGCCGATAATCATGACATTGACGAGCCCCGAGCCGCGTTATAAACACTCGTTTGAATATCTGGTACGCATTACTTAGTTTTAATATGATAATAATACTCACTTTTTCTGCAGTTCTTGCCGTTGTTAAACATCTCAAACCCTGGTTTACATTTACATTCACCCTTCATACATCTAGTATTCTCATCAGGGCAGTGACTATGCTCACCACAGTGACAATCGCTAATTTTTGTTTTTCCATCCTCACACTCTGTTATTTTAAGCAAATTATTTGAGTGGTGATGATCATAAAACCTGTATTAGCTAAACTATATCTAGAGATGTAGACGTATTACATTGTTTGCAGCTCTAGTTTAGGAATATAATTTCGAGACTAAACATTGCATTGAGCTCCCAAAACAATTTAGTGTAGTATTGACCTGTCTAATTACGCACGTTCAATCAATGATGTCTAAATGGTATAATTTGAATAGATGCTCTTTGGGTAGGGCTCACCTGGTTTACATTTCTTCCCTCCTTCGACGAGGTTAAAGCCTGCTTTGCACTCACACGTGCCCTTTGTACATTTGGAGTTGGAGTATGCTTTGCACATAATGTCTGTCAGACATTTACAGCCGCTAAGTGGTTTAGATGCAGAGCAGCCAGCTAGATATAGTGTAAAGACATTTGCATGTAAGTGTACTGTATATATAACTGTCATAATATATGTGCAGGTAATTGTCAGGTATATACATGTACGTGACTGCATGCAAATACAGGTGTCACAGTTGTCAACCGTGTTTAACAGGTACTTGTGAGGTTGAAAAGACAAGGAGAATATAGTTTAGAGTATAAGGCTTTATAAAGTTGATGAAGTATAATACTAAGCTCATTTCCACAAAATTTTTGGTTGTCTATTTTCAGTAATAATAATGGCCCTTTTCAATGTAGATAAGATATGTCCAAACTGCAACACTTTCTTGGTACATTCTATAGCCATAAGTTAAGTAAAACATATCTATTATACTGTAGGCAAACTCTTGCTGGAAGGAGTCAGTTACCAGAATCATCTTTTTACACACTGAAATGTAACTAACAAAGAGCAGTGCAATTATTTACCCACATCATGATGCACTTTTTAATTTCATTTGTATTATTCCCACACAATCATATTATACAAGTAAATGTAACACATCAGAATATTTTGTGTATCATACCATATCCTGCTTCAGCTAGTCTCAGAACGACCACTAGAAACAATAAAGAGAGAAAATTTCTATTATAGGAAAACAAGTTAGACAAAACACTTTCCATTGTTGGATTATGCAAGCTACATGTACATGTACGAGACTGTATAAGTCATCAGCTGAATAATATAAACAGGAAGTTCTAAGTAGGCCATTGATGACCCGATAAAATTGAAAATAATCAAAATAGCATTTGCTTCTAAATTGTATATTAATTCATGTACTATTTTAGGGCCCTTGCTAGTGGGCACAGCAGCATGTCTATAATAATAGTTTATCATCGCGGACTAAATCCAGCACTTGAGTATTGCTCACCGACTCACCTAAACAGAACAAAAGTTTAATCATCATGATGTCACTTCCTCTATAAATACAATGTACAAGTGTAGATGAGGTTGTTAGAAGAGATTGTTCACAGTCCTACTGCAACAGAAATAAATAAACATCCATAATATTATATTGTAGATTGGTGCAAGAGCCAGTATAGTAGCTCAAAACTTTCTTTTCTAAATGGATTATTTTACTTCATTCAGCCG
The DNA here is from genome assembly GCA_935421135.1 of Bugulina stolonifera. NCBI lineage: Eukaryota > Metazoa > Bryozoa > Gymnolaemata > Cheilostomatida > Bugulidae > Bugulina > Bugulina stolonifera. The sequence goes on from OW285196.1 coordinate 10,400,705, forward strand.
TCAAAGTAGCACCATGATCGACGCATCAACTATTGCTACAATCTAATGTTGTGTTAAAAGACTTTGTTTAAAGCTACCAAAGGTTATTTAGAGGACCACGAACTAAACAACAAAATTCATTAACATACAATGCACAATATAATTTAACAATAATTTTTAATTTTATATAATTAAAAATCAATTGTTAGAAATTATTTTAAACAGAAAGCCAATTTTACGAACTCACCAAGGTATCGATCCAACTCCTTTTAGATCTGAGAGGTTGAATGATAAATAGACTGAGAAAGCGCACTTTATATAGGCTGTCTCACAGTCTCTAGACCCAGGCTCAGACTACATTTACAGCATGTGTGCCTAAATGGGCAGTGAATAACCACATTAGTAAGAGACACAAAGTCAATTTAACTATGTCTGCGTTATATATCTGGTGAATTAGGAAATTCTCAAAGAGCTATTAGTAGCCTGCGATAACTAAGCATAGAATGCAGATCTGTTTTCTATATTTTACCTTCTAATGAAATCTTTCATACGCTATCAGGAGATTGGTTTCACAACTGCACAATTGCCTTTCCTTGGCAATGGTTTGAACTCAAAACCCTACGGCACCTAGTCGCCTAGCACGGAAACTGACATATACGCTGCATTAATTGCCTCACCAGATCAGCCTCTCGCGAAGATAGCTTCACAGGTGAAGAGTGTCTGTTTACTGAACCAGCCGCACCCAGAACATGTTTTTATGGCTACCTTTCTATATACTAAGGATTGAGGAGTTCCACCAACATTGGTCATTTGTCATGCGTTTTTTATAAGAAAATTTACTTGTACATGTAGTTTTGAGCAGCAGGAATTTTATTCCAAGTCTGTAGAACTATCCTACTTCTAATCTTTAACTCAAGTTTCAATCCAGATCTTTATGGTCTTTAAGCCCCAAAACACTGTTAGTATAACACGGTGGCCGTAGGAGAATATCTATTCTGCAGTTGGTGCAGCGGTGAATGTCTCTGTCCACTGTGCTAGGTGAGGAGATGCTGTAGAGTGTAGGATTCAAACCTTAGATGAATATTATTTTTATGTATACACATCTGAAAAAGAATTTCTGCTGCAATGAATACATGCAGATTTAAAAGCAACAAATTTTGTTTAGTTGACTCCCCAGGTTAGAAGAAGTAACAATTTGTCCTTTAGCGGGTTTGGAGGTTGCCTTCCCCTTTCTACCAGCGTGGCCCCAAACTAAACATGGTGAAACTCAATAGCTAGATGTTATTACTGATATCATTAGAGACAGTGTTCGAAGTGTGGTTATACGAGAGTATACGGTGTGTACCCACCTCAATTTTAGTGGTTATACGACCAGCTGCAGGTGTGTATTTTCCCCCATATAGTCACTGTAAACCTAATAGTGTAGTGGTAGAGTGCTTAACATTCATTCATAGGGCCTTAGGCTCAAATCTCATCAGAGCATAGTCTTTTTCATTATTAGTAATTCACTAATTTTTTAGCTACCATAAGGTTAAGTGGATAGCTATACAATACTATTCTGTAAGGTTGCATCTACTGTGTACCTACTTCATATTTTGCACTTCGAACACTGATTAGAAGTGATAATATTGTAATGGTTTTTGGGTTTTGGTACTGTCGTCCTAAGACGACTCCCGAGTCCAAATTGAAGTGCCTATGAGTGAGTGGTGCTAGGCCCTCTCAGTACATGAAAGATTAGCAGGTACTAGTAGCCAAACAACTACCAAAGACGACCCATTTGGTCCCGAGTCAATGCTTGTGTGCTATGCTGAGAAAGAGAGTGATCCTACCTAGTAGGAAGTTCGGGCTACAAGGTCGAGAACCATAACAACTAGAATAACCTAACTACGAAGTAAAAGTCTCTGTATATAAGTATAGATGTGTCTTTATTGAGATCCAAGCATGAACTGAAACAATAAATGGGAAAACAATATCCTTTATATAGTAATAGAACTTCCGGAGGAAGTTCCGATAAAAAGGCCGACGTAGTATCGTAAAAAGACGACGTAGTGTCGTCTAGAAATTGTGCAACAATATGGCGGCCGGAAGCCCGAGGGCTGACCCAAAATAGGTCGGGTTTTACAAAAGATGCTTAAAATAATCTAGATCATATGCAAATTCAATATCAAGTATTTCTGAGAGGTCGGGCCTCTTTACATGGGTATAAAAAGGTGTAATTGCTCAGTAATGCATAAGAGGTGTATAAGTAACATTCTACTAGATAGACAATAGGCACAAGCAAGTGTAAGCATATACATGTATAATTAATTTCATGTAGTTGGGAGGCTGCGCGTGACCATTACAATATTTCTGATTCCAGAGTTTATTGCTAGATTATGAGTATCAGAGCCTCAGAGGTGAGGTCGCTCAAGATAATTTTTAAGCGTTACTTACACGTCCATTGGTTTGAGTTAAACAAAAACTCCATTAAGCAGAATAGACAAGCATTTAAATTGGAGTTGACATAAAGGGTCTAAGCTTGCAAATTAGATGTTTTTGACACCAAACTGCTAGACTAGGAGTACTGAGTCAGTTTACATTAGACTGCACTTAGTAAGATAAGAGGATGAAATACCAGAATTGCATTTACATATCTTATGTAGGCAATTTTAATAATTTTTTTAGCCTCAAATATGCATGTATGTAAAATCGTCTCGGCTTTGATAGTGCACATATTATGTGGACAGTAGGAGTGTCAACCCGCATCAACATCCTGTATAAATGGCTGAAATAGAGGTGATAACTACATTAATAAAATACTCACCAATGCAGCACAGACAGATTTAAGTTCATATGACTTCTATCAAATTAAACAATGGATGGTACAGTCTGTACCAGTCCAACTAGTTCCTTTATCTTCTTAAATAATGTAAACATTAAAGAGGATATGTATAAAAATCCACACTACATTTATCTCCCTGCTATCAGATGGTTTTAGATATTATCGGTGTGTAAATAGAATCGTAATATAATATATATAGTTTGGAGCTCAGGCTATAACAGGCTTGCTAATACACGTGGTTAATCAGCTATAATCGGTAAAAAAATGATCAGGGATCATCATTAGAATAATCAGATTGATTCTTTTAGAGCACCGCTAGCTCTCTGCTGCCAGCTTTCCACCAGCTCTCCGCCAGTTCTCCGCCAGCTCTCCGCCAGCTCTCCTCCAGCTCTCCGCCAGCTCCCTCAGTAACAGATAACCACATTAAGTAGCTAGTGAATACCTAATTGAGTTCAATAAACATACAAACATTTAAACATGCATGCAATTAGCACCAGAAAAGAGTATTCATTATCCTGTAGGAAACTGAGAATCTGCGGACCTCTGTTACTTAGGGGGTAGTAAGGACCACTTATAGTGGACCTCTGCTATATATACATATACACGTGGGTAGTTTAAATATTGCAGACTGTGGACCTCCGTAACATAAGGAGCAGTAGCGCCACACTAGCCCCAGTTCTCCAAGGTAGGCAGCACCCTATAGGGGTGCATAATCATGAGGCAAGGCTCAGCCTACATAAATAAAAGGACGCAACTCCATACTCTGAACTTATCTAGTAGAGGGTAGCCAACTCCAATTATTAGAAACATTTGTATTATGTACAAGGTAATATAATGTAGTATAATATAGTTATATTATAGTAGGGCGGTTATATTTTTGTGGGTGTCTTACACAAAGAATAGGATGTATCCTGACACAGTTTCAGAAAAAAAAATGATATAAGAACTTAATTTTATTAGGGATTATTTTACAATGATCATCCTTTTCTAGTCTGTGATTATTTTTGGTGAATGCATTCGCAGCCAAGCAAGAGTGGACTACTCCCATGATATTTGGCAAGATTGGCATAACTATTGTATTGTACATGTTATACATATACTATTTACTGCATATAAATACATGTACATACATCCAGTTTAGAAAGGTTAAGATGTGCTCATCTTATAGATTGGAATATTGGCTTTTGAATAGTATCTTAACTGTTATTCTAAGTGAAATAGAATTTTCAGGATAACTAGACTCTCACATGACGTACCAGATAGGACATAGAAAGCTGAAGGCAATGACACACTGGTGAGTTATTATAAGTTAAGTAGAGATACTGCGGTGAGTAAAGATGTCACCTTTGTGAATGTCCTTTTGATTACTGAAGGTCAGATTATTGTCAAGGTGTAGTCTGAGAGCTTGGTGTTGCTTCTTAGTTTCTTGTCACCCATCAATTATACATGCAGATTACCAGCAGCTTGGTGGAACCAGAAGACATCCTGTTTGGATAGCCAGGTACCTACCTTATCACATGTTAAACTCATAGAGATCAACAAACCACTGTCATGTGGCTTTCCAGCCGACTGCTGAACCGCCTCTATATTGAATAAATTTCTCATGTAAAGAAGGTAAGATTCTTGAGCATCATTTGGGCCTGGAGATGAAATTGTTTATGGTGACTTTTATCTTCTCCTTTTTTGAATAGTTTTTAATCATGTAAAGAATAGAACAGCATACTGTCATTCCACACACTGTCAAAGTATTTGTGAAGATTGATGTACATGAATATTCTAGAGGTGATAACCATTTTAACCAAGTATAGAACAGTGGACTGTCCTTTTCAGAAGCCGTTTTGATATGTAGGTAACTGCCGATACTGTAGATTCTTGTTAATGTTTGCTGTAGTTGAATATCCTTACTTGTTGAATATTTCTCATTGTGGTCGATTTCTTTTTATCAGCATGAAATGTCATATTGTATATCGGAAGTGTAATGTTTGCTATTAGCAGACTTTTTACTGGACATGGGTTTGTAGCTTTTAACCATTTCCACCATTGAGTATCAACAACTGCATAGGAAAATTTTATATCAACTACTTCTGTCAATCTAGTGTGTTTTGTATATAACTAACTGTGCTATGCTAGAGTTCTACTATACATGTATGTTTAGTTGATACTGTGTTAGAATTTTTCAAAGCACATTTATTAACATATTGTATTTTTAGCAAGGAATTTATTAACATAGAGAAGAAGTGGAACATTTTAGAAGATAGAAGCTTAGTTTAAGAAATTAATAGTAAACCATTTACCTATAATAAATATGTTAGATATTAACTTTTAGAGACACTTTGCTAAGAGGCAGAAGTTAGAAACAAAGTAAAAGCAGTAAAAATCCATTCACTGTAGACGGAGGACTCAACAGTTCAAATAATGTCCCTAGTGAGAACTTAGAGAGGTAAATCCCAGTTTAACATAAAGTCATGCAAGATAAATTCTAGCCTTTTATCTTCAGTTTTCCTCTATAGCCTGAGGACCTACATCCTCCATTGCCATCAGGTTTAAATCCAGATTTACATTCACATTTCTTGTTATCACCACATTCGGCATTCTTTATCTTGTCACAGGCTTGATGGGAAAATCTTCCACAATGGCTTCCAATTTCACCTAACAGAGAATAGCAATTACTGTCTTTGTGTTCACGTAACAGGAAGTCCAATTGAACTGTTTGATAACTACTTCTCTAAAGAATAATATGACATGCTTCAACTGCATTTAAAGTTATTTTAACTTACATATTATAATCTAATATATATGTCACTATGATACAGTAGGAAAACCAGAGATGTTTGCTAGTATTTATTTCGGAGGCCCAATTTTTTTACGCCGCTAGCTGAAAGTGCAGGTAACTCACCTTCAGTGCACTTCTTCCCATGGCCAGACATAGCAAACCCAGATTTACAATGACAATGGTGATTTTTGGTGCCACATTCAGAGTTTGGAATTGTACAGTGGGAGTCATCGGAGCATCTGCATTTAGCTATCTTGGACTTTCCAGCTTCACATTCTGGTACTGAACAAATAAAAACTTGGAACTTAAAGAGACTTTCTTCCGGAAAATTTCTTGAATATTAGTATTACTAAGTCTACTGTGCTTACTCTCTAGTGTTGTTTTCAACTTACTCTCTTTGCATCTTTTGTGATGGAGGACCAAGAAGAATCCGTGTTTGCACGCACACTTTCCATTTTCGCATTCGGAGTGAGGAAATTTACATTCAGAATCACTAGAACAAGGGCAGTGATTCACTTTGGTCTTTCCAACATGACATTCTATAAGTACAGCATTCTAGGTGCACAAAGTACTACATATTAAATCATAGAAGCATGTATTAGGGGTCAATTTGAAAATGCAAACTTGGGCAACTCTGATTGGCCCAAGTTCTATCAAATCAGCTTTACGCAGCTTACCAATCCTTTCTACGTTATTTTTTCATTGAGGCAAATTTAAATTATCGCAAGCTATTATTATACATACATGTACATGTACATGTATCTAGCACACTTACAGGATCTTTCATCCTAGAAGACATCTATTTCAAACATAAACAACATCTCGCTGTAGAACTTTTAGCAAGTTAACTTATTACTGTCCAAGAGATACCTGAGTCTGGTTCGCATTTCTTCCCTCCTTTGGCTAGTTTAAAGCCTGGTTTACATTCACAGGATTCCTTCTCACACGTTGAGTGAGGGTAGACATTGCAGTGGGTGTCTGTTTCGCATTTACAGCTGCTAAGGGGTTTCGATGCAGAACATCCACCTGAAGTTGTATAGATACATGCACAATGGTGCGACAGCTGCCAATACATGCGCAGGTGTTTGTCAGGTTTAAAGAAAGTCGGCAGCATAGTTTAAGATGCACTCTTAGGCTGACTGTTTGCAATGCTAAGCTAATTCCCAGAAAATTGTTGGTTGCGAATCTCTATGTAGTTAAAACAGCTATGTTATTTTAGTCCACTATCAACTTCATGTATATTACTGTGTACAGTGTAGATAGGACAAATTCAAACTGCACATTTTTTGGTACATTCTAAAACATATCAACTACAAGCAAACTGAGTCAAGAAATACATGTACATAAGAGTCATGCTGCAAAGAGTCAAATACCAAAGTCATCGGTTTCCACGCTGTAATATGATTAATGAAAAACAATGTAAGTGTAATACGTTAGAATATTTTATGTATCATACCATATCCTGCTTCAGCTACATTCAGGACAACCACTAGAAACAATAAATAGAGAAAAGATATTATAGGAAAATAAATATTGGACAAAACACAATTTTCATAATTTGATTACACCAACTACATGACTCGTATAAATCGTCAGATTAAGATATACAGAGAGCTCAGACTAGGCTATTGATAAAATAGAAAATTAATTAAAATAACATTTGCTTCTATATTTGTTGCTGTGCCACAAGGTGCTTACACGCTAGCACACCAACATGTACATGTAATTTTCAATGATTGATCAAAAACAACATTTCAATATTTGCTCATCAACTCACCTAAAGAGAACAAGAGTTTAATCATCATGATGTTACTTCCACTACAAATAAGTGTTTGAAAAGATGGTTCACAGGCCAACAGAAAACTTAACTTAACGCGTATATAGTACATTTCTGTACATCTTTTTGCACAATTTATTAACTACCAATTGAGTCATTTTTACTTCATTCAGCAGTAAAAGCATCATTAACACATAGTATCAAATATAATTGTCACTATCAAACTTTGAGTTAAAAGACCTACCAGTACAATGATAATAATTATAATAAACTGCCATCGTTGTTTATGCATTTTAATTCCAACATATTGTTTATAAGTTCGGGCAATAAACAAAAAAATCTATTTATTAAGATAGAAATTATTATTTGAAACATAAATATTATATTGCAATTTAACTTAGAAATATTCAATTATAATTCAATTTATTAAAAATGTTAGAAATAATTTAAAACTAGAGAACTTTGTTGACTCACCAAGGTATAGATTCAATTCCTATTAGATCTGAGAGGTTGAATGATAAATAGACTGAGAAAGGGCACTTTATATAGGCTGTCTCACAGTCTCTAGACCCAGACTCAGACTACATTTGCAGCATGTGTACCTAAATGGGCAGTGAATAACCACATTAGTAATAGACAGAGAGTAAAAGTCAATTTAACTATGTCTGCGTAATATATAATTATGGTGAATTCATAAATTCTTAATGAACTTGAAAAATAGCCTATGAAATGAGTGTACATGTATAAGATGACAAGCTCTTAATGATATTAAATCAGTTATGGGCGTCTAGGAAGTTGGTTTCTGTCTTCTGGAGAATATGAGATGTAGCTTATTCAAAAATAATTACGTATTATCAGGGGTTATTAGCGTTGATGTGAAGGATCTCTCACTAAGTGGAATTATAGACATAAGGTGGACTAATTTAAACTTACACAAGTTCTCTTGCCAGCGAAATCTAGATGTCGCTAAAACATTAAGGCAATTTTTACTTCGAGCCATATAAGAGTAACTGCATTCATTTATTTTACGTAAGTGATCTTAATAATTTCCTTTAACCTTGAATCTATTCGAAATTGTCTCCTCTCTGATACTATGCATGGGTAGACATACGAGTGTCAACCTGCTTCAACATCTTGTGTAAATGGTTGAAATGGAGGTGATGACCACATTATTGCAATATGCACCCAAGAGTCTCAGACGAATTAAAGTGCCCGTATAATTATGGTAATAATCAACTTACATGTATATAGCCTGTGGATACATAATTCACCAGTTTAGCCTAACTTCATTTGACTGAATCACTCCTTGAAGAATGACGTCTAAAATATCGGACTTGTCTTCCCGTTGTGATGTAGATTTATTTGTACGTGGAACTCAGGCCACAAGATAGGCTTGTTACTGTAATGGTACAGTTAGCCTTCTATTGATCAGCAATCACCCGTTCTAATGTTCTAACAATCGGACTGTTGATATTGTAGCACCACTTGCACTGATATTATTGGGTGACCATAGCGGCTGGTATCCAAGTAGGTCTAATAAGTACAATGTACAATCATGTATATACAGTTTATGTGCATATGTATGTAAAATATGTACAGTATGTAGTTATAGTTGAAATCTTAGCTTAGTCCAATAGGCATCTAATAATTCATACATTTAGCTAGCACCAGAAGTAGAGAGGGTTCTCTACTCTGTAGTATATCCATGCACATAGAGACAGAAACAGAAGGCAGTATCAGACCAATAATCTGACTACACATGTAATCTGGATTACCCAGTACTAGTGTGAGATCAATGTACACATAACTTCAGTAGGAAAGCTTGTCGATAATTTATTACTAAATACTTGCATTAGTTGTTTTTGAGGTCTTACAATGTATTTAAGGAGATAAGGAAATGATGAGGACTGGAATGGCTACTTCTGACGCGCTACAGCTAGCCAATCACTTAATCCTCCTATTTTAAAGCTAAGTAGCTGTCACTATTTGGAACATTCAAGTCAGATGTTCCACATAGTGACAGTTACCTAGTTTTGAAACACTATTGTTGCTTGAGCTGGCACTGCCTGCCGACAAACAGTAATTCTGGCATAACATTGACATTTCTTTTTATTGCATTGCTTTGCCATGTCTGGACTGCATTACAGAGTCTTGCTCTACTAGTAACTCTTTACGTTGCCTGGTGCATTACTCCCCAGCGACCATAGGGCAGTTTCCAGTAGTTGTCTTCTGTCACTCTTTCTCTTAGTAACTCTTCACACTGCCTTCACTCCCCAGTGGCCATCGTCCGTTCCTCTCTATGTGCTGTTCTGTTTGGGTTGGACATGCCTCTTAGTATCTACCCAATTGGTCAGTTTCAACTCCTCCTCTTGTTGCTCTGACTTGTATTCGTTGTGTTGCTGTGCCTCAGCTACCCAGCTGGGCACAGCAACAGTACGAGGATTAGAAGAATGGTAGGCTGTAACAACATCATAGTAATTAGGTGCATCAAGAAACATACTGGCCAGATGATCCTTAATTAAGCAGCTCATGTTATTAAATCATTACCATTAGCACAAGCAATTGGGTTATACATTGGTTAATGAATTTTTGAAATAATCACAAGAAATTATCTACAGTGCAGTGTAGTACATGTACATGGAGGCGTATCATGTGCACAGGTATGTGCAGGTGGTTGATGTCAACACTCCAAATACCTAGTATTTATTATTAGCACATGGATTTCTGGTGATGGCTACGGTTCATGAAGCATTCAAATAAGAACTACATGTAGCTTAACGATAATGTTATAATAATATGCTACATCTTAGCCAATGGTTTGCTAGATAAGAAAATGAGCCAACTAAACAGGTACCAGTCAGTTTTAACCAATCAGGACTGTGCATTGTATGTCATATACCAATTTTAGACAATACTATCCAATGGTAGATCATTGGAAACATGCCAACCAATCAAATGATGAGGAGAAAGTGAAAGTGTTCAAAGAAACACCATGCCAGGAGAAACAGATGACTATAAAATGGAGGAAGACACAAAAAGTAGGCAAGAGAGACAACCTACAGCCCGCAACACAGACAACAACATCTGCTATAGTAAACAAGAAAACACAGTCTACAAAATACAGGCTACAGAATACAGAGTGCGGTAACGTGTCAAATAGTTTAGCTTCAATTGCACATAGTGTGTTTTATTTCACATTGACTTTCAACAATTTATCAACATTTGATAGAACCACTTGATTTCTGCGTGACTACTCAGAAACAACAGACGGCAACAGACTACATACTACACGTGACTACCTCCAGAGAGACAGAAATATTGTAAGTATTGTTAAAAATTATAATTATTGAAAGTTTCTTATGCATCATTTTCAAAGATTTCAAGTTACCATAAACTACATGTACATGTACATGTACAAAAAATAAATAATTATTATGATTGAGGGGATAGTTGATACTGTAAGTAGTGATGATGGTATAGACAGGAGAAGATAACTCAATTGGTAGAAGAAGTAATATTTAGTTCCGCTGCAGTCAACTGTATCAAAGTAGGAATAAGTGTAAAAGATATTCATACTAACTGTAGCACTGTGAACAATCTCTTTATATACTTATTTGTAGACCTTGAGGTGTCATCATGATGGTTAAACTTGTGTTCTGTTTAGGTGAGTTGATGAACAAAATAATACTCAAGTGCAGTCTTTGATCAACCATTGATAATTATAAGTTGCTGTGCCTACATGTAAGCACCTTGCAGTACATGTTAGCACCTTGTGGTACATGCAGGCACCTTGTATCACAGGTAATCACATTAGAGTACACCTATACACTTTGTGTCCCATATAAGCACCTTGTAGTACATGTAAGCACCTTTTATCACATGTTCGCGCCTTGTAGTACATTGTAAGCCTTGCAGTACATATTTTGTGAATAAACTAACTTGGTATTATTTTTATTGGGCCATCAATGGTCTACTCTTATTGCGCTGCATATCTACAACAAATTATGTACCAATGATATGTTTTATGGTCCTACATCATACTAGAAAAAATATTACTTTGATTTTATTGTTTCTATAATTGTTTCCATAATTGTTTCCATGATTGTTTCCATGATTGTTTCCATAATTGTTTCCATGATTGTTTCCATGATTGTTTCCATGATTGTTTCCATGATTGTTTCCATATCTACATTTGCATACTGGGAATAATTCGGTTGTTCTATTCTTGTTTTAGTGCTTGTAGTGGCTGAATCTGGATCCGGTATGATATTTATAATACATGACGCATATATACCCTAGCTTGATGCATTATGTTGTACAATGATACACTTTTACCACATGTGCAAATATAGCGCATATTATGGTAGAGATAGTATGTACATGCGGGTGTGCACTCATATTCCTGGCATATCTTACCCTTAGTAAGATGAGTCGTGTTTGGTTTGAGTAGAGCTATGTATATATGAGCTATGTATATTATGAATTGATCTATTTTGCTCAGTGTAGGTCAGGAGAATATTAGAAATTCAGGTGGTTGGTTTAATGTTGTAAGTATAAAAACCTTGCAATAACTTTGCAAGCACACTGACACAGTTTAGAAGTTGTCTCACAGTCTAAAATAGACCCTTTAAACTTCCATATTGCAAGTACTTGCACATGCTTGGCAATATGATGATGTGTTATATGCCAAGTTTGGAATTTTAAGTAGTGAAATAATTAGAAGCTGTATATTAATACACCAATCGATGTTTGAAAGAGTTTCATTGGTTTATTCCTTCAGCTAGAAGGTGCAAAGCAGGAAGAACCAGAATTCCGAAATGCAGGTGCTTTAGTGATTCTCACTGTGTTATGCCAAACACTGAGTGCAATGATTGGTATCGGTGCAGGTGTAAGGCAGGATATTATTTGACAAATGATCGTAAAGAGTGTATGGAAGGTGAGTTCGTTCCAATTATTTGTACATGAATCTTTTCTATATTATTTAGTATTGATTTAAAAGTTTAAATTACCTGACGCATAAACAACAACCAGTGCTTGAACGATTTTATCTGGTCTATCCCTCTAGTTGAAGAATGCAAAGCCGGAGAAACTGAAATTCCTAAATGCCACTGCTCTCACAATTCTCCCTGTAGTTTCTAAACACGGAGTGTAATGATCAGTATAAGTGCAGGTGTATAACAGGATATGCTTTGACCAACGATCTCAAAGTGTGTGAAAAAGGTGAGTTCATTCCAATTGTCTATTTATTACTTTATTTTATATTTTTTCATTTTATTGATGTCAATGTTTATACCAGAAGTACCGTGTGAGTTTGGTATCTGAAAATTAACAGACTGCAACTAGGTATAACAAATTATGTTTGGTTGGATGAATATTCTCAAGCCATGTGCTTGAATGTCCTGCTTTGTAAATAAATGTATAACAATAATATTACACATGACTGTTTTAACACATTGCATTTGTTTTAGGTAAGATTGGAAGTTATTGCGGGAGGTCTTCTCTCCGTGCTTGCGACCTGATAGAGAATGCTCACTGTAGTGAGGAGAACGAGAAGTGCAAATGCGATACCTTCTACGGACTCAATGGTGCGGGAGGGTGTAAATATACAGGTTTAGTAGTAGGCTAGATATTGTACTGCTTGCTTGCATCTCAGTATTAAACGTTTCATGTTTTGTCACCTCATAACTACTTTGACATTATGTTTCCAGTAGTCTCTTCAGGCCAGCTGTTAACTGGCTATTTACTCCAAGTTCTGCTTTGTTACAACATTATGATTTGGTGTTTAATTTCTGTTATGGCAATAAATATTTTCTAAAGATGCGAAAACAGCTGATTCCTCTAATAAGGTACATTGACATGGACATGACAGTTCCAAGCTATGACAGAAATATGTACATGTACATGTAGATTATGTAGTGTGGACAGAACGTCAATGGTAATACAAAGTGTAATGGAGATTTGTCTGCTCATAGTGTAATGGAGATTTGTCTGCTCATAGTATAATGGGATTTGTCTGCTCATAGTATAATGGGATTTGTCTGCTCATAGTATAATAGGATTTGTCTGCTTATAGTATAATGGAAATTGTCTGCCCGTAGCATGATGGAGAAGTGCCTGCTCATAGTATAATTATAAATCAAACGAGACTTACCTGTAAGGTGAAGTTTGATAGTAATTCTGCGAACGAATAGCGAAGAAGGTAAACAATGAGATAGCTTTGGTGGATATGCAGGAAACTGGTCACTTGTTCAGAGGAGCACACAGATTAGGGCAAAAGTTTTTGAAAAAAGATGATGAAAACAATAACATGCAATCAGTAACATACATTTACGATAAAAGCGAAGAGTAAAATATGGGTGGGAAACTCTAACCCAAGGGTGGGATTGTTTACCTTCTTCGCTATTCGTTCGCAGAATTACTATCAAACTTCACCTTACAGGTAAGTCTCGTTTGATTTATAATTCTGCTTCACTCATAGCTCCAAAAGCTAAACAATGAGACTTCAGAGGAGCCCTATTCTGTGTGCCGTAAACACTCAGCCACTGTATATCATACAGTCATGCATCATTAATAATGATGTAATCCCATATCTTTGAATTATCAAATTTCGATATAGTAGTAGTATAATGTAGCCTGTAGTAGCAGCAGTCCTGGTACATATACCACAGCTTTTTATTTGAAGTGAAACCTTAGCACTATGAAACTCTGCCATAATGTGCATTGCATTTCTAGCTCTCAATGTATTTCTGCAAACTAGTAAGTACAGTAGTTAACCATAAGCTAGCAGTATTCTTGTGTGGTGTGCAAATACTGACCTACAGCATACACCACAAGGTACGTAATAGAAATTGTACCGGAATTTTGTACAACACCACTCTGGTGATAACTTGACCACCCTAGTTTGATAATGGTGTGATATTCATTATGAATAAATACACTTACATGTACATGTACATAGCCCAGATGTAAATGACGTCATATATTACTAATTTACATCCTAGTAGATAGGCCTACAGAATGCAGTGTAGGTAGCCATCTTACAACTTTCAAGACTGAAGATATAAAGAGTCTTCAGATTCCTCAAGAGATTTGAAAGTTCGTCCAGAACCATCTATGAATTTCAAGTGTCTACATAGCGAGGTAAAGTTAGCCTTGCATAAACAACCTCTCTGTTAATTGTCTCTAATAGCCCTGTTAGCAAATTTCACGTCACAAAGACAGAGGAGGTACAAAACAACCAGTACTTTGTTAAACCTTATTCACAGGTATAAACAAACAGCAACACTGTAAACATGTGCAGCAATAATTCCACAACATCATCTAGGCTTAGATGATAATATGTACTTTTACAAATGAGCTATTTAGTTGGTCAACTTGATTAATAAGAGAGTATAATTTTACTTATACATGTATATACACAATTCCTGGGTTGAAGCCATTATCAAGTTAATGATAGTATACCCAGCAGCCACATACACCTTGTAACTTTCTGCTGGTGCAATCCTTCTAACCTATAACTCTTGAAAATGAGTCATGAACTTTTCCCAGCCTGCCTATGGCCACAATCTACTACATGTACAATGTAGCTAGGGACACTTTGAATATTAGTTATGCACATTTCCCCCAAACACTTAACAGAGGGGCATACGTTGTGAGTAGTCTCAAACTTTGGTCAGCCTGGCACAAAGATATCTACATGTGCATGTACATAATATACAAACAGTAGAATAGGTAAGGCTTTCATCATATGAATTAGATCATTACTAATTCCAAAATCTCAATAGAAACATACATGTATGTGATTTGTCAAATATGACACGAGTTAGACAGCTAAATGTAGTCCGGTGCAACTGAATTCAGTGTACTCGCTCAAGTTCCAGATGCATAATAAACTTGGATATTCAATTTATCATAACTATATTATGTATGCTAGTTGCCAATGATATCATTGACTTAGCTAGTTACGTGTGTTAAATTATTTGAAAGAATGGGCTCTACCCATCAGATTGATGTAGCTAACTGCAACAAAGTTACTGCATGTACAAATCTAATCATTTGGCTTTTTGATCACTAGCAGCTACAAGCCATTGCTAGCTAGCTAGCTAGCTGTTTCATTACAGGTCCATCTGTTGCTGATAGATATCCAAGTACAACTTACAAAATAACCAACTAAACTACAAAGCATCTACAAGTATTTTCAACTCATTTTTATACAAAATAGAGCCAACAGTATTATTAGTACTGTGCAAATTGTGTGTCCACATTAGCGTGGTTCCATTTTGCTTTTCGATTACCAAACTTCTGGCTACTAAATTGGTCAAGTCTAGCCTGTACAACGTACAGTAGCTTCCCAACTGGATAAGCTAGCTAGCATGCAAGCCACTACCAAGCCAAAGGCCTGGGCTAACCTCCCTATCAATACTATGGAGCGTTCTGCATGTACATGTAAGAGGCCAGCTAGATTACATGTTAGGAATGTGTAGCTTTCAGCTATTAAATAAATGTTCCAGAGCAACTACCAACATTATAAACTCAAAGTAGCAGATCTTATTGTATAACAGAATAGGCCTGTGTTTAGTGTTCATAAATGCCAGCTTTTCTAGTAATTAGAAAGCTTTCAATGTAGCCTATTTCCACTTGTAACGTGTGCTGACCAGCCACAAAATAATATATCTTTCATTAATCTGAACATTCCAGGTGCAGCCCACAATACTGGTACAGCCTATGGTCTGAAATAAACCTAGGGTATAGTCAACTTCACAACACTTCTGATACCAATAGTACACAATTCACTTGATGTCATAAAACAGCCAAGGAATCCAATGCCAATTAAACTTTCAAGTTTTTTCTGTTTCAGATTTTTTGTACTTAACAAGGTACATGTAGTTAAAAGACTTCAACCTTTTTCAATTAATTGTCAAGCTTTAGCCAGGAAAACAACTAATATGTGCTGACCAAGAGTAGACTATAACGCACATTAGCCGAAGACCTTTCATTTCATAAGGCATTATTTTATGACTTGTTCAGCAATGGTAAAATTGATTTGAAAGCGTAGAAGGTTTATCACAACACAGAATGTATCATACATACGTCATTCCTCAATATTTCTAGAAATTCAACCAATTACAGTACAAGGTGAATTATTGTTTTGCTATTATATTCTGTGAAGTTGTCTCCATCTTCCTTATATAATGTATTATACACTGTATATAGTTTAACACAGGTCACTTTCATTGTGTTTTGCAGTCTCACCAACTGTTTCTGAGAATGATCCTTCAAGCTGATAGCTTTCTTATTTTTCATCACTTTATTGTCAAATTTCTATATAAGAAATTGTCACCAATCATTTGATCATTTGGAGGTGATCATTTATTTTTTATAGCAGCCAAATCCTGTTCCTGTACAAATCAATATAGGTTGGCAAACACTATCATCAGTTAAAGAACAACGATTTACTCAACACTGACTGCGACAGTAATATGAATCCTCACTTGAAGACATTGATATTATAGGACTCCGTGATCCTTGATGTTACATCTATAAAATTCTGTCATCCTCACATACATGTAGAGTCCAGCATAGAACAATCTACATTTTACCTGCCCAGCCTGTCTGTATTGATGAAACCAGTCACCTTTGCCAATTATAGCCTCAGATTCATTACTGGCTATCATCTGTTAAGGCTATGCCTAATTCAACATTGCAAGATAATCAGATTCAATGGCTATATAGCCAGGCCGGCTGCAGCTACTTTATTCAACAATCCTGTTCATGCTATAAACACAAACTAAACTGTGTAATGCTTCATGGTGTAGCAAAGTCTTAGTTAACACCATATACATGTAAATATTATATGAAACCTCTAGCAATCCACAAGAAAGGTTGGTTGCTCTCACACTCTTACCATCTTTACTATAGCCATTAAACTGTGCTACAGGACTGAGGCTTTTTCATAATATTGTGATGGTACGCCCAGTCGTATCTTGCATCTGACACTCATTATTGCGTGCATACATGTATATATCTGCTTGTACTTTACTCTTATATTGTTATATATGATTGTATGATTATATCTAAGTCTTTTAATGCCTTTTATACCCATGTACAGAGGCCCGACCTCTCAGAATCCATTGATATTCATTTTGTACATGAATTGGACCATTATAAGCAACTTTTGTAGAACCCAACCTATTTTGGGTCGGCCGTCGGGCTTCCGGCGGCCATCTTGTTGCGCAACTTCCGGACGACCACACGTCGTCTTTTCCCGACGTCACGTCGGCCGGAAGTCCTTATACTATATAAAGGGCACTGTTTTACTGTTCATTGTCTCAGTCTACACTTGGCTTTCAATAAAGACACATCTATACTTGATACAGGGACTTTCTTTTCCTTTTACTAGGTCATTCGCTTTGCGAACCGCCTACTAGGTTGAATTACTCTCTTTCACTGTATAGTCTGAAGGTCGGACTTGAGATCAGATGGGTCGTCTTTGGTAGTATTTGGGCTACTGAGACCGCTCGATCTTTCATGTAATGCGAAGTCCTATTACCACTCATAGGCACTTCATTTCTGGGTCGATAGTCGTCCAAGGACGACCGCACCAAATCACAGAAACCATTACATTGGTGGCAGCGGTGGGATTCTAAGGTCGTACTCTTACGATACGAAGAGAAGGAAGGTGACCTCGGCCTCGGGTGACCGACCGACCTCATTCTTCAATACTTCTACGGCGATTTAGGACTCGGACCCGGGAACCTTGGATACGAGAAGGTGACAAACGCTAAAGTGCACCCATAATTCTCGTGGTTCCGCTGGATGTAGCCCGACCTACGCCGGATCTTCAATCAAAGACCGACCTCGGATCCAGAACAGATTGACGGTACTCAGTACGACCATTAGGCCGACACGGCCTAACAAACCAAAGCAGTTTTACTCACTACCCGACACCCTACCGACATGGACCGAATAAGGAACCTGCTTCAGCAGGTGATGTACCAAGCCGAGCAGGACCTCAAAACACTCAGCTACAACGGACAAGAGGACGTAGAACTCTTCATAGAAGACTTCACCGCTATGGCAGAGCGTTGCAACTGGAATGACAGAGCACGCCTCATACGGCTTAGAGCCGCCCTACACGGGCCCGCACAAGAATGCGGCCGACCCCGATCAGTCGAAGAGATATTTTCCCGACTGAGGGGACAATATGGACTATCTGCCAAAAGAGCCCGATGGAGGCTGTCCACCCTGGAACAGCCAGCCCACACGTCACTCAGAGACTATGCAGCTCTCATCCGTAGACTGATGGCAACAGCCTTTGAAGGAGCACCCCCTGCATTTTTGGACGAGTGGGCTGTAGAGAAGTTCTGCCTCACAGTCCACGACCACGGCCTACGCTGGTACTATACATGGTTACAGCCCGATGATATGGAGGAAGCACTGGAAGCCGGAACGGCCTTCCAGAGTAACAAGGATGGCAAGGCCAGCCCTCCAAAACCACAAGAGGAGCTTCCCGCCGACCTCCTACGGAAAGCCCTACATACCCTCCTACAGAAATGTCGAGACGCGGATGACGGACCAACGGTCACACCGGAACCCGTCCCAGTAGACGACCCCATTCCTACTGTAGCCGACACAGACAACAACCCAGGAGAAGGTGGACTAAACCACAATGGTCGTCCACAGAGGCCGACGGACACACCAGAACCCGTCCCAGTAGACGAACCCATTCCTACTGGAGCCCAGCAAGGAGAAGGTGGACCACCCCACATTGGTCGTCCACAAAGGCCGACGGATACATCAGAACCCGTCCCAGTAGATGAACCCATTCCTACTGAGGCCAATCCCAAGAAGAGTGGACCAAACCACAACGGTCGTCCACAGAGGCCGACGGACACATCAGAACCCGTCCTAGTGGAAGAACCTATACCCACTAAGCCTAAAGTCAAGAGTAGCCACTCCAAACAGAAAACCCCACGGGTAACTAGCCCATCACACTCCAGGCCGACGGCGTCACCTACACCCGTCACAGTGGATGAACCTATACCCACTAGGCCAACACCAGGCAAGAAACGACTCCACTCAAAGCCGGACACATCCGAAGTGACCACAGATCACCCCCCAAGGCTGAAAGGACGACTCATATGTCCCGCCCCGTCGGACCAGACCTCACAAGGTAACCCCGACCTATCCTCAACTCAGAAGGATCAACAGGATCTGGCCACGTCCAGACCCGACACTGATCAGCAATTGATTCCCGCCCAAATTCAGTATGCCCCGATGGACGACTTATCGTGTGTAGAACTGCCAGACACTACAGTCCAAGTCCGCGGCCTGAGGATCGACACGGAGCAAACCGTGCTGGACCAAACCGGAGAGCTACCTCTGAACCTCTCGAAGAATGTTCAAGTTTCAACAGCCCGACCTGATCCAGAGGACGCGAAATGTCGCGTAGCCGAACCTCAAGACATAATCCCAACGACGGAGATACAGTCTATACTGCCAGCAGTTCAAGTACACGAAGCAAAACGCTCTTGTACGGAATCTAGCATTGCCGAACAGTTTCAGCCGAAAATACAGATTGCCGAACTCTCGAAGTCCCCTAAAGCGGATAAGAAGCAATCGAAGGCAACTATTGCCGTGTTCCCGCGCTTATTTGACGAGTCGAACAAAGAAAATGTGCCTGAGGCATTGCCTACAATTGAGCCAATTGCTCATCCCTCGGCTAGTATAAATACGGCAGCTCACAGACGAGTAGTCCTTTCTCGTCCAGCACTTCACCGAAGCACATGTATCCCTACATGTGGCAACTTCTGCACTCCTCGTGTCACTGGTGAAGCTAATAGCAGCACTCGTATCCTTTCTCATTCTCGTGCAGACGAGACGGCTACTCCTTCTAGTATGGATCACTCCAACCAGCCTGTCTTCACAGCTGAAGGTAAGCAAATCTCAGTGTTACCAGTAAGGACCGAATCAGAATTAGAGGTACAATCAACACCTGTGGGACTGTCAGGCATGAATTCTCTCTCCCTCCCCACTCGGCATAGACCAGTCGGGACAAGGAGAATTCCCCTGAACATTCTCACAGGAAAGAGCATGAGTTAGAAGGCGGAGGATACACATCAGATGAATTATGTGTTGTAGATGCATCTCCTCTACGGAAGACGCTCACGCCGGACGGCACGCCTCCACCCACTCCACCTCCTGCTACCTCTATCCTGAAGTTAGCTACAATTAAGCTGCACAAACTCACTGACAAGCTGCCCATAGAGTCGTCCCAGCATTCCGGAGCCACTAAGCCATGGATTAGTACCTTCACTCAACAAGCCCGAGACGACTTGGCTAGAAGGAGTCAACCTAACCTCAAATGTGCAAAGTGTGGCTTCTCCGGCACCCTCAAGAGACTGAACATTCACATTTGGCAGCACTTTGCCCGCTTCTACTGTCGCTGCGGACGCAGCTCAGTTAGCCGTGATGCTCTAGGCCATCACTTCAGTCGGAGATCCAGTATCTGTGGGAAACGTCTCTTCCTCACGGACGGGCCCAGCTATGGGGCCCTCATGGAATGGTGGGGCGTGAAGGATCCCCCACCATTTCTACCATGTCGTCCCACTACGGACGGACAGTCGGGGACAAATAAACCAGTCTATTTGCCTAGCTCCTCCTCCACAAGGAAGCGACCTCCCAAGAGACGGCACAGCCCATCTCCAGAACAGACCCCCGACTCCGCACCTTCTGATGCTACCTCCTCCTCTTCCTCGTCGCCTACCACTCCTGCTGGACCTTCTCCCTGGCGACCTCCTGCTAGTACCTCCGCTGTAAGTGTCGGCCCCCCTGGCCGACGCGGACGTCTACCCTCTTGGAAGACAAGGCCTGCTCCAAGGAAGAGTATGCCTGCTCCTCAGTCAGGCCCTCTCTACGAAGGCTCTCCACCCAAGGTCTCATGTGCAGCTTCTTGTACAGCTTCTCCGGCTCTACTGATCGAGCCACTGCAGTCCAGACCCACACTGGAGGTCTCACCGCACCGCTCTCCTTATACACCTGCCAGGGACCTACTCCGAGCCACTCCAGACACCCATGCCGTCCAGTCCCCACCTCCTGCATCTCCTGTACTAACTCAGCCGAATGCCACACGTCCTGCATCTCCGGATCCGTCGTTCATGCAACAACTTGCTGAACTCAAGCCACGGATTCACTACCTTGCCAGCCGTCAACAGGTGGGGGACACTCTACGCCAACATCTGGAACCTCTCTATGCTCGAGAAATAGCTCTTCGTGAACTAGCCAACCAGCATCTAAGCCACCCCCGACAACTCCAGCTTGTACAAGCAGACTTGGATATAGTATCCAGAGAATCTACACTGTACCGTACCCTTCTTAACTTGACACTAGAGACACCCATGACCTAGTGTGAGGGGGCTATGTGATGGTACGCCCAGTCGTATCTTGCATCTGACACTCATTATTGCGTGCATACATGTATATATCTGCTTGTACTTTACTCTTATATTGTTATATATGATTGTATGATTATATCTAAGTCTTTTAATGCCTTTTATACCCATGTACAGAGGCCCGACCTCTCAGAATCCATTGATATTCATTTTGTACATGAATTGGACCATTATAAGCAACTTTTGTAGAACCCGACCTATTTTGGGTCGGCCGTCGGGCTTCTGGCGGCCATCTTGTTGCGCAACTTCCGGACGACCACACGTCGTCTTTTCCCGACGTCACGTCGGCCGGAAGTCCTTATACTATATAAAGGGCACTGTTTTACTGTTCATTGTCTCAGTCTACACTTGGCTTTCAATAAAGACACATCTATACTTGATACAGGGACTTTCTCTTCCTTTTACTAGGTCATTCGCTTTGCGAACCGCCTACTAGGTTGAATTACTCTCTTTCACTGTATAGTCTGAAGGTCGGACTTGAGATCAGATGGGTCGTCTTTGGTAGTATTTGGGCTACTGAGACCGCTCGATCTTTCATGTAATGCGAAGTCCTATTACCACTCATAGGCACTTCATTTCTGGGTCGATAGTCGTCCAAGGACGACCGCACCAAATCACAGAAACCATTACAATATAATATCAAGCCACTCAGTAAATGACACAATATGTCGCTTGACAGTATGTAATGTTGGCCACATCAATAATATACTTGCCAGATAAAGCAACCATGGAAGCCAAGGCTTGTTCATATAACATCAAGCCATTATAAACAACACAGTCATGTTGTGTAACTGCAACAGACAGATCATTATCAATATTTCTTAGAGTGTGCTTATTCATAGGGCCACAGGCTTGTTCACAATATAATATCAAGCCATCCATAAGCAGCAAAACATACTGCGACAGTGGTGTCATCATCGATGTACATGTAGTTATGCATGTACATAACTATTGGACTGTGGATGGGGACCCAGGCTTGTTAACATAATATCAAGCCATCCAATAGGTAACACAAAATATGTGTCACTGCAACAATAGGGTCATTTATATCAATATAGCTACATGTATATGTGTAACTATTGGTCTGTTTGTGGGGACCCAGGCTTGTTTACAATACAATGTCAAGCCACCCGTAAGCAACACAAATATGTTACTGCAACAGTCGGGGATACACAACTACATGTATTAGACTGTGCATGGGGACCCATGGGATCCATGATAGGCAACACCAATGTGTTACTGCAACAGTCGGGTCATTATCAATGTAGTTATGTGTATAACTAGTAGACTGTGCATGGGGACCCAGGCTTGTTATCAATATCATCAAGCCACCCATTAGTAACACCATGTGCAATGTGTTACTGCAACAGCCGGGCCATTATCAGTACAGTTATATGTATAACTGTTGGACTGTGCATGGGGACCCAGGGCTTGTTCATATTATCAAGCCACCCATTAGCAACATGAATGTGCTACTGCAACAGTCGGGTCATTATCAATATAGTTATATTATGTATAACTATTGGGCTGTGCATGGGGACCCAGGGCTTGCTCATATTATCAAGCCACCCATAATCAACACGATGTGCAATGTGTTGCTGCAACAGCCGGGTCATTATCAATATAGTTATATATATAACTATTGGACTGTGCATGGGGACCCAGGGCTTGGTCATATTATCAAGCCACCCATTAGCAACACAATGTGCAATGTGTTACTGCAACAGTCGGGTCATAGGCAATGTGCATAGCAGCATACCTTGATGGTGTACAAGAAGACCCAGGCTTGCGAAGCAAGCGATTCCAACAATTAGCAGGATGCAAAGCATCAATGCTGGTACACCATGGCCTACAAAACAAAGTTATACTTACGTGTCCATCTATGGTAGTAAGCTATGCGACCCAGCCACCTGCAGTCCAAAAGCAAAGTGACCAATTTCCTGCATATCCACCAAAGCTATCTCATTGTTTAGCTTTTGGAGCTATGAGTGAAGCAGAATGGAGAATTGCCTGCTCATAGTATAATGGAGAATTGCCTGCTCGTTGTATAATGAGAATTGTCTGCCCATAGTATTGTAATGGTTTTGTGTTTTGGTGTGGTCGTCCTGAGACGACTCCCGAGTCAAAAATGAAGTGCCTATGAGTGGTGCTAGGCCTTCTCATCACATGAAAGATTGACAGGTACTAGTAGTCAAAGAACTACCAAAGACGACCCATATGATACCGAGTCGATGCTTGTTTGCTATACTGAGAAAGAGAGTGATCCGACCTAGTAGGCAGTTCGGGCTGCAAGGTCGAGGGCCTTAACAATTAGAATGACCTATCTACGAAGTGAAGTCTCTATAAAGTATAGAAGTGTCTTTATTGAGATCCAAGCATGAACTGAGACAACAAACATGAAAACAATGCCCTTTATATAGTAATAGAACTTCCGGAGGAAGTTCCGGTAAAAAGGCCGACGTAGTGTCGTAAAAAGACGACGTAGGGTCGTCCGGAAATTGCGCAACAACATGGCGGCCGGAAGCCCGATGGCCGACCCATAATAGGTCGGGTTTGACAAAAGATGCATAAAATCATCTAGATCATGTGCAAAATCAATATCAAGTATTTCTGAGAGGTCAGGCCTCTTTACAAGGGTATAGAAGCAGTATAATGACTCAGTAATGCTATATACAGGTATGTAATTGATATGTAATTATCAGTGTATGGTTAGACATGCATAACGATGTAGGTATGAGTATCAAAACAGCTAAGTGCAAGAGAACAAGTGTTAGATGAGTAGTGCTGTGGCAACTACTAAGCACTTAGGGTGCTATAAGGTCCATCAGTGTGACTGGAGTCGTATGTACAAATGTCCCGAACCATTACAGTATAATGGAGATTTGTCTGCTCATAGTATAATGGAGAATTGTCTGCTCATAGTATAATGGGGATTTGTCTGCTCATAGTTGTGGTAGAGCAAAGAGTCTCCAATACAAGAGAGATATCAATATTTATACGTTCTTTGCTGGTCAAGCCAAGTACATTGTATAGAGTAAGCTGCATAAAAACTTACATAGACCAAATCAAGTAACATTGATGCATTTCAAGCAGTGCATAGAACCAACCTACAATTTATTTTAAGTGTCTGTTTATTTACTTGACATAGGCAGTTGGATTCCCAAATACTGGCACAATGCAAGGGGAGAAATGGGGTGCATCAAACAGTCAATGATTTTAGAAAAATGCTGCCAACGTAATAATTTTCTCCTAATTCAAGACTGCGGCCGACTATATTGACAAACATTCTTGCTAAGACCTCAAACCTTGGTATGATAATTAAGTCTCATAAAATAGATACCCTGCTTATAGGCCGTACCACAATCATGTTGGCAGTAGGAGCTACATTAATGCAAGTACTGAGCTAAATATGAACGGCTTGGTTGAGTCAAGTGTATGAAGATTTGCCACAGCCGACACGCTGCAGCCATATTAAAATTAGTTGTGTTGAATATGTGCACATGGCAATAATTGATGATAAATTCGAATTCTTCCTATCACCACAATGTGATGCAACTGTCTGACACTTCGACAGTAAATATGCATGGGTTACAAGACACACTGTAGAACACTTTTATGTTTTACCGATTTTATATAGTGTACTGCGGAACACTTGAGATGGAATAATTGAGTAAAATGGAGTAGTTACTAGTTAGTAGATAATTCAATCAGTTCACGAGGAGGAAAATGTGTTCACTAGACAGTCCAACCTGAAACTGTCAAGGATAGCTACAAATATATCAGATAAAGGCTAAAGCTGCTATAAAGCAACAGTTTTATGTGTTTACTTCATATGTGCACCTGGTCAGAGCACCTACTTACTTGTATTTACTTCTCGGCAGTCTGCCAGTTTACAATTAAAAGTCGGCATCATTTTGTAGACTATTCAACCCTGATTTTTGCACCCACCCTTACGTATTTATCTTGTGATAAAAAAGTCAAACTATTCATTCTGGTACACAGTTATTACTGTCATATAGAAGTATGGCCTAGGGGTTAAGATGCTTGCCTCTAGTCCAGACAGCCTGGGTTCGCTTCCCAGCAGCAACAAGCTTTTCAAGCTTTTCAAGCTTAGGCTGACAACTCAGTGCCTGCGGAGCAGGACTTAAAATAATGGAGGTCCACTGTGCATATTTCAAGAGCAGCCACATCATGGCGGGTCAGGTAAAACTGGCAGCACCAGCACTGCCTGTTTCAGCCTTGTAGCACAATGCTTCACGCTGGGCTCTTAACAGGCAGTGACTGAAAAGTGGTGGTGAGGACTTGGTAAGCTCACAAGCCACTATAAAAAAAATCACACCTGAGCTGTGGTACATAAAAATACCTCGGACATGCTCGATAACGAGAGTCTGCTATATTATTATTATTATTATTATTATTATTATTATTATAGAAGTTGAATGAAAAATAATTTTGAGTCATATTTTTTACAGACATTTATCTCAGCAACGCTCATCAGAGTAGATACCATCCAATTGTTTATCTTCTAAAGATTTAATAACTGATTGGCTAACTGACATAGATATATGTGCATGGCTGTCTAGGCTTGTTTGATTCTCTATTTTTGTTGACTGACTATCTACAGTTAATGTACATGTACTTCATACAGTATATTCGCTTCACATTTCAGGCATAAAAATTTCATTTGAAACTCAGACTAGCACATTAAGCAACCATCTTCCACATTGTCATCAACTACATGCGTGTTATAATCTCAAATTCTATTGAAATGAAACTACAATACTTAATGACTCATAGCGGTACTTAAGGACACCTGTTAACTGTCACGTCACATATTAACTGTCTCGTCACATATTTCGCATTTAAATATGCATTTTCCAACGTGCCGATCATTTGATTGAAGGAAGCCTTGAGAGGGAATAGATATTCACCCTGGTAAGTCTACAGTAAACCAGAACTTTACATAACTTGTATTACCTCCAATTGGTAAATCATGGATATTTTGTTGAGTTCATCTGGCATATCACTTTATCTAGTAATACAAGCTAGAGCTACCTGTTTTTATTCATCAATATTCATTTTTGTCTTTGATTAGTTAAAACTTACAATAAAGCTTTCACTGGTATTGTATAGATAGATGGTACTTTAAGACCTAACTCTAAACATTTGTTCATATGAATTTCAATGTTATTTAAACTACTATCAATTTATAATTTCAATGAATGAATGATTAATTTCATTATTCAATGATATTTTTAGAAAAATCATCATCATGCTGAAGGCGGTGCTGTGTTGGGGTGAGTTATATTGTTCATTCTTATAAATGAATGTAAAATCTATTATAATTATTATATTATGTCTACACAATCCTATCTGAAATTAATGGCTGATGATGAATATTATTTCCAGTGGTTCTGGTGAAACTAGCAGGAGCAGGATATGGTAAGTTATTAAGAATAATATAATTATTATAGTATATATAGTATTATTTATTCCTGTCTCTGTCTTCTGTATCTCTTCCTATGAGCCTTTAAATCTAATAATCTGCACTACATTGCACAATACATATACATATATGTACGCATGTACACATGTACACATGTACATATACACATGTATGTACATAATATGTACATATGTAGGTCATACTTACATCATCATACATTAGTACGCCTACATGTATATCCTAATATAGCACTTATACATGCTGTTACTATGTCTGTCTACTGTGCTATATTTTACTGTTTAGTAAGATGGAGCCTTAGATTTACATGTAAATTCCAGACGGAATTATTTTCACTCTTGCGGAATTTAGTCCTTGGTTACTCACAGATTTCCTTATAATTCAAAACATTAGCTATAAAAGCGTGGTTAGACCCATAAAAATGCACAAGAATTTCGCATTTGACCACCACTTGTACTTGTACAAGCACAGAAACTATTTAATTCATTCATTCAACTATCACTGTGCCTTCGGCAGGAGGCTGTTCGGAATCCGAACCCATTATGTCGTGTCAGTGTCAGACAGACGACCACTGCAGCATGTACCCTGATACCAGATGTGTTAATGGAGCATGTGAGTGTGAATCAGGCTTTAAACTCTTTAACGAAGGACTTGAATGCAAACCAGGTAACTGAGTATATTGAGTTACATAACTTGACTATGTAGTACAGGTAGTAGCTTGCAAATTCTTGTTTTCATATTTAAAATTGCAGAATTCTGTTGTATATTTGAATTGCTCTAATCTACATGTAAAACACAAATTTAATGCATTCTAATGCAGAAAATATTATGTCTGCAGCAATAGTAAAAGGGTGTCTTACATGTACATTATTTGTAAATCATGTTTTTTATAATTTTATTAGAATGTAAAGGTGGCAGCATCGTCGACTGCAAGTGTAAAGTTCAACATGACTGTCCGTTTAGAAATGCCGATTGTAACTCAAGTGGTCGTTGCACTTGCTCAGAGGGCTTCAGCTTCTCCGCTAATGGAAAACGCTGTGTGCCTGCACCCCGTAAGCATTTGTGTTATACTTTACAATCAACAATTAAATTGAAACCAATATTGATATTATCATTTACTAAATTGTATTTTTTTGGTATTAACAGAATATAGAAACTACTGTGGGCTGTAAAAACTGTTTATCTTTGATACTTTTTGTATTAATTGACTTTTAGTAAAGAAAAACAATTAAAATTTAACCTTTATTTAAAATATAAAGTTGTTGGTGATAGATCCACATGAAGTAAGTGAATCCCACATGTACATGTATTTGTATGAATAAGCTTCGATTTGAAAACTTTCTATAAATTTAGTGCAAATCTCCCGATTATATTTCGAGGAATAAAATATTTTATATTATTTTGTGAAATTCACAGAAATTTTTGTCAGATGCAGTTATTTGTGTAAAAATTATTAACATATCGTGATTACACACACCGTGACGATCATGATTGTGTTGTCTCGTACAGGATGTGTGTCCTCACAGAGGATGATGAGCTGCGACTGCAAGAGAAACTCCGACTGTGGTGTCTACGCTAACGCTGAGTGCAGAGGAGGCCATTGTCAGTGCAAGGCAGGCTTTAAAATATTTGACAATGGACACACCTGCAAAGCAGGTAACTATTTTATGCAAAAGCTACTTGCCTAAATGCTTTTATAAGCTATATGTTGCTTTTTGTAATCTTATCCTACATGTATATAAAGTTATTGCAAATAACCGGACTTGACCGTGCATATTATTTATATGTTGTCTACTTCCGCTTTTTTGTATACATTATTATCGTCATCATGTACAAAGTATGTTCATATAAAATATGATCCTCAATTATATTAAGGTCCAACATTCTACAAGATTTATAGTTGAAAGTAAAGCTGGCAATTTTTCCATGTGCATTAGATTTTAAATCACATTTTCAAACCTGAATTAATTCACATTTTAGAATGTGTTGCCGGAGAAACCAAGCTGAGTGACTGCCTATGTGCAAAGAGTGACCACTGTCCAGATAAAAATGCAAAGTGTACGAATGATGCCTGCGTATGCAAGTCTGGGTTTGAGGCTTACAATAATGACCGTAGCTGCAGGAAACGTAAGTAGCCTAAAGCAGAGCAGAGTGCTCTACACATTTTGAGACCAAGAAAAGCTGAAATGCACTGAGCATATACGTGTACACGTGCAAAGGCATTACACTCTTCTATTTTATCAACTCTCTGATAAAGGTGCTATGGGAAGACACACTAACTCAGCAGAAAAACATAGTTTTATGGTGTCCTACATGTATATTGCTCTGAATGCCTGTACAACTTAGAATTATGTGGGACCACAGTCTATGACAATTATGATACCATGCAACCATGACTGAATGTTGTCTAGATGACTACACTAGCCTCTGCACCACCAAATTAATAATGTTGGCAATGTGTGCATGCGTGTCTGGTCGCTCACAAAAATTTCACCCCTGCACTGTTAGTCAATGTTTACCATAGTTGAAGATGTGTCTTATGGTAGGGAATACTGTCCGTGTATTTTAAAGGCACCAATTGTAATCTATTTATGATACATTGATCTCAACAGGATGTCGAGGTGGTGAAGTCAAAGACTGCCAATGTGAATCACATGAAGACTGTCAGTTTGAGCACTCAAAGTGTTCTGCGACAGACAAATGCATGTGTAAAGACGGCTTTATTTTTTCCAGCGATGGAAAACATTGCCAGGCTAAACCCAGTAAGTGACACGACTTGTCAAATAATTCAATATTGATACGGGTAGATTTACAATAAACAAGAGTTCAAGGGATGTCACTGGCCAAATATGAAGCGGACTCTTACAAAAAATATAAATCGATATAAAAAAAATATTCATTTAGTATGAAGGTTGAGAGACCATCGTTGCTTTTGTGTATTTCATGTCTGAACCTTCGTTTTCTCACATACATGTAATACTACTTTAGTGGATAATTATAATTCAAAAAGTTTTATACATGCATATTGACATTTCATTGTGTCAATAATTCATATTCTAAGTTTTACTGACATTATATCGGGATATAGATTCATTTCTTAGAAAATCAACCTCAAAATAGAACAGCAGCCTCTCCGATAACGACCATGGAAGTTTCAATGTAGCATGACACTTGCCATTATGAGAGAGCAAATACGCTGACAAGAACATTATGGACATATGTGTGAAACCATTACACCTTTAGTAGCTAGTGACATATGTAGACAGTGTCTGGCAGGTGTTATTAATAGTTTCACCGTCGCAAAGCAAAGGGCTTCATGGTTTATGACATCTCTAATGTGGCGTGTTGTACTGATAATTGGGGAATGGCGATTCGAAATAGAATGTACTACAATATACTTGTACATGTATAATTATGTACATGTACATGTATAATATGGGTCTTGTAATAAATATATGGCAACAAAAAGTTCTTAGCATACATGTACAGTACAATACACACTGTACCTGCAGCAGCATCAAAATCCCACTCAAAATGAGCATAATAATCTACAGAAAAATTTCGAAGAGTTGGTGCTATAATTATTTTGGTATGATGAAACAGTTAGTTTGATGAATAAATTTTCAGACTTTGATTTTAAGCACTTGGTTTAAGATATAAACTCTATAATTAATTAATTTATTTATGATAGCCTATCTACATTGTATATTAATACAATGTTTATGTACATGTACATAGGCCTACATGTACATAAAGGGAGGTTTCAACATAGCCTAGAGCTGATACTAGCATATAAAATAGTATCACATGGAATTAAATAGGAATGCTGACAAGCCACTACAAAACAAAACTTCAAAAATTAAGCTTGTTTATAGAACCCGTCACATACCAACATGTACATTTTATGTCAATATTTACTAACAGTATTAACGTATTTTTATCATTATTATTTATTTTTAATCGCTAAACTTCTGCACATACTTGTACAAATGTACATGTAATTGGTACTTTTTACAGTCATGTAAGTGATGCAATGGCTTATACAGAAAAAGCATCATTACTTACACGTAAGTTTTGAATAATACATTTATGTTCAACTCAGTTCTTCAGTTCACACATGTACATGTACATGTACATGTATGTATCTTATGAGAAATTTAACTTGATCTGCTTGTAGAATGCCATGTCGGAAAGACGAAAGTGAATGCCTGTCACTGTTCTAGTCATACTCATTGTGAATTTCCCAACTCAGAGTGCAACAATGGCAAGTGCGAATGTAAACATGGGTATTTCTTGACCTTCTTGCACAGAAGGTGCAGACAAGGTAGGTTTAATGTTGTTTGCTACACTCGACTCCTTTAATTGCATTGAAGTTTGATTCAAGTGACAGTTGCATGGTAACACACACATGACTGTAGAAGATCATATGTATGAACAGGTTACATATTTGACGTGTGAATAATAATATGACAACAAATAAAATTCCAATGTGTTCATTGGC
This sequence comes from Bugulina stolonifera, assembly GCA_935421135.1. NCBI lineage: Eukaryota > Metazoa > Bryozoa > Gymnolaemata > Cheilostomatida > Bugulidae > Bugulina > Bugulina stolonifera. The sequence goes on from OW285196.1 coordinate 10,432,470, forward strand.
TTGATGCTTTCAGTCCCAGAATGCAAAGCTGGAACAACCAAACTTGGTAAATGCAGATGTACTGACAACTCCCACTGTGCCATTGCAAACTCTGAATGCAAGCATACCCATTGTCACTGTAAATTGGGATATGCTTTGTCTAGCAATGGGTTGGAGTGTAAAAAAGGTGAGCTGGTTTAACTAAATGTAATGTTATATTGTAATTATCAGCTATGGTGTGTACGAGGGTTAGAGTAAAGCTGTATCTCCAGCCCAGATAGCTCAATGACATATCTAACACTTTAACGTCAGTGGGCTTATTATATAGCTTACGATATGATGCGGTGCGATACGATCTTCCTACAATGATAACACGGCCTAATATTGCAGAATTTAACTTTGCATCATTAATGGAGTCATTAATCTGGTTTGTTAGCTTTGTTATATGTAGATTCCAGGTAGTCTAATGTCTGAGGCCCACAGGTACTCGGAGCTAGGTGTTAACCGCTGACCACATAGTGGCTCTGCTACACTAGTACCTACTACTACTATACACACTCTACTGAGGAATCAGGGTAGAAATCGATTAAGCTGCACATCTGAACCCATTTGTTCACCAAGCTAAGTCTGGTGCTGTATCATTAAATCACATTGTAGTTGGTGGTCAGTACTATGGTGCAAGTAGCTGTGTGCCTAAGTAGGGCATTAAAAAACTATTCTCCTGCAGTGGAGCAGTTGAAAGAACCTAGCATATTATTACTTTGTGACTGTAGAAATCTTTAGGTTTCATTTCTCTTCTGTTGTTCACAGGTGACGTTGGTGATTACTGTGGAAGATTATCTCATCAGGCTTGTGACAAGATAGACAACTCTCACTGCAGTGACACCAAGAGGTGTGAATGCAGTGCTGGATTTAAATCTGATGGCAAGGGAGGGTGCAAGTCTTCAAGCTACAGTGGATAGCTGTTGATCACAGGCTAAAGTGGATAGCAGTTGATCACAGGCTACAGTTTATGTGACACGATTTGACGTGAACATTGAACTTTCGTATATTAGATAATACATTTCCTTCTTTCTGCTAACGAAAATTCATAAAATATGCTTACCCTTCAACCAACTTTAGCAAAATAATATTTATGTTCAGGTGGAAGGTTAGCTTAGCTAAATCATTTGTCTAGCTTCAAATATTTAGTTGCAATTGCATTGTAGATTATAGAGGCTGCATTATGGATTATTACAAAGTTGCCTATTGTAAGCCACACAAAAAATATATTATATTATTATAAAGAGCAAAAAAAAGATTCTTCTTAGAATTTGTCAGTAAGCTATCAAGTTTACGCAACATTTGCAATACTTGAATTGAAAAATAATTTTCCCATAGAAAAGATTCACGGAAAGATGCAGGAGACATTACTAGTAATAGCATAGGAGTTGTCAACCCTCAACTCTTGAATATAATAATTCAAGAGTGGAGGGCTGACAACTCCAAAAATAAAAATGTGTCTTGTATTACTAATAATAATAGTAACAGTAATACAAGACGCATTTTTATTTTTGATTTGTTTCCTAATATTCCAATGCTCATTTGAGTATCATCATCAGAGGATGCTCGGATGAGCGTTGAAATATTAGGAAATGAATCAAAAATAAAAATGCGTCTTGTATTACTATTTTTAATTAAATTGCTAGCCCACACTAAAATTTTTGAATGTATTATTATATTTTGTGTATAAATTTAAATGAGAATATCAACAAACTATGTATTGCAGATAAACAAAAGGACGATCTAAATTGTAGATCGGTAAAAATATTAAAATACACTGTTTTTGTCATTTTAATAACCACACGCTTACTTTAATAGGACAACGTCATATTCAGATTAAAAGTGAATCTGTATCAGGAACTGCTGAACCCTGAAGCTAATCACATGACTAGTCACATAACTTAGGTTACTGAAATACTATACCATCACCGTGCGGATATAGGATTACCTCCCCTTTTACTATTACTGTAGCATTCATCCAAGTTATTGGATCATGCTTCTAATTTTCCTTCCGGTTATTACTGTAGAGTTGAACAGTGAATCGGTACATAAAACGTCAGCTCGGGTTAAAAATACTCAAATTATTTGTGTAGTTAGAATAAATTCTACCTACAATATTGACATAGAGCTGTCTTTATACCACGGTTACTCAAATCGGTATATATCATAGGAAATTCTGCAGCAGTTTCTACTTAACGCAATGTCACTTGATTTCTTGATATAAAAAATTAATAAGTAAGTAAATATCTAGAAGTAGCACTGCTGTGGTAACCAGACTTGTTTAGGCTCCAGTATATACTGTATAGTAACATCAAATTGACAATAAATTATTAATGAGAAAATGTTTAACTTACTACTGAGGCTGAAGTTGAAGTATTGATTATATCCTGACTGGTGAATACATGATGGTGACACATGTGCTGCAAGGTGCTGCAAGGTGCTAGTTAAAGCATGTTATTCTGTTAAAGAGCATTTCACAGTTGACCGAAATAATTTCTGGTAAGTTTAATTGACCTAAATATGTAATGTATATGCGACCAAACTTATATGTAATAATTATCTATGGTATTGCTCTAGGTGTATAGTAAAGGCAGGTGTTACAAGGGTAACGGTTTAGGTCAACTATTTTCCTCTGAACTAAGCTACTGGTTATATAAATGGAACATGTAATTCCTGATTTAAGTTAACCATTTTATGTAGAGTAAAAATCTATTATGCAAAACATGCATGACAGAGGAAATATTATATCAATACGTGTAGGAATACAGGCTTGTACAGCTTTAATTTCATACACACAAGAGAAATTAAAGCCTGCTGGGATGAAGACGTACTGCATCTGTTGCGATTTGGCTGGTTGTATATTCTATTGAAGACAATGCATGTGCATGTACATGCAGCTCTTACATTTTATTGTGTATATAATAATTATATAGGCCTACAGTTTCATCATACAATAGAAACATCATAATTATTTACAGATATAAATCAATTGACTTATTGATAAGTGTCACTCATATTGATAAATTAACACAAATTAAGTTCCATTCTCTTGTAGCAATTATGAGCTTGTTGTATTTGTTTTTGTTCATTGATAAAGGCATGTCAAAGTTTTATACCAAAATATTTTAATAATGATGCATGCCTAGCACTTGTGTTATAACCATGATTATTGACACGTAGTTATTTAGAGTAAATAATCAATACTGGAAGAAAAATGTACATAACTTACGCTGTATTATAGCTGTTAGTCGGTCTAATGCACAGTAAGGTATACTTCTTTTGGCTTGCATTACTTAGCCTGCGCGCAGTATTATGCTGGGACGTACATATACAATATATCTACTCTTATACATTGATTGGGCAATGACTTGAGCACTGAAATTTTATAATTATATATTTTCAACAGGCTGCCAATCATGAATGGAGAAGAGACCAAAACAACTACTTTCTCTGAGGATTGGTATGACTTCTGTCAGGACTTTTCTATGAATGGAGTTAGATTTGTATTCATGAGAAACATATCCATAGTTCGAAGGTAAGTCTAAGGACAGAGCATAATTGGGTAGGGCTATAATTATTATTACACTTGGACATTTCCCAAACAATAAAACAATGTTAAATTCTCAATTTTCACAAATTTTTCTATAAAATAATTTCAACAAAGGAATTGTAGCAATAATTACCTCAAATACATGGTTCTATATTCATGCTTGTTTTGCATTTGTGACATACACAATGTAGGAAATAGCAACAAAGACGTTAATAGTACATTAAACATACATTATATGCATGTATTTACATTGTACATAGACACCTTGGTTATAGTGATCACTATGACCAGCTGCAGCTGTACATAAATGGTTTGGCAATAATTCTTACACAAATATTAATATGTGATATTTTTCCTACTTGGAAGAGCCTTTGTTCTAGTCAAAAACCGATGTGGAGCTAAGTCCATGATTGCTCAGAAGTGAAGCTCTAGGAAAAGATATATTGCAAAAAAATGTAAAATTTAAAACACATGTAAAATTTCAGTAGGATAAGAAAATTAGTAAATCTATCATTTCAACTAGTGCCAATCGTGTTCACCCACTATTGTTGTCTCGTCTGCTTGCAGACTCATATGGTTAGTCCTTCTTCTCTCGTGTCTGGTCTACTTCTCCTACGCTGCCTTTGGATTCCTCGATGACTTCATCAAGTACAAAGTGAATACCAAAGTGAGAGTAGAGTCAGCGGATGAGCTTCGTGTATGTTTGTATACCTATACTTTTTGTTTGGTTATATTGTGCTCTGTCAGGTTTAGTTTAAAAAGTAGCATGAAACAGACTGCAATTAACACAGAAACATAGAATAAGGTGATTTCAAAGGAATCACCTATGAAATTACCTAAAAGCAATCTGACTAAATAGGCAATTGAAATTAAAATTGCGGAACTGAAATGTGTCAATAAAGAATAAATTGATTTTGCGCCACAGTAAATATCAGCACACACAGTATACACTTCTTCTTTGGATCTATTTGAATCTTGAATTATGCATAGAAACTTTGTGCTCACCAAGACACGATGGGCTAATTGCGAAACAACTAATTATCTGTATGAAGCACTTTAGCATTATTTGTGTTTAACATTGAAATTGATTTCTATTGGGAATATATTTTGTATGTACATGTATATAGTGTCCTTGAATCGTGTGGTGAAGGCCAAAGAAAAGTAATGAATACAGAATCAATATTGACTTGGCACTTTAAATTTGTACAACGAGCATTAATAGAACTAACAAAAAAATAGCTAATCATTAATACTGGCTGAGAGCTATCTCTGGTGAGGTACATCTAAAAAGAATTACTTAAAAGATAGGAGTTGAACTTCCAAGCCAACTATAAAAATGCATTTTGTTGTGCCCAAAATTAATTTAATTTTGCTAAGAGATAAGCATAAATGCTACTACTGATGAACAAACAGCTCAGTATGGGGCGTGGCCTAACATTTACAATACTAATATTTCTATTGGTTGAATAACACATAATCTGAAACAACTCTGGAGATACTTAGTGGGCAGTGCAAAGTGTCATTACATGTAGCTTTCTACTGAATTGTCCTGTTTGTTTGAGAACTTTAAAACTTCTAAATCGTCTGGTAAATAAAAATTACTTTGTAGAAATATAGAAGATTTACCAACACTATTTCTTTTGTAGTTTCCAACCATAACAGTCTGTAACAGAAACCTGTGGACACTTGAGGCCATGAATTTTGCGGCTGCTGCGTTTGGAAGTGAGATAATCTTTGATATAATGAAAGACATGTACGACATGTCACGTCCATCTCCACCTCCTGTTGACAAGTTAGTAAATAATATTCCGTACACATCAGTGTTTACCGTAAATTAAATGAGGAAAGTCTCTTCTATTTATATCTATGTAAATTGACATACATGTACATGCACACAAGTTGTATAGAAACTAAATTATGAGACATAGTTACGTCTTTCAAATGGTGTGAACTGCTAATACACCTCAAAAATTTTGACAGAAGTGCACGTACACATAGTTAACACAATGAACTACCTAGGTAAATAAGTAATACGTTTATATTATTATACATGTACAGAATATTATACTGTAGGTATAACTGGAGTCTGCCAACGTACAAGGCTATTACTTACCTAGATAAACCTAGTGACCTCGATAACTTCCTGATAGCCGCCGCCCACCCTTTGAACTCTTCCCTTTCTGGATGTAGTGTTACTGGAGTTTCCTACGAATGCAAAGACCTCTTCGAGGTTGTAACAACTGATGGAGGTTAGGGATTGACTTTGAATTAGACATCAGTGGCACTAGTCAGTTACATGTGCATTTTTTTCTATTGTGGTTCACCAGCACTTGCAGCAATCATGCAGTTCAAGTTCTATCAATGGCTACAGAGATTTAATCTGCAGAGAAATCTTTATTCTGTGAAATAAACTAACCCCTACAATCGAAGTTTATGTATTTTAGTTTAATTAATGATTTGCCTGCTCGTGATTGGTCAAGAGTAATTTTTTTTCCAGTGGAATAGATATGATATATTTCCTAATGTTCAAAAAAGGTTTTTGTAAAATTCGAGGCCTTTGGTGAACATTTCATTGGAGCTAAATTAAGTTTACTACTGGGGGCTTGTTGAGGTTGTTTTGTCTCGTTTACAAGTTATAAACCTAAGTTCATGATATTATCTACTGATATTTTAATGGCTTACCACAAAAAGCCACAATTTAAAGCCGTTACCCACAACCTATCTCATTCTCTTTGCAGCAAACTATTCAGTACCTTTCATAACACACACGTAAAATGCATTTCGTTAGAGATCAGTTTAACCGAAAACCTTATACCAATGTTCTCTCTTTTGCTGATAAGCTATGTGACCGCATAACACAATGCAATTTATGCAGACTAGAATAATATATTTTTACCTTTAGGTTACTGCTTCCAACTCAACTCAAATGCATCTTTAAGGGCCACAGCTGCAGGAAGGACAGGTGGTATATACTTTCAACTCAATGCCTTAGTTGACCAGTACACTACTGGACCTTATTCCGCCTCTGAAGGATTTATGGTATGAAAGACTTATACATGTAGCTCATGTTAGGTTTTGATTCATAACCTCTGCGGTCAGAATCGGACATACAATTGTTGCAAGACTTAGCCTAACTAGTGAATATTTGATACTTTTATTCAATTAACATGCTAACTAGCAAGTTGTAGTATTCACAATAAAATGTGAGACCTTGAAGCGTAGAATATTAAAAATATATTTTATACAATTACTGTATAATCTGAATTTATAGCTTGCTAAGTTTAAACTCTGACAAAAAATATTGGCCTTCCCAATGTATAATTCAAGCATTAACTTTAATCTTGCTTAGACCTTGGTTGTTGATATTAGTTTTAAAAAAGTATGAGGTTGAGAAATGATGCACGCCTCACAGAGCTTGATAGTTTTTGCAAATTGTTATTGTGTAGGAGAAAAAAGGCTGTCAAAATGAATATTATTACAAGGTTAACACAATGCTTTGTAGATTTCCTTTCAAGATTCTCATGAAACTCCCCTTATAAAGGACTTGAGTGTTGGGCTAGAGCCTGGTATCCAAGCTGATATCATGTTACAAAAGACAACTGTAAGTGACCAGTTTACAACATAATACTACGTTACTCTGCTATTGGGCAGCTACGTTTAAAAAAATTGTTTGGCACCCGGGTTCTATCATTATTATTAGTACCCAGAGCTTAATAATATCAAAGTTGAATTACATTCAAATAACATGTTATTATAACTTGTAGCAGAATCTCAAAATTGAATAAAAGCAACTTTTGTATGATCGTTCACTCTGTCGCATATTTTCATAATTATTTTGTTGAATATTAATTTATTTTCCAAACAATTGCACAAACATTGGACATTGCACACTCTTGTAATTTACTTTATAACAGCAAGATTTTGATAGTTGATATCAGTTTCCAAACCTATGAACATGGGAAACAATGCATGCTTCGAAAACCTGGATGGTTTTTCAAATTAGTAGTATGTATATGAGAAACTAGGCAGTCAAAGTGGGCATCAAGTAGAACTTAGGCTGCCGTGAAAGACAATATACGTGTAACGTTAAACGTTTTCTCATAGATAAATTTTAGGCAATAAAAATTGAATTTATTAAATTGATTTGTAAGTCTACAGTTGCATTGATCAGAGTATCTGGTATTTCATTGACTACTCATCCTGTTGCTGTTCCTGTTGTGTAATAAAGTGGCCCAAAATCTTCGCTATTAATAGTAACATGATGGTTAGCGCCCTCTAGCTGAGAAAATGTGCAGTTAACTGGCTGCAATCTGCCTGGAGTTATGTTGATGTAGTCACTTGAGTCGACTATAACATGATGTACATGTACATAATATTATGAGTATGGTTGAACATGATATTTAATAGACCAATAGGAAGCCACCACCTGCTGATGACAACAGATCTAACTGCTTTGACACAGAAGAACTGAAGAATCCTCTACACCACTACAAGAACTATTCTTATTCCGCCTGCTTATCGGAATGCATCACAAACTACGTAATTAAGAATTGCGGCTGCAAAGATGCTTTTCAACCAGGTATTTCTATTCATCAGAAGCACAAGATTGCCAATCTTATATACACTATATAATATGCAAGATTGAATATGGGACTGTTTCTTTTTGGCCAGGATCTTTGTAGTATATTGTAAGAGACAAAGCATATTTGGGAGTTGTTTGAATGTTTGTTTGTTTGTTGTTTCATCAATAATAATAATATGATATAGTATGCGATGAAAAAGGAAGGACTATCCAAATGAGTTAATGATGTGGCCCAGGCCACTGTAGCAGAGCTAATGAAAGGGAGAGCCCAAAAAAGTTAACTGACCATTTTCACGATGTCTTTATCTAGTGCATACTGAGAGACGAGGTTAAGTAGTTGGGAGTTGTAGTAACATTGCACCATATTACTTCCTGTGCATACAACTTCTAATTTACATTCTAATTAGTGAAAAGTTATAAAATTTGATTAAGCTGAGTTTTTTCAAAATTGCTCAATCTGTAAGTCTGGACTCTTGGAAAACAGTTATTTTTATAGCAGATTATCATCAATTTACTGATTGTTTTAGCTATTAACGGAACTCAAACTTGCTTGTTCAAAGATATGCTCTTCTGCTCCACTCCATCCATCAGTAAGTTATTCATATAATTAAAGTATTATACCGAAGCTGAGTTTGTCATTGGCCATCTTCTTGGAAGTAACTCTACATGGAGTTGCCACTGCAAGCAGCATGTCAAACACATGCAGTCTATGTATGTTTGCTACTGCTTATAGCATATACTTGTAAAATAAGCTTTTGTAATAATAATTCAAACTTACAAAACTTGTGTTGAAGCATTAACTACTTAGCCATGCAAGCATGCATACTTGTTTGTAGGAAAGTTTCCGTCAGACCCAGAAGGTTTACTTTCGTGTAAATGTAAGGATGCTTGCAAGGTATCAGAATACACGCCTAAAATAACAACAACAAAGTTTCCAAGTACAAACTTTGCCAGAGAGTTTGGGTTTGACGAAGGTAAATTGTAATTGTTATGCAATAGTTATTATCAGTCAACTGGTAATAAAAGTATAATATAATATTAGCTGGCCCTTGCGCTCTAATACATACATGGTCAAGCTGCATATGTAAGTAGTGAACTATAAGAAATTACTAAATTACTTTGCTTTTACACAGTAAGTATAGCATTATTTATATTATAGTAACAAATTATTTGCTGAAGACATTGGCAGTTGTCCTTTCTCATTGCACGAGACCATAACTCCACATGAAGGACTTCTATATGGCCTTTAGTAACTATTCCTTATGTATATTATGTTGCATTTTAGTGGCGAGGAAGTATATAGCTGACAACATGCTGTTGGTGAACATATACTATGGTAAGATGTCTTATCAGAGAACAGACGAGGAATTTGCCTACAGCGCATTTGACATGATATGTAAGTACATAGCTCTAAATCTACCAACTGTTGTTCATTTCTAAGCAGTTGTCTACCCAACATAGAACAATGTGCCATCCTATGAATGATCCTACAGAGGCATTGATTCTATGCTAGTCATTGATTGCTTATTGGCTGACAACAACAATGATGCCAGATGTGCATTGAATTATTATTGCATCCGTGGCCCAGTGGTTAGAATGCTGAACTTTCATACTGAAGGTCCCAGGTTCAAATCCCGGTCACGGTGGTGTGCTAGAGCATCCAGCCACAATTGCTCCTGTGCTTCAGATATAGACTGTGGGGTCATGCAAGTCAGCATGACCTTTACTTACTATGTACTTTTGTTAGCCACCTATGTTTCATTTTTATAGCAAATCTAGGAGGCACACTTGGGCTATGTGTTGGTGCAAGTGTACTCACACTTTGTGAGTTGGCTGAGTTTGGAATCAGAATGGTTGGTAAGCTGTTCTCAGCGAGGAGGAACAAGAACAGTGTATCTTCCATCCAAGTCAAGGCTGCTCCGTCATAACTAGACATCTTCAGGCTAAGTTATGAGAATGGTCGCACGGGGTGTGGAGGGGGGGGGGGGGGGGTGTAATGCTCAAGATAAGTAGAGGAGCAATATTATCTTTACTAATCATTTTATTTTAGCTATAGTACGGAACTCGGTGATTAAAGTCTTCTATTCAAAGATAATTTTTGTTGACTAGAGTTACTTTTTGAAACGACATGTTTTAACATACCTGCATTGTTATCACGGCAGGAGTGAATATACATGTACATATACATGCATGCACATCTACAGTAGATGTACATGTACGCATAATACATGTATGTACATCTACAGTAGATGTACATGTGCGCATAATACATGTACACGTACAGTATTTCCATACATGGTATTACCAACTCAAACAAAAGTCCATAAAAAGTGATTCAATAATTCTGTCATGGCATTATGCATTATGAATGTGGGTCGAGAAGATGTTGTGTACTAAAACTATGACTTTGCTTCTAAGATTAATTAATTACTTATAGTTTAATGGCCCACCAAGTTTTATACGAATGTGTGTATTTATATTTGCGTGAAGATTTGCTAAGAAATTCTAGGCTAAAATTTATTTTTCTAGTTTTTACATCTTTTAATTTATTTAGTTCAGAATAAATAAACACATGCATGTATTAAACCAATTATCTTACTACTACCACAGCTCATTCAGATTAGAGATATACTCTTATCTAGAAACGAAATACTAAGGAGTTATCTGTCCTCTACCCCTCAGATTTAATAATGTGATATCAATGACTATTACATGCAATGTAAGACAAGGATCGGATTATATAATAATAAGTACATAAAGTTACTCCTGCTGGAAATATTGATAAAAAAAAAAGTAATAACGTATATTATTTACTAAAATAACAGTGTCTGTGATAAGGACATAACATACATGTATTTCCAAATTATTGTGACTTTAGGCGAAAAATGATGCAGTATTTGATACTATATTCATACATATAATGATATGTAGTTGTATTGTGTGTGGACTGAACCCGGTGAAACGGTCGAGCAAGTTTGAATGACAATAAAAAAGGTTTAGCATGGTGACCATTTTCAAACCTGAATCTGTGTGTAGAAAATCAAAGCAACAATACTAATGACTTGAACACAAAGAAAATTGTTTAGCCTACATCCGCACTCATACTTACTACCACACCATTGCAGAAAATGTAAGAATACAGTCATGTACTATAGCTGGTCTTTCATTGGCTGAAGCTAAGCTACTCTGATCATGAATGGGTAGCAACGTGCTCACCATGCTTCTTTAAAGATAGCTACACATACAGAAAGCATTACAAATAGTAAATACAAAGTCTATAAAACTACCACATTCTAATAATGATGTGTATATAAACACATGAAGATAGTAGCAAGTTTAATATGTGATATTTTGTGGGGCGACTTTTATCTGCGTTGAAGAAACTGCATTTTTCTTTCCCCGAGAAGTCACACACTTTCCCACAGCTCTAGCTCCAAATTCACAGAATTCACATATAGTCAGTATACTTGCTCCAACACACAGTCCCAAGGTGCCACCAAGGTTCGCTATGAAATAGTACAAAATAAATTTAAATTGGTTCACAGGTTTACAAAATAACTTTAACACTTGAGTTTGGTATTTTATTCTATAGTCAAAGATATTTTAGGTAGTTAACCTAATACCTGCAAAATACATTGTAAAACATTTGTTCATTGACATCTAAATAGCTAATATCTAATATCTACATGTAATAGCTAAACAATATTAGATATTACAACGTTTTAGCAGGCTAAGTTAATCTACTCCATCTAATTACGGCTTAATAGGAACTGTCTTCAATACAGCATCTAGAAATGTTGTATTGTGATTGTAAGCACATTCATTGTACCAAAGAATAACTACTTATGATTCACAAAATCCTAATAGTTCCAATTATTATGGTTATCAATATCTGCATGTTAAATCCTTTATTAGTAGGCTGAAAATCAATGAGCTAATCCAAAACGACATCATTGCTGTACAAAGTCACATACAATATATTAATACAAACAGAAAAGTACACTTATTAAGTACGCTTTTTTAACCTACATGTACATGTAATTAAGTATATTCTGGAATTTAGAAGAGCATGCTATAAAGCATGGGAATATAAGCAAACCTGACTCACCAATCATATCTGTAATCCCATATGCAAACTCCTCATCTAAGCGTTGATAAGACATCTTCCCATAGTAAATGTTGACAAGCGCAATATTGGCTTTGAAGAAGTCGAGAGTAGCTGGAATGTACGTGTAATAATATACATGTATTTGCACGTGCAAGTTTATTGTTTGTAATCAATTTTTGGCGTTACACAATGTAAAATTAGTGTTGCTAGCCATTCAGCTTAGCTTTTGTGGTAATTAAACGAAACAATTAGATTAATTTATAATATTATATTCTACTGCAAAATTGATGGAAGCTATTTAGATAATAATTATATGGAGTAATGCACTTGTTTGTGCACTGCTGAATCTCAGACAAAGTGCTCAATGTTTACAAAAGAGACATAATTATGTCTCTTTTGTCTGATGATTGCTTTATATTCCATTCTAGTATATAGCATGAAACTAATAGTAATGAAAGAGATAAAACAGTGAGATTCTACCAAATATAGATAATAATTACATTCTTTTTGTATGTTGATCAAATTAATCCAACAAAATACCAGTACTGTGACAATAGTATACCCTCCATTATGAACACCCAGAAGACTAAATAAAAGACTTAGTATCCATTCACAGCCATTAGTTAAAGTCCAACCTCCCAGGTGCCTGCTACGTGTAGGAAATTTTAGTTGAGGTTAATCTTGACCAAGCAGAAATATTTCTCCCTGCACTTTTAGGTATATTGATCAAATAGCGGATTTTTTAATCCAAGATCCGAGAAGTGAATCCCAAAGAGTATCACAGCCCCCAATTATCCCTTGTAGGTTTACAGACTATATCAATTATTTACATGTAGATTTATCTACCCTTAGTAAAATCTATGAGTAGACAACTTTTATATTTTGTGATATTTGACCCACTTAGGAGCTTTTGTGAAATGCATACCAACCTTGGTCTAACTGGTACAAGGAAACATACTTTGTACTTGGAAATGCTGTGGTGGAGATTTTAGAAGTGTAATCTGTCACGTTACAGGCATCTTTACAGTCACATGATCGCAGACCCTCAGGGTCAGCAACATAGTTTCCTACAAAATATAATATAATTATTTTTGTTTGCTTATTATTTTTCTGCATCGGGTATCTGGAGTAGATAGCAGTTATGGTCTTTCTTTCTGATGAGATCTACTGTGGCTACCTACATTTACATGTGTCACTTCAGGACTGCTGACCATTATAAGGCTCTGTCCAGCCAGAATTTGTACTGGTAGCAAATTAGATAGAGTAGTGCCAGAAATAAATACAGTACATGATAAATGAGTACTCACTCAAAGCTGGCATAGAGCAATAGAGCATCTCTCTGAACAAACACTGGGTCGAACCATTCAGTGCTGAAAATATATTATTGTGTAAAACCGATGAGACTTGGAAACTTCTTTAGTGCTGAAGATAAAACACTGATGTGGAGCAGCTGTTACTTAGTGCTTAGAAGGCTGAACCTTCATGCTGAAGGTTCCAGGTTAGAATGCCGGTTACGGTGGTGTTAGGAAGGGCATCTAGCCATAATTGCTCCTGTGCCTCACATAAGTCCTTGGGGTCATGCAAGTAGCATGGCTTCAAGGCAACTCCTCTACTTTTGCCAAAAAAGGCCATGTCATCTGGGCCTTTTCTCACAGGGAGTTGGCCAGCACTGGCACCTGGCAGTGCAAGCTGCAAGGGGCTGGTTATTCCAAGGAGTGTAACCCCAGTGAGTTTTTTTTATAAAGCACTGATATCCGAAATTCATAGAGCTTAGTCTAGTTAACTGAATTCTATGCTTTGCAACATTCTGAAAGTTTACAGTAGCAAAGAAACATCCTTTCGGATTCTCAAATCGATACCTGTCACAAAGGTGATATTTACCAATTTAGGTTTGCATTTGTGATAAGTAAATACGAAAGCTTAATATAGACTTGCAAACTTATCAGTAATCCAAATAAATAATCATACAATATAACCGAGTTCTATTTCAAACAGTTACTTCACAGCAAAAAAGAAGATATTCTGCATAAAAATACAATGTAAACTAATTTTGTGCTAATTAACATAGCAGGTTCGATTGTACTTACGAGGTTGAAAAGGATCCCTACACCCACACTTGTTAATAACATATTCTGTCTTGCACTCCACTTGACAGGCGGAGTACGTGTAGATATCATAGTAGTGTAGAGGATTTGGTTTTGTACTGGTGTCAAAACAGTTTGCCCTGTTGTTATCCGCTGGTGGGGGCTTTCTAACTGTCTAGAAATTGACGTATTCAGACCGATTGCATAAGCACTATGATAAACTGTTCAAAATAATTTTGTTTGTTCTGAAAGGAAAGGTACTAGTGAGTATTTGTTACTCAACAACTACAACCTATGTACATGGCTAAATCTTTAGATTATTAACAATACATTACTTTTTTTGTCAAGCTTTCAAATTTAGAATACGCAGGAGGAAAAATGTTTTATAGCAAATATTATTCAGAATTTTGACTCAGATGTTTTATACCAGTTTATCTCAATGTAATTTTTACAAAAAATCAGTAATATACATGTGCATACATGTATTTGTATCATCATAAATTGAAATTCGTAAAACATACTGTAGATTTTGTGACCATGATGTCAGCTTCAACTCCTGGTATGATGCCCGTACTAAGCTCCTCAACCAACGGAACGTCATGAGACTCGTGTAAGTTGAACTACAAAATATTCAATGTGGGATTGCGTCAGTGTTCAAAGTGTAGTTATACGAGAGTCTACGGCGCGTACCCACCTCAATTTTAGTGGTTATACGGCCAGCGGGTGTGTACCCGCATTTTAATAGCTAGTTTTTTCCTTACAGTCACTGTGAACGTGATAGTGTATTGATAGAGTGGTAGAGTACTTGACTACCATTCATAGAGTCTTGGGTCCAAATTCCACCAGTGCATAATTATTTTCATTTTAGTAATTTACTAATTTCTTAGCTACTATGAGAGTAAGTAGATAGCTATACAATGCTAATCTGTAAGATTGCATGCACTATGTACCCACCTCATTTGTTCCACTTTAAACACTGGTTTGGGCATTCTAATTACCTCGATATTGCTTAAGGTTATGTAACTGGAGTTCTCAAAAAGAAAAATTCCTTTTAACACTATATAGGCATTACTACCTGGAAAGGCATAAGAAAAAAAATTGGGAAGGTCTAAGAAATATTTTTTAAGTTATGGCCCATAGTAATTTTGGGGCCCATTTATTACAGCTCCAATTTTACGAATGAATGGCTAGACAGGGAACTCCGCCGTGATGGCATGACACAGTGTTACAAATGCAGAAGAATAATCAATATCATTGACATACGGTAGTACTACATGTACATGGTGTATGGCGAACATATAATGCATGTTTTTTTCTGTTTTTGTATAATGTAATATCCCATGCAAAACATGTGTGGTGTCTATTTTTATGAAATGCATATATCCACTATTTTAGAAAATAATAAGGGCAGTTATTCTACTAGAAGATATGTCTGTTGGGTTGTTTAGCGGTAGCTACTGGCAGTCTAGAAGCCAACACAAAACAAAATATGCAAAAAATACAATGATTCGATCCTAGATTTTATATTTGAATAATTACATGTACAGTGTGCAGCTCTGTGGTGGTCTAAATGGCTTGTATGTTCGCAGTCCAGTAGGAGTTATCCCACCTATTAATTAAGGAACAACCTTGCTGTTCAGCAACTGACAGGTTCCGCCTACCTTCATTCATAAAAACAAAATGGCTATAAGAAATAGAAAAGTTGATCGTTTTTAAGCCAGTTAGCAGCATTAGGATGAGTGGATGTTCAACATTTTAGTAACATTGCAATGGAATATCATTCCACCAGTACTATAAAACCTTTTAAACTGTAGAGCTTTTTTTAAATAGCTGCATGTCAAATTAAATTAGCAAATTAATATTTTATTTTCTCAAATTTGAACATGTATTTTAAATCTACTTTATTAAGAGCTTTATTTGAATTATTAAGGATTTGTTAACATGTAGCCCCTATGATGAAAGCTGCTGAAAATGAATTTGGTCAGATATCTGAGTAAATACTGATCTATTTCGCTGTAGTTGACGCCAAAAATTGCTAATTTTAATTTTGATAGTGGTTCAACAAAGGGAATTCCCAGAGATTTTGGAGCATTCACAAAGCCAAATGACTGATCAAAGACAAGCCCGCTTCTTCATGCTTTAATTGAGCTGAAACAATTAATAAATTGGCTACTACTGCAAAGTGAAGTGAGATAGTTGACGCCAAAGTAATGTGAATAACGCAATATAAATAAGTCAAAATCAAGAGAGGATAACTTTACACTATATACGTGCCCTGCAGTCTAATACTATCTACCTATTCCTAAACACTCATGGAAACACCTGCACATGCTAGCTTACCTTATGAAAAAGAATTTATTCTATAAATAAGACAAAACTTGGATAAGGTTTTACATGCAAAAACCCAGCATAAGAATAAGTTCTAGAAGGCCATTATTTTATTTTATCTCTTCATAACACCAGCTTAGGTAAGCATTCATGCATATTTAACAATATTATGCAATAATTTAACTGAAAAATAAATCATTCCAGTAGCAGCAGGCAAACTTCATAGCACTGTTTTCGGTCTTTGACCCCCTGTAACGTTGTGTCATATGACTTTACGCTAACACTGAAAGCTGTCCAGGCCCTTTCAGACATAGTTAAATATGTTGGAAAAATTTCGAAAGAAAATTCAGACCCCAGTTACATAACCTTAACAGTTAATTGGTTCAAAGCTTAAAGCTTGATATGCACTTGGCACTCCGCTAAGTGAGATATTTGCAGTACATACCAATATTCCATCAGAAGTAGAAAATGGTCCAGTGGTGTACTCTCCGACATTGATATACGTTGTGAAAGTGAGCCCCCTAGTTTTCCCTGCAGCGGTTTGCTTAATGCTTCCGTTAGAATTGAACTGAACACAATATCCTAAAGAATTAAAATAACAACAAACAATACTTACATGTAATGTATATTAAAGCTACGTATCATATTCAATTTTTCATTAAACTTAATTAAAACTACCCGTGAAAGAGTGCTATACTCTAATGAGGTTGAAGTGTTCGAGTCATGTTTACAAGAGCGTATGCTAGCTTTTTGAGGCTATACATAATATCCATCAAGGGCCTACATTTTTTATATTAGAGCAACCTTCTGCAAGAAGATTATATTTATCTACATGTACATTGTACATGTAAAAGTCTAAAGCTGATTTAATTTAAACTTAATTTTTACTTTTAATTTGAAAAGAGAGAGAAACTTGAGCTTCTTGCTTTTGGAAACTGTAAAATATGTAAATAACAGATAAAAATAAATCTTGATCACTGAAAAAAGCATATATATCCCTTACTCTAGTGAAAAACAGTCAAATTTTATAAAATAAAAAAGAATAAATAAAAATACAATAAAATAATTATGCACCTCCATCTGTTTTTACGGTCACAAAGATTTCCGAACAGTTTATCTTTTTGCCATGCAGCTTGCAGCTGTTGACCAACTCTGTAAATGGATGTGCAGCGGTTGCCAATAATACTTCAGTTTCATTTGCAGTTAAAGCATTTATTTCAGCATAACCATCAGCAGTCCAGTTATAGCTGCAACATACACAAGTGTGATTAGGACCATTAACAATAACTTTCACTTATAATAATTGTAATATTACATGCATAATACATGAGCACATTAGGCTGCTTACGCGTCATTTTCTGGAGGGAGTTTAATATCTTCGTTGTAAAGTGCTTCCATAATGTGATGTAGTTCTTCCTCGCCAAACCTTTTAGCTGCTCGATCAATTGCACTAATTTTCCATAAATTCCTGTTGCACACGGTGATGGTTGGCAACTGTAAAGATTAAATATAAACATAGATTAATGTAATGGCAGCCACTTTATGTTCAACATACACCAATAAGTTTTAAATGTTTATTTGGAAAAAAATACTATTATAGAGTTTCTAGTAACACATCACGATGTTTCACATAATTATAATATAATAATTATATCCATGGGGCCAAACAGGATTCTTTAACGTGGCTGCCTAATAGCATAGCTAATCGAAGAGCCACCATGGTTTCTAGAACTAGGTATTGTTCTAGTTCGATATGGCGTGGAGGGAAACCTTCTTCGAGACGACAACCTCCAGGTCATTGGAGGGACTCTAACCCACGTCCTTGCAGATAACTTGCATCATTACTGCAAGACTAGAGTGACTAGCGCCAGCCTACTCGGCCACCAACACCATTAAGTTGCTTTTAAATTTTAACAACTTTTCATCCAGATGTACATATCTTTTCCATCAAAAACTTTCACACTTCAGAAAACAGAGATTATGTTAGTCAGAAACACATATTTTCACTATAACCGTATAGGTTTTGGTGGTGTTAACTGCATGAAAATAATATTATACATGTAATTATATATTAGCAAGCAGACTGCCATTCTGTACTGCAATTGTATTTTCAATATTATAATAACCGGCTTGGCCTAGATTCCTATCCAACTAACATAACTTCTGATGGGCTCTACCTACATGTACTATAATCGACCCCACCTTGCATTCCTTTCCAAATCCGGGAATACTACCACATACAATGTACATGTAAGTGTTGATCCATTAGAGAATAGCGCCAGTTGGTGAGTGCAGCGGAGAGCATTCTTATAAATTGCCCAGAGTGTTGCTGATTCTATTCCTCATATTTGCCACCTACCCAAGTAGAAGGTGGCTCAGTTGGTTAAAGTACCTGCCCTTAGGCGCAAAAATGCTGAAGGTCATGGTTTGTCATTAGGGCATCTACTATGTCGCTGACCAGTTCTTTGGGCTAAGCGTGTGATTAAACATTGTGATTTTATCCAACTTAAATTGAGTAGCAACAGTCAGACTTGGAACAGGTGCCTCATAAATCATAGACCACTGTTCTAGGTTCAGTCAAGTGCACCTGTCTGTCATAAGACCAGGTGACCTGGCTAACACAAACGCAAACCTGTACATGTAACAAGTGACGTGTAATCGACTAACCAGATACAGGTATTCTCGCTGTGAGGTCATAAAGGTTACATCATGATGTTAACCCCTGTATCAATAAAAAATTTACTTTCTTTTGCCACCATACACCAGGTAATTCAGTTATACTGCTGTTAGGCTTGTTAGTTTTTCATTGGATAAGTATAACTTAGCCTTATGACTAGTGCCCTGGAATCGTTGAACACAAAGTATGTTTACCTCTAGTTCACTGGCTGTTTTCATTCTTATTTTGGTGTTTACTCCTTTGTTTGCGTACACATCCATAAACAGGTAGGCAGCGTAAGAGAAATAGGCCAAAGTACCAAGTATAAATCCTAACCAAGCCACTCTGCAAGCAATATATACATGTAGTACATATTACATTAGTCGTGAATATTGTCATTATTTATGGTTAAGTTCACCCAGTTCCTTTATATAATTGAGAATTGAGGTGTTCGGTGAATGACACTGAACGTAATATTTAGGATTCACAAAGACGGGTAATTGACTTTTTATTACTTATAATTACCATTGCTTTGTGTAACGTTGCTAAAATACTGTGTAAAACTTTGCTTTATATGTACATTGAACACATTTTGGTAATCCCTGCATTGTCAATATTGCCATGTATTGTAAATACAGTGAAGGAAATCTTATAGGTTGATTACTGAGAATAAAGTATTAATAATTAAAACCCTAATTTCAATGTTTGTATTATTGTATAGCCAGACATAATAGGCGTATTCGGAAACTGTACTGGTTCATATAGCACTGGTCTAACTATCCGAATACAACTTGAGCGTTCAGGCGTGACTAGTGCTTGCTCTGAAGGGAAATCCCCTCGCTAAGTGAATATACTTTATATTATTATTGCCAGGCACGCCTTGCCTTGCGTTATAGCTAGCGCTCTATTATTGAATAAAATATATTGTTATTGCCGCAGATTGCTATTTATAAGCTTGCACGGTGCAATATCCGAATATGCCTAATAAGTAAATAAACACAGAACAATTAGTCGTTGTCAGTTCTCTAGTAAACAGTATCACCAGCGTCGTCCTGTCACCATGTAATAGCCAGCTACTTTTACAAGCAAGAGTCTGTAGAATTTTGTATTACAGCATTTGTAGGTGATCCTACGACTTTTAGATGTCTGAGGAAGGTGCATGTGAAAACTCTCAAATAATAAAGAACAAAAATTTTCAAAATGAACGTGCATTGAAATGAAAATTCAAAGGAACTAATTAATATGTAATAGTTAGTTATTGCTGTAATAGTAACACTCGTGAATGTTTCTTATAGAGCAAAGTCATATAGCTAATAAAATTCCCAAGGCTCTAGTTTAATGGTTGTTTGAGCCTTAAGAGCATGGAATTAATGTAGCAGTTTAAAAATTCTTGCAGTAGAAAAAGGCAAGGTTGCGCAAATGGCATATTTCTAGATGAGATAAGAGTTTAATTTGATTATAAAAGTTGGTGGAATGGAGCTTGACAAAATTGAAACAGTAGCAAAATAATAAAAAAACATTATCGAATAAAACAATTATAGGACAAATATAATATATTTTTCTAGAGTATAAATCACCTTCTGACTATAGAGTAGTCCCTGAGATGAACATATCCAACTCCATGCATGGAGGAGTTTTGGGTGAAGTCATACCAGTCTTCCGATAGAGTAGTGTCATCTTTAGTCATCTTGTACGGTTGAGGAAGAAAGGTGCAGAGTTTTCCTATAGTGAGCCAAGCAAGAAGAATCCCTGCAAGACCTGAGAAGGGCCGATATATAACACTACTGTTTCTACTTGAGGCTTGCACACATGTTTATACATGGACGTATTGATTTCTTATGAAATGACTATAATGCATTGCAACTTGACGCTAAACTTGATTAGGAGTAATGATTACTATCTACCTTGGTGGAAAAAGTAAAATAACAAAGTGAGCTAGTTTACTGAAACATTTATTCTGCATTTTCAACTTTTTGCAGGATTTATATATTTTGAAATCACTTTGTTGAATTTCAGCATATTTTCTAGCCGCTAGATCTACATGTAATACAGTTCCAAACCATCAACATACAAATTGAATTTGCTATACTATACACTGTAGTATTAAAATGTGAACGTCAAACTAATTTTTGCAACTCAAAATAACATGCTATACATGTAATTGTTTTATAATACACAATGCATAATTACTGTGATATTTACATGTACATGTACTTATGCAAATGTAAAATGGCACCGTGTTAGAAAAAGGTAAGTAAGTTCACAAACTAGACGTGTTGTGTTGCAGTCATCATAAGTTTGAAAAAGTCATCATAAATGAGGAAATATCAGCATAAGAGTAAATCTGGTCTAGAATAATGTAAGCCTACTGATTTATATGGTTTAATACTACAAGTGCTTTGACTGCCTGATAAATTATGAAAAGTCAATAACTGAAAGACAAGTATCGGGATATAAATTAGGTGCATTATTTGACTTGATGACACTTGGTCCATAGGGCTATTAGCAATCAATATTTTGTATAGAAACATGAGATTAATCAACATCATGACCTAATAGCGATACATACAATGTAAACAGGTAGCACCATCACAATCAACTGTTGGAGCAATGTTAAAATGTATGCATACGTGTATACATTGTAAAATTCACACATAGTAGAATTAATGTTTAATGAACACTTAAAAATAATTTTTTTTTTATTTTCCTACAAACTACTAAAGTACACACTAAAATTTCCATAAAAATCTTTTAAATAGACTTTGATTACTAGAAGAATGCTACTTAGCACAATTTTCCTTGTACTCAATATTCAGATACAGCAAAAATAAGAATGTACATGTAGGTTTTTAGCTTCACCGTAGCTGCAGATAAAACAAGTATGCATTCTATGATATGATCATTTCTGATATTTTTCTACCCACTTGCTATAACAGCCAGCGAAATGTACACCTATATGGATAATTGTATTGTGTACACGTATAGAACATTATAATATTATTGGAATAGGGGAGAAAAACACAATAACCTATAATGCTCCATTCTCTATTTGTTTGTTGTAGAGTAGATGGGCATAGCTTCTTTCGACCATGTGTAATGCAATAAACATTGTGAAGCATCAAAGCACATTTTATGTTATCATAAACCAGGGTTTGCTTCACACCACATGCTTGTGAATTCAACAGTTTAGTCAATCAATAATATAATAACTAGATATGCATGTAGGTAGATGTATAAACCCCATTTAACATTTAATTTTTGTTTGTTTATGTGAATAATTTATAGGATATTGTGTATTTGATGTGGTTTGCTCTCTAACAATATTAGAGAATAATATAAGCACTCGACTGTTGACCTCAACATAGTAGTTGACACTGCACCCTCAGCTAATTGCTCAGGTAGACACGGGTGATTACTAATTCATTTTACACCAAAATTATTGGAGATACTTAATTCTCATTAAGTTCAGTTTTAAGTAGCATTTCCTGGCACAAGCATCTCTATGACAAATGCATTGACAGAGATATTGACCTCTTCAACATCTATGCTACTGTACAAGTAGTATAGGCTTGACTCATTTATAGCAATGTTTGGTGTAGCTATGCTATTATGCTATGCTATGCTATGCTATGCTATTAATAATATGGGCCGATATTCTATGAAATTCACATAGAGACAGTGTAGGCCCATATTTATCAGTAAATATGATTTAAAAGTTAAAGAATCAATGTATTATAACTCCTATTCTCTTGTGAATACTCTTTTTCTATGTGCATTTTATTAATTATTAATTGATGTAGAACTGATAACTTCTCTATCCATTGATTCATCAACTCATGTGATATACATGTGGTGTTTAGATAGCTATGACTGATTGTCTAAAGATATTTTATTTATTTTACAAATTAATTGATGCTCTTGTGTGAAAATTTCTTGTTATTTACATGTATACACTAGGGAGAAAATGTATGTGTATGTGCATATATTTTGTGAGAACACTGTCACTGTAGAGAAAGTCATGCTCGATGTATTTAGGGTTTTATTGATGAGATCGTTCTAAGACCCATTTTAATCTCCAATGTGAGTTGAAGTGTATAATTGGTACATTGAACAGGTGATCAATCTAGTGCAAAGTCATCTATGTAAAGCCTCAGAAGGTGTTTTTATAGTGCTGCCTTATTGGTCCAACAGGATGTGAGCCTATACATCAACATAAATTTACACTGTACAAGTACATTTATGGGCTGACATGTGTATAAAGTGATGTAGGCATGTGATTCGATAGCGTGTGCATAGGCTATATTTTGGTACTTGGTCAGACAACTCCGAAAACATATTTTTAAACTTGGTATTTCCACACTCCTTTCATGGGGCTCAATATTTTGCATAAGATACTGTAAATGTCATGGAAATCAGCAAAGTTATGCTCTCTGCACAAATGATTTTGATAACTTTTAATCATTTTGGGTGATGCATGAAAAAAATTTAATAACCTAAACATTGTACATACATGTACTACTGCAATGGACTGTATTTGGTCTTATAATTATATCTAGTTTGCTAAAATTGCAGAACCAGTTGGATTGCTAAACGAGGGGACAACTCAAGATGCTTTTAGTGTCAAATGTGCCACTTTCTACTTACTTAAAGCATACATCACTCAGTTTTTGATTGTATTAGTTGTGCAGTTTTAGTTTAATTTATATAAAGTTCTAAGGATGGATAAAACTGATTGGCAAGCAAGTTGATATCCCATGGAGTTGATTGCATTGTCTTATGTTTGTACGTCTTTGATATGGTCAAATAAAAGACTACTCAGTATTCACAACAGTTAAAACTTTAATGGGTATGATAGACGAAAGTTATGTATAAAATTGATACAATTAATTTGTGAACATCTCTGTTCACAAATTAAAACCATAGACCAGATGATAATAATATTGCAGGCATCATTAGTCATTTACGGGAGTTTATACACTTTGACCTTGATAAAATAGATTTGATACAAAACAAGAAATACATGTAAATTTTGTACAAAAATCCTCCTGCAAAGAAAAGTCAAGGAACTTGTCAGTCTATCCGAGTCGTCAAATTTGGAGCAACTTTGACCTGTAAAGGAGCCGTCTTCGCTTTCGTAGTCAGGCGTTTGCTGAGAGCTCGAACTCCAAATTCTATCAATTCACAAATAGTCAGTATACTGGTTCCAACACAGAGACCCAGAGTTCCTCCCAGGTTTGCTATTATAAGAAATTACAAATATCTGCCATACAATTGGATTACAAATTGCATTGCGTATATACGATTTTCTTAATAAAGATACAAAATCTTAGAGACCTATATCAGTTCATATGTGTTTATAATTTGCCCATACTATAGATCTAAGGCTACATGGCCAATGAATACTGTACAGCTAAATACTGCTTTAACTATAGTCTACGGCTAATGAAGAATAACAACTTACATATCATATCGTTGACAGTGTATGCAAATTCCTCTTCTAATGTCTGGTAGGACATCTTACCATAGTATATGTTCACCACCAGCATGTTCTTAGCAATGTAATTTGTGGCCTCTAAAAAAGTGAACAATTATAATTATGGTTGTTTTATAGTGCTGCGTTAATGTTAACTTTGAACTGTCCTGGAGCGTAGCATAATATTATAATGATGTATTGTTTTACTTAGGGAATATCTGAAGCAATATTCATTCAAATACTTATTCATTAGTTTTAGACCCTAGGCAGGCCAGAATTATAGATGACAGCTAAATTGATGCTAATATTAATTAACATTAATAGCAATGAATTCACCACTGTATATATAACTCAAACCTCAGATTGCTGGTAAAATATAGCAGACAAATATTCATGTCAAGAGTCGAGTTAGAATACATTTTTCCAATTGAGAAAAAGTTATTTAGAGTTAAGTCATTTGTCCAGGAAGTAAGTCAGAAGTAGAGTAAGAGTACAAATACACAATTTTTAACTGTAAAAAATACCTAGTAGTAATGTGTCAATGACCTTATTACTAATTGGTCAAGAGTGTGTTGTACTACCTTCGGTAAAGCCGTCAGTTGTAGCAAAGTTTGTACTTGGGAACTTTGTTGTTGTTATCTTAGGCGTGTATTCTGATACCTTGCAAGCATCCTGACATTTACAGGATCTTAAGCCCTTTGGGTCTGACGGAAAGCTTCCTAGATTCATACAAACCACCAAGTTTACTTTAACAGTTAGCTGATTTGTCTCACTAGTACATTATAATATATTATACAAAATATAATTAATTACGCTAAAAATAAAACTGCACTCCTGGGAGCATTACATTGGGAAAGTACAACAATGAGAAAACATTCCATTCAGCAATCTAATCAATAGGTACATTTTGTGCATGTACATGTACATGTAGAACAAATTAGCAACGCAACACAACACACTGATAGATGTTTAGGTGAAAAGTATAATATTGTTTACATGTTCAACAAAGATAATTAGATGAACTTTCTCATGCTCTTCTTACAGAGAGCCAATGAGAGGAGCATACTAATGACATACTATCACAAACAGCCAGTGAGAGGAACTTACTCATTGCAGGTACTGAGCAGAACAGCATGTCTTTAAAGAGACAGCTCTCCGTTCCGTTTATTGCTACAATTAATAACAATACACACATTGACTTATAATAGCATGTGATATCTACGCGTACAGTCACTGTATGTTACTAGACATATTGGCTCTACTAAGCCGTTTAAACTTATGCATAAGCTCAGCCATTTACCTACACAATTAAGCCACAAAGAGTTAGAACAAATTTTTGCATACATCGATTTCCAACGTTTACAGTAGTACATTATTTTAACATATCTTTATGACAAATTTATTCATAGACTAATACACGTAGATAGAACTGTCGACCATTTGTGGTATAAAAAAATTTAATTGAGGAGCAGCTCCTAGCCTCTCTATCTGTTTGACATAGGCATGCATGCTGTCCAAGCAAATTGAATAATGCTTTAACATCTCATAATATTCTATAACGTTTTATCACAACACAATTTTTAATGATCAAAGGCCTAACTCATTACTGTAGATATAATTCATCCTTGGCTAGGTTTTGGACAGAAGGTACCGTCAATTAGTAGTCTAACACCAATGAAAAATATATTACATTGTAGCTACTCTCTGTTTCAAGTTTGTTGAACTTTGATCTTTTTTTAAATTACATGGAGATTCATCGTACAATAATACCTGGCTGAGAGAACGCTCTACATCCACACTTGTTTATAACATATGATGTCTTACACTCTACTTGACAGGCGGAGTAGGAATAGTTCTTGTAGTAGTGTAGTGGATTCTCCAGATTGTCAGTGTCAAAGCAGTTAGCTCTGTTGTCATCAGCTGGTGGTGGCTTCCTATTGGTCTATTAAATATGTTAGAATTATGAAATCAAATGCGGCAGACTACAGACTAATTAAATTCATAATTTCACATTGGTGAACAAATCATGTTCGTCATTAAAGCAATACTGGAGGTAACAAATACACATAAGAATTGATATGTAGCTTAGTTGCTGTATATAGAGACTCTAAAGTTTGCTTCATTATTTTAAAGATTTCTTGTTGCCTTCAAATCAGAGATCTCACTTCGAAAGAATGCAAAAATTTTGTGAAAGCTTTACATAATATTGCAGCTTACTTTGTTTTTAAGGCAAGATGACCTTCAATTACTTTTGAACATGTCTAGCAGTTCTACTCATTAAATAAATAAATTAACAAATTCAGTTGTCATAACATTTTTTAAATTGTCACTAACAGCAGTAAGTGAGTTTGAGTCATTGTTGAATAAGTGCTCACCAGCCAACAATCATGGTTGAGAAGACATACACGTAATAAATTACTTCGTTTGGATGGCATTACCGGAAACAATTTACATAAACTTTCCTGATCGCAAAATGAGCCCATGAAGATACGTAGCTAACGATGTTGAAGACGTGTCCAAATATATCTATTGGCTAGGGTTAATTGAGGCTCAGCTACACAAGAGGCCGTCAGCTTTGACGGAGCAACTTTGCTGTTTATTGGCCCGGTTCTACATGTATAGGCAATGCGCAGTACCTGTCCACCAGTGACTTTGATTAAAATCCAGCCAACAACCAAAGCCGATTTCTAAAAAATTACATAATTGGAGTCATTGGGTCTAATGTTAGTTCATTACCACAACACTTCATCTGCCATGGACCTAAAAGACCAACATATTGGTCTTTGTGTAGCTGAACAAACGACGCGCCGATTGCTCTAAAATGAGGCTGTGGAGGCCAAAAAAGAACAATCTGCTTCTCGTGTAGCCGAGCTTTTAGCATCATACCGTAGTCTTATGCAGCATAATGTCTGCCAGAACTCCTGGTGTGAGTCCTACGCTTAGATCTGCCACAAGTGGTACTTCATGGAAATCTTGGAATGTTAGCTGTGTCAGAAACCATAGTGTCATTAATAGACCTTTAAAGAAGTCAATTGCACAAAATCCTGGTATAAAAAGTAGGGGAACTGCTTAGTGGATAAAAATTAAAGACCGTATACCTTACAGAATGACTGGCACTGCCAAACTCTCATCTGCAAATTTTTTCTTTAGTGTACATGTGAATGTATATCTAGTGCACTAATGTGCAATGTACATGTACTAACATGTACATGTACCCAGAAAGTAATTGAAAACTACTAGTTGATAATCGACCGTCAATAGTTTGGTCTACGCGCAAACCAAATGAAACAGACAAAGTGAACAAACAAGCTAAGGAACTGACAAGAGAGATTATAATTGTGGTTCTACTCTCACTTACCATAAATCCTTCAGAAGAAGAGAAAGGGCCAGTAGTGTATTGTTCAACCAAAGTGTCAAGAAGAAAACTTATTCCTCCAATTCTACCAGCAGATGCAGTTTGTAGTGATCCATTAGAGTTTAGCTGGAAGCAGTTGCCTGAAAAAGATTCTACCTGTATATGCTGTAAATTGATGTATGATTAAACACTGATGTCTAATGTGTTTGATAACAGTAATACACTCACCTGCATCGGTAGGGACGACTTCAAATACATCTTTGCAATCGTATCTTTCACCACCAAGCATGCAATCCCCAACTGACAAATCAAGAGGATGTGAAGCAAGGCGAAGGTAATTTTCAAACTCTTTTGTTGAGTTGTATTCTGCCAACATGATGTATTCTGGTGAGCTCCAATTGTACCTACATAATATATTCCATGTTTGATAAGATCTCAGTATGTTATGTCTTTTATTAGCTCTGTTTTAAACATTGAGCACTTTAGCTGAGAATTAGTAGTGTACGAACACGTACATTTCTATATAATACATGTCTATTATACATACATAACAGCCAATCAACTGTGCCACAATAGCTTCGAGAAGACCAGCAATCTACGCCGGCCACATATGATGCAGGACCGAAGAGCATTGTGGGATAGCGGTTGCATTTTAACAATTTTTATCAAATAAATTAGTGTTTTTACAAGCTCCAACCAATAGTGTACTGCACGATGCCTCCAATGACGTTTATGGAAATTGTGCCTGGGACTTCCACATAAAAGCCCATAGCCTTAACTACTAGGCCACGCTTGCTCTCAGATTGGCTGCCATAAGTAATTAATAAAAGTTTATAAACCTGTGTTGGCAGAATGAAAAGTTCTCTAATAGGGTGTCTACTTGCTATGGCTATATTGCCATATTTAAAAGGTGCATCAAACATTTTTTGACTTATATATACTCAGTCACACATACTTGTCAGCTGGTGGTGGAGATGCTCTGTAAGGATTAAACAGGTCTTGCATCATATCAAAGAATTTGGTGCTATTAAACTCAACTGAAGCTGCGTATTCTATTGCGTGTAGAGTCCACATGTTCCTGTTACACACTGTCACTGTGGGGAACTGAAAATAAAGACCAATTTGTAAGTCGGATTCTTAATAAAAGTCTGGGATAAAGGAAAATAATGGTGTCATTATTAAGATGAATGAGTTTATAAAAGGCACATATTTTACACGCACACCTACATGTACATGTATTCTACATAAATGTAGAGCTACAACTGTATTGTAGTGTATTACAATAGACATAAAATGCACGCTTAGAAACAATATTGAACTCACAGAAACTGTGCTATCTGAACAGTGTGATAATGTGATAAAAATCTGTCTTGGTTACGATTAGGCAAGCGTCATATCTATAAAACTACAAGTGTTCTAAATGACATACAATGTATGTGTTGTGGTGGTTTAAATAATTCTGTTTTGAGGCTCGGCTACATGAGAGGCCAATCGTTCTTCCTTGGCCTTCGGAGCTTCGTTTTAGAGCAAATATGCGCACCGTTTGTCTGGCTATGCAAAGACCAACATGTTGGTCTTCTCAGGCTACGGCAATGCGGAGCGCTGCTGTGATTGGTTAATATTAGATACAATGACTCCAGTTATATAATTTGGTTAAAATAAACTTTGGTGATTTGCTAAATAATAATCAAGGCCACTTGTCGACTAGTCAACGAGTCAACGAACAACGAAGTTGCTCATAGCCTCTCGTGTACTCGGGCCATTATAGTTGAAACAGGGAATACCTTTAACTCCTCAGCCGTCTCTACTCTTATCTTAGTGTTCACAGTTTTTTTTGTATACACATTCATAAAGATGATAGCAGCATAGAAAAAGTAGCCCAGGCAAACGAGAATCAACACAAGCCATATCAACCTGTAATTATAGAACCACATGCACACGCAGAGGAGTCATGCAATTATACATGTAGAACTATGTACACACAGAGGAATCATTTAGTTTCCCAACTAAATATTATAAGTACATGTAGACCTGTGTTTGTAGAATTAATTTACACCTACATACTATATTAATGTAATATATTGTATGTCCCAGAACTATAAATTATATTTCCTGTAATTGATATTACATTGTACATTATGTCAGTCAAAACCTCAATCCTAACGAGCTACAAACTTATATTACTTACTCATACGTTTTATGCAGGATATTTACTAACATAATCCATACAACCTGTACAATGTAACTAAATAATTGTATATACAATCATGCAGGCTTCATGTTGTGTAGGAACTTCCCTAAATGTTTTGTATTGTTCCGATTAACTCTGCCAAATCATGGCTTTATTCCACAGTCTTACATAGTGTAAGGGAACAATTTTTCCGAATTTAAAAATCACGGTGGCTATATATACATTTTTTTTCAAATTATAATTAGCTATATGCTAAGTTTAACAGCATTTATGTTCAAGCAGAGGATGAAAATGTTCCTCTCAGCGTTTGGTAGCGATACTTTTAATTCTGCGAGCACAATGCAAGACTGATTTCACACCTGGAATTTAAATGTTGAATTTTCTCTGACATTTCTGTATAATGCTTTACTGCAGCCGTGGCTTAGTGGTTAGAATGCTGAACTTTCATGCTAAAGGTCCAAGGTTCGAATCCCAGTCACGGTGCGGTTAGGAAGAGCATCCAGGCATGATTGCTCCTGTGTCTCATAAAAGTCCTTGAAGTCATGCAAAGCACAACTTCAAGGCGACTCTTCTACCCCTGCCAAAAAAAGGCTATGTCATCTGGGCCTTTTCTCACAAGAGTTGGCCAGCACTGGCACCTGGTGGCGCGAGCTGCAAGTGATGGTCACGCCGAGGAGCATAAGCCTGGCGAGTTGTATTTCTATTACCTCTTACCTTCTCAGCAAGGAGGCTGTTTTCATGTTAGCCAGTCTAACGCCATGCATGGAGAATTCCTGAGTAAAGTCATGCCAGTCTTCTGTCAACGTCGTTGAACCTAGTTCTTTGTTTTCCATGGCGGCGACCCTCTGACTCTGCCTAAACTTGGTAGATTCAGAGCTGAGAGGGGAATGACATGTCCACTATTTTATTTATTGAAATGCTAAGCAAAATCAATGTTTTTATGTCGTACTTTGAATATTTGAAAAATATCAATAAACTCATTCAATCTTTTGTGGTGGAGATAGATTTCATTTACTTCCCTCTGAAGATTGATCTGACGCACAAATCAGTGAGTTGATCATACAAGTTCAGCTGTAATATACTCCCATATTATCCACTCCAAAGCATAATCAATTATGCTGATGATATAAATCATTAATTTGTATATATGATACTATCAGTGCAGTTCAGTTAATTTGTCGATTTCCACGAGAAACTTTTGCAGTTGCACAAAAATTTTATACAAGTGGGAACAATAATGTACAACATTAATATGGAACTTATATACTGTCTTGTTGTCATATATACATGCACTAGTTGATGTTCAAAATATTAGTAAGTTGTAATCAACAGTTTTAAAAAGTTTTGCGTTAGTTTGATCCTGTGAAGGAATAATAGTTTTTTAATGCAAATCAGAGTGTATACAACTAAATCCGCTGTAAATAGTTACAAAACAAAATATGTACCAATTTCGTGAGCACTACTTGAGAGATAAACTAACTTGCCAGCCTTGTGCCATTTCTGCTCTCTCTGGCAGCTTGAAAACTCTGGTTCCGTGTATTTCACACCTTAGAAGTACACTTTGCTTTAAATATACCGTATTGTTAAGGTTTGCTCCTAGGTATATCTCTGAGCTGCACTGATGAAGTGTCAACCACTGAAACAGTGCACTGTAAACATGCAGATCTGTTATTAAGATTATATAATAAATCATTTCACTTCTACTAGCATTGATTCTTATGGAATGACTATTAATATAAATTATGACATCAAATTAGGTGCATTGTATGACTTGATGGTGCTCAGTTCATAGAGCTATTAGTAATCAATGTTTATGTTTATGAGAAAAATTAGGCATGCAGCGATTTTGCTCTCTAACATTATAGGAAAATAGCCCTAAATAATGGGTGTAATAGTAGTAATTGACATAGTAGTTAAACCTGCACTCTCAGCTAATTGGCCCTGTGGCTAGGAGTACCCATTGATTCAAAATTGTTGGAAATACTTGAAGCAATTCAAGTCCAGCTTCAAGTAGTATTTCCTGGAATAAAAATCTCTGGAATAAATCTAGTGACGGAAATATTGATCTCTTCAACCTCTAGATCTGGGCTTTTTATATTCAAATATACCCTTCTCTCATTTATATCAATAGTTAATTTGCATTTAGCTATGCACGTGTACAAAATAGTAAAAGCGTATGTATGAAACGCATGTATAAGATTGCACA
This sequence comes from Bugulina stolonifera, assembly GCA_935421135.1. NCBI lineage: Eukaryota > Metazoa > Bryozoa > Gymnolaemata > Cheilostomatida > Bugulidae > Bugulina > Bugulina stolonifera. The sequence goes on from OW285196.1 coordinate 10,465,024, forward strand.
AAAGGGAAGCCAGATAGTCCGAGACTAGGGTCGAGGCAATCCCTGCTCAAGTGTACCGGTGCCGAGGGGAAGCACCCACCATGCCCCCAGACACCCCACAGTGCTCACACCCCCACCCCCAGAGACGAGACGCCAAAGCCGCCGCAAAAGCCCTGGGAGGGAGGTCAGGGATGTCCAAGGCATAGCTAGAAACAAGCTCAATACCGGCCTAGTACACCGATCTCCTCCCCCTGTTAGTTTTAGTTTTTGGCAGTTTCAAAAGTTTACTTTTATTTCTAGTATTAAAGTTATGGGTTATTACTAGAAAATTTAAAAGCTTTTCATCTGTTTTAAAGATATTGTAAGTGAAAATTATAAGACAGTATTTGAATAGCATCTTTATCGGCATTATTTTGGATTCAAGAAATTTGGTTGACACCTATGAAAGAGGTTTTCGTTTAAAGATCACCCTCAAAGCTTTTTTTTGGCACACCAGGATTTGAGAGATTGTCCCCTCACAGGCATGTCCCCAAAACTCCAAACCATATAAAAGGTGGGGGTATATAAAAGTGTAGTAAAATGTCTATCAGGGTTTTCTGGTCAAGATATTTTGATAAATGTCTAAGCATCATGACCAAGAAATTGACTTTTCGGGCAACAGTCTCAATATGAGAGCGAAAGGTTAAATGTTCATCCAATTGGATTCCTAAGAATTCACACTGATTAGAAATTGCTATATTTTGGAGTTTGATGCTTTCGTAGTGAATTTTTTTCTGATAGTTCTTAAAAATTATCTGGTAGGTCTTATCAAAATTAATAAGTAATTTATTTGCAATACACCAATCTTCAATTTTGCGCAGTTCAGATTCTGTGATGTTTTTATTAGAACTGATCAGATTGGTGTCATCTGCAAAGAGTACATATTGGAAATTATCGGAGGCACCTAGTAGATCATCTATGTATGTTGTAATGGTTTTTGGTTTCTGGTATGGTCATCCTAAGACGACTCCCGAGTCCAAAATGAAGTGCCTATGAGTGGTGCTAAGCCTTCTCATTATATGAAAGATTGATTGGAGTCAGTAGTCAAAGAACTACCAAAGACGACCCATTTGATCCCGAGTTATGCTTGCTTACTATACAGAGAAAGAGAGTGGTCCGACTTAGTAGGCAGTTCGTGTTGCAAGGTTGAGGACCTTAACAACTAGAATGACCTATCTACGAAGTGAAAGTCTCTGTATATAAGTATAGATGTGTCTTATTAAGGTCCAAGCAAGAACTGAGACAAGAAACATAAAAACAATGCCCTTTATATAGTAATAGAACTTACGGAGGAAGTTCCGGTAAAAAGGCCGACGTAGTGTCGGGAAAAGACAACGTAAGGTCGTCCGGAAATTGCGCAACAACATGGCGGCCGGAAGCCCGATAATCGACCCAAAATGAGTCAGGTTATTACAAAAGATGCTTAGAATCATCCAATTCATATACAAAATGAATATCAAGTAATTCTGAGAGGTCGGGCCTCTTAACATGGATATAAAAACAGTATAATGTCTTACTAGAGCCATGTACAAGTACACACAAATGATAGTCAACTAAGTAACAAGGAATACAAGCAGATATTTATATGAGTATACATATAATTAGTGTCAGGAGGTTGAGGAGAACACTGTGCGTAACCATTACAATATAAATTAAAAGCAATAAAGGACCTAGGACAGAACCTTGTGGTACTCCAGTATTGTTATTTTTCTCAGCTCTGAACTAGAATCGCCGAATATGTATCAGGCTTCCAATTCTCTCGTGAATACTCAGTTTCTATATGAAATTCATGAATTATTTATTATGTAGAACGGATAACTTCTCTATCCATTGATAGGTCAACTCATGTGATATACATGTACATGTGGTGTTTAGACAGCCTTGATTAATTGTTTAAAAATACTCTATTAGTATTATAATTCAACAAATCACATAATTTTGCGTTCATGTGAAAATTTCTTATTATTTACATTGTATATACATGTACATGTATATTCGACATAATAACGAATGAGTAGGAGTTTTGAGAGAAAGCTGTTGTCAGTGTGTAGTGCATCATGCTTGATGCATAATTATGGTTTTATTGATGAGATAACTCTAAGACCCATTTTAATCTCCAATGTGAGATGAAGTGTATAATTGACATATTGCAAAGTCATCTATATAAAGCATCACAACTCTACTTTATACTGCTGTATTATTGAACCACAAAACAATCCTATACATTTGCATTGGCCATCTACATGTATATAGACAAATGTATGGTTAGATGTAGAAGTGTGGGCAGATAGAATGTATTTTGCTGCTTGGTAAGACAACTCCCAAAATATTATTTTAAACTTGCAAGGAAAGGCTTTGTTTACCCCTTCTCTCACAGTGTATTCAGGGCTAGAGAGCTCTATTTTTTGCATAAGCTGTTGTATGTTTTATTGGATGTAGCAAAATTAAGTTTTCTGAATATAAATAATTATGTCATTTTGACAATATTATATAAATTATTGTACAATGTAATTATATGCACAATTTATAAACAGAGAAACTTTTAATTACTGCAAAAACTTGATTTGATAATTTCCTAGTTTGGTAAATTTGCAGTACTGGTTGAATTAGTACAAGAGAGGACAACTCTGAATGTATCAGTGTAAGCGTTGTCTCGCTCTACGTTCTTAAAGTGTATATCACTAAAGTTTTGTAAAGAAATAATTGTTGCAGTTTCAGTATACGAATGAATTCACTTTGAATTCTGATACTAACAGACGAAGGAGTTGATACTACATGTACAGGATTGATCTGCAGCTCGTTATCTCTCATTTGTACAGTCACTGGAACCAAATAGTCTAATCTGTGTTCACAATGGTTAAATGGTTTTCAACAATGATATATTAGGAAACGAAGCATAATAACTGATGGAACCAACCTGCTGGGATTTCTACTCAAAGACTGAAAGTATCTCGACAAATCGCTGCCTCAATGTTCAAATGTTCTAAATGATTTTTGAATTAAATTGACCGTCTTATCTAAATTGGTAGTTTACACACTCATATTTACTGAGTAAGTGACTTTTTGCTCCAATCTACAATATTTACCTGTATATGCAATTAGCCAATTGTTCTGTTCATTGAAAAATTTAAAAGTTTTAATGATGGAGGGCTTCAAAAATTGATTTTCAAAATTGGCATTTTGACGATTTAGAACATTTGAACATTGGGGCAGCGAAATAGTAATAATAATACATCATATTATTTTAAAAATTATTTTGAAAAAAAATTCTACAGAAATTGTGGCTACTTATGTGCATTCAGATACTTTGGGCTAAATTTAATAGGTTTAAAGCAAAACAAGAAACAAAGGACTGCATTAATCATGCAACACGCGACATACAATTTGCTAGTCCATCCGAGACATTACATCTGGAGCAACTTTGACATGAGAAGCAGTCGGTTTGGCTCTCGTAGTCAGGCGTTTGCTGAAAGCTCGAACTCCAAATTCTATCAGTTCACAAATAGTCAGTATACTGGTTCCAACACAGAGACCCAGGGTTCCTCCCAGGTTAGCTATTATAGTAACATTACAGAGATCTTTCACACATAGTTTGCAAATTGTATTCTGTATGCAACATGTATTAATGTGTGCAAAACACATTCATTTGATGGAAATAGGAAACCTTAGAAACCAATATCAACTCAGATGTGTTTTTAATTCACCCATACTATGGTGGCTAAGTGGTCCAGCGCTAGTCATCCTATTGTCGTCCAGCAGTGAGTTATCTGCAAGGATGTAGGTTTGAGTCCCACCAATGACTTGGAAGTTATTATCCTGAAGAAGGTTTCCCTCTGTGCCACATTGGACTATAATAATATCCAGCTCTAGGAGCGGTGGTGGCCCCTGGATTAGCTCTGCTATTTGGGCAGCCACGCAAAAGAATTGTGTTTGACGTCATGACGCCATGGATCACATGTAAGTCTACATCGCCAATGCATGCTGCATATAGTAGTTCAATTGTAGCCCTAGGCTAATGAACAATGACAACTTACATATCATATCGTCAACACTGTAGGCAAATTCCTCATCCAATCTCTGGTAGGACATCTTACCATAGTATATATTCACCACCAGCTTGTTCTTAGCAATGTAATTGACATGTTCTAAACAAGAGAATAATTACTTGTGCAAATATATCAATTTTTAATCATTACGCACTCATGCTAACCTTGAACTGTCCTTTCATGTGACATAATACTAGAATATTATTACTTTGCTAACTGAATATACATATAAATAATAGATAGTTAATAAATGTTCACGGCTGTTTGATTTGTCAAATTAGCCATTGCCTTAACCAAGAGTAACAATCTAGAATGATGCCAGGATATTGACAGCATTGTTTTCGAAAACATTGCTATCTTGGGAACATGGTGTGTGGTATTGTTGCAAGACTATTTCTTATAGAGCTGCCCATCTCAACTGTCTTAAAGAAGTATTACTACTGGGTTGAGAGTGTGTCATATTACCTTCAGTGTAGCCTTGAGCTTCAACAGCATTTGCACTTGGAAACTCTCTGGCAAAGTTTGTGCTTGGAAACTTTGTTGTTGTTATTTTAGGTGTATATTCTGATACCTTGCAAGCATCTTTACATTTACAGGATCTTAAGCCTTTTGGATCTGACGGAAAGCTTCCTAATTTCAGAAAAAATCATCAAGCTGACTTCTACAGTTAGCTAACAAGTTTAGTTACATTGTTTTAATTATACAAAGCAACTACGCCATACAAGTAACCATACGGTTGGTGACAAGCAATTGGTACAATACAAAAACGAGAAAGTGATATGCTCTGTAACCTATCCATTGCTTAGAACCAGCTAGCCATGCAACTCAACACAGATGTCTAAAAAGGTATAATAAATTGTGTATGCTCAACAAAGACGTGCTCTGACAAACGGCCAATGACAGGAACCTATTCATGGCACACTATCACAAACAGCCACTGAGAGGAACTTACTCATTGCAGGTACTGAGCAGAACAGCATGTCTTGGAAGAGACAGCTTTTCGTTCCGTTTATTGCTACAATCAATAAAATCACCTCAGATTAAAATACAGATTGCTAAAATTTCTCTGAACTAGATTTACATTGTATAATACAATATCCATACCTGGCTGAAAGGCCTGTCTACATCCACACTTGTTTATAACATATGATGTCTTACACTCCACCTGACAAGCGGAGTATGAATAGTTCTTGTAGTAGTGTAGTGGATTCTCCAGATTGTCAGTGTCAAAGCAGTTTGCTCTGTTGTCATCAGCAGGTGGTGGCTTCCTATTGGTCTGTTAAATACGTTAGAATTATGAAATCAGCTATAGCAAAATAACTGAACTGAAGTGAATGACATAAAAAACTGCAGAAACTTTTCTGATTACAAAATTGTATGAGTTACTATACGTTACCTAGCAGGAGAGCCTATGAGATCACATAGCTAAATAAATCGTGTTAAATACATGTATACATTGTATATCTATTATTGAAATTTTATGTCATACCGAGGTTTTATGCAACATAATGTCTGCCAGTATTCCCGGTGTTAGTCCTGAACTTAAATCTACCACAAGTGGTACCTCGTGGACATCTTGGAACGTCAGCTGTGTCAGATAACATAGTGTCATTGATTAGTTGATAGTCTCGCCATTTTTAAGCCTATAACAAGCTAGGTGCACAAAATCCTGGTGCATGATATAATTATATTAAGTAGGTGAACCTTTTATCTGATAAAAATTGCAGTAAAAGCCATTTCCAACGGTAAAGTTTGAGAGATAACGGACGCCACCAAAAAGTCATTTGCGAGAAGCAGGTCAATTATTGATTTATCTATGAAAATTATTGTACATGTACGATGAAGATTCCTCAACTAACTACATGTAGCTAGATTAGATATTGCTTGATTTCAGAGCTTGTGACATCCACTATAGAACTGCACAGTTATTATTATAGTGGTTAGTCAATTTGTGTTATTTCACAGAAAGCTACAAAACCTCAAGTCGGTAATGGAACAACCTGACAAACAGTTCTGAGAGCAAAATAATGGGTCGTACTTTTAATCTTCTAAATGATCCATTGTTTCTCTGAGCAACGAGGTGCACGTTGACCCTTCTAGAATAAAAAGTTTCTATTTAACATAGAACCCATTTTTTAGACTTTTATGAGGATTGTTGTTTTTATTTAGCAGTTGTTCAAATACTTCTTCATATTCTGTCCTACATCCATGAACCTATCACCACTGCTAGAAGTAAATAATCTACCATCAGTAGTTTTGTTAATTTGCAAACCGAGTCAAACAGAAATGTTTGTTGAGTAATGTCAAGCCATAACCAAAAAAATTACAAAAAAGATCATTGTGGTTCTACTCTCACTTACCATAAATCCTTCAGAAGAGGAGAAAGGGCCAGTAGTGTATTGTTCAACTAAAGTGTCAAGAAGAAAACTTATTCCTCCAATTCTACCAGCAGCTGCAGTTTGTAGTGATCCGTTAGAGTTTAGCTGGAGACAGTAGCCTGAAAAATATCCCAAATGCTGCAGACTAATGCCTGATGAAATGATGTCTAGCGTATTTAAAAGCAATAGTGCACTCACCTGCATCAGTAGGGACAATTTCAAATACATCTTTGCAGTCATATTTTTCACCACTAATCATGCAATCCTTAACTGACAAATCAAGAGGATGTGAAGAAAGACGAAGGAAATTTTCAAACTCTTTTGTTGAGTTGAATTCTGCCAACATAATGTATTCCGCTGAGCTCCAATTGTACCTACATAATTATACACATGTATAATAACAGACATAACCAACGATTGACTGCTCCACAACAGCTTAGAGAAAATCAGAAACCTACAGTGTACATGTGGACCAAAGAGCATATGGGATAGCTGTTGCTTTGTATTTTGCCTTTTTATGGAAGACATTATTAATTTCATTTTTTACAATTGCTCCAACCAAAAACATTAGATCACGTTTTTACAAGTCTACAGTGGAAGAGTGTTTGTTGCTGCATCACTAGACCGGTTAACAGAAACTGGAAGGTCGTTCGATGCAGATTTAGTACTTTTTGCACAGCCTGCTTGAATACGAGTAGGTACTCTTTAACATAATTATAAATTCACAGCCTAATTTGCCCCCAGGTCAGATCGGCTTCCATCAATAATTGCCAAAGGCATAGACCTGAGGTGTTGGTAGAACACAAATTTCCTAAGATGGTGTTTAATTACTGTTGGCTATATTGTTGTATTTAATAAGTATCACATGTGCAACATGGCATTAAAATTTGCTGACTAAATGTACAATGAATATTTGCTCACACATACTTGTCAGCTGGTGGTGGAGATGGTCTGGCTGGATTAAACAGGTCTTGCATCACATCAAAAATGTTGCTACCCTTAAACTTAGTGGAAGCGGCGTATGTCACTGCATTTAGAGCCCACATGTTCCTGTTACACACTGTCACTGTGGGGAACTGAAAGTAACGATCAATTTGTAACTCCTGCTTTTAATAAAAGTATGGAAAAATTGAAAATGACAAGAGCAATAATAAGGTTTGTGAGTTTACATGTAGTGAATATATACAGTACATGGTCCTCATGTGACATGCTGAACTAGACTTACACATGGAAATTATAAACCCACAGAAACCGTACTAACTAAACAGTGTGATAATGTGATTAATAGCTGCCTTGGTTACAGCTAAGCAAACATCATATATACAGTGTAGGCGTTCTAAATGACCATATGTGTTGGTGTGGTTTGGAATTCCAACTTGGGGTTGAAACAGAATGTACCTTTAACTCCTCAGCTGTCTCTACTCTTATCTTAGTGTTCACAGTTCCCTTTGTATACACATTCATAAAGATGATAGCAGCGTAGAAAAAGTAGCCCAGGCAAACAAGAATTAACACAAGCCATATTAACCTGCAATTATGTCATGTAGAACTACATGCACACACAGAGGGGTAATTCAGTCTCCCAACTAAATATTAATCATGTAAGCCTATGTGTACCAGTAAAATACATGTAGATATATGTATGCCACAGACTTAAACAACTTATTTCTTGTAATTGATACTCTATTGATCAACCCTCCAATACCGACGAGTACAATGTAGGTACAAACCTAATAGCTACTCATGATTTTATGCAGGATATTATTTTCATCAGCAAAATCCAAGCACTTGTACAATGTCAGCAAATAATTGGGTGCACAATGTAAAATCATGGAGGCTCCAACATGTTGTGTAGGAACTTCACTAAATACATGTAAATTTGACATACAAGATATTTTGGCTACTTGCACTATCTCGATTATCTCCGCCACAGCATGTTTACATTTTTTGTATATAATTATGTAGAATAGGTTTCCAATGTCCAGCATAACGAAACATATTTTTTGAATGCAAAAGTTGCAATGTGTACAATTAGGCTGTGCATCCTTGTTTCTAGTTCTTGGCAGCATATTACAATGTACAAACAGCTCCGTCATGAGCAACACATATAAATTTAGTGACCATCTCAGATTTCCTAAGGAGCACTGTAAGGCTAATGTCATGGCAGGAAATTAAATGTAGTATTTTCACTGATATTTCTGTATAATACTTTTACCTCTTACCTTCTGAGTAAGGAGGCTGTTTTCATATTAGCCAGTCTCACGCCATGCATGGAGAAGTCCTGAGTAAAGTCATGCCAGTCTTCTGTCAACGTTGTTGAACCTGACTTTTTGTCTGTCATCGCGGCTACCCAATGACTCTGCCTTTACTTGGTGGATTTAGAGCTGAGAGGAGAATGACATGTCCACTATTTTACTTTTTGAAATGCAAAGCAAAATCAATGTTGTTATGTGGTACTTCAACATTTAATAAAATCAATTAATGCCTTTTATGACAATGATGCTTCTATTTAATTCCCAAAATAAATATCAATGTTATAAACACAAATCAGTGTGCTTTTGTGTTTTGTTGATTAAACAAGATCAGCTGTAATTTACTCCCATATTATCCACTCAAAAACATAATCAATTATGCTGACGATAGGTGTCAGTAGTGAAAGAGTCCAATTTATGAGATTATCAATGCAGTTCACTTACATGCAATTTGCAATGCTAAAGAGAACTACAAAAATAGTTTATTCAAGTAGACCCTGTGGTCATTGATAGAGTAGCAATGTGTGTCAGTCTCCAAGAAACATGTCTGACCAGCTCCAGTGCAGATATCAAGCGTGCCGCTCCTTCCCTTTGCACGCGCGGACTCTTCATGTGATCTCTACCTGTCCAGGTTACTTCTTACATCTCCTACCTTTAGCTCTCTCACCCCTTCCTCTCAACGTCAGTCCATCAACAGATACGGTGCCATCAGAATTTACACTTCAACAACTCAGCAAGACTTGTCCGATAATTCACATTTACATTGCTATTCACAAAGAGGCAACTGGGCATTACTCTAGCTGTATTCTCTAAAATGCTTCATCTACATGTGCTGTATATACTATATACTGTACTGTATATACCACAATGTCAGACTATAATAAATTTTTTTAGCCGGAAAAAGTTATCCATACCAAGAGAGAGAGAGAGAGAGAGAGAGAGAGATCAAGAGAAAATAGTCACAGATACAGAAGGCATAACAAACTGTAGTCTTATTATTCATCGTATTTCTAGATAATGTACATGTACATGTACTGTACATGTACATGTACATACATACGGTGAATTACATAATTTAAGCTACACTCATTTCAACGATGATAATAGAATGTACTCTTTTGATCTCCAGTCTCTTACAGTATTGGTCTTTTGGGATGTAAGCCACCCTTGGAAAACCCATTTTAACTGCCCAATGGTTACTACACCTGGTAAAACTCTTTTTTATGCATATAGGGGGTAGGAAGCCCACTTAGTGGTTGAAATCAATGATTGATTGATTCTTTACCGCCTACGTACATTTTAACTTGTTTGTATTGTTATCACAACACTACTCTGGTATTAATCAGGTGTCAAGTTACCTGCTAATGCACATGTTGTTCTCCCATAAGTCAATAGTATTATATGGTATATAAAATAATAATAAATAACATGGATTGTGTTTTCTAGGAATGTGGTCATATTTTTTTCAGAAAATGATTTCGTGGAGCCCATAGTTATCTGCCGATAGTCTGTCACCGAAAATCACTGTCAAAAATGCATTACTCTAAGCTGATAACTTGAGGGGGTACATATATAAGGGGTAAATATATAAGGGGTACATATATATAAGGGGTACATATATATAAGGGGTAGATATATAAGGGGTACATATATAATGGGTACATATATAAGGGGTACACATGCAAGGGGTACGCATACCCTAGGTTGGGAACCCCTGGTGTAAAGGCAGTGACCAAACTGAAATGAGACAATTATAAATCAACATTATGAGCTATGAACTTGTTATTTAATTAAGTTTGACTTACATTACATTGTTCATGTATATTATACATGTACAATTATAATTGACTAGTTAGAGTGAATAGTAGTAGTATAGTCAGTGCAGATCTACACAGACACCCGGCCCTTTCCGCGTCGTATTAGCCCTAGATCCAAAAACTCCCCGGGCGGACGACCACCCCACCCGTCCTCTCGCCCCTCCTCTCCCCTAAACCTCACTCTATGTGCAAAGCCCTAGAACCTACTCCCCCCGATCGCGGGTGGGGTTTCAAAAACCTCATCGGCTGTTCCGCGGAACCCAGTCTAAAGAGCAAACCCCTCGCCCCATCCCACGGCTCGGGCGAGGGGGCGCGCGCGTACGCGCGCCCCCCCCCCCCCCCCCCCGCCCCGCGAACCCCACCCGTCCTCCCACCACCCGTCCCCGCCCCTCCCCACCCCAAACCCCTCCGCCTCGCCCTCCGCCTCGCGGCGGTTCTCGTTCGCGAGTCCAGCCGTGGTCCCACGCCGCCCTCCCCCCGCCCATCCCCCGCCCCTCCCCCGCCCTCCCGCCCCAACGACCCGTCGCGACCCTCGCGGGCGGACCGTCGGCTGGAGTAGGGTGAAGCGAAGGAAAATACGGGTTAGAGTAATGATAAGCTACACCCGTGCGGAGTGCCCGTGCAGAGTTTACGACGCTGACTATACTACTATAAAAAACTTACCGAGTGGTGGTGGTGGTGCTTCCGGATGATTTCTTCGCCGGGGACTGTTGAGACTGAACTGGTCGGGGTGACACCGCACTCGCGCGCTCCTCCGTTCGAGCGCCCCCGGACCTTCGATGAAAGACTCGCGTCTTAACCCTCATTTTCCCCGGACCCTCCCCTAGGGGAATCGCCCGTCCCCGTGACGAGCGGCGAGAGAAAGTGAAGGCGGTGGCTCTTCCGCGCTTCAAACCGTAGACTTCGCGAGGAGGTTAGCCGACGACATCATCGCTCGGAGGGGTAGAAATAGAAATAGATAAACGGGATAGATGGATGCTTGTCTTCTCTTCGCCATCGTCATCATCATCATCATCATCATCATCATCATCATCATCATCATCATCATCATCATCATCATCATCATCCTACAAATAGACCCGCCTCTACGATGATGTCGTTGACTCGCCACCGATTTCTTTGACCACCGCGTCCACTTTCCCCCGGGTAGCAAACTCCGATAGGGAGAGAGCGCATCGTGCGCGTGCGATGTCACCCCCCACCTACGAATGAAGACAATAGAAGAAATGTGAACTGATAAGGGGTGAGTATGAGTGGAAGCTGCGCTAGTATCGTCTACCCCTTTGGTTTGGAGAGGTAAATGGTTTTTAATGTATTAGCTAGTGTTTTATTGCTCGGTTTTAAGGCTACAACCGGTAAACCCTCCGTTTTGAGGACGGAGACCCCTTACAATAGAGAGTGAATGTGAAAAAAATTATACGGGTATATGTACAAGGGTTATGATGCACTGTTCGTTTACTCTCCAATTTATCGAATGAAGTAGTCTCATCTCCGAGAAATCAGTACTAGCATTCTATAGGACTCGTACTCACCCCGTCTTCTGCAACCTTCCGCTTACCATAGAAGTAGGTGAGTCCGGTCTTTAGCTGGGTGTAGCTATACGTTTGGTTTCCTCTTCTGATAAAACCCCGATTGTCCCCTCTCACCGACTCCCCTGTCCTGAGCACGGAGAGGAACTTCTCTTTGGTTAGGGCGTTTCCTCTTTTGTTTAGTCCTTTGCTGCTATACTTGCTATCACCATCAGCGGACCAGCAAAAGTATGTTTTTGAGTTGAGCGCGATGACCCCCTCTCCCCGAAACTCCTCCTTAAACAGGCCGGGGGTTCGTGTTTCGTATCGTTGCACCTTCTCACAACATTCCCTCATCTCCCACTCTTGGCCAAGCACCTTGGTCGTGATAAAGTCTTCCTTGTGCCTATCGCAGAAGGGTCTGGGAAACCATCTACCATATTCTCTGTAGAACTCTTCTTTTTTATCTTTTCGGATGACCTCATCTATACTACGAGCACTCAGAGCCATGTAAGCGCTATCCGTGTCCATTTCTACGTACTCAAAGTCCTCTCTGCTGACGAATCTGTGAAAATAAAACGGACGGGTTGTAGGGGGGGGGGGGGGGGGGGGGTTGGGGTTGACACCAAAGAATAAATAGAGAAGGATTTGATAAAATCTTTGTATAGTCTAGTTCTACTTACCTATCCATAAAGTCGTAGTAGAATTCTAGCATTCTCAACTTGGCTCTCTGGAGGATAACGAATCCTACGACAGATGGAACATCCATTCGAATCTAAAAGAAAGAAAGAGAGAGAGAGAGTTTACCCTACCACTCAGAAAAAGTTTCGTCAAATCAAGAATCAAAATAAAAAAAAAAGATTGTCAACACTTGCCTTTTTCTTGTGAAGCTCTATCTCAAAGTAGTTTTCATCAACTTCGTTTAGACTAGAAAAGTGCCTACTCCTCACTTTGACAGCCGCCTCCTCTACTGTCTCCACATACTTGACAGTCTTATGTTTCTCTTTATTTGTTATGGTCTTTCCGTAGGCTGAATTCCCAACGAGCTTGCTGGTGCTGGCCAAGAGGGCCAGGTCGGGGTTCACATCCCCACCTCTTCTTGCGTCTGAGACCGAAGAACCAAAGTCTTTGTAGATGGCTCGTGGGATAAAGTGAACAAACTGATAGATCCTGGTAATTATCAAACCTTGATCTAGATACCATCTAGCCAGATCGGAGAGTAGTGTGATTCGCTCGCCAAAAAGACTCCCCACGAGCATTCGCTGAGGTCTCTTCAAGAATCCGTTCTGTTCGGCAAAAGCGCGCATGTGTTCGCTAAGGTGTTCTCTTCCCACGTTTATATTCTTGAAAATAGGTGCCATCTCAGAGAACTTCGCTTTTAGCTCTTCGGGTACGGAAATGTCACACTCCACTAAACCATAGTACTCTCCACTACGAATGTTATTGATTATCTTATCGAGGTTGACGTAACCCCTCTCCGGATAGAGAGAAGAAAAGAAGATGGCGAGAAATTTCCTAACTTCTACATCCGAACGAACTCGCGCTTCCCACTCACACTGCCGAGTGGTGATGAGCTTATAGCCTAGAGCCTTGATGTAATCTTCTTTCCTTGCAGTGTCCACCCGGAGCTCTTCATTCGTCATGTTTCTGACACCTTTTCCGTTCCCTCCTAGCTCGCACTCGTGCCCATGCCAGTAGCAACCGTGGAATTGGTACACCGTCCGACTCTGTTCGCTATAACCATCCACTGGTAGGTTGTGACAGCCTATCCTCATTTCTCCTCCATTCTGTTGGTGAAGGATGACCTCTCCTCTCTTCCACGATTGGAACTCTAACCAACCATGCGCCACTTTGTTGAACTTTTTAATAGGTTCTAGAGCAAAGCCTCGGCTCTCTAGCCTCCGCCTGGGATAACCCGTAGGCATATTCCCCATCATACAGTATAGGTAGAGGGCGTTGGCATCAACTCCCAGAATGGACCTACAGGGTTTTGCGGATGTGCCATACATCTTCTCTCGAATAGAGGTCACTCCAACTTCATGATGTCTGTGAAAGATAATGCTTGGCCCTCCCACGAGGTTATCGCGAAGAGTATGGTACAGACTTTTGCTCTCCTCATCGAACAGACATATGGGTTGCGAGTTGCAAAGTTCGTCTCGGAGAGACATTAACCTATGCAGCGGAAGAGCGGCTTGTGGAGGAGAGTAGCCATAAGGTCGGGCCTCCACCTCCATAAACAACCATCTGATAGCCAAGCCTGGAAGCGAGATTGCGGATTTCAACATGTCAATACCCTTTTGTCGATAGATAGAGCTCTGACGTGCAATGGCCTCGATGAATGGGGCCACATCGAGGTTGTTGTACCAGATGAGAAAATCCCTGAACGTTTCCATGTTCTCTCTTTCCCACACGACCTGACAGTGGTGATAATCTTGCTCGCTCAATTCTTGCTGAGTCAGCGAGTTGAAAAAACTCTCTCGGGGAGGGAGTCCATAATAATCCAACCTTCTCAGGGAATCTACCCAGTCGTAAGGAAAGAATCCCTTACTCTCTGACACGCCAAATGCCTTCAAGTATTTGGAGTAGTTGAATCCCGGTGCGATAAAGTTGCATATGTCAAGGAACCTAAAACGTCTACTCTCCACGCAGGACATACTGTTAACACGCTTAACGATGAAGACAAAATCTTCTCCCTCCTCCTCTTGTAGAGAGCGAAGCAAAGGTCCCTTTAGTATATTTAGGTCATACTTTTGTGAGTTGAAACCAACCACCGGAACGCTGGAGATGTGCTGTTCTAACTCTCTTTCTAATCCGGAGAGACCGGACTTCACCCTGTAAGTCGAGACGTTAGAGAACTTTTCGTCAGCAAAGGCTTCTTCTCTATCCGCCCGATCCGCAAGGAAAGTAGAGAGTCGCTTGCGTACATCCCGGAATCTTTCTCCGAACAAATCTCCTGCCACGTCAGCAATCTTTGCTATGTAGTGGACGAATTGACGAATGCACTTCGTTCCATCCTTGCTGTCGACACTCCTCACAAAGCACTTGGCCTGCTCAAACCCCGGGACGTTAGAACATACAGATATGCTCAGTAACTCGTGTCTTGCACTAAAAGTCATTGTGGAGGTGTTAGTTTGTAGGTTGTCTTTTGGCATGAAGCATTCAATATCATAGGTGATATAGTAGGGGTAGTATAAGAGGTCGGGGTTCACCACCTCTATTCCCGCCACTCGCTTGAGTTTTGTGAATATGGTTGGCGGAGGTCCAAACGTTCCACCAGGGAAAACAAACACCGATGCTTCCTCTGGCGAGCACTTATGTCGCCGTAGGCTGGACAAACGTGTGAAAGCGCCATCGCACAACTTGCAGGTGAAACATCTGGCAAACAAATCAACATTCTTTATCCAGCTGAAGTGGTTTTCGTACATGTTGACAAAGAGTTTACGGGCTTTGTTTCGTGCCCCAGATGACCAAACTATCGGAGCTACCCCCTCATCAGTTAGGCAGAAGACTATTATAGATATGTCAAAATGATCTTCCAAGGCCAGCAGATCACTCGCGCCCACCCCGGGAAAGTCTGACAAAGTTGATGAGGGTGGGGAAGAAGATCTAGATTGTCTCATGTATTGTTTAAACAAGCGATGTGTTGTGGTCTGAGAGGGGCGATGACAGCAACATCCCTTCTTTGGGTCGCAGTTACAGTCATACATCATGGCCAAACATCTAAAGAAACACAATTTGTCTGGGTAGGGACGGGCACCTCCTCTGGACCAAAAGTCTACATCTAGTGCTATCACATGTCGGTTGTTAAGTATGTAGTCTGGGAGTTTGCTCACTACACCACCCACCTTGCCAATCTCTAGGAGTTTATAGATGTAGAATGTCAAATTTGCAATGTGACGTAAAACCCAAGCGGTGTTCGGTCTCCTTTGTGCTGACCTCTCTCTCAAGTCGAGCTCCTGCACAGATTCGCAAAACTCTCTCATCTCATTCTCTGCTCTGATCAGTCTTGGCTTGGGGAAGAACGCGGCATTGTTGCTTGATGAGTGAAAGTAGCGCAACTCTCCACTGGTCTTATGCTCGAGGATGACTCCAGCGCTACAGTTAATCTTCACAGTACAAGGTACTCTCTTCCACATCGCTCTCAATTTAGTCCACACCTCTTCATCTCCTTCATCTTCACATTCCCCTCTCCACACTCGAACGTTGAGAATGTCTTCTACAGGACGAGAGTGTATTGTGGACCTGATCGAGCTCCAATAGCGGGCTAGTAGCACCCCCATCTCATCCCCCTCTTCAGCTGTTGGAGGTTTGGACCAGAAAACATCATCAAACTTCTCTGCATCCCCCTCATCTTTTTCCGCCTTGGCCTCGCTATGAAATCGTCTCATGTGATGACCTAGCTTTCTCCTCCCATCAAAACATCCGCCACAAACCGGGCACTTGTGTGGGTGAGCCTGTGCATGCATTCTCTTCGTGTGCCTGTCTAGAGAAAACGCTGTTTTGAGAACCAGACCGCATAGTTGACAAGTGTGCTCGGCCTGACGAGAGCTCTCCCCCCCTATAAAAATACAAAATAGTAGGGTGTAAGTTATTCTTTTACCTCATACTACTATTAGCAATCCACAATTGTTACCAACTACCTCATTTAGCACTAACCTTTTTTACTTGTTGACATCTCTGATCAGGTGCTGACTAGTAGGTAAGTGTCTCTGTTTAGTCTCCCTATAAAAAATATATAGTAGTAGGGTGTAAGTTAATTTTTTTTTGTTTTTGGCTCAATAGCGTTATATACAATAGACACTTCACAATTGCTGCCGATTACCCTATTTAGCACTAACCTTATGTTGTACTTGTTGACATCTCTGATCAGGTGCTGACTAGTAGGTAGCTGTCTCTGTTTACTCTCACTCTGTTGACTAGAGGCTGATTGTTCATACTGCTAGAGTGAGAAACTCATACCTTAAATAGTAGTATTCAGTGGGCGGAGTCTAACCATTTCCCCACCCTTGGCAATACCACCCCGATGTGAATCCGAACCCTCCCGATGTGATTCCGAAGCTTCCCGATGCATCCCGATGTGATTCCGAAGCTTCCCGATGCATCCCGATGTGAATCCGAAGCTTCCCGATGCATCCCGATGTGATTCCGAAGCCTCCCGATGCATCCCGATGTGATTCCGAAGCTTCCCGATGCATCCCGATGTGAATCCGAAGTTTCCCGATGCATCCCGATGTGATTCCGAAGCTTCCCGATGCATCCCGATGTGAATCCGAAGCTTCCCGATGCATCCCGATGCATCCCGATGTGATTCCGAAGCCTCCCGATGCATCCCGATGCACCCCGATGTGAATTGACACATCGGGACACATCGGGATGCATCGGGAAGCTTCGGAATCACATCGGGATGCATCGGGAAGCTTCGGAATCACATCGGGATGCATCGGGAAGCTTCGGATTCACATCGGGATGCATCGGGAAGCTTCGGAATCACATCGGGATGCATCGGGAAGCTTCGGAATCACATCGGGATGCATCGGGAAGCTTCGGAATCACATCGGGATGCATCGGGAAGCTTCGGATTCACATCGGGATGCATCGGGAAGCTTCGGAATCACATCGGGATGCATCGGGAAGCTTTGGATTCACATCGGGATGCATCGGGAAGCTTCGGAATCACATCGGGATGCATCGGGAAGCTTCGGATTCACATCGGGATGCATCGGGAGGCTTCGGATTCACATCGGGATGCATCGGGAGGCTTCGGATTCACATCGGGGTGCATCGGGACACATTGGGATTGGATAATAAAAAGGGAGGAGTCAAGAAATGAGCAGATGTATAAAGGGAGAGTGGGATCACAGTCTCAGCATTCAAAGTTCAGCACATCACTACTGTACAGGAACACTACTACAATAGTACATTATCAATGGATACTGACAACATAGTCCAGAACCAAGAAGAGTTATTTGCGGGCTTAACGGACTCACAAATGGATGGAATTATTGAAGAAGAAGAGTGCAGTCAGAAGAGGAAAGAAGAGGTGGATGCGTTAAAAGAGGCACGGAAGAAGGGGAAAATAATAGGAGTGGGGAGTCTTGCCCGAAAGGATCTTTCTAACATGGCGGACTCTCCGTCCTCCCCGGAGCGGGCCTCGGATAGGGGCGAGACCACAACAACCAAGAAGAGGAAGAACCCAAAAGGAGATGAAATCTGTGCTAAGAAAAAAAAGAAACCCCAGGCGATTGTAATATCAGATGATGATGATGATGATGGCCACGGAGCCGATACGGCTACGGAAGAAATGGATGGTGGTGAGACGACGAAGGGAAAAAAAGCTACCAAGTCCCCTTGCAAGGGGAAGAAAAAGAGCGGGGGACTAAGCCTGGAGAAAGCTCGTGCAGTGGCGGCAACCCTAATGTAAGTAGCCCTATTCGTATATCTATAAATTACCGTACTATCTTTCTCCCGTTTAACCACTTTGTCGGATCTATATACACCACTTTCATTATTGTAGGAGCATGGGAGCGGAGAAGAGGAGCTCTCTGCAGACGACGGTGAAGCTGTCGGAGCTAGAGCCAGGAACTGTGCTAGAAGTGAGTGGAGGTTCGGTGGTTGAAACGGCATTCGGAAAAGCATTCTTAGCCAGGGCAAGCTATGTGGATGACAAGGGGATGAGACATTGCATCAGCTTTCACACCAACATTCGTCACGCCATGCCCAAGCTAGCGGATGTCAAAGAAGAGGAGCTAAAGGACCTTACCCTTCCACCTAGGATCATGGTGTACTTGGGACAGCAGGAGACCGCTAAAGGACAAAACACATTCAACCGTATCGAGAGCGTGTGCTCCCTGCCAGGAGCAGCCATGAAAAAGCTGGCCGGTGACTTGAGAAAGAAGACCTTGGTCCAGTTGGAAGATTTTTTTCGAGTGCAAACGCTATCTTCCTTCCCCGTTGGTTCTGTGCTGGTGGTGACCGCGCTCCGACCCACATACGTCCCAAGATGCGGTGATGGTGATAATGCGAGCAACTCCATTGCCACCTACGAGTGCCGGATTGGAAACGAAGAAAAAAAGGGAGAAGTCTTCCTTCCGGGACGTCTGGCAGTTTCGATGAAAGAGCTCCTCCCCTCCGTGATGGTGTACAAGGGACAGAAGACTTCCAAGAGCGGGAGAACATTCTACGATTGTGCCATTCTAGACTCCATCCTCGGCGAGCGTCTCCTCCCCGCCACTGCACAGTTTTGAGGCAAAAACTTTTGTCATTCACACTCATTCGTGTCTACTTATCAATTGATTTTATATTATTACTCTCAAACTCGTGTATCGTTAGCCTTACTCATATTTTTCATAGTCGTATATCGGTTTTTATCGATTGATTTTATATTATTACTCTCAAACGTATTGAAAATTAAAACAAACTCGTGTATCATTACCCTTACTCATATTTTTCATAGTCGTATATCAAGTTTTTTATCGCTTGATTTTATATTATTACTCTCAAACGAATTGAAAATTAAAACAAACTCGCGTATCATTACCCTTACTCATATTTTTCGTAGTCACATATCAAGTTTTTTATCGATTGATTTTATATTATTACTCTCAAACGCATTGAAAATTAAAACAAACTCGTGTATCATTACCCTGACTCATATTTTCATAGTCGTATATCATCTATTCTAGAATACATCACACACCATTACTCTAACCCGTATTTTCCTTCGCTTCACCCTACTCCAGCCGACGGTCCGCCCGCGAGGGTCGCGACGGGTCGTTGGGGCGGGAGGGCGGGGGAGGGGCGGGGGATGGGCGGGGGGAGGGCGGCGTGGGACCACGGCTGGACTCGCGAACGAGAACCGCCGCGAGGCGGAGGGCGAGGCGGAGGGGTTTGGGGTGGGGAGGGGTGGGGAGGGGCGGGGACGGGTGGAGGGAGGACGGGTGGGGTTCGCGGGGCGGAGGGGCGCGCGCGTACGCGCGCGCCCCCTCGCCCGAGCCGTGGGATGGGGCGAGGGGTTTGCTCTTTAGACTGGGTTCCGCGGAACAGCCGATGAGGTTTTTGAAACCCCACCCGCGATCGGGGGGAGTAGGTTCTAGGGCTTTGCACATAGAGTGAGGTTTAGGGGAGAGGAGGGGCGAGAGGACGGGTGGGGTGGTCGTCCGCCCGGGGAGTTTTTGGATCTAGGGCTAATACGACGCGGAAAGGGCCGGGTGTCTGTGTAGATCTGCACTGACTATACTACTAATAGTACTTTGTTATTTCATTGGTAAATTATATCGGATAACTATTCTAACAGGTAGCACCTTCTCGCTCGTGTTACTCAACTCATTTATTTGATCAATAATATGGTAAACCTGTAGAAAAAATGGATATTGAGAGACAAATATTTATATAGGTAGGCCGCCTACAGGCCGCCTACAGGTCGCTTACAGGCTGCCTACAGGCCGCCTACAGGCCGCCTACAGGCTGCCTACAGGTCGCCTACAGGCCGCCTACAGGTCGCCGCCTAAACGTCGCCGCCTACATGTAGTATAGGTTACATAGTCATATAAAATTAAAATTTGATGGTGTTGCTTAGAAAAAAAATAACATTATATTCAATAATTACAATGCATACTCAGTAGTGAAACTGGTCTGTTGTACATGTACTACATGTATGATTAATTTCCTTACGTGTCTAAATATTATGCAAATATAGCACAAAATAAAATTTTATTCACAACTTTCATCCTGTATTGTAATACTTTTATGAGGTGTAATGACATTCGGTTTCTTCTTTGCTGATCTCCTCATGAAAAAACAGGCAAGGCTGATAACTCCAAATTCTAAGGTCTCGTACAAAGATAATATACTTGCCCCAACGCAAAGTCCTAAAGTTCCGCCCAAGTTACCTAGAATTTAAACAATTGATTATGCAATTTCAAATCAACTACATGTATGTTACTATGAAAAATTATAAAACTTGAGTCCAAATTTAACCTAATAACTAATTATTTCAGCTTGCTTTTTCAGTAAATCATTGACGTATTTCATCAAAATTGTAGCAGGTACCACTATATAAGGCATCGAATTATTTATACCCGCTAGTGTTCTATCACTTGAAGATTGAAATGTACATTTGGACTGGGAATAATCATGGGTGTATCAAAGTTAGCATGTCACATGGCCTCAGGCTTACCAAGCTTCCGCAGGACGGTCCTTGATTTCCAGCTCAAATTTTGGTGCCCCACCCATCCCAAAACAGACACCCTCTTTCAAATGTTGAATCTCTCTGATCATCTCCAATCAAACTTGGTAAGCCTGCATGGCTTAATCTGATCAAAGTCACACCTTCAACTGATATGAAAGCAATACCTGAACAAGTACAATATTGCCAATGTTAAAATTGTTGCTAATATATCGCCGAAGTTGTGTCATCGACATACCTATCACGTCGTAGATATTGTATGGTAAATATTCCTCTACTTTATGGTAAGACATCTTAGCGTAGAATATGTCAACCGTGATGTAGTTCCTCCTCATTTCATCTACTGTCTCTATATTTTCAGAAATCGAAGAATAAATATGATTCAGATTTTATACAGGTAATTTTGTATACCAAATAGATTGCTATTAACAAGTTCATAATATTAGCACTTTAGGACCTTAGCCTACAAATTACTTAAATTATTCATGCCACGAATAAAGCTAAATACAATTTATAAGGTAATTTGATATGAACATTTCAAATTTGTCACTAAACATAATAAATTTCATTGGCCTCCATGTACATTGTATGTAAGTTAACCTGGTAATAAGCTGGTAATCAAATAATGGTTGCAAATATAATAGTATTAGGAGGTTTGGCCATTTTCCATATATATATTATATTGTATTTTTAGCAAGGAATTGGTCTGTGAGCAGTCAGAGACTTGTTTCAAATCCATGAAAAAACCAGTCCCTGACTGGGGTTTGAACCCGGGGCCTCTACGGCACCTAATCGCCTAGCACAGTGAACAGAACATGCTATCACTACACCAGCTAAGCAACCTTAAAAAAGGAAGCTTCACGGATGAGCAGTAGACATGCTTTGAGCGAACTGCACACGAGGGCACCCCTCTTATGTTCACTGTGCTAGGCGATTAGGTGCCGTAGAGGCCCCGGGTTCAAACCCCAGTCAGGGACTGGTAATTTCATGGACTTGAAACAAGTCTCTGACTGCTCACAGACAAATTCCTTGCTAAAAATACAATATATATAATAGTATTAGTTATAACTACACGAAACTTCCATTTTACTATCGTTCATATTACAAAAGTAGATGCTTTATCTATATTATATTATATTATATTGTATTATGTTATATTATATTTTATTATTATATTATATTATATTGTAGTATATTATATTATATTATATTATATAATATTATATTATATTATATTATATTATATTATATTATATTGTAGTATATTATGTTATATTATATCATATAATATTATATTATATTATATTATATTATATTATATTACATCATACAATGCATTGTGTTATATTATATCCTACCACACCACATTAAATTACATTATTATATAATACGCGCATAATATACGTAATATGATATAATATAACATAATACAACACAAGTATAATGACTAATATACATGTATCTCTTACCAGACTGATCTCCCTGTTCTAAGATGTAGTTACGACTCTTGGAAATCTGAATGTGGAAATCTTCGATGTATACTCGGAGTCTTTGCATAGGTCTGGACATTTACAAACCCTCAGACCTTCTGTTACGTCGCCAGGAAATCTATCTGTAAGAGGAACCAATTATGCAGCACTCAGATATTCTGAGAAAACAGGCAGAATACAATAGATCTGGTTGCTGTCTAATAACCTCAAGTGTTTTTAAGGGTAACAGTTTAAACTACAAGTACATGTAAATTTATGGAAGCTGAGCTCTTTCATTTTAACTTGCATATTAATAGCTGTAGCTTCCCACCTCCAGTAATCATGATACCACTTCATGTTACATATTGCATGGGGTGTATACAGTGTATAAAATGCTAGCAGTGATTACAGTATATGTAGATCATATTTAATACAATAATGTATTATGACTTTTTAAATCAAGATTAGCATCTTATTCTATCAACAATCTCAAATAGACATAATAGATTGTATAAGAGTCAAATGGTATACATACATTAATTAGGGGCTTTGGCCATTTTCTATATATTGCATAAAATGTATTTTGTATAAATTTGTATTTGTATTTTGTATAAATTCCTTGCTAAAAATGCATTATAAAATATACATAATATTAATATTAGAAGTTATCTTCTCACAATGTACTCTGCTTGGGAATTGAGAGCGGACAACTTTCTGTTAGGAAGTATGATACATGTACATACATAATATGTAGCTGCTTATTGCACATAGTTTTTAGAATGTACAGTAGATTAAGGATACAACACAATATAATTTACAGGTTACACATGATATTTGTCATTTACAATAATGCAAACACATGCATATATATGATGCAGTCGTATACAAGTACATATGTGCTACTGCTTGCATTACAGTGTATTGAAGATAACAGAGCTGCATATGATTACTTTGTGCAAAACAATCCATGTATACCCTTTACCTAAAGCTGGATTGGAGCAGTAGAGCATTTTTGGTAGTGTACACATCTCCGTGTTGTTAAGTGCTACAAGTAATGATTACAATGCATTGACTAGATGAATTTTGACAGTTATATTTATCATGGACGCAAACTATTAATGTATCAAATCTGGGGAGAATAAAAAAATTGATTTTATATTGCTACATAGCAGAAGTAGCGAACATTGCTAGATGACCTCATTCTGGATATAATTTGGTAGATTTTAGATTATAAGTCATGCGATTTTCTCAATCATTCTAATGGTACATGACTTGTATAGATTACTCTACATTGTACATGTAAAAGTAATGTAATATTTGTTATTATATGGTTGTTGGAGATACTTCTGGCTTACCGGGCTGGAATGGGTCTCTACATCCACACTTGTTTATAACATCAGAAGTTTGGCATTCCACTTGACAGGCAGAGTATGAATAGTTCTTGTAGTAGTGTAGTGGGTTCTCTAGAGTGTCAGTATCAAAACAATCAGACTTCTTATCATCAGCTGGTGGAGGGTATCTGATAGTCTACAAGAAGACAATAACAGCAGTACATGTTACATGTTACATGTTATGCAAGTTCATATAATGTAAACCGTAAGCTTGTGCTAGATCAAAACGGCCAACAAGAATTTATGCTAAAGATATTTTAATGACCTGGAGTTTATAGCTTACTTCCCATATTATCTTGTCAGGGAAGGGGAGCAAATAGTTTTAATTCAAAGCCCAGGTCCTATCGCTATTGCTACATATTACGTTCATGTAGTAAGTATTATGTACATGTAGTTTCTGCGTAGGAAGTCTGCTGAATCAGAAAGGAATGACGGTTTTTATGCAGGTCTACCCATGTACATGTATGTGGTATGAAATTGGCCTGGATTGATGTGACAGAGAGATTATAACTCCCCAGTCATGGAAATGATGATTTAGCATTCGTAAAATTTCCATTTTAGTTCCATTTCCATCCAATTTCACTCTTTCTGGTTAATTACAACTGGGATGGCTGTAGTCATGCCAGTACAAAGACAGAGAGAGTTTCACTTTCAAAACAGGTACAGAAGAGAACTTGCTCTGTAATTGAATAAGCTGGTTTTCAAATTTCATCACATCACATCATACGATTTAGTAGCATTGAACCGTTGGAGGTGATTACAGATTTTGACCATTTTACTTAGTCATACGTATACCATAAGCAAATGCAAATCTGTCGTATTTGAAGCAGAAGCCATTGTTGAAATATCAGACTTCCTACAAGTCAAGTGGAGAATATTTGGTAGTATTTCTATAGCAATACCTACTTCAGCCTTATGTAGCATTATAGATGAATGTGTTCCAGGAGTTAAGCCCACACTCATTTCGGTGACCAGTGGAACCTCATGGCTCTCGTGAGACGTCAACTACAAACAGATTTTTACTTGAGCGACTACAGTTTGACTCATGGTAGACTGGTAAGTTTCAGTAGTAAAGTATGTACATGTATATATGCTAAGCACTTCGTATAGAGGTACGAGTACAGTATATATGTACTTCTCAACTAGAGCAACTTAAAAATTAATTTGAGCAAATGCAACGAAGGTAGAATATTCAGTAAAACGAGTTGCTTCTTACCGACATGCCCTCTGACTGTGAGTTTGGACCAGTGGTGTATTCCTCTACATTTGTGTTTAGTAGCAATGTTATACCACCAGTTTTACCTGGTGTGGTAGCCGTCTTCGACCCATCAGAGTTAAATTGGAAACAATATTCTAAAAATGAAGAGTAGACCAGTTGACTCTCTTGAGATCTCCTAATACTGGATTTAATCAAGTTATATTTAGATGTCATTTATTGACTTTTCTACAAGGTGAAAGGAAGATTGTAACATTAATTGACATCAACTGCAGAGCACACTCACCTCCATCGGTTGGTTGAACAGTGAAAACTTGAGTGCATGCTGTGTCTTTACCAAATATTCGGCAGTGAATAAATGTCTCATTCATTTGATGAGCAGAACGCTCGAGAAAGTCTTCAATTTCAAAAGGCTCGAGTAGGTAGATTGTTTCAAGGTCAGGGTCACTCCAGTTGTACCTGTTAAACATGGCCAGACATTTATGTTTACAACGAATATTGGCGTATGACAGAGCAACCTACGTGATTATGCTACATCAAAGTACATGACTTGTATATTATATCTGCTAGAAATGTTACTTGCTGAAGTCTTGAAATTGGTTCAAACTATAAGCGTACAAAAACTATCATCTGACACCAATGTTTTTAAGCAATATCAAGATCCTGGGCTAACCTGAGTGTGTTATATGTATGCACATACAATACAGCCATGATACATAACACACATGCATATACTTTTTATACATATACATGTATAGCATCATAGATACAGCTTTGCATGCAAACATCTATATGGAATGAACGGCTAAGGTTTGTTATATTACTATGTGCTAATGCGCGTACAATTATAACGTTGTTCAAATTGTATAATATTGAACGCATATGATTGCAAGCTGTACATCATAACATATTTAAATGTAAATTTTACTTTGTTAGTAGTTCTGTGTAGAGTTATATCCAATCAGTACTTACTTAGATGCTGGTGGTGGTACCTCCCTTGTTATATTGTACAGATCCTTCATGGCCTCTAACAGAACATCTGAATTGAGTGAACTAGCCGTTGTGTTCAGTTCTGATTTCCTCCACAGATTGTTGTTACAGATGGTCACAGTGGGAAACTGGATTAATAATATTACTATAGAGAGTAGACTTGATTGACACTGGTGTTAGATATTTTATGAATGCTTATATGCAGCGCTAAGATAGGGACTTGACCACTGATAAAGTCTGGTAAATCGGTAAAAATCGACAATCGGTAAAATCCGCAAATCATAGTAATAGCTGTCAGTATAATTGTTCATGCATATTTTATCAACTCTACTCTCTATAATAATACATGTCAAGATTTATGCCTATCACTTAGTTATATTTGTTTGGGTGAAATTCTATAAAGAGAATTTTTAATGAATTATTAGCATGACAGGATGCGTCGCATCGTCAGATGAGTAGCAAAGAAAATTAAAAAATAACATCGGCTATTGGAATTAATTCTGAGACATTTCTACCATAATTTTAAAATATTTCATAAATTATTTAAATAAGGAAAAGTTAATGTGTCCACCTTGTCATTCTTTAGATGCATTTATTATTATTTGTGTAATTATTACATGCACATGTATTTTGTGTCAAATTTAACTTACAGTCAACTGATTGGCCTTTTCTACTTTAATTCTTGTGGCTAATAACTTCTTAGTATATCCATCAAGAAATTTATAAGCACTATAGGAGAAGAACGTCAGTGCTCCCAGAAACATGATCAGCCAGAGAATTCTGTCAAATATTGCATTTAGTGCTTGTAGCTTATTAATACATTGTAGATATATTAAGGTAATGTAAGGTAATGCTGTTAAACTATGTGTAAAAATCTTAGTTGAGCAGGTAGTTTTATTATTCACATACATGTAGGTTATTTACATACACAGTGGGAGTTATCAAACCTACATACTGTAAAACTGGTAATAACGGCAAACATAAACTTAATTCTGTTTCAATTTTGTGTTTACCCTGATATTGCATAACATAATCCTTACCTGCGGATGATGTGGGATGCTTTGTCGCAAATGTGTCCAATGCCATGTACAGACGACTCCTGAGTAAACTGATACCATGTATCTGAGATACCATTGTCACTGTCGGCGGCCATTTTGATAGAATACTTGATAAAGCTCTAGAAATATACCTATTCAGATTTGATTGAAACATTTCATGATGGGTCACATGTCATATGTCCCAGATCATAATATTTAACAAGTCACAGATTGCAAAACATGCCACCAAACATACATGTAGATAGAAGTACATGCATAGTAACATGTTAGCGAGAGCAAATTATATAAACTTTTTTTCATCTGGGAATTGTATCAGCATGTTTATTCAAATATTGGGAAACAAATAGACTAATTTCGGAACAAATAGAGTTTAGTGTTACTCTAATTAATTTACATGTATAATATTATAGCTTTAACATTGCATTTTAGTAATGCGTATGATTTTGATTGCTACCATGTTTTAGTTTAATGTTATGCTCACTTAACAGTTCATCATATTTCACTAGTTTCAAATAATATACAGATGTAGTGCAAAGCATTCTATAGAATACTGATATTTAGGTTAAAAGATAGATATGCAATTACATGCTCAAGCTAAAGTATTTTAAAAGTATATGTTATATCATCAAGTACACAACCATGCACATACATGTACATGGACATTTCCAACTTAGAATTTAAGTACTACTACAACATGTTTCATGAACATAGTGTTTGGTATTTACATCTATTGTAGCTGCGGAACATGTAAATTGAGAACGGCAGCAACCGAAGGCCCCAAGATCTTACACACTGTATATTTGGGTAAGCAACATGTTAAACATACGTGCATAAAAAGCCAGACTATTTATTTAATGCAAGACTAAACAATCTACTTTCTAACAACTAGCTACTATTAGCCAACAAATAATATAAATTTAAATTGTAGTACTTGTAAGTATATGTATATACCCTACCTTTAATCCTGGAGTCAGTAAGTAAAGTGAATAGACTGCCAGGATGGTTAGCCTGTGTGAAAGCACATTTCATTACACCTATTCATTAGCATATTCATTGCATAGTATGCTATACATTAGTGTTATGTCATGATTAGGTCTATTTGAAACTGTTCTAGTAATCTATTCAAGTAATTAATTTGTAATAATATAATTTATGAGCTTCAATGTAAATTTATTAAATGGGTGATCAAGAGTTTATTGCTAATACTATCAAGAACCCATTAAATAGGCAGCATTGAAATCTGAAGTGACGGACCAATCCATTTATTGCGTTGAATACTGTCTAATCTTATACATGTAGTAGGCAGCCAGCGATTGGATATTCATCCAGTCTTCGACTGTGTGTGAACATTCAAGAGCCGTATGCTGTAGACTGAGCACGTTCCATTGGGGAATAACACTGTTTTGTACAGCACTCACTCGATGCTAAGGCTTGATGTGCAATACAATGTAGATGCATAGCTGTACAATCATGAACATATCCTTCGTTCCGTGGTACACAGTCTAGATTAAGTTTAAACAGTGCCTAAGTATATTATCCACGTTCAAATGCTTAGGAAAGGTAGAGCACAAAACTCTTCAGTTGCCTACAGGGTCCTTCTAAACCTTGTGAGTGATAATCAGCCTGATCAAATTAATAGAATGAAGGATCAGCAGTCCGCCAGAAGTTACAGTAGATGATCAATACTATAGTGTGAATGTGGTGAATATTTTAGTTTTAAAGGATGGAAACCTGTTTAAGTTAGCCATCTAGTTATAAAAAGCATTCATTTACTTAAGAAATTGATTTATTTATTGAAATTTTTCTGGAATACACTAATTAAATGATATTTACACTTTATGGAAATAGAATTATAATGAAATGGAATAAAGCAGTGATTTTCATTGAATGAAAAAGTTCACATAGAGTTGAAATAGCCGAAGAAGTGGCTACGCACAAATCATTGTCAATGAAAACAAACGGATGCTAAATATCATACTACAACAAATAAGTTATCTCTCACGGCGATGTTGTTCATTTTGGTAATATGATTGGCACAATAGTATTACTATCACAACATCCACTAATAGGGTATTCCCATAGAAGTATTACATAAATATAAAACTTTATTATGAAAAAACAGAATGTCTGCCAATGGCTTGATATGCTAACTGAATGTATGTATTCTGAATGTAGAGAGATTAATTAGGTCAAGTAATTAGGTCAAGTGGAAGAAGTTGCGATATTAAGCCAAGCCGTCAACTGGTGCAACTTTTAGCTGTATGGTTGATACTGTAGTGTTCTGCTTCCTCCTTGTGACCAGACATTTTATCAGAGCTCTGACTCCAAACTCCATAAACTCAAAAACGGTCAGAATACTGGCACCGACACACAGCCCCAGAGTGCCCCCAAGGTTAGCTGTAAAACATACAGATTCACACATTTTGACTGTTTCTAATAGTTAAGTTTAACTAGTAAAAATATGCAATTCCAATTTATTCAAAAGTGCCCAGGTCAGGCAGCCGGCAACGCGCATGTCAATGCTAATCATTGGAAGTCAAAACCTCAGTTGTGACATGGTCTAGCCAAACCTCTTCAGCAAGTTTTCACTCTAAAGTTTGCTGTACCTGTTCAGGTTGGATTGGATGAACAAAACAGGAAGCCCTGTTTAGTGTTTCTATCCAACACACACATCAAAGACCAGCCTAAGATTAGCCTGTTTTGAAAAAGTAAGTCGGAATCCGACGAATATGTGACTACATTGTGACAATCTGTCAATGTAGTCAGTCAGAAAAAACGAACAAATCTGTTTGGAATCTCTCAGAAAAAAATAACAAAAAGTAGGCTCTGCAAAGATTGTCCTGTCAGAGTTAAGCAGATACTTGTAGTTATCAGACTCACTAGAAAGTTGCAGAAGTTCCCATATTGGCTGCCAGAACTGGCAAGCATGGAAAAATTTGACCACAACTTCACGGCTACCATTAAAAATGTGTCATTCGGCGTAAACAGGTAGCTAGGTTGCTGTAATATGATTGGTTTCTTACAACGCACTCTCGATGAGCGGAATATATTACCAGATTTTGGTGTCGCCAAATATAATAGTGATAACCTACGTTGTACAATGTACATACTATTCATCAAATGATTGTCATTACCAATCATAGTTCTAAAGCGATAATTATTATACCAAGCAGGTCAGTAATGGAGCAATCATACTTCTCATTGGCTACCCATCGATAGAACCCACCAATCATGTCAGTGATAGAATAAGCATATTCCTCTGTCAGTGTTTGGTAGGACATCTTTCCATAGTAGATGTTTACTAGAATATAGTTGCTCGAATAGAAATTCAGCGTCTCTGAAACAACCACACAGAGCACATTTATACTTATCGGTCTAATGATAATAATAACAATTTAATATCCGTGGTGTCAAACACAACTATTTAACGTGGC
Organism: Bugulina stolonifera; assembly: GCA_935421135.1. Lineage (NCBI taxonomy): Eukaryota > Metazoa > Bryozoa > Gymnolaemata > Cheilostomatida > Bugulidae > Bugulina > Bugulina stolonifera. The sequence continues at coordinate 10,495,785 of OW285196.1, forward strand.
TGCCCAATAGCAGAGCTAATCGAGGGGTCACAACAGCTCTTAGGGCTGGATATTGTTAATACCGATATGGTACAGAGAGAAAACCTTCTGCGGGACGAAAACCTCCAGACCATTGATGGGACTCAAACGCTCATTTTTGGAGATCACTTGCATCGTTGCTGCTAGACCAGCGTGACTAGCGCTAGACCCCTCAGCCACCAAAAAAAGCTTGCAGGCCGCATAAATTTCTCGTATTATCAGCAACAGTTTTACTATAACTGTATACTATTTTATAAGATTTATTTACCCATAATTAATGCAGGTATGATATTCTGAAGTTTACCAAGTGTTGTTTTCTTGCTTATTGCCCTTAAAAGGAGTTGTTGATATTTCAATATTTTTAATTGCGTCTGGTAAAGATTAAGCAAATTTCAAAGTTTTCTCAATGGACTGCTATCCATGTATATTTAAACGTACTGTAATTGTCCTGGACTCACCTTCATCGATGCCATAAAGATTCTTGTATTTGTTGCTAGGGAACCGGGTAGTCGCAATCTTAGCGGAGTATTCTGATACTTTGCAGGCATCTTTACAGTCACATGACCTCAGACCTTCCGGATCGGCGGCAAAGTTTCCTTGAACACAAAATAGGACAAGATTGATTTAGCAATGATCAGAGTGTATTCTAGACATCTATTGAATCTGTTGATTACAACTTTAACCACTTCCTAGGTGGAGCTCCAGTTTGATGTCGCAGAAAATTTCGGTTGATGATACTTTGTTACCTAAGCATCATTAAAGTCACAAAGTTCATGAAACGTTGCCAATGGCTGTATGTCATGCAATTGTAGAAAAGACTGAGGAATAAATTTTGTGCATCTTGAGCTAATGTTAAATAGTGCAATTAGTAGAGGAGCTAATGCTATGAAGCAGGTAATTCAAAGGTGCCAACTATAGCACGGTCACATGCACTTATTGCATGTACATGTATATGACTTTGTATCTATGCCTAGTTTTTTATGTGTAGAGAAAAGTCATCAATTATTTGCATAAAAATGCAATAATTTTGTTCTGTGAAGATAAAGAAACAATAGAGCAGGCCGCGGCTTGTTTCAGGGCTTTTTCCTAGCTTGCATGTGTATAGCTAGCCCACAACTGGACCACCAAAGTGGTCATTTCTTCTCTACACCAGCAGAGAGAAAGATATCATTACATTCAAAAAATAGTCATAGACGTAAATGGCCTATCATTGCCAGCCATTCACCCCCCCTCCCCCCTCCCGACGATGAAAAAAGAAAATAAGTCCAATATTCACCGTCTCGTATAAATACTTGTACATACTACACATACATGTCAATATGATGTTTCATAACAAAATGGTTAAATGAAAAACATTGATATGGTGTTGTTTTTAGTATAACTACATGTATATAGTAGAGCACTGTTCACAATTGTTCTACAAAAGTGTGGGATTATGATCTAGAGATCAATGGTGTATAACAGTGCCGCTTATTGGATCCTGAGATAAGCATTAGCCAATAGGATTAGTATACGAGACTGAGGCATAGAATACAGGAGCGAACACACGGCACTTCTATTCTTATCATAGGTGAGTCTAGTTGTACTGATAAAGTCTATCCTGTACAGACTATACCTTGACTTGACATGGTACCACGGGTGGGGTAGTTGTATTGCAAGTCGTTGGTATACTTTGTGCAGAATAGTCTTTTTCGGGGGGGGGGGGGGAGAGGCGACAGAGGAGGAGGAGATACACATTCACACTACAGAGGAGGAGGAGGAGATACACATTCACACTACAGAGGAGGAGGAGGAGATACACATTCACACTACAGAGGAGGAGGAGGAGATACATATTCATACTACAGAGGAGGAAGAGGAGATACACATTCACACTACAGAGGAGGAGGAGGAGGTTCACATTAGATCATTGTTTCATTTATTATTATAATTATTGTTATTATTATTATTATTATATTATTGTTGTTGTTGTTGAAAAAAAAAAAAAAAAAAGAAGACATTATTAAGGTCATTTAGGGGAAACATCAATGGCGACTGGCTTTAGCTATTCGGGATTTCCCGAGCTTTGTATAGATCCGAAAGATGTCTCGGGTTCATGGAATAGATGGCTTATAGAATTTAAATTGTGTATCAGAATGAAAAGCTTTGAAATGGGAAATGATAAAGTTACAGATGAACATGGTGTTGAAACTTTGGTTCCAAAATTCACTGATGAAGGTAAATTATTGGTATTATTGAAATCTATTGGCTCGGAGGGTAGAGAGACATTACTGTCCACGGGTTTGGAGTTGGAAGGGGTCAATACTACGTATGATGAAGCTTTGAAAGTTTTGGTTAACCACTATCAAAGAGAAGATAGTTTGTATGTTAGAACCCAAAGTTTTGTGAAAGTGCAACAGTGTGCTAGTGAAGATCCTAGAGATTATTTAAACAGGGTTGAACGTTTAAGTAGAAGTTTAGAATTTTTTAATACTGAAATCGAAGCCGCTAAAGTACCCTTACAAACGGCACGTAAGGAATTAGCTCTGGTACTAGCAGTTACAGGTTTAAGAGATCAAAACTTGTGTAGAGAGCTTATAGCTAGGGAAGATTTGACTTGGAACAAACTGAAAACTATAATGGGGTCACGGTCTTCTGCACAGGAGTCAGTGACAAAGTTGAATAGTGAGTTCGGCTCAGTAGCTATAAAAACAGAGCCAGTGGGCGAAGTTGAAATAGAAAGTAGTAGAAGAGGTAGAAGCAGGGAAAGAAGAGGTAGATACAGTTCTAGTTCTAGTTCTAGTTCTAGAGACAGTTACAGGCGTACTAGTACACCTGAAAGAAAAGATGTGGTTAGATGTTATGAATGTAATGGAAAAAATCATGTTGCCAGATATTGCCCTAAAATTATATGTTACAAATGTGAAAGGAAAGGTCACCAGGCTAGAGATTGCGAGTCAGGGTCTTGGTCCAGATGGTAGAGAGGGCAGTGTTCCAGGAAGTACATGTTGGTAATAGTTTCGGTGTATATACCATTATTCATAATGCATACTGTCCACCATGGTTACATAGACATGACATGACTTGTGTATTGTGATTTACAGGCCATGGAAGTCTCAGGCAGTGAGCGGGAGTCTATGACTCCTTCTGCTGCCCAGAATGCAGATTCTAGTATATAAGGTTCTAGTGTACAAGTTAGCCAGAACTCTAGTGAACGAGTCAGTGTGGGTATGGAAGTAAAGTCTGAAGGCGCAGAGCCTCAGATTGTTACTGTTCATGGGCCCCTCTACTCGGAGGTGACTAGAAATACTAGTTTAGGACTTTCAGATCCAGAAGTGTGACTTTCAAGAGAAAGGGCATGTTGTAGGCTATAACACATGATGCGTATTGTAGGAATCTAGGAGTGTGGGCTACTGGAGACACGAGACTACCAGGGACCAACAGGAAGGCTCATCTAAGAAAAGGGCATGTGGGATTATGATCTAGAGATCAATGGTGTATAACAGTGCCGCTTATTGGATCCTGAGATAAGCATTAGCCAATAGGATTAGTATACGAGACTGAGGCATAGAATACAGGAGCGAACACACGGCACTTCTATTCTTATCATAGGTGAGTCTAGTTGTACTGATAAAGTCTATCCTGTACAGACTATACCTTGACTTGACAAAAAGAGATGATTATCAAAACTTTTTAATAAGTTTTACAGGTAAACTTACTCATTGACGGTGTAGAACAATTGAGCATCTTTGGTAGAAGGCATAGCTCTGTATCGTTCAAAGCTGAAATTGAATATAATTACATCCACGTATATTTTTTATTTATTTTCAGTAATTACATACAGCACCTTAAAGTACATCATGTTTAACTTGTTAGATAAATACATCCAAGACACGCTAGTTTCTATTAAAAAATCATTCACAGACAGTCATATACAGTAGAGTTAAACTAAAGCCTTACGTGGTTGCAGAGGGTCTCTGCACGAGCACTTGTTGATGACGTATTCCGTCTTACACTCCACCTGACAGGCGGAGTACGAGTAGTGGTTGAAATAGTGAAGAGGGTTCTCCAGCTTCTCTGCATCAAAACAGTTGGCTCTATCATTGTCCGCTGGAGGTGGCTTCCTGTGTGTCTAGAATTAATGTTGCTACATGATAATAGATCGTCAGAATTTTATACACATTGCATGTTATAAAATAATAATTGCAGATGCGAATTGTGCCGAGCACAAAAATGCTGTTATAGGAAATGACAACTTCAATCTGATGTACATGTACATGTATGTTCTATAATTGTGAAACGATCTGGTTTCTTTATCTGTCTAAGGGAATAGGTGATCCAGTAAGGTTTACTCACCGTGGATTTATGTAGTATAAAATCAACTTCAAGACCGGGAGGAATTCCGATTCCTAATTCTGCCACAAGTGGAACCTCATGCTCTTCATGAAGTGTTATCTACAGAAAAGTTGACAATTATATGGTTTTTCTACCAAAAAGTTGGCAGTCTGGTCTAATGTTGAAAGTGAACTATTTCACCAATGCTCTCTCACCAAATACTCACATAGAGTATTATTTTCCAGCTGTGAAATTCACTCACCGTGCAATTAAAATAATCTTTAACAAAGTTTCTCTGATTAACATCTGTGTTCCAAATATGTCTGAAGACTAATTTAATATTTGCATGTATACTAAGTGCTTTTCATACATTGTACATGTATATATAGTATACAATCATGTATATAGTATATACAATGTACAATTACCAAACTAATGGAGCAGTGTGTACATGAACACTGTATATCTATTCTTCAAACAGCACAGTAATTTTAGTAACTTTTACCGATACAAGCTAGAGTAGCATAAAGTTATATAACTTTGAACTCACAGAAAATCCCTCTGAGTTAGAAAAAGGTCCGGTGGTATATTCTGCTACGTTGGTAAACAAGAGAAAGGAGACTCCACCCGTCTTTCCAGCAGAAGATGCTGTGATTTTACCATCAGCGTTCATTATGGCGCAATAACCTGGATGTATGAAAACAACACAAAACTAAATTTTCTATATATACTGCAATGTGAAGTACGTGCAGTTGGGCCACTTTGTCATCAATGCCCAACAAGCTTTTTCCCAGAATCATGCATTTGTTAGCAAAGTAGTAAGACCTACATGTACTAGTAGAAACACAAAGCCTTAATATTATGGTTAACATACGTAATTGTGGCATAAGTCATTTACATGTAGGTTTGCATCAATCATGTAAACTGCAATAGAGTATGATTATGACTTGTTTCACTTTATCCAATTTAAAAAAAATCAAAACTTTTGTGAACTCAATGCTGTATATAAATCGCTGCTATAGTGTACCTTTTGAGAAAGATTTTTGCTATGTAATGTTTTCAAAACGATAATTGAATAAATAATACTTTACCTCCTTCGGTCCGAGCTATCTGAAACAGATCAGTGCAGTTGGTATGTTTCCCATAGAGTCTACACCTGGATATGGATTCCTCAAATGGATGAGCACTAGATTGAAAGAAGTTTTCGGTGTCGTTTGCCACAAGGTAGGTTATTGGGAGATATTCGGGAGAGCTCCAGTTATATCTGTCAAACGGTACAAAACAACCATGTTATACAAAATTATTTCTAAATGTAGGTTAGGTACAAAACCAGCTGAGTGAACAAGTTGTCCATGTGCAGTTTAAACTCCAACAGCATAGATTTGGCTTTAGGAAGTTGTCTTCTATTGTGCTAGGTTGCATGTAGTTGGTAAATGACTACTATGTTATAGTTTACATTTGAAATTTGTTTTCACTTACTTGGATGTACAGCCATCTCCTCACACAAAGAGTTGCATGTACTAGTAAAATTTTTACAATACAAAGTTTCTAGACCACCTACTTGTCAGCTGGTGGAGGAGACGGCCGGTCTTCATTATACAAATCCTCCATAATCTCAAAGAAACCGAATGTGCCCAAGCCGATAGCAGTCTCATGTACTTGACTTATTCGCCAGAGATTTTTGTTACATACAGTGACAGTAGGAAACTGGAACACACAATGCAACAGCTCTAGCATTTACATTCTATCAATATCAATTACAAGGATACCTCATATTGTTAAGCCTCAGCAACTGTTAAAATATTAAAGTGAATTATTGGCATAACAATTTCTGTAAAAATGCATTTTATCATAACAAAGCCATTATCTTCTAGTTGAATTCCTCTTCTAAAAATTACTGCTTTAAATGGTCAAACCTGGCTGTCCTGATAGAAGTGGTCATGTTCCAAATCATGATTGTAATGTAACTAAATGGTACATGTATGTTGAAGTGTAGGTGCTGGAAATCTAAGCTAGATATAGTAATCTGGTAGTAATAATCACGTAATACTGGGAGGGTGCATACTTTGAAATATTTTACATGCGGAATACAACAAAGCAATGGAATAATTTTGAACAATGTGAAACTATCTGGGGTTGAGCTCCCTTGTTCCAGTAATGACACGGAGGGAACAACTACGGGAAGTTATTGCCATACAGGGAAGAATTGCAAGAGTTATCTTTTCATGAGAGAACTTACATGTATACTACTACTTCGTTAATCAATTTTTAATTGAAATAAATAATGTGGAAAATGGAAGATCTCTAGTGAGATAACTTCCCAAAGATATTTTTAGTATTGTTGGCTATTGCAGCATTTGGTACAGAAATAGTAATATAGCGTAATTTAGTTGAAATGCATGGAAATAAAACAGAGTGCTGGTACCAAAGTTCTTCTGAAAATCTCTTCTGACTGATTTTGAATGGTTAAATTAAATTTGTTAGGCTGTCAGATAGTCTTTCCTATAAGCATGCTGTGCTTTACTAAAATGGGATATACATGGTGCATTATAGAATATTATACATGTATGTATAATTATTATGTTATAATAATATAATCTAAGTGTATTCTAGAATATCAATGTGCATGTATATGAACACGTTTACAGTATATTGTAATATATAATACATGTTTGCATATATTATACTATATGTACAGTATAAATTATACAGTACATATTTTATAGCCGAGTAGTAAATCTGTACTAATTAATTTTTTCGAGCTTCATTTACTTTCCTCACAACTACCCCGTAATAGTTAGTACTGTACCTGCAGCTCCTCAGCTGTCTCCACGCTGACTTTAGTGCTGACTATTTTCTTTGTGTAATCATCCATGAATAGATATGCAGCATAACACAGGTACGAAAGCCAACCCAGGATAAGTATTAGCCAAACTACCCTGTATAAATAAACATATATGTATCAATATACATGTACATTTATATTATATAATGTCAATAGATCAGGTAAAGTGTGCGTATGTCCTGTATGCAGCAATATATTGCTCTCTATCTGTGCTACCCAAAGCAACAAAATATTATACATGCACGTATACATGTAATATAAACATGGATGAACTAAAATAATGTGTAGGAACATGTACATGTGCATGTAATGTTATAACTTCATGTAACAATCATGTGGTAAATCTATTTGTACTTTGATGTGACCTCAGATCTTAAGCTACCCAGAAACTTTTGAAAATGTGGTTATTTTGTTTAAACATGTGCCAGAGCACTTTCCCATAAATCTCGTACAAGAATGCCGGCAATTAGGCATTGCATACATGTGCGTGATACTGCCTCGTATTAAATACAAATAACTTTATTTCATTGCAATACGTCAGGAATAATAATTCACAAATAATTTTGGACACAAATTGTGGCTAAATATACTATATCAAATAAAGTACTACTGCTTACTTCCTGAAGGGTGAGAGTTTATGATGGGATAAATAGCGTATACCATGCATTGACACATCCTCTGTAAACTCGTACCAGTCATCAGAGAGAGGTCGCTGTTTGCTGTCATCAGCCATCATATTCATAGCAAGTTACGTAAATATTTCAAGAACAAGTCTGTGGAAAAAATTAATCTATTTATATTCATTTATTTGTTTACCGGAGGCCAGTGCATTTGGTATACATTTTTAAAAAGTTAACGAAGTATTCTTGCAAGAAATTAAAAGAAATCTGAAATAAAATAAACAAAATTTTTCATCCGATGACACTGGCAGTTATGACCTTGATATACACCAGGATAAAAAAGTAAAAAATAGACTGTCCAAAGTGGCGAAAGTCTTTGTTGCTCAGTAAATTTGTCCTTACCTGTAGGAGATGTCAGTGGTCAAGTGACCAGCAGTGCTTCCTGTTGTCATTAATTATCTCTCTCTGCACTGGACGCCACAACAAACATGAAATGCTTAGAGATATTTGTTGACAAATAGGATTAATTCATTGTTTAAGAGTCAGTGGAGCCACTGTGTTTTCTAAGTTATGCAATATTAATTAATAACTTCAAAAACAAACACGGATGTAACCAAGGATTTACCTTTTAACCTGTGAGGCAGTAATTTAACATTCAAAAGTCAAATAAGCTAGAGATCTCTTCAAACATAGTCTTAAGGTTAATTAAGACTAATCAATAGTGCTGTATCATGGGACTAGCTACTGCAAAGTGCATCACTTGATAGCATACATGTCTTTATAGTATGAACTACTGTGTGGATGTCGTTAGACAAGATATTCTACGTTTGTAGTTAATGTTGTAAAAGTCAAGGAGCAAGCTGAGCTGGCAAATTCTCAGAGCATAACTTCACCTTTGAAAATAGCTCAACACCCTAGAATTATAGCATTCTAGGTGTCTGTCACATTCTTTAGTGTGATAGATTGATCAATGGGCAATAAATGGGCATAAAAGCCTGCGTTTTACTTAGAAAATACATAGCATTCTATGCACTCATCAGATCCCTGATTTAGAGTGTAATACACATCTAGTACTAGCGCCGCTGCTTTCACTTGTTTTGCTGCATGAAAAAACCGTTATGCTCTAAACTTTATTGTCATGTGTTATAATAGGCCTATAGAATATTATTTTATTGCATTACGTGTATGTATTTAGTGCGGTTCACAAGAAAGGCGCTACGTCACTTTGCTTTGCTTGCATTTGTCATCACCCGAACCTTGGAAGCCCCGATATCGTAAGTTGATGAAAATGTATGCAGTTAGCACTGTAACCATTTTTTTCTGCAAGAGAATACAATCACAAAGATTTCACAAGATTGTAATATTAATCATTTACTGGTATACTGTGATCAGGTAAAATGGCTTTTTATTCCGTCTGTACGAAACAGTAAAAGCGTTGGGAAAGCTTGTAGCTACAATTAATAGTGTCATGTAGTCTTGTTTGGGCAAGGGGACACAACTCCGTAACTTATAGATTAATTGCTGTAAACTAGAATAATAACTTGTCAATTGAATATGCATAACATTTGCTTATCGCAAACCCCATTAACCAGCCATCTTTCTTAAGGTACTAGTTTTATACTAATAGCAATCATTTTTTAAAATACAATGTGTGAATAATCATCTATACCCTCTATAGCCTCTATACCCTCTATATCCTCTATACCCTCTATATCCTCTATACCCTCTATATTCTCTATACCCTCTATATCCTCTATGCCCTATATAGTATCTTCTATATCCTCTATATCCTCTATGCCCTATATAGTATCTTCTATATCCTCTGCGCCCTCTATATCCTCTATATTCTCTATACCCTCTATATCCTCTATGCCCTCTGTACCCTCTATACCCTCTGTACCCTCTGTACCCTCTATACCCTCTTTACCCTCTATATCACCTATATCCTCTATATCCTCTATATCTACAAATAATTTAATATTGTTGTACACCCAAACATAAACTATTTATATATTACCAAATTATTCCTAATTTTTTGTAATATCTGCAAATCAGGTGGTTACATGTGTGGTACATGCATAAACTTACATGTACATGCTGAACTATTATTGGAACTGGGCTTCAAGAGTGGAACTCGTAAACTTGCATGTATGTCGTATCTCTCTCTTCATTATTCCTTGAAATTCAAAAGTAGAACCAACACTTGAATCTTTATTGGAATCACTTTAGTCCTTCACTGTGCAATATAATTTTCTAGGAAGAACAAAATTGGATTTTAATTGAAGGAGCAATCTGTAGTGAACAAGGAAGTGATCCTTCTGAGTATTTGGTATTCTTGGCATCGGTGCATGAAATTTTCTGCCGTGAAATACTTTAAGTTTCGTGCAAATACTGGGTTGCTCTTGTACTTACATTTACTTGAGAATAGACAATGTGGAAATTTTAACAAATTGATGAATTGTCATGATCTCTTGGATAATAAGAGCACAATTTGAAGGAACTGTTTAGTTGGATGGACACCAGCACACATGAAACCTTTTACTCAGAATTTTACTGATCACATGTACAATATGTACAATATGTACATAAATATGACTTTTATTCATAAGCTAATAGCATGGGCGTAATATATAATTATATGTTCATTAAACAATTAAGCGTCAAGCACGATGAAAACCATATTTTAGCAGTTTTGTCTCCGCTTCGATCCAGTTTAAATATTTTAGTTAACTGTTGGGGAGTTACCTATTTATACTACACACAATTTACTATCGACTAAGTAGAAAAGTTTGATAGAGTTGGTCTCCGGCAGGCATAGGTAAGAGCAGAGTCAGAGTACATGTAGCTACAGGTAATATACAACCTACTATGAACTCAGTTGCTACTGCATACATTAATGGCCGTTCCATGAGATTGAAATTTTTATATTGAATTATAACATATTTTATTTTGCAACTATTCAAATTCTACATGTACATGTACAATGTACACTGTATAAAAAATTTCAATCTATGTACCGGAAAAGAGCAATGCGTTCAATATCAGTGCTGCCAGCTCTACACTTGTTAGCATAGATTTCAATGTTTTCCACTTCTACGACCTACGCCTGCGCTTTTTTCGAATAATTACTGAGTTTTATGCATTTGCATATTCAATGGCTAATACGAATCACTCATTTAATTTCATTTACAGGCTTCCAATGTTGTGACGTTGGCATGCTAGCCTTTGAACTGTTTATTGTGGATTTTACCATGTGATAACACTGTTTACAGTAAACCACTTCTCTTTATTGTACATGCATGTACATGTAACTAGGGCTACACTAGCAATCTAGTTCAATAACCTTGATCTACGCTAGGTTTCTACAACCACTTACAACTAATGTTACTAAATAGAATGAAGTAACATGCATTTGTCAGCCCCAGTTGAACCCAGGCTTGCCAAGTTTGACTGATGAAAATCAGGGAGATTCAGCAGTTGGGTGGGGGGGTGTCTATTTTGGGTGGGGTGGGGTACCAGAGTTTGAGTTGAAAATCAGGGAGTCTCCTGCAGAATCAGGGAGACTTGGTAAGCCTGGTTGAACCAATTTGCATGGTTCCTGCTTGAACCTTGATATTTTCACATCACCAAAACTACGTTGCAGATTGCATGAAATCAATAGATTATATTATTATGCATACATGTATGAGTAACAATAACCACAAGTGATACAACTAAGTTAGGCCTCATAGATCAAAGATCAACAGTTTCATGTATTTAAGAAAAATAAAAGTATTGGTAAAAAAGGGATAATCAGATGTACCAGACTCCATCTACCTAACGCTGGTTCAGTTCTTCAAAGTATCAAGAGATAAAAACTTAGTCAACACAGAGCCATTGAGTAGAGTTGCGATAACTGAGCCGGAAACAGATATGCATAGTTCCAAACAATGGCATGCGGTCCCATTGATTGTCATAGGAAAATCTGACTTGACATTTTTATTTCCAATTTATTTGATAGGGAATAGTGCTATATAGACAAATAATATATCAAAAGATAGCTTAGGAACTAAGCTTTCATCCTATATAATTTATAATAAGGTTATTTTTGTACTCCACCCACTAGAGCCAGTTTTCTCCAATTTTTATTTGCTAGGAGAAAAGACTACACTAATTTAATTACTTTACAATGAATGAATTTTGCTAGGACCATATTGTGACCACAGAAGATGTTTTTACCAGTTGTGATAACAAAACTAATGACTTGGGTGTCAATATGCTGCTACTTATGACTAGCATACAAGTATTTTGATCTTTATTTACAAACCTGAATAATGTTCTAATATACAAGTCATTTAGTGCCACCAGCATTATCTTTGAAAATGTTTCCTGTAAAATTTCATAAGCTAATTCATATAATGTACACATGCCCTCAAACATTACAAGACAGTAAGGAAAAGTAACATGTCCCAATAAAGATGTCATGTGCTAAATTATGCATATTTAGTAGTTTTCAGAGTTTGAGAAATTAAGTGATGCCACTTTCTATCTCTATCCACAGATTAATTCAGCATAATATCCCCTTATATACACGTGTGTACACTTGTATGAATATGTACAGAACTAGATGGTATATTACTTCTTGGTTGCTGTTTATTTGTACAATGTACCTGGGTCCAGATATGGTCACCTGGATACAATAAATCTATAGGCTGCATATATTCATAAGCAAGCATGTATTTGCCCCTGGAATGTATTCTGGCAGTTGTGACCATAGATAGCCTTACGGCCTACAAAGTTTCACAAAATTTAATTAATAGAAATTCTTTATACATTTACCAATCATAATTTTCCCAAAGCCCATCATAGCATTCAGACTTGCTTTTTTGAGTATTTTATTGATTAATAATTATGTAATTGTACCTGTTAGTACATGTAGATGGTTTTTCTTTTTACTCTTCAAGACTGCTCAAGTTATACAACTGTAAGTCCCTGAATGCTTGTTTTGCACAATTTAGGGTAAATTTTAGTGTCATGGAAACAGTGCACCAACAGGATGACATAACAGGAAAACTGTCTTATTTTAGTAAATATGTTCTATAATTTCTAAAAGTATAAACTATTGATTGCACAAGGACAACTACATCTGCAGCATAGCGAAATAAGACTAGGGCTGTAAGATAAGAAAATCATTGGGTTTACACTCTTATTCACAAGTAAATTGAATAATCTGGTTCTTTCATAACAGAAGGTGTCCTAGACCATTCAGTTAATGATGTACTCAAACCTGCTTTCTCATACCACTTGTGAAACCAACAAGTGATTTCAATTTCAGAAGTTAAACAAGTTGTAAGTGGAATCATGTTTACTTTTTTGAGAAAATAAAATAATCATCTTGTAGCCTGGGAGCTTCTCTATATCATGAGAGAGGGCATTTGTGGCTCAGTTGCCATAAAATCCCATAAAAATGCAAATTAGCATAAGCTCACAAAATCAGCACGTGGCCATTGCATTATAACATATATGAATCAGCTTGACCAAATGGGGGCGTGGCCTGTTTGTTTAGAACTATTCAGGGTGTCTTATATGGCCTATAGGATTTCGCAACTCTCTCTCAACACTAAGGCTAAAGTCTGACACAAGTCTTACAGGAGATATAATGCCCATCTATAATACTGGTAAATATGTAGAAAAACGAATCTTGTTCCAGGAAAAGAGCAATGCGTTCATTAGTGAGAGAATACTACTTGACAGTCTCCGCATGCTGGTTGACTGATTAAATAACTAAAATGTATTACTCAGGTAAATTATATATTAATAGAAATTTAGAGAGCGTCTTGAAACTATTATCATGTAATTATGACGACCTGCGATACTTGACAGCAAACTCTCTCGATTTAAGTAGAATTTCAAACTGGTGCAATCACATTTTCGTGCAAATTTAATATTTAATAATTATAATTTTAAATTTAAATTTAAATGTAATCCTATCTGACTACCCTGACTAGCACTCACTGCTAACCTGCATCACTTGTGCAACATCATGTTGTAGTCAGTTCAGTCACTCACAGCGATAGCTCACGTATTACATCCTGTGTACATTGCGCAACTAATTTTCTGCAAGAATTAACTCTGTCGTTTACAACCAAAGCGTTATCTTTTCAATTATTTGACTTCAAGTTTCGAACAATAGTATTATTTAATAAGCTAACACTTTATGACAAATTATGTGATATTTATAAACTAGCTAACGTTATTTTGGTACGATAATAGTTTTGGTAGACACGACAGGGGCTCACTATGTGAAATCTCAAGCGATACAAATTTGCCTCAAGGAAAGACCAGTATGCTGTTCATTCAAATCTTGGTCTAGCCAATAAGATTTTGTTCCCTTCAACCTATCTGTCCAGCTTCTACATGTATGTATACATGTATCAATCAAACTATACAATTAAAAGTTATTGAAAATCTGAAAATAGACCATTTACCAATTAACAATCAATTATTAATGCATTTTATTACGATCCTTTAAGAATTGGCTGAACATCAGAAACACAAAGCTGTGGTACAGCGAGTTCAAAGTATATACTTATGTTAAAGTATTACAAGAACTAGACTTTATGAGTGGCACCTATGTTGACCTACATGTATCTTGCTCAATTATTCATTGAAATAAAAAACAGACGCAGCACTTGAATCTATTTATTTTTATTGAAATCACTGTAGTACTTTACCATGTAATATATGTTACCAGGAAATAGAACTGATTTCAAGTAAAAGAGCAATCTGTAGTTTAGTGATACTATGAAGGTGTGTAATTTACACTTTACTACCTTACTTATGTGTGTACATGAGAGAGCCTTTAACTTTACACTGGTGGAAAAATTAGGTGAGTACACTGTGTGTCAAATCTCAGGGCTTTCACTATAGTTGGATAAGGAATTGCACATGCAGAAATCTCATCTCACAAATTAGTAAAAGTTGTATTTAGCTATCCACTCAATCTTACAGTAGCTAAAAGTTAGTGAGTTACTACAATGAAAAAATAATTTGAACTCACATTCCTATGAATGATAGTCAATCACTCTACCATTACACTGTCAGATCTACAGTGACTTTATTAGGAACGCACTGCTGGTGTTCCCATCCATAACAAACTTTTGTTTGGGGCAGCACCTTCTTGTAAGCAGTCATATTGCCTCAAAAAGAAAACAAATTTTGCATCATTGTTCAGGTTGAACTAAGCGTTATGTTTAATACTAAGCCATTATGTTTTATACTAAGCCGATAATTCTGTCATTCAAGCCAAAATAATTATTGTCTCTCCACTTGTGATGTCGTGATTAAAATTTTATCAGAAACATTGCAACCAATAATTTATCTTCCTTCAGCATCAAAAGTTTATTAGCCAAATAACTCATGTACATAACTATCGGTTTACCAACTTGATACTCTGAAAATAATAATTGGCTTAGGTAACCTGCAAGGAAGTGAACTTTATAGAGGCTAAGTCATAGAGTTATCTTCTCTCAGAAATAAAGGTATGGTATTTTGACCATCTTAAAACTAACGGTTGTAGTAAGTGGGCTTCAAAAAGAAGTAAATCAGCCTACAATGTAATTTCAATTAAAACTTGAGTGAAGCATTTCACATCTATTTGCTTGTGAAAAATGAAAGAATAGCACAATGTACAAGTACATAATCGTATAATTATAATAAAGTCTCAAGTAGATATAATGCATAATATTTTTTAATTCACTGCTTTACTGAAGTGGGTGTAGTGATAGTGTGTTCTGAAATTTGTGTTAAGCAATCAGGTGTTATAGAGTCCACGATGCAAATCCAAGTTGAGGATAGACTGTGGAACCTAGAATCAGATCTTTCAGAAAAATCTTTGTAATGAAGAATATGTAAAATAATAATGCTTTAATAGAAAAAATAAAGTGGAACAAAAATACAGTAGAAGATTAAATAGGTACAATGTATAACAATTACCACCATTATTCACTTGATTTATACAATACAAGACTTACTAACTGCATATTGTATGTGTACATAATTGACATTATACACAGCATAAAACTAGTCCGAGATATAAGCTACATATGGCTACAACATTAGCTATTTAGTTGGCTTCAAAACATGCTATCTCACGGTTTCTATAAGCTACTTAGTGTAGCTTTTGGGGTGATTGAAGGCGTGTAACAGCGTCTACTACATGTAGGCCCTACATACATGTATATATGTGGGAAAATGTACAAAAATGTTTGCGGTTATAATGGAAAAATTGTAACAATTGCTGTTACATACTTGTACTGTAGTTAGTAATAATGGATTGATCGTGAACTAGTATTGCAGTGGATTACGGCATTCACTGAGAAAATCATTGTTGCAGTGAAAATGACTCAAAAAATAGCAGACTACTGATTGGCCAATCAATGTTGTTATTATTTTAATGCGGTCACACATCTTTCCGACGTTGTGCTCTCAGGGGGGACAACAGTGAATAAACACCAAAACATCTTTAAGTGATTAAGACAACACCATATCGAAAGTGTATACATTAACTAAAACGGACGAAGATATTGCTAGAGGGTTGAATGAAATCTTTGCTATGCGTGTACGTGTTGCACGTGTATAAGTTGTAATATAAATATAGAACAGTTAATCCGAGAGTTCTGGCGAGATTACTTGTTTAGTTAAATGCTTTAATTTTTTCATCTGCAGAATTCGAGAAGGGTTTCACTTGAGTTTTTCCGTTGCTGCTTTTTGTGCAACAACCTACAGCTCGAGAGATAGTCAGAATCAGGAACTCTATAAACTCCATCAAGGTCAGCAGACTAGCTCCAATACACACACCGAAAGTTCCACCTAGGTTTGCTGCAATACAAGTAAATACTACTTTGCAGGGATTTGAAGCATAAGGCAATATTATTGGTTTTTGAGACTTCTCATAAATTGACTGTGTCACATGACTGAATTTATTATTGTATAAAGCACCAGTTTAATGCATAGTTTGAGGCTTCTTTGCCAGGTATACCAAGTACTACATCGAACTTGTACTATACGGTGTACAGGTAATCATAATTACCTATCATGTCAGTTATCTTGTATGCGATGCTCTCTTCTAATAGCTCATAAGACATCTGGCCATAGTAGATTTCTACCGAGGCATAATTCTTCTTGGCGTATTCCACAGTCACTGAGTGTATATAAAGTTAAAAGTCAGACAAATAGGAAATTCCACTGTTTGATTAAAATCTTTGAAAATGTATTAGACAGACGCAATTTATGTGAATTTAATGTTCAAATTTCAGTCTACAAAACTGTATGCAATTGAAAGTGTTTAGCTAAACAATGTTTTAACGTGTGAAAGTGTGCTAAACATAATCGCATAGGTCTAAGTCTAATTTATTCATTTGTAAACCAATACAATTAACATGAAGTAATTTTTTATGCAAAGTATTTGTCTTCTGAGCAGTCAGAGAGTTGTTTCACATTCATGAGAATCCGAGTCTCAGGCTGCTGCGCCTAATCACCTAGCACAGTGAACAGAACATAATAATTTATCACTGCTGTAACACTGGAACAGCAGCTTTGAAAAAGACAGGTTTGGTGGTGAGAAGTAGACACACTCTGAGACAACTGCACACAAAGCAAATATGGAGCCTTGGAGCAGAGCGTACAAATAAATCTGTATACTTACCATTGAATGGTCCAGCAAAAGTATTTAAGTAGTATTCACTTGGGAATGTGTAGGAAGAGAGCTTTGCGGTGTATTGGGTCTCTTCACACTTTGAGGTACAGTTACATGCTTCCCAGTACTTAGCATTTCCCATATATTCCTCTAAAATAAAAGTGTTTGAATAAAGAAAGTTTATATTATTAGTTAAGTAGTAAAGGTTTAATATTTTGGGTATGTTTTCTTATAACTGCTTCCTTATTTCCTGCAGCCAAAATTCTGCCAAAAACTTATTCTGCAGGAAATTTACGTAGGTAACTGATCTATGTGAGCAAGTTGTGGTGAAATAATACTACATGCTCTAGATTAATGTTTACTGACTGCGGACTAAAAATGTACATGTATTTTACACCAGTGTTTTTACACCAGTGTTTCCCAACTTTAGAAGAAGCATAGTAATACAGTAGCTGTATTTATACGCACTTTTAGCAGGTGTTGCGCAGTAGATCATTTCTCTCACACTGCAAGTAATGGAGTTGTTCAGAGCTGAAATGGGGACATACACGGATGTCATTAGAAACTATAATATAGAAGAGCATTTTCTGATCAAAAACATTAAAAATTTTCAATAGATTTACACGCATATTAGTTAAACCAGATCAATCTAGTATTAATAAGAATAGTTACACAATTACTTAATTTAATTCTTTGCATTTGAAATATACATGCATGTTATGCTACATTACAAAGCACAAAATGTCAATTCACTTTTATTTTGTAATGCAGGAAACGGTTTATTCAATAGTAAAACTGGAACCTTACGGGGATGAAGAAAGTCTACACAGCCGCATTCCTTCAGAATATGGGAGATGAGGCATTCATAGTGGCAACCAGTTTGAGAATAAATCTTGTAATGATGAAGTGGATTCGGCAGCTTCTTAGCATTAAAGCAATCAGCTTTGTTGTTGTCAGCTGGAGGTGGAACTCTCTTGGTCTAAAGATTTCAGCAGGTAAAGCTTGTTTAAACACATTTATAACTGTTTTGTGATCTATTGTACACTTTAGAGATATACTTCAGTCAAATAACTCTTCTCTCAAAAAACAGGGCTGATTAGGGTTCTAGAAGCAGAATCACTGAAATAGAAAGTTACTGCCATAATGCAGTTGGAATGTTTTACTTACCTCTTTCTTCTGTATGATCATGCTAGTGTGAGCCCCAGTTCTTACCCCATAACTTAGCTCAGTTACCAGAGGGACTTCATCTGATTCATGTATCGCTACCTACATTTTGTGTATAATTAGATATGCATGTACAGTATATAATATGTACATGTACATGTACATGTACATGTACATGTACATGTATGTATAGTATAATATTCTACATTGCAGCGGGTTAGTAACCCAAAATAAGGGACAAGGTGGCCATAATAAGAGGGGTGCCCTCGTGTGCAGTTCGTTCAAAGCATGTCTACTGCTCACCCGTGAAGCTTCCTTTTTTAAGGTTGCTTAGCTGGTGTAGTGGTAGCATGTTCTGTTTACTGTGCTAGGCAATTAGGTGTCATAGAGGCCCCGGGTTCAAACCCCAGTCAGGGAGTGGTATTTTCATGGATTTGAAATAAGTCTCTGAGTGCTCAAATATAAATTCCTTGCTAAAAATACATTATACAATAGATAGAAAATGGCCAAACCCCCTAACATTATTCTGTTATGCATTAAAATACATTGAAGTGCACCAAAATGCACCAAATGATGCATTGGCTCAAAGAGATACACCCAATTGTGTCAGAACTGTGACTTTTGTATGTACATAATTATACATATGGTTAGTCAACTAAATATTGTAAACATATCTTTATACCTTTTGATACACCTCTACAGTGTACATGTAATGCATTTTAGAACTCAAATTAATACATGGCCAAGCCAGTGTTGGTATGGTAGACAAATTTGCTTTCGCAACTGATCAATATTCCATTTCAACACTTTATGGTTTGGTACATTTGCATTGTACACAAATATACATGTAATTTTATGCTTACCGAAAACCCCTCTGAGGCAGAGAAGGGTCCAACAAAATATTCATGGGTCAGAGTGTCCATGTAAAACTGGACACCACCACTCAAACCTGCTGTGTGGGAGCTAAAGCTACCATTCGCATTGAACTGGTAGCAGACGCCTATATCAATAATATGATGTTGTTAGTAACCCTTACATTGATATGAGAGCATAATTCCAATTCCACCATAGAGTATATATGGCATGTCTATATTATTCAATTTTTAATTCAGCTGGAAATGGCATTCTATAGCTTTGTCTGTGGTAAACATAAATTGTTAACTTTGCTTGGCATTACTAATGATACAGGAATGTTAAATTTACAACTTTTAGCTGAATAATAATACAAATATAATAGAGGAAACTTAGATGGCTCATTATATTACACTGAAGTCTATATGACTGCATCTATACTTTACCAGCATCAGTGATGACCTGGGTGAGTATATCTGCACATGGTAGAACTATTCCTTTCACCCGGCATGAGAAGAAAGTTTCTTCTAGTGTGTGGGCCATCTGCACAAGTTTCTCAACAGCTGTCTTGTCATGAACTAACCAAGCGAGCAGATAAGGATTCGACCAGTTGTACCTGTAACATGTGCAAACAAATCCATATGATGTAACCAGATATTAAACAGAGCACTGTGGAAAAATTCTGAAATAAAAAAATCTTGAGTTTGATATTTCTTTCTGCAAGAAATTTTAAAATTTTTCATAAAGCAGTCAGAGGCATTATTCCACATGAATTAGAGCAAACCGTCCTTAACTGGAGTGTGAACTCAAGGCTTTTATGATACCATAGGAGAGTATATGGTGTGCAATTGGCATAGTGAGCATATATTTATTGTGCACCAGAGCAGCTTTTTCTTATAGGTTTCTTGAGCTGATGTAAATAGTGGTAATATATTTGGTCCACTGCAACAGGCGATTGGGTGGCATAAGGGCCCTGGTTCAAACTTCATTCAGGGTTGGGGTATTTTTATGAATTCAGAAATGAGTCGCAATAGTGAAAAAATTGAAAACTTTATGCAGAATGAACTACCAAAGATAAAATTAAGCGCCAGATTTGATTTAGTACCCAATCAGATAGTCTAGATGTACATGTATTAATATTCATCTCTGCATCTGTGTTCACTGGGAAAGATCAAGTTGTATAATAAGCATCCTTACTATTTAATAGTAATATTGTGATGCACAGCATGACTTAGGATAGAGCACCTATGCTAAATTATCTAACTTACTTGTCTGCAGGAGGTGGGGCTATCGGTGAAGTAAGATATATGTCTTTCATTATTTCAAAGAATACTGGTCTAACTTCCTCCGGCAGATCTGGTCTGGAAGCTATAGATTCTTTCCAATAGTTCCTATTGCATATTGTAACTGTGGGAAACTGAAAATGTGGAGAAAGAATGACACAGTGTGTTTGCAAGTTCAAAGATGCTGCTGCATTGCCCTTTGTGACCTCATAAACATACACATTATTATGTTGACTCATATCAAAGTGCTTTTTGTAAACAGATTTTACTGTTAACACAACATGTAATTATGAGGCACTTTCGGGTCATTAGCTTTTATGTAAACTCTTTTGGTAATTGCAGAAGAAAAAATTACTGAAATTGCATATGTGCAGAAATGGTTGCTAACTTATTCTCAGTGATCTTTTGAGCTCTGCAAAAGTTTAGAAGTTTTCAACTTATACTAAGAAATTTTAATCGCCTCTCTTCCTAAGTTGGATTACCTGACATTTACATTTACATGATTGTAGTACAATGTAGTATTCGATAGAAAACTAGACCCCTAGTAAATAAAAAACGGCTTGGTGATTAATCAATATTATTAATTATTTTATCACAACACACCCATTGGATCTGTTTCTCTCAGATGTTGCCCATTCAGGAGGGGACAACTGTAAACAGGTGTTAACGCTCCAGAAGAGATCGTTATTAAGCCTTGAGATTAGAAACATCAATTTTAGTACTAATTTGACTGAACTTAAGTTTTATATTTACCTATAATAATTGCATTGAAACTGATGTAAGATGTTAAATCAAATTTGCATTGACTAAAAATCTTGCAAAGTTTCTTGACTTGATTACCTTCAGATTTGGAGAGTTCCGAAGAGTAGTTCTTGTCTTGATACTTCTCTTCAGATAACCATCTAAGAACAGGTACCCAGCAAAGCAAAAATATGTGAGCATTCCCAGGATTGTCAAACCCCATATCACCCTATGAGAAAACAGAACATAAAAGACAATAGTGGTTGTTTGATTTTTAGCCTCGAGTATTATATTTTTTTCTTCAATTTTATACAGTATATTTTTGGTTTGATAAAAATATTGAATTACTGTTAAGTAGAACGCAGAAACCAGATGGGATAATGAGCATCACTGTGATATGTGCTGTATTTGCTTTAACATAATCATGGAAACCAAATCTGCAAGCAACTATACTATGACTACATTTCCATTGTTTGAACTACAGTGATGTTCATTAATCTTTGGACGCCTAGAAGATTTTTATGTTTTTGAGGTCTGTAGGGATATGTAGCTTACATCTCCCATTAATTATAACTGTGGTTAGCAGCACGTACTAAGCCATCCCATGAACTAATAACAGCTCGCACTAATCGTTGGCAGATAGCCAGCTCGCATGACTTCGTACTGAGAGTACGCACTGACTGAGCTCACTAACTGACTGCGAGCTGAGTTATCCCATGGCTCAAGCTGAGCTTAAACTGCACCGAGTTCGGACCATGGAAACCCAGTGAATGCTACATGTAGGCACTTGACCCATTCTGTAACATTATATTGGTCTAAAATTTATTGGATTCATAATAGGCTTTTTAACAAAGAGGGAGGCCACTACCAAGTATTGATGTGTTGTCACCTAATCTGATAGACAGCAATCTGATGCTCCATGAGTGCTCTTCATTGACGCAGATGTTACTAAGTTAGGCGACTGCTACTCTTGATCTGACAAGTGCATCTATGAAGTAGGTAGTTATTCGGATTATAGGCTTCAGGATGCACTACCCTAACTACAATGACTCTCATGTCAGCTTAGTCAGCTAAAACTAAAAATCAAAACTTCCTCCAAGAGATAATCAATGCACACTCTAGAAGAAACTGTTGATCACCGGAGAAACAGAATTTAAAAATAACGATACTCAGTTAAGTACAAGTCATATTAATACAAATGTACACGTATAATAGAGATTGAGGGGCAGTTTGACCACTCAACTTGAAAATTTGATGCTGAGGTGTAAAACTGGGACGGCATACACACTTTTGTATCATCAGAAACTTTGAATAAATCATTAACACTGTCAACTGCATACATTAATTACATGTATTATTTTTAGATATTGGTTGTCTACTGCATGGGTAATGGGTTGTGATGTAAAAGACTAAGTTCCAGCCTCTGACCTTGCCCTTCCAATCTGCATTATCTACTTTATAATGTAGAGGTTAATTCTTTTCTGGTAAAGCAAAAGAGATTACAGTTTTTTACATGCAAGTGTGTATTTGTCAGTGAGTAATATTTTATGTGATGAACTTGTTGTACAACAAGTAGAACATAAAGAATATGGTGGTAAGTTTTTTGGTTTCCTCTTTTGCATTGTACTGTATGTTTTAAACAATATAATTTAGTCCTGATAGTAAATGCATGATGATAAACTCCTCAATGTGGTCTAATGAGAGATGTTGGGCAATACAAGCAACACTACATCACACTTATTCATAGGCTTCAATTTTATCCAAGGTCATCAAATTTAAATCCATATAAAAGTAAGCAAGCAAGCAAGTCAAGAATTACTGAATTTGCGCGAGTGTAGTGGAGTATTCTACATGTACACATTCCATACACCATAGTGTATTCATGTACTCTTTGTATCTAGTAATTACTGCTGCTAATGGTAAATATTATAAAGAACTGTGCACATGTACCTTCTGATAATAAATATATCCTTCCTCTTAACATATCTGATGCCATGCATGCTGGTCTCCTGTGTAAACTCATGCCAACTTTCAGCCACTGTTTGTGATGTCATTTCCTCTTGAGGTGCAGTTTATGGGATATTTAATTTTAATCTAGGGTAAATTCTGGAATACAATAATATTATGCAAATAATTATTGCAACTGTGCATTACGATCAGACAAATTTAACATTATCTTTAATATGGACTTACATTTGTACATTTACAATGCACATGTATATTGTACATTGTATGCATGTATGCTAATTAGTGCACTAATATTAATTTCTACAATACTTAAAAGTATTATCTTATCTTCCTAAGCACCATTGAAAAATATAGCCTAAAAACCTGACAAATAAACGTACAATGGCAAGCAGCCTCTACTGTTATAGTTCGGCTCGCTGTTTTTTTCATGATAATATACAATGTAAATGCAGTCACTACTATGAACATGGTAAAACTTCTAACTAATTAAAAAATATGGGTAATTTTAATTTCTCGCTGTAACCCATAATTCACATGCTTATAATCAAATAGGCTATAAATGTACATGAGCAGGCAACTACGAGTCATTGCTTACAAACCGAATGCATACATCTAGCGGAATAAACTGAATTAAGAAAAAATGTCTGGAATCTGATAGTTGTGAGAACTACATGTGCATCGTACATGTAAATGCAAAATTACTATGCTCCAACTTCTTTAAAAAAAATAAAATCTTACCTTTAGAGTAGCTGTGTTGACACCTTGTACAGAGAATCGACCAATAATAAATGAGCAGATTTTCTAAAATTCTCATTAACCTATGCCAGACCTACTTTTGTCAATCAATATATTATATTTATTTAATACTGAGTGGTGTAATCAAAGGTTCAAATCCAGGTACAATACTATGACTTTCATATTAAACAACAGTGATGACATGGCACAATATAATTATTCCACTCACATAGCGCACTTTTGCATGATTGTAGACCTACATGTACATACGCATGCACTACACGTGTACATGTGCATGCATATGTACACGGGTAGTGATGCTATCAGTTCACACTCTTCAGATCTGTCACAAGGCTTTCTGTAGAATATCGAGTTGCGCTTTACAACCATGTACACTGTACCTGTAGATGGGATGCGTAGAAACAGCAGAACAAATAGGGTCATGCAACTAAACAGCAGGCTAAAATGTTGAATGTGACGTGATTGTATTCTAAGAGATGTACATGTTATAGTGGCAATTACACTGTACATCAAATCCGGTATATCCTTCATGTAAGACACCCACGAAAATATAACTAGTCTACTATATACATGTAGCAATATACTACAATAGCTGGTGTAATATTAATAGAGTAGTAGCATAATTTGGAGTTATCTACCTTCTAGGATATCAGTGTTTGATTTAGATGCTTACTGTGGAGTTGTATTCTCTCGCCCGCGCAGACTTTGCCTTACCTTGCAACTGTGCAGCCCTATTATAGTGCTGCCTACCAGTGAGGAGCTACTACCCTCTGACTAGGGGATGTCCGCAGATCCGCAGTTCTTTGAACTACCTATTCTGCGGATAGTGGACCCCTGCGATATATAGGTAGTTCAAAGAACTGCGGATCTGCGGACATCCGCTAGACAGAGGGTAGTAGCTCCTCACTGGTAGGCAGCGCTATAATAGGGCTGCACAGTTGCAAGGTAAGGCAAAGTCTGAGCGGGCGAGTGAATACAACTCCACAGTAAGCATCTAAATCAAACATTGATGTCCTAGAAGGTAGATAACTCCAAATTATGCTACTACTCTATATTACACCAGCTATTGTAGTATAGCTATGTAGTAGACTAGTTATATTTTCGTGGGTGTCTTACATCCACAGCAATATTATATTATTAATAATTATCATGCTATCATAATCGTACATAATAGTTTAGCAGTCTGACATTAGAATACACGTATGTCATATTATATACATGTTCGTGTACGTGTTCGTTATTATATACATGTACATGTTAAATAATTATTTACATTATATAATTATAATACACATGCATGTATAATAGTAGGCAAATATTATTGGATGTTGTGAATTTTAGCAGAGTGTACACAAAGCAATTGACAGAGAACAACAAGTAAGCTTTTTGTTACCTCACATAGCCAAAAGCCACAAACCTAAAGTAAAGCATTATACATCGGGGAGGACAACTCCAAATAATCAAACTACATTACAAATATAAATGATACTACACACCATGTATAATGTACATGCATAAATACACATGTACATTTATGAATGGTTATGCTTTTCATGATAGACATATAAGCATTGAGCGTTCATAAAAATGGTTTAAATTGATGAGCAATTTTTATAAAAATAGAAACAAGAACAAGACCACAAGACCAAAGAAACGATTGATAAATGTCTGACACTTGCAAATCTTGAACATAGTCTTAGTTGTCTCCTATTCAATGTGTGACACTCAAAAAGAAGTACAATGAACGTGCAGCTTGAAACTATTTGTTTGAAAATCAGCATTGCGACCATCTACCAGAAATTGTGTTCTCAAGTTCACTGCATAATTAGGAGTTGTGTTCTCTGTGAAAAGTTTGCATTTAACAACACATTTCAGAGTTGAAGGTCATCTGAGATGATATGTCTCTTCCTCTCTGCTCTCCGAATGCACGTACACATTTTAATTAATTTGAACACCAACAAACCTTGACATCAGGCAACTGAAGAATTAGCAATATATTAATTAAATCTGTCAACCAGCCAATTTCATCTTCATAGAATTGCTTACTAATAATAAAATTATATACTCATGATATTGATTCAAGAATACCAAGTAACTAGCAAAGGTCGGAGTAAAACCTTTCCAGGTAGTGTTTGTCCAAGGAGGTAGTTAAGTAATATTATGCACGTGGTAATAACATATATTTGCAGAAGTTTGTAAGCAACTATTTTTAGCATTACAGTATATTTTACACAAGTAAATACTGAAAAAATATCTCTAGTTATGCCTAACTTTAAACTGTTTATAGCTAAAAATCTCAAGTAGGCCTAATGATAGCAGAAACAGAATATATCAAATGCTCAGAAATAGCGCTCTACTATCCACAACAGGTTGTTCCTTCACTTAATGTTAAATCTTATTCTTCCAAGAATTCTGTATTGCACTCTAGAGTATCCTAGTGATTTTAACAAAAGAATTACAGTGTTGCTTTGACTTTTGAATTTCAAGGAATAATGGGAAACAAAATGGTAAGTCTGCAAGAGCTGCACTTAAATCCCAATATCTTTAATAATTTTTCATGACAGATGTTATTTACGATATTGGCCACATCTGCTGTTCCGCGACTTCTTCAATTAAAAGCAGCACTACAGCACTTCTCCACCTACGTACAAGAAAAACAACATTGCCTCAGTCATTGGCCTACCATCACAGTTGAATGCTGTATTGAATACAGACTTATCATAGTATGGTAAATGAGTCGAGGCAACTTGTCGTTGTGGCTCCTATGTTCCCAGTGAGAGATTGAAGTATAGCATGACACTCCTACCTTGTAGAACATTGCAATGTAATCAGTCTGTTTACCACTAAACATTCACCAGCTAAAAGCTACCATTTAAAACTTAGTTCAAATGATGAAAGAAATAATTATAGTATTTGAAAACCAAAGGTAATGCTTTTAAAATAATGCTCCTGCACAGTATACAGAGAACATGTGAGACAATGTTAAGGAGTGACTGACTACATTTGTAGTTGTAACACTGGTAGCGCAAGTTAACAGTGATAGTCTACAACTAGTTCTTACAAATAAATATAACATGACTGTGTAGCTTTTGTATTAGTTGGAGCAGAGAATAGCACTTCCAAGAATACTTTTTATTTTCTACCATTACGATAGTTCCAGGTAGCCTACATGTTAAACGATCTTCTTCAGCTTTTGATCTTGAAGTTTAGTATTACTCAAGTATGCAAATAGTTCACAACAGTGTTAGATGAATGTTCCTAGAAAAAACTATTATTTTTTTCTGTTTACTGCACTTTATAAAAAATTATCTCCTACGTGTCTAATTTTACACAGTGCCAGAAACTTATGACTGAACCTTTTGCCAGTACTTTCTGCCAGAACCTTTTGCCAGAACCTTTTGATGTATATATATATAGGAATAGCGAGGACGTTTCAAACACAGACTGAGCTGTTTGACTTGGAACACTTTGCTGAATTCTGTAAGAAGCTAGATATCTGTATGATGCTACATGTACATGTGCATTGGACTTATTGTAGAACTATTAATTTACAGTATGTGTACATTGATGTCATAAAGGAACTAACATATATTAATATACATAATTATAAGTTATGCAATGTAGATGTATTAACTTACATGCACCTTGAATTTATTATAGAACTATAATTAACTAGCATGTACATTTAATACATAGATGTATTAACTTACCTGTAGGTGTACATTGAAGTTATAGATGTATTAACTTACCTGTACGTGTAAAGTGAAGTTATAGATGTATTAACTTACCTGTACGTGTACATTGAATTTATAGATGTACAGGATTTTATTCAGTGTATTGTTATTAGAAGCAACTGTATAGGGAAATAATATATGATGTATTCAGCAACACGGAGAGCTGGTTAAGAAGGAAAGAGACTTGTATGCCATAGAACTTTGTTATGTTACAGAAACTGAAAGATAATGAAGGTTTTGGTGTTGTTTACTTTGATGGTGTGTGTATTTGGACTAATGGGTACTGTTTCAGGACGAAGTGAGTATGTAGTTCTCTGCCTGCTTGATAACTTAGGGGAAAACAGTGAATAGAGCATGACTTGTATAAAATAATAATCAGTGCAGCAAATAAATACAAGTGTCTATTATTCCTTTGTACTGTAAAAAATAATTATCAGTGTATAAAATTGCATTTTCATTTGTAGCCCAAGTCAAATATCATTAACATAAATGTGGCTATATCTGGGTGGGTTAGTTACATGTACATTGTATATAATACAATAAACCAGTTTGTCAACCTGCCACCTATTGCAGACAGTAAATACATGTAATTCAGAGTGTGATGCTTAGTTTATTTTTCTAGCTGAAGAACAGATAGTACAATGCTTCGAAGAGTGTATGTGCTCCAACAGCTGCAGTGGATCAAACAGGATGTGTATTGCATCGAAAATCCGTACTTGCGCTGGTCAGTGCAATTAGAGTAATCAGTTGTAACCCATGATATGAATGCATATTGTCAGAATTCTACTGTAAACCATTTTAGAACACATGAAATAAAATGGTGCCATGTTAAGAAGCTACTCACTTTTAGAATGTTGCTACATGTACATTGGAGTATGATTCAATGAGCTACAATTTGTATGTTAATAATGTGCATGCACATGCAGCAACACAAGAAATAATTGTGAATCTTCATTTTTACAGTCACATTTGCTGCCTACAGATAGCTGCAATTATTCAAAGTTCCGTGTTCAATATAGGACGATTCCGTTAATCTTCATTTTGACTAATAGCTTACACTCTGTTATGTTACATACGGGTAACCATGTTACATAATTTATGTTATGTATAATTTAACCCTACTACACTAAGAAATAAATTAATATAGAGTAGGCAGATTATTAAGCACAGAAAATTGTACAATCGAATGCATGGGGATCATGGTATACTGTCAGAAAATAGCATAGTTTGTGACTAACTGTCATGAAATGCGACGTTTAGCTAGATATCCAAAATACTGTATGTGTGTGTGTGTGCTGAATTGAAATTATAATACCGTAGATTGGCCACTATTTATTACAATCCCAGAAGTGTGAACCTGTGGTAATATTACAATACTACAATATTACAATATTACAATATTACAATATTACAATACTACAATATTACAATATTACAATATTACAATATTACAATATTACAATATTATAATATTACAATATTATAATATTACAATATTATAATATTACAATATTACAATATTACAATATTACAGTACATTACAATATTACAATATCATAATATTACAATATTACAATACATTACAATATTACAATATTACAATACTACAATATTACAATATTACAATATTACAATACATTACAATATTACAATACTAC
The DNA here is from genome assembly GCA_935421135.1 of Bugulina stolonifera. NCBI lineage: Eukaryota > Metazoa > Bryozoa > Gymnolaemata > Cheilostomatida > Bugulidae > Bugulina > Bugulina stolonifera. The sequence goes on from OW285196.1 coordinate 10,525,414, forward strand.
AATATTACAATATTACAATACATTACAATATTACCGTACTGCAATATTACAATACGCTACATTGGGTCTAACAGCACTACAGTAGTGATAAGTGCTAGTGGAACTAACTTTGATATAACACTGTCAGAGTGTGAAGTAGAATGGGCATTCACTGAGATGTAGTCAGCTTATATATCATTAGATATGAAGGTAGACTATGGACAGATGCAGATAAAATTCAACGGCCTTTACATAATAGGCGTATTCGGATATTGCACCGTGCAAGCTTATAAATAGCAATCTCCGGCAAAAACAATATATTTTATTCAATAATATTACGCTAGCTATAACGCAAGGCAAGGCGTGCCTGGCAATAATAATATAAAGTATATTCACTTAGCGAGGGGATTTCCCTTCAGAGCAAGCACCAGTCACGCCTGAACGCTCAAGTTGTATTCGGATAGTTAGACCAGTGCTATATGGACCAGTACCAGTTTCCGAATACGCCTAATATATGGTACATATCATTAAAGATGCATAAGAGTGACCTCTTATATCTAACCAACATACACTTACACATAAGTGGAATATGATTTAGTCCATTGGCAATAAAAGAGGTTTCAATATGACTACATAAAATATTAAATGCATGGTGAAACATTGGATTGCTGATATTTCTATGTTTGGGACTATCAGCATTCTTATATTATTGTACAAGGAATTGTGCTCTCATGTTTGCAGCACACTTAGCAGTTGCACTCTCAGTGGCCTAGTTGGAATCAAGTAGCACATTCTGAGGATGAAGGTCATCTCATACAAGTTGGCGGAACACAACAACAAAGCTTACAACTGTAAATGTCTAAATTTTATTCTGAGGACTTCCAGCTACTGCATGTTTGTTTAGAATCTCACTGCTTCCTGTGTGTCAAAACTGTTCAGGATGGGGCAAGAGCAGATAGGAGACATGTATTAAACTGGCATACAAATTTTAGGTAGGACTCATGATGTTAATTAATAATTAAACTCAAAATTATTATTTGGCTTGGTACATCATGCTTTCACAAGCAAGTGCCAGATGAGATTTACATGTATATAATTAGCAGAACCACATTTATGATGAAAAATTAAGAGACATGATTCAATAAAACTTTTGTTATCTAGAATAAAAACAATTCACAAGAGAGTTGTGGAGTTATTTTCTCTTGGTCATATTAAATCACACAAGCAGTATGTATCAATACCGCTATATAATTCCTGACTGTAATGCAATTAGAAAATGAAGACATATCATCTCATATTATACAAGTCATGTACATTAGATAAGCTTTTTTCAGAATTCACATGTAACTGTCTCTTGAAAAATGCATAAAATGGGTACAATAATCTCACAAGAACATAGTACAGTGAGTTTCTACTTTCACAAGCTCATAAAAATTCTGTGGTCTTATTATTTCCAGTCATCAACTACAACGTATATACATTTGTACATGTAGACCTTGTTGAGTGTCAATATTACCAAGTTGCTCCCTAGTTTTCTTCGAACAAGCTGATGCAATAGTCAGGCTTCTTTTAAAACAGCAATCGCTGGGCAATATTGTAATGGTTTCTGTGATTTGGTGCGGTCGTCCTTGGACGACTATCGACCCAGAAATGAACTGCCTATGAGTGGTAATAGGACTTCGCATTACATGAAAGATCGAGCGGTCTCAGTAGCCCAATAACTATCAAAGACGACCCATCTGGTCCCAAGTCTGACCTTCAGACTATACAATGAAAGAGAGTGATCCGACCTAGTAGGCGGTTCGCTAAGCGAATGACCTGACAAAAGGAAGTGAAAGTCTCCGTATCAAGTATAGATGTGTCTTTATTGAAAGCCAAGTGAAGACTGAGACAATGAACAGTAAAACAGTGCCCTTTATATAGTATAAGGACTTCTGGCCGACCACACGTCGGGAAAAGACGACGTGTGGTCGTCCGGAAGTTGCGCAACAAGATGGCCGCCGGAAGCCCGACGGCCGACATAAAATAGGTCGGGTTCTACAAAAGTTGCTTATAATGGTCCAATTCATGTACAAAATGAATATCAATGGATTCTGAGAGGTCGGGCCTCTGTACATGGGTATAAAAGGCATTAAAAAGACTTAAGAATAATCATGTAGTTATATACAATTATATAGTGGAACAATACATGAATAAGTAGTGAGTATGAACACATGGAGACACGTATATAGACAGTAATTAATGGTTTAACATGCAATGCAGTTGAGTATAAGTATACGAACAGCTAATTACAAGAGTGTGAGTGTCAGATGAGTAGCGCTGTAACAACTACTAGGCACTTAGGGTGCGGTGGAGCTTTGTCTGATAGTTGGAGTCGTATACAAATGTCCTGTACCATTACAATATAATATAGTCAAAACCTTTGCCAATTTCCACAGCAGTCAGCATGTCAAGGTACCTATACAATATTATTATGCAAAGTTGTAACTGGCTAATATCAAACACTGCCATTTTAATTTGAGTTTCTGAATTTGGAGCCTTTCCAAACTTATGAGCATAGCCAGTGTATATCCAAAAATAGCTAAAAAGTCTTGGTAACTCTTTTCAGATAGGTAGCAGTTGTGTTCCCCTGATAAGAAATTTATTTTTAAGGTACATGCATCTTTTTAGGGTATTTTTATTTACCTTCAACTTGCTTGTATTATGCAGTCAGGCAATTGCCAGCAGCAATTGGAGGTCTATTTACTGACCCTTTTGTGACCTTAAAGCAGTGCCACTATCAAATTGCGATAATTATACCACTTTAGACTTCTTTAGAGTAAATAAAATTCTTTAGGGTGCTGATTTTGTAACAGTGTATTAAATACTTGTACATTAATTCATTCCTCACAAGTAATGTTCAAAAGGTAAGCTAAATATTATTGCTAGAACGTCTTATACAAGTCATGTAGGCAGCACGCAGACTGTTTATTAACTAAATAAGGGCAATGTAACAATGCACATGTTGTATATGATACAGAACACAGGCTAATCGGTCATGTGGGCTGGTGTATTCTACTTTCTTCCACTAGCTGCTAGTCTTTGCATATTCAGCTTTTTCTGACCAAAGAGTTTACCAATCAAGAGTCCATCAGCATCTGCAACACATTAAAACCAGATAAAAACACACTAAGACAAAAGTTATACTAGTCAAGTAATATTATTCGTGTCAAGGTACAGGACTAGATAACTTTTATATGCTTGTCGTGGTAAGAGGAAGAATTCTTCTCCGTTCAAGGAATAGTGAGGTTACAAAACAAATAAAAGCTAATGAATTTGACCCTTTCCTTGTACACATGCTGAATAAAATAGCGTCTATATGACAATTTTATAAACTGTAACCTTTCAAATTCATACCTACACTGTATGTACATGACATTGTTTCTCTTTTATTGCTATTGCTATGTGCAAGTTTAAAGTCCTAGATAAAATATTACCATGTTTATGTCACACACCAGAATATGTATGCTATGCCTACTTGTTGATAGTTGGATATGCTGGTATACACATGTACACGACTGTATATTATGATAATTCTGTAAATGACCAAAACAAGCATAGATTACATAACAACCTGACATGAGCCTGCGGAGGTTTAGAATTATTTATAATAATCACACTTACATAAGGCAAAGAAGAGCACACTGAGTGCTGCCATGAAAGCTGTCAGTTTCATAGTGTCAGTAAGATGGAAGTTTTTAACTACAAAAGAACATTATACACATGCATTGTGAAATTTCTCCTAGCATATGCAGTATAATTAAGGTATAGCATAAATATACAAAAGGTGTTGACTTGTGTTAATGTTATAAGATAACAAACAGCTGCAGCATTATAATATGGTGCTAAGTACTAGTAGAACTAACCTTGATAAAACAGGGGTTCTGAATTAGAGGTTCTGCTCTGATATTATGAACCCTAATTGACAAGTACTCAGCTTTTATACCCAAGATCTGAAGGTAGACAGACTATTGGCAGATGTTGGTAAAAGTCAATGACCTTTCCAGATTAAATTATTGTATGTGCGTATGTACATGATATGCCATACATATATTAATTTAGCCTGGAAAGCTCATTGCCCTAAATCTGCTATCTTAAGTGCCAATGTACTGAATTTTATCATAGTCATGTTACAATGTAATTGGTTGCTAGGAACCCCATGATACAATTTATAGTAGTTTCTACCAACTAATTAACATAAATATGTGAGAATTCAGCACATTGACACTTCAGATAGCAGATTTTTGCATATGATTACTTAAAATAAGAATATTTTGCATTTCTCTATCTTCTCTGAACGTTGATGTAATTTAATTAATTGAAGCACTCTTAGAAAGTTGGTCGTGCTTACTTACATGTTGTATTTCACCTGGTTTACGCTAATCTGATGTGAAATATAAAGTATATTCCCATATCAGAGATGATACACTAACACTGTAATATAAGCAATACAGAGCATCTCTAATCCCTATAAACTGTTGATAGTGTATACTATCAAGTAATTATAGATCGAATGCCAGGAATTAATCTCTGAGCTTTTACAGTCAACGTACAGCTAACATGTACATGTACATGATTGTATGCAATATTGGTAATAATATAGTAACCAGTTAATACCTTCATGTGTCTTATACAATAGATGTTGGTGTCCGGATTATCTTTGACTGGATTATTTTATGTAACCAAATGTATAACATCACTTTATATTTTGCTATATGCAATCTAAGAACACTTTCAGTCTTATATGAGTTGAAGTTAGCAAGTCGAAAAGTTAAAGTTAGTTCATAATATACATGTAAGATAAGTTAGTTTAATTCAGTAAACTGGTTTAATTGTAGTCGTAATTCTGTAGCGAAATAAAATATACATTTAAGAAAATAATTAAGGACCAGTTTGTTACAGACATTCACTGATATAGCTTTGCAGGTGTTTTTAAGAACTTCTAGTGTGGCTAACTGCTACATTTTTATAGAAATTATAGCGTTTCAGCAATCAAACAGATGTGGCTGATATTCCGAGCTTTACTATTTTCCTAGTTTTTCATTTTAACCTTATAGAATTAAAAGCAGAAATACAAATAATGACCTACATGTAACTGATTGTTCTTGGAGCTAAACATAGTTCGAATCCCTTAATTTCAAATTAAACATTGCAGGTTGTACATTGTGTACTAGGTTAATATTCTGCCTTATGTCAGCACCTGAATTTACATTAATGGCATCGCAAGCATACATGTAGATGGAACAGTCTAACTTTAGACACATACATGACTTATAAACATACATAATTCTATGTCTGATACAAATGTATAACAATATAAAGTCACTTCTAGGCCGTAGTTAATAAGATAGTGTTTTTGTATTGTATTGAATATTCACTTGATTGGTAGTGGCACCACTCTGTGCGTTACTCAAATTGATCCGCATCGTACATGTAGCTCCAGTTCTCTGAACGTGTATTTGTGCAGCTGATGCTTGGTTTACACGAGTAGTACGTACATTTTATTAGCCGATTGTCTTGAATAGCCTCAGGCCATGGATGTGATTTAACTTTACTCGCTGTATTTTTTGGCTTTATCTGCAAGCCAAAGAAGTACTTACTTGGTAGCATAGACACATGCATGTACTGTAGGTATTCTTATCTACATCTACATTGTAAGTTATTCAAATTGTTTGAGTGTTGCTAGGTGACCAATGTTATAACTCTCCTAACATTTTGCAGGTATTTCAAAATTTTCAATATACATGTATTATGCAGATATTGGCATTATTGTACTATGTACGTTGCATCTTGATATCATTAGCAATAATTAATGATTCAATAAATTGATATATGCTGGTACATGTATGCTATATGCTTATTAACTGTTACAGTAGTATGCATAGTCAAAATGATGCCAGTAACAAACTCACCAGCACTGCCCAGATGCCAAAATCTCTAGTCTTTTAAGATTATTTGAATTTTATATCAAATTATTGGAGCTTAAACCCAGGAACTCAGGAAGCAGCCTTGGTTGGGTGGTTAGGATGCTGAACTTTCATGCTGAGGGTCTGTGGTTCGAAACTCATCACGGTGATGTTAGGAATTGTTTCTGTTCCTCATATACATGTAGAAGTCCTTGGGCTCATGCAAGCCAGCAGAGCTTCAAGGCAACTCCTCTACCCCTGCCAAAAAAAGCCCATGTCATCTGGGTCTTTCCCTGCAGGCCATGAATTTACAAGGCCAAGTAGTGTAATAATGTCCAGAATATAGTGGAACACAGGCTATTGCATCATGTGAACTGTTGTGTTCTACTTCCCTTCATTGGCTGCCAACAGAACACACGGGTCTGGGACAGAAGCAAAATCTTCATTTTCGCTTGAAGAAGTCAGGTGTGCCAATGAGCTAGAGATAGTTTCGTCCAGCTAATCAAATTTCCATGGCAATAGCCGTTCTGGCCTAGGTCGGACGGCCCTTTTGCAATTCTTATTTGTGACCCGGGTCTGTTCAAGAGGTCATGAATACACCTATAGAAGTAATGCCATAAGAACAGGTACGACTACGTTGAGAGAGGACGACTCAAGTCAAAATAACAGGTATCCGAGGGCCAATAGCACAAAGTCAGTCCTCCAAGTTTGGGTGCCAAAGAGATATATAAAAATAATGATGCACAAAACCACTAAGGAAAGGAAAGGCCTCCGGTCAGTCACACATGACAATGGAACGCTGGGAAATACCCTGCAGCCAGCAGAGCCCTTTTTAGCAATCAGGCTTTCCACTAGTTATACAACATTCCTCGTCATCTCATGTGTGGAGTAATCTGATGTGATCACAGGAATGTGAGCACTACCAGGCCACACATGGATAGTAGTGGTCAGCACTGCCGATTTTTGCGGCGTGGATCTTTTGCGTGCCCGATTGATTTTGGTACGATTGAATTTGGTAAACGAGACCTCTGGTATTTTAGGTTTTAGATCCGAACAGACCCAGCGAGTTAGGGTGAAAAGCTTGCTGAAGGCTTTTTGCCAGAAACGGCCCAGCTGGGATTTGAACCCACAGCCTTCAGAATGAAAGCTGTGTGCTCTACCAACTGAGCTATCTCGACCCCACTAACCACTAACCAATATATTAATGAAGAAAACATTCACTCGGGCCAGTTATACACGCAATGTTTAGGAAAGTTGATGACAAGCATATATACAATGGATGGTTTATGAGTGAGATTGCTCAGACTACCACAGCGCTTTGAAGCTTGTTAACGTACATGTACATGGTCATATCACAAGCAGACCTTCTGCAGGTGTTTCTTGTAGACTACGTAATACCAGGCTGCTAAATTTTAATAAAATTACAAGTTTGTTTTCAAACACAGCACATACAGCATATCTACTATGGCCAGAGCTTCATCAGGTGATTTACACCATAAAGAAGGCCCACAGAGTTGCCTCTAGGTATTTGTATATTGATTTGAATGTATTAAAATATCAAAATAACCCCTATTACCAAAACAAATTCTATTCATGTTCACAAAATAGTATGGAGTTTAAATCTTACAGCGATTCACATGTTTTCATTGCACACAACTGCATGTGGTGATATGCACTTGGGTGACGCCGTGAATGCTCTAAATCTAATCAGAATAAATAATTATACACTACTTACAGATTGCAAAGGAGAGCACACTGAGTGCCGCCATGATAGCTGTGAGTTTCATGGTGTGAGCGAGGCGCAAGTTTCCAACTAAACAGAAGTATTATAAAATGAATAATTACATGTACATTAACTTGAGTAGAAAGTAAGGATTGGTAGAAATAGTAACATTTATTTTACCACACATGTATTTGTTGTATATTGATAACATTGCATTAGACCAATACTATTAGGGGAATTGCATTGTACATCATGTATATCGTTAAATCACCTTAATATGACAAATCAAAATGATTGCTAGAGTAGTACGAACATTCACTGACATTGTGGCCTGCTTATATATCTTCGGGCAATGTGAAAGTTATCCAGCAAGATATAGGCTGATGGAAATCATAGCCTATATCTTGCTAGATAGCTTAGTAAATAATAGGGGAGTGGTCCCAGGGAACAAATTAACATAACTCAAATGCACTATTGCCATAATTGATCAATCGAGACGATTCCTCACTATGGCTCCTTATAAACCATCGAGCTATATAATGATACAATAGTAGTATAGTCAGTGCACTTCTAGACAGACACGCACTCATTGACCCCTGTTTTCAACCAATCACAAGCCGGTATTTCCGATTTCAACCAATCACAGAAGAGCACAAAAATTTTGCACACGACCTTGCCAAGGTCACCCCAAAATCCCCCCTTCTGATTGGCCGAAAAAACATTTGCACACTTGACCCCGAACCCGGCCACGACCCCTTCCCTCCCTCCTTCCCGCCCTCCTCCCCTCCCCCTCCCCCACCTCCCACTCCTCCCCCACTCCCCGCCACCGCCCTCGTCCCGTCCGCGCCACCGCCGTCGCCGCCGCCGCCACCGCCGCCCTCACCGCCGCCGTCGCCGCCGCCACCACCGCCCTCACCACCGCCGCCGCCACCGCCGCCACAACCGCCACCGCCGCCACCGCCGCCACCGCCGCCACCACCACCGCCGCCGCCGCCGCCACCGCCGCCGCCGCCATCACCGTCATCACCGTCATCACCGCCACCCCTCCTCCACCGCCGCCCACCCTCCCCCCCGCAACCCCCACTCACCCGAACGACCGATCGTTTGAGGCGGTCAAGCCGCGTCCGCCCACGTTGCGTGCGGCGCCGACCGTACACGTGGAGGCGACGCCGGTGCCCCGTATCCACCGGGCCAAGCGACTAGGCAGCGGCCCGCCGCCCATTCCGAGTTCCACTGGGGTGGGACTATAATGTAATATATTAAATTGTTTAGCCTCCCTATAAAAATATATAGTAGTAGGGTGTGAGTTATTTTTTAGCTTGATAGCATTTTATACAATAAACACTTCACAATTGCTGCCAATTACTCCATTTAACACTAACCTTATGTTCTACTTGTTGACATCTCTGATCAGGCACTGACTAGTAGGTAGCTGTCTCTGTTTACTCTCACTCTGTTGACTAGAGGCTGATTGTTCATACTGCTAGAGTGAGAAACTTATACCTTAAATAGTAGTATTCAGTGGGCGGAGTCTAACCATTTCCCCACCCCGATGTGAATCCGAAGCCTCCCGATGTGAATCCGAAGCCTCCCGATGCACCCCGATGTGAATCCGAAGCCTCCCGATGCACCCCGATGTGAATCCGAAGCCTCCCGATGCACCCCGATGTGAATCCGAAGCCTCCCGATGCATCCCGATGTGAATCCGAAGCTTCCCGATGCATCCCGATGTGATTCCGAAGCTTCCCGATGCATCCCGATGTGAATCCGAAGCTTCCCGATGCATCCCGATGTGATTCCGAAGCTTCCCGATGCATCCCGATGCATCCCGATGTGATTCCGAAGCTTCCCGATGCATCCCGATGTGTCAATTCACATCGGGATGCATCGGGATGCATCGGGAAGCTTCGGAATCACATCGGGATGCATCGGGAAGCTTCGGAATCACATCAGGATGCATCGGGAAGCTTCGGAATCACATCGGGATGCATCGGGAAGCTTCGGAATCACATCGGGATGCATCGGGAAGCTTCGGATTCACATCGGGATGCATCGGGAGGCTTCGGATTCACATCGGGGTGCATCGGGAGGCTTCGGATTCACATCGGGGTGCATCGGGAAGCTTCGGAATCACATCGGGATGCATCGGGAAGCTTCGGATTCACATCGGGATGCATCGGGAAGCTTCGGAATCACATCGGGATGCATCGGGAAGCTTCGGAATCACATCGGGATGCATCGGGAAGCTTCGGATTCACATCGGGATGCATCGGGAAGCTTCGGAATCACATCGGGATGCATCGGGAAGCTTCGGATTCACATCGGGATGCATCGGGAGGCTTCGGATTCACATCGGAAGGCTTCGGATTCACATCGGGTCACATTGGGATTGGATAAAAAAAGGGAGGAGTCAAGAAATGAGCAGTTGTATAAAGGGAGAGTGGGATCACAGTCTCAGCATTCAAAGTTCACCACATCACTACTGTACAGCTACACTACTACAATAGTACATTATCGATGGATACTGACAACATAGTACAAAACCAAGAAGAGTTATTTGCGGGCTTAACGGACTCACAAATGGATGGAATTATTGAGGAAGAAGAGTGCAGTCAGAAGAGGAAAGAAGAGGTGGATGCGTTAAAAGAGGCACGGAAGAAGGGGAAAATAATAGGAGTGGGGAGTCCTGCCCGAAAGGATCTTTCTAACATGGTGGACTCTCCGTCCTCCCCGGAGCGGGCCTCGGACAGGGGCGAGACCACAACAACCCACGGATGAGTATTATTCCAAGATAGAAAAGATGCAGCTTTCTTCAGTAGTATTGTTTTATTACGAAGATAAATAGAGAAAAAATAAAAGAATCAAGAATCAAGCAGAAATCTAAAAAGCAAAGAAAAAAAAAGAATGCAGGTAAAATAAAAACTATTGGTCTCTTTTTTTTTTTTTTAGTTATAGTAGTATAAAAACGAATTACAAGTAAGGTGAAGTATTTCTCTCTAGTCAAAGTGAAAAGGTGAAAAAAGCATAATATTGTTTACATGCGTTGTGAGTGGGAAAGTATTATTACTTTTATTATAGTATAAACGTTGTAATAGAGCTCTTATAGAATGATCTCGAACTCTTCCTTCTACTCTGCTTAGCCGTGTAATTATTCCCTCCATACTCCACCCTCGAGCTCGAAGGAGACAGAACAAGATGCAGTAGTCTCCACACACGTTAGTACTCTCTTCTTGTAGACACTCTCCATTCCATACTATTGGTATTCCCCATTGTTGTAACATCTTACCCACATCAGGATAAATAGAAGGGGGGAGACCATAGGAGTCGAAATACTCTATTTCTTTTCCATTCGAAAAAACAGAGATCCAATGCTCGCCACTTTTCTCACTTGTTTGAGTGTTGGAAACAAAAGATCCAGATGGGGAGAAGGAGTCTAAGAAGTGATCCCTTGGCATAACCCCTCTAAAGGAGGTTGATGAGAGTTTATCATCAGATAGAATATTCAAGATTGAGAATGTATCCATTCTTTTTACATCATCCCGGCTACCATAGATACTTCGTGATTTGCATTCAAGTAGATAATGTCATCTTTTTCTTCGTATACAAACAGTCCAAGTGTATTTTGAGTTTGATTAGCAAATGCTAGATTAATAGATAGACTCCCATTTGATAACAAGTGAAAGTTGTCATCACACAAATCTCCTGAAATGTCAAAGGCGTAGAGAGCAGCGCAGGACTTGTATTTGCTAGGGGAGATCTCATTCCCTGTGTCAGCATCGGATGTATTTGTGACAGTGAACAAATTCATGAATTCACGAGCAAACTTTCCACTTGCAAAATTTGGTTCATATCTTCGGGTCACCGGTGTTCCATCAATTAGTAGTTCTAATGAACTTAGATTGTTATGTCCAAATTTGAAGGGATTTTGCTTATACGTTCCACTCTTTGCAGTATGGTTGACTAGTCCGACAAAGACTCTGTTTGGCTTCTGTCCCGCTTGATCAAAGTTTACTCTCACTGACTGGTGTCCAGCAGGGATGACATGGAAATGAGTTTTTATTCGGTCAATTGGTAGTTTTATAGACTCTTGTTGCACAACCCAAACATCCATTTGTGCTTTTTGTAAGGCCGGATTGGCTTGTACACGTCGAATCCACAATCCTGTCTTAGTTATAGAAATCTTCGCCCCTCCTGCAGGGTTGTCTGTTTCTGCTAAGAGGGCCATTTGTGGAATAGCACGTTGTAGAGTAAGGCGAGAGCGAACTCCTGGTGGAATAAGTCTTCCTTGAGAAAACATACTCAACCTAGGTCTCCCATAGAAGCTCATCTCTTTACTTGTGGCTATAAGTTTCTTTCTTTTTTCAACCACTTCGGGAGGTATACCATCATAGTCTTCTCCAGTTCCTTCATCCTCCATCCACCCACTCCCAACTTTCATATATGTGCTCTTAGCATCTTTACCATAGTTTAGGAGATTCTCGACATAAGCTCTATGTCCATAGTTTGGTTCATACTCAACATCTTGCCCAGCCAGTTGAACAGTGGCAGAAGAAAAGAGACTGTGCATAAAATTGTCCCCTGGAACAACCTTTAGTTGTTCTTCCGCAGGTAGTACGCTTCCATCAGCCTTGCTCACCTTTACTGTGGTGTGTAAGTAAGACCTTGATAGATCTGTGTAGAGTTCGTCTGCGGGCGGGATGTTAAATTCAATAGTGCCATCAGGGGAGTCCGTAACAGGAGCCAAAGATACCCACTCACCTCTGAGCACGCTAGTATGAGTTGGCGGAGTGGCAAATAAGTCAAAACTGGAGTCAACCGTGTCTGGAGAGTCTTCAGAAACCTTGGAGAGAGAGATGGCTCGATGTGTGACGGACATGTTCGATAGTGTGAGAGTTGTTCCATCTAGTACTTGCTCCTACAGTCGCTTGTCTAAGAGTGGGGAGTGGTGAGTCTAGGTGTGGATTATATATTTATCTTTCATTTAGTCAAAAACTGTTTTTCTTCCTTTACGCTTTTTCTTTGTAGACTTTTGACTAACTCGTGCACGTTTGGCAGGTGGTTCACGTAATTCATCTTCTACATCACCTAGAAGATCCCCACCAGCTTCACGAAAACGTTTTGCTGCAGAGGATTTGAAGTTCTCTCCCTTGATTACATCTCCCAGAACCGAAGCTCTAGTAGTCAATAGCTTTTTCCAATAGTTTTGGCACCATTCTTTAGCATGGGAAGGACCCCTCGGGCCAGTCCAGAAAAGAGTGAGCCGATCCCATTACCCGTCATAATAGGTTTTCCCCTGTACACACTCATTCCCTCTCCCACCTGGTTTGCATAATAGTCTTCATACATCTCACCTGACTCATCAGGAAAATATGGAGCTATGCGAGGGGCCATGTTATTTCTCTCCACGCGGTCTGAAACGAACCGTCAGCACAACCTTTCCACTGCGAAATGAGACCCTTTCTCCATCATCACGTCTTATATCTACCTCGATGAGGTCTGTGCTTGTATTAGACACTGGAGAGTATTGAACATTCGAAAACTCAAAGAAAACGGTGCTATTTCTTTCACTCTCTGTTATAGGAACTGTGCGAAGTAGGGGGACTAGACTATCTCCAACATGTCTTGGTGAGACTACGGAGGAGTAGACATAGAGGGATGTGAAACCAGCATTGATGTCTGGAGGGTTTTGACTCCTGTTGATTTCCGCAGCATATTCTACATCAGGTTCGAATCCCAACACCCACGCAACATCACGTGACATCATGACAGAGTGTTCCTGTTCTCTCAACATGAGGAAGGTTTCATTCCGTAGACTATCATAGTAAAAGCTCACTACTTTTTCTAAGTCGTAGTTTATTAGTATTCTATTGATCTCACTCAAAAGTTCACCCATGGAAGCATACCTTCCACTCCTGATTTCACATTTTCGTTTGACTCCATCTTTTGTATTCGTAACCACTACATAGCCATCTTCCACATTTCTCCAGGATGCAGGGTACTGAATGTCAAGTAACCCAACCTCCCACTGTGATGAGTGAAGCTTCAATGTCTTGGCTAGCTTCGTAATGAAGTGAGCATTGGTGTTTGTGTCACTCCCACCGATGCGTACATTTGAGGTAAGTGTGACATTGAAGGCCATCTTTGAGAGTGAGCAAAACTGAACTTACATATCGAATTTATACTACCTTTGATCTTACACAAACTGACTAGAATCTATCCAACTATTAAATGAAGAGGGATAACCACTCCATTTCACGAAACTCTCTTCTTTTCCTCTCCTTCTCCGTTTACGTATGACTTTCTCAACTCTAAAGATTTCAGGTAGGTTAACATGTTGCAATTCTTGTGCATAGAATGTTCCATCTACTCCTTCTTTGTTTAGGTCTTCCAGTGTATAGACAGGAGGTGAGGTATGTGCCTTGACTGCTTTTATGGTGAATATCTCGGTTGACCAGTTTGGTGTGAACCCTCGCTCAAAGCTACTACGAGCCATCGAAATCCGAACATGATCACCTGGTGAGTATTTTACTCTTGTTTTCTTTAACCATCGTTTAGGTGAGAACTCATTTAACCGAACCCAAACCTCTTCTTGATTATCGTAATCAACCTCAATAGGTTTCATTCCAATTGACCTATTAAAACTGTTGTTATATCCTTAGACTAGGTCTTCTACATCTTCTAAGTAGCGTCCATCCCCTCTATAAGTGAGTAGACGATGAATTTTCCCTCTCAATGTTCTATTAAAGCGTTCAACAAGAGCAGCCTTGATGATCTCATTCTCAGAGGTGAAATGGCTAACTCCGTACTTCTTTAGCACTTCACTCACCCTTCTGTTTAGGAACTCCTTACCTTTATCAGTTTGTATTTGTCTAAAGCTTTCATTTTCGAATAGAGAGATGAGTGCATTGGACACTTCCAGACCAGACTTGGAATGAAGAGGAAAGACCCATGCTTTCCGTGAGAAGGCATCTATGCAGGTGAGCAAAAATGTTACTCCATCATTTGAGTCCTTGTGCGCACGCACATCCACGAGATCTGCCTGGAGTTGTTCACCAATCCCACTCACAAACGTTTTTCTCCTTGTAAACTTCATTCTAATCGGGCGATGAAGAGTGTATGCGTCTTGACTTCTCAACCACTTCTCAACATCATTCTCATTAATACCAGGAGGAGAAGCTAAAACTAACTTTCTCTTTCCTCCAAAAGATGGTGGTTGAGGAGGGGAGAAGTAAATATCACGTAGACCTTCATCTATATCATCCATCTTTCTGTTTTACTATTGCTTGCAAGAGGGGTTTTAGGAAGCTTTCGCCTAGACCTAGTTTTGATAGGACTTCTATTATCACCCTTCCCACTCCAACGTGCGCCAGCTTCTGACCTCTCTGGTTTTGTTTCTCTCCTATATGGGTGTGGTAGTGGTGACCTTGAGCCACTTCGCCTCTTTTCATCATCTCTTTTTTTCTCTCGCCCTCGCTCTTGTGCTTCTTCTTCTCTTTGTCTCCATGTATGCATTTCATTAAACCTAGTGTTAATTCCCTCTAATGTATTATACAACTCCTGCTGCGGATGGCGTGATCTCTCCAACTCTTTTAGGAACTTATTCATTTTATGAGCATGTTGCTCTAGCTGAGAGTAGATGTCTGTATCAGAGTTTTTGAGGTTAGATATTACATCTTTTCTGCTTTTTTCTGCCAGGAGTAGATCCCCATTTGTAGAGAGTGAGGGTAGATGCTCTCCTTCTTTTTTGTTGTTTCTACTATTCATTGATTCATATGTATGTTTATCCATAAGAAGATACTTTTTAGAAAACTTGAGACTCATTTCACCTTCGTCCACCGCCTAATCCGCCAAGCACACCTCCGAGTAAACTTGCCAATGGCTTCAAAAGAAGACCTAAAAATTCGCCACGTTGTAGGATTAACTTTTTCTGCCTCACACTAGTACGAGAGTTGGTGAGATCCTCAATGGCCCTTCTATGTCGACGTAGAGAGTTCAACTGAGCGGTAGTTAGATGAACATTACCTAATAATACATTTCTAGCACACTCAACAAGAGCGAGTATAAGGTCTTTGTTAGCCTCAGCAATGGTTGAATCTCTGATGGTTGCAGATGCTTTCGTCAGTGCATATATACTCAAGGCATTCCTCCTCAACCTTGGAGAATACTCGGGTGAATTAATGTATCTCATGCTTGATGATGGATGCGCTCTCTTCGAGTCCAAGACAGTTTATGGAGAGAGTAGAGATGTGAATGCTACTTATATTCCAGGGTATTCGGGATATATACAGTCATGGGAGAGTGCTCAGAAGCAAAATTACCGATCAGTCTAGCCCACTCCGGGGTTTCCTGGCGAAGATTCAAGAATAGAAAAGAGTGTGGCTTACGTGTAGCATCACTAAAAGCTTCTTGAACAGCTCTTGTACTCTGAGGAAAAGCCTGCTTTGCAAGATTGGTAACAGACATTCCGTCTCTGGGGTTCTTGAACAAGAAAAAGTACTGCGAGTTTATTGACACTGTTCTATTATCTTTCGGGAAAAGGTTCTGTAGTAAGAAAAAGACGCTTATGTTCAGGTGGTGACTGAACTTTGTAAAGATTGCATTAGTAGTCTCTTTCCCCCCGACTTCACCCATCAAGTCATCAATGATGAGCCAGCGATTCTTCCCATCACGCTCTATATCCATTTCTACATCAATGAGTCCTGAATGAAACCTTACTTTATCCTTGTAATCCTCAAAGCGGCGTTGCCAAACTCCATAGCAGTCAATGATTTCAACAGGAGTGGGTGAAGCAATTTCATCAACTCTCCTAATAAGACTAAATAGTAGTTCCGTTTTTCCACTCCCTGTTGGACCACAGACTAGAGCTGTGAAGGGACTCTGCAAGCGAAGATCGATTTCTTGGTGTGGACGCATGCTGATCCAGTTGAGTAGCTAATAGAGTTGTGTTTGTTTTTAAAAAAGTGTCCTTGCTTAAGTACTCCTTTGTCTTTGCCATTGGGTGGTTCCCTATCACTTAGATATGTGTAAACTGATGGGGATAAAGATGAGCAAGAAAGTATAAATAGTATTATGATTATGTAGAATGTGAACTTCTTTCTTTTGTTGCTTCTCTCTCCTATTTGCTCCCTTCCCTCTTCAGCAGAGATAGCTACTACTTCATCTAAGAGACCATCAGCCACATCTTCATAATTCTCATTTCTACATACTACCTCTTGCTTTGACATCTTGCCCTTGTTTGAGAGAACGATTGGAATCTATACACTTTTATTCATCATTACTTTCTCCTGTTGGAACCCACTGTGGCAGTTTACTATCTTCCCCTTCTGCTTTTGCATCATTATCATCTAGTTTGTTAGCCAGGTGGGGAATTATGTGATCAATAATTGATACACTATCCATTTTTTCTTCTTCTTCTTCTTTTTGCAAACGCTCGATTTCCATCATTAACCTCTCTTTTTCCATTCTTTCCTCTGTTAACTTTTTTTCTAAGAAGGCAATGCGATTTGTTCTTCTCTCTTTTCTTGCATCAATTCTCTGTTGCATCTCTAGTGCTTCTTTCCACCCCAGTGCTCCTGCCAATTCCACTTTCTTTAGTGCCAATTCTTGTTCTATCTTTCTAATCTCTTGTTCCCTTTTGTCACACATTTCAACCTCTTCTTTAGTTTCTACATGAGTTTGCTCTTCTATCATAATCTGCTTATTCTCTCCTGTAGAAGTCTCTCTCACTTCCACCCTAGCTTCTCCTGGTGAAGGGCTTCTTATCTCCTCTAACCCGTTTTTGGATGAATCTAGTTCTCCAATGTCACACATTTCAACCTCTTCTATCATAACCTGGTTAGTCTCTCCTGTAGAAGTCTCTCTCACCTCTAATCTAGCATCTCCTGGTGAAGGGCTTCTTATCACCTCTAACCCATTTTTGGATGGATCTAGTTCTCCAAACAATCGCCCTGCATATAGCGTATTACCTCTACTAAGAATTAAACCAGGGATGCTTTCTTCATTGTAACTCCTCTTCGCTCGCGATTTCTCCTTCCCATCCTCAAAACGACATCTTCTTGCCCCATCCTTTAATATGTTCAATACTCTATGATAGAGTTCATTCTTTGAACCTTCCCCACCAGGTTCATTATCCAGATATAGTAAGAAGTGAGTGTTAAAAGTGGCCTCCGCTCCCACACCAGTTTCATCCCAGTTTCTATCTTCAATAATCTTCTCAACCTCCACTCTACACCAGGTTGACAACTCCGCATTCCTAAGAAGGAGTAAGGGAGAAGAAACGGATGCGTTTTTTGTTTCTACCATAGATGAAAATCTTGACCTAGCTCCTGTTAAGTCTTCATAACAAAGTGCCATTTTCCTCAACTTTTCCTCTCCTATCTTAAAAGGGATATTCATAGAGAGTGAAAGTGTTCTAAAATAGATGGCAAGCTCTACCACTAAGGAATTATGAGCGAGTCTGTCAACCCAATACCACATCCATGGACTATTCGTTTCTTCGATATTACTTTTGATCATATAATCCCATACAGACTTCGGGAGGACTTCCTTTAAAAGTACATATCTCCCCGCTGCTCCTTTGGTGAGAAAAGACATGTTTGCTATGACTAAGTCTTCTTTGTATTAATACTATCATCAGTCAAACTTATCTTTTATAGTCCCACCCCAGTGGAACTCGGAATGGGCGGCGGGCCGCTGCCTAGTCGCTTGGCCCGGTGGATACGGGGCACCGGCGTCGCCTCCACGTGTACGGTCGGCGCCGCACGCAACGTGGGCGGACGCGGCTTGACCGCCTCAAACGATCGGTCGTTCGGGTGAGTGGGGGTTGCGGGGGAGGGTAGGCGGCGGTGGAGGAGGGGTGGCGGTGATGACGATGATGGCGGCGGCGGCGGTGGCGGCGGCGGCGGCGGTGGTGGTGGCGGCGGTGGCGGCGGTGGCGGTTGTGGCGGCGGTGGCGGCGGCGGTGGTGAGGGCGGTGGTGGCGGCGGCGACGGCGGCGGTGAGGGCGGCGGTGGCGGCGGCGGCGACGGCGGTGGCGCGGACAGGACGAGGGCGGTGGCGGGGAGTGGGGGAGGAGTGGGAGGTGGGGGAGGGGGAGGGGAGGAGGGCGGGAAGGAGGGAGGGAAGGGGTCGTGGCCGGGTTCGGGGTCAAGTGTGCAAATGTTTTTTCGACCAATCAGAAGGGGGGATTTTGGGGTGACCTTGGCAAGGTCGTGTGCAAAATTTTTGTGCTCTTCTGTGATTGGTTGAAATCGGAAATACCGGCTTGTGATTGGTTGAAAACAGGGGTCAATGAGTGCGTGTCTGTCTAGAAGTGCACTGACTATACTACTTACAATATTACAAATAGCGAATATTGAATACAGTGATTGACAAATATTTGTTTTTCTTAAACATTCACTTAGCACAACTCATACTGTACATGGTAAATTTCCATTACTCATTACTCAATGCTTTTATTTATCAATAACAAGTTAAAGATGGGAGGCACACAAAGATTTACCTCCTTGTAAATTAAAACAGGTAGGCTACCTTAACTTTAAGAATGCAAGCTATACCTCTGTATTAATATAATTATATTGCTCTTGGGCAGTATTCAACTACAGTTTCAAAGTACGATAATCATGAAATAAAATATCTAATGTAAAACACACATGCAACTACCACTGTGTGAACCCATGTGCACATCAACATAAGGCCAAATAACCAAACACAGCTACATTGTACGTGTACATGTACGGTATATGTCTAGCGCAGATATCTATGACTGTACATTATGTAATGCGGAGTGTATACAGCTACGAATAAGTTTAGTTCTGTGCCATTGAACGTTTCCTTGACTGGGCATTACTCCAGGCTTTACTCCAGCCAAATTCTTCATGAGGAAACACAAGGCAGCTGCAACTAAGTTGGTGGCACCAGTTCTGGAATTTACCGGATTGTCCCTTTTATCAAAGGCTTCTACGTTTAGCATGCCACTTGGTTGCGGTTGATGATCAACTGTTACTGGGGTAACTGACATGAATAACTAAAATAACAATGATTTGTTTAGCAGAATTAATTAAATATTTTGTACTCTGTTCCAAGAGGATGTACTGGTTACAACATACACTGTAGCAAATATTTATTTCAAATGAGATACATGTATTTTGGTTCTTTGCCTACAAAGATTGCATAGGTGGCCAATGTAGAAATTGGCACCTGCTATTTTCCTTGTGTTCATCGTTTCACCTACATGTATATATTATATTATAATAATTTTGAATAAATTATGCAGCTATTGGCAATGGTGTATCATTTGAAAATAGATGCAGTGGAACTTGCTAAATTCAACTTAGGATAATTTAAAAACTTGGTTAGTTCAAACTATTAGCCTTGGTCCCTGCTGAGCACTATATAATGACTTCAATTAATTGAAGTTATCTTACAATTTAAACTGAGGCTTGATTCAAACCAATTATGGTGGTCCTTTGGAGTTTGAATTAAGCAATTTTCACTGTATTATGCAAATATCGGTAATGGTGTGCCATTTAGATTGCACATGTGATTTTAATTAGCAATTTATCCGACAGATATTTGACGTGTTGGTACTTTACATGTATATTGTATCAGGAAAGTGCAGAATTATACAAGTCATGTAATTATACTGATATGATTATACATTATTAATAAAAAACTAATACTTTTATGAATGTATGTTAATATACATGTAGATATAAGTTTGCTGGAATATAGCCATTTGAACTAAATTATTTGAATTTAGAACATTTTCAATGTTATTAGCATATCATGTATGGGAATGCATACATTGTAAAATACTTTTTTCAACAGAACCATTCCGAAATTTATGTTAATATAGGCATGGGTTTGCTGGAATATTGCCATTTGAATTAAATTATTTAAATTTAGAATATTTTAAATGTTACTAGCATAACTTGCATGTCAATCTATAAAGTATTTTTATCAACAAAACCAGAGAGGGATTTTTGAAATACTCAAATTTGGTATATCAGGTTCAATTGCTTTGGGTCCAATCTTTGATACATCATGTTGATCAACAAGACCATGCAACACTAAAGGATCAGCCAAGTTACTCTCATTGGCTATAATTAATTTTATTTTACTGCTGCTACAATACAATGTAGTTTACATGCACACTGGTAGAGCAATGGATACTAATGTTACTTCCTGCTAAATTGGATTGTGTAAAGGGGCGTTTGATTCCTTTCATACTTCTTTGGGTAAACGTTTAGTTCTTCTATCAAAACAGTGTAAATATCATAGTGGTCAGACGTAACTCTATAGATATAGCCACTCGTACTGTATTGCATTGTCATGAATAATTCATACCCTATTTATGTATATTGACTAGCTGTGCAGAAACATTGTTATATACTTACTTGTTATGTGCATTACCTTTTTATACCTATGTAACTGGGGCCGACCTCTCAGAAATAGCTGTAATTGATTTTGCACATGATTCACATGTTTTTAAGCAACTTTTGTTATGGCCAACCTATTTTGGGTCGACTCTCAGCCTTCCGGCTTCCGGCCTTAGAATACCGTAATGGTCAGGACATTTGCTAATGCGGCCTCAGCCCGCCTGATGGACATTGTTGCACATTAAGTGTGTGTAGTTGTCGTTGCTCAACTCATCATGTCTTAGTCCTCTTGTACCTATCTACATTAATCACATACATGTATCTCTATTGTTATGCATTGTTTTGATTGTATGGTTATAATTACTGTACATTTATACTCGTTTATACCTATGTAATTGGGGCCGACCTCTCAGAAATAGCTGTAAATGATTTGGCACATGATTCGCATGTTTTTAAGCAACTTTTGTTATGGCCGACCTATTTTGGGTCGGCCCTCGGCCTTCCGGCTACCATCTTGTTGTGCAATTTCCGGACGGTGCTATGTCGGCCTTTAACCGGAACTATTTTCCAGAAGCTTGATTACTAAAAAAAATTATAAGGCGAATTGTTTTTACTATCATTGTCTCAGTTGATGCTTGGATCTCAATAATTAAGACAATTCTATACTACTTATACAGAGCCTTCTCTTGTAGTACAGGTAGCTCCAGTTGACAAGGTCTTTGACCTTGATGCCCGAACAGCCTACTAGGACTGAACATACTCTTTCCCAAGTATAGCAACAAGCATTGACTCGGGAACACATGGGTCATCTTGGTTAACTTCTTGACTACAAGTACCTGTCGATCTTTCATGTAATACTGAAGGCCTAGCACCACTCATAGGCTCTACACTTGTGCAAGTAGGTCGTCCTCGACCATACACACACAGCAGAAAAACATTACAATATTAAACACAACTTCAACTATTTTCAGAGAGAAGAACGTTCACTAAATTACCAGGTATTGTAATATTGTATTAAGAAGTTTTATTATATGTCCCACAACCACTATTCATAGGACAAGCCAAATTTGACTGCAATGCAATGCAAGTAACACCGAAGCCTGTGTATTCAGTGAATAAACCGATTGCGATAATGTATATAGCATGGAACACAGGCTAAACTGGTGCAGTCTACTTTCTTTTATTCGCTGCTAGTCTTTGCATATTCGCCTTTTTCTGACCGAAGAGTTTACCAAACAGAAGTCCATCAGCATCTGCAACACGTTCATGCCAAATGAAACTACATCAGTTCTGTGCATTAGTAAAAAAGGTATACTAGTTATGTAATATTCTTGGTGTCATAGTAAAAAAAGAGATGGCATATGCCGCATTTGTCTCGTAGTTAGAATTTTTTCGATTCAACGAAGAGTGAGATCATACAACAGTAAGACAGAGAAAGCCAAAAGAAGTTGACCCTCTCATTGTGTAAGTACACTATAAAAAAATATTGTCTATAGGCTAATTTTATGGAGTTTAATCTTGCAAACTTAGATAATTGTCTCATTTGTCAATCTAAGCCTGGAAAGGCGCAAGAATAATTTATTATATTCTGTACATGTAATATACTGCCCCCTACAGGTAAAAAGCGTTATCGCATGAACATTTGGAAAAGTGCTTGCCAAAGCCTTGCTGTAAAGCACAAAGTTAATTTTTTCTGTTCAACGTATAGATTAGGTAATTCTAGTTCATATAATAACAATTAAGTGTGGTTGGACTAATTAGTCTTACTGTTAATCCTCTTAATGCCTTTGGTGTGCAATTAAGTCAGTAATTTCATTGTGTGTTCTGCATTAGGAAAGCATTATCACGTCTTGCTAATGCTTTATTCATTCATATTCCATGATTTAGTAATGCTTGCCATGTAGTCACACAAAGCATTATCTCAATTTTAACATGTAACATATAAACTGAAACATTGTAGCATTTTCAGTGTTAGGTGGTCCTTTAGCCAGGTAGCCTGCACCTAGGAAGATATTGTAGCATTGATCTGTGTTGATCCAGTGTTGATCTGCAAAAATATGATGCTGTCACTCTTGCCAGGCTTTAAGTCAGCTTGCTTTACAAAACCACTCATTGTATTTCACCACTCATTCACTTTGCAAAATAGTTACTGTGGAAATTACAGGCAGACTGTAAAGCTGAAGTTATAACATTGCTGATAATAGTATCACTGGAAGAAGACCAAGATTTTAATAAATCTCATGTACTTATACAGTATGTATATAGTACATGACTTGTATAGTGTTAAGTAATACATGTAATATAAAAAATCAAAACATCAGTTGTACATGTACATGTAGTATATTACAGTCTGAACTGTTACTGTTATGTGTGTCTTGATATTGCTGACAGTATTCATTAGGCGTATTTGGAAACTGTACTGGTTCATATAGCGCTGGTCTAACTATCCGAATGCGACTTGAGCGTTCAGGCGTGACTAGTGCTTGCTCTGAAGGGAAATCCCCTCGCTAAGTGAATATACTTTATATTATTATTGCCAGGCACGCTTTTGCTTTGCGTTATAGCTAGCGCTATATTATTGAATAAAATACAATGTATATTGTTATTGTCGCTGATTGCTATTTATAAGCTTGCACGGTGCAATATCCGAATACGCCTATTGAACTACTAGATCTCCAGGGTACAAGCGAATGAATGCTGGTGCCCTTACACTGTATATGCACAACTCACAATCTCATAGCTCAAAGCTACATAATTATAGCTGAAACACTACATAACAATCTATAACAATTTGGGTAGCAGATATAGTGCAATCGTATCTGCAATCAATTTTAATGTCATTTATATTCTTGGCAGATTCCTATGTCCTCATATGGGTAAATAATACCCGGGTGCTTCTAGGGAGGGAATTAACATAACTCAAAGTGATTGGTTTTTGGTACCACACCAAGCCATCAATTTGTGCATTTGATTAGTGGAGATGAAATATCTGTTTTATTATTTTTATTCTCTGGATGCCCAAGCAATTTAATTAATTCAAGTAAACTAAAAAAGTTGGTTAATCATCAGCCTGTGCCAATTTGAATTTGGTTATTAAAATTGTCATCTTTGATAAGTAATAAAAATATTAGACACAAAGACGTTTTAATGTAGAATATGATATTCTCTAAAGCTCTATATTGTCAAATTCTATCTACAATTTGTACATGTCTTTACCCTAAGGAAAAAAAACAGTATCATACCTCTGCCATGCTATGATGACACTGCCAACTAAAATCTAAAAAATACTGCATTGAATTTATTCCTCCAGTAGGTACTGGTCATACTATAGCTATGTATAATGCACTCATGCCTTGAGACAATACAATCAAAGGAAATGGAGTAGTGGGACCAATTTCACCTTCACTGAACAATTTCACACTGAACTACTCTCTAGTGTCAGCATTTGCTAGTTCTTTTCGAGTTTTCCATTTCAACCTACAATTATGTACATGTACGTGTACATGTACATGTACATGTACATGTACATGTACATGTACATGTACATGTACATGTATTACGCTCGAAATTCGTAGCAATACTAATTTCTTGAGCACTTTACCTGGGAGATACACTGAACTGGTAGCATTACGCAATTCTCGTTGTCTCTGGCAGCTTGAGAACTTTAGTTCAGTGGATTTCACACCTTTTAAAATACGCTTTGTTGTAAATATACAGTATTGCTAAGGTGTTCTCCCAGGCATATGTTTGAGCTACACTGATGAGGTGTTAAACACCAAAGCAGTATACTGTAACTGTGCAGATTGAGGTAATACATAATATGTACATATATGCATACAAGCTATGCCAGATACATTGTAAAAATACACTTATTAGTAGTATAGTCAGTGCACTTCTAGACAGACACGCACTCATTGACCCCTGTTTTCAACCAATCACAAGCCGGTATTTCCGATTTCAACCAATCACAGAAGAGCACAAAAATTTTGCACACGACCTTGCCAAGGTCACCCCAAAATCCCCCCTTCTGATTGGTCGAAAAAACATTTGCACACTTGACCCCGAACCCGGCCACGACCCCTTCCCTCCCTCCTTCCCGCCCTCCTCCCCCTCCCCCACCTCCCACTCCTCCCCCACTCCCCGCCACCGCCCTCGTCCCCTCCGCGCCACCGCCGTCGCCGCCGCCGCCACCGCCGCCCTCACCGCCGCCGTCGCCGCCGCCACCACCGCCCTCACCACCGCCGCCGCCACCGCCGCCACAACCGCCACCGCCGCCACCGCCGCCACCACCACCGCCGCCGCCGCCGCCACCGCCGCCGCCGCCATCACCGTCATCACCGTCATCACCGCCACCCCTCCTCCACCGCCGCCCCCCCCCCCCCCCGCAACCCCCACTCACCCGAACGACCGATCGTTTGAGGCGGTCAAGCCGCGTCCGCCCACGTTGCGTGCGGCGCCGACCGTACACGTGGAGGCGACGCCGGTGCCCCGTATCCACCGGGCCAAGCGACTAGGCAGCGGCCCGCCGCCCATTCCGAGTTCCACTGGGGTGGGACTATAAAAGATAAGTTTGACTGATGATAGTATTAATACAAAGAAGACTTAGTCATAGCAAACATGTCTTTTCTCACCAAAGGAGCGGCGGGGAGATATGTACTTTTAAAGGAAGTCCTCCCGAAGTCTGTATGGGATTATATGATCAAAAGTAATATCGAAGAAACGAATAGTCCATGGATGTGGTATTGGGTTGACAGACTCGCTCATAATTCCTTAGTGGTAGAGCTTGCCATCTATTTTAGAACACTTTCACTCTCTATGAATATCCCTTTTAAGATAGGAGAGGAAAAGTTGAGGAAAATGGCACTTTGTTATGAAGACTTAACAGGAGCTAGGTCAAGATTTTCATCTATGGTAGAAACAAAAAACGCATCCGTTTCTTCTCCCTTACTCCTTCTTAGGAATGCGGAGTTGTCAACCTGGTGTAGAGTGGAGGTTGAGAATATTATTGAAGATAGAAACTGGGATGAAACTGGTGTGGGAGCGGAGGCCACTTTTAACACTCACTTCTTACTATATCTGGATAATGAACCTGGTGGGGAAGGTTCAAAGAATGAACTCTATCATAGAGTATTGAACATATTAAAGGATGGGGCAAGAAGATGTCGTTTTGAGGATGGGAAGGAGAAATCGCGAGCGAAGAGGAGTTACAATGAAGAAAGCATCCCTGGTTTAATTCTTAGTAGAGGTAATACGCTATATGCAGGGCGATTGTTTGGAGAACTAGATCCATCCAAAAATGGGTTAGAGGTGATAAGAAGCCCTTCACCAGGAGATGCTAGATTAGAGGTGAGAGAGACTTCTACAGGAGAGACTAACCAGGTTATGATAGAAGAGGTTGAAATGTGTGACATTGGAGAACTAGATTCATCCAAAAACGGGTTAGAGGAGATAAGAAGCCCTTCACCAGGAGAAGCTAGGGTGGAAGTGAGAGAGACTTCTACAGGAGAGAATAAGCAGATTATGATAGAAGAGCAAACTCATGTAGAAACTAAAGAAGAGGTTGAAATGTGTGACAAAAGGGAACAAGAGATTAGAAAGATAGAACAAGAATTGGCACTAAAGAAAGTGGAATTGGCAGGAGCACTGGGGTGGAAAGAAGCACTAGAGATGCAACAGAGAATTGATGCAAGAAAAGAGAGAAGAACAAATCGCATTGCCTTCTTAGAAAAAAAGTTAACAGAGGAAAGAATGGAAAAAGAGAGGTTAATGATGGAAATCGAGCGTTTGCAAAAAGAAGAAGAAGAAGAAGAAAAAATGGATAGTGTATCAATTATTGATCACATAATTCCCCACCTGGCTAACAAACTAGATGATAATGATGCAAAAGCAGAAGGGGAAGATAGTAAACTGCCACAGTGGGTTCCAACAGGAGAAAGTAATGATGAATAAAAGTGTATAGATTCCAATCGTTCTCTCAAACAAGGGCAAGATGTCAAAGCAAGAGGTAGTATGTAGAAATGAGAATTATGAAGATGTGGCTGATGGTCTCTTAGATGAAGTAGTAGCTATCTCTGCTGAAGAGGGAAGGGAGCAAATAGGAGAGAGAAGCAACAAAAGAAAGAAGTTCACATTCTACATAATCATAATACTATTTATACTTTCTTGCTCATCTTTATCACCATCAGTTTACACATATCTAAGTGATAGGGAACCACCCAATGGCAAAGACAAAGGAGTACTTAAGCAAGGACACTTTTTAAAAACAAACACAACTCTATTAGCTACTCAACTGGATCAGCATGCGTCCACACCAAGAAATCGATCTTCGCTTGCAGAATCCCTTCACAGCTCTAGTCTGTGGTCCAACAGGGAGTGGAAAAACGGAACTACTATTTAGTCTTATTAGGAGAGTTGATGAAATTGCTTCACCCACTCCTGTTGAAATCATTTACTGCTATGGAGTTTGGCAACGCCGCTTTGAGGATTACAAGGATAAAGTAAGGTTTCATTCAGGACTCATTGATGTAGAAATGGATATAGAGCGTGATGGGAAGAATCGCTGGCTCATCATTGATGACTTGATGGGTGAAGTCGGGGGGAAAGAGACTACTAATGCAATCTTTACAAAGTTCAGTCACCACCTGAACATAAGCGTCTTTTTCTTACTACAGAACCTTTTCCCGAAAGATAATAGAACAGTGTCAATAAACTCGCAGTACTTTTTCTTGTTCAAGAACCCCAGAGACGGAATGTCTGTTACCAATCTTGCAAAGCAGGCTTTTCCTCAGAGTACAAGAGCTGTTCAAGAAGCTTTTAGTGATGCTACACGTAAGCCACACTCTTTTCTATTCTTGAATCTTCGCCAGGAAACCCCGGAGTGGGCTAGACTGATCGGTAATTTTGCTTCTGAGCACTCTCCCATGACTGTATATATCCCGAATACCCTGGAATATAAGTAGCATTCACATCTCCACTCTCTCCATAAACTGTCTTGGACTCGAAGAGAGCGCATCCATCATCAAGCATGAGATACATTAATTCACCCGAGTATTCTCCAAGGTTGAGGAGGAATGCCTTGAGTATATATGCACTGACGAAAGCATCTGCAACCATCAGAGATTCAACCATTGCTGAGGCTAACAAAGACCTTATACTCGCTCTTGTTGAGTGTGCTAGAAATGTATTATTAGGTAATGTTCATCTAACTACTGCTCAGTTGAACTCTCTACGTCGACATAGAAGGGCCATTGAGGATCTCACCAACTCTCGTACTAGTGTGAGGCAGAAAAAGTTAATCCTACAACGTGGCGGATTTTTAGGTCTTCTTTTGAAGCCATTGGCAAGTTTACTCGGAGGTGTGCTTGGCGGATTAGGCGGTGGACGAAGGTGAAATGAGTCTCAAGTTTTCTAAAAAGTATCTTCTTATGGATAAACATACATATGAATCAATGAATAGTAGAAACAACAAAAAAGAAGGAGAGCATCTACCCTCACTCTCTACAAATGGGGATCTACTCCTGGCAGAAAAAAGCAGAAAAGATGTAATATCTAACCTCAAAAACTCTGATACAGACATCTACTCTCAGCTAGAGCAACATGCTCATAAAATGAATAAGTTCCTAAAAGAGTTGGAGAGATCACGCCATCCACAGCAGGAGTTGTATAATACATTAGAGGGAATTAACACTAGGTTTAATGAAATGCATACATGGAGACAAAGAGAAGAAGAAGCACAAGAGCGAGGGCGAGAGAAAAAAAGAGATGATGAAAAGAGGCGAAGTGGCTCAAGGTCACCACTACCACACCCATATAGGAGAGAAACAAAACCAGAGAGGTCAGAAGCTGGCGCACGTTGGAGTGGGAAGGGTGAAAATAGAAGTCCTATCAAAACTAGGTCTAGGCGAAAGCTTCCTAAAACCCCTCTTGCAAGCGATAGTAAAACAGAAAGATGGATGATATAGATGAAGGTCTACGTGATATTTACTTCTCCCCTCCTCAACCACCATCTTTTGGAGGAAAGAGAAAGTTAGTTTTAGCTTCTCCTCCTGGTATTAATGAGAATGATGTTGAGAAGTGGTTGAGAAGTCAAGACGCATACACTCTTCATCGCCCGATTAGAATGAAGTTTACAAGGAGAAAAACGTTTGTGAGTGGGATTGGTGAACAACTCCAGGCAGATCTCGTGGATGTGCGTGCGCACAAGGACTCAAATGATGGAGTAACATTTTTGCTCACCTGCATAGATGCCTTCTCACGGAAAGCATGGGTCTTTCCTCTTCATTCCAAGTCTGGTCTGGAAGTGTCCAATGCACTCATCTCTCTATTCGAAAATGAAAGCTTTAGACAAATACAAACTGATAAAGGTAAGGAGTTCCTAAACAGAAGGGTGAGTGAAGTGCTAAAGAAGTACGGAGTTAGCCATTTCACCTCTGAGAATGAGATCATCAAGGCTGCTCTTGTTGAACGCTTTAATAGAACATTGAGAGGGAAAATTCATCGTCTACTCACTTATAGAGGGGATGGACGCTACTTAGAAGATGTAGAAGACCTAGTCCAAGGATATAACAACAGTTTTAATAGGTCAATTGGAATGAAACCTATTGAGGTTGATTACGATAATCAAGAAGAGGTTTGGGTTCGGTTAAATGAGTTCTCACCTAAACGATGGTTAAAGAAAACAAGAGTAAAATACTCACCAGGTGATCATGTTCGGATTTCGATGGCTCGTAGTAGCTTTGAGCGAGGGTTCACACCAAACTGGTCAACCGAGATATTCACCATAAAAGCAGTCAAGGCACATACCTCACCTCCTGTCTATACACTGGAAGACCTAAACAAGGAAGGAGTAGATGGAACATTCTATGCACAAGAATTGCAACATGTTAACCTACCTGAAATCTTTAGAGTTGAGAAAGTCATACGTAAACGGAGAAGGAGAGGAAAAGAAGAGAGTTTCGTGAAATGGAGTGGTTATCCCTCTTCATTTAATAGTTGGATAGATTCTAGTCAGTTTGTGTAAGATCAAAGGTAGTATAAATTCGATATGTAAGTTCAGTTTTGCTCACTCTCAAAGATGGCCTTCAATGTCACACTTACCTCAAATGTACGCATCGGTGGGAGTGATACAAACACCAATGCTCACTTCATTACGAAGCTAGCCAAGACATTGAAGCTTCACTCATCACAGTGGGAGGTTGGGTTACTTGACATTCAGTACCCTGCATCCTGGAGAAATGTGGAAGATGGCTATGTAGTGGTTACGAATACAAAAGATGGAGTCAAACGAAAATGTGAAATCAGGAGTGGAAGGTATGCTTCCATGGGTGAACTTTTGAGTGAGATCAATAGAATACTAATAAACTACGACTTAGAAAAAGTAGTGAGCTTTTACTATGATAGTCTACGGAATGAAACCTTCCTCATGTTGAGAGAACAGGAACACTCTGTCATGATGTCACGTGATGTTGCGTGGGTGTTGGGATTCGAACCTGATGTAGAATATGCTGCGGAAATCAACAGGAGTCAAAACCCTCCAGACATCAATGCTGGTTTCACATCCCTCTATGTCTACTCCTCCGTAGTCTCACCAAGACATGTTGGAGATAGTCTAGTCCCCCTACTTCGCACAGTTCCTATAACAGAGAGTGAAAGAAATAGCACCGTTTTCTTTGAGTTTTCGAATGTTCAATACTCTCCAGTGTCTAATACAAGCACAGACCTCATCGAGGTAGATATAAGACGTGATGATGGAGAAAGGGTCTCATTTCGCAGTGGAAAGGTTGTGCTGACGGTTCGTTTCAGACCGCGTGGAGAGAAATAACATGGCCCCTCGCATAGTTCCATATTTTCCTGATGAGTCAGGTGAGATGTATGAAGACTATTATGCAAACCAGGTGGGAGAGGGAATGAGTGTGTACAGGGGAAAACCTATTATGACGGGTAATGGGATCGGCTCACTCTTTTCTGGACTGGCCCGAGGGGTCCTTCCCATGCTAAAGAATGGTGCCAAAACTATTGGGAAAAAGCTATTGACTACTGGAGCTTCGGTTCTGGGAGATGTAATCAAGGGAGAGAACTTCAAATCCTCTGCAGCAAAACGTTTTCGTGAAGCTGGTGGGGATCTTCTAGGTGATGTAGAAGATGAATTACGTGAACCACCTGCCAAACGTGCACGAGTTAGTCAAAAGTCTACAAAGAAAAAGCGTAAAGGAAGAAAAACAGTTTTTGACTAAATGAAAGATAAATATATAATCCACACCTAGACTCACCACTCCCCACTCTTAGACAAGCGACTGTAGGAGCAAGTACTAGATGGAACAACTCTCACACTATCGAACATGTCCGTCACACATCGAGCCATCTCTCTCTCCAAGGTTTCTGAAGACTCTCCAGACACGGTTGACTCCAGTTTTGACTTATTTGCCACTCCGCCAACTCATACTAGCGTGCTCAGAGGTGAGTGGGTACCTTTGGCTCCTGTTACGGACTCCCCTGATGGCACTATTGAATTTAACATCCCGCCCGCAGACGAACTCTACACAGATCTATCAAGGTCTTACTTACACACCACAGTAAAGGTGAGCAAGGCTGATGGAAGCGTACTACCTGCGGAAGAACAACTAAAGGTTGTTCCAGGGGACAATTTTATGCACAGTCTCTTTTCTTCTGCCACTGTTCAACTGGCTGGGCAAGATGTTGAGTATGAACCAAACTATGGACATAGAGCTTATGTCGAGAATCTCCTAAACTATGGTAAAGATGCTAAGAGCACATATATGAAAGTTGGGAGTGGGTGGATGGAGGATGAAGGAACTGGAGAAGACTATGATGGTATACCCCCCGAAGTGGTTGAAAAAAGAAAGAAACTTATAGCCACAAGTAAAGAGATGAGCTTCTATGGGAGACCTAGGTTGAGTATGTTTTCTCAAGGAAGACTTATTCCACCAGGAGTTCGCTCTCGCCTCACTCTACAACGTGCTATTCCACAAATAGCCCTCTTAGCAGAAACAGACAACCCTGCAGGAGGGGCGAAGATTTCTATAACTAAGACAGAATTGTGGATTCGACGTGTACAAGCCAATCCGGCCTTACAAAAAGCACAAA
Organism: Bugulina stolonifera; assembly: GCA_935421135.1. Lineage (NCBI taxonomy): Eukaryota > Metazoa > Bryozoa > Gymnolaemata > Cheilostomatida > Bugulidae > Bugulina > Bugulina stolonifera. The sequence goes on from OW285196.1 coordinate 10,557,543, forward strand.
TGGATGTTTGGGTTGTGCAACAAGAGTCTATAAAACTACCAATTGACCGAATAAAAACTCATTTCCATGTCATCCCTGCTGGACACCAGTCAGTGAGAGTAAACTTTGATCAAGCGGGACAGAAGCCAAACAGAGTCTTTGTCGGACTAGTCAACCATACTGCAAAGAGTGGAACGTATAAGCAAAATCCCTTCAAATTTGGACATAACAATCTAAGTTCATTAGAACTACTAATTGATGGAACACCAGTGACCCGAAGATATGAACCAAATTTTGCAAGTGGAAAGTTTGCTCGTGAATTCATGAATTTGTTCACTGTCACAAATACATCCGATGCTGACACAGGGAATGAGATCTCCCCTAGCAAATACAAGTCCTGCGCTGCTCTCTACGCCTTTGACATTTCAGGAGATTTGTGTGATGACAACTTTCACTTGTTATCAAATGGGAGTCTATCTATTAATCTAGCATTTGCTAATCAAACTCAAAATACACTTGGACTGTTTGTATACGAAGAAAAAGATGACATTATCTACTTGAATGCAAATCACGAAGTATCTATGGTAGCCGGGATGATGTAAAAAGAATGGATACATTCTCAATCTCGAATATTCTATCTGATGATAAACTCTCATCAACCTCCTTTAGAGGGGTTATGCCAAGGGATCACTTCTTAGACTCCTTCTCCCCATCTGGATCTTTTGTTTTCAACACTCAAACAAGTGAGAAAAGTGGCGAGCATTGGATCTCTGTTTTTTCGAATGGAAAAGAAATAGAGTATTTCGACTCCTATGGTCTCCCCCCTTCTATTTATCCTGATGTGGGTAAGATGTTACAACAATGGGGAATACCAATAGTATGGAATGGAGAGTGTCTACAAGAAGAGAGTACTAACGTGTGTGGAGACTACTGCATCTTGTTCTGTCTCCTTCGAGCTCGAGGGTGGAGTATGGAGGGAATAATTACACGGCTAAGCAGAGTAGAAGGAAGAGTTCGAGATCATTCTATAAGAGCTCTATTACAACGTTTATACTATAATAAAAGAAATAATACTTTCCCACTCACAACGCATGTAAACAATATTATGCTTTTTTCACCTTTTCACTTTGACTAGAGAGAAATACTTCACCTTACTTATAATTCGTTTTTATACTACTATAACTAAAAAAAGAGACCAATAGTTTTTATCTTACCTGCATTCTTTTTTTTTTCTTTGCTTTTTAGATTTCTGCTTGATTCTTGATTCTTTTATTTTTTCTCTATTTATCTTCGTAATAAAACAATACTACTGAAGAAAGCTGCATCTTTTCTATCTTGGAATAATACTCATCCATGGGTTGTTGTGGTCTCGCCCCTATCCGAGGCCCGCTCCGGGGAGGACGGAGAGTCCACCATGTTAGAAAGATCCTTTCGGGCAGGACTCCCCACTCCTATTATTTTCCCCTTCTTCCGTGCCTCTTTTAACGCATCCACCTCTTCTTTCCTCTTCTGACTGCACTCTTCTTCCTCAATAATTCCATCCATTTGTGAGTCCGTTAAGCCCGCAAATAACTCTTCTTGGTTTTGTACTATGTTGTCAGTATCCATCGATAATGTACTATTGTAGTAGTGTAGCTGTACAGTAGTGATGTGGTGAACTTTGAATGCTGAGACTGTGATCCCACTCTCCCTTTATACAACTGCTCATTTCTTGACTCCTCCCTTTTTTTATCCAATCCCAATGTGACCCGATGTGAATCCGAAGCCTTCCGATGTGAATCCGAAGCCTCCCGATGCATCCCGATGTGAATCCGAAGCCTTCCGATGCATCCCGATGTGATTCCGAAGCTTCCCGATGCATCCCGATGTGAAACCGAAGCTTCCCGATGCATCCCGATGTGATTCCGAGGCTTCCCGATGCATCCCGATGTGATTCCGAAGCTTCCCGATGCATCCCGATGTGATTCCGAAGCTTCCCGATGCATCCCGATGTGAATCCGAAGCTTCCCGATGCATCCCGATGTGATTCCGAAGCTTCCCGATGCATCCCGATGTGATTCCGAAGCTTCCCGATGCATCCCGATGTGATTCCGAAGCTTCCCGATGCATCCCGATGTGATTCCGAAGCTTCCCGATGCATCCCGATGCATCCCGATGTGAATTGACACATCGGGATGCATCGGGAAGCTTCGGAATCACATCGGGATGCATCGGGATGCATCGGGAAGCTTCGGAATCACATCGGGATGCATCGGGAAGCTTCGGATTCACATCGGGATGCATCGGGAAGCTTCGGAATCACATCGGGATGCATCGGGAAGCTTCGGAATCACATCGGGATGCATCGGGAAGCTTCGGAATCACATCGGGATGCATCGGGAAGCTTCGGATTCACATCGGGATGCATCGGGAAGCTTCGGATTCACATCGGGGTGCATCGGGAGGCTTCGGATTCACATCGGGGTGCATCGGGAGGCTTCGGATTCACATCGGGGTGCATCGGGAGGCTTCGGATTCACATCGGGAGGCTTCGGATTCACATCGGGGTGGGGAAATGGTTAGACTCCGCCCACTGAATACTACTATTTAAGGTATAAGTTTCTCACTCTAGCAGTATGAACAATCAGCCTCTAGTCAACAGAGTGAGAGTAAACAGAGACAGCTACCTACTAGTCAGTGCCTGATCAGAGATGTCAACAAGTAGAACATAAGGTTAGTGTTAAATGGAGTAATTGGCAGCAATTGTGAAGTGTTTATTGTATAAAATGCTATCAAGCTAAAAAATAACTCACACCCTACTACTATATATTTTTATAGGGAGGCTAAACAATTTAATATATTACATTATAGTCCCACCCCAGTGGAACTCGGAATGGGCGGCGGGCCGCTGCCTAGTCGCTTGGCCCGGTGGATACGGGGCACCGGCGTCGCCTCCACGTGTACGGTCGGCGCCGCACGCAACGTGGGCGGACGCGGCTTGACCGCCTCAAACGATCGGTCGTTCGGGTGAGTGGGGGTTGCGGGGGGGAGGGTGGGCGGCGGTGGAGGAGGGGTGGCGGTGATGACGGTGATGGCGGCGGCGGCGGTGGCGGCGGCGGCGGCGGTGGTGGTGGCGGCGGTGGCGGCGGTGGTGGCGGTGGCGGTTGTGGCGGCGGTGGCGGCGGCGGTGGTGAGGGCGGTGGTGGCGGCGGCGACGGCGGCGGTGAGGGCGGCGGTGGCGGCGGCGGCGACGGCGGTGGCGCGGAGGGGACGAGGGCGGTGGCGGGGAGTGGGGGAGGAGTGGGAGGTGGGGGAGGGGGAGGAGGGCGGGAAGGAGGGAGGGAAGGGGTCGTGGCCGGGTTCGGGGTCAAGTGTGCAAATGTTTTTTCGACCAATCAGAAGGGGGGATTTTGGGGTGACCTTGGCAAGGTCGTGTGCAAAATTTTTGTGCTCTTCTGTGATTGGTTGAAATCGGAAATACCGGCTTGTGATTGGTTGAAAACAGGGGTCAATGAGTGCGTGTCTGTCTAGAAGTGCACTGACTATACTACTCTTATTGCTAAATAAATTTTAAATACTTTTGCTTTCAGTTTAGAATTATGCAGGCTTTTCCTTGCTAGTAAGTTTTACGTATCTTTAGTTTAACCTTGATGTTCATAGTCTCACAAGAGTTGATAGAAAAGTCTAATTTAGAACAAAGCCTAAAGCTTAACATGTGCAAAATTAATTGCATCAATTTCTGAGACGTCAGCCCCAGTTGCACAAGTATAAAAAAGGTATTTACACTCTTAGTAGTTTACACAAAAAAGACGTATTAGATATGGCATTCATATAGTGTCCGTGCAATAATTATGGAAGTATTTGTATATATTACAGTGTCTGATAGGAGACCCTTCCGGAGATTTGGGTTGGGCCGGTCCAGCCACTGCAATATCTACATGTAGAAAATAATTGTCAACATATTCACATGTACTTACATTGCGTGACCTGTATTAATGCATATTTTGAACTGCTATATTGGTACCAGCTAGTACTACTGAAACAAGCATCATTCATTTTCACAAAACTAAAACAGAGTAACCTAATGTACATGTATATATCGATGAATGAATACGGGAAGCAAGAAAGTAATACACAAAATAGGATGCTGGCATGATGTACTATACTTAGGTAGTAAAAAGTTATATGCCCGTGGTTTTTAGGACCAAAATCTTCAGAGGAAAACTGTTACCATAATATGAAAATAACTGTTACTAAATACATGTATGTGTTGAGATGCAGGTGTATTCTTATAATACATGTGTGAGTTGTGCTAGGTGTTTGGGGTAAGGGTGGGCAACTCTAAAAATAAAAAGGCAGATGACTCCTTTATAATGATTAAACACGATTTACTTTGCTTCTGTTTAGTAAAGATTTTCACAGAGTTAGGCTTGAGTCAACTTGCAAGTCAACAAGTCAAGTTATTTCTAAAATTTTGAAGGCAAGTCCAAGTCAAGTCAGTGCTGCACCTAGTCAAGTCAAGTCAGGTCAACTGTCATGCAAGTCACAGGTCAAGTCAAGTCGAAGTCGACTTGTCTACTCGCAAGTCGAAATGCAAGTCAAGTGGGAGACAACTTCAAAAACTTTACATTTTCCAAAACACCACTTTCTTTGCTTTTAGCTGACATTCCAATGCACGAAAAATCATGCCAAGGTATATCTTGGCATGTATGTTGCTATACAATTATGGGAACTAGCCTATTTTTTGTGTAGATATTACTATAGTAATATTGGAACTACAGTTGAGACTGTACAACATTTTTATCCTCCATATTGACTTGGCAGAAACCAAGTCAAAGTCACAAGTCATTCATGCGTTCAAGTCAAATCACATTGATGTGCAGGTCAAAGTCAAGTCAAGTCAACAAGTTGGCAAGTCCAAGTCAAGTTACTTGTGACATGACGTGACTTGGCAAGTCAAGTCAAATCCATGACTTGGACCCAGCTCTTAGATTTATGTCTCACATCTTATAAGAACCCTCTTAAAAGCTGGAAACTCACCAATGGCACTAGTTGTTTAGAAAATTATTATCATTATTAGGCTATCCGTGAACCTGGAGGCTCCCATGCAGCGTTTAACACGACTAAAATGATCACCGAACAAGATGTCTATGTCATCCAGATGTTGCCCAAAAGATTAACACATTTCAGACATTGAAGATTAGACACATTAGAAATCTATGTTGTAATTTTCCTGTTCGATCAAACTGTACTGTAAATGACGTCAAATCGTTAGAAACAAAGAGTGTATTTTGTGTTTGAGAAGAAAATATATTAATTTTTACCACTTTTTTCCTAATTGTCCAAATCAATTTCAATGATGCTGTTTGTAAAGTACAATATTGACAACTGTAGGTTAGTGTGTAAATGTGTGGAGTTATCTGCTCAGTAAATGTATATTGAGCAGGAAAAGGCAACTCCAACAGCAAGAAACAGTTTCGATTGCCAATTAGAGTTTACTGGTTTATACATAATATTGCTTAGTAAAGGAAATTTCTAAAACTTGAGTTTTCTCATGCATGATTTTTTGTTGTACATGTAACATATGCACTTGGTTGTGAAGACAGAACACTACCACAGTCATGTAGCATACTTGATAATTACACCATTATAAATTTTGAATATGTCTGGGCAAGTTAGGCACAGAGCAGATAACTGTCCTAGTATACTCTTTGGATTTACAGCTACACTGTGGACATTATTGTCAATGATTTAGTATTAATTGTGTCTGAAGCAAGTATTATAACAACCTATAGCAAATTCGCACTTCAGTCTAAATATATACAATAATCTCAATATGCAATACTTGGCTGCATACTACAGAGTTGCGGTTTGTTACATGGTCAAGAACTATAAAGATAATTATATTTATCAAGCTAGTATAACATTGCAGCGGATTGAAAATCTGTCTAGTTGAATTAATACAATATTGTTTACATGCTATTCATGAGTTACTAGCCTACAAACAAATCCCAACAATGTCTGCACACAATAGATTTTTCCTATGCAATAAAACATTTGTATCATATTACTGCAGAATTCTTGGGTTGTATTCACTCAAGCAGAGCAAAGGCTACGTGTAACACCACATTACATATTATATTTAGTGTTGTTAGGGAGTTGTGTGTTATTGCTATTTGTTATATCAATTAAGTTAGGAAATTATGATTCATTGTTCATGTTCAAAAACAAATCCCAGCCTATGCTGTGTGAAAGGATGTTATTGTATGCCAGTCAGCATAAAATAGTTATCGCTATAGGTTCATTAATCATGCATGTGAGGTATATAATATGTGAGCATTCCACAAATACAACAGTTGTAAACTGCAGTGAAGCATTGTAAATCAGCCAGGCTGATACACTAAATTATACAGGTGAATGAGTAACAAGGCAGACATTTATGTAATGGTCTACTAACCAGAGCTGTGTTATCTGTAGGTGTAAGGAGTAGATCCTTATGCCAATCTAATAGTAGCTAGATACTCAGCAAGACCTTGGACAGCACTACTGGGTAAGTACATGTAAGCAACAATTCTAAAGTGTAGCATTTACCTACTTGTATTAAGAGTACATAATCATTGTAACATACTCTTAAACTAGCTTCCTACATATTAATTACATATGGGTGTCTGACAGGTCTATAATATTACAGGCAGTTGTGGTCAAATAAATTACATGCAAATCTCTTGGGCTATCTGTATACAGGCAAATAGTCAATACTTCCATACACCATGACAGTAGGCTGACCTTGACAGTAGGCTGACCTTGACATTGATAAGCAGAGAGTTTCAATCTCAGTTCCCAATTTGGAAGTATCCAAATGCACAATAAGTAGTTACCATGTAACGTGCAGGTGTATAATTAGTGTAAATCCAAGAACTTGGTTGTGAATAATGTAGTTGGGGGAGGGGTAGACTAAGGTTGACCTTGTGATATACATTGGCTCCCCTAAGAGAGAATGAGTTATGTAGGCTATACTAGTGCACCTAGGCTATACATGTATGGTGTAGTAATATAACTACATGTACATGTATATTGGGGCTATTACAAACTTACATGATCGTTACATTAATATAATAATAGTCCCAAGCTATCCAGTAACCTAGCAATGCATTATTAATAGTTTTTCAATAATGAGGGTAAATAGACCTTAGTAGCAAAGTTAGGTGTTGGAATGTCTTTGTAAGTGCTGGTATGCAGGTAGAACTACATTATCTTTATACTGTATAGATTAATGGTCTGTTCAACCTAACCTACACTTGCATATTATGCACTATTACCCAACTCTGCATCCCTACTATAAATATTTAACCATAGTCATGCAGTCTGTGGGGTTGTAATAGGAACTTAATGCATTGTACATGTATATTACAGTTCAAACAGGGAGGTACAGTGGCTATGTAGCACTCCTGTCTACTGCAATTCACAGATCATTAGATGTTCGATATACTATATTGTATAAAATTTATCGTAATGCACACTGAGCTGTCCACAATGGTCTAAATGTAGTAGTTATAATTATTACTTATGCATATAATATGCAAACAAACACTGCTCTGTTTGATTGTCACCATGGAGACACCATAAAATATGGTTTTTATTGTGATCACTGAGTGTCCTTTTTTAAGTCTAGAGGGCCTAGTCTACTAGAGTACTAACTAACCTGCAGCTACTAGTGAAAACAGTTTTGATACCCATGACAGCCTGTTTACTATAAAATGTCCCAATGTCTTTACTATGGTTTGCAAGCTATGCAAAGTGTAATGAAAGTAATAATAAAATACACACTAGTCTTGTCTGTCTGGAGCAATGTGAAATGCAGGATGACACAACTCCAACTATTATTGTACTTTACTTCATGTACTGGTACTTTTAGGTTGTGGAGCAGATACCTTAGCACAAAAAAGTGCTACATGTAAAAAAGTGTAGGAGTTTCTCAGTGAAATATGGGTCAACAGGAAAAGACCCTACAAAGCGCCGATATTCCAGATTTTTTCATAGAGCCTGGAATTGTAGGTGGATACAGAAGACCTGGCATATCTTACAGAGAAAGTATAGTCAGTATCTTCCATTTACACAATGAAACCTTAAATATCTGGACTCATCTGGGCGCTGTTGCTTTCTTCAGTGGCTACACGTACTTAACTTCCCTCTCCATAGACTTGTTTACTGATGAGGCTCTTCGGCCACTTCTTTACATGTTTCTAGCTTCCTGTCTTTATCCAACCACCAGCACACTAGCTCACACGTTCAACTCAATGACAGCTCTCACACAGCATGTCGGATTCATGCTCGACTATTATGGAATCTGTGTATACGCATTCGTCACGGCTATTAGTAACCTGTCGTATTCCTTCCCCAATGAGTGGAAAGGTACGATGCTAGAGCACTACTATATACCTGCGACTGCTCTCTGCATGCTATTGACTGTTACCTTAGCCTGTAAATCTAGATTTATCAAGTTTGGGATGGCTTCCAAATTGATGAGGTTGACCCCCTTTATTCTCACTTACATTGTGTCAATGAGTCCATTGGTCTATCGCATTGCAACGGCTTATAGTTTACAAGATGGAACATTCTATTACTACAGGCATTTTGTCGATGCTTTTTTCACATTCACATTTTACAGTAGTCATTTTCCAGAGATTGCTTTTCCGGGCTATTTCAATTTGTTTTTTCACAGCCACCAAATATTCCATGTTTTAGTAGCCATTGGTACTTACTTCAAGTTAAAAGGTTTAATGGCTGACATTAACTCTAGACATTCTGCAGTTGAGATCAGCAATTGCACTCTCACTGTATTGGCAGTAACTACAATCAGCGCCTTGTTAACAGTATATTACATTCGTAGAATGTACCTAGTGCAGCAACAAAACAATGGTGGCTCACAAAATGGGAAAGATACTCGAATGCACAGCACAATTCCCAATGGTATCAGTGTTAATCAAGCCAGACACAACAATAATCTACATACCAAGTCTAAAAAGCTCAAATGAATTTCAATAAATATATTTTCTTTAGATAATTTATTGCGATATATTTATTTTGTAATAATTACACATAGTTTAATTCTGATTTTTTGCCATGTAATGTTTACATGTTGTGGTGTTTATAGTTACCATGACAACTAACAGATGCTAATATTTCAGAAATGCTCTATTTGTCTTTATGACCATTACAGCTGATATATTATGCATGTGTACACAAATGTGTTTTAGAGATTACCATCTCTCTACACGTACTGCATGTGCTGTTTATGTACATTCCATACGCTATAATGCAAGTACATGTATATCTTATAATTATGCAATGTATAAGAGGATACACTGTATGAAGTCTGGTTGCTTTTTCTATGTACCATAATCTTATACAATAAATCTGCTGGCGATAAAAACATGGTACAATAATACTATGTAAAACATTTATTTAAACTAACATTCGAGGCGTTCAATTCAATTCGGCGGGTCGTATATATACACTGTAGATGTAATTATGGTAATTGTACAATAGTTGCAGAAATATGTTATTCTATTGCACCTCCATCGTGGGAATTCACAAGCCCTATGAATATATTGGTGTTTGTGGCTCAGTGGTTCAGCACTAGTCACTCTGGTCTTGCGGGAATGACGCAAGTTATCTGCAAAGACATGAGTTCGAGACCCGTCAATGACCTGGAGGTTTTAGCCCAACAAAAGATTTTCCCTCCGTGCCACATCAGACTATAATAATATCCAGCTCTAGGAGGCGTGGTGACCCCTCGACTAGCTCTGCTATTGGGCAGCCAGGTTAAAGAATTGAGTTTGGTGCTACGGATATTATTATTATTGTTATGATATGAGAAGTTGTCCTCTCTCAAATAAATATCCACTTTTCTCCCAGAGTGTAACACACTTCCCTCAACCTTTGGTAGTCAAATATTTATGTTACAAAATTATAGTCAAAGTCAATGCAACTATGTTGAGATAATATTTTCAATCTCTATATCCTGCTAAAAACAGAAATATCATCCTTTGAAAATCTACAATAACTTCTAATTATGATTGTTTGTTTATGGATGTCCATGTCTTCTTGGCTTTGCAGTTTAAACGCTGAACAGGATAGAGTGTGTATTTAATGTACGCAACTTTGGTATAAATAATGGTGGTGAATTAATCAGCTTCAAATGCAATTTCCTAAATTACACGACATTAACGTCAAGCCTGTTGGAATCATTATTCCACATTGTATTTCGAATAATATAATTTTGACCAAACGAAACATCTGTCTTATGCATGTGTTAGAAATGCCCAGCTCACTGCGGTACGTATAGGCAACATTTCTCAACTTTAGCCTAAGGATACATTGAACTATGTCAGTGAAATTACTGAAGGAGAATAGGATAAGAATCAGGAAGCAGCAATCCCATACGTGCTACTGGAGTTGTCCTACCATGAAACCCACTAGATACAGGAATTATAAAGGAATAACTTCACACTTTCAAACACCAGTACACATATACACATGTTAGTACATGTGTACTGGTGTTAGTACACCTACACATGTTAGTGCATGTAAGCTACATGATTGTCATGAAAGATTTTTGATTTCGAATTTGATGCAGCCAACCAGTCGTCAGTTTCTAGCGTGCTATGTACACGTATATAAATATCTAGCAGAAGTTTTTGAAAGTGAATAACATGGAGAATAAATACCTGTGCACATAGAGCTCTACACCAACGTTGTTTTCATTGGGTAATGTCATACACAAGTGTTATAGTTTTCAGAATCTAATGCTTGGAATGGGTTGGTGACTGTATTATTGTAACATTGTGCAGTACTTTTTCTTTGAGAAGTTGTCTGCTCATTAGTTACTGTTTCACCAAAGGAATGACAACTCCAAGCAAGACAAAGTCTAATTGTAGGTTTATTTTGTGCATACATACCAATTTACCAATACAATACCAATATACACCAATATACACCAATATACACCAATATACACCAATATACACCAATATACACCAATATACACCAATATACACCAATATACACCAATATACACCAATATACACCAATATACACCAATATACACCAATATACACCAATATACACCAATATACACCAATATACACCAATATACACCAATATACACCAATATACACCAATTATATACAATACCAATATGCACCAATATACAATATACATTATACACAAATATACAATACCAATACAGTCATACCAATTTATTTTACCAATGACCAGTAAACTACCATTAACTTTTTTTACTCTAGTTTGGTGGCTCTGGTTTGGTGGCTCTGGTTTGGTGGCCTTGGTTTGGTGGCCCTGGTTTGGTGGCTCTGATTTGGTGGCCCTGGTTTGGTGGCCTAGGTTTGGTGGCCCTGGTTTAGTGGCTCTGATTTGGTGGCCCTGATTTGGTGCAAGCATTACTCAGTGGTTGTAATGCATTTAAAGCAGTAACCGACAAGTTCTCAGTTGTAAAATAATTAAACAAGTTGACAGTATTTAGTGCTATTCAACAGCTTAAATAGATTGAATATCTGACAATGTCAAACTCTAAACTCAAAAAGATAGTTTTTTAATGACCCTCTTTCATTAAGACAAAATATGCATTATAGAGATGAGTGATATTATAGTAGAATACAACATGGCTATGTGCATACCAATATTTGCTCTTTTTTGGCCTTCAGAGCCTTGTTCTAGAGCAAATCGGCGATGCAAAGACCAACATATTGGTCTTTTCAGGCCACGGCACCACGAAGCGCTATGGTGATTGGTTAATATTCGATACAGCCACTCCAATTATATAATTTATTAAAACCAGCTTTTGTTATTGGCTGGATATTAATCAGGGCCACTATTGGACTGGTGCCACGCATTGCCTATAGAGCCATGCCATGAACAACGAAGTTGCTCCGCTAACCGCTAACGGCTTCCCGTGTATCCGAGCCTTTAGTGCTAGCTTGACAAGTTTTAATGATTGTTACTGTGGATATTGTATCCACACTTTGCATGTACAATGTATATGTACATGTTGTTATACAAAACGACCATTTTATCTCAGTATGTCTTCCAACCGAATGATGGATCACACAGAACCTACCCTGAGTGGGAGTGTAAGAACCTGACCAGGAGGAACAGTTGGAACACTAGCAGACAGGTCAACTTTACCAGTGGAAGTTGGGCAAAGAGGCAGTGCAGTTCTTTTTAAAATATAATTGTCAATTAGTCTACACACCTTACATTTACCTGGAATTTTATATTATGTAAATGTAATATGCCGAACTTAGGAGCCACCGGTACCCAATTTAGGCGTTTTAGTCACCCTGTTTAGCTTGCCACCATGAACACTCGCCGCTGTATGTCATCTCATCTTAGTACTGGGGACTTGGAGATGCACTGACTCACCTCCTGTGAGGTCATATAAGGGGTAGCAGAGTCTATTCCCTGCCATAGCAGTATACACTACAAATCATGGTAGCACTAGTGTGTACATAAAGATATACATATTGTAACTAGAAGCATACTCTGTTTCATTTGCACTAAACTCACCTACAGTGTTAGGTTCGAAATCACAGTAGGATCGCTCACTCCTTTTTCTAGATTGTTAGATACAATGTAATTGATGATTAGGAGCTTCACAAGAAATACATCATGTTACCCAAATATAATTCTAATGTAGATTCTGAACTCACATGATTGCAAAGAGATAAGTTAAAAGACGTCATTTACGCCACGTGAAACGTGGGCTGATGTCTACTGATACATTTTCTAACACCTTTACTCAAAAACAAATTAGGAGTTGAAAGAGTAATTGAGAATTGTTCATTGAACGATTTACATAGAACATATCTCCACATCAAGGAAAATGTCTACTAGCTGTTGCAATCTAAGAGTTTGATGCTGCGCGTACGCCACCTAAACGTGCATGTGGGCATGCAATGGTAGAGGTAACAGACGAAATAATATCACAGTTAACAGTAACAGGTTGATAAAAATGTACATTGTACATTTATACATTGGGAAAGTACCAAGGGTCTTTTGGTCAATGTGGTTTTATGTCAGTGATACAGCCATCTACATGTAGTTGTCTTTCATTTCTGTTAAATATTCAAACTTTTTGGTAGCCTTACTTTAATCGTATTGATGGTTTCCATCTTTTTACTGATGTGTGCAAACGCAGCGTGGTAATCAATCACATAGCCTACTGCTAGTTTCAACCTATTTCTAATGGTTTATATATAAATTCTTTGAAAATATTGTTGAATTTTAGAGATTGGATACTCCTGATATAAGTAGGCCTAACACTAAGTTGTCTACGTTGAAGAGCAGCTGAATATTTTAATAATTAGTCTGATCAATGCAATCAGCAATCAACAATCAGTCGTTGGGGTCATGCAAGCCAGCATGGCTTCAAGGTAACTCCTCTACCTCTCCCAAAAAGGCCATGTCATCTGGGCCTTTCTCACAGGGAGTTGGTCATCACTGGCACCTTGGATGCACTGAACTACCTTGCATGTCATTGCCCATCTTTATGTAGAGAAGCTGCCAAACAGCGAATGAAAGCACTTAATGTTGCTTCAATGTTATGAGTGTACTCGGTCAGAATTACTTAGTATATTACAGTGAAAGTTTTTACGCACAACTACAATACATTCCAGTGATTTACAAAAATTCTAGTATTTCAGAGGAGAGTTACATGTACATATAGGAGAAAAAGGTGGGACACATTCGTCCAGTGTTTTTCTCATTCGCAATAGTATTGACCCATATAACTCTGCTAAATATACATGTAATTGCATGTACAAATAAATATTACCCGTCTATCTTGGACAACGACATTCAAAATATTTAAATATTTAAAGTATACAATATTTTAAATTATTAGTTTAGAACATCCAGAGTGAAATATCCTTTTCTAAATTTGTTCTGTGCAGTTAGAAACCTCTGGACTGTGCTATCCCTTATTCCGGTGGTAATTAACGTAGCCTGTGCCAGTATGCCTTGATCGATTATTTGAACTTCGAGCACACACACATGTATTTATCTTTTCTTATCTCTCATTACACAGCTAGCTGTGGGCCCAACACAACATTGGAATTAACCTCTCCAGAGTTTCCCTCCAACTATCCTCATAACATGTCATGTGAGACCACGATTGCTTATAATGAAAGCCTCACTATTCTGTTCACCCACATGGCCATTGACGGCTCAGACAAACTACAGGTAAACAAACATAATATATTTTCTTCAAAATTATTGTTAATTGACCTAAGAATTTTACAGTTTGTTACTCTGTATATGTTTTGCTGTATTGATTCAGTATGTATCTCTACAGAATGATAGTTCATGGCTTGAGATAATACATTTCTATATAATAACAGATCTTTGTTGATTGATACATGTGAGGGTGTTCCTGGTTACACTGTGATTAGTGCTAAATCTAACATCTATTATAGGAATGATATATCCAAATGTATAGTATTTGTATTAGTATTAGTCAATAGATCTAGTGTCAAAGTAACTCTGTTATAACATAGTTACCTTGACATTAAACATTTATTCTGATTGGTGTCAAATCCGATTAATTAATAAAGATTTAATAAAATTATTATAAATACATAAATTTTTATTTGTCTGTTTTGTATATATTATAATCAATATTTGGGATGGTGATACTAATACGATGCTAGCTGAACTCTATGGGTATGAGCTAACCTACCTGAAGACGGAGAGCACATACATTAAAATACGTTTTCAGACCGATGAGACCCTATCAAACTCTGGATGGAGAATCATGTGGAACGGTAAATTCTAATCACTATTGATTCTTTTCATGGGACCTTTACTGTAATGACAAGGCTACTTGGTTCAGTTGTGAAGCTGTGAACATTTATGTTATCACCATTGCATAAAATTCAAAATGTGCAGTCCAAAGTTCTACATGTAAGTCTTCAAATGCAGAGGCCCTCAATTTCTTAAGGTTGGCTGTAGTGTCATGTCTCAACCTGTTAATGATAACAGTAGGTATATCCTGTATGTTGTTATTATTTATCATTGATTATTTTTTTTGTTGATCACTGGAACCTGTAGTACGTTGTATAGTTAACATAAATGTTCTGCCTGTAAACATGTATATTTATGCATGTGTATTGGTATTTCAAAAAGGCGTAGTTGTAATTTGATGGGGTGAAATTTTGTTTCAGGTTCACAAAGTCAAGTCTACAATATTTATGTTTTAGCTGGTATCAGCGAGCAGACGGCAACAAAGGATTCTGATGAATATACATTGTAGTTCACTGAGTTTCAGTCACTCATATACAAATCTAATATATCCAACAATTTTTACTGATGAAGATGGTGTTGCTGACATAAACCTTGAGTCT
This sequence comes from Bugulina stolonifera, assembly GCA_935421135.1. Lineage (NCBI taxonomy): Eukaryota > Metazoa > Bryozoa > Gymnolaemata > Cheilostomatida > Bugulidae > Bugulina > Bugulina stolonifera. The sequence continues at coordinate 10,572,923 of OW285196.1, forward strand.
ATTAACATGGGCAGTGGCTATGACAGGATTATTGTAAGTACTTAAAATGTGATAAACATGATGTATTTAAACTGGTAGAAGTAAATTTGGCAGAGGCTTTCAGCTTAGTCGAGAGAGAACGAGTATGTTTGGTGCTTATTTGGGTGAACTGTGCACTCATGTATGCATAATCATAAAGTCCACTTGCATATTCCAATAAAATGTAGAATCCTTGTCGCCAGGTCACATGAATGCCTAACATAATTGATGGTTAAATACATGCTGTATGCGACTGCAAAACTTCAAGAGAACTTGTCATACAAAGTTTTTACATCGGAGCAAGCCTGTCACTCAATTGCACAATTCAGTTGTTACAATATTTTGTTGTTCTTTGAAGAGCCATCTGGAAAGGAAATTGGTTCTTACGGTCAGAGCTATACAAACTATGTCAGATCTGGTACAGGTTCCATGAGTATATGGTTCGCCTTTGACCCTGATCCTTCAAACCAAGCTGAATGCAAGCTAAGCTGGCCAGCGGGTAAGTCTTAGAGAAGGGAGTTTTTCATCAAATTGAATTTGCTGTATACTGCAACATTTTCCAACAATTTCCCAAAATGATATTCAGCCTTTATTCTGTCGCATCTTAATTACGTTTATATGTAATTCAACTATACAGTCTTTTTTGATGAAAACTTACAACACTTGTGGCAAAACAAAAAAATTAAAAGTAAGGAACATTGAATGATTATATACTGCCAGCATTAGTGAGTTACATAATGTAGACTACATGTAGTTCACCCTAACATTTTTACCAAGGTTTTTTGTTATATCAACCCAGGTTCTTATGAAAGCGCATCAAATTATCTTTGAAACGAATTTGCAAAAAATATCCAGTGGGCGCTGTAAATAAATGTTCACTTAGTATTCAAACTACAAAGTTCGCTAAGTGAATGCATTTCACTGTCTCGGCAAAGCACTTATACACAAAGTGATTGTACATATTGCTGTGCAAAGATATCTATTGGTGTAATGGCTAAAGTGTTCCAAAGACGATAAAAACCTATATCTTTGGAAACTTTTGACTCTGTTGTGACGTGCTATAGCAACAGAGCTAAGTGGACATGTTTGTAAACCACACAAGCGTAATAATTGTAATAAATTTTATGCCAAAAGTGCTACCATGATTTTCAGCTGATAAATTAGTCGTTTACCCTCATCTCTTTGCAGACGAATGTCTTACCAACTCACATAACTCATCAACTGGTGTCATCACGTCTCATGGCTACCCAGACACATACTACGGTAGACGAGACTACAGATGGTGTATCAACTCACCCACAGGGAAAGGTATCAACATCCACATCACGGATATGAATCTTCAGAATCCTAATTGTACTGATGAATACGTAGAAGTAAGCTTGAACATAGTCTAGACTGATATTGAAATACTGTTACATTATTTTCATTCAAATATCATGTTACTCAGTAAGCAGGTGCCACCCAGTAGTTACAGCTCTGGACTTTCATTTGTGTGGTTGATGACTGTGGTGAGGTAATCTTCAACATTCTTCTACTCTTATTGGATGTTCCACGCTAAAAAAGTGTGGTGAAGACACTTTTTCTTCTCAGACTTGAAAAAAACTCACCGGCTTATACTCCTCGGCGTGACCAGCCCGTAGCAGCTAGCACTGCCAGGTGCCAGTGCTGGCCAACTCCTTGTGAGAAAAGGCCCAGATGACATGGCGTTTTTTGGCAGGGGTAGAGGAGTTGCCTTGAAGCCATGCTTTTTATGACCCCAAAGACTATTGAGGCACAGGAGCAATTATGGCTAGATGCTCTTCGTAACACCACCGTGACGGGATTCGAACCTGTAGCCTTCAGCATGAAAGCACAGCATTCTAACCCCTAAGCCATGGCTGCTTCTCAAATTTGAAAAAAGTACAAAATAATATATCTTTATAACCATTTTCCTACATGGAATTAAAAGCAGCAACAAAAACTGGTCATTTTGTATTTCATAAGCGAATGGTGTGGATTTTTACAGGTAATTGATAGAGAAGGAAACACGACTTTGTTGAGGCACTGCGAGAACAAACTAATATATCAGAGAACTAACAGCGTCTTTGTTGTGATTATATTTCATTCGTCGACTTTTGATCATGATGTAGGTGGGTGGAGACTGGAATGGGATAGTAAGTATTATAAAATTAGCATTACTGAAATCTTGCAAAGTTTAAATTTAGTCACTGTTTATAGATTCCAGTTGATAAAATGATTGAAAGCAGTTGCAACCATCAATGTGGCCTTAACACCCAGCATTAAATGTTCTCCTGGTGTACATGTAAGTCTATACTTTAGTTATTAAATGGACAAATGATAGCATAATTGTAAATTCATACCTTCAGACGATGATGTGACAACAACAACTACTACGGCAACGACACCAGCCACCACTACTACCACAACTGTACCAGCCGCCAGCACTACCACCACCACCAGTTCCACCACTGCTGGATTCTCACCAAGACCACCATCAAAGTATAATGACACACGTGAGTTAGATCAATGACATATTAACCTAATTTAGAGGAGGTTTAAGAGACTTTGATGCCGATATCGCCATTACATGCAAGTTATATGCTTATACATGTATATTATACCTATAACCAAATTATCTCTTTCTAAAATGGGATCACCGCTTTTTATTGGTTGTTGCGTAAACATGTCGTTTTTTAACAAATTGTATGCATATGGTTCGTATTTATTAGTGGTGAAAATTTTCAAGAAATTTTTTCTATTCAATCTCCCATCCTAAAAAGTTTAATTGAATACTAGTCTTATGTTTTGGTCTTTTGTTTTATGCACTAGGTTTATTGTAGCTTGTGAAACCTCTACCAGATTCTATGCAGTCTGTCAATACAACAACCTTGAGTGTGTGAATGGAACCTACACCGATAGACTGTGCAGACGGCCAATGAACCAAGGTCAAATTCCGTCCAATGTCGGAGAGGTTTACAGATCTTGTTGTATCACTGGTAGTTCTTTTGGATATTCTGCTAAACAGATTGTCTAACTCTAAATACTTCTACTACTCAGGACAAAGGGAACGGGAGCTGCATCTTTACTAGCTGTGTTTTGTGTTCGGTTGTCAACCTTTGCCAAGGCCATGAGACACTCTTATGATCCGATGGCTATAAATGATAAAAAAATTATAGTAACCTAATATATTAGCCATTAGGAAGCTTATAATATTTCAAATGAAGCTTTTGGCACTACATACATGACACATTTCAGTTATTCACAATTTATTCTGACTTTTAACTTTCAGCTTTTAAACAGTTATTAAAAACGCTGATGATGGTAAATGCTATTAAATATACATGTAATTCCAGCTCAGAGTAACACCATGCATTAATTTTTAGATGATCTAATATTACCGATTGACGGCATATTTTCTGTTTACTATAAATACACTGTATAGCCTGTGATGCCAGTTAACCCCTTGTCCATATTCAGGTTTTAGATAGCTCATAACATGTGATAATATGAATGTGCAAGAAATGGACAAGTCCAAATTACATTGTGGAGATAACTCCTAGCATTCTTCTGCAAGTGTCAAGGTCATACTGTAAGAGTTAATGTAGAAGATAAAGTGTAAATTCATGTACAGTGGAACTTGCTTAATTCAACCTCGGATAATTCAAAAACTTGGTTAGTTCAAACTATTAGTCTTGGTCCCTGCTGAGCACTATACAATGACTTCAATTAAGTGAAGTGATCCTACAATTCAAACTCAGGCCTAATTCAAACCAATTATGGTGGTCCCTTGGAGTTTGATTAAGCAAGTTTTTCTGGATAATGTTTATTTCTTTGGATCAGTATAGAACGAGAGCTATGCCAGCAGTGAGAAACCCTTCTGGGCCTGTGATTTATATATGTTACAATGCTGTCAGTCTGGATCTCAGCTCTGGGTGGTGCTAGGACCTTGGAACCGTGTCCTCTGTTATTGCTGCCGGGGCGGGTCCGTAGCCTTAGGTCCTCGACCCCCACCCGAGGCAGGGTGTGTACCCAACCAACCCCACTCGCTATATTGATGCTGGAACTTGAGCTATGTGCTTGGAGTTGTCTTCTTGATACAAGGAAACACAACTCCCCATAGAGTCACTGCAATAAGCCTGATCACGAGTTATGTACATATTATTGTGTGATCACAGTAAATAGACACCAGCCATCATTACATGCAAGCAGCGAGCAAATGTTGCAGTGAGACTTGCGTCGCAGACCAAGCACAAATCCCTTGTGATATAAAATCTCCTACATTATTTTCTGATTTTGCTGTTTACATGATCAAATAGTACATGTATGTGTTGTAGAATTTTGTACAATGAACCTACATGGAGGCTTTATGATAGTTTCAGAATAGCACATTGTAAATTTCATATCAGGTATAATTATATCGGCCAATCTACCATGTAGCTACTATGGCATTCTCAAAAGTTTATCATAGGGCTTCAAGGGGTGTTTTTCAAAATATTGGCATTTTGGTGATTTAGAACATTTGAACATTGGGGCAGCGATATACATGTAGAATTAAACTGTACAGGTGTATTAGCTAAAGAGAAAGAACAATGAATTTTATACTACCTATCTGCCGGAAATTAGAACATCTTAATTGTAGACTAATAAACCAATTATATACATGAAGATCATACCAGTTTTCCCAGTTTTGCTTAAAGATTTGTACAAATATTGACAGGGAATGAGGTTAACTGAATAGAAATTTTGTAAGACTAGATCGTAACAATACCAAAACGATTTGCTTTTCATAGGTGGGTTGTGAATAAACATGAATAAACTAAAAACAATCTAGAAAGCATCACGTGTAGTGTGTTACGTGTGCAGTTGATGTATGTAAATGTTGTGAATGCGCTGTAAATGAATGACAAAGAGTCTCACATGTATGTTCAACCAAAGATTAACAAATTAAAGTAAAGGTGAAAAGGTGAGTGGGAATTGTCCGCTGAACAATTTGGTTAGGATGTGCCCACGTATCAGATACAACGTCAACTGATAGTTAACAAGTAGATGAGCAATGGGTAGCATATGCGTAAGCTTACACGTGACTGTTTGCATAAAGTAATATTGTAATGTCTTTATGGTCGAGGGACGACCTACTTGCACAAGTGAACAACCTATGAGTGGTTCTAGGCCTTCGTCATTACATGAAAGATCGACAGGTAATTGTAGTCAATAAGTTAACCAAGACGACCCATGTAGTCCCGAGTCAATGCTTGTTGCTATGCTTGAGAAAGAGTATGTTTAGTCCTAGTAGGCTGTTCGGACATCAAGGTCGAAGACCTTTTCAGCTGGAACTACCCTGTAATACGAGAGAAGAATCGGTATAAGTAGTATGGAAGTGTCTTTATTGAGATCCAAGCATCAACTGAGACAATGACAGTAAAAAGCATTGGCCTTATATAGTATTCTACAACTTCCGGAAAATAGTTCCGATAACAGGCCGACGTAGTATCATCCGGAAAATGCACAACAAGATGGCAGCCGGAAGGCCGAGGTCCGACCCAAAATAAGTTGGCCATAACAAAGTTTGCTTGAAAACATGTAAATCATGTGCAAAATGAGTTACAGCAATCTCTGAGACAACGGGCCTCCTTTACATACATGTAGGTATAAAAGAGTATAAATGCTCAGTAATGCACATAACAGGTGAGTATGAAATATGTTTCTGCACAGGCTAGTCAACATACATTATGTACATAAATAATACGTGAATTATTCATGACAATGCAATGCAGTACGAGTGGCTATGTCTATAATGTTACATTGACCACTACAGTATATTTAAAGTACTACTGAAATCATGCCTTTTCATGTAGCAATTATGTTATATAGGTTATTATTTTTCCATATGTACCACAGAAATTCATATAATATAATCAGTTTGTCTGTTTTCTGCAAATGGAAAACACTGCAATATTGAATTACAAAGGATGTAAACTTTGTTTACTCCGTAACTGTGGAAACAAAATGGAAGTTGCTACATTTAATTAGTGTGGTTAATTTAGCTGAAATTCTAGCATAGGTCAAGGGTGGGAATTAATGCCAGCAGTACCCAATATCCTCATCTAATCTGCTATTCCAAGTCTAGGCTTCAAGCAGAAACTTGGATCTCCATGTAGTTAATTACTGTGTCTTTGGTAAAATTTTGCTTGTTGCAACAGAGTACCCCAGCCAAGTGTTCTTGTTTTGCGTGCATTTGCTTACTACAGCATGTGGCCCCCAAATGATGTATGCCACACTTACACCACTCTCAATTGGCTTGAATAACTGTTGCATTACTTCCTATCCCTCCAATGAAATATTTATTTGTATTAGAGTGCAGTACATTCTAATGTACAATAATACAACGCATGCACGTTGTAATACAATGTCATGTACATACTGATACTGTATTAGACCATAACGCAGTATAATGTTATTATATACATGTAGTTATACTATATGCATAATTCAATGTAATATAACATATTATAGTCTATCTAGTATATACTACAAAATGTATAACTATAATAGGTGTCTTCGCGACCTGAACTTCAGACCCAGGCCGATTTACAAAAATATTTTCCGGCACACCTACGTCACAGAGTCGCGAACACACCGGCCTGGGCCAAAAGCAAAATTCCCATTTTTGCGCGAAGAAATCAGGTGTGCCGATGAGCTGGGGATGGTTTCGTCCGGCCAAGCAAAATCCCAGGCCAATAGCCCTTCTGACCTGGTTCGGACGGCCATCTTGTAATTTTTATTTGCGACCCGGGTCCGTCCAAGAGGTCGCGAAGACACCTGTAGTATCTACTCTATATTTTCATGCAAGTACTACTGTATATCTGTATCTACATGTACATGATTTGTATTAATAAGTAACATGGTTGGCCATACAGTATAATCTCAAACAGGTCTGGATCTAGATGTAGGTCTATATAACAATTATTACATACATATTACTGTATATTGCCACTTTATAATTTAAAAATATAATAAAATTATTTTACATCTATACATGTATTATACTAACAATATCTGCAGAAGTATTATATTCCTACAACATAGCCATAGCCCTCAACAAGCTTTGGTCAGCAACTAAAGGATCCTCACTCATAGCTTCCTTTGCTTGCCCTGCTTGTACTGTATTACTCAATGGCCGGTCATATTATTGAGAAAACTATAGGATTACATAAGCCAAATAATTACAGAAAGCTCATAGCTGTGAGATTGCAGTGTAAGTATGGGGCACCTGGTAACTCCCCTACACATGACTATAATTAGAGAGCCAAGCTATGGGCCTTCACGGTCATACAGGACGTGGGCAACACCCCTGTAACTTAGGACTTCCTTTTCCAGAACCCACTTTTCATGATAATTTTATATGCTGGCATATCCCAGCCCAAATTATTTTCAGAGTTTTGATGAAGTGAATATAGCAGCCTCAGGGCTTAAAGTTTAGATATGCCAAACAAAATATTATCATTTCTATAGCCCTTTAAATGAAAGAAATTTACTTGAGTGGCTCCTATGTGAATTACTGTTACATTTTATATAGATTTACCGTTAAATGTTTTAGGTATTACTTGTTTTAACCCCATGTACATGTACACAGTATTTTTTTAATTTGGAAAGGTGCAGTTTACCTCTCATGACTAGACTATATCTTAACATGTTTAAACTAGTTTATATCACAATGTTGCTACAACAACTAGTTACTTGCAAAGCGACCTTCAACTGACATTCAAGTCGGTCCTATCAATTTTTAGGTAGTAGTACTAGATATACATGTAAGTGTTTTGCATTCAAGGGTGTTATATATATAAGGTAAAATTGAGTGCTAACGCTAACACTAATACTTAGAAAACAGTATAAAGATCTCTAACTTTTTGAATATATAAACTAGATGTGTGTAATCAAAGTGTCTATACAGAGGTTCTGGACTCCTTCTGATGCAAAGACATAGTATTATGTACTATTTAAGCGCCTTCTACCTAGGATGAACGAGGCAATAATTTTGAGTTACGAATCATACAGGGAAAGCTTTCAATGGGTTAGATTGAGGGCCTCTGAGAGGATCCAATCAGCAAACCAAATGTGGTATAGGCTCCGCCTATTTGTTAGACAGGCAAACCGAATAATTATATAAGGATATTATTTTCATTCATCCTTCATTGTTCAGTGTTCAGCAGTTGAACGTAAGTTTAAACACTATTGAATTAATATTTGCAATGTGTATGATGTTGTGTTAATGCTAGTTTTTCTATTTTTTAGGACTGTTAGTGCATTACAGGTATTTTAGTGTAATGTTTGAATCAACAATGATATCACAAGCTAAGCGTAGTTTCAATGATATATAATTATAGTAATCAAAGTAGCACGACAGTAATAGTGTATTAGAGATTTATTTATTGTTGATGGCAAAATTTGTCTTTCATATAACTACATAAATTGGCACATGAGAAATTGTTATTTGTTGAATTGCTCCATAGATGGCAGAAAGCACATGAATTTTTATAAAGTGGATATTCCAGAGGCAAAAACAATTATTTCAGTGTAGATGCTACATTTAGATGTGTCTTAATGGTTCTGCATACATATTTGGACATTTTCTTTTAGACCTAAGTTTTCCAGGATAATTTTAAACTTCAGAAGCAGAGGTTCTTGATGCTATTCTATATAATACATCTGTCTTATCTTTTAGGATAAAGATACCGGAACAATCACCATGAATGTGCAAATACTTACTACGTTGTGTAAGTCTGTATAAGTAGGCTACACTATCTTTCCAGTCACTGACACTATTTATTGTTCGCCGAACTTTTTACTCCATATCTTGACGTACTACTTTATGCTCTTTTTAAACTTGTGTATTTTGTTGGTTTTAGCTATCTTATTTGGAGTCACCAGTGTCATTGGGTGTAAGTATCATACGAGCAATTACTGTTACAATTATATTCATCACTGAATTTAGATAATAGGTGCATATGTTAACAAATTTTGAAACTGCCATCTAACTCACATGTATTATCAGTGAAAATAAATTTCTGATTACATTTCCAGCTACATGGACTATGTATATGCAAATATAATGAACATTTTACTGGTGGTTTATTGTAAATTTGACTACCAATAGATGTAATCGTAGCAAGGTAAAGTTAGTATCAAGGTTGGAGTACTAAAGTGCAAACACATGCCAGCTCCAACTAAACATACTGTGTTATATAGATGAATGCGGTGAAAACATAACAGCCTCCGAAGGGGAACTCACTTCTCCAGGATTTCCCTCCAACTACTCTCATGACATGTCATGTATGTCCACCATTGAGTCTACTGGACATATTACTGTTCTGTTCACCCACATGGCCATTGACTGCTCAGATAAACTGCAAGTAAACAATTAATATTCTTGAAATGCTAGCAATTCCTTTAGGGTCAAACAGTTTAATACTCTTAATGTTCAGGATCAACATGTTACTGTACATATTATTGACTTGAAATATTAATACAACCGAAACTCTTTGGTTTGTTGAAGAAACCGCAAGGTTGAACTGAATAAAAACAAATTGAATGGTTTAGTACTGACAATAATTATGTCTAGAACTAGTATCTCTGTAATAAGATTGCAAAGTATTTGCGCATTATATTGCTTTTTTCTGGTTTGGCCAGATATCTCACTGATTTATTTGGTAGGAAACTCTGAAAGTTGAAAAATTGATGAATTGGTGCAATAGGGTAATTCTTGTGAGCTGAAATATAGAATATAATGTACATTATATTTTATATCTCAGCTCACAAGAATTACCCAATTGCCCCAATTCATCAATGAGACTAACGGAGGCTAGGTGGCCATAGGTTTTAATTATTGTACCCCTAACTGAGTTGTGTGATGTCTGGTCGAAGAATTTGCAAAGCGTTAATTGTTGTGGATTCACAACACTTGAATGTCAAATAAACTAGCACACGTGTATATATGACTATTCAAAATACATGTATATTTAGATCATTGATGGTGATACCGACATGATGCTGGCTGAACTCTGTGGGGTTGACCTGAGATATCACATGACGGAGACCTCCAAGATTAAAATACGGTTTCATACCGATGAAACCTCATCAGACTCTGGGTGGAGATTCGTCTGGTGTAAGTTCTATTTATTTAATCTCTGATCTGTACCACCAGGTACATCTATAGTTTAGTTGCCACCTACAGTTGATTGTATTTTTTGATCATGAAGAACTTGCTGTATAGCAAGCCTAATTTGCATTATTCAAGTTTTCGCATATTGAGATCATGCTTACAATCTGACTGAGTGAAAAGCACAACCAGGCTGATAAAGTTTGTCTATATATTATCTTTTAGATTATGTCAGATCAGTGATTACTAGAACCATAGATCCAGATGTACGTTCTTCAACGGAATTCGCTCACAACATCACGAATCTAGTCACTGCAAGCCTCCTTACTGGTGCAGATGGCAAAGCTGACTTAAACATTGAGACTATTGAAATGGGCAGCGGCTATGATAGAGTTATTGTAAGTAAATATTGTGTGAGTAACTAGTTATATTTACAGTACAACTTTTATAAAAATAGACAGGTCTATGTGCCGCTTTAGCATTGAAAATATGGCAGAGGTTTTCAATTTGTGCAAGACTTTGCATGCATTTTGTGTGTGAACTGCTCTTACTAGATTATAACACAAAATTTAATAACATATAGAATCATTACACCAACAATGCATTTCGCGCTCATATATACATGTACAATGTTATGAAATATAAGGTAGATGTGTGTATATGTGCGAGGCGTCAAGTATCCATCTGGTATGTCATGTGATACAAGACACGCACTTCATAGCAAGCATGCAATTTTGTTGATATAATATTATTTTGCAGTTTTTTGAAGAACCATCTGGAAGAGAAATTGGTTCTTATGGCCAGAACTATTCAAACTATATCACATCTGAAACAGGTTCCATAAGTATATGGTTCACCTTTGACTCTGACAGTACAAACCACGCTAAATGCAAGCTGAGGTGGCCAGCGGGTAAGTTGTAGACGAGGTAGCTTTTGTGAAGTAGAATTTCCTCTATATTACCGCTTGTTTTTTACCTACTTCCAAAAATACTATTCAGTAATCATCTGACCGCACTTTTATTATATATGTATATGGGGTAAAACTATACGTTCTGTGTTGCACTGTTCTATTTGTTGAAAACACCAGCAATGACCTCTATGGTAAAAAAAGTGGAATCTCCCACATGAAAATCCAAAGTTTCAGCCGCTAGGTCAAAGCTACTCCAAAGGTTTCAACTCTAATATGCTGATTAAAACATGTCAGCTCTTTTCCGTCTCATTTTTCGGGCATTAGTACGAGTTAATAGCAACAGAAAGGGTGATGTTTTTGTAAAACATAAGAATATCATACTCTGCATAATGGTCTTCTGTTTTAACAGTGTTTAGCTGATACACAATTTGTTCTCATCACCTTTGTAGACGAATGTCTTACCAACTCACATAACTCACCAACTGGTGTCATTACATCTCATGGCTACCCAGATATATACTACGGTAGACGAGACTACAGATGGTGTATCAACTCACCCACAGGGAAAGGTATCAATATCCACATCACGGATATGAATCTACAGAATCCTGGTTGTACTGATGAATATGTAGAAGTAAGTCTGAATAAAGTCTGAACTACATTTTATAGCCAAATAATTCAGGAAGCAAATTAGGAAAAAATGAGACCATGATCTGTCTTTCTCTCTTTATTGATTTACTCATATTACCAGATTCCAATCACTCAATGCAAAAATTTTAGCAGCTCCAGAGTCTTGCACATTGATAATATTTCAGGGTATAACTCTCGTTAAAATTTCATTTCCAATATGTAAGGCTCTGTTGTACCTATAAATTTGTCAGAATGAATTCAATCAGTAAGCAGTTTGTCTATTAGTATAAGAGAGGAAATTAAGAAATATATCGTTCTTTAAATTTTGCCCATTGAGAGAGACGTTAATCTTGGTGCAGTTTAGCTAGGTTCAATACACTCATGCTGTCTGAACAGCAACTTTCTCTCAGAATCTTTGGGATATTGTTCAGTTGACAGTCCTTGAGCAAGTATGGGCCCTGTACAAGATCATGCGTCAGATGTCCATAAATTGTATGCTAACAGTGAAAGGAATTCAATTTAGTGAGAAATTATTTGCTCACTAAATTAGGCAGCAAAATAATTACACGGTGTATAAGATGTATGTGTTTATACATTTTATGTACATGCACATCTTTTCTTGGGGCACCAGAAAAAAATTTTGTTGGTTTTTACAGGTGATTGACCGAGAAGGGAACTCGACTTTATTGAAGCACTGTGAAAACAAACCGATATATCTGAGAACTAACAGTACCTTTGTTGTGATTATATTTCACACATCCCCCTTTGATGGAGAACATGTAGGTGGATGGAGACTGGAGTGGGATGGTAAGTATTATAAAAAAATGAACAGCATTGATTCTAACAAGGTTGACACGGAAACATCAATTTATTATTGGCAGTCAGAAAATGGAATTGAGGAAAAAAGTTACAGCCATACAACAGAATAACTTTTCAAAATCAGCAATGCACTTGCCCCTGGAGTAAATCATCTACAGTGCAAAAATTGTTACAGGACTTATTTTTACTCCCAATCCCAACATAGCATGTGTACATTCTTCATTTCAGATAATGATGAAACAACGACGACTTCGAGTACGCAACCAACCAGTACCACCATGACAACCACACCAACAACTACTGCAGCCACTTCAACCACTACTTCAACCGCATCAACAACCACCACAACCATACCAACCACCACCACAACCACACCAACCACCACCACAACCGCACCAACCACCACCACAATCACACCAACCACTACCGCCACTGGATTCTCACCTAGACCACCATCAAAGTATAATGATACACGTGAGTAAGATAATCACTACAATAATATGAAGCCAATTTTAATGAGGCTGAAGATACTGCATCGGCAGTCTGATCAATAGAGTAAATCATGCTTTCGATTGATTACTTGGGTAAGTTGCACCATTGCCTTTCTTCACAGACATGAAAAGGGTTTTAACAAGTGCGTTTTTGACACACGGTTCACATTTTTATTGTAGCCTGTGAGACTTCTACCAGATTCTATGGTGTATGTCAATACAACAACCTTGAGTGTCTGAATGGAACCTACACTGATAGACTGTGCAGACGACCCGTGAACCAAGGTCAAATCACGTCCAATGTCGGAGAGGTTTACAGATCTTGTTGTATCACTGGTAGCTCTTCTGGATACTCTGCTAAACAGACTGTCTAACTCTAAATACTTCTACTGGAGTATTAGCTATGGAAAGAGCAAAATTTCAATATTACTATTCATGGTTTTGCCATTCATTGTTTTTAAGTACTGCTCAAGTGCAGATATTGGCTCAAAACTACAGAAGACTCTAATCTTTCATCAGTGAAAAATAATCAACATTTAAAAATGTTTTCTCACACATCACATGCCTGGTATTTACAGTAGAATGAAGCTCTTACTGTAGGTGATAACTGTATAAATATATTTCAGCTATTCACTTACCCTAGTCCCCGGTCGTCTATTTAGACAGATAACACCTGTTTGACCCATAATGCATGTCATTAAACACATACAGTACATGATTGCACCACACCTAAGGGAGAGTTTAACACAATGCCTAATTCCACAACTCAGAATTATACAAAAATTCTAAACTGTAATATTTCTTATGAGTACTATCGCTGTTTAACACAAACAGTCAAGGCCTGTGTAGCCAGTTAATCCTTTTGTACATGATAGTGCAGGCAGTAGATAACGGATACCATGGGACAGTATATAAGGGGCAGATAATTCTTAATAGCACTGTGGGGACAACTTCTTAATTCTCACAGGGTAAATAGTGACAAACAGTAAACAGTATCAATAGTGACTTGCTATCCATCAGAATTATGGTCATGAATTTTAATGCGAAGCTTTTAATGATGTAATAATATTTATGATTGCTACACAGTTAGTGCAACCACATTGTAGTTTGTGTATATAATTTTAAATAATAATGGAAGTTTATTTACGATAAAAAACAGAACTGAATTGAAATGCATCTCATGTATAATCATGTTGCTGTAGTGAAGGAGCACCAATTACTTTCAATGATATACATGTACATGTACGTTTCCTTATGGTCACCTTTTATGTAAACTCTAATAGTGTCAACAGTCCACACCTGATAACTGTATCCAAATAATTTAAATAAAATATATCAAATTATCCGGTGTCCTGTGATTGGAGGTTACGTATGTGTACCATTATGTAATATCCTCTTTTTCCACCTTAAACCTTGGCTGCATTAGAGGTTGTGAAGTTTGACAAGCCGATTCAGACATTTGTTGGCATGACTTTATGAGTGAGGTGTAGCAACAGGCCTACCAGTGGCCCAGTGTTCGAAGTGGAACAAATGAGGTGGGTATGCGGTACCCACCTGCAGCTTTAGGGCCTTTCCTAAATGGTGCATTGGTCACTCAGAAGCTGCAGATCATAATTAGAAGTTGTTCTCCCATTTCAGCAAGACAACAAGGGAGAACAATTTCTAATTGTGGTTGATAGCTAATGAGTAACCTCATTACACAGAGTACACAGTACTAATGTAGACCATTCCTCATATTTAAAACTACTGAGTGTGCTTTGAGTCCTTCAATTTTGTATTACTGCTGCATTGATTGTAAGAATGAATAGATCTATACTATTTAAAACATGACAACTCCCCTTATCTTTCTTTCACTGTAATAACAATACATGTAGTCAAAGAGAAAACAACTTCTTTATTTATTACAAAATGCTGAACTACAGCATTTTACAGTATATTTGGTCAAAAGTAAATAGACACAAACAACAACAACATGTAACTGCAACAATATGAAAACTATAGTAATTCAACAAAACAGCTATAACATTGACATCAACATTAGAGAAGGGAAGGAGTTGAAGCTTATCAACATAACTATTAACGAACAAAAGTATTATAAAATAAAATACATGTATTTCCCTTGTCACACCCTACCTGTAGACTTTAGTATATAGCACCAGTAATGTTATTTGAACAACAGCTATAAGGAAAAGGTAAAAGGTTAAAGCATATAAAACATACATACCCGTGTAAGGAGTTTCACCAATTTATCTAATATAAATTATATACTCACTGGCTTTTCTCTAATATTATTATAATTTTGTTAATTTAAGGAATTTATCTGTGGGAGCTGTCAGAGTCTTGCATCAAATCCATGAAAACACCAGGGCCTGACTGGGGTGTGAACCAATGGTGCATAATGGCCTAGAAAAGTGAACATAAGACATTGCCACAACACCAGTACAGCAGTAGATATGAACAATATAAATTAGGGTAATATTTCTGCAAAATTAAATTCCTCACCAGCTTCCTTTGGATCACTAAACACTGTATTACAAGTATCCTCACCACTTGTGACAACATCTTCCAAAAATGCTAAATGTTCTATAAATTGGCAGCCCCAGTAAAAACTGGCCTCATAGTTAAATCCATGGCCGAATATAACCTTAGCAAGAAATATCAAATCATACTGACAGTAAATTCAATGTAAACTAAAAGTGTAGTATTGCCTAAAAAAGACTATTCAACTACCTAAAATACTCGACAAACTACCATGCATGTAGGTTAATAGGCAGTATGCAGGTACACTAATAGGCGGCATGCAAGTACATTAATAGGCAGCATGCAACTTCATTACCTGTGGTCTTTTTTGGACTTCTGAAAGCAATGAATCACCTCAATACAACAAAAATAGAAAATACAAACAATACAATTACTTTAATTGTAGTCAACCAGTTAAACCAAGCTCAATCCAAATACATAGTTTCTACTAGTACCATCTAGACTAAACAATGACAGGATTCTTCTTAGCTCTCTGTGAATTTGTCATAACCTCACTTCTTGCCTTACTTACTAAACTTGGGAGTAGTTTGCAATAGTAGAGCAATACCTATAGCTGTTGAAATTCAATACTATGTGCAAAAACAAATAGTATCCCCACCTATTCCAGAATAAAAAACATTAATGTTATATCAAAATATGTTATATAAAACAATACAACAATTGCTATATTATTTACATTAAATATTCGATACAATAATGATCATTAAAAATAACGTATCTAATAAACATAAATTAATTATCTAATTCCTTGTTATACCAAAAACGATTCATTTCTATTTTATATTTTTATTGTTATTTATTAAATATCGACTCTTGTTCTTGTGACAATCCAGTAAGCTATATTTTTATTTATACTTGATGTAGGCCTATTGCTACAAAAATTATCATCAAAATAACTATTTACATCATATAAAATTCGATGAAAATATAAATAATTATGATTATCATTATGATTATCTAATTTGGTAATTGATTCTATTGATTCACTTCTATATTATAATTGTAATTATTTATTTTTTATAATTAATATATATTTATATTAGATTTATTATTTATATGTTATGTTATTGAATACAGACTCTTTCTCTAGTGACAATCCAACGAATACTAATATTTATGTTAGTTTTTATGTACAACATCATGATCATATTCTATTTGTATTTATTTATTTTATATTTTACCACTACTACCAGCAAAGTAAAGTAGGATAAATGCAACTATCTCCGACATGTATCATTCAGTCAAACTTCGAATTCCAATAGAGTACAACAATTTACTTTTGAGATCTGGATTTAATGCCAAAAAACTTTTAAATTCAACTGTTTGGCCATTGCCCTTATCAAACAGTTTTCATTGCTCTGCAAATGCGTTTGGAAACCTGGAAAATACTAGAGAAAGTGAAACTCATATTCAAGTCCTATGAAAATATTGACACAATGACTAACTTGGTTAGTAAAGCAGAATCATTTATTTGTGTGCAGGTTGCTGGTCCAGGCTATTATCAACTTACTTTACATTTCGGAATTAGCCTAACATGTTGTTATCAATTAAACGATCGCTGGATTAGAGGGAAATTTTGCGATCAGCAGTCACTCAGCAACCAGTAAACCTATTTCGATTGCGAAAACTGCCATGTCTTCAGCAAAACTAGCCAATTACCATAAGGGTACACACCTGCTGACCGTATACCCACCAAATTTGAGGTGGGTACACGCCGTATACACCCGTATAACCACACTTCAAACACTGCAGTGGCCCCAATTAACACCTAGCCAATAAGCAAAGCTGATATTTAAAAAAACTACAGTCGTATATCATTAGAGTTGTCGTATTCATTATTATAGCCAATTAAAAAGTAGTTCACTGAAAAGACCACCGTGTTGGTCTTTTCATAGGTATAGAGGCGGTGGGTTGATCTACAATGTAGAGTGAGACTTTGTCAGGCAAAGATAAGCAAATGACTTCTAGTGTTGTGAAGTTCTTTATAGATACAGATGCTGTTGTGTGCCTAACTACGATTGTGAGTAGAGCTATATGTACATGTATTTTATTTGATAATTATTACTATAGAATCATACATTATGACGTATGCTTGAATTACATGTAAGTATGAGTTGCTCCATTTAGTAGAGGAGAAAAATCTTCATACAAGAAATATGGCTAGTTCCAACGTACGACAGTTTTCAGTCCTCCCCCCTTCATTCCATATTTTGCCTATTTCATTAATAAAATTGAGATTGCCAATGCACATATGTTTTATCTTTTTCTATCTATGTATAATTGTGGAAATGCTTGTCCCAAAAATCTTACTTTGAAGTTTGATGATGTTTTCTGAATAGGACTGTAAATTATAAATTTCCGAGTGTTGCCATAACAACCTATTTGCCTTTTACAACATTCGCAACAGTTCCTCCCAGTTGCCTTCCACAATTTATATTATAAAATTGACTCTCACTAGTGTTTTCATGATGACTGTACTCACACCCGTAACCTGAGCTGGAAATAGAATCAGTTGCAATGCTGTAAGGGCGGATAATTGCTCATCATGAACTGTGAACCAAAATAACCTCACGTCATTGAAAATGAGTAGTTTGTGGGTTGTGAATTAATATGATTAGAAAATAAATAGCGATTTAGACGATGCCATGCGTGGTGTGATGTTTATAAATAAGTAGTAGAAAGAGATTCTCACACGTATGTTCAATAACAAATTAATGAATTAAAATAGAACTGAAAGGGTGCGTGAGAAGTAATCATTGAACGATTTAGTTAGTATATGCCCACATATTGGAGTGAACGTCAGCAAATAGATAATACGTGACTGAGAGATGTGCACTAAATGACACAGTAAGAGGACTATTTGCCTGGAATACATTATAATCAGGATGGATAAATGAGAAAACAAATTTAAAAAGCAGCTAAATTGACTCCCATGAGTGAAAAAGCAAATTCTCACACAATTCTGATCTCAGTGTCTGGCATTGAGTATTGGTTGGCCCTCTACTTGAGTACCCAATTGCTAAGAATAGTGCTACAAATAGTAATAATATTATAATACTGTTCAATGAGCTTTGTGAGTAAATAGATATACATGTATTACATTTACATGACTGTGTTTACTAACAAAACTTGACAGCTATTATCTTTTTTGACATAACTTATTTGTACCTTTGGGAAGATAGCAGTGAATGTCTTCTAGTCAACATGCATCTTGCACCTACAGAATTGCATAAGCTACTGCGGCTAGTTAAAAGTTCTACTCCAGAGTTATAATTATACATGTATCTGTATAGTTTCAGTGTAGCTCAGCAATTTTTGGTTATACAATGTAACAACTTGGTGATACTAATCCCTATCATACATTCCGAGGCCGAGCTTATTTAGAGGTTTACTATTTACTGCCAGTATTATGTCACCCACCATTCCCACAACATTTAAGAGCTGCCTCATACATCATCATGGTTGTACTATGTTGTGTTAGTAATCAATATTCGAGATTGTATCACCACATTCAACTGCTCTAAATGGGAACTAAAAAATGCTTTGACTCTGATCTGATTTAGGCTTTTGCTACTCATGCTCTAAACCCTATCAGAGTCTGCAAAGAAAATCTAAAAAAAATTGACAAACTTTTAGCACTAAAACTAACACTCTTCAGAAACTTGGTGTAGAAATTTCTGTCTTCTAAAATCTAGAAGTGACATGTCTGTAATTAAAGACTTTACACAGAGGCTATCAGGTTCCTCCCACGCGAAGACGGATTATCTGCTTTTGTAGAGTATCTTACAGCAAACACACTCAACATTGTTTTGAGTCAAAATATATTTTGATGGACATACATTATTTTTATTATCCAAAATAATTGTGGCAAAGTATATGGGCAAGCTTACTAGGTGTCTTCGCGACCTCTTGGACGGACCCGGGTCGCAAATAAAAATTGAAAAGATGGCCGTCTGACCAAGGCCAGAAGGGCTATTGGCCTAGGATTTTGCTTGGCCGGACGAAACCATCCCTAGCTCATCGGCACACCTGATTTCTTCGCGCGGAAATGAGGATTTTGCTTTTGGCCCAGGCCGGTGTGTTCGCGACCCTGTGACGGATGTGAGCCGGGAAATATTTTTGTCAATCGGCCTGGGTCTGAAGTTTGGGTCGCGAAGACACCTACTAATGTTTCTTAAACTTCAACGAATCAGATTGAAGGCTTGTAGAATACCCAATCAACAAACTGATAACAATAAGCTCCTCCTACTAAGAGGTATATAATGAGTTGATTTTCATTCATTCATTCATTCATAATTCTACTGCATGAAACTGATAAAAGTAAGTATTTACATGTACCTTGTACATGTATATTGCTGACTTGATAATTATAAATATTATAAATGTAAATAATATAATTATTATGTACATGTACGTACAGTACATCTTGTACATGTATATAATTATGTACATTGCTCATGTACATGTATATATACAATGTATTATATACAATTGTGTCTGTATATTATACACATAATTATGTAATATATGTACATATACTACAAATTATATTAATATACAGGAATCAAAACTCAACGCATATTCATATTTTTGCTGTCATTAACTCGAGCTTTGGTTTCAAAATTAGTAGCACATTGGTATTTCGCTGCTCCATGGCATAATCTAAAATTCAATGTGCATCAGTGTGACATTTATTTACTCTGTGCTTTTCATTATGTTTATATTTACAGTGTACATATCAAGTATGTTAAACTATCACTTAATTGGACATAACATAATATTTTCGTTACCCACACGTACAATTTACCTGAATACAAAAAAACTTGTGAAGCTGAGAATCGGGATCTTGCAGTCTGTACATACATTGTATATCTTAGTTACAATGTGCAATTGTGTATCTGCGCTTTATTTTTCAGCTTGAAAACACTGGGATAGCTACCATGAATGTGCTAATACTTGCATGCACTATAATGTGTAAGTACATACATTATATACCACATGAAGTTGCCTTTTTTAATTGGTATAACATTTGGATTTGGACTTGCAAGAACTTTAAATTGAACTCAATGCTAAATCTGTAATTTTTTTTAAGCTTACTTACATGTATGAGCGACTCCTCACCTGATTTGTAGCAACTACATTAACATCAGATACCAAAAATTCTCATATTTTAGTAGAGGCAAAAGATCGTAAGACATATTATTTGACTCTAGGCCAGAAACTTCCCTTTAAGATTTATAGCCTTTAATTTAAACATTTAATTCAAATTAAAAGTTGGAAATTTTAGAATTTGAAAGTTCAAATATGTTTTATATAAGTTACCTACATCCTATGTTTTCCTATATTCATTTTGTTCATTCTAGATTACCTCTATGGTGCAGTAAATAAATTGTTGTCTTTAACCGCATGTATTGTGTTGCTTTTAGGTACTATGTTATTTGGATTCTCTAATGCCATTGAGTGTAAGTATTAAGTTATAATTATATATTATGCAGGGTTTAATCATAATAATTAATTATTATACATGTACATGTAGGTGTGTTTTGCAATGAATTTTGGCAACACGTGTTTACTAGTACATTGCGCATTAATTTCATTTTAACTTTCTTAAATCTACTGAGTAAAGTTTCACTCAAATGCACCAATATAGTATGTACAGTGTAAATTGCATTGATGACATGTTACATCTTTTACCAAAGAAGAGTACAGTAGTAGGTTAAAAATTACAGTGCGGTTAAGTTAGTTAGATTACAAGAAAATGCCAGTTCCATCCTAACGTACTGTATTATACAGATGAATGTGGTGATAACATAACAGCCTCTGAAGGAGAACTCACCTCTATGGATTTTCCTTCAAACTACCCTCATAACATGTCATGTGAGGTAACCCTTAACTCCACTGAAAATATCGCTGTTCTGTTCACCCACATGGCTATTGACTGCTCAGACAAACTGCAGGTGAACAAAGACATTTTAGAAATATCGATAATGCATTTTAGAATTTAACTGTTCAATCCTCTGTGAGTTTGTTTATTTATGCATGTATATAGCTTTGCAAACGTAAATTAAGAGAGCTTTCTATTAATGGTCTCTATAAATTCATTGGTGTACCGGTGACACTCTAATGTTGTTATCATTGATAATAACTAATGGTCTACTATTATACGAACAAAATATTTATATTATGCAGTACATGGTATATAATATATGACTGACATTTTTTATATCATCGTAATTTGCGCATGATACATTGTAGTTTGATTCTACGGTAATTAGGCTGGCAATTAATCATTTCAGTTCTGTCCTTTCAAACCAACCAATGAGCATTGATTCACTCAGGGAAAATTGTTAAAGAATAAACACTGATATTAATGCAATACAATTTGAAATTTATTACATTGTACATGGCAAATTGCACATGTGACTTGCATGTTGTACAGTCATGTTGTTTATAAGAAGACCTACACTAGATAATATTGTTTTGTCATCAAATCACTACATGGTTATGTAATATTATTTGGTTGTACGGGTGTTAAAACTCAAAGATTTGTCATAATTAAGGATTACATTAGTAGATAATGATTGTTGCATCTTCAATTTATATTTAGATCAGGGATGGCAACACTGACCTGATGCTAGCTGAACTCTGTGGGTTCGATCTGAGTTAACTAAAGACAGAGACCACCTATATTAAAATACATTTTCAGACTGATGAGGGCTTAACAAACTCTGGATGGAGATTGGTGTGGGATGGTATGTTTTAATAATGCATGTTTATTGTTAATTGATAGGTATCCAATGCACCTGTTACGTGTTGCTTCATTCAGTTATGAGCAGAAACTGAAATGGGACTTTGCAAAAATTCTAAGTATTCCGGTCCACGAATCTGAACACTGCCATATAGATTTATATTCTGGTGTCCCATTCCCATATTAGCTTTGCTGTTTCTTGCAATCAGCTGCGTTGCTTTTATCACAAGGAGCTTGTTATGCAATGTACAATTGTACAGTTAGTCTAAAAGGGTATGTGTCTATACATAATGGTGTTATGATGCCCTAGTAATAATTTGAATCTTGTGACAAGCCGTATCGTATGCCCATCTCAAACCCACATTTTACATTTTAGCTGACATGAGAGAACGGAATGATGTCATAACTTCAGGTACACCTGGTGGATTAGCGTTTGTTTTGATTTTTTCCAAAAATAGAATGTCTGCACACTTTCTTACTGCTCAAGACGGGATTGCCGACGTGAACATTGCGAATCTTGACTTGAGAGGCAATGACAAGATAATCGTAAGTTTAACACAAACTGTTTAGATAATCTCTTCACTTTCAACGTCTAATATTATGACTGCGCTTGTTTGGGTAATTAGTGGTTTCATGGGTACACAACAGGAAATTTACAAGAGTAGACTCCAACAAAACAAAATTCTTGCCACTTTGCCACACATGTACTCGAGTTTCAGTGCAGCGCTGTTGTTGGTTTTTTGCCATATATGTCATATTTCATGTGACTGCCTAGCTAGTACTTAACTCAGTGGATATATTATTACTTTTAAGTTCTTTGAAGAGCCGTCTGGAAAAGAAATTGGTTCCTATGGCCAGAACTATACAAACTACATCACATCTGGTACAGATTCCATGAGTGTATGGATAACCATGGACTCCGATGGTACAAATAGTGCAGAAGGCGCAGTACGCTGGCCAGCAGGTAATATTATAATGCAAACCAGCAAATTGCTTATTCATTAATTTTCATTCCTATTTACTATTAGTCTTTTCAAAAACGTTATCAGGTTGCTGTAATGCATATATTTCTTCACACAGTTTGGGTATGTGAAGTAAAATTTCACAATTCCGTTGCTATAAAGTTGGAGTACAACATACTGTTGAGAAGATGGATCACCAGGTGCTGATGATGTTAATGGACTACCTCAATTAATGGAACTTTGCACTAATTATTCAAGGAACTTTTTGAAGACTTCCATTTATATACACTAGTATGACAAGTACTCAATAGAGGTGAATAAACTCATCGTCAAAACGACATTACCTACAATCAACTGAAGAGTGCAAATTCATTGTAACTTCCTTCCTCACTTCAGACCAAAAACAATTTAGTTTTTATTCATTATCCACATGCATGTAACGAAGAATAATCAAAAGCATTACTTGGTTGGCTAAGAGCTTGCATTATATACAAGGTAATTGCAGATAGTTCTGAAAACAATGTTATGTGCTTTGGCCCAAATTCACTCAATGAAAATAAAAACTGATTTTTGTTTTAGTAAATATCCTTCTAAAGAGTTTAAAATTGTAGTGTTTTGTTGTAACATGACAACATGAGTGGCCTTGTTTTACACTCATTTTGAACACTAGTAAAATATGCAAAATCATAGCATCATTACTTTGTTTTACTTCAAAAATGCATATTATGTTTTTCAGCTAATAAATCATTTTTTTTATTTCCTTTCCAGATGAATGTCTTACCAACTCGTTTAGCGAATCAACTGGTGTCATCACATCTCATGGTTACCCAGATATATACTACGGTAGACGAGACTACAGATGGTGCATCAACTCACCCACAGGGAAAGGTATCAACATCCACATCACGGATATGAATCTACAGAATCCTAATTGTACTGATGAATATGTAGAAGTAAGTCTGAATAAAGTTTGAACTACGGGTGAAACCTTTTCAGTGCATGGAGATGTAAATCCTTTTCAATTTAAATATTATATTTTATTGATGAATAACAATGAAGTGGTGAATTTTCGACAGAAAAGTACTTGGATGGTACTACAACCCCAATAGCTAAGCTTGATGTTTTCTCTGTTCCAGAGAGCTAAACTTGAATAATGCTTTGTTAGTAAAAAAATGCACAATTATATCAGTACTAAAATCCAAGGCCATGTTCTCTGTTACAATAACGTGTCAGAACGAATGGACTATCTAACTAATTTTGCTCAGAGCATGAAGGAAAAGGCAAAAGATTTTCTGCATCTCTTTTCTCTTTGCTTCACTGGAAAAAAGGAACTCCTATTTATGGTGTTTGCTCAATACATCTGCTTAGTCTAATCCAGAAATTTATCCCCAAAATTATTCAGATAATATTGACCCGACATTTTCTGAAAAAATTTAGTTGCACAATGTTTGATGTTCTTACCTCGCGTAATAATTATGATTAACAGCTAAACCTTTCCATGGGATATAACATAGTTATCAGACACAGTGATACTACGCTATGTACAACGTATGTGAAACAACCAATGGGAACAAATATCTTTTAAATAAATAATATTTATACTAAATTAATGTACATAATTATACAAATTTGCATGTATATCTAAGTCAATTTTCTCACTACGCTCATAAGAATATTTTCTCGGACTATTACAGGTGATTGATAGAGCAGAGAACTCGACTTTATTGAAACACTGTGAAAACAAACCGATATATCTGACAACTAACAGCATCTTTGTTGTGATTATATTTCATTCATCATACTCTGATGGAGTAGGAGGTTGGAGACTAGAATGGGATGGTAAGTATTATAAATAATAAGGATTACTGATTTTTGTTGAGTTTGAATAGCAGTTGGAAAATGAATGTCGGATGAAAGTATAACTAATACAATGGTATGGAAAATCTGAACATAAAACAAAACTAGCTTTTATAGGAGCAATGTAGAAGTTCATTCACAAGTAAGCATAGTCTTATTCCAGTTATGACTGACATCTCTATGCTACAACAGCCTCCCTCTTTCTAACTGAATAATATGGACACCTTGGTCCCAATAAAATTAAATATGTCAAAGTTCATCTCATTTGGCTCAAGTTATAAATAGGTCAGATATTTCATTTTTAGATGATGATGAAACGACAACCACCACCACAACCACATCAACCACCACCACAACTACACCAACCACCACCACAACTACACCAACCACCACAGCCACACCAACCACTACAACTGCTGGGTTCTCACCAAGACCACCATCTAAGTATAATGATACACGTGAGTAAGAATAATACAGTGGTAGCGTACTTTACTCAAGACTTATGAGACTCTCATATCAAGGTCATGATTAGACCCTAATCATGAGCTTAGAAATGCCAACTTTCTATCAGTTTATCTTTTTACTGCCAATAGCAGTGTAATTACATTTTCAATATACTCTTACATGATTGTACTGTTTATATCTTTATTGTAGCCTGTGAAACCGCTACCAGATTCTATGGTGTCTGTCAATATAACAACATTGAGTGCGTGAATGGAACCTACACTGACAAACTCTGCAGACGGCCAATGAACCAAGGTCAAATCCCGTCCAATGTCGGGGCTGTTTACAGATCTTGTTGTATCACTGGTAGCTCTACTGGATATTCTGCTAAACAGATTGTTTAACTCTAAATACTTCTACTAGAGAATTAGCAATAGAAGGAGTATAACCTCCATCTTACTAGTTCTAAGGTGATACAGGAAGCATCTTTCTTACATGTACGTGCTTCGGTTTTGTATTCAACTTTCAATATTTTATCAGAAAGACATTGGAGGCATAAATGTATATGTATCTTTCAATAGCTAAATTCACGAGGATTTTAAAATTTATTGCTCCTAATTTTGAAACTTTTGATGTTTAAAATAAATCCTTTGTTATTATAACAATCATCGTATCGGTTTTTTGTTTTTTTTCAGCTGTCCGTGATCTACATATTATTATACTACTTACACCATGGCTAGATCTGAAATGTTACAATAGTACAATGGTACAGTAGTTCAGAGAAAATGTCATCACTTGAAGATTGCATAATTTGTGCGCTACAAGCATCGCTTGCCGCTTAATTCTTTGTACATATTAAGGCTGTAGATAACCGATGACATCAGATAATATAGAAGGGATAGGCAATTCCAAATCACATCGGGGAGACAACTTATTAACACCTTAGCAAGTAGTAAACATAGCAACATCAGTAACGTCATGACTTATTATTATGCATTGTTTACTAATAAACTTTATTATGATGTAGTAATCTCCATAATGGTTTCACCAACGTTGGTGAAATGATTAGGTATTTGATCAGTTGTACTGTTTCATTATTCCACACTTGAAATTGGGGGGGGGGGGGGATTATAGCACCAGTCACAAAAATAATAGGAATAATAATAATAATAGTATCTGTGGTACCAACACAATTCTTTAGCTTTGCTGCCCAATAGTCAGCGGTAATCGAAGGCCACCACGGCACCTAGAGTTGGATATCATTATAGTCCGATATGGCGCGAAGGAAATACCTTCTTCGTGACGAAAACCTCCAAGTCAATGGCAAGACCCGAACTCACGTTCTTGCAGATAGCTGGCATCATTGCCGAAAGACCAGTAACTTGGCTACCAACATCAATCTTGAAGTTCTACCAGCTGTTTATAATATTTTGAATTTATACCCATGCTAATAGTAATTAGTAGGGTACATATAAGCACTTCAGATCTTGACAATTTATTCATAGCTGTCTTCCCCTGAACTTGTAAATGTGAAGGACATCCAATGCACTGGCAACACTAAAACATCAATATAAGGTTGGTTGTCTATTTCTCTGTGGCAATTTTATCATTCAGTAACAAATACTACTGCAGATGATGATCATCCAGTAAGAGGTCGTTTCAATTCAGCAACTGAACTGGTAGCTTTCATGTTTTAAACTGATTCTTTCTAGTTATTGAGTGGGTAGTTCAGCTTTTATTGGATTTTTCAGCATAAGGTATGAATAAAGCAAACGAATAAATTATCCAAATATAACATATTTGCAGAGCTTCCGTTTCTTTTTAACTAGCCAAACGATGCTACGTTGCAAAGGTTCACGGGTATTTCTGTTGCTAGTAAACGCTCGTAATAATATGTTACTATTCCTGGGGAAGAGGGGGAGAGGTGTTAAAAAACATTAGTGAGAGCGATGATCCAGTTGATCTGCTACCATAATCAAGAAAATATTTTATTATGCTGAACGCTGAACGTTTGCATGAGTGTCAACAATATCAAAGTGTTTATCTTTCACCAGAATTTAACTAGATGGTGATAAGTGTGATTCTATGCTGGATATCTCCACCCCTACATTAGATAAGCGCTATGGCCCTAGCAAAATATTTCTGATTAACGTTGACTGGCATGATAATACCCATTAGCTATAATTACCACAAGCCATTTCATTATAGCCAGATTGAATCTACTATATATAATTACGAACTACATGTACATGCATCCTATCATCGTATATAAATGCAACAAACACCTTCAGTGTGCAGATAGCCAACTAAGTGGTGGAAGAACCAAAGTGCTCTTGACCTTTCAATCCAATGCTCAGTAACATAATTAGAATAGAAGTGGAAGGAGCACAGCTATTTACACGTAAGGCCGCAAGGAGGTGTATAATAACTGACAATGTGCAATGACGCCAACATCAAAAGTAGCATGGCTATATTTAGTAGAGAAGAAAACACGCACAACTATAAGTAGGGCTAGTTAAAATATGTGGTTGATTGCGGATTAAGCCCCAATATGCATTGCAACTGTGTACATGCATCTTTGTAAACATGACTTGTGTTGGTGGCTGAGTGGTCTAGCGCTAGTCACTCTGGTCTTGCAGCAATGACGCACGTTATCTGCAAGGACGTGGGTTCGAGTCCCACCAATGACCTGGAGGTTTTCATCCCAAAGAAGGTTTTCCCTCTGTGCCATATCAAACTATAATAATATCCAGCTCTAGGAGCCGTGGTGGCCCCTCGACTAGCTCTGCTATTGGGCAGCCACGTTCAAAAATTTGTGTTTGGCGCCACGGGTATTATTATTATATTAAACCATGTATAATTTGAATTGCTTGGTATTTACATTGACATTGCTGGATTGTCATTTGATGACATTTTTTTGAAATGCAGATTCCATCGCAAATTAAGTAGGCTACCTGGCTAATATAGCATTTCCAGCGTCGCACGTAATGGTATCTTCAACGTTATTTTGTTACAACTTACACATGTTGTTTTTATTATGCAAGAAATGTACGTGTATATGTAGATTGCTCCTGGTGTTAGGGTCATGCTGTGTTTACAATCAACCACATGTACACGTACACACATTTACAAGCTGGGAGTAGGTGCAACACTTGGGGTAATACTTAATTCATCATCATGAAATTTGGGCTGAAACAATCTAAATATATTGCAAGTGCGTAGTTTGTGGGTTGTGAATAAACATGAATAAAGAACTATAGTAATTTGGAAAGCGTCGTGACATGTTACGTGGTGTTTTACACCTGTTGATGTCTATAAATAAACAAAAGAGAGAGCTTCTCACACATATGTTCAATAACAAATTAATGAGATAGTTTGGAGCTGAAAGGGTGAGTGGGGTTTATTCATTGAACAATTCATTTAGAACGTGCCTGCATGTGTTTACATTGCGCCTAAATGTGCCTACATAGCAAAAATAGCATTAACCGGTGGATACTGTTTGAGTAGAGAACACACACGGGATTCTACCTAACAGATTCCTTTTTTATTCAATACAATCACTTACACTGGACTGCTATTTGATATTACTTAAGGCTGCAATATCTGTGCCACAGTAGCACAGGAGTATTATTCAAGTTGAAGGGTGAGTTGAACCAGGATACATTCCTTTTTTTCTGCTTTGTGTTCTATTGGTGTTGCTAGGTACTAGTACATCACAGTCTAGTTGGTAATTGTACCCACTGTTTTTCAGGGATCATTGGTACGGTTAACAAACCCAACAAAGTCAGAGATTGAAAAATAAGTAAACAACACTGTTAGATAAAATAGACAAAGAGATAGTTAGCAAGACTAAAGTTAGTCTCTGGACAAAACCACGCCGAGTGTAATAGACTGGTTCAACAGTATTCAAAACGAAGAGGCGGTCATTATGAATGCAAGGATACCTGCTATATTGTGTAAGTAGCTTCATATCAGATGACCTTACATTTTTTATTAAAAAAGTATTTGGGAATGGAGGCGGAACAAATTTTGCAATTTGTTATCATCTCAATGTAACATTTTTAGTTATTTACTTTAGCTATTAGCTATTAGATGGAGAATGGATTTTAGAGCTAAAAGTATGCAGGCACTCTACGTACAGTCTAGGGAATGTAGAAAATTCTCAACTTTGGGACTATTGGCATTAAAATAATATTTGTGATTAAGTAAACATGTATTTTTGGGGAGCAAGATGCCCACCTGCTAGGCTGATGGTTATTGCGATATTACGACATATCTACATTATTGCACTACAGGTTCCTGGTTGTGGTTGCTTACACTTGTGGGTTTAGATGAAGTAGATAAGATGCCTTGCCTACAGGACATGGGCTGCCTTATCTACAGACTAACAAACAAAAGTGACTGCAAAACGTGGGTTTAAAGCACTTTGAGTCCTGAGTGCGTTACTAGAACTGTGGCAGACCCTGAGGTCCTGGCCATTTTCTGTACTTTCCATCAACATTTTAACCATAATAATCTATGATGTACCTATACAAACACATGTATGTAT
Organism: Bugulina stolonifera; assembly: GCA_935421135.1. Taxonomy (NCBI): domain Eukaryota; kingdom Metazoa; phylum Bryozoa; class Gymnolaemata; order Cheilostomatida; family Bugulidae; genus Bugulina; species Bugulina stolonifera. Next base: position 10,603,048 of record OW285196.1, read on the forward strand.
CAAAATGAAGCTCACCGCCTATAGAATGGCGAACAAAAAACAGATTTGAGCTATCTTGCATAGCTATTAAATGCCAGTGAGATAGGTAAAGCCTATTTTTGTCATTCTACTAAAAAGTAAAAACTAAAAACACACATTCACCAAGTAGGTAACCTATTTCCTATCAAAGGTTAGTTAAAAGTACGCTAAATCAGTTTGCTATACCTGGATCAGTGTCTGAATCAAGTTTTGAGCCTTAATAACCAATAATTTCATCAATCAAGCACTCAGCATCAAACCTACTGGAAGCGGCCATTTCTACTCTAAACAGCAAATGGCAGGCCATAGGAAATACCTGTTTTCAACAGCCAACTAAATCATTTGTATTATAGGAATAGAAAACTGAGAATTATTTGTCAACACAAACGAACTCTACTCTTACCAAATGTGTCTTAATTTCTGTCGTAGACATGATAGTTTTGCCGATATGAGTAAAGTACTGCAATCACGAGTATACTCGCCCTCAGGGCCCAAAATGGCTTCTGGCCTAATGCATTATATATGTCTTTACACTCTTCCAGGATACACATTCATTCCTATTGCGTTCAACTTTATGTATAAAATTTTGTTGGTTTTAGGTCTTTTATTTGGGATCACCAATGCTATTGGATGTAAGTTATAATTTACATGTACATACATAATAATTATATAGCTCTTATTATCTGTGAATGAATATTGAGAACTGTCATTTAATTCTAAGTTACATGTAATTGCAATGGATCTTTCTGACTAAAACTTCTGCTATAGGCACTAATACTCCAATTTCATTGCTAGTAAGTTGTCTGGCAAAGGGTAGTAGAGCAGGGAGCTAAAGTCGAGGTTACATTCAAGGTAATTTAAACACAAGCACTTGCCTGCTCTATCCAAACATGCTGTATTATGCAGATGAATGTGGTGCAAGCATAGAAGCATCTGATGAAGGCCAGTTGACCTCTCCAGATTTTCCCTCCAACTATGCTCATAATATGTCATGTGAGTCTATAATAGATTCCTCGTCTAGGGACAGCATCACTATTCTCTTCACCCACATGGCCATTGACTGCTCTGACAAACTACAGGTAAACACAGCTTGGATTATGTAAAATATGTTTATTGTCAATGTTTAAGAAGATATTACAATACGTCATTTGATCCTATTATTGCTACGCACCACAGAATTGTAGATACCTGAATGTATAGACACATAATCACACTAAAACATGTGATTCACGTGCGACTGTATAGACACTTTTGTTTGTGATGACATTCACAGTGTTCAATAGCAGGCTGGCCAACTTTCAAGACCGCCATGCGACTGTGATTCTGTACATACTTATCAGTTCACAGTTTTCACTGAAATGCAACAAATCTCACTGTGGTTTGTGACCCTGTTGCCGCTCCTTATCGATGAGGTTCTGGGGCAGTGGTTTGGTTATACAAGTCGTCATCAACAGCTCCACCAATAGATTATCTTACATATGATGTGATTTATTAGAAAGAAGTACACTACAGATATTTATGCTGCGTAAAGTAATAATTCCAAAACTAGTAATAAGTTTTCTGCTAATAACAAGTAAAAGCTGTAAAAGCGTGTCTCTCTTAATTCCCTCTGTCTATGGAAACAGCCGAGTTTTGTTAACTGCTTCTCTAACGGAGGAAACAGACTGTTGCACCTTACGGAAGAGTTGACATGGTTAAGTGTGAGAAAAAACACAATTTTGTTCATTTGTAGCACTATAAGCGTAGGAAAAGTAGGCTGCATTAGTTAAGGCATGAACAGAGATTTTATTGCATAACCAGTAGTACCAACTAATCAGCTGGATTCCATATCCTTGTGTAGGCTGGCTGGACATGATTCCCCTTCATCGTATTGCTATGTTGTTGTGTGAATTCTTCACAACCTGAATTGACCGACTGTGCCTACAGAGTTCATTTGCCAGTGTAGGTGTACTAATGGTGATTATACTATTTAGATATGGGATGGCGAGTCCAACGTGATGCTGAAGGAAGTCTGTGGGTTTGATCTCATGTATCTGGAAACGGAGACCTTCAAAATTAAAATATATTTTGAGGCAAATGAGAATAGGTCAAGCATGGGATGGAGAATGGTCTGGAATAGTAGGTCACAACTACTATCATACAACATTAATTTTTTTACATTATGTGGTAGTGAATTTGGTATAGTTGAGTTAATTATAGACCTACATACAGGTCTATCGCAACCATCCACAAATTTAAAATCATCATTAAGTTGAATGCATGCACGCATGCACGCATGCAGTAAAAATGGTGGCCATTTCCGGTAATGGCTGAGATTGTGAACACGTGAATTCATGATGTACATCTTTCAATCTCCATAATTCAATGTCATCCTTGGAATTCAGATTTAGCTGCAGCCATCATTGTCACCCAGTAATGACTTACTTTAGTTTCACTCAATTCTAGTAGTTATACTTGCATATTATTATAGATGATTGGCATTTAATAATTGTGATTTATTAGATAAAATTAAAAACGGTCACCATTACAGTTAAACGCAAAGTGTGACAACTCTCAAAATTGACTATTCAGTTTTCGGTTCGATTTGGTGTGTTTCCCTGAATTTAAAAAGCAGGATTGAACTGAGCGGTAAAAGACATTTCTGTATCATTCAGTTTTTCTGAAAAATCAGTCAAAAATCGAATGCACATGCAAATCCAAACTGCCCAGCACTAGGGTTTTTGTCTCTTATTTGGGCTGTTCTGTAAGCGTAGGAAAATAAAAAGATAATAAATGGCTCAAAAGCTTTAACTCAGTCTTGGATTCTTGATTATTGCAATACATAATATATTTAAGATACCTTTATTCTTATGCTACTGTCAGATGTGACATCAATAACATTTTTATTGCTATTGCCAAATGCCAATATAACACACTACATATAGTATCAGCCAATCACAGCAAAGCATACCCATTATTTAGTAGGGTTTCTACTATACAAATAGACTTAAATCTTGACTATCATAATAACAACAGATCCAGCCATAACATTTTTATTGCTATACTCTATATATTATACATATTGAGAGGAATTGGAACACATACACAAACTTATGACTACCAGGATAACTATTACTCATAGTAAATTATTAGCAGATAGACATTGAATAAAATTAATACTAATTTTTCTTTATGATATTTCCAAAAATAACACAGATACACAATAAATAAATGGAACATTAATTAGAATACAGACACAACATGATCACCCACAAGGTCACTACCTGGTTATTATGGGACACATACACAGATGGAAATACATGTTTACAGTGATCATGTACGTGTATATGTATATAAGATTAAATTTTGCTCAGCACCATTTTTATAAATAGCCTAATTAACAGGTACCTTATATAAGTTTGGAACCCAGGCCGAAGCTAGGTAGTTGAAAGGCCACATTACACATATTAAATTAGCAGAAGAAAATATAGATATAGTAAAGAGAGTAGGAGACTAGTAGGTTGAATACACAAATTTTATATATTTTGAGCAAGACACTCGCGGCTATCATAGTAATATATTATTAGGAAAGCAGGGCTTAGTGTGATACATTATAATTATATACATTAGAGAATAACAGTATAAAGTTTAGTTTCATAGAGCACTGCATGGAGTAGTAAAGCAGTAAGGATATAATAACATAACATGGTAGTCAACATGTTAGTAGGTGAACTAGTAATTAGTGTCATAATTTTTGAAATTCTTGTAAGAACACTATGTGTCAATAAGTGCACAAACTTCTAGAACATTCATATACACATTATGGTTAGCATGCAGAGACTCTTTCTCTTTACAGCGTTAGATGGTCTACGTTTGAAGGATGAGGTCACAGAACTAATGGAATTCCCGGAATGGTTAACTGCCATGCTGAAAGATAAACACACTAGACTAATGACTCGAGTTTATAGGAGATGATGACATACATAACACAAACATGAAGCAATCCAGGGAATGCTGTATGAAACATAGATATGAGTGACTCATGGATTACAACTTGTTTGCTGACTAAGATGGGAAATCAAAAATCCGAAAATATGATGTAAGGCTTAAGAAATAGTATACATCCTCCTATAATATCGATTGCTGCTGACATGGAAAACCCAGGAGAAGGGTATATAAGGAGAGCTTTTTGAGAGCATAAGCAGAGCACATTGAGAGAGCAGAGAGAGAGCTCTCACAAGGAGAGCACATTGAGAAAGCAGAGAGAGAGAGAGAGAGCACAAGATGATGACCCAGACAAGGACATACTGGATATAATGAGGACATTAAATAGAGACTAATTACACAGTGCTCAAGTGTACCATTGATGATTAATAATTTTTATTGTGCCAATATTCTCTCTGAAACACAGACTCAGTGTAAGTCTATACATATGATATATTCCTTTTATATAAGGAGGCAGACTGACAATTATTGTAGCTGCTATAATCAAAGATTGGATTATTATTTTTGAAACTGACAGATTGGAGATTAATTTTTGTAGTAACACAATTATTTATTGTGCGCAGCAATTACAGACACTGATACTTGGTTTTTGATCGCAAACGGGATTTCAGCACATTGAACAATTTATTTGAACTCATATTGAGTGACTTTCATTGAACTATTGATTTGGAGAATTCGAATGAACGAATATTTTTCCAGTGAGAAATTAGTATACATTTCCACTGAGGTGTTATAGTACATATACACTCTGAGGCAGTTTAAATATAAAAATTCTTAAACAGCAAATTGGCCTGCGAAGTAATTGATTTACCAGGTGAATAATTCATAACGTACCTGATACACAGCTCTCTTGAAAGAGATATACTTGAATTGCAGTTGGCTTGATAATACCTGTCGATAGGGTAACACATAGAACACATAGATTCTTCAGGGGAGGTAGTCCCAATTCTGTCACTCGGATTATTATACTCTACAACATAGAGAGAGTACATTTGTATGTCCACGAGAGGAAATAAATATATTGAGTGCATACGTCCTGAGTGCTACCATTACATTACACATAGAACCTAGAACCAAAGTACACTTGTTTACATAAATCAATTGATTGAATATAGGAGGTATACACACATAGTATTGGACCAAAGAGTCATTGTCAGAAGTTATCTTCTCTCAATAGAGATATAATTAACGTGAGAAGACAACTATCAATTAGTGAGACAGACATTACATGAGAACCAAAGTTATCTTCTCTTAATTTATTGGAGGTTAACAGGAGAAGATAATTACAAATTACACAGTACATTGCACAAACCATTGAATACAAACACAACTAGTCTATATTATATATCACATAGAATCATTAGTGTACTAGCATACTCAGTATACGTCTACACATATACAATATACACAAACATACAAATTATTACATTTCCCTCGTGACACTACTACACTGGAGTAATGCTGACTTTGGACTTACATGCACCTACTTGTGACACAGGGGCGGCTATAGGAACACACGCCACCATCCTAGGTGTGTGTTCAATCAAGCATGCAATACTAGCTGTGCTCTGTAGACTTTATTATACTAGTATTATTATACATGTCCAGGGTTCAGTTAATTTTCTATTTACTTACTCAGGCAGCACAGTCATTGTATAGTGCTGTAATAGTCATGTTATCTGTGTAGACTGTACCCTTACATGTTCATGTTTCACACTTGTTTAGTATCAACCCACTCAGGCATGTAAAATTCATGACTTCTTGAAAATAGGCTGATGTTGAAATTTTTCCTATATCCGCCCCTGTTGTGACATGTTGCATGCTTGGTATACTCAGACTAAAATTTAGATAATAAGGTAGGCTTACTGACGAGATAAGTTTAGATTAAATGCTCGATTGCATAGTCACAATGTGAAGAGTGTAATTGGAGTGCCAACGAACAGCCGTATGGGCTTTCAATGAACAATATTCTGGTCGTCTGATGAAGAATTTAATGACACTTGAAGTTGTCATGTGAAAGGAAACCTTTAAGGTCTGGCTACATGAGCATTGGCGGAGCAACTTCGTTGTTCATTGGCACAGCTCTATAGGATATATATCTGCACATTACCAGTCCACCGGTGACATTGATTAATATCAAGCCAATAATCAAAGCACAATTTCTAATAAATTATATAACTGGAGTCGTTATATCTGATATTAATCAATTACCACAGCGCTCCGTGACACCATGGGCCGAAAATACCAGCATGTTGTTTTTGCGTAGTCGAACAAACGGCGAGCCAATTTGTTTTAGAACAAGGTTCCGAAGGCCGAACAAAAACCATCGGCCTTTCGTGTAGAGTCCTTTGTACTAGATTCCTCCAGAAAGGCTTCAATAATCAAAAAGTGTGACATTCATAGAACTGTTTATTTGTGCCACACCATAATTATTGTTGGCCTCTTGCTCTGAACTTACAATGTATAAATCAAAAGTCTAACAAAAACCCTTCAAGTGTTAAATACATAAAGTAATAGTGAAAGTAGATTAGATTATACGCATAAAACTACAAAATTAAATAAAAGTAATGCAGGTACTCACACATTGTACACTAAAACACAGACACAGTTCATTAAATCAACCACATGGTATAAAACACAGTACCGTACTGCTCGAGGCTTTTTTTTGGATACATGGTGTGCCAAAAACAGCCAGCCAGCTAGTCATGCTATATAGCCTGACACACCGGAGGGACTGGAGTTGGCCCAACATGTATCTACAACTAGTGCAATCGCATGTAGAATACTTGAACCTACTCTATAGTAACAGAACTTCACCTACATAACTGGTCATGACATCGTGATAGACGGCATCTAACTAGCCAACTGATCAAAAAAATTTTGAGCCGGCATATCCTAGATGCATGTAGATGAGTAATGAATGTAAAGGTATGATGCTGGGACAAGATGTTGACCTTAGACTTAGGATATTACTTTTCACATCACTACCTCTTGTATTTGTCTTCCTATTCTTACTTATACGGTTACTCCTGTATCTTATCTCTACTCTAGGTTCAATATATATCCATACAGCCGTCAATCGTCAACACAGAAGTTTTACTAAAACATCTGACATCTAGATGCAATTAAGTGTTATGTGGTCAGAAGCAAGTAAGACCATGTCTTATGCTTTAGCTGTGGTTAGAGGGCCAAATGTACACTTGTCATCGCCATCTGACAATTCCAAACTGACACTCGGGGTCCCTGATCAAAGTGAAATTCTTCGAATAATAGTCACTGTTGAAGGTGGTGTGGCTGATCTAAATGTGAATGTTATTGACCTTGGCAGCAACCATGATGAAGTTATTGTGAGTAAATACCATATAACACAGGAATAACTTTGATATACCTACAAAATAATGGATTTAGTAATTGCACTTCATATGACCTTGCTCTTATCCACTACGCAGGTGCAGTTTCATTGTGGCTTATATACATTTGTATGAGTGTGTTTCTCATAGATGTAATCATATAACAGAAGACAAAACGGTCTACGGTCTGCGGTCTGCGGTCTACGGTCTGCGGTCTACGGTCTGCGGTTAACGGTTAACGGTCTGCCATCCTTCAATCAGATTTGGGGTCGAAAATTGGGATGACTCATATATGTTGCTATGCTGCCGGTCAGCATCTCGGCTCCAGGTGGTGCGAGGACCTTGGAACAGGGTCCCCCTGCATCGCTGCCGGGGTGGGTCCTTAGCCTTAGGACCTCGTACCTCACTTGGGATGGGATGGGTGCTCGACCCACCCTACCCCCCAAATAAGTGTTGGAACTCGGGCTATGCCGGCAGTGGAGATCCTCCTGGACCCGTGATTTATATATGCTGCAATGCTGCTGGTGAGGATCTCGGTTCGGGGTGGTGCTAGGATCTTGGGATCGAGTCTCCAGGCATCGTTGGCGGGGCTGTAGCCTTAGGCCCTCGACCTTGACCAAGGGCGGGGTGGGTATCGACCCACCCTACCCAATAAATTGGTGTTGGAACTCGGGCTATCTGCTTGGAGTTGTCTTCTTAATGCAAGGGGGCACAACTTCTCATGGAATATTTGTAACATAGCTGCGCCTCCAGAGATCATGTATATGCATGACCACAGCACATGAACACAAGCCATCGCTTCATGCGAGCGAAGCGAGCAACTAATGCAGTAAAGCTTGCGTCGCAGACCAAGCACGAAGTGCTTGCAATATAAGCACGAGATAGGACACCCTGTGTTGATGCTCCAATGCACTTTGTCCTATTTAATTTTTATGACACAATGTATTACCACCATGATGCCTGCAGCCTACAATGGTGATTCACACTATTATGTTATATGTATATGTGCATGTTTAATGGAGTACTGCACCCTAAACTAGCTCCACTTGAGTTTAAATTTGCTCTTCTGCCACCATACTTGTATTATCTCCAACTGATGTCTATATAGCACATCACCACATAATTGCCACCTAGTCAATGGTACTAAACACTACCTATATCATCACTGCCTAAAAGTGATAAATCAGGCTGTGTAGTATTTCTTTATCCACAGCATGGCACCCAAAAATTTACAACTTTATCATAATGTTATATAAAATAGTGCAATAAAGTTTTTAATCCGTAAAACTGTCAGTTTTTTCTTAGATGCCGACAGTAGATAACGTAATGCTGTTGTACAACGCCTAAATTGGCAATTATACGAATGAACGTGTCAGCGCATGCATATGTATTACAGTTCTTTGAGGAGCCCTCTGGGAAGGAGATTGGTTCATATGGTCGGAACTACGTCAATTATGTTACATCTGAGACAGACTCTTTGAGTATGTGGATAACATTTGACTATGATGGTGACGATGGAATTGAAATACAGCTATCGGTGCCTGGAGGTAATAAAATCTTGACATATAACCTGAATTGTATAGGAAATGTTATTTTGCCAATTTCAAATTCAGCTACGTATGTTACACTTAATTTCAGGTGAAATAATCTTGCTCTCTGGTGACATTTTGAACAGGTGATGCACTCTTATGCACCGAACTCTTCTCTGCTAAACACAAAGAATTGTTTACAGATTGCGGAGATGCCTGGGAATATGTAGGCCTACTATAGTATTATTTCCAGCTGATAAAGCATTATTACTCATATTTCTTTGCAGACGAATGTCTTACCAACTCACATAACTCATCAACTGGTGTCATTACATCTCATGGTTACCCAGATATATACTACGGTAGACGAGACTACAGATGGTGTATCAACTCACCCACAGGGAAAGGTATCAATATCCACATCACGGATATGAATCTACAGAATCCTGATTGTACTGACGAATATGTAGAAGTAAGTCTACAAAATAACTTACTGTGGGAATATACTGTAGATTAGAAATGAATTGCTATAAAAAATTAGCACTAGTTCCAAATCCTGTTCGAGCTTCGGCATCTTAGTGTATAATTACATTCGTGATAGAGCACATACTCTGTATGGTCCCAGAGCATGATGGCTCTCTGTTCAATTCTTTAGGAGGTGTAACAGATCTATTTTGTAGTCAGTAGATTTTGGTGACTTCATAATTGTTGGACAGTCTATACACATGTAACTAGTAATTTAATTTTTCGTCATTAACAATATAGCACAGCTACCGTACGAATTATTAGAACATTATGTAGGTCATGACTAGACGTGAGTAACTTTCTGCTTTGCACAGGTGATTGATAGAGAAGGGAACACAACTTTATTGCAACACTGTGAAAACAAACCAATATATCTGAGAACTAACAGTATCTCTGTTGTGGTTATATTTCATTCGTCATATTTTGATGGTGTAGGTGGGTGGAGACTGGAATGGGATGGTAAGTTATGTAATATTATATCAATATTATTTAACCACATTAGATTTACCTACAACCATGCAATATTTTGTCAACGTGATAAATTATGCTTTAGGTGCTGAATCTCTACTTCACAGATACAGTAACCGCAGTAGATGAATTGCTTCTTTGCCATCCATCAGTATACTGTAGCAAACTAGTAATATAATATAATATATTATAATATAATATAATATAATATAATATAATATAATATAATATAATATAATGTAATGTAATGTAATATAATATAATATATTATAATGTAATATAATATAATATAATATAATGTAATGTAATGTAATGTAATGTAATGTAATGTAATGTAATGTAATGTAATGTAATGTAATGTAATGTAATGTAATGTAATGTAATGTAATGCAATGTAATGCAATGCAATGCAATGCAATGCAATGCAATGTAATGTAATGTAATGTAATGTAATGTAATGTAATGTAATGTAATGTAATGTAATGTAATGTAATGTAATGTAATGTAATGTAATGTAATGTAATGTAATGTAATGTAATGTAATGTAATGTAATGTAATGTAATGTAATGTAATGTAATGTAATGTAATGTAATGTAATGTAATGTAATGTAATGTAATGTAATGTAATGTAATGTAATGTAATGTAATGTAATGTAATGTAATGTAATGTAATGTAATGTAATGTAATGTAATGTAATGTAATGTAATGTAATGTAATGTAATGTAATGTAATGTAATGTAATGTAATGTAATGTAATGTAATGTAATGTAATGTAATGTAATGTAATGTAATGTAATGTAATGTAATGTAATGTAATGTAATGTAATGTAATGTAATGTAATGTAATGTAATGTAATGTAATGTAATGTAATGTAATGTAATGTAATGTAATGTAATGTAATGTAATGTAATGTAATGTAATGTAATGTAATGTAATGTAATGTAATGTAATGTAATGTAATGTAATGTAATGTAATGTAATGTAATGTAATGTAATGTAATGTAATGTAATGTAATGTAATGTAATGTAATGTAATGTAATGTAATGTAATGTAATGTAATGTAATGTAATGTAATGTAATGTAATGTAATGTAATGTAATGTAATGTAATGTAATGTAATGTAATGTAATGTAATGTAATGTAATGTAATGTAATGTAATGTAATGTAATGTAATGTAATGTAATGTAATGTAATGTAATGTAATGTAATGTAATGTAATGTAATGTAATGTAATGTAATGTAATGTAATGTAATGTAATGTAATGTAATGTAATGTAATGTAATGTAATGTAATGTAATGTAATGTAATGTAATGTAATGTAATGTAATGTAATGTGACACTGTATAACATTGGTTGCCAATGGCTTGACAAACATTGGACCAGTATTGGTCATTTGGTTCTAGCATAGTATTGTTTCTCAATTTTGCACTAATGTTGACCGAAAATTGAGACAAATCTTTTGAATTAAAAAATCATACCTCAATATCAGGTCAAACAGCCACACATCATTTGGGAAGAATACGTTACGTCGTGTGGTCCAACATCAGCAAGAAGGTAATAAATGGCATGTTAATATAGGGATGTAGTCAGCAGAGCTAGAATCTTTTAAGTATCATAACATCAAACACAACTGCGTGCTGCATATAGGAGTTAAAAAATAATATTATTTGGCAAACGTATTGCCGAAAGAATTAATTAAAATACTCCTAAGGCAGAGCTAATTGAGAGACATATTAAATTCATTAATTGATTCTCCAGCAGAACTTTTAGAAACATTTCCTTACCGATGCCTACTGGTTCCTTTTCAGATGATGAAACAACAACCACATCTACCACTATGAGCACCACGTCAACCACCACAAGCACCACTACTATAACTACAACCACACCTACCACTACTACAACCACACCTACCACCACTACAACCACGACCGTACCAGCCACCACAACTACCACAACCGTACCAACCAGTACCAGCTCCACCACCACTGGGTTCTCACCAAGGCCACCATCAAAGTACAATGACACACGTGAGTTTTATGTGACAAAGATTAGCATGTTCATAAGTGGCATACCATTGGCTTTAAACTAAATGCTGAGACTCTCAAAACTGACATAAATGTTATCCAGTCACCCACCACCATCATTACCGGTCACCAGTAGTTGAAGTGTGAGTTTGTCATCAATTTATATAATATACAGTAGAGTTTTATTGTAGCCTGTGAAACTTCTGCCAGCTTCTATGGTGTATGTCAATACAACAACATTGAGTGTGTGAACGGAACCTACACTGATAGACTGTGCAGACGACCCATGAACCAAGGTCAAATCACGTCCAATGTCGGAGAGGTTTACAGATCTTGCTGTATCACTGGTAGCACTGCTGGATACTCTGCTAAGCAGATTGTATAATCTAAAATACAAGCTATGGAGAAACTTCCTTCATATTCTTGACTTGAGTTTAAACACTTAAATTCTATATCTCTATTTTGAATCATTAGTGTCTTACTAAGCTGTTGATATTTGAAATAAAAATATTGAGATCATTATTAATTCTTTTCGTTGCTTATTCAGGTAATCACTATCCGTGTTAACATATTATGACTATTAGTTATCTCAGAGATAAAATTTTGAACCTACATGTAGTACATGGCAATATGATGGCATTGGATATGCCATAACCTGTTGGGGTTGTTATGTCTGCCACATTAAACAATATGTTATGCACTCAGTGTTGCCAAGCAACCTTCAATACATATCACTCAGAAGCTAGAAGGAGTAGACAACTCATATATTGACACATACAATCATGTACTTGAATTTGTTCATGATACATTGTAATCATTATAGTATTAGACAGGTAATATTTGAAAGAAAAACCTTGCGATCATAAAAATTTTAGCATTTTATGTCGAACTGTTTATCTTTACGCAGATGTGCTAAAGATGAGATATACATTACCAGATGGTATTAATTCTACACAATGTCAAGTAGAGATTAAAGCCATGTATAATGATCCCTAATAAGGCAGAATTTTCAGTGTGATAAATATTATTGCCTTATGTTGGATTTATTTATGTCTGCTGTAACCATATCATATCTGAGTTATCAGGCAGTTTGTAGGCCTACTTCATAGTTTCATAGTCAAGAATATGCAAGGAGTGCATAACTCCTAGCATCTCACAATATACAAGGGACAGATAACTCCAATTGACCATAAATAACTTACATTGTTTGTCTTTAAAGAAATGTGCTTATAATAGAAACTAACCAGTAGATATTAGAATGGGATGCAAGTTACCATTTACACTAATTAGCTACTATGATGAATTCGGTTTATGCAGCGTTCCACTCACAAAATAGTACTACGCAACGTCTATATAAATGACTAGTAGGGGTAGGACAATGCAACGTCTATATAAATGACTAGTAGGGGTAGGACGAGGACCAGTCCATTCCAAAACATAATTATGAACTGAATGCCACTATTTAACATGGTAGCCATTGTTTGAAATAGTCTACGTACGAAACTACTGCACTGTTTCACAAATCTTGATAATTCTAAGTCACACCTTGAAATAACATTGAGGCTTGAAATACATTGTACAATTGCAAATTTTGATAGATTAATAACAGTGCAAAACATAGTGTAATGCAGGACATTTTGGCAGGTTCTGTGGTGTGGGTTGTATTGTGTCATCTGGTAGCTTTGGCTCACATGGATTATAGGATTATTGGATTACTAGCAAATTAAGTGTAAAATATTATCTAATCTGCCATACCATGTACATGTCACAGCCACTAATCCCAAGCTGTTCAACTAGTGGGCATTACTTTTAACTGGTTGAATGACCTCCACTTAAATTAGCATTAAATATGATATTATACTGTGTTGAATAAGTCATAAACTTACCTTAAGTGACCTCAGCTATTCCATAAACAGAATAATGTAGCCTAGAGTGTTCCTCAACATTAAGATGGTGGGACTTGAAACTGAGGCCTCAGAGCTGTAGATAAAAAAAAAAGAATGCCAGCTGCTTTACAACTATTATAAAGAATATAATTAATTGCATTTGTTTATGTGGTCGTCATGGAGATGTGAAGTGCTTGTAATACCCAATAACCTGCCTAACTGCAGCTTTGTGACCTTGGAGGTATAATGTAACGTATTATATTCACTGTTGATGCATTTTTAAGCAAAGAAGTTATTTTTTGAGTAGTCATTATTTATTATTATATATGCATATGCACAGAATTGTCTCCCTCTAAAATAGTAACTGACTGCAGGACAACAGCATACATCAACAATAGTTTAATCCATTGGAGATATAGACTAAGGTACAGTATTATAGTAGTTAAGGTGTTACACCATACATCGTATGTGCTACATTAGGCTTCATTACCACTCAATGTACATGTAGAACATAATTATTGTACAAATAATGTAGAACATATTGTACAAATTTAGAACATACTGCACAAATGTAGAACATATCGTACAAATGTTGAACATATTGTAAAAATATAGAACATACTGTACAAATGTAGAACATATTGTACAAATGTAGAACATACTGTACGAATGTAGAACATATTGTGCAAATGTAGATAGCAAACTGAAGGTATACTGTGTTATCATAGAGCAAATTTTACTCATAAATAATGTCATTCACACGAAAATGATCATTGGAGCTAAAATATCAACGCAATACACACATGTACCTATACCATATAATAATTAGGAAATGTATTGCTGCATCAACAGTAAACTAACAATGTCATCAGACAATTGCAGCTGAACCAATCGTTTAAGATCTTAGCACCGGATAATCCGGTGAGCACTTTGCATTAAAATATTACACGTGGATTTTTCTTATGTAGTGTCTAATACAAATGTGCCAGCTGGTAGTGAGTGATCATTAACTTGCCATAGGATGTGCGCACTAACCTACTTGTATGTGGCACCTTACCAGTTCCTCCTGTTTCCACTTTATATAAACATTGCATAACATAACCAGGATGTCGCTGGTGACCTATGGCTGTACACCTACTACCTGGAGGATACGCGAATTAAACACTTCTTGGAATCCACTTGAAAATGAACGTAATCAGCAAAAAAATGCTAAAAGCTTGTGAAACTTTGGCTAGGCTATAATGGTAATGATTATAGTCTAGCTTTGCAGTTGTGGTCATTAGATTGAAATGTTTTTAATTACAATGACTGGCCTATTATGTCCATGTATGAGCATGTGAAATTGTACTCTAAATAGAATTGGAATCGTTCACACTGACTTGCGATCTCATCCACAGTGGACCCGATGATCAGTGAGAAATTACAAACCAACTAGGTCAAAGCTATAATTGTTATGTAGGTCAGAGCTATTAAAATACCTTCATGGGATGGAACTGTGATCTGAATAAAATCTCCTATAAAGAGAAGCTTTTGTCCATTTTATGTTTTGCATTATTTTTATGTTGCATGACGATTGTAAATTATTTGTAAGTTTCCGCAAGGGGTGAGACGTGTTTTGGAAAATCGTGTTTGTTGATCTTGTGTGGAGTGCACAGTATACAATATGCATGTACTACATGCACACAGGTAGATACTTCTGCTCTGATAACCCAAGGATTTTATCAAATCCAAGCCAGGTCACGGTCATGATTTCTGAGATAATTTGCAAAATAATTTTCATTTTATTTACCATTCAGTTTGTGCTTTATTTCATACTAGAGCATAGCATACACATACAAGCATCAAACCACATAATAGAATGCCTCATCTAGAGGTTATCAGATAACTGTAACGTTATGCACTAGGTGAGTCATCTTAACCCTGCTCGGATTAGTCATGCTTCATCTACTAGGATCTGTTATGTAAGTTAAGCCGCCTCTAATAATGTATCACAGGTGTTGATCCTTAGGTCAATATAACATAGTATATTGGGCTGTATATTAATATAATAGAAAAACTACTTTCAATTATGGGTGGCCAAAATGAGGGCTGAGTGATAATATATACAAGAGGACATGAAAGCAGTGGGTGCTAGAAGAGAAGATACACACAAGAGAGTAAAGTTGAAGGCATTGATGATGTCAGCAGCTACCCAATATTGAGTGGAAACCTCTTCAATTAAGCAGTAGAAGTAACTTTCTGTTTTTCTCTTGCCTAAATTGTAAACCCAGTAGTATGCTATTATATTCCCATGCCTTAGATATTGCAGGAGTCAGCAGTTTTTAGATCTTAACACACTTTTTTTTCATGCTCACTGAATAAAGAACCTAGATTTAATAGGATGATGCTCATAGAAAAGCATAACAGGATGTGTTTCGTAACTCTAGGCAGTTGAGCAAAAAGTTAAGCTAATTATAATTGATGTTATCAGAATGCTGATCTTGAAACATTTGGCTGGTGGTGCTATTGAAGTGCTAACTTCTTAGGGATAAGTCATTAGCCTTCGAGTATACGCTGTGTGATTAATCATATTGTGTCCATTGCCATCTCACTATACCCACCTCGATGGAAATGATCAATACCTACGTCAGTAAATGTTATTTAATCAAAAAGTGACGAATTTGCCATCTAGTGCCAGACGCTGTCACCAATAATTACCATTGTACCAAAGTATCACGGAAATTATTTATGAACATGCTACTTAGAGTGTTAATACTGTGGAAATTAATCACTTCTTATACAATGCATGCATCCTATTGTTTCATTTTATTCTCTATTACATTCTCATACTTGCGAATACAAGCAACTACTTACTGCTTTTTTCTTCCTCCTATCAACAGCTAGACATTTCAAATACAAGCATGCTATTGGTAGATTTTAAACTTAGTGAAACATGTTTGCTGACAGCAGAAGGTTTGCCTGCCAAAAGAAAAACCATCAGAGGAAGCAGTGAGATCTTGACAACTTAAATGCATAATATTTGTGAAAATTTCTTGAAATTTACATGGCTGAGTAGTCTTAATTGTGTTTTGCTGAATAATCGCAGTTGGCATCAAAGTGGTTTTGATAATATTCGTTAAGATTTCTAGCACCTTACAGTTCATTAACCAAACAATAACCTGCAGTCCATGGTAAACTAATGAACTGTGAGAGAGTATATATAATGTTTCATTTCCAGTTGAAGCCGTCATTATTCTGGCCGATCTTGTTCAGTCATCAGTAGAAGTTCTTCCACCGATGAGAAGACCATGGGCTCAAAAAAAGTTTTTATTGTTCTATCTGTAAGTATGAAAAATAATGTAACAGGAAATAGAATGAAATGTATATTTACATGTTCATTTGTATAATTACATGTACTGTACATTTAAAATCTTGATAAGATGCATTAAGTATTTAAGTATTTTAGATTATTGTTCCACCACATCACCACTTGGTGGTATGATGGATTAATTAGTTGTAATGCTGATCTGCTAAGCACAATCATAACACTAAGATTTTGTTTAAAGGCGCTGCTGATTGCGCACTGTCATACGGAGACTATTGATGAGGCTATACAGGGAGCAAGTTATGACCAAATATACCTCAGTGACTCAGTCGACACATTAGAACCTCCTTGTAAGTTTTCAACTCCTCATTAGGCCCCAGTAGAGCAGTTCCCAAGCGGGAAACATATTAAATCATACCACAAGTATAAGAACAATATTATTGGTTAATGTATTAGAGTATGTACATTGTAGGTGCATTTCTCCATAATAGCAGTGAACCGATTGCCTGCTGCCTGTTGCAAGCTCTATGAGTCTATCAAGTTATAATAAATTCGCTTCATTATCGGTGGGAAAATTCCAAATTATATGGAGAAACTTTCATTTTCGGTGTGCGCTCTCTTCTGTATCATATACATACATAATGTGCGTTCATATATAACTTGTTCATTTTCAACAGCTGCAGATGACGTTGTGCTTGCTGAGTTAGACATGGCCATAGAACCACCATGCAGGACCAGAGTGCCAAGGAAGGGAAAGTTCCATATTAAAACGGAAGACATGAAAAATGCACCGGATTGTGATGATGGAGCAAACAGGAGTGGCATTAGAAAGAAAAGAAATGCTATCACCGGTAACAGATGGCCAATGGGCAGAGTACCATTCGAGTTTGATGATAATTTTGGCTTCAGTAAGTGTATTGGGCTCTATCTACAATGTACCTTAAATTACTAAAATTAAAATTTTACAGCTTTTATGTGCAGTTGATTAGGCTTTGTATGTGGATAGGGCATTAAATGATGCTTTACCTGTCGCTGTTAAAATACGGTGTTAGTGCATCACTCACATTAGATAAATATATGCATGATTGTATTAATGATGATATATCAACACATCATTAAGCTAGCCACCACCCCATATTGAGACATGGGAGATGCTGATGTAAATGCATGTAACCATACACTACTACATAATGTTACTGTGCAAAAGTTGCTCAAAATCACTAAGTATCTACTCTTCCAAAGTGCAGTATTTAGTGTAGTTTAGACCATGGAATCATATTATTGACAAGAATGATTGACTGTTACATACATATATCTTGGTTAGCATTATAACATAAGGCTAGTGCTGCAATGTTTAAAATGTCCACCAAACATCGGAGTTATTGTACGTAATGGGCATGTTACATCAGTTCAAGGCTATATTAAAGCAGTCAAATATCATGTCTTTTAGCTCAGGGTGCCCGAGATGCTGTTGCAAGGGCAGTGGCCGAATATGACACATATACGTGTGTAAGTATAGTTGAGAAGACTCCAGCCGATGCCCCCTACTATGTGAGAATTATCAAAGATGGCGGTTGCTACTCATTCGTAGGAAGAGTATCTAGCGGAGGTGACGGACAGCGAATGAGCTTAGTAGATGGATGTCTTTCAGTGAGTTTTGTAATAATAGCAATATAATTATGCAATGCGCTTTATTTAGCTCCCATTGCAATACTACTACGCTGCTCTACTTCTAATGTTTAGAATCTCGCATTTTACAAAAAATTGCTTTTAATTTTCCGCACAAAATCTATCATTATGCAAATTGTTCAGCAACCATTTATTTATCCCTAGGTGTCAATCCACTAAATAGTTTAACTCGGCTGTTTAGTTGCCTAAAGAAGCTTTGAAGAATCTGGTTAAATTATGTGCCAAATCCCAATTAGTAGTAATACTGCAATTAAAGTTTTAAATAATTTTTTTAAATGGTATATATTATAATGCGTTGATTTATATTCACTAAAATTATAATACATGCTTTTAGTGTTGTAGATTATGTATTGTGACTGTTTGCTTGTAGCTAGCTACAATAACACATGAGTTTATGCACGCTCTTGGAATTCACCATGAGCACAATAGGTTTGACAGGGACGAATATATCAGAGTCAACACTCAAAACATCCGACAAGGTTTGGCTCCACAATTTACAATAACCGAAGGTGGTGTGGTGCTGGGAACCAATTACGACTACAGAAGTGTTATGCATTATGGGAAAACGGTAAAAACTTAATACTATTTGCTTTAGCTACATGTATTTCCAGTATTATAGTCGAGGCTAATACTGCATGCTACAGAATGAATCACGAGTTACGTAGTACAATGCACATTATTATTTTGTTTGTGAAGTGAATAATTCTACTCATTTTTTTGTAGGTTCAAAACGTAATATTGTATTATACCAGTAAGTTTAAATAGCTGTTGGGTTACTTTCCTTCATTTAAATATATATGTCAGTAGAGCATTTATAAAGGGAGAAGTAGATATGCAAGAGTACACAATTCCCATGACCGAAGTGCCATTTTTGAATAATGTTTCACATTGGCGTTGTTAGGTAAATGTAACTAACATGTCGTATTAACTGATGGCGATGTATCATTCCTATTGATTGCAGGCATTCTCAGTCTCACGTTCACTTAATACTATTGATACTCTGAACCAGACATTCACTAATGTTATTGGCAACAGTGAAACATTCTCCTTTAAGGACCTAATGCTGATACACGCTATGTACAGCTGTGATGGTGAGTATGTCTGGGCTTATTATATATCATTATTGTTTGTAATTAGATTTTTATTAATATGAAAAATTCACGATGATCTACATGTATATATAGCAGCAACCATACGTTTAAATACTTTAAAGCCATAATATATGAGTCACACATTCAATACTTTCTATTTGAACACAATATTGATATCCGGTCGATTTCATGCGGCACATTATAGAGTACATTGACCACTTAATTTTCACAAAAGTGACTGTCTTTGGCATGTTTCCTTCAAACTTTGTAGCGGTTCGTAGCTGCCCAATGACAAACACATGCCCATCCAACAGCTACAGAGGAAGAGATTGTCAATGCTGGTGCGCTAACACTGGTGGCGATCCATTGGTACCTGCAAAACACTGTGATGACACAGCTACCACAACCACTACGCCAGACACAACTACTACACCAACCACAACTGCAGCAGTTAAGACTACCACCCCTACTATCATAACCACGACAACACCTACTACTACTACAACAAGTGCAGCAGGTAAGCAATGGTGTGTAATTTTATTGTAATGCTAACTCAAGTCTCTCAAACTATGTGATTCAATTGAAATGTAATGACTTTGATTTCTCTTGAATGGATTACTTGTAGTGAATAAGTGTAGGCGACTCGGCAAACGATGTGGCTGTGAAAGATTCGAAAATGGTTGTCATCAGATTCCAAATACAGAGTGCAAACTGTCAAGATGTGTCTGTGCAAATGGCTACTACAAAAAGGGTAGAACATGTGAGGCACTCCCCCCACGTAAGTAAAGGCATCATTGTCGAATATGGATAGTAGCACAAGTAAGATGCAAAAAATGTCAGAAAACACAATGGTGTGCAGATTTGACACGTGTGAGTGAAAAATTCCTAACATTCCCAAAACACTCGAGTTTAGTGTCTGAGAAAACTTTGGGGCAATTCATTCACCAAATATGGGTTGAAAAGAGTAAGTCTATAAATGTCGTTATGTGGTGGACCTGTATTAGAAGTTGCTCCCCACTCGTTTAGTGCTTTTATTAGATTATCGTGTTCTTTGACGCTTATCACAATCATTACTCTGTTTTACCTCAATTAAAACAAGTTACTTTGGACATGTGACTTGAACTCTATTCACATGTTTATGATTTTAATAACTCTACTCAGAATGTACGTGTAGACTATAATATTGTCTGCACACTTATGTTATTCAACTTTTTATTCTGGGTTACTTATAAATGCATCTACGCATACAATTTAATTTGCTCTACTCATTAAATAGTCATATGAGTAAAATTCCTTGTTTTCACCTTGTCCAATTAGTGAGAGTAGATGCATAATCTACTGCATGCTACAATAATTCATAAACCAATGATCTTGTTCATCATAGGTCGTCTAGCACCCGATTCACTCATACTTAGTAGTAGCAAAGACATCATAGGATTATTGTATGGTACCAGGAATATAATATTAGCTCAACGTTAATTGCATTGGGTTCTTTGCACGTAACTACAATGTACCTGTTTTGAACTTAATATTCTCATTACAACAATTAGAATTGTAAATTGAAACGGGATCGGTGGCCTACCATAACCTTACGACGAAAGGTTACATCCAAGACAATAAAGTGAACACAACTCCAAAAGTTAAGACTGCACCTTATACTCTTACTACTGTGCACTTAAAAGTCTTATAGTTATCTGATTTCTCCACACATTTCATGTATCATGCATATAATACAATGATCTTGCAGCATGTACAACGCTGGATGACACAAGATGCCAGTGCTGGCGGCAACCTAACCCATGTAGTCAGATACTAAACAGCGAGTGCAAGAAGAAGTCAGGCTGCCGGTGTGCGTGTGGCTATAACCCAGGCAGCAACAACACCTGTGTAGTGGACCCAAGAACTCTTGTGTCTGATGGATCAGAGGTTTCGCCTTTCCGCACCCTTGACTCTTCCCAATACAACATAGCCTTTCAGCCAACAGCTAGCAACGATCCAACACTCTTTGGATCTGCTCCTTTTGGTGTTCCTCTAAATGGCTTCGTACTTCAGGCCAGTAGTTTGGTAAGGAAGTCAGATCTTGTGTCAATCACATATCTTTGCTTTAGTAGAACTGCGTCGTCATCTGCCTGAATTCACGTCAACCCCTTTTGTTTCCCTGCAGTCTCATTTATCAGCCGCCACTCTCAGCAAGATTCACATGCGTCCGTACATGTATTTAACTAAAATAACGGCAGCTAAACGGCAATAAAATGAGCTATAAGCATATCCGTTGACGACGTAAAATACTGGCAGAATGGCATTAATTCTCAAAAAAAGATATCTTGAAAGATACTAATTCACAAATTCTAAATTACATGTATAGTCATACTAGTATATACTATAACAAGAACATTTTGTAATTCTATTACAGTCATCTAAATGTGTTTGCAACTCAAGTTAAAGTAAAGCAATTAAATTTGACTCATTATTTTGTAGACAGAAGGCAGTGCGGCACTGATAACTCCACTTTTAAAAGGTCGTACCTGGAGAATATCATTTATGCATAAGCTCGTGAATGCAGAGATATCACTTGTTGCCATTAAACCGAACAAACCCGATGAGTACCTTGGAGGTGTTAGCTCAGAAAGGTATAAGTTAAACAAGGTCTTGACACTATCAAGCTGAATTGTAAAATATTTACCCAGCTCAAAAATTATCAAATATATTTGCTCTAGAAATATTGAGGATTGAATAAATAATAATTTCCAATACTGGCTCATACATGTAGCCAACTTAATGTCAGTGAAGATTTTCAGCCATTACTCATTACCATTACCTATTTGATGTTTTAGTCTTATTGGCGCTTACTTTGACTTGAACTGGGTGCTGAAGGTCCCAAAATCATATCGGAACTTTAAGGTAAGACGTGTTATTTTGCATAAGTACATTGTAAGGTTCTTTTCAGATATTAGTGACATCAATTTATCACAAGCAGCCTGTTGCTTACAAATGGTTGACCTTTCATTCATTATCATTCATCTTCAACATCAACTTGTCCAAAAAATTTGTAAAAGATGATAATAATACTGAAACTACATTATCTCCCTACATTGTACAGTAAACTCAGTTTAATAAGTTTCACATAAATGTATAAAACGAAATATCTATCCCCGAGTAAATAGATTTGCAACATTTTTTTAAATAATAACCTGGGTGTTATATAAATTTTAGTTGAGAATCGAAGCAACCCCTACAGATCCAAACCTACCTTGGAGTGTCAACATAGATCCTCTGAAAATGGCCAGGTGCTAATTACTGGACAGTGTACAGGCTTTGTTTCAAATCCCTAAGTACTATGTTTTCTGTTTATAATTTAGTTCATGCTTTGTGTTTGTGAAATTTTATAATGTCTCGTTCATGCCATTTCACTAAAGAATTTATTGAAAGTTGTCTAACCCTGCAATAAAATGTCTGTTCAAATTAAGCCACTTCCAGGCACCTGAAAGAGCATGCACATTGAGATGGGCACAACAGAGCAAGAGATGGCTTTTCTGCATGCTAGTTAGGTTCAGCAAAAATAAAAGTTTTCCTTTCACTACTCAAATAGCTACACTGAGGATTAGGACCAGAGGCTTAGCAAGAGAAGATAATTACAAAGTGACACACTGAGGAGCAGTGTGAATACCTTTAGTACACTGAGTGAAAGAACCGTACTGGCCAGATAGGAATTTAGACATTTTGATCACTAATCCAGTTTTGTTCCAAGCAGGATGCAATTTATATAAATTAAGATCCTTGGTGCAATAATTAAGATATGTTAGTCAGACTTCATATCTATCTATTCTGAATACGATTCTTCAAAATTTTGATGCAATACTTATAAAAAGTATAGATTTATAATGGTTTATTGTACCTACATGCATATTACATGTATAAACATCTTCAAAAACTAAAATGATAAGCGCAATATTGTTGTTCGCGTGTGTCATGCGGCCGAAACTTGTGCTTTTCTCAGTTTGGCGTTTGCAAAATCGTGTTGTTGAAAAGTTATCACCCCCAGTGCTTGCTTATAAATTGTCAATATCTCCTTCCTCTGCCCTCTGTTGCTCCTGGTTAATTCGGTATGGGAAGTAATTCTACAACCAACATAAGCTGCACAACATGAATTTATGCAAACATACACATTATTATACTAACACGATGGTAATGTATATGTTAAAGACGCCAATTTATTGTTGCATAGTGGTGTTAGCTTTGTACAGTATTTAAACAACAAAACATTCTTTCATTCTTAAAAACGTTGCTAAAAATATTGTCATACCGATCCTCAAGGGTTCACTCTCAACTGATATTTATTATACAGTGTACATTTTAGATGTCTTTGCATTACCATATTATGATAGTACTAGTAGGTTGTTTAAAACCTATGCTCCAATTTTACACAACCAATAAAAAATGAAGATTGAAACAGAATATAATATTATTTGCTGAAGGTATTTAAGAAGAATGTGACACGATCCTACGAGCCATTTAGTCTATTTAAGAGAATACCAGACTATTGATACCCAAATAAGTACAATGTAGAGGTACATTTACACAACATGCAGAGAAACACCGAAACAGTACACTGTATACAGAATGAGTATTTCGCTCGAAATTGGTAGAAATACCAATTGCTTGAGCACTTTACCTGGGAGATACACTGAACTGGTAGCATTACGCAATTCTCGCTGTCTCTGGCAGCTTAAGAACTTTGGTTCAGTAGATTTCACACCTTTTAAATACACTTTGCTGTATATATACAGTATTGCTAAGGTGTTCTCCCAGGCACATCTCTGAGCTGCACTGATGAGGTATTAAACACCGAAACAGTTCACTGTATGCAGATTGTGTCCATGTATCTACGTGTACAAGTCATGTAGATGTACATGAATGTAGATATAAATGTATGTATATTAAAGTTAAAGTTAAAGCACTTACCCAACCGCCTGGCAAATAACGATCAATTCCTGGTCCAAGTTGTTGCAAAGCAATGTATACGGAATCTCTGATCACACCATACATACAGAGAGGAGTTTCACCTCCACGAACATCTCGTAAAGATTTAGTAAATTTTTTGACAGTATAGAACAAGATAGGAATACACAGCCAACCCTGCTTTAGATACTGACGGATCACTTTGGTCATTACATCTGTAATTCAACAAGAGCTAGTTTCAAACAAAATTGCGAAAAAGCTTGATTATTAAAAATGATTAGCGATGGGATGAAATTATTTTGTCATATTATTTGGGTAGACAATACTCTAATTACTAGCAAAGACGTCTAATGCTATTCAAGCTGGAAGAGCCGTGGAAATGACAAGCACAGACATGTAGGCTACTTGACCCTACCAGAGATATTAACAGAATGTCTTATAAAGCAAGCTAACCTTTAAATACATGAATAAAAAAAATGTCCAGCACTTCTTCCAGAATGCACCTAACATACATGTAATATAATATATTACAAGTCATGTACATTATCATGTACATGACTACTTGACAGTAATATGGGTAATATTAACATGACACGCATCAACTATTAATGCTAAACTATGTGTATTTATATTACATACCTTGAACTACATCATCATACTCAATTACTCTGTGTGATTTATCCAATGCCTGCTCTATGTCTTTTTTTATTCCTTGGAGAGCAAACTTGTTAAATGCAGCCGAAATAAAACTTTTGCTCACTGAAAAACAGCATTCGACACATTACATCAAATGTCAATCAGTCAGCATCCTATTTTTAGTTTTATTTATGTTGTTATATTGGAATATAGACAGATCACAAAACTACTCAACATTACACTAGTATTTTCATTTGATGTCTGCCATTGCCAAGCCGAAGTCACACCTTAGCATCTGGCTATAGACTATTTACACCGATTTTACTACAGCAGAGTAATATAATTAAACATGTCACATCAGAGGGCATAATCATGTTGTGGGGCAGATTCATGTGAGCTTAAGACTTGCATCTACATGAAGAGCAATCCTATATTTTTTTGACCTACTATGTTGCAGCTGATTTAGCTCAAACTACTATTTCAATATATTTACAAAACTACAAAAATTTTAGTTAGTAATTTTGCAGAGTTGGTAT
This sequence comes from Bugulina stolonifera, assembly GCA_935421135.1. Lineage (NCBI taxonomy): Eukaryota > Metazoa > Bryozoa > Gymnolaemata > Cheilostomatida > Bugulidae > Bugulina > Bugulina stolonifera. The sequence continues at coordinate 10,629,056 of OW285196.1, forward strand.
CAGTTTTGTAATCCATTCATTTGATTGAGTACATTTTTGAACTAGCAAAGACTAGAATAATTCAAACATTATTTACAATGTACAAGTTTTCAGCAGACAGCACTTACCAATATGAGGAATGATAGGGTTTACGAATTGAAATACAGGATCATTTCTTATCTTAGGTTCTCTTTCCAAAACATTGACTAAATCAGGGTAACCAAGGATATCGGCTATCAGTGACACTGCTAGCCATGCACCGATCTCTTCAAATGCATAAGGTAGTCCAGTAGCAGTTAATCCATTGACCATGATCGGATTTCCCGCTTTTGGATTTTCAGATAAAGGTACCTCTGGTGGTTGCAGCCTTTGCAACTCTCCGCTTGGATCTACAAGCTGGATCATGAATTCCCATGTTAATCTTATTCAAAGACTGTAAGTATTTACTGTATCTACATGTAATATGAGATGATTATCTGTTGTTATCAATTTACTGTCTTCAAAATAAGCCTATAGTAAATAGCTTGACTGATTTATCTAGTTCGCGAGGCCAATCATTCAGTCTAACTACTACAAACTCATGCAGTTAAATAAAATTGTGATTTGGTATTCCTTGGATAGTTTATGCCGATTAGTTAGATTGCAAAATATTATTGAGTCCTGGAAAAATAGGGAAAAAGGAAAAATCTTTATACTGTGCAGCGCATGTAGGAAAACCTGAAATTGAATAAATAGCTGATTTAAGATGTTACCCAGGTTGGTATCTTTTCTTTGATCTCAACCTTATACTGCAGACAAGCATCAAATGCTGCATCTCTTACTGCTTTGTACCACTCCAAATGGATATCGCCAGGGTACGGAGAATTGTGAATTTTCTGTATCACTTCTTTTACAATGTGGAAAAATACTACCATACAGTTCAATCCCTTATCGAGATACCCGGCTAAGACGCCTTTTGTCAGGAGTTCTACAGTTGTAAAAAGTAGAAAGTGAGACAATCATTCTGTTACTCCATATTCTATGAAAATAATGATCTTTGTAAAAAGATATTCATTATGAACCAAGTGTGAGCAATAAAATTACAATTGCAGAATATGCTACTGTGCGTCAAATAACAATATATATGCAATATCCTTACTGGTTGCAGCACTTTTGAATTTTTTGGTGTCGGGAATCTTGCTAAGAACTCTGCCAACTTGAAAATCAACATTATTCTCTTCGGCTTTGCATAACAGTTCATTAAACTTTGGAACTGAAATACATATGTGAGATAGATTATATGATTCAATGATGTACGTGATAAGTTAACATATGGCATTCAATGATGTACTGTACGTGATAAGTTAACGTATAACATTCAATCATGTACTGTACGTGATAAGTTAACATATGACATTCAACCATGTACTGTACGTGATAAATTAACATATGACATTCAATCATGTACTGTACGTGATAAGTTAACATATGACATTCAATCATGTACTGTACGTGATAAGTTAACGTACGACATTCAATGATGTACTGTACGCGATAAGTTAACGTATGACATTCAATCATGTACTGTACGCGATAAGTTAACATATGGCATTCAATGTTGTACTGTACGTGATAAGTTAACATATGACATTCAACCATTACTGTACGTGATAAATTAACATATGACATTCAATCATGTACTGTACGTGATAAGTTAACATATGACATTCAACCATGTACTGTACGCGATAAGTTAACGTATGACATTCAATCATGCACTGTACGCGATAAGTTAACATATGACATTCAATCATGTACTGTACGTGATAAGTTAGAAATTTGAAAATTTAAACTCTTACGTTCTTCTGCTTGAATTTTCATGGCATTCTTGTATTCAGGCAGAAAATGGAGCACCTGGGTTCTGGCAAGTCTCTTCAGCATTTTATTATCACCAGTGACTTGTACAACCAGATACACGGTCATTTCTGCAGCAAATTCCTCAAATCCAAACGAGTCTAGTGGGATATCATCTATTGAACTGTGTGCTAGAGGCATCTCCTGGGAAAATGATAAAAAGCAGAGTTTAGTGATTTGTATTTGTTTGAGATTTGCTAATAATGAGATATCTATAATAATATCCGTGGCGCCAAACACAATTCTTTAACGTGGCTGTCCAATAGCAGAGCTAGTCGAGGGGCCACCACGGCTCCTAGAGCTGGATATTATTATAGTTCGATATGGCACAGAGGGAAAACCTTCTTTGGGACGAAAACCTCCAGGTCGGTGGCGGGACTCGAACCCACGTCCTTGCAGATAACTTGCGTCATTATCTAACTGTGCCTATTATGAAGGGCGTATCTTAGTAGCAGAGGGTGCAGTGTGTTGCATCTCGTAACTAGCCCTAGTATCATAGTTACCGTCTACACACTCAAGTATTCCAAACAATAACTCACATGGCGTTTCAATGGAGATCCAGTAACTCTATTCGGTGTGGAAGCCATTGCAGGAACGAACTCATGTTCTGGTGTCACTGCTTGGGCGGCACCACAGCTCCGATCTCTACTAGCAGATTCTGGTGTTTTTGCTTGCGCACTACCACAGCTGTAACCTCTGCTAGCAAATTCTGGTGATCTTGCTCTCGCACCTCCAGAACCCTCAGGTCTACCAGGAGAGTTAGATGGAGTACAGTAATATGGTGACATATTCAGTACTATGCTAAGTGGAGTATTGCATGCTCCATGGCCTGTCATTGATGTGTCAGTGCCACTTCTGTCAACTGGACACCAAATGTTTGGTGAACCATGTTTTGGCGTGGTTGGCTCTTTTGAAGGAATAGAGTATTGTTTGGTGTATGAACGGCCGGGTGAAGGCTGAAAATAAAACAGTAAAAGGAATGTCATGAATATTAGAATTATTTATATAAATATACTTGCAAAAATTTCAGAGTTGATAGTGCTTACACATTCATTATCGGACTTTGCGTAGTTTCAAACTTGAACACTCATCTTACAAACTTTGTATATTTGCTTATTACATGTATATACATGTACTTGTCACTAATTTCTAACCATCGCAGTGCTTTGGGTTGATGAAGGATGAAGGAATGGATGTACATGTATTACCTGACGGCATGATTTGGGACTACATTGGAAAGGGCTCTGACTCATTTTTCGTATTTCAAGTAATCTGTAATGTTATGAATAGTCAATAAAGTACAGAAGTAGATTAGAGTTGTGATGTTTCCTAACTGTACTTCAGTTTTCCTGCAAACTAAAGATTGAAGGTGAATCCCTGTTTAACACTTACAATGTTAGCTAGCAGTACTATGGAAGTTCTCGCATCTTCCCCCAAGAAAGCTAATTAATAAAGCTAACTAACAATTACTTAATATTAATTAATATGAAGAAATGGCACTGGTGACACTCTTATTACCCAAGTATTGCACGTGTAGAATGACATAACATTAATGGGTAGACAGGATGTTTGTAAGAAACGTTTATATTTGCAATTATTGCAAGTTTTTAATAACTTATTGCAACTATCCTACATGTAGACTGTTCAAGGTGTATTATATGTTTATAGAACTTGTATTTAATGCTTTACCTGCAGCAGTCCTGCTTAAAACTATAACTGGAGACTGTAAAATATTGTGAAAATCTTATTATTCACAGCCAGCTGAATTTGAAATTGAACTTGAATTTGAATTACAGTCTAATATTAAACATGAATTGTCTTTGGTTGTTTGTTCAAATAATGTTTGAACAAATATATCAAATTCCAGACATTATTTAAAATCAAAATAGCATGATTAATAAATTAACCATGCCATGCAAAAGCAGTTAAACACAATAAAACTAGTGGATGGGTCTAAGCAAATTATGACTTGCAACAGTTGTAACAGTGATAAATAACAACCATTTGACCAAATAGTTTTGACCAATGGTAATATTAGTGATTGTATGGCCCATGTTATTCTTCTTACAAAAATATTATGCTAATAAAACATGATATTAAGCACGATGACATTATATAGACAATAATTATATACATTTACATTGAATACAAAAGTCATTACGTTATTAAGTCTATTTATCTATAGCAGATCACTTTATAAAAATGAGCATAGGCAAGCACCTGTTGCCATTCTGTGACTGATATATTGTGCATAGGCAAGCACCTGTTACCATTTTGTAACTGATAGATTTTCCACGCTGATCAATCTCAGAGACTTTTCACTCTGGAATTGAAATCAAAATATATGAATACAAAGTCTACATGACTACATACTATCACTCAATACCTGCTTCTTGACATTATAACCAGATTATTTGTAAGGTTTAGTATTGACGATCGCTAATTGATCCACTATGCTGATTTACTACAACTTGATCCAACCAGTATGTTATGACTTTGCAATTTTATTGAATTTGGAATCTGTCTAGTTTTTATATTTAAAGTTGACATGTATGTAAGAAATTGACATATACAGTAGGCCTACACGTAGATCAAATTAATCATGTTTTATTATTTGTTTACGTCACTCACAGACTTGCCATTGTCATTGACAATGATAAGGCATGGATGCATGGTCCCAATATAAGATTTCTTAGCTTTTGATATATTTTATTATTACAGATTAAAATATACAATTTATATGTAAAAAACAATCAAACTGTGGGTTTTCTCTGCTCTGTAACGCAGCATGGTGACTACTTCGTTTTTAAATGATGTCCTTCGTGTCGGCATGGTACTTGCTTACCATGATAGCTATAACACCAATGGCTTTAATATGGGAACTGATCCTGCAATTAAAATTGTAATTAAGATAAACAACACGCTTCTAGTAGAACACCCATTCGACGTTTAGTTCTATATGAGGAATAATCCATGTAATAAGTAAAAACCATGAAACATTGTCATAGCAAAAACTACTGCAAAAATAATAATAGCATAGGGTGGTTGTTCATATCCTGCTATACTCTTTCCACACTTGTGTTGACTAAGGCTAAGTTAACAAGTACTAGTAATCACTCAAAAGCCTTATCTAGCATCGGCTAATCATTCATAACAAAAAATGTTCACTTTAATAGTGTCTCAACTTCAACACTTACCCAGCTAACTAGAAATCTTTCAACTGTGGGAGTGTAAACCTGTAGGCATATCCAGACAGCATCTCTTACAGAGTTAAGTAACCTCCTAACCCACCAATACTCATGGTTGGATGCCATAATTACCTTAACAAACTCTCTCACGGCAAAGAATAGAAGAATAATGCAGTCCCAACCTTTGCTCAGATGAGGCCTCAGTATCTTGTTCTCCACAAAGTCTGCAATTGCATGTATGACATTACACAAATCATGATTTTGTAAATGCCTTACAATGCAATCTGAGAGGCATATTTGTTGCTTAATTCTTTGCAACAATGATGACTTTCACCTGCCCTATTTACTAAACAGATCACTTCAAAAAATTGAACCCATCTCTCCTCAAACCCAATTTTCCTACCTTAATCCCAGAGAACATTCACCAATATGACTGTCTATTATTATACATGTACATGTATTTGCAATGTATAGTAATTGGTACATGGAGTCCTATGAATATAATATGGTATTGAATTATATTTGTTGTATCTGCTAAGAATATGACTCATCTCTGGCGCTTTTACACTAGCAACTCTGTAGGCTTATTAGTGCTAATCATAATATTGGTCTGATTATAATATAACTTTGTATTAGGAAATTTAGTCTGAAAATATCATACCATGTAATTGTTCATCAAATGTAAGAACATGCTGGGAACTCTGATCAACGATCTCCTTCATCTCGTCAATAAATCTGTTTATATCTCTATGGCCTAGTATAGCAAAAGCTTTACCCACTGCAAAGTGCAATAGATTAATTTCTCAAACGCAAGGCTTGTCACATGAAAAGAACAACATCAAAAATGTGACTGCAGCACAATTGCTTGTGGCATGAAAGTTGCAAATCAGCAATTAGGTGAATTCTACTAACTTCAAGTAATCATACAAATACAGCATGTGAATATATTACATGACGTTTTGCAAGTTTATTTTAAATTTTTTGGCGCCAAATTTAATCAAAATATTGGACACATGCGATCCCAAATTCAAGCTTAGATTATTGATGGATCTACAGAATGGCTGTCACAGCAATCTTCCGCTTAAAAAATATCACATAAAGATGGCCGACTGTTTCTACGGCATTGTTAGCAACTCACCATGTTTTGGAAGACTGGCGACTATGTCATGAAATTTCCCATAATTCTCTGTGGTCTCTGAATTCTTTGACAACAAATCAATCAATTCAGGTTCATTGATCTGGTTTGCCATAAAATGAACAGCTATTTCACCTGCTATTTCTTCAAATGGATATACTGTATCAATTTTACTCCCCCCAGCAGCTTCACCTTTGTAATCTTGTTTCTGTGAATCAAGAAATGTAAGTTGGTACGATGCGGAGTTAGACTGCTAAGTGTTGATCAATTCTGAAGGATTTCAACTTCTTTGCTTATAATCGAAGATACAACATGTACATATTGTAAAGTGCGTTTATGCTAGGTGTTTGTGCAGGCCTTTGACGCAAGTGAAAAGTTTCTCTAAAAGCGCAACATCTCTTTGACTTAATATCTCCTTGTCACACTTTAGTCGAAACGCTACATAAAAATACCTTCTGATATTTCTAGTGGCAAAGATGCATTCAGTCAGATAGAAAACTTTTCGCTATTAGTCACTAACATTTCTGCTAATAATTACCGTTGCAGAAGTATATTACATTGTCTGTCATTCATCAAGCTACCACACATGTAATTGCCTTACTCACCCAGCACGGCAAATATTTTTCTATTTGTGGTTTGTAGACAACACATGCATCGTAAACTGCATCCTTTACAGCTTTGTACAATTCTAGTCGTTTCTGTGCGGAATATTGTGACTGTTTAAGAAACACTCCGTAATCTTTGACAGCATGAAATATCACTGCCATACAGTCTTCACCTCTTTGAACGTATGCCCTCAGGATGTGATCTTTCAGTATTGCTAAAAATATACACTACTGGTAATAGTTTGTTGTTTATTTGTAAGGGAACTACCTTCATTTTACAGGCAATAGATAAAATTGTGCAATTATTAAATATCATTATGTTATAAATTATGTCAACTACTGACAGTAATAATAGCTTCATAAGTTTCTGTGCTCTAAGTGAGCAATGTGCTAGTACAACATCTGAACCAATATTTAGTTCTCATTCGTCAAGGAGATCATCTCTACTTAGTAATTAACACAATCTAAAAAATATATTTACAAATACAAAGCAAATACAGTAAATCTAACTGAATATTTGACATTACAAAGCAAGTTAAATTTGACTGCTACTCGTAAATTCTGAACGAGGATACTGTTATTATTGTTACTACTAACAGCTACGACCAGCTTACCGAATGTCTCTGCTCCAAAGTGCAAGGGTAGGTCTGCCTGTAGGAAGGTTATATCAACCAGCTTGTGTAGATAATCAGCTCCTGACTGTCCAATTATTTTATTTGTATCCAAAACTGTTTAGATAAATAAATAACTGTTAAATCAACCAATACAATGAGTTTCTATAACTTCTCTCTGTAAAGAACTAACTATACAGTCATTGTCCCTAAAGAGTTTAACCCATAGTTTGTACACAATAGTTTTTAACTCGGTGTCATTCTACTGTAAAATAAGTTCTGCAACCTGGTTTTTCCATGATAAATTATATGTGTAGTTTCACTGTCGAACACTGATAAGTGGGTGTCGAGATTGCTCTGTCTTGGAGCGATTTTCTTAGTTGCAGTTCTGAGAGACAGAAGTGGCCAATTTTCAGATTTCATAAGTTGGTGTCTTGTCCAACTGACATGAATTGGCAGTCAATACAATTAGCTAGGCTTCTGAATATGCCTTTTCTATTTACATTTTAGTAGGTGGTTCACCATTTCGTTCAAGAAATTTTGTTTAAGAAAATTATATCAAAGCAGTAATTGAAGTGCAATGACGGATCAGGTATTTAGATCTACTTTTTCTACTACAAATTCCATCAGGTCAACTAGGCAAAAGTAGAAAATGTCAAAATATTCCGAAGCTGCAGTGTGAAAGTATATGACTTGTGCATGTTCCGTCATGACAACAAATTCATTGACCAAATAACTGGGATATTACATGATGGGAAATATATTATTGTTACTGCATTAGCATTAGATACTACATGTAAATACATGTATAATACTACAATATTGGTGTTGTACTTTCTGTGTCACTGCGTGTTTCAGTATGACACAGCATCTTAAGATAAGGATTTATACTTATATGAGAGTCATAACAGCAGTTTTATACTGTTGTATTTCACACAGTATAATTCAGTACTATAGGATATTATTGCATTACTACATTTTCAAACTGACCTTACAATTAGAAATTGATAACCAACTATAGCTTACTCTTCCAGTCCAGAGATCGCTTAATATACTTGAAATTCAGCATCTGATGAACCATTGGTCTTACAGTCAACTCTTTAAATAGCTGCGGATCCCCAGCTGTTTCTACCAGGTATCTCACAGCTAGCTCTCTCCCCACATCTTCAACTTGATAAGGATGTTTATATAGGTCGTCTGCTGAGCTTTCCATACACCCTCGCATGTCTCTAACAAAGTCATCGTATGTGCTCATTTCCTGAAGGCGCTTACTTGGTGACGTTGTGGGATTTTCCTATTAAACATTGTTATAACATTTAATTCAAAAATAAACACTTTCGTTTTTTGTACGTAGTTACATGACCACATCCTGCATAACCAGTCTGTAGCAACTTGCTCTCACGCCGCCAGACTCTGGACTTAAAAAAATATAACTGCACTTTACACTAGCTGTACCATATACATGTAACACACCAATGACTGGCAGTGTATGGTAGAGGTACAAAATTATACCAATGTTGGATTCAAGATTAACTTGCCCTTATCCCCCCTTGCCTTTTCAGTGGGCTCTTAAAAGGGGTTGATGAAGCTCCTGGCTGCTCCTTATCTTTACGGGGAGGAGATTCTGCTGCCAGATCTGGTTCTTCTATTTCACAAGTGACAGTTGCTGAGCGAGAAGGTATTTGGCTAACATCTACTCCATTTCCATCTAACAGCACTGTTCTGCGATTGGATGGCCCAGCGACAGCATCAGTCTGTGGGCGAGGTTGGACATAAGATGCAGAAGGTGGACGGTATGGTAGATCGTTCATATTCTGGATGCTACCATCCAGTCTGATTGGTAGAAAATGGGATGGTCCTGAAACTTGGTCATCCTGGTTCCGCGCTTTTGATTGCTGTCTTAATTCTCTCAAAGCTATTTCATTTGGATCCTCAAGACTCTGCAAGATGGGTGAAGAGCTAGTAGCTAATTCATAATTTATTGTCATGGAATTCATCAGAGTAAAAAAATTGAAAGGTTTTTATACTACATTTCTATCAGAGTAGCCATAGTACCACATTGAGAAAAGCAATACTGTAGCCAGTCAATTAAGCATCCAATTTCTCATCACCAGCAGCTGACTAAAACACATCAATGCTCCTGGTTGGCATAGTTTATTTTTCATGACGTCCAATCATAGTTCATTTCCTGATTCACCATCCGACACAGGGTGGCTAAACTAACAAGAGCAATAAAAATTACAAAACTCGCAAAGAAATCTTACCTGGCTTGCAGGGCAATTGAAGCAGCAGAACCTTCTAGCCATTCCAATATTGCAACAGTAATATCTTTTCTCACTACAAGAATACGCACATGTGAAGCCGGATTCCTTTATCAAACCAACAACTGAAAATTTCCATTTTGTTTCAGATCATTTTTCTAAAGTTATGATCTATGTAGTTGTTGTTATTTTTGTAACAAGTAGTAAACTGCAACTGCTAGATTTTAGCCTTAGAAAATTCTGTCAGCGATATATTTATGCTTGCCCTGTTCTACCCAGTGGTGGTGTAGACTGCTAATAACTTTGCTGTTATTTTACAGTACATTATGAGGACTAGGGTTCAATCACTGGTGTCTCTAAACACTAACTTCTGTCTCCCTAGAGTGGAAACAAGCCTCTGGCTCTATACATAATAAATGGCATTTACCTCAGAAAAAAATCTTGACAGCCAGCTGCCAATATTTCTCTGCAAACTTTACCGTTGATGAATTTGAATGATTCGTTTGGAATTTAATGAATCACTGTAGGAATTTTTAAACAATTTTAGCCGTTAGGGTTTCTGATCTCATATGATGTGTTCCAGCATGTCTTTTAATATCATTCATGGGTAACAACAAGCAATTAGTGGTAGGTACAGTAGGTATTAATTGCACATTTTGAGTGAAATAGGAAAACTTTGCAGGTTCTGTTGTTGACATGTAATCAAATCTTTTGACTATCTGATAGGCTTTAGCTTTGCACATGGATACCTGTATCTACTATATAGCCAGTTTACTGCAAGAAATTTGACTTTAACTGCATTGTATTCCAAAAACAAACTGCCGAAGCAAGTTCATTATTATCATATACATTTTTTAAAAATTCTTCTGTCTTTTTAGAAGACAGAAAGCGAACAGTTGAGTCTTCTTCTTTGAAGTTGGTGTTCAAGTATGAGCAAGAAAACACAACTCTGCTTATAGCAGTTAAATAAAAAAAAAACTAAATGATAGAGACTGCATTGAACATTGACATAAAAATAAGTCACGAGTCATGGCCTTTTTATTATAGTATTGTAGTTCCCTGAATACATGCAAATACACAAGTAAGTTATGCATGTTTCCAAATAAACTTAGTCCAAAATTTAATGCTCTAGTCTTTTGTGTTCTTTTCAATTTGATCAAGAAGTTTACAGAATTATTTGAGGATTTATTTTCACTCAGAATGCCCTGAATAATATTGGAAGCATGTTGTAGAATGATGGTAGTTAGTAGCATGTCTATGTTGTGATCTTCTAGAATGTTTATTATTGTGATCCTGTAGATAATCTATTGCAGTCTTGTAGATCATTTATTGTGGTTTTGCAGGATGTTTAAATTGTGGTATTGTAGACTGTTTATTGTAGCCTTGTATATTTTTTATTGTGGTCTTGTAGACTGTTTATCGTGATCTTGTAGACTGTTTACCATGGTCTTGTAGACTGTTTACCGTAGTTTTGTAGATTGTTTATTGTGATCTTGTATGACTGTTTACCGTGATCTTGTAGACTGTTTATTGTGGTCTTGTAGACTGTTTATCGTGATCTTGTAGATTGTTTATCGTGATCTTGTAGATTGTTTATTGTGATCTTGTATGACTGTTTACCGTGATCTTGTAGACTGTTTATTGTGGTCTTGTAGACTGTTTATTGTGGTCTTGTAGACTGTTTATCGTGATCTTGTAGATTGTTTATCGTGATCTTGTAGATTGTTTATTGTGATCTTGTATGACTGACTAGCGATATACATTGAAAGTCCTAAGATTTCGCATTTGGTGAATCACAGGTATTATAGTCATGTCTTTGAGCAGCTACAAATCTTCTGTTGCATCTTCCAAGAAGCTGTCGTCCAACTCCTCAACTTGAATTGGATTTCCATACATGTCTTCTGCTGAGCTTCGGAAACATCCGCACATGTCCCGAACGAAACTGTCATATGTGCCAACATCCGAGATCTGTGCATCTGGTGCAGTTACAGGTCCTCCTCTCTATTGAAGAAAAACCCAAATATATAATTTTTTGCACTTTTATGACTCAGAAATTTAAACATCCCAATTATCATGTACAATTGTATATTTACACCAGAACTTTGATTGAACTTTCTGTACCAGTTATAAATCATCAAGTACGTGAGCTAGATTCATGGCGTGCTTACTTTTATTGCCCCCTGTCTTCTTAGTGGGCTTTTGGAAGCAGTTGATGTACTATTCTGTTTTTCTACTAAATTTCCGGTACACCCGCATGTGTCATATATACCACCTTCCTGAAATTGTCGGTTTGGTTGCGCTCCAGGCTTTTTCCTCTAGTGGAGCAAATTAATAATTGCATGAGTCATACATTTAACAATTACAATATATTATGTTGTCATCTGTTACACGTAACTGCAGGTTCTACACCAGCTACCGGCAGCAAGAGTGTCCTAGCTAGATGTACATGCATAGACTGCCTCTGCTGGGTTTATAGGTTACTTACTCTTATTGCCCCTTGTCTTTTCAGTGGGCTCTTGAGAAATGAATCTTCTTCTTCAAGAGGATTTCCAACCGCACACCCACATGGGTCTGGGACTAAGCTATCGTGTGCTTTCACATCTGGAATATGTCTGTTTGGTGGAGCTTCAGGCCTCCTCTAGCGATCAACAACATTAATAAATCCTATTTCCATGTTTCATAATTGTATGACCCACACATCTGATAATAAGATATTTTCTACCACAGTATTGATAACTTTTGTCAGCAATTTAAACCGCAATTGCAACACAATGTATTGCACTGACTACAGCCAGTAGGTACATTTTAGTGCAAACTTGAGTTGCCAACCATTTGGGTTAGACTTTGGAATGACTTACCCTTATTGCCCCTTGTCTTCTCAGGAGGCTGTTTATAGTAGATGTAGCACCAGGCTGTTGGCTGTCATGCAACGCTATTTCATTTGAATCCTCGAGACTCTAAAGATGTAGAAGTGTAATTAATCCTAGTAGGTACATAGACATTAGGGTTTTCAATACGCGCACCATACAGTTAATTAAATCAACTGGTTCCTGTGAGATATTATATAAATACAAAAAGTGCTTTTCTAAATGGAGTCCAACTTCTGAGATCTGTTAAATAGGATGGCTGAATTTACAACAGTAGCAAAAATAGAAAAATACCTACATACTTGGTTTGTGTGACAGTTGAAATAGCTCAATGTTTTTACATTTCTTCCAGCCATGATAATATTGTACCACTATTATTTTTTTTCACTACAAGAAGATCAAAAGCAAAAATTTCTTCAACTACATGTATAATATACATGTACATGTACAGTAGATACAGAATGTTCACTCTGATGTCTGTAGATAGCTTGCTTGAACATAATAGTAAAATATAATATAATACAATATTATTCAATTACAGTTTAGTTTCACTTAAAAACAGTGATTTTAACAGCGAGAATTTTTTCTGAGAAACAGTTGTTTTTGTAAGTTTGTGTTGTTCGGCATAGCGATGGTTTCAACAGCAATGACTTTGCTGTTATTCTAGAATGTATGACGAACAAATTCAAATTACTGGCATATTATCTACATGTATGTGTACATAATTATCAAAAGATAAACTTATTGACTCTTGAGCACAATAAAATACTTACCCCTAGGAATGGTTTTGGCAGCCAGCTGTCAAATGTCTGCAAGTTTGACTATTTTTTAGTATATATTTTGAACTTGTATTTTTAGTGAATTCTGATGAAATTAGGGAGTTAAGTCAATTATGGAAAGAATCTTTAGTATTTCTGCAATTCAGTTGGGGCTTGGGGTTTTCTGATTTTATGGATATTGTTTTTGTAAGAATAAACAAATATCCCATTTTATTCATTTCATATTGATTAAAGAAAAACCACTAGAATCATAAAATCTACATTATATTCGTTTGTGAGTGTGTCACTACTTGGCTATTTTTGGCACAAATAGACTGGGATTTGAAGCAGGGGCCTCAAAAGCACTCAAGTACCTGCACAGAGAAAAAAACATGCTACCACTACAGCAGTTCACCCACATTAACAAATGAAGCTTTAACAGCAAGTGCTGAGCCAATGTCAAATAGGGCACCCAGCATAGTATTGTTCACTTTGAAAGTGACAGGCTTTGGAATTGTCTATCCATGATTTCTCAATCAAATGCATGTGAAGTGCAGTAGACTATAAAGAGACCAATCCAAATCCTTGTGCGAAATATCTTGCATTGTAAGTATTCAGCCATTGGTTACCGTTTTACCCAGACTCCCATATTAACATTTGTATGACCAAAAACAATTCATTACGTCTTCGGTCATCTTACATTAATCATCAAATTTGAATATCTAGCTATGAGTCTGGCATCAGTTCTAATTCTTGTATCTGTGCTCTTTGTACAGGTGGACAGCTCAGCTGACACAACATGCAGTAAGTCGCATTCTATACTTATAAGTAATTTCATGTGAGACTACTTTATATCCGAGTGGAGATTTTATATCGTCAAATCCTACAATTGCTCTTCCAAAAGACCTTACTTTCATAGAAGAGGTCAATTGCTTTCTTAATTGTAAATATCATGATGAACTCATGGCTCATTTCGATCAGGTAGGTCTTGAATGCAATATGCTACCTCTTTATATTATTATTAACTATTAAAATTGATCATAGATTCTCCACTGTGTTTCAGAGCAGATTGTGTGTAAGAGTGGCTATCTCTTCAACCCTCACACTAGTACATGCGTCAGGATCGTGGGGCTGAACAAAAATTGGCACGATGCAAAGAATTACTGTGAACAAGCAGGAGAGTATTTGGCAACCTTCCCAAGTTTGGAAGCTGTTTCTTGGACAAAACACATGCGGAGGACAAATTCACGTAAAGTTTATAAATATATTTCTATAGATTGTATTATCAGACTGATGGTAGTTCTTCGCTTTCTGTATATGAAAAATACCTTGATTGACTTTACACATAAATTGAATGTTTTTTATTAACGCAACAAAATTTGGTTGATAATTGTGCATAATTGGAGTAAGTTCAAGTTGCAATTACTTAGCTAAACTTTGAAAACCAGATAATTAACGACCAAATTGCAAGCAAGGCACGTTAAAACATAGAAGACTTTTTTGTTCTTGAAAAAATAATGATACAGCGTAGTGAAATTTAGAAACTATGCTTGATCATCTGAGTAGGTGTCCGTTGGTCATATTTATACGCATGTTTTGGCTTCTTGCATGCTGGACAAGAATTCTATTTCACATCTACATATTGTACAGTGTACATCTACAGCTTATGTAGTAAATTTACCAATGACACTCAGCATCAACACAGCCATAGAAAATGTCATCTATACTTGCAGTGTGGGCAAGCTCAAAAACCAAATCTCTCTGGGTTGGTGGCAAAGAAATTTCTGGATCTTGGCGATGGTTTGGAAGAACAACTGGAGAAACTGTGATCGGTGACTGGGCTCCCAGCCAACCAAATAACTGGGGTGGACCTCAAGACTGCCTCAATCTGTTTCCTCAGGCATCAGACTATCTGTGGGATGACGGAACTTGTAGTGTTGCTCTCAACTTTATGTGCGAAACCCCGTAACATAGCACACTATCTTACAGGAAATGCTGTCCCCATGATGCTAATAGTCTAATGTTTAATGTTGTTATCTGCCATATTTGAAATATCATACCCAGTCATCTTTAAATGAACATATTTGTTTTAAAATAATATGCAGAGTGTGAAATTTCAGAAGGGCATGTTGTTTCAAAATAAAACTGATTTATTTGCAATTAAAATAAATTAATATTATAGATATATATATGATGACAGAACCTCAGTCTCACTAACTACAGTCATGTAAAGCCATCAGTTAGCAAAATGCTAAAATTAAACTGTTTCAACATATGACATTTTGGCAGTGCTACATGTTCATACCAGGATATTTTACCACATAACGCTTTTATTAAATAAACTCTACCAGTGCCTTGGTGTCAGTCCAAAGTAATACAACACTATTATTAGTTGCAAATACAAAAACTAGGATTCAATGTTATTATGTTTTGAAACTAAACACACCAACGGTTAGCCAATACTGATAGCTTTAGTTGCACAATTGCACAAAATTAGATTTATTGACATATTAATATCTTATTTCCCCGAGCTAATTTTGCTTCCATTGCTTCCATATCGTACGGTTTCAAATAAGCTACTGACATAGAGGATCGGATATATTGGCCATCACCTGTTCGTTAGTGTCTACCAGCCTTATGACAAATGTACAGTAGACAATATTGAATATTAAGAAAGAACGAATGTTACCCTAACAAGAGAAATCTTCACCAAACTCTGGTAATACAGTATCTACTGACATGGATGTAACAGCTTGCAGAATGAATAACTCCCCTGCAACAATGAACTAAATAATTATTTATTATTGATGCACAACACACAGAATTTATAGCATAGATAATAAATTGAATATAACAAAGTGAACTAATTGTGGAATATTATTACGAAGCCCGCTGTATATTACGATGCACGATCTCAGAAAGGTTTATCATAACAAGACGTCTCATTAATAGTTTTGCATAGTCAGAATCTGACAATACATGTATACTGTACATGAATCTGTAACAATTGTAGTTAAATGTAATTAGATGTAGATAATATCTTCTCGGATTTGATTACCAATTACACACAGATATCCTTGTCTGAGTTGTATGTTAAGTTAACATCCGCACAGCTTGATGCCAGAACTATCTGGATAGACTCTCCATCTGCGTCTTTCTTTGCAGGAACCACCCTGGTAGAATAGAAGGATTATTTTATGAAAAGCTGGCTACCTAATAAACTGAAAGCTAAACATAGCAGAAGGAAGAATACATTGTAGGTTGTTACTCACGGAGGTGCATGGTTGATTATGGTGATAGCAAAAGATATGTAATCTGCAGCACTTAGTCGGTCTCTCAGCAGTTTGTTGAGTGAAGAAGGAGGTTCATCCCATTTCATTGAGTATCGTTTATCTGTTGGCCAGTTTACTGTTAGCAGGTCATTGTCACATGTGTACCATGGCTTTAGTTTAGAAAGAGAGCAGTCTGTAAGAGTGCAAAGATTGTGTTCTTGAAACAAATTTGGGGAGGTAGTGTCATAGCGCTAATTTTTCACCTTCTTCCGACTATATAGTTACCTTGGTTACAGACTTCCTGCAGTTGGCCTCGTTTATGACTTAGCTCAGAATAAAGCACGTCTCTTGTAGATTTATCATTTAGAGAGTTACATGTGACCTCATACTGTGACCTGAAGACTACAGTACGGAGGACAGGAGACCCTGAAACAGTACAATAGTTAGTGATTGACATTGACTGGAAATATATGGCTGACTCTGGGTTCGCACAATCACCGGACTGTGCAGCAGGACATACGCTGTAGTCTAGAAATGGTGCCACACAAGTGTATGCCAGTGTAAGTTGTCCATATAGATTGTGTGTAGCTCAATTTAACATATTTATAGTCTGAAATAAGTAAAAACTCACAGTGTCAATACTACTCACCGATAGCATGGATATAGTAGCTGCAGATATCTGTGTAGTACTTGTACTGATGGTCACCCAGAGAAAGGACAGCTGAAGTACCAGAGTGTAGTTTGACCTCTGCCTTCATGTTACTTGGTTCAACATAGGCAGTTATATTACTGTATGGACATTTGACTGGGGTAGGTGGATTCATTCCTGTCAAAGATATAAGAGCGGACAGTTTTACAAAAATATAGTTTCAGAGAAAAGCCTAGATAACTCCCCTAGACATTGATTGATAGAGGGCAGAAATACCTGTATTGAGCTGTGTAGAAATCCCTGACATAGTAGCTTGTTATCGCTTAATTATGATTTACATGTAGAGCTGTCGTTGCATGGCTTAGGGCCAATATGTGAAATTCTGTAGTTAGCTGTGTACTATGGCGTTACATGTACATCACAACTATGGCCTAAACTTCCCCCTGACCTGCACTGTATAATTATAGAGCTGACCATTATTTATTGGCTCCTGGGTGCATTACATTTTGTTCTAGTCATCCCTCCTCATGCCATATCAGATCTTAAGTATCATTCAGGATTGTTTTTATGAACAACTAATGTAGGCCCAATTTAACTAATATAATATATACCTCTATTAGTTAAATTTAACATATTACGTAAATCTATACACCATTGTAATACAACATTGTATACAATTTTCAATATTGTATAAAAAGATGGATTCCTACAACTGTGTAGGTGTTATCAAGTAGCATTCTATTGGGTAATAATGTGGCTCATGTAAATAGTGCACAGTCCAGGTACTGCATAATTAGGAATAGTACTAACCAATCAACTTGTAGATAGCATTTCCGTGTCCAACCAGCACGTCTCTTCCAATACTAAGGAGAGACATTGGATTATCGGTCATCTTACTTGCTTTTGTACATGCCTTTTCTGATTTAAAGCAAACCGGTCCCACCTTCATGTTCTTCATATTTAAAAGTCCAAGGTTTTCATGGACAAAGTCTGCAACAAGGTACAGGCCGTCCCCTACTTTAGCAAGTTCCCGTGGGAAATAGAAGGTCATGCTGGGGTCACCAACGGAGATTCTCTCATTAGTGATAGTCCCATTGTTTAGCCAGTTGACTTCTGAGATGTAATTCATATTAGCGACAAGTAGTTTGCTTTTAAACCACATGATACCTCTAGGGACGGATATGCCAGATGTGGTGACTGTACTCAGTTCTCCTGTCAGCAAATCTAGTGACCTCAAAGCATGGTTGTCTTTCTCTATAATAAGCAGTTTACCCGGGTTCCTAACATCGACTTCAATACCTGACGGACCATCAAGCATCCCAATACCCACTCTTCCCTCCACATAGCCTGATGAACCACATGTCCCAGCTACTGTTTGCAGATTACTGTTATCTCTATTCAACATCTTGACACAGCTGAAATAGTAGTCTATCAGAACAAGGTGAGTCGAGTTCAGCTGTTTAAAACTGGGAATGGAAGACCATGAAGAAATAGCAATGACTGTTGTAGTGGTGTTACCATTGAAGGTCTCCAGGTATCTGTATGCGCTGAACAGAATGCTGCTGTCATTCTTGTAAAGATCTAGTTCCATGTGGTAAACTCTGCCGGGACCATCGAGGACTTTCTCAAACTTGTTGAACGAAACACTTGAAGTACATAAAGCGAACAATATGAATATAATCCCAGTTATATATAATATATTCAGCAATGAAAAGGAATCTTCGTCCATGAGCGGTACATATGCACTAAGCCAGCAGTACACACCAGCTAGTATAATAGCCATGCTGATAAAAAAATGAAGTGGCCAAATCTCTTACAATGACTCTACTTTTAAATTTGCAATAATAGTTGTGTAGTTTTAAAGGTGAAACACTACATGCATGTACAGGCATTATGATCAATTTGAAGAGTGGAGTTCTACATACATGTAAATGCATACACATGATTAGATTAATTGTTCGTTGCATATACATGTAGCTTACCTTAATACGTCTGACTCTGTCGAAGCCGAAGTAACCCATCCTGTTGCTATGGCAACTAGGAGACTCTAAAACCATACAACATGCTGATAGGCTGTACATTATTTGGACAAATGAAATACTAGCAGTAATGGTCTACTTTTTAAATGGGTAGTACAATTAATACAAACAGATTCATGCATATGCTTGTCAAATGCGTGACAGCTACATGTTAGTTATCAAAGCATTTATTTCTTTAGCTATATTTTTAGCGCAATTTTCATTATCCTGTATTTTGGACCTAGAAAAATTGCACCCTCCGTTGTACTTTTGTACCACCTACTTGAGTCACTATTACCCGGTATTTAAATTTCTAAACTGTAATTTTAGTAATATTGCTCTTGGATTGGCAATTCCTCAAGACAAAACACTCACCAGCAAATGCTGAAAATTCTTCATTACCTCCCCTGTCTCCTCTAGGTTTCTTTTAAATGCAGCAACCCTTGTTATTCCAACAAGTTAGTAGACCAGCAAGTAGTCAAGTAGTATGCTTCGTTATCTTGTATTTTGCACACCTTACACTGTTTACATAGACTTTGTTCCTACTAACTTTGCTCCATAACGCTTATAGTTAAGGCTGAGGAGGTCATATTACTGGCATGGATGTCTGATCAAGTTTAGAGATTTGGGCTATACAGTGCTAGTTATTATCTTTTAAATATGGAAGCATGTTGATCAAGATAAACCTGCTATTTGGAATATAGCCAATAACACACTTTATAATACAAGTCATGTAGTATGCAATTCCATGTAAAATCTATAGTAATGACCAGGCTATCCACTTATTACCCCTTTAGCATTTTGGCTGATCACAACAAGGTACTAGCCAGAAGCCACTACAATGGCCCATATCAAATTATAAAACTTTGGCTATTTCAGTATTTACATTGTATACTGGAGGCCATTGCCTGTTTTCTCATTGCATGAGTGTTCTTCCTTGGTGAGATGTGAGCACAAAGTCATTGGTGAAAGCCAAATCCAGAGGTCACAACTCATAAAGTATGAGGCTTGGAGAATTACAGAGCCTAGAAAGTTATTGCGATGTTGATAGGAGATATTCCAGCTTCAAAATTGAGAAAATGGTGCTGTTGTAACAGGTACCCACAACTCCTAACCAACTTACTTAGACAAAAACAATATAATGTACACTTAGGGTCAGTATTTACATGGAGCTGAACAAAATATTGTTGTAGCATCCCATCCATTGGTGAATTTTGCCTTCTCCATCTCAAGCTAAAAATAATGGAGATTTCTTTAAATCTTTCGATTCTTTACTTCTAACCAACAATGGGAAGTACATGTAAAACTTGCCTCACAGGGCATAAAATTGTTGACTAGTTGAATACTACTCTCTTCATATGGGAGGCCTATTTAGGTTACCGTAATCTTAGAGCAGAAAGTTGTGTGGTGCAGAAAATACAATCACTATGACTATTATACATAAACTTAAAATTGATTATTCGACAGTGGTTGGCAGTACAATAAACGTTACTCCATTCACTTGCATGTGTACTTGTAAAATCCATTATATATTTTAGACTGAGCTCAAAAATACGTCTCTTGCAACAATAAACTATAGTAATATAATTGGTGTAGTTTTTTGAATACATGATATGCTGATATTCACGCTTGGCAATACGTCACGTAGGTCCGTAGTTGCTGCGTCGCAAACACCATTATTTCAATGATATATAGGAATTCTTCAAATCGACAATTATTTAATTGGTCGGCAATTTTGTAACCATGTTTCACAGAATTTTGGAATGGTGAGGCACCAATTTGGCTCTTATTTAAAGGTTTAAACCAATTATTATGTTATATAACTATTAGGCTCAATATTTATTTTTATTTTAGGAGTTGTCAACACTTTATAATGATGTAAAAGTTAAAACCCAATTATTATTTTGGGTTACTTTTGTAGATTCAAAATATTATCCATACTTTCAATAGACACATGCTTACATTTATATTTTATAATATAAACTGACTTTCGGCTATAATATAATACCAGTTTTTGAATTTGAGCGTTTTATTTGAATTGATAACCACGAAAATTTTTCCTGTGGATGTTGGACTCCAAATGTTCAATCTATAAAATAGCCATGCTCGATTGCAGGTCGCAATTTAACTTCATTCATCCAAACTCTCTGTAAAATACAAGGTGTGGATGTTAAAAGAAAAAGTCTCAATATGTAGTATAAGGTGGGTAGTACGCTACAAAGTATTAAATGAAATGTTGAAAACAAATTTTATCTGCATGTGTTTTTGTTAGAATAATTTCCACTACATGTACTATTCTGACCATTATAATATAACTGCAATATGTAGGCCTGCTTTTCATACTATTCTGAATGAACAATAATGTCATAATATGGGGCTATTGTTGAAGCAGAAGTTTGTAACATAGGAAGCAGACTATGTGCACTAAAATGTTCTTTGATCCCTCTGTCTACAAAGTGGATGTTTGAGATATAAATACACAAAAGAACATCATTATGTTTATCATATGCATTAAATTGCGCGACCACTCAGTTAGTTATTATCAAACATGTTCTCTATGCCAGAAGTGTGTGGAGCAAGTGCTGCACTGTAAGAACTTTGGACTTATGACCCGTTTATGTCATTTACCAATAAAGGCAAACATAGCGCTACCAGTGTACATAGAGTTACCAATCTAGCACAGTATTATATTGTAGAAACTAATGCTAAGGTTGATTAGCTCACCCATGTTGTGTTGAAGTGTTTGAACAAATCTTGATTTGCACAAATACGATGAACACTGTCCCCAATTGCACGATACGCACCATCACTTATATTGTTGTTATACTTGCGACGCATAATTTCCAGTGTAAAAAGTCGAACCACAAAGAAAATAAATATCATGGTGGTCCAGTCGCCACTTCTCAAATTGGCAACCACCAGTGGTTCGAGTACCTCTGAAGTAAAATGCATTTATTTATGATTGTGGTAAAAAACGTTGAGCATGACGTGAGAATAAAATGGCGTGGAAGAAAAAGAAGACAACTACAACTAAAGTTATTGCCTTTAAAATCAGACATTGCTTTCGATCCAAACCCCAATTAAAAGCTTTTGCCTACTTCAATCAAGCTCCTCCCTTATATAGGCCTTCTAACATTAGTTGGAGTTGTCTTCACACGCTTACGTCTATTACCACTACCCATTAATTTATTTAATACATGTTCAATTCTTAAATTAAGAAGATTGTATTACACAACATGTAGACTACGTCACTGTTATTAATGACTGAAAATATAATGCATGTTGAAGCATCAATATAAGCATGACTCAAGAATAATTTATTATTAGTTTAATAATGCTTAAAATGTAACTATGCAATATGCACAATGTATCACCAAAATAGTAATATGTTAAACATATGACCTGCATGTAAGTTTTACAAGTAATCTCTATTCTAACTATCAGATTTGGAGTTGTGGTAGGGTGGATAGAACAGTTGTTATACTGTTCATTTCCTACTAATATATGTTTAGTGCATTATCACAATACAGTCATGTGCGTGTATACCACAACAGAGTAAATGATGGACATTTTGCATCTGGTGACCTCTGAACATTACATGTATAAGCATGCCTCACGTTTTTTTATATATTTCTATATCCCAAACTTGTCAGAATTACAAGGTTTTCTTTTCAAAATAAAAAACTTGTAATACTGCACAAATCGTACAAATATTAAAATTTTAAATATATATTAATTTTATTTTGGTTTTTTTGATCCACGTTACTCTGAATTTTGGTGTGGTAACAGTACATGATTGTAACTCATGGACTAAGGTACTTCAACTAATACTCTATCAATACGTGTTATAATCCTAGTATCACTTTGAAACATAGTTTGAGATATTTGCATTATGTCAAATCCACAGGCATGTAAAGTAGAACATTGGGAATGTGCAGCTATTGTATCATGATGTACCATACGTACCTTCTATGGCCTCCTCAAAGTATAAACTCCGACTATCTACAAGCATCATTGCGTTGTACACTTCACCCTCAAGGAATGCCAAAACATTATCTTGTTCTCCTTTTTTCTCAATACTGGAAACTGCCATTATATAAAATAGTGCTTTTACTGTTTTATTATGTTGCTGGAGCAGAGGTTACTTGTACATGTATATGTATATAAGCAAATCCCATGTACACAAACATGAAGCAATTTCAGTTCTCATAGACTGTAAATATTGTAAGTGAGAGTCATGATCATGTCCAGCACAAAATCTTAATTTCTTCAATGTTAATTCATTAGAAACATTAATTATTGAATGCTAGAAATATCCAGAAGTAAAAATATAGTAGTAATACTCAAAAAATTGATAAAGATAATAAATAGAACCTTATTTTACATTTAACTGTTGTAGTTGATATACATGTAGATAAATAATGATAATAAATATGCACATTTGAACGTGGAAGATGTACATTGTTAGCTCTTGGGTCAAATAAAAATATTTGGGCACGTATGGTAGAAAGTGTATAAAATCACAAGGTATCTAAGAATGGTCGACTGCCAATTCTTAGGGATTTTCTGAAGCCTGAAAAAGATCTGTGGTATAGCAGTCTAATTAGAATGATCACTAAAATTCATAATAATCATCGAGCCTATTAAATATTATTTTATGACTTTTTTTGCAGCTATAGTGTAACCAAATTATGATATGTTTATTGCATATTTTTAATTTCCATTTTCTATAATATTATCTCTATTTATACTTGTTGATACAATTATGTAACTTTCTTTAGAAAACGGAGAATAGCACCATTACCTTCTAACAGCATTCGTCTCATCATCCACTTGTAGTCTGGGTCATCAAACATCCCTGGAAATTCCATCAATCTGTTCATCCGGTCAGCGTCTCCGGTCATTGCCGAAATTATGTAGATTGCCACCGCATGAGAAATTTGAGCAAATGTTGGTTCAGGCTACAATAAGCAAAAAAATGGACAAACTCTAGTTTGCTGTGTTTGTGTTAGTGCGGGACTTCCGTTTTTAAGAAATATCTAAAGAGATATTAACAGTATGGGATGATGCAAACAATGAGTGCTTTGTGAATAACCAAGTGACTGTAGTGATTTAAATTCAATTACTGGATTAAAAGTAATATAGCATCGGAATTATTCTCTACGTCTCGATATCTGACTCACCATAATTTCCGCTTCATTAGTAAATGGTGAAGGTGTGTAAACAGGAGTTGGACAGGCACAAACTGGAACTCCTGTTGTAATTCCATATGCAGCTCCTGGTGGACGATGGGGTAACTTATTTACATCTTGAATGCTGCCATCTAGTCTAAAAGGTATGTAGTTGGAGGGCCCAGATATCTGGTTAGCCTTAGAACCTCCCTGACCATAAGCCATGGTTTGAACATATTGTGGTAGCCTTCCAACATTTTGATTATCGGGTTGTACCACTGGGGTAGCTACATCAGGTTGTTTTGGAAAGTAAGTTGCTGTTGAAGGACGGTATGGTAATTTGTTTACATCTTGAAAGCCACCATCCAGTGTAAATGGTATATAATTTGACTGTGCATTCTTTTTGTCACAGGGTTTGCAAGGTTGTCTGGAACTAGCCATGCTTATTATTTGCTTCCACTGGTGGCTGAAGTATAATAATCATCATTATGAATAGAATTCGCTCTGAAATAAGCACAATGGGCAATACTAAATGGTATGATCATGTAAAGAGTGACTAAGCCATTTCAATTTGCTTTGTGTTTATTTCTTACATGATGTTGGCGCAAATAAATACTAGTTTTATGACAAGGATATATTCACATCCATAGCGCAAAGCCTTATTACAATGGGACAACAAAATTATCTATTCACCTGTGATTATTTATTCAAACAGCCTGCTGTTTCAGTGTAGTATCAAAGTTTGAAAACTTCTGTAACTGCAGCTATAAACAATAATCTTTACTACTCAATTTTCAAAACATTCCATAAATAAATCAAAGTTTTTTTTGTGAATTATTAAGGATAGTACAATTTTTCATTATAATATAATTATTTTATTACAAGTCATGATATTAATATTTGGTTTGGGGATGTTTTCCTAGACATACTCACGTACAAGTGGGATTATGATCATGATGACTGTTAATGTGGTCTTACCTTTGGAGAACAAGTGCCACAGTTACGCTGTAGATTCTTTAGCCGACCCGTTTTATGAACTTTATGTGTCACTTTAGCAGTCATCTGTTATCAGTATTAGGGTGATGGCCAAGATTTGCCCCTTTCTGGTAGCCTTCCAACATTTTGATTATTGGGTTGTACCACTGGGGTAGCCACATCAGGTTGTTTCCGAAACAACCTGATGTGGCTATCCCAGTGGTACAACCCATTAATCAAACTGTGGGACTTACACAACAATGTAACTTGTACT
Organism: Bugulina stolonifera; assembly: GCA_935421135.1. Lineage (NCBI taxonomy): Eukaryota > Metazoa > Bryozoa > Gymnolaemata > Cheilostomatida > Bugulidae > Bugulina > Bugulina stolonifera. The sequence goes on from OW285196.1 coordinate 10,654,712, forward strand.
TGACCTGTACACCATTGTGACTTGACATGACGTGGACACATGAATGACTTGTGACTTTGACTTGGGCTCTGCCAAGTCAATAAGACAGATAACAATTTTGTACAATGCATAGCCAAGATGGAAAGAGGTCTCAATTGTCTACCTGTTTATTATTTTTATTTCATCAGTACTACTAGCAGCACGCAGAGTATATCACTGTCCGCTATATTTTTAAAAAGAAATGTCAGCAAATTATCGTCCATCAACAGCAGCTTACGTAAGCTGCTGTTGATGGACGATAATTTGCTGACATTTCTTTTTAAAAATTACATGGTCACCGACCACGCTTTTGTTTAAATTGGCTCAGTTTGCATTCACCTTTTCACAGTATAATCTGCTAGACTGCGCCACACAAAACATGCTCATATGAAAACAGAGAATGTTTTAAATTGTCAAACATATTATGAAATTATGCTTTGAAGATAATATTACTAACAATAATAGGTTTCAACCAAAAACAACATGTTTTATATTAAATTTAGAGGAATTATTTATTTAGTACAGTTAGGGAATACAATGTAGTTGTCTGGGAAAAACAATTTTTCATAATTATTACAGTGATTATGCACATGTACATGAAGATGTATTTAGTTGCCCTCAAAGTTTGCTGGTGTTTGTGTTTATAGAATGTCAGGTTTCCATAGTTTCACAGCAATAAGGTGAATACACTGCAACAAAATTAGTATAAGAGCAAGTTGGTGTCAGGCAACACAAATGCATGGTTAACAAAATATTGTAATAGGCATAGAGATAATATTGCATACCCAGAGATAACCAAATTAATATTTCTGAGAGTACAACAAAAGAACCGTTATTGAAAATGATATTTAGATTACTATCATTGTAAGGAATGTAAGGAATGACCGAACGACACTGCATTTACATTACTGTCCGCTTAAACAATATGGAAAATAAATACAACTTTTATCAGCTATTAAAAATGCTGTGATAACTCTGTATTACTCGTTGATGAATGTGTCACCAGAATTTGTTTAGCAATAATTGTAACGTGTCCACCTAGTCTCTACAAAGTATATGCATGTACTGTATAATATGTAGAATGATTGATTAGCGTTACCTTTGATTTACATGTAGGTTACTGTTCTACCCCCTCTGTTAGTAATGAGCAACGGATCCAGCGATTGCTGTAAAAATACATTGTTGGTGTTGTTTTTGCTATCTCTCAGAATTTGGAAAGCTACATGTACATCATTATTTTCAAATCTTTGTTATCCCAAATCACACATTTACATAGTTGCAGTAACTTACCATTGACATACATATTGGCATACATATTGGCATACATATTGACATACATTGACATACATTGACACACATTAACATACAGTGACATACAGTGACATACATTGACATACATTGACATACATTGACATACATTGACATACATTGACATACATTGACATACATTGACATACATTTACATACATTTACATACATTTACATACATTTACATACATTGACATACATTTACATACATTTACATACGCCAAAGATACACCGATGTTGATTCTGCAGTAGCATACGTGATGTACATTTACACATTTACATCTACACAGTGTTCGAAGTGTTATTGTGCGAGAATATATGGCGTGTACCCCCCTCAATTTCAGTGGGTACACGGTCAGCAGGTGTGTACCCTAAATCTTAATAGCTAATTTTCCTCCATACAGACTCAGAAGACCTGATAGTGTAGTGGTAGAGTGCTTGACTATCATTCATAGAGTCTTGAGTTTAATTTCCACCAGAGGATAACTTTTTCATTTTTGTAATTGAGTAATATTTCTTAGCTACCATAAGATTAAGTGGATAGCTATACAATACTAATCGGTAAGATTGTATGCACGTGTACCCACCTCATTTGTTTCACTTCGAACACTGCATGTACATCTAAATGGTTTCATAGTTGATGTAACTTGATGGATGTACAATTGTGAAGCTCAGCATAAGGGTAGCTGTTGAAGTGTTTGTTGGGATACAGGTGAAAAAACCTATCTACATGTAGATGACCGCACAGTTTAAAATAAAATACTTCCGCTAAACGTGAATGTCTAAACTGCATGTGAACGGACGTTTTATCAGTACAATGGCACTATTATAACTATGCTAAGCGCATACTCAACTTACAGCATTTACACATCTCACAACCAGGAACTTCTTCCACTCCCCAAGAGCAAGTACTTCCGTCACAAGGTTCTTCCGGGCATCCCAGAACTCTCACCTCAGACACTACAACAGTTGAATTTAAAGAGAAAATAGCTGAGTAATACTTTAGTTTATAAAAGAAATCAGCTTGTTTTGGAAAAGTTGAGAGAGCGTGACTTAGGTGTATTCTACTTATAATTTAGCGTCCGGTAGTGCACTTCCTTATAACCAGCTAGCTAGGCAGCACCGTTGCTATAATACACAACGACAACAGCATAGACTATGTGGTTCTTTCAAACTTTAAGCCAAAATTCTGCTAAAATGAAAAAAATTACTGAGGAAGATGTAAGCAGTATAAACTCTATTAGCAAAGGTAAGTAATAAAAATAAACTGAATGAGTCACAACACCAATCCATAACAGATCAAACGTTAACTAAATTCAATTTGTTTAATCTATTGCAACGTAAAATGCAAACAAACAATGCCAGATGATTCCATTAAGCTTTGGTTGGAGATTTCATACAAATGTGATGACTTAAATAAGGTGATACTAGTGCAGTAGACTTACCTATAAGTGTAAACACTAGGAGACATAGTAGAAAGGAAAGAAGTTTCATATTGGCTGCGGTTGTTTGTATAGTCTCTGAAGAACAGAAGCTGAATGGTCCTTACATCCGAATCAGTCTCTATCTATACCAGAATCTCATTGGTTCACGAGCATCGACAGTGAATGTACCAGCATTAGTAAATCAGCAACCTTTACTGTTTATTAAGAACCTTAGTTTAGAAGTTAGTAAAATTGTTTAGGCGTCAACTGAATTGAATGGTTTAGAGTCTAGAAAAATAATGTCCTGTCTGCTTAATATTATTCATATCCTATAGCCCTCATTACCACAAGAATGCTATTAATTCTGGTCTCCTACAGGTTAATTCAAACCCGTTATAATGTTTCTGTATTACATTGTGTAGATGCTCCACTTACAACATGCACCATACACAGCACATACTTTACATACTACATACACTGCACATACTTTACATACTACATACAGTGCACATACTTTACATACTACATACAGTGCACAAATCACACAGACCACACAAGCCACATACATTGTAAATGTGCATCACACACCACAAATATTACATCTGCACTGGAAATGTACATGTACATGTATTTATGTATTTATAAATTGCACATAAACACAACACAGGCATACACACTGCACATGTATATAATATTATACTGTACATGTACATGTATTTAGGAATGGTACCCATTACACACATTACACCATTACACACATTGCTTACAAGATCAGGATATCCAACTCAATATTAGCCTAAGTATGTGCATATTTAATTATTTTAAGGCACTGGCAAGTATAATTTATGTAAAAAACTTTCCAATATAATCAGCTAGCACTTTCCAACTACTAATTCATGTAGCTATAAAATCTACAAAGAATATAGCACAGTATATAATATCCACTGGTATACTTGATGTTAATCATGTAGACTTATAATCAGTAACATTTCCTGTTCCCCAACAAAGATTTAAAAGAACATAATCAATGTTTTGCCTCAAGTCATTTGATCATTTGCATGTAGAAGGAAATAGATCATACATGTACATGTATAAACACATAGACCTGCTTTGATACTGTTATATTTATGTGTAAGAATAGATACTCATGAAATGCAATAATGTACATTTGGTAATAATATAGTACAGTAACAGTCATCGGTGTCTGTAGTCAGCAAAAAAAACATAGTTTGTCTCTCTAGTGAGAAAATAAATAGTTTTTCTCTCGGTTACACCGGTTACACCGGTTACACCGGTTACACGGTTGTACGAAGCTACTACTCATATACATGTATACTGGATACACACTTACATTTATTGCATGTACATTGGTGTCAGAAGTGAACCTAGGATTGGAGTGTCCACTAAAAGAAAAAGGTAATGTTAAATTCTTTGAAGTTGCCTCCCACTTTGACTTTGACTTTGACGTCATCGGACACTCAGGAACACTAAGTGTATAAAGGAGTGCCTCATTTGGCTAACAGTGTGCAATGTGTTTGGCTACAGGGGTTACAGCAATCTGCTGTTGATTAGTAGTTGATGGTGCTACGGTAGTCCTCCTTTACAGGGGGGTTGGACTACAGCCCTCTGTTACAGGTAAATGCTGCGTTCTGCTTGTCACGGTTGTGTTCACTCTGGTGTCTCTTATGGTTCTCGGTAGGAAACTACCATGGTATATCTGTGAGGTCGCGGAGACCGATGTCAACTCGCCACGGGCAGCCGATCTGGTGGTCATCGTCATACTTTTGCGGTCTCTGGTAATCTCATCATATGCCAACGAAAGCGCTGAGTGGCGTTCTTCTTCCTGCAGGATTTTCATAAGGAGAGCTAGCCTGTGGTTCCTACGCCTTTGTTTGAGGGGCTGTAGACCAAGTTCGGAGCATGCCTCAGTGACACTCTCTCGCCCCCTCAATCTGGCAATAAACCTAACAGCCCTGTGCTGTATCATTTCGAGTGACTCAATGTCTTTGGCTAAGGTCGGGTCCCACACGGTGTCCGCATATTCCAATATTGGGCGACACAGGCTAGTGTAAGCTAGTAACCGACCTTCTTTAGGGGCTCCATGCAGAATGTGCTTGATAGCTCCCAGAGTTCTGGAGGCCTTTTCTTTCTTGAGCGCCATATGTTGGTCAAATTTAAGGTTTGACTGCATGACCACACCGAGGTATGTCGTTTTGTCAACCCATTCCATCACAGTTTCACCTAGCTTGTATGTTGGTCTACTATTTTGGTTCCCGAAGGCTATGACTTTACATTTCTTGTCATTGAATGGCATTTTCCAATCAACAGACCATTTGTGTATGGCATCAATATTGTTCTGGAAATGTATAGCATCGTCATCTGTGTCAACTGTCTGATATAGCAGTGTATCATCAGCGTAAAGGCTTACACTGCAGTTTACCTCCAATGGCAGGTCGTTAATGTAGATCAGGAAGAGTGTGGGGCCCAGAACTGAGCCCTGTGGAACCCCTGAGGTTACCTCCAGCTCTGAGGAAGACTCTCCTTTGATCACTACTCTCTGTCTTCTGTGTATGAGAAAGTCCTGAATCCAGTTCACCAACTGTGGGTGCATGTCAGGTACAAGCTTCAGCTTGCGCATCAGTAGAGCATGTGGTACCTTGTCAAAGGCTTTCTTGAAATCTAGTACCACAGCGTGAGTTGTTTTAGTTGCTTCTGCGGCCTTCGCCAATTCATGGAAAGTGGCGCAGAGTTGGGTTTCGCAGGACATACCTCTCCTGAACCCATGCTGTCTGTTGTGGAGAAAGTCATTCAGTTTTTGATTCATATAATGGAGTACAATGTGTTCCATCATTTTACATGGAATACTGGTAAGGGATATGGGACGGTAGTTGTTGGTTGTCTCCCTATCTCCTCCTTTGTGCACTGGGGTGACATATGCCAGTTTCCACTGAGTTGGTAGCTTTCCGGAGTCGAGTGAGGCCTGAAATATGTGTTGCAGGCACACAGCTGACATCCTAACATCAACAAGCAGATCTGGTTTGCGAATACCATCAGGACCAGGTGACTTGCCATTAGGTAGACTATTAATCAGATTTATAAGTCCTTCAGCGGTCACCTCTATTGGGTCTACATCAGTTGTGTCTAGTTGGCGAGCATCTGAAATTTGTTGGTCATCACAAAATTGATCTTGGAAGTATTTGTTGAGAATTTCAGCACATCGTGACGGTTCGTCAATAGTTTCATCGTGTTGGTTGACTAGCCTCATGTGGGAATCATTGTTTGACTTGGTTTGCTTGAGGTGCTTATAGAAAGGCTTTGAGTTACCTCTCTGGAGTGGTTTGCATATTCTTTCCACCAGGTGCTCTCTTTTCTTACGCTGGCACTCAATTTTACTGGTTCTTCTCTCTGCATGGTATTTCTGTAGAAAGAATTTGTCACCAGTCTCTCTGTATTTTTTCCAGGTTTTCCTGTGTTTTTGTATCAGTTTGTGTGTCTTTTTGTCCATCCACTCTGGCCACTTATCGTTCTTTGGCTGCAGTAATTTTGTGGGGATATGGTCTCTTTGGGCTCTGTCTAGGCTTTGGGTGAAATGATTCCACATAACATCAGGGTCTCGCATATCAGCTAGCCGATCAGCTGCCTCCTGCATGGATTCACGATATTGTTCTACTTTGACTTGTTTATAGAGTTTGATTTCTCTTGGCTGTGTTAATAGCTCTTTTGGCTTGTGTTTGACAAGCTGGGAGGTGATCAAATAGTGATCACTCATGCCTGGGGAAATGACCTCAATGTCCTTTACCAATTCTGGAGAATTTGTGCATATCAGATCTAGAGTGTTTCCAAGGACATGGGTTGGCTGTTTCACAAGTTGTTTGAGACTACTTTCTTGCAGTAGAGCCAGGAAATCCGCATGGATCTGCTTGTATTGGGCATTTTGTCTAAGTCGGCCAGTTTGCCATTCAATTTCTGGGAGGTTCATGTCACCTACTAGCATGATTCTATGATCTGGGTGCTTGCCGATGACCTCTTCATATACAGCTCTTATCTTACTTATGTTTCGGATATAGATATGGGGTCTATAGTAACAGCAGATAATGATCTTCGGGTCTATTTTAACAGCGACAATTTCCTCATCTGTGGCTATGTTCACTCGTTTGGGATTGAGATCACTGTCTATGGCTATGAGTACTCCTCCGCCCCGGTTGTTCCGATCTTTCCTGAGAACTGTTTTCTTTGAGTCAGTGATTATACTTTTGCTCGGTATGGTACAATCAAGATGGGTCTCAGTGAGACATACGATATTGATGTCAACAGTTAATGAATGCAATTCTGCTGTTTTACCTTTGATTGATCTTGTGTTAGCTAGGAGCATCTTTAGAAGTCTGTCTCCTTGGAGTTCTTTACTGGTTTCAGGGCTGTCCATTCCCCCGATGGCTGTTTTTGTTCAATATGTAGATTTCTGATACGATACTGGCTCCCATTATCTTCTTTTCTGTACTCCCTGATCTGTTCTCTCAGGGCCCATTCTTGGTCCCTTACCTCCTGGCTAGTGTCAATTTTGCAGAAGATTCTATCCCTTTTCATCTCTCCCGAGTTCACTCTTTTTACAAACTCCCATTTTGTGGATTCATTCTCGAATATGAGTTTAATGGGCCTGGGGCTTTTTACTTCCTGGCCTTGACTTTCTGTCTCCACTTTTTTCCTACGGCCTAGTCTGAAGGCTGCAACTGGGAGGTTCAGCCTCTTGAAACATTCATGTTTCATGAAGTTTTTAACCTGGTCTATGATTGGAGTATCATCTACTTCAGTGATGCCATACAAAATGGCATTCAGCTTCCTTGATTCCATCTCACTTATCTGTTGCTGTCTACGAATCAGTTGTTCTGCACTGTTATTTGATTCAGCAGCAATTTTCATTTGCTGCTGGCTTTCCTTCAATTGCTTAGTGCTCTCAGCATTCATGTTTTTGAGCTCAGTGATTTGATCTTTGCTTGATTTCAATGCATCTGCATATGTCTGTTGCATTGTCTTGATTGACCTCTCAATTTCTTCCAACTTATTCATGGTTACCTTGTGTTGTAGGGTTGGTGCACTGTCAGATACACCATCAGTAGAACGAGTTCCACCATCTTCCCCAGCAGTACACTGGTCACAGTACCATCGTACCCCATGCTTCTCAAGTTTCTTTATGTTGTTCACATCAGCAGTCTGCAGGTCTTGGCATATGCCATGGTACCAAGTCGGACACCTGTCACATCTGATCCAGTTTGTCTTGCATGCCCTTGTCCTTCCCTGTCCAATGGTCATTGTACAATCAGTCTGTTTGCACTTGCCACAAGGAATTCTGTTTTCATCTCCTTCTCCATCAGCTTGACTTGCATTTCTACTGGACTTGACCCGCATTGCCACTGACTTTACTTGACAAACTTGACCTGCCTCCAAGATTTTAGACATGATTTGATTTTTTGACTTGAAATACAAATTGGGTCCAGCTCTGTAATGAACCAATACCAGCTAAACTATCTGTTATAAGAGATTGCAAATACCAACTATGTTAGAAGTTCAAAGATGGTACTATACACCCTGTAGGTCATTAGTGTTTTGAATAATTATGATGCTAGTGAGAGAGAGGAGGCTCAGCGATAGTAGATGCCTGCAAATACTTTGAACAGTTCATCTCAGGCCAGCCAATCACTGTTCATAATAAACATTTCTCGTTTAGGTGGCTCATAGAATGCAACCATTGTAGCTCACGCTCAGCTAGATTTTCATTCAAACTAAATTACAAGACTACAACATTAAGGTAGTCTGCACACCAGTAAGTGCAGCTGCATGTCTGTATCAGATACACTGACACAGGTTGTCATAATATCTGATGACTGTGTAATACATGTAGGTGTATCATACAACCCATTTGTCATATATGCCAATGAAGATTTGTTAACGCACTGATACAATAGGTTGCCAAGAGAGGACAACTTCCTTTCACAGGTCACTAGTCTGATCAGTGACGGTGCATGTCCAACTGACCTTAATCCAACCCAGACAGAACACCTGCAAGCCCACGGAGATAGGGCTGTATCCTCCAATTTGAAAGTGGCCCTGCCACTTTCGTAAAATTTTATCTAAAAGGCCTTAAAAAATATGCATTTTCCTGCAAAGTAAGCCTGGAATATTTCAGTCTATGAAACGATGGAGTTACCCTCTTGAAAGAAGATAACTCTATGTAGTAGACACCAGGTTTCATGTTAGGTGTTTTACATATAGCATTCATATGGGTACATTGTGTGGGTAATATACATTGCACACTGTTATTGTCTGTTTCAACTATTATACAACCATATAGGCCTACATTGTTTGATTACACATGAACCACTTACGGGACACCATGGCTAACCACCTAGATGATTGGACGGTTAGATTGTATTATTGTTAGAGCAACGTAAAAACATGGTTTAAACATAGTATGATTACTGCTCTTTTTGTGTTCCTTTGAGAGTCACCCTCTCATTATGTTTGCTCCCAGCTCACAGCTTTCGCATAGCTTTAATTGTTGTAAACTCTTTCAAGGTAGCTGGCATATCGGTATATGCATGCATATATTGGTTCCTGTCACTAAACTGACTAGATGTGATTGTGTTCGTTGAATTAACAATGAAGACAAACAATATATTCATACATGCTATCAGAGGTCTGAACTCCCAGAATAATCTGGAAAGTAGTCTTAGAAGACCTGGTCCTGCCTTCTCATATGATGGAAACACTGCAGAGCAATGGAGTATCTGTGATAAAAAATCTGGTTTTGCAGCAAATACCAGCACATTGGAAAGTTTAAAGCAATGATCTTGTTGAATTTAGTTAGATTAGAGGAATTGCAGAAGGCTAAAGCTTTCACATACAATAAAGGGCCAACCCCAATTGTCATGGACAGAGGAGCAGTAGAAACCAAGTATCAAAAGCGAAATTTAGGGAACTGCGCAAACCTATCACAAAATGTGTTGTTTTAGAAAGGTAGAAGCTTGACACCAGGTTACAAGATATCATAATATTTGTAGTGCCAAACACAATTCCTTAACATGGCTGCACAATGGCAGAGCTAATCAAAGAGCCATCTAGGCTCCTGGAGCTGGATATTATTGTAGTCCGATATGGCATGGAGAGACAGCCTGGTTCAGGACGAAACCTTCCAGGTCACTGGCGGGACTCGAAACCACGTCCTTGCAGATAGCTTGAAGCCTTCAGTCAGTTTTATAGTGATACCAGAAACCAGACAGCCAATGTGCCTATGGGGACTTGACAGGTGAATTACTGAGAAATCAAATAACAGCCGGAGTATATGGCAACTCATCATGCTTTGAAAAACGTCTCACCTCACTCAAGTTGCAGCAGTGCAAACTTGCCAGATACATGAAGCAGCTGAGTGATTTGAATGTACTATAACAGACAGGCTGAACTCATGAACCAACAGTAGATGCCATTCATATCAAGTCAATACTACAAGTCAACACAACCAAGTCAACACCACCAAGTCAACAAAACCAAGTCAAGACCACAAAGTCAACACCACCAAGTCAACACCACCAAGTCAACACCACCAAGTCAACACCACCAAGTTAACACCACCAAGTCAACACCACCAAGTCAACACCACCAAGTCAACACCACCAAGTCAACACCACCAAGTCAACACCACCAAGTCAACACCACCAAGTCAAGGTTTTACATTGATTATCAAGTCTCATTGTTACAAATATTACAGAGCTCATTGCTTACGCTTGATAAAATGGCAGTTTCTATAATGCCCAGTGGACTTTCGATGCTGAAAAAGTGGCCCGGCAAGCCGGACTGGCCATAAAGGTGGCTAGTAAAGGTGGCTATGGCCCTGCACAGAGATAGTTACTTTCTGACAGATGGCTTCTTGTATAACAACCTTCTATAGCCACCAAATCATTGTTATGCATAACAGAAGAAATCAGGACTGTTTGCATGATAAGCTGGTCAAAATCAAACCTACAGTACAAGCAGCTGTCACAATATTTCTGGCTTGGAGTCTGGCAAACTTGTGACTTTATAGCAGCATGTGTCCCATCCATGCAATGAAAATTTTATTTTGTGAAGTTTGTATATCTAATAAGTTGTTTATTTCAAGCTTTGATCTTAGTGTCAATGTGCCATTTTACATTTCTAACACCAACACATCCATAACATAAATAAAATATAATATGCAAAATAATACTTTAAATAAGCACAAAATGTCTCATGAATCAATGAACTAGTAAACAGCTACATAACTTTACTGAGCATCATTAAAATCTCAATGCATGAAACCATACACCTGTTTAAAATACTTGAAATTAAATCAACTATTGTGAATAAAGAAGGAATTTTAGTAGTAATCACAAGATTTATACTTTTGTATGACAATATTTTGCTGAAGGTGGAATTAGCTGGCTAATTTACCAATCTAAGGAATAACTGAAGAAAGGTACAGACTTCTACATGTACTGTACATATACATGTACTTGTCTTTGATTTCACTGGAATTATTGCAATCAACTCAAATCAATGCAAGGTTGAGTCATGTTGTACTTGTAGTACACTGAATTTTATTTCTTCCCTCCTTCTACTGATAATTCTGAAGTGGCTTTTGGGTAAATAATATTAATATACACATGCCGACTATCACTGATCTGTTTTATATAAAAGTGCCTTGTTAGCTCAATCAACCTGTGCCATAATACAATGTAATGTATGATAGAAGTATAACAGTTTATTGGCATATTAAATATTCTTAAATTCATAGCAAAAAGATTGGTGAAAAATCCATTCAACTCTGTATACATTAAATTTATGACAGTAGTTTACCTGTATACACCTAACTAAGACATTTAGAGGTGGCCTATTTACAAGTACCCATTTTCTTACCTGGTGTTCAGTTAATTTTGTAATAAAGATGCAGTTTCAAAATTATTGCTGTTTCAGGTATATTTTGAAGATACTGTAATTATTTTATTTATTTTCAGTTATATTTGAGATATAGAACGCACCATGGAAGGTATGAACTGCCCTTGTCTTAACTGCATTTGTAACCGGGCACAGAACTCCAATTTGGTAAGTTTGACTATCATGTATAACGAAGCGGCATTGTATCAGCATTGCTTGCTCAGTGTATTGATTGGAGGGAAGCACCTTACCCGTCCAAATTACATCTAAACAATTTTCTTACATAAATGGAAGACAACTTAGACATGAGGAAAACCTAATCCAGTAGTTTACGATACTTGTTACACATGACTAATGCATGTCATTTTCATCAGTTCAACGCACCATTTCTATTTAGCTGCATCACATGGAAGATTCTTTCTTTAGACTTGACTTGATGTGACTTGATCTGACTTAACTCGACCCTATCTCACCCGACTTGACATAAATTGATTTGGAAAGTTGGCTGCATTGGTATTTCCATTTTAGAGCCTGTGAAATATGTGATATTAGTCAAACAAAATCATCTGAGTTGTTTTATAAAATAAGTATATGGTTTCATTAAGTGATGAAATCTTGTTAAAATAGTATTATTTTAATATATTGTGAAGTGAAACCTTGAAATCATCAATTTTCCTAAAACAGATTTGTATAGGTGAGACGGTCGGCATTCCAGATTTTACTATAGTTCTGTTATATCCATGTATTTTACACAGCCCTGTGTGAAACAACAATTTCACTTGGTGCCACCAACTGGCCCTCCACCAGGAGTATATGTACCAAAGTCACCCACATCGGCCAAACGAGGGGCAGATGCGGCGGCTGCGTCGAGTGCAGACTTCTATTATGGTTCATCAGCAGGTCCTTCTACTTCTGCTAGCAAGTCTCCCACTTACAAGCCCTATGAGTATAAACCTGGGTCCCCAGGGATAGTAGGAGGCACATATAGTCCAACTGGTGAAGGTTATTACTATGGGAGCTCTACTCAGCCAATGGAGCTCTCCGGTGGAGAGTCATTCTATGGTGCAGCAACAGGGGCCACAGGCTCAACTTATTCACCGCAAGTCGGGACTTCATACGGCGCCCCTCAAACAGGTAAAGGCAAAGCTAAAGCAGCCCCATGTCCACCAGAAAAAGTAGAAGAACAACAAGAAGAAGATTATGAAGAGAGATTTCGCCAGATTGCTCACATGAATTACAGCGCCTTATCTGAAATAGAGGTAGAGAATAATATAAAGCATATTTTAATAAATGTTACGTTTAATGGTCAGTAATTACAGTTTTAATGTACTCCATGTGGTGGTTTTTGACGTTATAGAGCACTTTGATACTTTTAGTGTGTGACTGCTCAATGCATTTCAGATGCTATAACTACACGTCATGTACATGTATGACCGGTAAAACCTTCAAAAATGATGCTTATGAAAAGTACCCGTAATATTCCTCTACCATGAGTATCGACTACATCATGTACTTTAGAGTCAGGCAGTGCAGTGGATTGTATTTTCTGTAGAAGTGTCATTGTCTGAAGAGCAAAGTAGAATTATCATTTTATCGTGAGAAAATAGCCTATTATTTTATTAAACCTGCAAATGCTTGAAATACTCATTTTGCTCTACTGTAATTATATTGTTACACAATGTGTGTATTTAGTCTATATTATACAGTCTCTCTGCTGATAGTAAAATGTAAGGTGAAACTGATGGTGTACAGTGGGTTGTTATCCATTGACTTATTGCCCAATAATTCTTATCTGAAATTACTAGTAGTGTACCGCAAATGTTTATCTCTAGACATACAATGTACATTGCACATGTAAGCATGATACAGTGTACACTGTACAGTAATTATAATTATTTACTTGCCAGAAAACATTGCCCATGTCAAAGTAATCATATCAAAGAGGAATATAATACTATAAGTTGTATTTTACTAGATAATAATTAGTATACATGTATTATTTATTAATATATTACTATTCATTACTAAATTATTGTTATATTAATATAATATTACTGTATTACTCACTAATATACAGTTTATTACTACGCTACTTATTACTAAATATTGATCTAGTATTACTATATCACAATATCAGTATAATATACATGTAGTATTTTATACATCAATGAACTATTTTGTTTACAGTTTAATGATGGCGAATTCATTGATGTTGGATACGTCGTTGCTATGTGCCTTTTGAGAAAGACGGTATGGGATGACAGGCTTTATGCGACATCCACGATGTTTGCTTTACCGAATGTTAGCGAAGTTTGCAATCATGCATATCAGGTTGTAGTGGTTAGTGGTGAGTTGAAATCTAGTATATAATCTAATAAAATTAAAGGTATTTATGACCTTTGACCTTATATTGTTCTTTCTGTATAGGAATTGTATTAAATGTGCCTACATTTAGCAAGTAACATTTAAAAGGCAACATGTAACATGTAACATTTAAAAGGCAACATGTAACATGTAACATGTTACTGTTACATGTTACATGTTACATGTAACATGTAACATGTAACATGTACCATGTAACATGTAACATGTAACATGTAACATGTAACATGTAACATGTAACATGTAACATGTAACATGTAACATGTAACATGTAACATGTAACATGTAACAATCCGATTGGATTGCAAGCATTTTGGTTTCAACCCAATATTGTTGATGAACTCCTACTCGATTTGATTACTACGGATCTAGTCCACATCTTGGAACCTGGAAATAGTAAAGATAAATTTGCCTGATTCATCTTTCAAAATGTTCAATTTACTTGCCAATAGTGTTCTTCATAATTATAATCCTTTCAACTATTCATCCGAGTTATTCCACACTGGAGTGAGTACATAATCAAACATCAATATTAATCATTAAGACTGGTCCTTGCTCTACGGAAATTTTTATATGGCTTATATGCGCTAACCTTCTCCAAGTTTTCCATTTGCATAGTGTGCCTGACAACACTAATACACTGTTGAAGACATGCTATTCTGTACTTATACTTCCTATTAATTCACAACTTGAGTATTCACAATAAACACAATAAATTATGAGTTGCCCAAAATTATTTTTTAAGTTAAATTTATGAAACATTGCAATATCTTTTTACTAAATTATGTTGGCTCCCCTAGTATCAGACTCCCATAGCAGGAGTCGCAATGGTCCAATGCAAATCAGACGCAAAGTCCAGCTCTAGGCTAATACTTTATTATATTCTTCAGTTCTAAGCATGGATGGAGAGACTGTGGATCAGCTGACAGGAGTCGCACAACAAGCGACATTTTATGCTGATAACCTCGCAGAGTATAAACAAGCAGTTCTAGGTAAGTGGCGTCACCTTCCAAGCGTCACCTACCAAACGGATAAGTCCTACTTGATAGTTAAAACATAGCCTGACCCTAAGCACTACATTAACAGCGTTATTGTTGTCTTGGTAGCAAACAAATCTCTCTTAAATTACCGAAACTCTGCTGATGACCATGATCTAAAACCTTTTGATTATAAAATTAAATTAAACATACATGTACATGTAGAATAAGTTAATTTTAGTGAAGTGAACTTTTCGTTCCAATTTTATATGGTGTAAGTATTCTGCTACTAAAGTAATCTACCATTTGCACAACTTTATTATATATCCTGGGCAGTAAACTGGTTGTATTGTAGATGTACTGACTGACGTGGTGATAGCATCTCCAGATGATGGTTGGACAGGAATAATACAAATGTATGTTCTCATCAAAATGCTGGGCTTGTACCTCTGCAAGTATTTACACAACAACCCAATGAAGAAAAATGTTGCCATCTGTCACCTAAAAGAGCAAATTTTGCTTACCTTAGATCTTTGCACCAACACGTATAGTAGTCAGCCTGAGTGTTTGAACTGGGTAAGTTGAAAGTAAATCAGAGATAAAATATACATTAATATACTACATGTACTACTGCTATTCCTGGTAAACCTCGCTGCAGCATTACCAGTTTTAGTTAGATTCGTGTTATTCATGGACACAATTCGTTGGCAGTGAAGGGGCAGTCTTTCAGACTTAATTTAAAGGCGCCAGCCCATACACTGCAAAAGTAAGTTGCTGTACAATTAATTCATTCGTGTCCCACATGGGTTGGCATACTCCAAGATACACACAGAGATTTAACACTAGGTTAGACCAATATTACTGACTAGAGTATAAATTGACCGCTTCAAGATTTATGTTTATATTAAAGTGTCAGAATAAACTCTGCACTTTTTCACAAGCTTAGACTTTGAATAGGAGAGTAGAAAGTGTAGAACATTCTTTCATTTGAGGTTAGACATTCCTAACTGTTTACATTATGGAATAATATGTTGTCACCAATTTGCAATGTTATCACTACTTGTTATTCTTTCTCATTTGCATACAGTTGGGGATGATAGACCAATTTTAAAATAAATGCAATGGGCATTTCACTGTGAGATATACTAACACTGGCAAATTCTAAAAAGGAAATACTTCTGCTCAACTTCGGGAAAAAAAGGAAGCTATCCTAGCAAAAACGATTATTCAATACTATCTATTGTATTTCTCAATTCAATAAAGTCAAAACATTAGTAAGTTTGGTACTAGCTACTGTGTGTTTCAGTTGCTACATTTCTTATGATTTCTCAGCCATGTAAATTATCTAGATGTAAAAAATGCCTTCAAAATCAGTTAACTTCTGATCATCATATTAGTTGTTCCTTTGCAACCGGAAAGTAATATAGACTCTTATTTGTGGTTGGTTATAGCCATAATGTTGAATATACTGAAGTCAACTAGGGTAGAAAATTAAATATTTGAAGGATGGACAACTCCAAATATTTCCATGCAATGTTGAGAGAACTGGTAGTTGAACATAGTAAATCACAGTCATCACTGCACACATGAATAAGGTCAACCTAATCTGCTCAGATGTCAACAACCTGATTATCCATATGCGATTCATGGCCACAACAACAGTACCTTCAGTTATATTATTGTAATGTCATGATTATCGAACAAAGATATATTATTTAGCAGTTGATATTATTTTATGTTAACATCAACATCACTAGTTGAGAAAAATTCTGTGCTGTAAATTTTAAAAATAAATTATAATAATTATAGAATGATATTAAATTGTAAAAGAAGCAACAATAATATCTAGACTTCATTCTTTACATTTTTCATAAGTTATGAAGGGACACCATTTTACTACTGCTCTACAGCATGCACATCGTGGCTTGAATTTTTAGGACTGTAAATTACAAACAAATTATTTAATGCAACTGGTTTGCATTCACAAAGTGCATGTATATTTCTTCTGACATGTCCGTTATCTGTGCTTAAAACTGCACCCATTCTGCTAAAAAGTCTGAACAAAACTATTCAAAAAATATTATACTAGACAGTTTGCAAGTAAGAAGTTTGAACAGATTAATCAAGTATATCAACTGCTGCGGTTGACACTTACAAAATGAGCGCAGCTGACTACTGTTCATGTAGAAACTGTGGATGGAGCATTGGGGTGAGTGAAGTACAGCAACCTAGTATCTTAATCTATTTACTTACTTGGCACAATAGCATGTATACTGTTGGAAACCATTATACATGTACATGTAGATGTAAATATAACCCTTACAACCCAAGTATTATCAAGGCTGTTAACATCCCAAACTGGAAGATACCTTATTCTGTAGGTAGACATAAATAATAGTTGAATGCAAAATGTACATTTTGTCAAGAATCAATTGGGAGATTAAAGGCACACTTAATATCTATCTATGGGCTCTCTGGAATCACCATGGCACATTGCATATTGTGTATGATCACAGACCTCTATTTTAGCCATGCGAATACCTTGAAGTAGCTAGTCCACATGCGGTTCAAGCACCTGCTTCTTCAAGTCGCAATGGAGCTCCATATCAAATGCAGCCTGAGGTACCATCATCAACTGACTACTGTCCATGTAGAAACTGTGGATTAAACCTTGGAGTGAGTGCAGGACAGTGACTTGCCTTATAATATATTGATATTTGCATTTTACTTAGCAAGCATACACATGTCGTTGCTAGGAATCAGA
Source organism: Bugulina stolonifera (assembly GCA_935421135.1). NCBI lineage: Eukaryota > Metazoa > Bryozoa > Gymnolaemata > Cheilostomatida > Bugulidae > Bugulina > Bugulina stolonifera. The sequence goes on from OW285196.1 coordinate 10,672,528, forward strand.
TATACATGTATACATACAACTGTTGCAGTGTGGTGGTGAAATTTTTCAAATAATAAGTAGGCAATTCATTGACAGTTTTTACTTTGTTGGTAGACATGAAATGGTAGTTGAGCAAGCCATTTGTGTAGGATTGCGCGACACCTGCAGAACAAAGTCATTCAACATCATCTACATGTACATGTGTTTATGCCACTCTGACATCTTTGTAGAGCTTTAACTCATTGCATACAATACTAAACTGCTCTTTTAGCCGTGCGAATTTCTTGAAGTATCAAGTTCTCCTGTAGTTCAAGCACCTGCTCCTTCTAGTCGCTATGGAGACCTGGCTCAAACACAAACTGAGGTATCACAATCGATGATTATTAAATTAGTTCAGACTTCCAATAACTGATCTACACTTTAAACAATAGCAGCTGTATCAGTCATACAAATATTATCATTAAACAGTTTATCAGCCCCACTGCCTGGGATGAGTTTCGCAAATGAGACAAATCCTAGTAGTAACAAACATCATACACTTTGCACATTTTTTGTCTGTGTAAACTACATGTAAATGTGCATATTTATAAAAATAAGTTGCTACTCGTGATAACTGATGGCTTAAACTTCAAACCTTCTCTCCATAATTATTTCACTCACAGCAATGTTAATCATTGAAATTGGTTTCGCTTCCTAAAGTATGACACCTTTGATTCGACTGATGTGAGAGGTTATATTTCTGTCAGCTACATGTAGATACATATATATTTATTATATTATTGATTTTCCAGAGACAAAGTCAAACTGGAAGACTCATGGTTGAGAAGAATACTGGAAGACCTTCTAACATCCCCCGCGTACCACCAAACTATCCAGGGCAATCTCTAGCCAACCCATCTTCTTCTCAACTTAGAGCTATAGATAAGAGGCCACTTCTAGGTAACCAAACACCGCCACCAATAAAGAGATTGGATTGTTCAACTTGTTCCCAACCACAACAAGAACCAGGAGGAGAACCTCTGACCAGAGAGCAACTTAGAGAGAAACTTGTGCGAATGAACCCAGAGTTTCCCAACGTACTTTGGGTAAGAATCATACGGTGCATAACTGAACATAATACATTATATAAATAACTGTTAATACATGGTAGATATTTAAACATCACAGTAGAGTAATGTTTCCAGAGTGAAACCACAAATTTTGTCTTGGTTGTGGACGGAATATTATTTTGAATGTGTGCAGGCTCCAATAAGTAATGCTATAGTCTGCAGATACCAATGAACCTCTAAAAATGCTATTACAGTGACTAAATAGTTGTATTCAAACTTTTGAGATGTAAATTACTTAAATCCAAATGGACAGGACTTCTTGGAAAAGGAAGTAATGACCGTCTGTCTTACAAGGTAGAGAGCGGAGATTCTGTTATGAACCCCTTTTGTGAAACTCCAAGTGTCAGCAATTAATACTAATTATTATTCTGTGCGGTAATTAATTGTGTAACATCTACATAAACTGATTCGTATTCAAGGAAATAAATTAATTTGATTGAGAAATTATCGTAATATTATATAAATGTAAAATATTTAGCGGGGAAATGCAAAATTTTCTGAACTGGCAATGGGAGTCGTATATGAACTGACTATAAGTCTTCTTCCTGATGGTAGCAGCAGACAAATTGTTCCTTCCTTGGATACAGGGCCACAGATGCATCTATTAATGGTATATGTGCAATACAGCAGTAAGTGATTCTACATGATTTATATTTTTTTTTTTCTACAAATCTAAAAAAAAAAAAACAGTATAATGGGCATATTCGAAAAACGTATTGGTTCATAATAATATGATACTCTGTTTAATAATTGAATGCAACGTGAACGTTCAGGCTTGACTAATGCTTGTTGTACAGGGAGTTCCCATCATACTGCAATAATAATTGATGTGATTTATAGTAGGCACTTTTGTTTTGTTTTGTTTTGTTTTGTTTCTGTCGAGCCACTTGGCCATCCTATTTAACGGACCTCAGAAATTCGAAACTTGTATGAGCGACAGGAGCTGGGCACTGAGTAGAAGAACTCACCTTCCGCAACAGGAGTGCATGGTCAGTGACCACTACATCAACCTGCCACCCTAATGTGGTCACATACCTCGCCAGAATCTGGCTTCTCTTTGCGAATCAGGGCAGAGGTGGATCTTTAACGTGCGTGTTTTTGATGTAAACACTACACGGGACCTCCTGTATTATTTATACGCCCTGATCCGAACAGGCGCAGCTAGGGTGAAAGACTTGCTGAAGGCCTTTGCCAGAAATGACACAGCTGGGGGCTTAAACTCACAACCTCACGGTTTGTGTGCATGTATGCCACCAACTGTGCCACCCTGACACCCTAGCTGTGATCAGAGCAGTTGGTTGTGAGAGCTGCACCATCAGAAATTGACAAGAAGTCATATTCGGCCTATAATAGACGATTGCATTGAATCAAAATTTCTTTTAGTCATTTTAATTTGCTTTAACCCAATATAGCATACAGCATTACTGCAGTGACAAAAAATATTACAATTATTGGCTCAAGCTGTTATAGCAAACAGTAAAATTAATTCGTTCATTCATTAGACGTTTTTTTATTTAGCATGCAAATTCACAATTTCCAAATATGCCTATTAAGTCTATATCTACCTTTCTCAGTCCATCTAAATCAATTTAGACCAGCTACTATGATTATTGTTGTGTCAGGCTGGATAGCTAACATGGGGCCGTACAGCATACAGTCCAGGGTAGAGGAAGCGTAAACTGATTGGCCAAGCAAGGGGGGGGGGGGGGGGGTTAGGGCTAGGGAGAGAGAGCAGATCTAACCACACACTGTAAAAACACAATAAGGTGGTGGGGTAGCACATAGAGACTGCCACAGCCTCAAAGTACGATAGAACTTCTCAGAGTCAGTGTTAACAAATTAGAACCTGCAGCAGACTACTTGTACAACTAACGTGTTTACTTCAGTAGAACTTTGGAGCTAACCTATAAAACAGTTGGGCAGCCCTTGCAAATCCATAACAATATTAACTAGTAAAAATACAATCTTTGCTGCTCCTTCTGCTGGCAAAGAAAGAAACGATCGAATCTTGTACATGTATTTCCTTAATTTTAATATTATTTGAGATAATATATAATATCTACTTTGATTGTAGTTTGGAACATAGATTCTGTCGAACAGAAAAAAGCTGAGAACTTTGCCCAAGCACTTTCCTTCCCATTGAAACCATTACAACAATTCAGGGCGGTTTTAAAAGGTAATTAACTTTGTTTTTAGACAAAGTTTATAATAAGCTAAGCAAAAAATGTACATTATTGTACATATAGGTAGTGGTTGTAATAATCATGGCGAAGCCATTACTGGCCTTAGAATTTTCTCATGGCTTATATTGTTGCGTGTGGGTGAGTAGTAGGCGCACAGTAGTGTAAACCTAACCAGGGCACCTGAAGAAAAGATACCAAAACGCGTCAGGCAAATAGCCACGCTTCGAACACTGATTTGAGGTGACTCTCCTATCTTTCGTAAATGTATGCAATTGGATGATTTGATTTTCAACATGTGAACTCAACACAATGCAATACAATTCAAAACCAGATTTTATAACATTGTAGACGTACATGTAGGTTGAAATGGAAGCAAATATGCCAGTAGTTAAACAATGAATATAGATTTTGATAGCACAGCCTTGTCTCTAAGAAATTCAATTAAGCAACTACAAAAAAATTGTATGTACATTGTACATTATTGTACTGGAATTTAAACCTAAACATACCAAGTTTTTCACTAGCAATGATCAGGTATGAGGAGAACACAGATTTTGCTTTGAGAATTATTTCAGGGTAAATTAATCTCTCTAGGAGAAACTGACCACGATGACGAGCAATTGTTGACCAGTGGGTGGGCAGGAAACAGGACATCGTTCTATATGCTATCTGCATGTACAGACACATACGCATAGCAGCCTAACTGTATTCTACAGTCATGTTCTGCATGCATATTGCATGTACATGTATAGTATTTAATAGCAGAACAAGAAGCTAAGTTTTGTCGATTACTCCATATGCATGCAACGAGTGGCTTCTCTCTTTGCAGAGGACTTTGCTTCAATAGTTCAAGAGAGGGAAAAGACAAACTGGATCGTTCTCAGGAGAATGTTCCTGTGTATTCAGGAAATATTCAAGGCTCTACTAAATCTTCGGCTTAATCCTAGAGAACTGACCTCTTATATCAAGGCTTTATTTTGTGCTGCACATGGGTTTTTAATGATCTACGAGGGAAGACATATTAAGGATTGTTCTAAAGGCTATGAAACATGGGTAGGTCTAGCGCACTCTGTAGATGTACATATTAATGTTCTTCATAGCAGTTACTCTGTGTGAGGTTGTTCATATGTGGCACTTTTATCACTGTTAGTTCTTTCATTTGTCACATGTACACCACTTTTATTGATTTACCTGTGTGGACTTATTTCTTTGGAACCTTTGATTTGTGTATTAGGTGCAGCTGAAGGTGGATAGTATTAGATTGAACAAGGTGCTTGTGTGTTATTGCAGATAATTGTACATGTATATCATGCTATGCGCACACATTGTATACATATTCTCATGCATGTACTATGTAAATAATTAGACGTTTATATAGACAGATACACTTGGGCATGTACACATCACATACATGACTCCATGCTTAATTTTTTCTCCCAAATCAAAACTTCGAAAATATATTGCAAGCTAGGTTGAAACAAGTCTTTACAATAATTGAATTGTGTGATTGCCTTGTTCTGTCTACACAAATGTTAGTTACAGTTAAATGCTGACTTTTGCATTTTCAAGGAGGAATTTGCCAATTTTGTCAAAGATACAGCTTCCAAAGTAAAGGTATGATCACTATGGGCATAATATTTAGGTCAAAAGCTCACACACACATTGAATATTACAAATAAAGATTAAAGTTGGAAGAGTGGATACCATGTTTGAGCTTGAATGCAATATTCTTTATATGATGAATGAATTATGCTGCCCATAGATTACAATAAGTTATCAGCTTTTATAATACATACTTGACACCAAGGCTTTTTTAAAAAAAGCTGCGACACAATAATGACATTCATGCATGGCTTGCAGCTAATCCATATATTACACATGTTGATATGTATCCATCTGGGATACAATGAGGCGTATTTGGAAATACCCATAAAGTAATTTGTAGATATTCAGCAGTCCGTTTGTGGAACAAGGCTACTCAGTCTTCTGGTATGATATAACCACAAATATGTGTCCCGCTAGAAGTAGTTATTCCGATACAAACGGCAGCCGTGTTAGATTTCAAAACAATGAATCACTCCGCCCTATCAAAGAAATTTTACGCAATTACGGTGAGTATAACTAATTTTGAAAAGACTATTCTCATTATCAAGTTAGACATGGTGCTAACCATCACACATAACCATTGTTTGAGCGGTTGGATTATACAATTTGCAGTAACAGTAGTTCAGTTTAGTTGAGTTGCTGTATTATAAAACTCAAGTTGATAGGAGCTGTAGGGATTTAGCTGCGATACTCAGCCATTCTATTAGAATTCTCCCATGGTACTGATTGAACGTAGGAAACATCTTCTGTGCCCTCTAAATAATACCTAAAAGTGCTAGCTATTGCTCAAACTGAGCTGAAAATTTTGCTGAGTTAAAATTATAGCAAATATTTGCAATTTGCATGATTAGGTGTTATTACATTATGCAAACTTCTTGTGCAATTTAAGATGTAATAGCGACAATCATTGTCTAGTTTAATGTCTATAGAAATGATCTCTCGAGACACAGATAACAAATTAAAGCAAATTGAAAACAGGATGTGCAGGTACTCGGCAGTCTCCTCAAACTTTAGTAGTACACTTAATGGTAAGAGATCAAGTACTCACCTTTATTATTACACAACATAATCTTAAAGTTTCCAGGCATCAATGGCCGATGATTGTCATTGATCAGATTTTATGTGCATATATGCATCAAAATAACTAGAATTTAACACAGGTGAAATATTTACGCATCATGTACATGATGCTTTGAACCTTGCTCATTGACATCTTTGTAGTATTCAGTTACTAGAACTAAATGTATTAGTGTCAGGAGGTAAGTATAGGAGTCTAACGATGCTTCGATATATTCAACTGGTAAAATGAGTTTTCTTTTATGCCAACTCCTCACTTGATTACCAGTTGCCAGCTATTGAAACTTTTAAATTATTAGTTACTAATACTGTATTCTTTATCTTAGATGAACTCACAGCCTTAATCAACAGTGAAGCAGTGGATAGAGTTGAACTCATTGTATCTGTTAACCAGCTGTTTAAAAATATATGCCGACGACTTCAGAAAAATGTCAGAGGTGCTATAGAACAAGTCAACTCTATTTTCGAGATGAAAATTGTTGCAGCTGCAGCATTGCAAGATTATGAGAAAAGATGTAAAAGTCGAGGGGAACCAGCAGATTGGGTAACGATTTACCAATAATGATTTACCAATAATGATTTACCAATAATGATTTACCAATAATAGATCTATCTGAGCTACTTTGTTCTTCACATCAGTAGCTATGGCAAATCTAAAGTAGTCTAAAGTTGTTTTAGTTCAAAATCAATTCTTGTCAAGTGCTGTACTTACATGTATATTACCCTTGAAGTTTCAACCATGCGAAATTTGCTTAAGACCAATCCAGTGTTTATAAAATTTGGAGCCAAAAGCCACTGGAGTATGATATTCTACAGTATATTACTCCAACTACAGCGCTTCTGGCAATCATACAATGTATGTGTGAAATTTACGTCAGTATAATATTTTAATCTGGAAAATATAGCAGTTACATATTGGGTAGCTAAGACACCATTAGTTTATTGTCAATACAGGTCTGCTCGGGCAATTAACAAACAACAACACAACATTGTGAGTCATGTCACTGATGCCAGTGTTGGAGCAATGCTATATAAATGTACATTGTATGTTACAACTAATGCTGTATCTGTATTAAACTGAAACTATTGCAACACTATTGCAACATTATGCTACAACGGAATGGCCCAGGTGGTAGTGCTGGCCAGTTTTTACTTGTGTCTGACTGTGTTTCTCGCTGTATGTAAGAAAGCTGAATGATACAAAAGTTGTCTTCTATTGGCCAGTTCTTAAGTTTCCAACCTTGAACAAACAAATTGAATCATTAATTTCAAGCTCACTTTTGGAAGTTGTCAAACTACGCTTTTAGCAATGTTAATGGCAGCAATTTTTATTTGTTTAACCATTTGGCACTACTTGCATTACTACAGTATGTTGTGACAATGTGCCGAGCTAGAAATTACTGTTTGGCAATTTAATTTATAACTTGCTTTTGGGAAATAGTATTAACTAAAACTGTTTTCTATGTGTGGTGCTCTAATATTTGAACGTTCTTTTAGGATGAGCTGATTTCGACAGTTAATGAACGCCAGAAAGCTACGAGGAGTCATTGTTATCCATACAGACGTTAATATTCGATGAAAAATACTGCTGGTCAGCAACACCGTTAATATTACCTCTTTGAAATGTCTACTTTTTTGATGAGAAAAATAATCTGAGGTATAAAATACTGATGCAAGCTACAATAAATTTATTTCATTGCAAACATATATTATTTTTATCTCTAAAAATGATATTATCTTTAACGTAAACTCCTTGATATTTGGATGAAATATAGTTGAATATAATTATCATATCTCCAAGCAATTAAGTGAGCTACTATCATACCAGAGTGATAATAGTGACTCAAGAATAAGACGAACTTCGACGTTGCTAGTACTAGCAAAAGTGGGTTACTCATACTAAACTTAGTCACACAGTACTTGGTTTATCTGTCCCATGCCAGCCTAGGTCAAGGTTGCCTACATACCTGCCAAGGTGCAGGAACAAAATGTTACACTTTTCTGCACAAAATCCCTGCAAAAGCACTGGACTCCCAGGACATAGTTTTGGGTGTATATTTTTTAAATAACACTTATCGCTAGAAAGCATTAATAATGTCCATTGCAGTGCCATTAATTTTACTGGCGTTTAAAATAATGACGTCTCTCAATATAAATTACTTACTTTAGGTTATATCTTGTGTTTTATGAGTTTTAGCAACATTTTCACCATAGGCACAAGATCAGCCGCTGGAAAATTAGTAGGGACAGTAGATGTCCTCACAAAATCTGGGCACTTAGCAAGCATAGTTGCATAAACTTTCCAAATCTGACGTGTGATGCGTGAATGATGTACATGGAGAACTCACATTGGAAGACAGACGGCAGATGTAAAACAAGGAAAATCAACTTTTTTCTCTTGTGGGTAATTGAGTGGTATCAGAGGACTGCACTACGTAATTCTATGTACATGTCACCTATACAGTGATTTGATCTTAAACTTCCACAGTCGTGTGTAACTAAATGTTAGTTGAGAGCAGAGGATTGCTGTACAGTATTTAATATGTCTTATTATTACAGTGTGTTGACATTATTTGACAATGAATTGAAAAAAGTACATCTTTTGTAAAGACAAATTAGCAATCATGCGATGACTCCATACTTTGACAATTATTGCGTAGTTTGATTCTACTTCTTAGCTCTTTTTATTTGTGGGCTTGACAAACTGTTTGTAGACAGCCATTGAGATCTGGCTGTCCGTTCTGCATATGTTGCTCCAGATGCCCTACATGTAGGTCTAGCAGCAGCACCCACATTTGTCAGAGTGTTGCCAGCGGGTCCAGCACTTGTTGATGCTTGTGAACACTTAGCAATGGATTGCTGCTGTGGATTGCTCGATGATGAGCTTTGGTCATGTCTTGAAATCTCCATACTTTGAGGCCTTGGAGTTATGCGTGTTGTACCATAAGGTTCTTGCCTGTTATCATATCCACCAAACGTCGCAGCTCGAAGTTTAGTAGTCGTTTTTCCACCATGGAAATCAAACCCACCGAAACTTTGATTTCCACAAAAACCACCAACTCCTTGGTCTTCCTCTGGTTCTCCATATTCACCCTAAAGTTATACATCAAACAGCAGCATCAGACAGCAGCGTCAGACAGCAGCGTCAGACAGCAGCGTCAGGCAGCAGCGTCAGACAGCAGCGTCAGACAGCAGCGTCAGACAGCAGCGTCAGACAGCAGCGTCAGACAGCAGCGTCAGACAGCAGCGTCAGACAGCAGCGTCAGACAGCAGCGTCAGACAGCAGCGTCAGACAGCAGCGTCAGACAGCAGCGTCAGACAGTAGCGTCAGACAGCAGCATCAGACAGTAGCGTCAGACAGCAGCGTCAGACAGCAGCGTCAGACAGTAGCGTCAGACAGCAGCGACAGACAGCAGCGTCAGACAGCAGCGTCAGACAGTAGCGTCAGACAGCAGCGTCAGACAGTAGCGTCAGACAGCAGTGTCAGACAGCAGCGTCAGACAGCGTATAATTTGTTTGCTAAGCAGAGGTTCATCATTTACATGTATTTCCGCTACTTATTAACAACTTGAGTACTAGACTGTAAACAGACATGCATGTTGTAAATAAAGAAGTACATGTAAATAATGTAGACTAAAATGAATATTGCATTGATGTATCATTATGCATTCAATTAATATTGAAATGGTAAGCAATTATTATCTTTTGTCAAACACCTGGCAATCAGATTTGCATTTGATCAAGATGTTTGACTGCATTCTAAGCAAATATAGCTAGCTACCCAATAGTCTATTTTTAATCTACATGTATTACTAAAGTTAAAGATTGTGTTGACATAAATATACAAGGAACTGCCTGCATTACAGATTTTATGATGCAACGAAGAGACAGTAACAAAATTTAAAAGAGTAGACCGCACTGACTATACATCTTTCATACAAATGTGTACTATAATGTTGTAACAACTAACCCATCCATCAAGTAATTCGCTAACGTTAGCATCTTCTAGAGTGTAAAACACGGCATCAATGATGCAACTGTAAATCCGCAACATTTGCTTTGGTTCTTCTGGTGCATTAAGAATGACACTTACAAACTCTCTGATCCCAGTAAAAAGAATTGTCATGGCATGAATGTCAGCATCTGTGCTTGTTTCCAGGATCCGGGTAAAGAAATCTAAAACAAGATAAAAATTCATATTTCAGATGTGATTTTATTATATTATGATGAGTGTACACACATGTATTTCTAGCTCTAAAGAGTTAGCATTAGTAATTTTTTACAGTCTAGTAATCCCCATAAATATAATCTACAATGTACATGCATGTATATGTAATTCATCAGTTCTTGCCTTTGTAAGGTAACAGGATTACTAATGTTTTCCTAAGAATCCCTAAGTAACTTCTAAGCTATGAGATAATCTGACGATTAATTTGGAGATTGTAAAGTATTTTAATTTAAAATAATGCTAATGTGAGGATGTCTCCAAAAATCCGAGCAAGTTATCAATAATGAAAAGCCTCTCGAGCTCTCTGAGCAAGCACTGAAAATCTGAACTGCACTGAAAATCTGAACTGCTCGGGAAATCCAAGAACTTGAATGTACTTGGAGCACGATTAACCAACTAATGAACAGCGCAAAGCCGAAGTCAATACCATAATCACTACTAATTGAATAGTGATCATGAGTTTAGGGGAAATACTACTAGAATTACGAGCAATTCTATTTTATATCATCATACCTGTTAATTCATCTAAAAGTTCAAACAGGGATTCATGCTCTTTAAAATTTGCCCATATTTCTATTGATTTGGCGTTCGAAGTGTCAATGAATTTCTGCCCAAACAATTCTGCGCCTTGTTTAGCTGAAACATAGATATTGAGCTTTACTAACAAAATGTTAGAGTTAAATGTGTACATGTACATATTATGTAGAGGTATTTATATTGACATAGTTGTGTTTATTTCTAACTAGTGGTTCTAACAAGAAATACCGCAGAAATATTGTAGCTGGATTTGGTAACTTTTGCGTTAAAACATGCAGTAGCTAAAAGTCTGGTTATAAAATAATGCAAGTCATGCATTTGTAGACAGAAAGAATTAATGACTATGCCTTAACGAAATTCTAAGAATAATTAATTAATTATATTGATACTTATTTGTTGAACGTCTTAGCCTGCAGTCAGATAATATTAGCCATTACTAATTGTTTTAAAAATAAATTAGAGACACTTGAAAAAGTCACATAATGGCGCTTAAACATCTGACACTGTGCCAAGTCCTAGTGGTATTACTTACTACACTCATTGGCATACACCATTTTCTTTTTGTAGGTGGGAGAATCGTGCAGTTGGACGAACCTTGTAAGTTTGAGAACAAGGGATGAGTCACCTACTGTGTCCGCTATCACATGAACAGCTATCTCTCTGGCAACTCTCGCAAACTCTGGCTCCGGGAACTTGTGCAGATCAGTAAGAACGGCTCCATCACGCCCATGGGGTAGTTCAGGCTGGCACGACAGAATACTCTTAGCCATATTATGCACATGAAAAGCAACCAACCATAGAAAAATGCTAATGCATTTCTATTGTATGTTTTTGATCTACTTGTACAATGTATGTTTGCTTTTTGCTTTATTTCTGGTAGATGCATAAGCAAAGCAGAATCACAAGAACCTGGCTCGTCCATAACTTAGAGAGAGCCTGCTTTTAAAAAGCACAATCACAGACAGCTAGTAAGTTTAATTTGAGCTATTTCCTGTACATCATGTCTGTCTGATTATCTCACCTGTGACCTCTTGAGCTGGTTAAAGAGGTAGTAAGGACTCTAAATCACGTTTTAATCAAAATGATATTTAAAATTTGAAAGATAGTGGAAGAATAATATAGTTTCTGAAATTTCATAATTTGTTGCTGATATGTACAATAACATTGGTATATTAGACTATTTGAGTCAAGCCAGCATTCTACTCACTGTATTTCCATTGGAATTCCTCCACTAACTGGCGAATGAATGTGCTGAAACTTCTAGCTTTGAATTTTAATCTCACTTTCCCAAAAATAAGAAGAATTTGTGAAACATCAAAGGTTTAACTGGCAGATATTTTTTTCTTTAGCAAGCAAGAAGTACAACAGCTAACATTGCGAAACGCAATACTAATTGTGCGGCAATTATACATACTGGGCATGGTGGAGTAGGTCTACATTTCAATTGAGAAGAGTGCATAGGGGAAGCTGGTGGAGCAGAATCGAGACCAGTCCTGAAATCCGTAAGTTTCTTCTCTGCTCTCAAATCAGCGGATGCATTAAGAGCTGCATCCATGGCTGTTGTGTCAAAGGGATCTATAACAGTATGAGCTCCAGGCCGCTTTATTTTTGGAGTAAACGGTCGTTCTACATTGAACGACCAACGCTGCCCTGCTCCTCCTTCTGGCCTGTTTTTAGCATCTGATGCAGGCCTCCCCTAGAAAAGATCCTGGAAGCTAAATTGAATACAGTGTTATGGGATGCCTTCAGCATTTGGATCGTATCACTTTCAGCTACCAAAACCTAAGTAAGGATGACATAAATGGGCCCCCTCGGTAATACTTGCACATGAATGATGATGTTTATGAATGAAAGTGAACAAGTAGTGTACACATATTACTTTGACAGTCAAGTTCAATTGCTATTGGGGGCAGGAATTCAGTTTAACATCAAATGGTTGCAACAATTTTGACAAAAAACACATAATAAATTGCAAGTGGACACATTTATGTTGTGCTAATGATTGCCTGCTTCCTGGCATAACTATCATAGTTTTTTCCATAATACACATGTATTTAAGGGTGGTGGTGGCGGTGTTGGTGATGGTGGAAAAATAAAGAATTTGAACAGGTTGATCAGATTATATTAGTAAATTTACCTTTGGAAGTTTCTCCGACATTTCACCGGAACGGTTTCCAGTCTAAGTAAAGAATTTTTGAAATCGAAAAATATGGCAGAAACTTTAAAAAACAAGAGTTAGCTACTGAGAAACATTTCCAGAATATTTGCTATGAAATATATCGAAGCCATTCTATGCATATTAAATACCAATTAGTCTGACTACTTTAATCTCGCCAACATAAAGTCAGTAACCTCTAGAGAGACAGGTTACACTAGTTGACCATTCTACGGCTTTGTACATGTTGTAGTGCACGGGGCGAATATAACACCAGCATTTCTTCAATGGAAGATAGTGCAACCTGCATGCTATCTAAATTTTGAGATACTTCAAATCTCAGAATTATTTGATCTGGCCCAGAATTGGTGCTATGTAAAAGGCTGTTTGAGCATAGTATACAGTTTCTTTAAACCTAGCTGCAAAAAAAATATTCTTAATTGTATCATAGAAAACAATCAACAAGCTTTGTAGCACTTGCACTGTATAATATTAACAGTGCCATATTTGTTCTGCTAAAAAGTTTCATAACATTGTTCACCTTCTTTGCTATGCTATTCTATTCGCAGAATTACTATCAAACTTCACTTTGCAGATGCGTCTCGTCAGCTTTATAATTATATTGTGGGTAAACGTATGATTATGATGTCTTGTATAGAATGGGAAAGTCATATTTGTACCTGTTTTGCATGTAAAGGCTTGAAATGGTATATTATTGTATACGCAATACCGTAACCTACCAACGATTACTCGCAGAATTAAAATCACTTAGTACAGTCAATAAGGTTCGACTGCTTTTTATGTACACATGACTAATGACGTTTTGCTGTATTAGCCTGCACTACCTCATGGGCCAGATCGGGCGACCGAGAGGGGGCAACTCCAAACGATTTTACCAGTTGTTAGTTTTCAAAATGTTAATGCATACTCTTTGTTTGCATAAAAGAAGAGTATCCGTGGAAAAAAGTGATTTTCTAGAATCTCCTATTACAGTTGAGTAAAAACTTGTGCCGGTTGTTGATTAGAGGGTATCATTGTTTTACACAAACAATTACAATTGCTCGGGGGAAAAAGTGTTAAGGAAACAGGTAGTTTGTCCTGATGAATTAACCTGGTTGCAGCTAAGGACATACCGTGACATATAATTAAGCGTAACATATAATTAAGCGAGAATTTGGTTCCTGAGAATTTCACCTATACACATTGCAATATAGGCAGCAATCAATCTTGTTACTGCAACCAAAACTACAACATATTCTTGTATTATTAAACAACCTTGTTCGCTTTTTATTTGTTTAACCACGTCTTACTGCAGACAGACTGATTATTAATTCATTTTCTTGCTTTGTTGTCGCAATAGAATTGTCATAGCTAGTAATCAGCTTGGCCATTGGCATTTCTGTATAGAAAAATTTAGAGTAATTTCAACAACTTATTTGAAGAATACAAATTTGTATACCAGTACAAGGACAGAAATAGTGCTAATAGGAACGGTGGCAGTTATAACATAAATAGATAAAAGTCTGCTACGTGTCACATGTTACCCAGTCTCTGTGTCATGTTGTTAGGAAGATTGCAGTAATACAAATGCATCGTCAAATTATGCTTGCAAATATTTATTGAACAAAATTAATTTTTCACAGTATTTCTGTAACAGATGAAAATCCAGCAGGCACTCATGTTTCATCTAGGGAATACTTTAGCAGTTGTGTTTCTATTGAAGAAATGTTAACCATCTAGAGGCAAAACCTTCTGGCAGATAAATTTTAATTTATCAGTGCAAACTCTGTCATTCCATTTGGATACTTGACCATAAATTCGATCAGCTGTGCACACGTCATCAGCTTGTTCAGAATTGGGCTCTCCAGGACCCCAGTTAAAAATGGATATTTCAGTGGCAGGTTTCAATGCACCCCAATACCATGTGTTACCAAACTTGATTCCACCAAACCACAATGGTCCTGCTTTTTTCCAAGCTGTAAAAAGAAAAAGAAAGAACATTATACATCTATCTTATACATATACATGTAGATATGTGAGATTCTCAACAGCAAACACGACTTTTATGACTAAACATACTCTAGAAGACATGTACTAGTAAACAGGTACTAATAGGGTCATGTACTATTAAAATCATGCACTAGTAGACATGTGCTACATGACTTTACAGGGTACTAGTGTGTACCTAGCATACCTATTAGTGTATGTGTGCTAATATTATACACATAAGACATCTGTTTCAATAAAGTCATTAAATTATTGGTCAACAGCTTATTGCTTGCCTAGAAATTACACATGTTAGAAGTTTTGACGATTAGACTATGTGAGCTATGTTGTAGTGGAAGAAATGCGTACATGCACAGAGCTTAGTAACTGACGGCTCATAAATAAATTTCCTTATTGTTTTCAAACAAAATTCAAGTTTCCTTGCAATAGTTATATTGTTGTGGATGCACATTTCAGCTCTTCTCCAATCACAGTTATCCCAGGTAAAATTGAGCTGCATTCTGAGCGCACAATCTGCTGATGTCAAAAAAATAATGACATGTTCGATGTTCAGTACAGTATGAGCAACGAAATTAATTTCGAAAAGATAACTTTTATGAAAAAAAGCAAAACACTGAAACTAGACTTTCCCACTGCTGTCACCAAGTATAGCAAAAAAATTCTTTACTCATGAAATTACTGTATAATACCCATCACTAACCGTGTTATAGAACAAGACTTTGTTTGGTTTAGACAATAATATTACATAAGTCATGGTAAATCCATCTTGACTTACCCATATCGCTCTTCTTGTAGAAGTTTATCCACTTCATGAGAACTTTGTTATCAAGCTCGGCAAGTTGTTCTCCCTTACTCTTACAGTGATAAACTGCATCATACCATGTCATAGGCATATGAACTACCCGGAAGCAACTCTTAGCACGAGCATTGTATTTGTACCCTCGTGGAGAACTAGGGCATTTGTTCTCGGACTGCACAGCTACAATCATGTACAGTAATAATAAGTTATAGAAGATTTAGTGAGGATTACAAATTTTTATGCTATTTATCTTATCATTCAAACTATTTTTTACGATATGCAGTGAGAGATACAATAATAGTGTGTGTATAATATCATGTATCAGTATGACCTACCTGTAATGTAGCAGCTAGCATATATGATTAAGAAGCAAAATACAGAAAGCTTTCCCATGCTCATGCTGTAATATAACACCTCAGTTGCTCGCTGATGAGAGCGATGTGAGAGTACAGAGTTTGAACGACTCTTTTATAGTGAATCTGAGACTGCTGTGTGATTAGATGGGCGTGCTTATGCCTTATATGGGCATGGTGGCAATAAATAAAATAATATCTTATTTATGTATAATACTATGTATATCTATTTAACCGGCAACCAGCAACATATTTGATTTGTCGAAAATCATTGGCTGTGTACAAAGAAAGCCTTAGGATCTAGACAGTGATGCATATATGTGACCCATCATCTTTAAAATGGTAATTTAAAAGTATCTATTCAAATATTTAAAGTTTTTAACTAAAGGCACGTATTTATGCCATACACTGAGCATTGAAAAACCTTTAAGCAATTGGTCCTAGGTTAATCAAGTATATCAGCATATTAATGCATGTTGCTTATTATCGCTGCGCAGTTTGTAGTAGTGGAAAGTTCTGATACAGCAGTCTGGAAATTGCTTTGTTCTACTACTTTATCTTGTACAATGCTTATGAGAATGATTAAAAATTTTGTTCTAGAACAAAAAACAAACTTCCCGGAATTTCCTATACCAGTTTGATAACAGTAATACTTATGTAATCACAGTTGGCTTACAGTGTGACACAGCATTCAAACAGAAAATATTTAATATTTTCTGTTTGAATGCTGTGTCACACTGTATCTCCTTTACTAATCTACATTGTATAATAATACATAACCAGTTTCAACCATAGTGCCAATATTACTAAATATATCGACTAGTTGCCATCCTTGTCAAACCTACATACCCAGCTACTATCATCGTGGCTTGGGTTTTCATGCATTGGAGTTTCTACTAAAAAAAATGATGTTTTGGAAAATGGCAGACTTTTGAAGTTATCTATCACACGACTCGAGTAGACAAATCGAATTTGACTTGACTTGACTTGACTTGTGACTTACATTAAATGACGACTGATTTGACTTGACTTGAGACAGCAGTGACTTGGCCTGAGATTTCTCAATGTGTAATAAATGTTAGTTAAAAATAGGAGTGTCAGTTTGCTCCATATTTGTTCCTTCCTTAATGACAATCTTGCTATGATACGTAAAAAAATAGTTAGCCTGAAATAGTCAGCGCAACTAATACAAGTGCGATAACACAGAGTGGGTAATATTTTGAGTTAGGTTATTGTTTTTGTTAGATAAAAATAGTGTTGAGGAGCAAAGGCTATTTCAAATGTGTACTCATTTTTATAAATGTAGGTTAGATTAGCTATAAGCCTACTGTTATGTACCGCAGAACATCTGGTTTGTTTCCCAAAGCAGACTTTTGATGCTTAGAATGGATTAACTTTGTGCAAATAGAACTATTATTTAAGTTGGCCAGTCGGAACATGTAACCTGTAACGTGTAACCTAGGTTTTAGTTATGCTGCATATTTGAAAAACAATATCTGCTTATCAGTGAGCAGTTTCTCAATATGCATGCAATCAAAAGACCACAATCTTACTGTTTTGTGAGAAAAAGCCTATGCTTCTGCAGAATTTGAAACTTTACTTTAGAAGTTAGAACTTATAGAAGCCACACTGCAAATATTTGTGTGCGTCAGAGATAAGCCGTGACTTTATCACTGGCAACGTACACCTATGACTGATAAATCATCTCATTCGGTTCCCAAGTCGAATGGTAGACAAGAAAAATTTGTTTATGAGAGCTATATTGTGTACAAGTTCTGTATAACTGTAAAACAATAACAATAATAAACAAGCTATAAACGGTATTATAATGAACATAATATAATGTCAGTGAAATCAAATGGCCCATTTTCAAGTGCTAGTTCCTAAATTGTGTCAAGACAATGTATACATGTACATGTATATGTACATGTATCTTTGGAGTGTTTCCCATATCCTAGCACATGTATATACACTCTTCCTTCCATTATGTTGCAAAATCAACTTATGTATGTTTGTCTGGTGTTAGGTGTACATTGTATATATTATGTAATCAGATAAACCTGCTGGTATCTACTCATGTTCTCTATTAGCCTCTGATTTGAACAACATTCTTCTGGCACATTGCTGTATTACATAATCCATGTCCCCATGCTTTTCTTCTTTGATCCTTGACGCTCCCACAAGATGGATTTCAAACTTTACTTCAGAAGTTACAATTTATAGAGATTACGCTGCCAATAGTTGTGTGACTTAGTTCAGAGTTATAACAGGTAAATCATGTCTATCTCTACCTCAACTGAGGCAGAGATGAGCAGTAACCTTATGATCGACAATGTTGCAGTGGTCAGTATTGTCACACACATGTACATACTCTGACATTTAATATTTTGTTCACTTTTATATCACTATTTTAGCTTTGCATTCATTTGGTATATTATGTGAATATCAACAGAAGGTGCTCTAGATGCACACATTCAACCCATGCTATATTATTATGCTACTTAAGGTTCAACTTTGTGATACATGAGAGATCATTCACATTGTCTTCAGTCTTAGTTTCTCTGTAGCTATTTTAAAATTTAACTAAATTTGGATATTTTAGCTAATCTTTCATTTAAATATTACTAAAGTAATGATCAATAATAGGGTTGTGTTATAAAAGTTTAAAATCCACATATACACTCTATAGCTGTACTGTTGGTATACAAAGAAAATAATGCATCTTGTCCGCACTCATGGTTTTCGACAGCTACTTCAAAGTTGACCTGAATTTAGAATTTTTTTCGCTTATGCTTAACAAATTGATAAATTGCCAAAAAATAATCATGTTATTTTATCAAAATCTAATCTACATGGCTTATAGTCTGTTTACCTTGGTGTGGCAGGAAGATGAACATTTAAATGGCCACTGATAAGCTAGATGTCATATTTCAACTATGCAACACAACAAAGATGCTGGTTGTACTGCGCTTTAGTAGATAATATAACAAAGGTGCTGGATTAATTAAAATATTATTGCTCGTAGCTGCTTCGGTGTAGTTCATACACCTATGACATGGTATGATGCAGTTTATCATTGTAAGAGCAGGGGAGAAAAACTTGCCGAGTTTGATGGCAAAACTGGAATGAGATGGTTAAACTTCTTGAGGAGGGCTGATGATAGTAAGTGAATATTTATTTACCATGTGTCTATTGTCTAAACTAGACAAACTGTTATAGTATGACATGTTTAGTGATGAGTATACAGTAATTCCATGGGTAATGGATGCTTTGCAATATTTTAATAAGAGCAGTGAGAACGCCTAATTTCAGTGTTTTGCTTTTGCTCAAATGTGTTATCTTTTTGAAATTAATTCCATTGCTCATACTGTATCAGACATCGAATGTGTCATTAATTTTTTTGAAATTCGTGGATTGTGTGCTCAGAATGTATCTCAGTTTTTCCTATGATTGGCGGGGGCCGAAACAATCATACATCTACAACAATGTAACTATTGCAAGGAAACTTGAATTTTGTTTGAACACAACAAGGAAACTTATTTATAAGCTTTCAGGTACTAACATTTCTTCAATTACAACATACATGTAGCTGATATGGTTTAATCTTCAAAACTAGTAACTTGTGTAATTTCTAGGCAAGCATTAGGTGGTTGATGAACAATTTAGTGAGTTTATTGAGACAGATGTTTAATGTGTATAATATTAGCATACACACACTTATAGCTACATACTAGTACCTTGTACAAGTAGTACCTGTTTAGTAGTACGTGGTTTTAATAGTAAATGACTCTACTAGTACCTGTCTACTAGTAGATGGCTTCTAGAGTATGTTTAGCCATCCATGTTTGCTGTTGAGAATCTCATATAATTTATACACTGTGAATATACATGTACATTGTATATACGAATAATATCCTAACACTTACAGCTTGGGGAGATGCAGGACCATTGTGGTTGGGTGGAATTAAGTACAGTAACACATGGTATTGGGGCGGATTGAAACCTTCTAATAAATACCCATCTTTGACTGGGGTAGTGGAGAGCCTAATCTGAGACGTCAAGCTAATAACGTGTGCATCGCTGATCAGGTGCATCGTGGCATTGCCACCTGGAACGACAGACCTTGTACTGATGAATTGAAGTTCATCTGCCAGAAGGTTTTGACCTAAAGAGGTCAATGGAAGCACAATTGCTAAAGATTTTGATTTATTTCTTGTATTCCTTAGATGAAACATGAATGCCAGCTGGGCTCTTTTCTGTTACAGAGCTACTGTGAAAAAGTAATTTTGTTCAATAAATGTTTGCAAGCATAATTTGAAGATGTATTCGTATTACTGCATTCTTCATGATAACATCACAGACAGACTGGGTAACATGTAACACATAGCAGACTTTTATCTATTCATATTATAACTTCCATGACAGCATGCTACATTTAGAAACGCATATTAGGCTGATATGTCAACCCGAAATCCCCTGTTTATTAGGAGTCATGTCTTCAATGCAAATATGTTAAAAATACTCAGATACAAAAGGCAGTTAAACAGAGGGTAATCAGAGTGTCACAAAACTAATGTATGTCAATGTTTGATGTTTAATTTGACTGTTCCTGGTGATTGAGTGAGTGAATCAGCTATTATCAGTCAGGAAAAGTGTCAGTAAAACTAACATTTACCTAAATAATATCCAGAATTGCATTCTTGTAGTACCCTAGACAGCTTGCCAGGGTGTCACGGTTTTTGTGACACCCTGGCAAGCTCTCCTAATCAGGTTGGTTTTATTTGTGGTAATATAATTATACAGAGTTGGTTCATCTTGCTCGCATTCAACCAGCTAACACTATGCAATTCTTATGTCAACTGAAACTGTTAAAAAGATTCAACTTCTGCTCTCTGCAGTACAAGGAAATTTATTTGATTCAAGTTGCTTACATACCAAAAAGAATATAAAAATAATATGTGCTCTTCATTTGTAGTTCATGAACTTTAAACCACTACTGTCGCACCATTCAATATTTTCAAATAATCTTGTTCATCCTTTTCCAGTAAGATTGATGTGTTGCTTGTCTTTGGTAACCTAGCAGCTGCCAAGAAAACCCTATTTTAATATTGGCTGATTTCACCTTCAATCAGCCTATGCTGGGAATTTTGGAAGCACTCAAGCAGTTAATATAAAAGTGTGCTACAGAGATAGCCATAGGACTTGCAATGCATTGCATTGTTTTTTGTGGGCATGACTCTAACTTGCTCATTCATCACTGCGCACAAGAGTTATTTATAGAATGACAGTTAGTGTTGGCTCAATAAGATTACTGGGCTATTTGATGTTAGTAGCTTACCTATGTACATAAGTTACAAGTATAGACTTAGAACAGGCATAGCCATAGGAACTTAACAGGTCTCAATGCTGAATGGAGGTCATAATAGCCAATATTCAAATGAGTTTATCTTGGCTGCCACTAGGTTTACAAAGACAAACAGCACATCAATCTTCATGAAATAAGATGACCAGTATTCTTTGCAAATATTGAATGGTGAGACAGTAGTGGTTTAAACATAAGTTGATAATTTACATGTAAAGATACTTTGACTAGAATAGTGTAATATGTTTGATCATCAGCATATATAGTCAGTCTATTATCAGTTAGTGCAGTATCTTTCACATTTCTTTAATCAAGCACTTTACTATTCCATCTGTTAATCAAAATTGAGCATTTCAAACATTTTAGATCTTCAAAGTAGTGATAGTCAAGCTAGATAATTTGCACATTATTTTGAGGATAAATTTATAAATTAACTATAACTAGAGTGGTTGAATTTTCAATTATGCATCACTTTAAATAATATTATAATTATCACCTGTATTCGTCTAAAATAGTGCGAGTGGAATCAGCCAAGTTTGGTCTGAATAGATCTAGTGTGAGTGAACCTGTGTACTAGTATTGTGTTTGATATTCACTAGTTTTCCAGTTTTTTTTCTTTTCAGTTCTAAAACTTGTTCAGCGACACACTAAAACATCAACCATAGTAATCTTCAAACAAAAATATTACTTTTAAAAATTGTGTACACGAATCATTTTATTTAGTTTCAATTAACAAAATAGTATTGTTTTAGGTGAGAGCAGACACTTTGTCTAACTGTTACAAAGTCCTATCATGTAAAAGTATATTTTTCTGCCTTCAGACTTACTGGTGTTAGTATTCCTAGAAAGTTGTTTCTTAGTCCCTCATCGATTCAGGTATAGGCGCTGCAAATGAAGCAAATAGGAATCAGTGGATCTCAGGCAAAGTTTAAGCATTGTTGAAGAAACTTATGATGGACACATACAAATGGAGTAAATGTGGTAGAAAACTCTTACAAATATCTTAAACTTAATTATAATGGTGCCAAAGCTTATAATAAATGTATTGGAAACATACAGAGATTGCCTCATTTGCCATTTCGCAATTTCATCAAATAAAATCGCACTCTAGTGAACATTGTACATGAATCGTTTTCTATTGTGGGATTGAAAATAAATGAGCAGAGCTGGGTCCAAGTCATAGATTTGACTTGACTTGCCAAGTCAAGTCAAGTCAAATCTATGACTTGGACTCAGCTCTGCTCATGCTCTGCTCTGCCCAGCTCTGCCAAGTCAAGTCAAGTCACAAGTCGACTTGACTTGGACTTGCCAACTTGCTGACTTGACTTGACTTTGACTTGCGCATCAATGTGACTTGACTTGACTTGGACACATGAATGACTTGTGATTTTGACTTGACTTTGACTTGCACATCAATGTGACTTGACTTGACTTGACTTGACTTGGACACATGAATGACTTGTGATTTTGACTTGGGTTCTGCCAAGTCAATCTGGCAAATAAAAATTTTGTACAGTGTTTAGCCAACATGGAAAAAAGGTCTCAATTGTCTACCTATTTAGCATTTGTACTAGGTCAGTGCTACTAGCAGCACTCAGAGTATATCAAGGTTAGCTATGAGGATACACAATTCAGGCTGTGTGTACGTGAGACTACACAACGACAATGCATAGTCACAAGTAGGCCTACACACAGTGCAAGTAGTGTAAGTGTAGCCTAGGTGTGGTGTAAGTAGTGAATACAATGTACAGTGCAATAATTACTAAAGTTAAATTGCAGGACTGGCCAGTGGACACTCTGTGCTGTACCATGTGCTGTTTACGTGCTATGTAACACTGCATCACCATTACAGTATACAGTAACTGTATATTGTAGAGTATATAATACTATATGACCAGTCTCGACCGTAGTGCCAATAATACTACTTATATAGACTAGTTCTTTACCATGATTGCATAACATACATGTACATGCCCTGCTACACCTTGCCATAGGTTTTTCATGGATTGAAATGCCTACTAAACGAAAAGAATGATGTTTTGGAAAATGTAAAATTTTTTGAAGTTGTCTTCCACTTGACTTGCATTTCGACTTGACTTGACTTTGACTTGACTTGACTTGTGACTTACATGACAGCTGACTTGACTTGACTTGACTTGAGGCATCACTGACTTGACTTCGACTTGACTTGCCTTCAAAATTTTAGAAGTTACTTGACTTGACTTGACATGAGGCAGCACTGACTTGACTTTGACTTGACTTGCCTCAAAAATTTTAGAAATGACTTGACTTGTTGACTTGCAAGTCGACTTGGACCCAACTCTGTAAATGAGTTTAATACAACTTGAATTGACGGAATCTCTTGTGCTGAAGAGAGCTACAGTTGAACCTTTTTTAAAGCAGAGCTAATGTACGTTCACATAGAAGTCGAATAGTGTTAGCTGGTTACCATAAGCAAGATGACCAAACTCTCTATATATTAACACAAATGCAACTGTCAAGAGAGGGAGGTACTTATGTGATGCTGAGCTGAGCAATAATAACGGATATACTGTATTGATACTGTTGTTATGTACTAGATGAAGTATAATATTGTATAGTGAAACGTATATACTGTATATGTTTAGAATGTTATGTGTGATTCCAAAAATCAAGTTAGGATGACTACTGAATCAAGTATTTGCAATCAAATAAATTAATATGATCAAGCAGTCAATAGTGGCAATAACTCCTAAGTCAAGTATTGATTTAGTAATTTGGAGTTGTGTGCTCTCAATGATAATGACGAGAATTAGAATTATGTGCACTGTGAAATACAATTAGAGTTCTATGTGTAAAATAACTATAGTTCTGTGTAATGGTAGCAGTCTGGACTGTATAAAAATTTCTCTCAGTGCCTTTAAAATTATAAAATGCATAATTTTAGAACGAATGGAACGGGTGACAAAAACTGCTCCTCTATCAGCCAAGAAATGGCATGGCTAGACTAATTAAAGAGAATTAGCATGGCCTGATCCCAGGAAATTTTGCTATATAGCAGACTGTGGAACTCAGGTATTACTATAGAATTTTATTTCTATCGTCACTCAATAGCTGACAATTAATTTTATTGAATAACTTCAACAATATACAGGTAAAGTTTGGCTTGGATCCGCGAATGCAATCTAAATTACTTCAACAATGTCAGAAAAACCAAGATACAATAATGAGCGTATAATAATTAGAATAATCCGTAGTTGTCTGCTCCTGGTTGTGTCAGTGTATTGTGTTGATATAGCTATAATCTCTGCTTGTTGCATTGATCTCTCTGGAATGGCAGCGTCAGTGTGTTGAATGAATTTATCCGAAGTGGCAGCGCCAGTGTGTTGAATGAATTTGGCTGGAATTATCGTCAGCGTTGTAGTAGTAATAAAATCTAGCTAAGTGTGCGTGAATTCTTCATTGGTTACTATTGTTGTGTCTACTGCCTTGTCTGGTGATCTTCTGTGTATCTGCTGCCTTGTCTGGGGATCTTCTACCTGTGTCCTTTCCAGGTTGAGAGTGAGTTGCTGACTGATTCTCTTTATACACTCTGTGCCTTGTGTTAATTAAAGGTGAAATTCACAAATTGTGCCCTACTTTGAAGTTAGTTTTTGTACTGTTCCAAACAAGATATTCGAACAATTATTGTACAGTATACTAAATCAACATATGTTCTCTTATTAATAACAAAGGATTTGTATTTTATGACCCTCCTTATGCCTCAATTAGTGAAATTAAAACTCTTTCTAAATCATTGAAAAATTTGGAGTTATCTCCTTTTTGAGATTTCGGCATACTATTTTGTGAGACTACGGTTTCCGGCGATCGACCATTCCTGGGGAGATAACTTTTATACTATTATCCGTATAACATAATGCTATGCTAATTATACATGTATTTGTTTTCCTTACTCTCATTTCAATTTCTTGACTGCAGTTGTCAGTGCAGTGCAATCACATAGACCTTAGCATCGTCTGCCAACAATGCAAATGCATTTATACCTGTACATGTATCAGTAATATAATATACATTTTATCATTATAAAACTTATGTATGACAAATAAACATGCATGTACATGCTGAAAGTACCATATGGCACAACACACTGTATTTGTATAAACATTATATGTAATCACGAATTCTTTATTATATCTACAAATACATGCATGTATAAAATGTTTACACAATATCATTGGAAATAATTTCTGACACTTTGCTACCCATGAAAAACATTGGTAATA
This sequence comes from Bugulina stolonifera, assembly GCA_935421135.1. NCBI lineage: Eukaryota > Metazoa > Bryozoa > Gymnolaemata > Cheilostomatida > Bugulidae > Bugulina > Bugulina stolonifera. Next base: position 10,698,184 of record OW285196.1, read on the forward strand.
GTATTATTAAAAGTACACATTAAAATATTACACTGCAGGTGGCTAGGCTACTGTGGATTCTATGATAGCTTTAACTGCTGAATCTATGGCAAAGCACTAATGATTACCACCATGTAGCACTTATGTGCTACTATGGTTTTATAACATAGCCAACAGATTGTGCTAGAGAGTATTGAGCAGTCAGAGCAGAGGTGTACAAGTGGAGGAAGTTCCAGCAGAGTGCAGAGTGGACTGTGTTATGATCAAACTTCAACTTCACTGCCTGGGTTTCAACAGTTGAACACTTGCATAGTTGGTGAGGTAGAGGTCACTGGCAAGCCCTACAGTTATAGACTGACCTTGTTGACTATATTATGTTGACAGCTAACATAATGGCTGATAGCAAATGGTTGCAAGATTCAGGCCATGGAGGTCAATAATTGTTTAGATGCAGAAGTGGAGAAATTTGAGATAACCTCTGTTTTTCAGTAAAACTTAAACAGAAATCGCTTTTTCTAGATTTATTCCTCTTCTCCAAAACCCCAACTAAGGAGTAAGGAGGTCTATCTAGCTTTCACCACTACTGCACCTACATGCAAAAGCAATGGACAAATATTTAACCTCAAGGAGACTGCCAGCAAGGATACCAGACCAACTGCAATGATGAATGAGGTTTCTTCCAAAAGTTGTTCCTGTTGAACTGGATAGTTTACCCTCCATCGGTGTCTCTTGCGATACTCCAAGGCTATAACATTTTGTCTGGAACATCTTACCAGAATCTATCTGCAACCAAGAAATGACTGTCTCGTGTATTACTTTCATTTGCACATAGATCTGCCTACACACACAGTCTTCATGTGTAACAATGAATAATTCATGTAAGTGTAATTACTATAATAACCAAAGGAGTATCAGATTCTAAATCTTCTTTGCCGATAAAGCATCAATGTTTAAGATACAGGATTCCGAGTAGTTATTCATACAACTACCTACCTGAAGAGCTATATGGATATGAAACTGCATTTTCTTGAAAGCATCGGCTAGTGCATGGTAAAACTCATTAGTGCTTCAGTACTACAAACTCATAGACTAAAGTAAGAGAGCATATCAGCATCTGGTGGCCCAATTGCAGCAGGCACTGCAACATCCTACAACACAAGTCAACAAGCTGTATGTGTTAGTATCAGCTCAACATTGATAGTATGCCCACTATCGTCAGTATTAGTAGTCACAGCAGCAGTTTACTAGCAAAATAAAAGAACCATTTGTGGTGTTGGCTGTAGTTCGTATTAGCAGTAGGAGTAGTTACTTATAGTAGTAGTTAGCAGTAAGTTAAAGTGATAGCAGTGTAGTAGCAGTATTATGGTGATCTCAGTAGTTAGTTAGGTTGCATTAGTAGTAATCATGCAAGTAGTTAAAGTCAGCAGTAGTAATAGTAGTAGTTGGTTACAATAATAGTTAGTCGTAGAAAAGTGGTAAGTTGTCGCAGTAGTACCAGAGGGTCCAGTAGTAGCAGTAGTAGCTACAGTATCAATAGAATCAACAGAAGTTGAATTATCAATAGGAATAGTAGTAGTTAGATATAGTCACCACAGTGTAGGCCCAATATTCTTAGTTACATAGGCCTATGCCATTATAGAGAATAGTTAAGAGTATCAATAGGGTTTGTCACAGTCACTGAGGCTAAAGTAAATTTCTTAATGGTCAGCATTGTGGAACAGATTCATAATATTGCACAAACATACATATGATACTAGTTTTTTTCCAGAGATGTTTGCAAGTTTTATTTTGGAAACGAGTCTTTTAATAGGCCATAAAATGTTGCTTGAATTAACTGAGTCTGGCATCTCTGTTTTTTTCTTTCAGTCATTGGGCTTACTTACTGCTGCTTATTTTAATTTTATTTATCTGAACGCACGCCATGAAATGAAAATTAGCAAGATTAAAATAAAATTAAAATAGGCAGTAAAGAAAGAAATAGAACACCAGGAAAGTATGGAGGTGAAGTGATGTACTGCAATCCAATACAATGGGAAAAAGACAGTTCCAAACTAAACCTCTCCGTGGCAGTTTGAACCCCTAACCCCACCCATTAATTTTCCTTTTTAATATTAATTTTTCATTCAATTAAACTTAATTATCGGTGAGTTGTATTCTAATAAATGTAATCTACACAGTTGAGAAACGTCCTGCTGGAACTGTCTTTTTTTGGAAATGTTGCTTTACCATTTCCAACTAACAGCTTTCATCATTTATATTTAGCCTGTTTTAGTAAAAGCAACACACGAAATAAATTGAATGATATATTATTATATTGATTTGCATTGCCTTCAATTGATCGTTTGACTTTTAATCATTAATTTACAGCGGCAAGTAAGCAGTAACTGGTGATTCATTTGTCTTGTGTCTAGTCAACAGCAATCTGATGCCAAAGAAATAAAAGTGATTTTATTGCAGCTTGAGTTCATGTTATATTTCCCACGGAAACTTACTGAGAGTCACTGCTAGCTGAATCTGACTGAGAGTCACTGCTAGCTCCGTATCTGACTGAGAGTCACTGCAAGCTTCGAATCTGACTGAGAGTCACTGCTAGCTCCGAATCTGACTGAGAGTCACTGCTAGCTCCGCTGAACTACCAATGAAACCCATGGTAGAACAGTTATTAATTAATTACGTGCATAAGTAAATAAAAACAAACATAATTGATGATAAATAATTATTTTAAACAAATTGAAACTAGCGTTTTTTATAGTTCAGTGAAACTGCAGTGACTGTCAGTCAGAGTCGGTGGGAAATAATCTAGTAGGATTAGAAAAGAATGAACAAATACTTATTATAATATAACTTGATTTGATTTCTTACCGACGGATAAATATGCATTGTAGAATATGCCGTGAGCTATATTAGTCAGTATAAAAAACAAGCAAGTGCAAGTAGCAGAAAACTTTGGAAATTACTAAAAAACACAAGTGGCTGTCGCAAACCAGTAAACTGTGAATGCGCAAACTTACCGGAAACAGCACGGCTATAGCAATATAGTGGATTTAACGGGGCATATATTAATCACCTCGCATATCGGTGTAAGTCTGCAGATCTTAGACTACCAACAAGGATGCGCCCATAACCAATCAGATAAACCGATTTTGGTATTTGTGGAAATGACGTCTGGAACCGCCAGATTTCGAACTATCACTTTAGAATCACTTCAAAATTTGTGATTTTCCCCTTTAAGAGATTACATCAGTTGTTTGTTTCAGTCAACTTGGAATCTCCATGTTAGTTTGTGATTGTTGTTTGTGTTATTCTCATAAGTTAGTGTGGTGATACCTGTTGTTTATTGAGCATAAAACTTTGATTACCTGGTAATTTATATTTAATGTTGTTGGTTATTCTACCAATAATGATAGTGGTCTATTTATTTCAATATGCAACCAGTTACACTCATAATGAGCATGTGCCCATTTGATACACTTAAAATATGTACAGCGTGATTATAATTTTCTTACTAACTGTGATAGCCGGGTTTGTGTAGCTCTAATATGTAAGTCATGCTGCTTGTCTGGCCATATTATTCAGGAGCAGCAGCAACAGCAGCAGCAGCAGCAGCAGCAGCAGCAACAACAGCAGCAGCGGCAGCAGCAGCAGCAGCGCCAGCAGCAGCAACAAGAGTGGCAGCAGCAGCAGTGGCAGCAGCAGCGGCAGCAGCAGCAGCAGTAGTAGCTACGACAGTAGTAGTAGTAGCAGTAGTAGTAGCAGTAGTAGTAGCAGTAGTAGTAGCAGTAGTAGTAGCAGTAGTAGTAGCAGTAGTAGTAGCAGTAGTAGTAGCAGTAGTAGTAGCAGTAGTAGTAGCAGTAGTAGTAGCAGTAGTAGTAGCAGTAGTAGTAGCAGTAGTAGTAGCAGTAGTAGTAGCAGTAGTAGTAGCAGTAGTAGTAGCAGTAGTAGTAGCAGTAGTAGTAGCAGTAGTAGTAGCAGTAGTAGTAGCAGTAGTAGTAGCAGTAGTAGTAGCAGTAGTAGTAGCAGTAGTAGTAGCAGTAGTAGTAGCAGTAGTAGTAGCAGTAGTAGTAGCAGTAGTAGTAGCAGTAGTAGTAGCAGTAGTAGTAGCAGTAGTAGTAGCAGTAGTAGTAGCAGTAGTAGTAGCAGTAGTAGTAGCAGTAGTAGTAGCAGTAGTAGTAGCAGTAGTAGTAGCAGTAGTAGTAGCAGTAGTAGTAGCAGTAGCACTACCAGTACATTGTAGTGTAGGCTAATACATGTTAGTTTGTTCCGTGATTTTATGGATATTATTTATCTTAATTTCAATGTATTTGATTGTAGGATTGGTGTAGAGCCGACAGAGGTATACATGCCCAATATCATATTCAATGCTGGAGTGGATGTAATAAAGTTAACAACATTAGATAAGGGGGTAGTTGGGCCTCACTGATAGTTCATCGGCCATTAATAGTTTGTACCTGTTAAACAGATGTGCATTTTCATTGCTGTGTTAAACCTCTACATTTATATAATATCTATATTTGAACCTGTAACATTTAGTGCCTATTATAATTATAATATTACTGGTTCAATTGCAAAACAGGTATGTATCTGTGTGTACATTGTATAGTTAATATGAAATATATTAATTACATGCATGTATAAAATATTATCTGATATTTTACACATAATATATGTATGGGTTATAACACCAGCCATCACTACCAGCAGTTGCTACAATAACAATATACATGCATATTATAGGATGATAGTAAAACAAGGTTTATAATGTCAGCGAGCATTCGGAATTGTTTAGGCTATTGTTTTTCAATTACATGATTGTATAGTCATGGAATATTGTAATGGTTTCTGTGATTTGGTGCGGTCGTCCTTGGACGACTATCGACCCAGAAATGAAGTGCCTATGAGTGGTAATAGGACTTCGCATTACATGAAAGATCGAGCGGTCTCAGTAGCCCAAATACTACCAAAGACGACCCATCTGATCCCAAGTCCGACCTTCAGACTATACAATGAAAGAGAGTGATCCGACCTAGTAGGCGGTTCGCAAAGCGAATGACCTGACAAAAGGAAGTGAAAGTCTCTGTATCAAGTATAGATGTGTCTTTATTGAAAGCCAAGTGAAGACTGAGACAATGAACAGTAAAACAGTGCCCTTTATATAGTATAAGGACTTCCGGCTGACGTGACGTCGGGAAAAGACGACGTGTGGTCGTCCGGAAGTTGCGCAACAAGATGGCCGCCGGAAGCCCGACGGCCGACCCAAAATAGGTCGGGTTCTACAAAATTTGCTTATAACGGTCCAATTCATGTACAAAATGAATATCAATGGATTCTGAGAGGTCGGGCCTCTGTACATGGGTATAAAAGGCATTAAAAGACTTAGATATAATCATATAATCATATACAACAATATAGGAGTAAAGTACAAGCAGATATATACATGTATGTGCACACAATAATGAGTGTCAGATGTAAGATACGATTTGGCGTACCATCACAATATTGTAATGGTACGCACAGTCTTCTCTAATCACCTGACACTCATTATTATGTGCGCTTACATGTATATTATATCTGCTTGTATTCTGTACTACTTAACCATCTGCCATTCTACATTTATGTATAGTAATTACTAAATCTTTTTGTGGCTTTTATACCCATGTAAAGAGGCCCGACCTCTCAGAATCACTTGGTATTCATTTTGTACATGAATTAGATGATTATAAGCATCTTTTGTATATCCCGACCTATTTTGGATCGGCCATTGGGCTTCCGGCCGCCATATTGTTGCGCAATTTCTGGACGACCCTACGTCGGCCTTTTTACCGGAACTTCCTCCGGAAGTTCTCTTACTATATAAAGAGCATTGTTTTTTTATGTTTGTTGTCTCAGTTCTTGCTTGGATCTCAATAAAGACACATCTATACTTATATTACAGAGACTTTCGCTTCGTAAATAGGTCATTCTAGTTGTTAAGGACCGCGACCTTGCAACACAAACTGCCTACTAGGTCGGATCACTCTTTTTCTCAGTATAGTAAACATGCATAACTCGGGATCACATGGGTCGTCTTTGGAAGTTCTTTGACTACTGACTCCGATCAATCTTTCATGTAATGAGAAAGCCTAGCACCACCCATAGGCACTTTATCTTGGGTCTGGAGTCGTCTTAGGACGACCATACCAGAAACCCAAAAACCATTACAATATTTTATAGCACACAGTCAGTGATAATCATAGTGTTTATATAATAATGTGTGTCTGCATGACTTACCTGTAATGTAACAGCTAACAGAAGCAGAGTTCAGAAAGCTGTCTCATGTTCAATGCAATAATGTAGCACCTGATGATGAGAGAGGTATGAGAGGAAAGAGTGTGAACGTTTCTTTCTAGTAAATTTGAGACTGCTGTGTAGATATGTGGGTGCGCTTATGCCTTAATGGGAATGTTTGCCGTAAATTGCATAATATTGTAATATGTATATCTATTTAACATAATCACCTGTGCACAACAAAAGCCTTAGAATCACATTTAGACAGTGATGCATATTTGACGTCAATCAGCCTTGAAATGGGGAAGTAATCAATTCAGATATTACAAGTTTTTAATTAAAGGCGCACCTTTATGCTATACACTGCGCTTTAACAAGCCTTCGAGTAGTTTATCTTAGTTAAATAAAATAATATATCAGTATATAATTATAGCATGTTGCTTTTTATCGCTTCACAGTTTGTAGTATTGGAAAAGTTCCGATACAGCAGCCTTGAAACAGATTTGTTCTAATACTTTATTTTGTACAATGCTTATGAGACTAACCGAGAACAAAATAATTTTCTAGAATCTTCTACACCAATTTTTTGACGGGAATATTTATGCCATTTCCCGCTCACAATCAGCTATTATTACTAGTGGCATTGTCACACTAACGAACGGACACAAACAAGAAGATATAAAATTGGTTTGTTGATGATAGCTAGCAAATATGATGATGCTGTGGTTAATCTCTTGTTCATAAAAACAACACCTTTTAGTCATAGTACTGTTTTTACTCTATGGTAAAAGATTATTTCTGCAGACTGTGCTTCTTAAAGGCATCCGTCACTGCACCTGGTTTGCCCATGGGCAGAGTTGATTACTATTTCGACCCCTCAAATTCAGGCTGCCAAACATTAAAAAGCAATAAAATTCACAGTTAGCTGCTCAATGGTATTATATATGTGGAGAAGAAACATCTACCATACAACAAAACTAAACCACCTACTTGTTGTTTTGTAAATTACAAACCATATAAGCAATTGTTAGAGCAATGATTCAGGGATTTGATGACATGTTTATTTTGCGGCATTCTTTAGGTTTCAAACCTGACAGTTCAATTATTATTTTGAAATGTTGACAATCTCCACTGCTGCTATTATTTACATTACTGTGATATTCATACTTTCTTGGGCAAACCATGGTACTGGAATATGTTATGTAATTATTGTATAGATTACTTTTTAATATTACATATACATTTATATGCAGATAATAATTTCTTGTTATAAAGTGCATGTAAAAATTCCAGTTTAATCCTATGAGGAAATACTGGAGGCCAGCTGGAGAACTTAGGGGAATATTATACAGTCTACAAGTAACATGCATATACATGTACATGCAGAACATAAAAGCATACACATATCCATGCCTAAGTTCTGCAGCTAGAATCCAGGCTAATAATGGGTATAGATCAACCAAATCTACAATTTGTAGGTAGTTTGCTTACTAAAATAGTACAATATGTAGGTACATGTATATGCTTATTTATAGCCTATTTACACAAGTATTACATAACACACTCCAGGTTTGCCCAAGAAAGTATGTTGATATCATAGTAGTGGAAATAATAGCAGCACATTGGAGATTGTCAACATTTCAAAATAATACTTGGACAATGTGGAGGTATTGAAACTGCTGCATTTCAATAATGACTTGTATTAGAGTTATACCATAATTCCATAATTCATACAAAATAGGCAGGTAGATCTACAGAATAATAATATTTATTATTTGCCCTTGTATAGTGAAGTTGTCTGCATTGAGCCTACTGGAAAAGTCATCACTTTTGTGATCACGACTGATAACATCAAGTGCTTGTTGGTTACACTAGCTCCTGCCAAGGTTCATATTGCAAAGTAATTAGCATAGTCTCATTGTTTGGCAAATAAAATTGAAAGAAAACTGTTAATATTGAGGAAGGGGTTGTTGCAAGCCCAATGCTATCTACAGGGCTAGAAAGTTCAGTTTATGAGCTATCTTTTGATATATTATTCTTAACTGCTGGATCATTTGTACAATAACTAATCGTGAAAATAGCCTTATGATGCGCGATGCCTACCGATACTAACAGTTACGACTGAGGAAATAGCCTGCCGAACGCCTTTAACATTTACCAAGCATGAAATATGCTGGCTGTCTGGGAATTTGGAAATCAAGTACTTCTAGATCTATGAGGTTAACATTTACCAACCATGAGATATGCTGGCTATCTGGTTTATTTTAGGTACGCATTCGTGACAAGCAAGCCTAAGATCTGAAATGTGTATCATCCTACAGGCCGTAAACTAAAGGCCACCGTAAAAGCATGCAAAGATATGATAGAGGATCAGGCAGAAACATCTGATTCAAACCTAAAAAACAAGAATGATTTCATCTCTTGTCACCAAACCTGCTAAAATCCTAGAAGCCTTTGGTCTTTACAATAAGCTGTATCAGAACATGAAGTGAAATGTAGTTACAAAGAAAATTTGTGATCTGAGTCTTATTTTCCAAAACAAACTTGTCTAAACATGTAGGAGAAGAACTTGAAAAACAAAAAAATGAGTTCAGTCACCAACCCTCATAGAATCCTAGAGACCTTTCGCCTTGTCGATTAACGGTAATAGAACATGAAATGAAAGGTGTTTAATAGATCTAATTTTATTTAGATTATTAGAATTATGAAAAATGTATAATACATAAAAAAGATTAGAAAAATCAAAGTTACATGTACGTATTTATAACAGCAGACAAGAATTGAAGTATTAAACAAGTAAAACAAAAAAAGAACTGTTTGGTGATGATGGTGATATACAGCAAGCCCGTATGTATCAGCAGATTTTCAATCTCTATACATTAATTAAATTCGTGTTTTAAAACCCGTAAAAATGTCCTGGTACTCTACAGATCCCATAAAGTCTTTATACTGCAAAAGGTCTTTGTTGCTTTTGTTGTGTTTGACAGAAATTTTCAAAATAGTTTTCCTCAACAAAATAATGTTCTTCTCCTTCAACTTGGCTTTAAACTTAGATTTGATGACATCGGAGTAAACAGTGCTGTATGTGGGTTTCATATAAAATCCTTCCTGCCTTTCGAGTGCATAGACCATGTTCAATTGTTGAATTGTAAAGTCTAAAACATAAAAAAGACATATAGAAACAAAACTATAATATTATTTAAAATCAACTTGTAATACATAGCAATATACTAGTTTGTTTTTAAGTAAATAAGAGGATAGTTACCTTCTTAAGAGTATTTATTAACTCAGTAGCGTTGATCGCATCAATCGAATGAGGTGATCTCTTGTCTGACTGTAGAGAGTTAATGAATATGTAACTCATCTCGATAACAAATATAATGAGAAAAACAGCGAGTACAATAAATCTACTATGTCTTTTTATTGAATTCAATGTCCAGCGTTCATCACTGTTATCACTTTGCTCGGATACACATTTAGAAGGTGGCCAAGTATTAATATTTATAACATTCCCATCACTTTCATCAATGATTTCAGTGGGCTCATCCAACTCGTTGCTAGTTTTTCTGAGTGACATTGTTCCTCTGCCAGGTCTTTTTAATGAGTAATATTTTATTCCAAACGCGAGTAGTTATATAGATTGCTTGGGTGTCATAAAAATTAGTATGTATAGGTACTTATTACAGTATGACATATATTTGTAGCTTTATAATTATATCATATTGATAAACATAGCATTAGTCCGCTACAGAATCCACATGTTGTATGGTATCCATAGATAATCTACTTTCTGATTATGAAACTTATGATTAGTATAAACACTAGCTATAGTGGTGTATGCTTCATACTAATGGCAAAGGTACAGTGTTTTGCGAGCATCATTGCACATATACACTTATCATATCATGTAAAGGGTGTAGGCCTACATGTACTACACTGTCCATAGAATAATACTGTTAGAAATGATTCAGCTATATATTATGTTAATAAAAATGACCGTACACGGGCAGGGAGTAGAAACCTATGATTGACCATTGTATCGTATCCTAGTGTAAACAAATTTAGACTTGGCAGAGATAGATAAACACTCATCAGTTTGATAGATACAGTCAAGCTTCGTAAACTATTTAGGATGATATAAAAGAGATCAGCTGTAAACTGTTTCAAAAAATCAGCCAATTACAAAAAAGTAAACTGTTTTAAAAGAGCGTATACATAGCATAAGGGGAGTAAACTTCTTGAAAAGATCCTTACGTAACTACTGAAGATAATTCTCAATGTGCATTAAATATTATTTGGAGTTATGAGTGTCAGTGTGCTCCTTATCGATTTATTCCCTATTAGGCCTGCAAGTATTTTAATAACAGTCTACAACTACTACAATCTAACAACCTACATGTATATAGGCTACATACATGTGCATGGATGTCCTGTCAAGTTCACATACACTTAGTAACAGAAGGTGAACAAGCATTTGTCAGATTAATTAAGGCCACTGAACAGTTGGTTGCCCAAAAAGTTCAAAAATTATATCCATTTGTTTGAGATTTATAGAGTAAGGGTAAAGTCATGTGAACATATAAATGCACACTTTTTTAATATGAAACCAAAGCAGATATGACAATAATGATAATAACTGTGGCGCCAAACACAATTCTTTAAAGTAGCTGCCCAATAGCTGGATATTAGAAGACGTGTACTGGTTTCGAGACTTGATAAGTTGTGAGTTGTGAGTTGTGAGTTGTGGTAGACATACATGCACATGTATAGATGTAAATAAGGATAATCTAGTAAAACTGCACCAGAGGCTGTATGACTACATCAATGGTCTTGTAGTGGTAAACATACTGTAACGTTGGATTGAATGTGCTTTACAATGAAGAAATGCTTTACAACTTGTATTCAATATTATAACCTCAGAATATCCATGTAAGCAACGGGTGAGGTGTGCTGAACCTCCGCTACTGCCGTTTTGCATTGGACTAGTCTTTAGCTTACAATCTTGTTTTCAATGCAAGTATAATTGAAGGGATGCTGATATTATGAGCTTGAGATTGGATTTATTATTCAGTGATCTCTCCATGCTTGACAACATAGAGAAATGCACGTAAAACGCACAATATGACTAAAGGTGCTTGATTAATCCTGGTGTCATAATGATCTCCCATGTGTCACATGCCTTCATTATGATACCAGTACTAATCAAGCGCTTTGTCTCATATTGTGGGTTATAAGCGTGCTTTGTGTTAGTTCAGCATGTGCGTAGTTGGTTAGCATGTTTAGTACATGTATAACCAACATGCTGGTCATGTGGTTAACTATTCAATTGGATTGCCACCAGCATTTTAATCGAACGCACTGAAATTCAGTACGTCTATGCGAAAAACACACTTGTGGCACTTGAAGATGAACTTAAGGGTAGCTCTATTTACTCTTTTATGAAAAGTGTGGTAATATTATGTCGTCTACCAAACCTCATTGCAACCAGCATCTTTTTTACATTGACTTGCGTATTTGAAGTAAAATATGTAGTAGCTTACACCCATACACTATCAGTGGCTAGTATCCCAACTTAATAAGAAAAACTTTGTTAGTCAAAAGTTGATCCTCCTGCAAGAGGGATTAGAAAACTTACTTTAAAAGTTCAAACTTATAGTAGCGACTCTGCCAATATATCTGTAATTACAATGTAGGTTCTGAGGGCATTGAGTATATACATTGTAGCATCATCTTTATCCCAGATGTGGCAGAGGTGAGTGGTCACCTCAGAACTTGCGATGTGTAGTGGTGGCCAATCACTTCCAACAAACATAGCCGTCTCTAGACACGCTCACATAACCATACAGTAACTCAACTATATCATTATCTACTCATGTCCATTCCATGAAATGACCTAATTATTGAAATACTACACTTTACTGATTGTAACATGCTTATAACTTATGTATGACTGGCCTTTTATACCTATGCAGTGGAGCCGAGGTCTCAGAATTTGTTGCAATCGATTTACTATAATATTATTCACATAACATTAAGCATCTGTTGTAAAAGGCCGATTTTAATAGGGTCAGACCTCGTCCTTTTGGCAGACGCCTTGTTGTGCAATTTCCTGACAATGCTACAATGTACTCGTACATTGTCCTTTTACCGGAAACTTTTACTGGAAATGCAATAATATAACGCTTTTTCATTACTTCGTCAGTTGATGCTTGAACTTTAATAAAGACACATCTATACTACTTATCCTGAGTCTTCTTTGAAAGCTTGGTTAGTTCCAGCTCTTAGTTCTATTGGACCTTGAGCCCCGAACTCTCTACTAAGATACATAGAACATACTCTTTCTCAAGAGCAATCTAAGACTTAAATAAATGCTATTAATAACTACAAGTACTGTTCACTGTATCTGTAATAAGGAAGGCCTATCACCACTCATAGGTTCTTCCAACATCCGTACTATTAGACCAGTGTGCACCCAAAACATTACAGTATAACTGATAAATCATCTCATTTTGTTTACAGGAGAGAAAAAAAAATTGTTTATGAAACCTGCAGGTTCTACAAGGCTGAGTTGCTTCCACAGCAAGATGATATCATAACCAATGGGCTTTTTATGTACGTATTAAACTAATTATTTTTCATACAGCAGTAGAAAAACATACATCCGACACAATGGCAAATTAAAGATGTGATTTTTGTGACGGATCTACTTGTATACTGTTTACTACTTTATAAAGCAATATTTATAAAGCATTTTGCATCAATTATGAAAATGATTATAATATAATATATTTACTTACATTTCGGATGTATTGGTAATGAAAAAACCAAATTGCATCTGGTGCAAATGTCAAAGGATAAAATAATTAGCTTAAAACAACAGTGAGTCGTTTAAACATTTTAACTACTTATTGCAATATAGTCATGTTCTAAAGTTACGGCTAGTACCTGAACATACTGCTTTGGGAGAAGCTGTAGTAGTATTATCCAAGATGTGACTTTCAAGGTATTTACCTATATTGTAATATTTATTTAGTGTAGGTTTCCGTAAGAAATTCTACACTGTTTATCCACTGGTGTAATTACTGCAGTAAGTTTTCTATAAACACAGTAAGGTCACGTATACAGTCGTATTCTCATGGGTCATGGCTACATGTTTGTATCCTCTCAGTTTCCAGAATATTTAGAAAGCAAGATCATTTGTCACAATAATGTGATGTACTTGTAAGTGTAGTGTGCGCTATTTGGGTAATGTGCATGTTACCGATAGTGTGTGGCGTGTGCATGTAGTAGTAGCGGTAGTAGTAGCGGTAGTAGTAGCGGTAGTAGTAGCGGTAGTAATAGCGGTAGTAGTAGCGGTAGTAGTAGCGGTAGTAGTAGCGGTAGTAGTAGCGGTAGTAGTAGCGGTAGTAGTAGCGGTAGTAGTAGCGGTAGTAGTAGCGGTAGTAGTAGCGGTAGTAGTAGCGGTAGTAGTAGCGGTAGTAGTAGCGGTAGTAGTAGCGGTAGTAGTAGCGGTAGTAGTAGCGGTAGTAGTAGCGGTAGTAGTAGCGGTAGTAGTAGCGGTAGTAGTAGCGGTAGTAGTAGCGGTAGTAGTAGCGGTAGTAGCAGTAGTAGCAGTAGTAGCAGTAGTAGCAGTAGTAGCAGTAGTAGCAGTAGTAGCAGTAGTAGCAGTAGTAGCAGTAGTAGCAGCAGTAGCAGCAGTAGCAGCAGCAGCAGCAGCAGTAGCAGTAGCAGTAGCAGTAGCAGTAGCAGTAGCAGTAGTAGTAGTAGTAGTAGTAGTGATAGAGAATTTTTTAAAAATCCACACGAAGCAACCATTTTGATGCATTTAACCTGTATACATGTATTTGAGCAAATACATGTATTATGTGATGATCCTAAAGTACAAACGTTGTATAGTAATCTGCAAATAGCAAACTTCAAATGAGCATACTGCAAAAAAGTGCTTCGCTGTTTGGCTTAACCATGATGCACCATTATAGTCTTTTACATGACGTAAGCTTACAATATTAATGCACAAACATGAGGGAAACACTGCAAAACTAGTGGGATGGGATGGGATGGGTACACTGTGCATGCAACCTTAGAGCATTACTTACAGTTGAATATAGAGTTGCACATGCAGTGATCCTATCTCACAGATGAGATTAGTATTGTATGGTTATTCCTATGATAGCTAATGAATTGAGTTAATTGCTAAAATAAAAAGATAATGCTTTAGTGGAATTCGAACCCATGTCCCTTGGAATGATATTCGAGCACTCGACCATTACAGTATCAGGTCGACAGTGGCTCCACCAAAAACTAGCCATAAATTACGAGAGTACACATAATAACACCATTTTCATCAGAGTATGTTTATACCATGCTGCGTAGGGTACCTATGTCTTTTGATAGTAGCTTAATTTTTCATTTTTTAACAAAAGTTCAGGCAAATGGGGCTGCCTCAGCCGCCTAGAAAGTAACGGTCATGTGAACATGTGCAGCGTGCAAATATATAATATATATAATGACATACATATCATACCATCATTGCCATGCTGTTTGTATGCTGTGTATTGTGCATCTATTCTGTTAAGTGTGTAAGTGTGGTGGGTCAAGTGTCTAATATACAAACATTACTAACATGTGTGAGACAAATAGACTTATGCTGATTCTGATTACAACCATAAGGTCCAAATGTGCAACAGTGATACTATACTGTCTACAACAGTTGCTTACAGTCAGCGCATAAAACATTTCAATGATATCTAAAGTCACTAGACCACCAGTTTAAACTGGAGCTCCTATGAAGAACATCTGTAGAGGTTGTTGATCCAACATGCTGGTACCTGTAAAAAGTAGATGCTGGTGAACCAGTGAAATGTAGAAGATTCTGGTATAAATAGAGACAGAATCTGGTGTAGGGATCAGACAGCTTCTGTACACCAACTCCTTCTCTTCCGAGACTACAAACAACCGTCAATATGAGAGTTCTTTCCTTTCTACTGTGTTTCCTAGTGTTTACACTTACAGGTAAGTCAAATTGTACAATCTTGTGTATCAACTTTATATAAAATGCCCAACCAGAGCTCTATGGAGTCATCTGAACTTTTTTACCTGCACAAATTTATCTGCACTTATTATAACATAATGCTATTTATGACTTTAATATAGTATTATGCTATGAGCAGAATAACTGCTTGTTCAGTTACCAATTAAACAGTTTAGACAATATGTATACATGTATACGCAGACATATTTCATAACAAGGAATTGAGTGATCCAAAACCTTATAAAACATTTCTCTTTTATTTTTTTGGTGTTGTAAGTAAGTCATTCATTTTACTTTCATAGGTAACCGGTGATAGCAGAGCTATAAAATGTTTAATTTATTTTTCTCATACTAATAACATTTTTCTCAATGTTTATCACACATCCTCCGAAATTTGGTTCAAAAGTTTTACAATCATCAGAACAAACACAATGCCTGGGCACATTTATCTAGTCATCATTTTTAGTTATGGTGTTGTTCAACTAAGTGACTAAAAGTGTAGCCTTGGGTACTATAGGATAATTAAAGTGCACCAGTATACCGCTTTAGCAATCCAAGTATTGTTTAGTTATCAGTTCAGCTATTTTTCTCTTTACGTTCTTACAATGTATGTTGTAGTGTCCCCCTATCTGGCAGCAGACACAGAATGCCCCACAGAGAATTGTGATGGAAGCGACTGCCCTTGGGGAGTGAAGAATGTTCCCGGATGTGACACATGTGACTGTTGTAAGTTTAATACACTCGCTATATTATGCATTTATATCGGCATACACAGTTTTTTTGCAGCTGAAGCATTCCATTTCAAACCGTGCAAGACAATTCTAGCATAGCCTTTTTGCTCATATTCCCAAAAATGGATCTCAACAGCTACCCTCTATCTAATATTAGCAAAAACTGTTTGCCAAATTATGGCCTCTAAGTAATTAAACTATATATTACGATCATGTACAATACATGAACATGTATATGTCCGTTATGTAGAACCAGCATATCATAGTAATTACAGTATGTCTTCAATAGATGTCATTGTATTATGCAATTATAATACATGTAATTGTACACTTTGGCACTATAATAGGTTAGAATATTATTATTTATAATTCTTTAATGTAAGTAAAATGAACCCACATAGCATAGCATAGCATAGCATCTTTGGAAGACAACGAAATATACGTATGCAATAGTTATGAAAATTAATGTCTGCTCTTACCCAGAACAAAATGTGGATTATTTGCTAAAGCACTCAATGTTATGACGTCACCCTGCTGTATCATATTCCCTGTCCATCTTAGTCATCCATTATTATACTGAGTTTTATACACGTGTTGTTTCTTATAATCTTGCTAATACTGTACATGCATGATTTAGATTATATGTAGCACTTTTCTATGACTGCTGACTTACGTATATGCCATCCGTATGCCCATCACAGCGAGTTTCAACTGAAGTTTTGCTTTGCCTGAGTTCCACTTACTACTTTTGTTGCAGGGGCTCCACCTAAGTGGCTCTGGGACAATTAAGAACGTACAAACACCAGCATCTTTGGAAGACAACAAAATATACCTATGCAATAGTTATGAAATAATTCTGTTCTTACCCAGAACAATATTTGTTCACTAAAACTAAATAAAACATATTATGTACACACGTTATGAAGGTATTATTTTTGTCTGAAGTTTACTATTGTTAATTTGCGAGTAATCCTCTGCGGAAACAGAATCACCGTTCGAAATTGAACCTCTTGCGTTTTAAGCTCATCTCAAGCTATAGAATTGCATGCAAATCTGTAAGGAAATAAAATAAATACAAAAGCATAAAATGTGTAGTTCACTATTATTTTCATGTTTTCCAATTTGTAGTTGAGTGAAACTCCGAGTATAAAAGCTGGCCAACACTAGACCGATTAAGGCCTAACATGACTGGTTTGACTTTCATCATTTTTAAATACGTGTAGGTCATGCATGAAAACTTTTCTGGTTTCACCGGGACACTCCGCTTACAGAATCATCTTCTACAAACTCCTCAACTCCTGCAAACCCTTCCGGTTTGGAATTTCAATTATTAGTAATCTTATTTGCCACTTTGGTGACCAAATTGGTAGCAAGCAATCAGGGTGTATATAATTGCAACAGCTTACATTGATATTATTTTACTGTATATTATCTTCAAACTGTCATGAAACATCATGGTAACCTTAGTTTGCCTATGTTTTTGCGGAGTTGTTTGCCCACATGTGGGGGCAAACAACTCCACGGATTAGTGCAATGCATTAGTAGCAAGCTACATGTAGTACTTGAAACTAAAACAAAACTGTGACCACAGCTGCAGGCACCCGATAAAGTGTGTTCATTGTCAAAAAAATGTTAGCAGTCAAAGAGTGTGTTGTCTCCCCATTTGGTGCCAGCCAACTTGTCATGCAGTTTAGTTTAGGTGATAACAATAATTTGAAATGACAATAAGCCCATTATTTTTATCAATCACTCTGACTGGCCAATGGCTGGAGAAACTGTGCATTTTATGATCAAACTTAGATGGTTCATAATGACGTTATAGTTGGATTGTTAGACAGGCTAAAACTCTGTTTAAGACATGGTTTTCAGTCTGTAATACATATTAGAATTCACATACATGTAAAATACAAAGCAAGATAATGTGCAACTTTGAATTTAAACATCTCTAAATTTACTAATTTACGTTTCATTGTGCGTCTATATGTGATGGCCGCATGTCTGGCTACGCGCAGTACTATACGGACATTCACGTGGACTGTATTCTGAATGACTGCCGTGTCTAACTGTGGACTCGCAGTGTTTATGGAGGCCGTTGACTATCTTTTGTCTACCTGTGGGTGAATAGTGTTGAAGTAATACGTACGTTTTTAATGTATAATAATGATAGCTATATTTATATCCACTAATAATATACTGGATCCTTTTATTTCTGTTACTAAAATTCAACTCCATAAAAAGTATACTACATAATATTTTTAAGACTAATAAAACATTGTTATGAAAAGTATTGGCCAATCAGGTCTTGTATTGGTTATTATGATAAACTTGGTCACCATAGTTACCAGTCCAGTCTAGTCATTGCACCTGTAAATGTGTTGAAATGATATGACTGTACAGTGCAAATAGTCAGGTATGATGTCTTCACACTATGATAATTGTACAAAATATACTGTAGTTATAATATAATGATATTTTATTATATACATATAATATTATATACAATATACAATAATAATATAACATGTATATGCACATTTAGTAGGGATTGTTTTTGATTAGTTAAAATATCAACACCCAACCAGTAAACGGATATGCCAAAAAATCACTAGCTTGAAATCCAATAGTGATAACATAATACTTTTTCATGTAAGAAATATCAAGCTTTTCAGCAGTCAAATACTTGTTTTAAATCTATGACAATGCCATTACCTAACAAAGGTTTGAACCCAGTGCTTCTCAAGATGTAATAATATTATGTAAATAGCATTACTTGTAATACGTATAAGTATATAATACAGACGACACTAAGAGAATTCAGTCTTATAATATAATAAAGGGCCCTGATCATGGAGTAAGAATAGTCCGTTTACCTGCTGACGGCTCTTAAGGTTGTCGCGCACGACGACCTTAGGGTCGTCAGCAGGCAAACAGATTATTTTTTACTCCAAATTTTCAATTGAGCAGACAGGGATTCCATTTCACATCCATGAAAAATAATACACATCCCTGACTTGAGCCCAAGATCTGCATGGCAGACAAAACAGTAGACAAAACCAAAAATCTACACCTACTTTACAAATCTAAGGACTCATCACTCATCTTCAAGTGATCCGTTGATCCATCTAAGAACTAATGGTTTTAATTTGTGGGATTCAAGCTAAACCTATCAAATACAAAAACCAATGAGTGTGTCTTTATATGCACTTGTGAATTCACGTTCCCAAAAAAGGCTTGTTAATGGTTGGAATAAGTGTGGTTTGCCCACGTACCACTAAGCACTTATTGTTGTAGAAGACCAGAAAATTCTAATTAGCAAAATTTAGACTGAGTAATTAATTCATCGAAATAATTCGTCTATTTTCACACTTTCTTACCCAATTCACCATTTCGTTTAGCCATCAGAGAAACTAAAAACTATAAAGTATACAAATAGTGTTCATAGAAAACATAGGAAGTTATAATATGAGTACATGGTAGACTGGTACTTGTCACATGTTATCCAGTCTGTATGTTGTGATGTTATTATGGAGAATGCAGTAATACGAATACAACTTAAAATTGTACTTGCAAGCATTTATTGGGCAGAGCTATTTTTCCACAGCAATTCTATAACAGACTAGAAGCCAAGATATACTTATTGTCTACCCACAGAATGCAAGAATTATCCAAAAGGCTTTCTCAAATTTGTCTTTCTTTGAGGCAACACCTTCTGACAAACAAAATTTAATTTGTGAGTACAAGATCTGTCATTCCATTTAGATTTTCCACCATATAATTGACCAGCTAAGCACATGTACTCCTTTTCTTTAGAACTCGGCTCTCCATGGTTCCAATCGAAGACTGACATTTTATTTTCAAGCTTGTATTGCCCCAGTACCACATATCACAATAATTTATTCCACCCAACTACAAAGATCCTGCATTCTTCCAATCTATCAAACATTAAGATATACATGTACGTCATGTAATTCATGTGAGATACATATGACTAAATATGTACACATAAACACCTAAGCCAATACACATGCGACAATATGTTCTACTAAATAAAGTCATTGCAATATTCAGTAAAAATTATTACATTCTTGGAAATTCCGGTTTTAAAAATGATAGCACATGAGCTACTTCTAGAAATACGAAACTACCTGGCTGCTAATAAATCAACTCCCTAATATGGAAATAAAATTCGTAATTTCTTACAATAAACATATTAATGTTTTTAGTCAATTTATAGCTGTACACTAGTTATCAGAGGTAATTGAAAGAAATCACTTTTTTAATAATATGAAGTAAAACATTGAGACATAGCATTCTCACTACTGTCAGTAAGGTGAAGCAAAGCATTCATTTTCCATGGAATTTTACTCCTCGATGACCATAATATGATACCACTTGTACATTACTTTGGTTATGCAGTATTTTCTGGTAGACATTAATAAATTCATGTGAACCATTAGAGTTTGTGTACTGTAAACAAATAAATATACATACACCTACGTGCAGAATTCTACCTGCGATAATTAAACCATTTCATGCCATTTTTGCCTTTAAACTTGCCGAGTCTTTCCCCCTTACTTCTACAGTGAGCGTCAGCGCCATACCAGGTCATGGGTTTTTTAACTACATGGTAACAGCTATTAGCATATAAATATACTGTACCAGTACTCTAGACCGCTACTGTGGCATGGGGTCCACAGCTCTACAGCTACAATACATTGTACATGGTCAATTGCAATGAATAATAAAGTAGAACAAAACTGATGGAGGATTGCAGTAAGCATTGAAACATTTTATGCTATGTGTCTTATTATTCAGAGTAGAGTTTATGATACAAAGTGGGAGGCATCACAGTGTGCATATATAACATTGTGTATCAGCAGGACCTACCTTCAGTGTAACAGCTAGCGATTATGACAAAGAAGCAGAATGTAGGAAGCTGTCCCATGCTTTTGCTGTAATATAACACCTCGGTTGCTAGCTGATGAGAGAGATGTGAGGGTAAAGAGTGTGAACGACACTTTTATAGTAAATCTGAGACTGCTGTGTAGACATATGGGCGTGGTTATGCCTTATATGGGCATGTTGGCAACAAATATATGCTGTCTCATACACAGCCTACATGTGTATTCAACTGTCAATCAATAGATGCGTTTAATTTGCGGAAACTCAGATGCAGTGCGAAAAGATAGCCCTAGGATCACACGGCGAAAAGATAGCCCTAGGATCACACAGTGTTATTGATACTCAACTCCAGGCTGCTACCCTTAAAACTGAGAACAAACTGCATCATATTTTTCAAGCTGTCAAAGAAAGTGAGAAGTTTATGTCATACATTGTCCATTGCGACCTCCGTGTACTTGGTTCCAGTTAAATGATGTTTTTGTCAATTATAGTATTGTTTATTACTACTGTACAGTTTTCAGGATTGAAAAAATTTAGAGACAGATTCATTCTTCGATCTTTTACAGTGTTAATCAGACTAATTGAATATTCTATGGCTAAACATATTTTCCTGCGAGGCAATAGTATTTGTAGTCATGGTACTATTTTCTATTTCATGGTAAAATATAATTTTCCTCAGATTTCCCTCTTTCATACACTATCAACTCCTAAATGCTATATTTTACACAAATTGTTTTTTATTGAAATATTTTGATCAGTTTGTCAGTTGAGCAGTGAGAAATTAGGGCAGTGGACAAAACCAAAGTCAACACCTCTATCCTTTAAAAGTAACAACTTCCTTTCTGTGACAGTGTGGAAACAGAAGAAGTTGTCTTACACCCAACCCAACCTTTCCATCTACAAACCATGATCTCAGTCCAAGAGGTTTGTTTCGTCTGCTGGGATCTTGCCTTGCAACATGTTACATTATGTCAACACTACTTACATCCATTACATTACGTAAAGTCTGCATCCATTTGCCTGGTGGTAGATGTATGTAATCAGATCAAACTGCTGGTATCTACCCATTTTCTGCATTAGCCTCTGATGTGTATAACAATATTCTACTGGCACACTGCTGTATTATATAGCCCAGGCCCCCACGTTTCTAGTTTTTGATATCCTTCATAATGATACTGTTTTTTCTTGTCTACAGATCCAATCAAGCACATGCTAGTACTGCTACTACAGCCATGTATCATCTTCAGGTGATTTGTTGATTCTTCTAAGAACTTCAGTATGTTCAGCAAAAACTAATGGTCTTGCTCTGTGAAATGATGAAGCTAAAATCCATATGCTACAAAACCACAGAATGTCTTTACATGTGCTTTCCCAAAAATATTAAAATCTAAATGAAGTCTTACAGAAATCTGTTTTTGACAACAATTGACGTTAAACACCAGGTATGTTGCTAACAACGTGTCATGAGTCATGAGCAATTCAGCAAAACAACAATAATTAGAATGTTTAGTGTGTGTTTTACTGTAACAGACAAGCAACAGTTCTTGGACTTATCTGTACTCTATTTCCTGTGCTCCAATGACTACCCTTTGACAACCCAACACTGTACTGCACTTGCTTTAAAGAAGACTTTTCTACAAGCATCTAACACGCTTAAGTAACCACACCCACTTTGCTGGTGGGTAGAGTTCATTTCCATATTATACATGCAGCGGAATGGTAAAATATATTGGTTTTGACACCGTCTTTGGTTTAATATGTTGTGTAGTAACCAAATACAAAAATATCTATTCGACGTTGCAGTAAACTCACGCACATGAAGCGGCGGGTTAATGATTATATTTTTCTTCAAATTTAACAAATATGTTAATATCTCAACAAATACTGCCATAAGGTAGTCTGGAAGCGGGTTGTATTCTTAGCATTTTTCTGATCTGTAACTTGGAGTTGTGCACCGCTTGACTGGAGTGCCTTGAGGAATACCTCTGCTGGGACTAGGGTCTCTGGGAGGGCAGACTGGGAGAGATATTTGGCTGTCAGTTCTTGCTTCTGAATTCTTCCCTGGATTGCACCTTACTGGACTGGCGTTCCTAGCTGGACACAGTTTGCTTCCAGAAGTAGCTGGTGGTGGCATTCTCTCACCAGATGTACAGCTTGCGTCATTAGGTCTCAAAGATGCAAAGTTATCCTAAAAGCAAGCAAAATATTAAGTGAAACATAACTTTACCGTAAAAACGAAATTGTCCTCTTGAAAAGATGGCAACAATATAATATGTTTATGTAATTCAATAATTTCTCCTGTACTAGTCAGCATTTTCGGCTGTTTTGAAAACTAGTTTGGAATGAATGATACTGTCGAACTACCTATTGCTGAGCCTAGAATTACTGCCAAGTCACTCAGCAGCTTGCCGCTATCTGTTAGCAGCTAACCACACTGTGGTCTTGTGATAGTAGTTGTACTTAGCATGTGAAAGGGTCAACAAGTTCAATGTTAGCTTGTAGGCCCATCTGCTTTTCTAGTGTATAATCTCAATATATAGCTAGAGGTCAAGCTAGATGTACATTGTACACTAATAGTTACAAGCTATTGCTTGAAGCGGCTATCTGTGCAAGCTTTTAGTCCTGCCCATGCTACTTTTACTGCGGCTTTATAAGGCTCCTTTATATATGCATTTTTTTAAACAATCCTTAGCACTGGTGTGTCTGTTATGACCAGCTTATAGGCACACTTTAACTACACATTACAGTAACAGGTATGTAAAGTCTGGCAATATTAATAAAAATATTTACTGCAAAATAATTACCAATTCACAGGATAATTAAACCAGTCTACCTACCCAGGAACCTAGGAGGTTTTCCAGCTGAAACTCGTCAAATGCGTAGTAGCAGGAATCGAGCACACAGTCCACAAGTCTGAGCTTGTCCTCTGCTGTACAGGTCACACACCTGATGCATATACCACAGATGTAAAGAGCAAAGAAAACAATGGACATAAACGGCCATCCATCTTTTTTTGCTGCTTTGCAAACCAAATTTGACATCAGATCTAAAAAAATGACCAAATAGTATGACAATGATGTTATTATTTTATATTACACATATCACCATTGTTTTTATTCTGCCTTCAATTTTACGAAATCACAATTATTCTGGAAAAGCTTAACCGAAATCTTAAGAAGAATAGTCATCTTCAAAAGCTTTAGTTATTATACAGAATGGTATTTACATGGAAAAGTGTGTAATAGGAAAGAATCAGTACATGCACCAATGCTACATGTACATGCAAATGCACAAGTTTCCGAATTTGAATTTATATTTTTGATGAATTGAAACCTCTGACTCACCATACAGTTTGTCCAACATCTCCTTTAAGCCAAATCTCTTCAATTGAAAAATAGCAAACAACTCCTTCACTAGTAACTCGACATGGTTAGCATAACGTTCACCAATGTGCTTTTTGCCTTGACTTCCTTAAAAGTAGAAAATATTATACATGGGAGAAGGTGCACATCGGTAGTGTAACAATTATTTTGATTTGAGGGGCAATGAGCCCATAGCTGACTGACAATGGGCGCCTAGCCTAATACTGAAAATCGGTTGTTGTTTAGGCTCCATTTAAAATCGACGAAGTCGTGCAAGCATGCAATCTTGCGCTATGACAACACAATATTACAATGTGGTGTTTGGAGGGATTATTCGGGGTTGTTGACTTCACATGACTAGCAGAGGTCACACAAATGATCACAGATACTCACCAAGTGCCAAGGCAACTTGCATCTTGTCCTGGAAACTTAGATCTGAATGCAGATGAGGAAATTTTGTAAACTTGTAAACCAGCTTTTGATCCTCTAGAATTTCACCAATGATATAAAGAGCAATCTCTCTTGCTACCGCGGCAAAGCTTGGCTTTGAGCAACTCACGGTGCTGTTCATTTGCGGAGGCATATTTTCTTGTTGATATTTGGTGGATGTTCTTTCTTCTCTTTCTTTCACGTTTGAGTTAACCAGGGTAGAATTTAGTTCACCTGTTGTCATTACCTTGTAGAAATAATAATATTGAGAGTTTCAAGTCAAATTGTTTATGAATGAAGACAAAAGCTGGAAAATTATCCCATGTTTATATACTTTGCTGCATATAACATTCAAAAATTACTTCAAAACGGGCTTTCTGGAAAATGTGTGATTTTTAAATTTGATTCAAAAGAGGTAATTGTGCACTTACACTAGATGAAGCAGCTCCGTAACCATTACAGCAACCTTTTATATTGTTTGGCATTGATGCCATTCTATAAAATGAAAATCAAGTGCAGTAGCCAGTAGATTGTTTGACAATTAGAAGTAATAACATAGTTCACGAATAGATGAGGTCTTGAAATACAAGGGGAGATAATGACTTGTAGAGACCTGGCAACTTTCTCTATTTATCCATCTAATTTTTGTTTGTAGAGGTCAAAGCTATTCACATGATTTTGAACTACATGTACGCATGCCAACAGAACCACAAACTCATGCTAGTCGACACTTTGAATATCTGAAATGTACACCTCCTTTCGCATTTACACAGCTTAGGACAACGAAGGTGTTAAGATACAAATACTGACAGTGATACAAAGCTGACTATCATAGAACTTGTTTACTCTTACACATGATTATAATAATATCATCTTGATTCATATTTGGAGTTATTTTCTCTAACATTTTATGAAATTTGTGAAACTACGTTAGATGTCACTAAGTTTGCAGAAACTGTGCTCTACTAATATTTTTCCTACATATATGTAGATAAAATTTAACTAGTCTGTATGAAAATCAACTACAGTGTAGCATTCATGGCCACTTCCACAAAAATTAGTCATAAATCCATTTTTTTAATATCAAAATGCATTGAGCATATTTACATAACGTTTTATCCTAGATTACATGCATTATGGA
The DNA here is from genome assembly GCA_935421135.1 of Bugulina stolonifera. Lineage (NCBI taxonomy): Eukaryota > Metazoa > Bryozoa > Gymnolaemata > Cheilostomatida > Bugulidae > Bugulina > Bugulina stolonifera. Next base: position 10,724,023 of record OW285196.1, read on the forward strand.
TAAAATTAATGCAGAATTTGTATTTCGATAGTTACCTCTTTCTAATTTTACAGTTACTTTGTATATCCTTCTACTGAGTGACTTTACACTGAATGAAAAACTTATTGATGCAACATAAATTTTTATCTTTATTATTTAATCAAAAAAGTTCATAAAGCACTCAAAAAGGAAGCCATTATTTCCAAAAATATTTTGAATTTTAAATGGTTCACATGGCAGTTTACTAAAGTGCATTTTTTAACTTGCCAGAAACACTGCCGATAACTTTATTTAGTAAGTTTTGAATCGATGCTGCATGTATATTTTATTTACATGTCCACATACTTCATTTTATCCTTTTGCTGATTTTATAGTCCTATTTCATGAGCAATTTTATATAATTAAAGATGCCCCCCCCCCCCCCGTCTTACATGCACTATATTGTAATGGTTTCTGTGACTTGGTGCGGTCGTCCTTGGACGACTATCGACCCAGAAATGAAGTGCCTACGAGTGGTAATAGGACTTCGCATTACATGAAAGATCGAGCGGTCTCAGTAGCCCAAATACTACCAAAGACGACCCATCTGATCTCAAGTCCGACCTTCAGACTATACAATGAAAGAGAGTGATCCGACCTAGTAGGCAGTTCGCAAGGCGAATGACCTGGCAAAAGGAAGTGAAAGTCTCTGTATCAAGTATAGATGTGTCTTTATTGAAAGCCAAGTGAAGACTGAGACAATGAACAGTAAAACAGTGCCCTTTATATAGTATAAGGACTTCCGGCCGACGTGACGTCGGGAAAAGACGACGTGTGGTCGTCCGGAAGTTGCGCAACAAGATGGCCGCCGGAAGCCCGATGGCCGACCCAAAATAGGTCGGGTTCTACAAAAGTTGCTTATAATGGTCCAATTTATGTACAAAATGAATATCAATGGATTCTGAGAGGTCGGGCCTCTGTACATGGGTATAAAAGGCATTAAAAAAGACTTAGTAACATTCATGTAGTTATATACAGTTATATAGTGGAACAATACATGAATAAGTAGTGAGTATGAGCACATGGAGACACGTATATAGACAGTAATTAATGGTTTGGGCATGCAATACAGTTAAAGGTAAGTATACGAACACTAATTTGTGAGAATGTGAGTGTTAGATGAGTAGCGCTATAACAACTACTGAGCACTTAAGGTGCGATGGAGCTTCGTCCGGGAGTTAGAGTCGTATACAAATGTCCTGTACCATCACAATATTATAAAGGCATGACTGTAGACTGCACATGCATGTAATTGTAGATTGTCGCTGTAATAGCTTTAGTTGGCTACAGGAAAGCGGTGGGAGTTCTCAATAACTCTAATAATGATATGTGATATTATTTGCCACTATAATTTTATATCATACTTACACATACATGATGCACTTGGTTTAGGTGCTGAATAATCGATCATTGCTGCTCATATGTCGTCCGCAATGGAGTGCTCAAGTGCGGGGGTGAGTGCTTGTCTCATCATCTGATTTTATTTCTGGTTTATTTTTCTAAAGTCTTTTAACCAAAATAATTATACCTTCCTGTCCTCATATTCTGTAACAGAGGTAGGTAATCATCTAAGTAAAAGTACGACAAGTTTGAATTTCAATATTGGACTTGTTATTAGGTAGATTTCCACATTTAATAACTAAAACAAATTATACTACAACATTCTGAACTAACAGAATTGTGCAAAAGATTGATCATGGCTGTACATTATTATTGCTACTTTAATTTTCCCATGTTACATGGAAACAACAATTATTTAAGAATTAGTTTTATTTATACAGCTGTGTATCCATTGAACAGCGATACATGAAATGTTTTTATAAAATTGAACATTTCTTGCAGATTACCGAATCATACATACATGAATATAACCAGGCAACCATGTGACCTACGTATTTGCAAACACTGCTTACATGTATATAATATTACAACATAAATAGTAATATACTTTGTTCAGACAGGAGAAGCTGTTATAGGAAAGCTTGAGGCCCTACATTTTGAAAAGGTTGGGCGTGAGGTGGCCCTACACCTCGTAGAAACTGTTGAGACTGACTGTGACATTAAATTCAAGCTAACCCGGCTCCCTGATATCCACAGTCTACCAAACTTTAACCGGAAAATGGAAACAGCATCAAAAATTGGTATATTATAATTATTATTTTGATTATTATAAGAATTACATGACGTAATACTAAATTTGTGTGAATTTCCCTAAACCGCATCATGAAGTTGATTCAAATTCTCATTACACCAGATATGATGATAACATATGAAGCCCGAAATTAGCTTTAGCTGTGAATTTTACTTTTTTTGGAACTTATATGGTATGTGATATTAGTGTATGATATATTGTGGAATTACGCACTCCTTAAAGTAAGATTTGTTAAGTGAAATCTGTTGAGTAAGCTTCAAAGTTTGATCTACCTGCGCACAGCGTGCTGATTAATTTGCTGCTAGTAACATTTTCTCATAGCTCTATACACTAACAGAATATGCACCGCACTTCATTGTTTCCCGTATATGTCATTAGAAACTATGTGACAGCACCAGTGGCAGCGATACAGCTACACAGTAACTGCAATAGTTGCTCTGGAGCTGATTCAAAACTAGTTTTTACAGCGAAACAACTCCCCAATATCTAAGTTTCCATTTCTAACATGAGTTCTGGTTCCGCACTGTTAGTGGGTTAATGCCTCTTTAGACTGACACTCATCTGGCTTACTCTATCTTTCCCATTTAAGCAAAGAACATATCTAACTACATCGGGGAGGAGTTTGCAGCAGACATGGCATCTCAGGCTTCAGCTGTCCTGTGGGAATGTAAAACAAAGTTCCCAAGTAAATTCCAGTCCAAACTGCAAGGTAAGCTGGGATATGATATACATGTACATGCACATTTTACCGATTACAAACCACTTGGTGATTATGCAGATATAGTTCCACTATGGTGTATGAAAGCTAACATGCTTCATGCTGTAAACCAAAGAGCAAAGAAAAAAGAATAAATATTCCTCCTTATTTCATTATCATCAAGAAGAAAGTAATTCGTTCCCGAATCATTTAATGTATTTACTTGGGCATGGTAAAGTATAACCCTACTGGTTCCTGTTCTTGTGTGGTGACAATGATAATCTGTTATACTCCGCAGATAGTCAGTATCAATTAGTGCATAAACTTTATAACAATTAGAACTACAAATGTCATTTGTTTAAAATAAACCACACGGCATGAAATATAGTCATTTCTTTCTTAGCATAGTTCTCAAACACCTGTCTGATTGGAAATTCTTTACTTGAAAAAAAATTAGTTTTAATCGAATTTATTACCATAAGCTGTGTTTCCGTATCGTAAACGCACCTGTACTAATTCATGTGTGACCAACTATATTGAGATTGCATGCTCATGGACTTGTAGAATTCCTTCTACATGAGGTCATCAGAAAGTATGAGGTACATGGATGGAGAATGATGGATACTATCTTCTACGTAGTCTACTCCCTTGCTCTTGAAATCAAGTATGACGCTACGGTGGATGACAGGAAGCTGGCATTATATGAAGCTGTTGTCGAAGCTTGCTATGATGCGTTGAGACGACATCCCATGGAAGAAACTTTAGGGTCGTGGGTGAGGTTGTATAAAAATTTAGCCTCTGAAGTATAGACGTGTGAATTGAACAACATGCATGTAGAGTATTGACATCAATTGCCAAGGAATTCTGCAATTTGACTTTGGAAGGCTGCAATATTTCTGAAAAAAGTAGTATCAGTAGCCCTGAAAGTTTTGTGCCATTTCTAGCACCACCAATGACCTTGAAAATCAAACCTGGATCTATGCGCATGAGTGTCCATAAAGCAATTGTCACTGTGCCAGGGTTAAAGCTACATGCACATCCTGAAATTCTTTATTATAAGAAAATCTGAGCATCGTTATTTCATTAAATTTTCTCAACAGTTCAACTTTTGTCTAGATGCTTGCAAAGGTTCTCCCAGCACTAGCATTAGCATTAGCATTAGCATTAGTATTAGCATTAGTATTAGCATTAGCATTAGCATTAGCATTAGCATTAGCATTAGCATTAGCATTAGCATTAGTGCATGTATTTTGTTAAATGATTCGGTATATTCTGCCCAATGTTTGACACACAGGCTCATGTGCAATGTACATGTTTCATGAGAGAAAACATGTGTTGCATTTTATACTTTTAGGACGTATTTGGTATGTATTAACTCAAAGATGGTAGGTATCTCAAGTATACAGCTCGACTCAAGTTCTCACTTACCTGTACCTACAAGAACACAAACCTGACTTTCAACTCAGAGTCAAATTAATATTTACATTGCAAATGCTTTATAAACATAAGAAAGGTTCAAATAAAAGTTGCCACAAAAATCCAAGAAAGTCATGTTCCCAACAGGCACTTTGTTCATCATTCTCTAGTGGGTTTTTTTAAAGCATGAGTGGGCAGTAGCAGCAAATTCCTTTTCACCGATTGCGCAATCATGACTATTGTTATGTACATGTACATTTGGAAGCTACAGTGTACATGTATAGGCAGGAAAAATACAATATAGCACTTACAAGTAATATACTTGTAACATGGGATTCTCAGAATATAATGTCGCTATAGAGGAAAACACATCAAATTGCAAAGCATGTTGACCTCATAGATATGTCATGGCACAGACAATATTATGACAGAGCTGATAATGAAAGAAGACTGAAGGTAGCTTTCCTCTTGTGAATAATTTAGTCATATGTTTGCATTGCTCAAAAGATTTCATTTCAAAAGGCTTTGCGATGTGCTTGTCAGCCACAGTTGGAGCAGCCAGCGCTGCCTTAGGTAGATTGAGCAAAGTTTACTTAGAGTAATTTGATAAGATTGACGCAGCATACAGTATGCATAGAACAGTAAACACAAAAACAAAATTATAAATTATTACTCTTTTGTTTTTTCCAAATTACTCCCTCTGCACCACTCAATATGCTGTTCTATGGATCCATGTATTGCTCTGTTTTCAGCTTAAAATGATTGCTATCTTAGTTCATAAAAAATTAACCTGTACTCACAATTTGGGTTTTCTGCAATTGCTACCAACAACAAATTAACAAGAAGTGTTGGTTGAGTTGTTTTATTTACATGGTTACTCACATCTAATTTATGCAGTTGATAAAAAATTGTTTACCAATAGATAAGAATAGTTAGTCCGAAGTGAAGGGCTTACATGCTTAAATAGGTTTTTATTAGGTCTACAGCTACTGATACCCTCAAGCAGCCCAGTCATCTCCTGGCCTATAAAATAACAACAACAGGATTAGAATTTAGCTACTAGACATATTTTTCCAAAATGTTCAACTTTACTTAGAAACTTTTAAATATGTGGTAATAGGCATATTCGGATGTTGCACATATACATTAGAAATATCTAATACTATATTGTGTGACACACTTGCAAAAAATATATTCATACAAGGAAATAACTCTGAAAATAGGACAGGGCAGATTGAATGAACATGGCAGATGAAAAAATCATGGCATTAGATTGTGCACTAAATACATACTGGCCAACCCCCAAGCTGCCAAACATATCTCCAAGCTCCTCAATAGCGACATGCTCATATGCTTTATCAAATGCAGCCTATAAAGTACATGATTGTATAATGTATATTGTAGAATGAGAGATCATACATTGTACAAATGTATTAGATGGCTTGTCGAAAAATTGCTAATAACTTGCAGCAACTTTCAGACATCACCCATGGGTTGAGATTCGATAATACATATTGGCATTGATTGACACATATATGATCATTGGCTCACAGGTAATTCATTTTACGAAAATATCAAACAAGCCCTAGAGCAATGTACCACAAATCTCAATTACGTGGTGGAGGCTAATTGAACACCCACCTTCACTTACACTACATGTATGTTATAGACAACAAAGCTACAAAATGTAGCTTTTTAAAGTAAAACTGTTTAATCAAGATTGCACATAAAATTGGAAGGTCACTGGAATCTACTTGGATAAAAATCTGTTGATGATTTGGAGTTATCTTATCTCTCCCATGCTGTGCATTTATATCAAGGCTAGTAAAACTTAACGGATATCTAAATTTGAGTCTCATAAGCGCCCACAGCAGATGTCGTAAATGTACAGGCAAGTAGTCGTTGGATGCATTTATTATCTTTGCACAGGCATCCAGCTTGTTGACTTACTAGATCCTTGAGGTGAGTTTGGAGGAAATTTTCATGCTCTTCGAATACGTTGAAAGCTCCAGCTAGGTATGCTGTTGCTATTTCCATTGACATGATGTCAGTGAATGCTGTCTCATCCTCACTCTTAATTCGTCTGCTAATGTGGTATGTGCAGTGGAGTAACGCCTCAAATGCTTCCCAACCACAGTGTGGTACTCTCGGGATTACGTGGTTGCAGACAATATCTAAAGCACACCATACATGTATGTCATCAATATCATCATCTCTAAGAAACAGGAAGTTAAGAGGAGTGTGATTTGTTTAATAAGAATAGTGTGAGATAAATCTGTCGGCATAACTAAAGCTTCTGGTCTACTTTGCTTTGTTTTATTCTGAGCATTGCGAATGTCGGCCATCTTGCATTGCACATATGAATCGGTGTACAAGTAGAACTACTTAGTTATAATAATCTTGGATATAAAGAAGGCATGTATATCAGTAGTTTAGTGCAAAAAATTTCAATATTAACTTTAATCTGGTTCCTCTAAAAGCTCTCTAAAAAGCTGTTTCCTAATTAAATTTGTGTTTTGTACAAACAAAAGAGTCTGAATCAAATTTGGGATGAATATATCACCATACACACATATTTTTGCTCAAGTATTTTAGTGAAGGCAGCTTTTCAGTTTCATTTCAGAATTCAATCTAAAATCTTGTGCAGTGTGTATGGCATATTTATTGCTGCCAGTAATTTGTAAACAGCTATTCACGTGAAATTGAGCAACTTATTGCAAATTAAAGAAACAAAACCACACGTATATCCCTTGAGTCAAATTTTTTATCAAATTTGAAATAATTTTAAAGCAATGTTTCTCAAATAATTGCAACCAGTGCACCGGTATTTAATTTTTTAGAAAACTAGTGTTCTATTTGAATGCGTTCATTATTACTATCATGAAGTGTCTTGATCTGATCTGATCTGTAGGCCAATAAAAAATTAAGTATAATTTCTGAATATAAAACCTCAATATTACACTCTGCACTCACTTCTTATTTCACATTTAAATTGATCTGGAAATAGTCTGAACTCATCATAGGCAAGGTCAACCCTTCCCAAGAGACCTTCCTGTGTCAATGTTGCATTTGCAGCAGACATGTTTTCTCCACAAACTGAAAAGTAAAAGAATTTAGAGTGTTCCTGAAGTATAAGCTGAATTCACATGTTGTCATAAAAGAAGATGTAACATCTACTTTTCTACAAAATAATAATTCTGAGCACTGCCTATAAATCTGCTAGCAGAAAGTGGCTATTCATCTACATCTATCTCAAGACCAGACACAGTGTTAAAAAGTTAGTCCATTAAATCATTTGGCTGTACATAATTATTGTATGCGCCGATGAAGGCATAGATTTTCTCTGGTGAAGTTTTTTTGTAGTAGTAAAGTTACACGTCATTACATTCCGTACCGATAGTTTGCGCAATGTCAAAAGTCTTGTGATAATACTGCAGGTCCACGAACCCCAGTCCATACTCGCTGTCTAAGCTTAAATGCTGCAGATGTATCTGTAGAACCCAGAGAACTACAGATCTTAGTTCCTCTGAGAAGGTAGGGTCGGAACATTCAGCCGAATCACGTTTGGTTAGTACTTTGAAGTCATCACCTTCAGGAACAAATCTATTATCTTTGTATCCTCCAGCTGCCATTGTGTTTCTCTATACTATAATTTCAATATTTAAAATAAAAAATAAAAACTACTTTGTGAATGAGATGGTAAACATGTGCATCTTTACTCCATGATTTCATGGCACAAAGTAAGTAAAAATATTGTTCTTTAGCATAGATTGAAGTAGATCGCTGAACATTATTCTCCATTTAGTTAACAGTTTTATATTAAATTTAAAATACATGTACATGTTATCTGAATCTAAACATGGTAACCTTAATTAAAATAATACAACAAACGGAAGCTGCTTTTGCAAGAACAAGGCAGGCTCACATAGAAGGAATAATCTACATAATAGAATGATATTCACTGCATCTACTTTCGCTTACCTATGTTTAACTTACCTATGTTTAAGTTACCTATGTTTAACCAAGTTTAACGCAGGTCTAAACTCTTTGGTTTGACTTACAACTATAGCCTTAGTTTACCAGCAACTTTTCTGTATTTGGAATTTTTTGCACTAGTTACTTTTATTTTACTAGAAAAGCTAGCTAAATTCCATGACATCATAGTTATTATTGGATTTCATGGTATCTCCATACTACTCAAATTATATAATGTGGTTTTATATTATTTTTATTTCAATGTTACTTGATGATTTAAGGGCACTCTATAGTACTGAAATCAGGAGAAAACAAATCATGATCAGTGTCAGATTTGTTGGTTCTATAATTTCAAACTTTTAATGAAGTTTTTTACAAAACAATTTTCCAAATCATTGCAATGTTGAATTAATTGTTTTATTTATTATATTGAATAACAAGACACAAAACAATAATGTGACTAGTACGTTCTATTTGAATCTTAATTCCTAAGAGGCACAAGTCAACACTGCACGAAAAAATTATGTAATGTGATAATACATGTAGAACATTAACTCAAAAACAATGGTATGATATATGGCCAACACAATCGATAAGCTAACGAGAAACTTTTGTTCTATTTATAAAATTATCGATTCATAAACTATTGTACATCATGAAAAAATTGTCCGCAATCATAAGCTGTCAAGCCTATGTCTGATGAAGGAACTGGAATACATTGTAAAGCAACTCTTTTGTATTTGAACGATGCTATACTAGTAATTAATTTAATGAAACTTTGTTCTGCTTAAGACAAAGATTTGGTATGACAACATCAACATTGTGTAGAACTGAGCAAATAAATAGCTAGAGAACATAATTACACTGTTAACAAATAGTAAATCTGTGTTACAGTGGTCCAGTGAAACAGCCTAATAGCGCAAAAATAAAAAGAGTTGCTAAATTCCGTAAACCTCTATCTCAAACAGATTCAAAACCGTTGTGGCATTCATCAAAATCTGTACAAACCGTCCTCTAATTGGTTGTTCACATGTGATCAGGGTACAATACTGGTTGAGTACGCCATCATGGTAGTTACACAGAACCTCTCTGTTGGATCCAGTAAACTCTAAATCTTCTGTTGCCATAGCAACCGTCACCTCCACATTCATACTCCTTCTCCATGATGGTTCTGCAAGAGAGCCATCAGCAATTCATTGCCACATCATGCTGTAATTTTCATCAGCAACTAACATGCACAAGGATTTTGTTCCAAAAAGTAGTTTCAGAATTAATTTAATTGGATCAATTGAGATTGCTGCACTTTCTGCTCTTCCCAAAGGTAGGATATATGTGGAATAGACTTTGCATGACAAATAAACTGACTTTTGGCATCACCGACATGTCTACTATAATACCATTATACTTAAACTATACGTTGTTTGGCTAATCATACCTACGATGCGGTTTAGAATATTCACATTCCAGATGCAGTAGTCGTCTCCAAGGTCAACTCTCCACCAGGGGCGTATTTCATTTAGGCTATGAACAAGTGATTTCTTCAATTTACCCGGTACAATAAATATTCCATCATTTCCATTTAAAGCATTGTACAAGCCACTTGGGTGCACACTGGAAAGTTCTGACTTCTTTCCTACAACATGTGGCAAGGATACTGTAGAATGAAAAAAAGATCAATGGCTATTCATGGATATCTGCTGAAAGACTATAGCTATGTCACCAGAATTGGCGCATTGAAACTGCCTTGCTTTCAGTCTAGTTAGACTCATAGAAAAGTTGACACGATTAAGTAGTATAACTATGTGCTCGTAATTCAATATTCGAATGAATTTAGTTTTTCTTGAGCTACACATGGGTCTAATCTACCTTTTTTTGGAAAATCTGTGGTTATATAAAGGTAAACAACAATTATTGTAACTTGTAAAAATGTTTTTATTGCTTATGCACTATCGATGACTAGACAGCGCTAGGTTTGTGACACAAGCTTCACATCGCTTATAGACAGCCGATCTGACATGAAAAATAGAAAAATATGATAGAGGGTAGAAGAGCATTTGGCAGTATTATCCCTAACTCGCATTAGTAATGTGATTCTACAATATCAACTTCATTACTTGATTTTAGAGATGGTGCATCCAGATTTTCTGTTATATAATATATACATGCATATTTAAACACAAGCCAGGTCTTTGGTTAATCAGGTTCATATACGTGTATAATCTGATGGGTCATTATTACAACGCAAGCTCGAGAAACCGAAAAATTAATAAGTTTGTGTTCTCGATGATTTAGCAGCACAGCACACGTGTCACCTAATTTTGACATTTGTGGACAATTGTAAAAAGAGCTAAAACAAATTGTTCACACAAGCGGGAAAAACTGACCATCTTGTTGAACCTAGCTACATGTATATTTTGCAAGGAAAGTTTGTTTGCATACAAACCTCTAGCGAGTTCTTTGGCCCTCAAGTTTGTGCCCAGATATAAATCAGATGCTCTCTGCTGATCCAGCAGTAGAACATTAGGGTTAGCGCAGGTCACAATCCTACAACTTCTGTTTGAAGCAGTATGTAGAACCCCTAAACAGTGCTCTGCAGAGAGACAATCTAAAATGCAGCTGTGACGCGAGCCGTTAGTGATAGTCAAGTTAGATAGTATCACTCTGTGTGACAGCTCATACCTGGCAAACACAGATTCCTTAACGAAGTTGCCCTTGACACCTCCAGCAATCATGATGACTGTAAATAGAATTTAGATGATAAAGCATACATGTAATAATAATACAAACAGACCAAACATCAATTTCCAATGAGAAACGTACAAACAAAATAAAACATATTATTCTGCACATATTTTTTCAACATGATTACTACTGCAATTGATAGATTAAAGTTGATTTTACAGAAAAGGAGATCCACAGTGCCATGCTACTCAGTGTTAATGCAAAATGTAATGCTTTGGTAAAGATTGAATTCAAAGATTAAGATTAGTAGTGTTATACAACTGCAATCAAACATATGCCAGTTTGCTTGCAAGGCAAGGGAATCTCAAATTTCTGAAAAATGAGACAAGCATTGCCGGTTCTTGCTTAGATACTGACCTATTTTTCATGTAGCAACGTTCAGAGTACATGACTGTATTATCGTGATCCGCCTATAAATATTTAATACCAAGTTTGATGCATTTTTGTACTCTTTTCGAAGAATTTTTTGAATAGTTTCACTTTATGTAGATAACATGCTTACCATGAAATATCCAAAGAGAAAGTTCCATTTCAGCACTCATATGGCATCATGCAAGATAGGAAATGAATTAAACATACTGAGAAGCTACTTTTTATACCAAAAAAGCCAATTTAAAGTACAAGAAAATCATGTAGTAGCCCTAAATATATAATTAGTGTTTGGCTAAGAGATTACTGTTACTGATTAACATGGTTCTGTGTCTAATGGAATTGACAAAATTATAGTATATGCATGTCAGAATAGACTTTCTGGTGGCTAATGTGTAATATTAATGTACATTAGTTCTTAATTGCTATCAATTACGCATAAAATTGCTGCTTTCTAGAATACACATAATATAATTACTAGATTTTACAAAATTCTACATAGAAATAATAACACTTCTGTATGTAGATATGGCAGCAATTACAGATATACATGGTAATTCATAAAATAGGCATGTCAATGAATTATAGACATGGATTCTGCTGGAGAACTTAAAACACATTGAATATTGTTATCTATCTTAATAACACGATGTACTATATTATTAGCTGGTAGCTTAGGCATCATAGAACATGAAATCGATATTAACTTTTAGTACTCAATATAATACTGTACAATACCTCAATTATATGCTATTAGGTTTTTATGTCTAGTGAGAATTCATTTCTAGACTATCAAAATGGAGATATTATATGGATAGAACTGCAATTGGAGACATGGTGCAGTGATAATGCAGATATGCATGATATTTTTATGGTCATTACTGTAAATACTGTGTGACAATACAGATCGTTAATGTATATATTATACTCTAATGAATTTATCTGCTCACAAACTAGGCGTATAAGGCTCGATCCAAATTTCGTAGCCTAGCAAAGATGAAAATAATATATTGTTTACTTGCTTTCACTTTTATTTTCCAATATAGTCCCCCTACATGTGTTGGTGACCGAGTGGTCTAGCGCTAGTCACTCTAGTCTTGCAGCAATGATGCAAGTTATCTGCAAGGACATGGGTTCGAATCCCGCTAATGATCTGGAGGTTTTCGTCCCGAACTATAATAAAATCCAGCTCTAGGAGCCGTAGTGGCCCCTCGACTAGCTCTGCTATTGGGCAGCCATGTTAATGAATTGTGTTTAGCACCACGGATTTTATTAGTTAACCCCATTTCACTTCTTCCAGCTTCTTACAGCTTCATTAAGCCATTGCATTAAAAGTTTTTATTATGACCATGTCTGAGGTGGTTGTGTCTGCAGGCTGTCTTGATTGTTGAGTATCTTCAGTGCTGTTTGCCCCTTTTTTGGAATCGACAACCCAATTTTTAACTTTGGCATAACTAGAGACAGCCTCCCTTAAAGTAGTCAGCATAATTATACTCATGGATTAATTTGGTAGATAAAACTTTTTAAATGAAGATATTTACTAACTGCTCTGTGTTCATGTTTCTACATTGCTGTTTCCGTCAGTACTGCAGCAGCCACACACTGTACTGAAGCCAGGGGATGTTTATTGACTGATACTTTGTTCATATATGAGATGTATGTCCAAAAACGGCCTTGGGCACGCCTGGAAAAATTGCACTAGTCTACTGCATGTCCTTCCTGGTTAGGCTAAGGACTTTTGGATCCGCACTCGTACATGTAATTGAAATGTACAAGGGGGACTGATCATGCAAGCTATTATAATATTGTAATGGTTCAGGACATTTGTATATACAACTCCAGCCACTCTGGTGGACCCTATAGTGCCTAGTAGTTGTCATAGCACTACTCATCTAACACTTATTCTCATGCACTTAGTTGCTCGTGTACTCATACTTGTCTAACCATACATTGATACTTACATACCTATATATAGTTTTATTAAGACATTATACTGCTTTTATACCCATGTAAAGAGGCCAGACCTCTCAGAATTACTTGATCATCATTTTGCATATGAATTGGATGATTCTTAACATCTTTTGTAGTAACCCGACCCATTTTTGGTCGGCCATCGGGCTTCCAGCCGCCATATTGTTGCGCAATTTCTGGACGACCCTACGTCGTCTTTTCCCGACACTACGTCGGCCTTTTTACCGGAACTTCCTCCGGAAGTTCTATTACTATATAAAGGGCATTGTTTTTATGTTTGTTGTCTCAGTTTTTGCTTGGATCTCAATAAAGACACATCTATACTTATATACAGAGACTTTCACTTCGTAGATAGGTCATTCTAGTTGTTAAGGTCCTCAACCTTGCAACACGAACTGAACTGCCTACTAGGTCGAATCACTCTCTTTCTCAGTATAGTAAACAAGCATAACTCGGGCTTACATGGGTCGTCTTTGGTAGTTCTTTGACTACTGACTCCGATCAATCTTTCATGTAATGAGAAGGCCTAGCACCACTCATAGGCACTTCATTTTGGACTCGGGAGTCGTCTTAGGACGACGTACCAAAAACCAAAAACCATTACTATATTGCTAGTGTAAATACTTCTAATTTATTACCATTCCAGGGTGTAAAGGTCTCCAACTACAATGTGTTTATCCATAAATGACCCTTAACCTTGATGAATAGGAAACATCATCAGCTTCTGCATACAGAGAATGGCAGTGAGTTATAACCACGTGCTATGTCACTACAACATAATAATTTGTTCATTCTGTTCAGTGAAAAATCGATATTTAAATGTCAAATGTATATCCTATATACATGTAAGCACACAATTGGCTGTAATCTATAGTATTTTTGCACGTCATATTGTTACACGTCATTAGCTTCCTAGCTTGTAGATTATTGCATACACTCTTTAGTTGGCATTCCCTAAGAGCATACCGAGACACTGTTAATGCGTTTTCACACGCGTTGCTTCACACGCGTTGCTCTACGTGAATAGGTGTATAATATGTTGTATATTATAATGAAACTGATACAATGTAATTCAAACTGATCACCATCATTCTTGTTGCACGGTCTCGAAGGAGAGATTTTACTGTAATATCAATCAGCATGTAAAATACAATTCGATACGACAATATCAAATTAATTGTCAGCTACTGGGTGACTATTGTACATGTTGGTGTTCATTGGAATTTTATGATTCAAAATTTGAAATTGTTTCCCCTTGTTCATCACTATGCAAGTGAAAACGACTCCAAAATCTACTTGTTTAAATAAATTATGTAGACAATCTATAGTTAAGTAGTGCATAATATTCATCTGACATGATTGTTGAGCTCCCACTTTATTCACTGGTCCCTTGATTACAACTACATGTAATTTACTTTTAGTCTGTGCTAATACTCAACTTTCCATAGTATGCTAAGTTGTATATTAGCCCTCCATACCTTTTATTGATTAGAATAATTATTATTGTAGTGTTAGTATAGATTCTAATATTGCATTTAGTGCAAAAACCTTTATGCCACTGTCACCTTTGGCTTTTATTCTTGTGTCAAAATTCAGTCACACTTAACAAGTAATTGGTAATTGAAAATCCTTTCATTTCCCAAAACATAATGCAGGTGATCATTCCTGTGTTTTTCATCCAAATTTTAATCTATTTCTATCAGTCTCTATATTTTTAATTTCCTAATTCTCTAAGCACAAAGAGCTTATCAGCAATTACATGAGGAGTTCTGTTTTGAGTGCTTGGTAATCATTTGATTGCCAATTTGAATTTGTTCCCTCGTGCACATTCAGGGAAAAACAACTTCAACTATGAATTATGAACTTAGTGCTAGAGCTTCTGTTCGAGATAGCAAGGTAATATTATTCCATGTCATAGTATGTATATGAGGCCAAAATTATCTTTCACAGGCACGTAGGCCCACCTGATCTCGTGTAAAAATGTGCCATACTTTCATTTGTCTTCTAGGTTTACCATAATTACTGTTGAGATTTTACAAACACGCACCTGGCGTTCTTATCTGGATCGATCCATGCTTCTATGCCATCACTCCACCCCATAGTGACCAATCACCAAGCATCACGAATAATAAGAATTAGAAAGCTGAACTTTCAAACATACTTTGTGGGCAGTTAATGCATAAAGATCATTATTCACTAGATAGGGTATAGTTGTTAAAATGGTCACCTATCTCCTTATTATTATTATCACTGAAATATTGAGGTCATCGGACACTAATATTGCCACTCATGATGGGTGAGATACATATATCGGGGCATTACTAAATACATGCATATGTTGTGATGTGGCGAATATTGGACAAAAATAAGAGTTGTCTTTTCTTCAGTTTGTAAGTTGTCCGCTCTTACCCAAACCTCAAACTTAACATAATTATTACATGATTGTATTATAGAAGTAACTATTAATTCCAGAGCTACCTGCGTATACAATGTATGTACAGTACGTGTACGTACAGTAGTATGTGAGTACAGTAGTACATGTACGTACAGTAGTAGGCTATAAAGCATTTGATATACATGCACAGTGTACGTTTATGTTCAGCTGATTTGAGTACAATAATGTGTGGGCTCATCTGTGGGTAACAGCTAGATATATCACATGGTAGATTCACTAGCATGTAATGGCAGAACTCTATTTTGAACTATGAATAGGGAGATAATTTTGTAGAGATTCAGCTGTAATAATAAAATGCTTTGCATAAGCACATCAAGTATAATAGTACATACATGTACATACATGTAATTGTAATATAATGTACAACTTATAGCTTGCTTAATTGTGTAACATGGCTATTGTAATGTGAACACATGCCTTTAAATACAAGCAGTAAACAACAGCAACAGTTCCAACTAATTCCCTTTGAGTAATTCAAGCAATGAAAACACCTACACTAGGTATTCAACTAATTGCAGTCAACCAATGAAATCGCAGTATTTGTAAGCAGATAATACCTTGCATTTCATCAGCATTGACAGGTTAGTAACAAAACAGTAAGCTTAGTAAATATCTCCTCAGTTGGCTGAACAACATTCGCAGAAGGCAGAGCATATTAATTCTAATAAGTACCACATCTGTTACTAGGACTATCATGGACGCAGTAGAGGCCAAAAAGAGAAAGATAGAGGAAGTAAGCTCTAATGGCCATACAAATGGGGTTAGTATGATAATGATACTTGTACATTGAGCATCAAGGGTAGAATTTTGTACATTTATCTTTCTAAGAGGAATTGATCAGCCTAAAGCCCCATCAAATCATATAATATGCATTAATATGTAAGTTTGTGAGTGGTTGCGGCATGTTTCGGTACACCTATATAACATGCAATTGTATTCTCGCTACTGTATGTCGTATGTCAGTTTGAACTAAAATTTTTTTTTGGGGAATTTCCTATTTTATGAAAATATATTGATTATAAAGGTTTCTAGACACGTGAAGGTTATTAATCTACCCTAGGTAATAATTATACATGCACTATTTAGTCTGTAATATTAAAATTTTACATTATTGGCTGTCACTTAAACGTCTTAAATGGCATATTTAACACTCAGCTTCCCATAAGTGTAAACTGACACCCTGTTGTAGGCTGACGCCAGATGTGGTAGTTTTGTTGACTCCCACGATACCGATGCCAAGGCTGTCGACCACGAAGAGCAGAGTATAACCGTCATGTTCTCCGTGAATGAGGCCAGTGTTGGCTCTCTTGCTCAGTGTCTCAAGATTTTTGAGGTAAGAAGGGAACATTATTTGAAGGTGTTAGCCTTATCCCCCCTTCCCCAGGCATTTAAACGTCAGTGTACTACACTTGTATTTGTCATGCAAGACAGTATTTAGCAGCCATAACTTAGTACTATTGTTTGGTAGGTTCCAAATTGAAACTACATGTAGCTGCTTAGCCGAGTTGTCATACTACTTGCCTTCATAAGACAACACACCCCATCCTATAATGGCCAATCACCAATCACTTGTTATGCCAATCCCCTAGCTGTTACCATGGCGACATAACCTCAATGTACCTATTGTTTTTATAACATATCACTTAAATGATTTATTATTGTCTGGCCACGTGTCAAAATATTGCATTTGCTGTACATTGTATACTGACTAGTGGGAGAAAAAATTCTCTACCCAATTTCATTCATTAGTAGCAGCTGTATAAAGTTATAACACTTACACAATATGTTATGTGGAGTATGCAGTGCAATAAGAGACCAAGGCTGAGTGTTATAAGCCCTCCTTGTCAAGCTAAGCCTTGAATACAATACAGCCTTACAAGCACTCTAAACATTTTGAATAAATGCCCTGATCTTCCTCATTCTTTCCACTCTTTGATTCACCTGTTTGGCCAATAACTACTTGATCCCATGTAACTACAATGTATAAACATGGTTTGTCAGAACCACCATACATTCTATAACCAACCATGTCACCACTTCATTTTGAACTACTTCAGAACAACAAGGTCAATCTGAACCACATTGAGTCTAGACCAGACACTCATGACAGCAGCAAGTACGAGTTTATGGTGGAAATAAAAGACGTTGCCAGCCGAGACAACGTCAAGACTTCTGCTGATGCTTTAAAAAAGTTGAGTTCGGTTTCAGACCTGCGTATCCTGTCACGAGAACGGACCAGAACAACGTCGACTGGCTCTGGAACCGAAGGTATTAAATTATAAATAATATTATATTATAAGTAATATAATAATTTATAAATAATATAATATTATAGCTCTATGAATTTACCCCTTCCAATGCTCACAACAAACTGGAAGAAACTTGATATGTAGTAATAGCTGGAAATTTTTCTGGTAATGACGAAACCAGTATACATTATGACATAAGCAAAATCTAGTGTGGTTCTGGCATAGTTTGAGTTTATAAGTAGAGCAGTAGATGATGCAAGGTAAAGTGACTCAACATACGTAGTCGGATCCAAGGCCGTCCTTGCATGTCTTAAATTGTATGACAAGGTCAATTATTAGTTGACGCAAGGGACTGAATCTTGAATTCACTCGGTGTTTCCACATATTAAAACTGATTTTTTGTATCTACCTACTTCCTAAGCTAGGCAACAGAGTAGATATCTGGTATTTAGGAAACATGTGCATTGCATCAGCCTCCTCAAATACTCATGCAGTCATATCTTCCATAAACACCTTACAGATTATTATGATGTAAATAAGCATTTCCAGATCGTTATCGTGTTTCCTCTTAATCAGTCGAAGTTTACTTCATGGCTCTTATATGAATATGAAATACGATTTTACTAGAAAAAGTTTTCCATAAATAATGTTTGGCTACCTTTGTCAATGGTGACAGAGCGTGATAGGTTAAATGACGTAGAATTACAAAACTCTCCATGTAGTGTCCATCATTGCTACCTCCACATGTTATTCAACATTTCTTGAAACATTGCCAACTTTAATCTTTAAATCTAATGTAGTTTGTTGTAGGCCTATATATATATGTATTTTTGAATCTAGTATGTTGTATAGTTAATGTACATGTATCTACATGTATATGCACAGTACTATCTTTTCATCTAATGAATTGAAAATCTATTATATACTGTTAAGTATTTTTGAAAGGATGAAAAATATGTCTGACTGCAGGTCTCAAGTACCAGATATTTGACATAGTACATCTACATCTTGTACCTGCAAGACAATAATGAATATGGATAGAACCTAAATGAGGATTACGTTGTTAATATCTATGTGTAAATCTGAGAAAATAATTTGCACAATATTGTACACTTTATTTTCTGTAGTGCTATATTACTAAGAGCTGCCAATAATTAACAGTGTCACTGCAAGGATACCCAATTTTTTATTGAAGAGTTTAGTTTCAGCATGGTGTTGGTGGTCAAGTGGTCTAACGCTAGTTGCTCTGGTCTTGAAGCAATGACACAATTTATCTGCAAGGACGTGAGTCCCTCCAATGACCTAGAGGATTTCGTCCTGAAGAAGTTTTTTCCTCTATGCCATATTGGACTATAATAATATCCAGCTCTAGGAGCGGTGGTGGCCCCTGGATTAGCTCTGCTATTGGGCAGCCACAGTGTTTCGGACCATGGATATTATTGTTATATTTTAGTGACATTAGAATGTACGCAATTCATTGCTCTTAACTTGTCAAGTATTTCATTGCAGTTCCTTGGTTTCCCAGAAGGGTGAGGGACTTGGATAGATTTGCCAACCACATTCTAACTTATGGCTCAGAGCTTGACAGTGATCACCCGGTATACTATCAATATAATATTATATTATAATATCAATATAAACTCATTCTAATTAACTATAAAGTAAAAATTGCAACGCTATACTTGGATAGAACAGTTAATTTGCATAAACATAAATTAATTTTATATCACACACAGTCTGAGCACATAATTTATCTATATTTTAAATCAATTAGTAAAGTTTTGCTTTTTCCAGCTTTTTACAACGTAGAGCTTTGTATATTCAGGTAATATTAGTCTATTGACTATAGGCAATGATGTTAACACAGGAGGCACTTAGAAGCCTTTTGTTCCACATCTTGTTAGTTTAGGCTATTGGTCCTATGTTGCATCAAATGTATTACGACACACTATTTATTCGTGACACACTGTAGCTTCTTCAGTGAACATATTTTGTTTTAATCCAGTTTTCCAAACTCAGTCTTGTGCTTTCTCCCTGAAAACCATAAACCAATGATTCTGTCCATAAACTGAAAACACATTAACATATTTCTGTTGTTGTTGGGAAAACTCACCTGCAATTCTAAATTTGTTCCACATTTCTATATCATCTTGTTTATCAACTTTTAGCAAGGCTAAACCAGTTTATAAAGGTGATAGTCACGTACGCAGTGAAAATTTCTTGAAAATATTTTGCTCTGATTTGCACTGAAAAACAACATAATAGCAGATTTGTTCTGCAAATGATAATTGTTTTATATCTCTATCTAAATTTCTATGATTTATCACTTAAAGGTGGACAAGTATGAGGCCATTACCTTATAACTGTAGGAGTAAGAGGTTAACACCTTTATATTAGCACTATATAGGCCTACATTTGTGGAGAATATCTACTTTTAGGTCTATCATAAATCATAGAGTGTTAATGTAATGTGTTTTTCATTGTTCATCTTTGTGACAGGGATTTACAGATGAAGTTTACAGAGCAAGACGAAAGGAGTTTGCAGATATAGCCTTCCATTACAAACAGTAAGTACAATGCAGAACACTACAATACACTGGTGCAAACCCCCTTAGCCTGTGCTCCATTTATATCCAGTGGATGGTTATGTCTAATCACTTACGTGTAGTGCACAAGCCAAACTAAAGTATGGTTGAAATTAATGCCAGGGGCTATTCCATAGCAGTAACTGATGTACCATCGAATTAGTTGAAAGAATTAGAATAGAATTAGAAACATACAGGAATGTTGGAATTGTTTTCCCATGGATCAGTACAGCCATCAAGGTTATCTATTACATGGAGGCCAACATGTTCATTTATATACAGAGCAATATTTATCCTAAATATGTTCTTGGAAATTCTTTAAAGTTTCAGGGAAACGATTTAGTTTTAATGTCATTAATTCACAATAACCTCATATTTCAGGTAATTTCCTGTTTCACATCGGCATTGATTTACTTCACTATAATATTATAACGATATTTTTCATACTTGGTATAATCTTATAGTTCATGATTACTTTGGAAGATTAATTTGCAAATAATCTATTACAGTGGCACACCAATCCCTAGAGTCGAGTACACAGATGCTGAGGTTGCTACTTGGGGCGTGATATTTGATCAACTAGTTAATCTCTATCCAACTCATGCCTGCAGTGAGTTTAACCATGTCTTCCCTCTCCTCATAGAGAACTGTGGGTACAGGAAAGACAACATTCCCCAGCTGCAAGATATCTCTGATTTTCTCAAGGGTCAGTACTCATTTTTATTATGTCCATTTACACCCACGAGCATAGGCCTAATAGCGATTCTAGTTTTATAGAGCTAATTGTGATAATCTACATTCTATGCAATTATGGCGAGTGTACTGTTGCGCCCTTAAACAGGTTTCTGCAAACTCATGCTTACATACTTTTCTTGTGAAATTAATTCACTCTTCACAATTTTATGAGTCTGAGAATCTTTACAGTCAAACTGCATACATATATTTGATAAAATAATTTGGTATAACGAATAATATTGTTACTCAGAATTAAGATCAGCTATGCAGACAAAGTATATCATTTTTTATGCACTACACTAACACAGGTAGCCTAAGCTCTCTGTGACCTAGCAGCGGCAATATCTTTCTATATTTTGTATTTTACTAGACTGTACTGGGTTTACACTGAGACCCGTAGCTGGTCTACTCTCATCCAGAGATTTTTTGGCTGGTCTGGCTTTCCGAGTATTCCATTCTACACAGTATATCAGACACAGCTCTAAACCATTGTACACTCCAGAGCCGTGAGTAAACATTATATTAATTTTTATCAAATTTCATCTATAATAGCTATACAATAACACACATGTGCATTGTAGATATGACGCATTACTGATATTAAGAACATGTACAATGCATAGTTTATACATCATTGGCATTGGCATTGGCATCGGCATCGGCATCGGCATTGGCATTCCTATGTATGGATTTATGGCTTGCCCATTAATTGGCCATGGGCCTCAACTAGTAGTTTTATAAGAGAGGACAACTTCCAATTACCAACAGTAGCTTATGCATGCCCATACCATCACCCTTAAGTGTCAGATTATGGCCAGATCTACTGGTATGAACATGCATCACACTTATACTATGTCACAGGCTTTATCTAATATCTTTAACTTTGTGGGAGTATAATAACAATATATTATATTATATTTTAGAGATGTATGCCACGAGATACTCGGCCATGTACCTTTGTTTGCTGATCCAAGCTTTGCCCAATTCTCTCAAGAAATTGGTCTTATAAGTCTGGGAGCTTCTGATGACTTCATTGCTAAGCTGGCCACAGTAAGTTCTACATGATTTATTTTATGTAATTACAGCTCAGTACTTAATGCATCAGATGGTAAAATCTTTCTCTCAGTAGATTGAAACAATTCTTTGGGCTTATATACATATATATGTACATGTACTTGTATAATCAACTTTAAATCAAAATTCGCTCAAACGAAAAGAAAATTGCTTGTAGAAGCTCAATAAACACATAAATGTATGCGTACACCAGTTCCCTATTTTAGATTTAATTAACATTGTTGCAACTCTTCTACTAGTTTACTGTTTAAATTTATATAATTACTTTTACAGCTCTACTTGTTTACTGTTTAGATTTATGTAGCCAGTACAGCTCTAGCGTTTTACTATTCCGATTTATGTAACAGGTAACAGCTTTAATGTTTTACTATTTCGATTTGTATAACTGTTACAGCTCTACTGGTTTACTGTATATATTTTTATAACTGTTACAGCTCTACTGGTTTACTGTTGAATTTGGACTCTGTAGACAGAATGGTAAACTAAAAGCATTTGGTGCTGGACTGCTTTCCTCCTTTGGTGAACTTGAGGTAGGTTACAACAATGACTTCAGCAAGATTTTCAACTTTCGATAATTTAATACATAATAACCACTTTGGAGCAGTCCTTCCTGTAGTTTAAAACATAAGATATAATATACGATTTCAAATATCACAAAAAAACTCAGCAAGTTTTATATGGTCATTGGGTGTATTGATATTTACTCCCATGTGATGGTCACATAATTACAAACTACCATCAACTATAATACAAGCTTAATTTTGTACAGTCTTGGAATTATTTAGTCCACACAGAAGGGAAGACAACTCCAAGTTGTCATAAACCAGTGATATACAGTTTGCTACAATAGCAAGTTGTTAGTAATTACTAGTTACTAGCTACTAGTTACTAGCTACTAGCTAGTAACTAGTAAAGTAACTAGTAGCTAGTAACTACTAGTTACTAGCTACTAGCTACAAGGTACTAGTTACTAGCTAGTAGCTACTAGCTAGTGGCTAGTAGCTAGTTGTAACTACTAGCTAGTAGCTACTAGCTAGTAACTACTAGTTAGTAGTTACTAGCTAGTAGCTAGTAACTTGTAGCTAGTAGCTAGTAGATAGTAACTACCAGCTAGTAGCTAGTAACTAGTAGCTAGTAGCTAGTAACTAGTAGCTAGTAACTAGTAGCTAGTTACTGGCTACTAGTTACTAGTTACTAGCTACTAGCATCTTATCAAAAACTTTTGATTCTGGTAAACCACCCCACACTGCAGTATAAACCGCTCCCCTCTACAGCATAAGTCATGCCCATCTAGAGTATGACTATGTGTACACATAAATATGTTTTCAATTCTCGTTTATGTTTTCCTTTGTGCCATGAATTATCATTAAAGCAGAACTAACATTGGACTCTGTTGTTATGACATTACAGTACTGTCTTTCTGACAAGCCAACAGTTAAGGAGTTTATACCTGATGAGGCGTGTGTACAAGAGTATCCTATCACAGAGTACCAGCCAATCTACTTTGCTGCCAACAGCTTTGACGATGCCAAAAATAAACTGAGGTGAGACACTGATTCAAGTATTAGCCGACATATTATTCTAGAATTATTGCATTGTTTAGTAGTCTGTAAACAACAATAACAATCCATACCCTATACAATTAGCTTGTGGGTGTACGCTGTTCAAGTACATGTACATGTACAAATGATGTAGGCGAAAATGTACAAACCAGGACTACAAATAGGAGTAATACAAAAACAGTAATCATATCGAATATACTTTATACGATGCTATAAATTATGTCATGTAATTTTAATCATGCCAGTCATGTAGGTACATGGGCATGTACCACAAGTGCATGGATATGTACTATGTCAGTTCATACTATCCTATGCATTATTATCATTAGTTTTAATGCATGGCGTTATGTTGTTACAGGACTTGGGCAGAATCTACTCCCAGACCTTTTGATGTAAGATACAATGCCTACACACAGACAGTGGAGGTCCTACAGCACAAGGATCAAGTACTCAACCTAGTGAAGGATATCAGAGGTAGGGGCATGTTTCAAACAAAGTGCTGCTGACACATTTTACACGTGCGCTGCAATTCTATGAGACTGTGTACATAAATATACGCTATTTCAATAAAACTGAGACCATGATATAATTGAATATGTTGTTCAAGTCATTTTATTAATGGTTGAGAGTTGTCTTCTCTCACTGCCAGAAGAGGGAACAACTTCCAACTTAGATATTTCATTGAATGTGTAATATAAACCAGTACATTGCCGTGCCTACTTTAAATCCTATTATTTCTATGGTCAATATGTCAGGTCATTCCATATACCATGAGGGTGCAGTTGACTACTGCATAAACACTTAGACATAGTCAGTCTGACTAGATTTTGGATAGAAAAATATTTAGGAAGCACTAGATATGATTAGGAAAGGCAGGTTGTGACAGTTAGGTGGTTGATGCTTTACATATGTGTAGATGTGTATAAACATGAGGGTATACTTCAGTATTCTTGATAAATCCAACACGCTAATTACTGTATGTCTATATGCACAGATTGTTATTAATACAGCATTGCATGTATGACTGTGTAATCTAAAATTATCTTATTAATTACAGGTGACATGGAGTTGTTGGAAAGTTCTTTGACAAAACTGCACTAAAAAGAGGGGCCTGCATATCCGCCCTTACTCATAGCATCCTGCATATCCACCCTTACTCATAGAATGAATGGTGTTGAACTTGGCTATTTCTTTCTTACCATGTCCTTACTATCTACGTTGGTTTCATAATGTACCTCTCATATCATATTTATGAACTGCTATAGGGCCACTGTTTATTCTTTGTCTTTACCAAAAGTTGTCGTCTTGTAATTCGCTATTAACATGCAAGCTATTAACATGCAAGCAATCACGCTGCTGACTTTGGTTTTATCACCCATAATTATAATGTTTGAAGATTATAATATAATACAATATATAGTATCATTACTACATGTATAATACATGTACATGTACGTGCTATTTGACATACATGTACGTGCTATTTGACATACATGTACACTGCGTTTGTCTAGTGCATGTCCACACTGTCATCTATATGGGATTACACTCATAATATTATATTTATACCATTGTACTATTAAATATTATACTAATTGTTAAGTTATACAATGTGCATTCTGCAATTACAGTGACTATGTTATTTTCAACTCACCTTGATGGCAGCTCTTTAATAGTATTTGTCTGTATACCCTGATTACAATGAATGTAATATTACATGTACAATGTATAATAAAGTGTCATTACATAATAATCTAAAGCATTATTGTTTTACATCAATCTACCAATGGTAATATGTCTTTCACTTCATTTTAATATAATATAATCCAATTATAATAAAATATAATAATATAATATAATATAATATATTATAATATAATATAATGCATGTATGTATGTCCTTCGCTCCACATTGTCATCAAATAGAGCAGTGTCCGTTATGTAGTTTACAATGCTTTCCTACTGTGCAATCAAATTATGTAACAATAAGCATGTAAAGCACATTGTTATACAAGTGCACATATAAGAGAGGATAACTACCAATATTATGGCTTTTACCATCAAAAATATTGCATGAGATTTAATTAATCTTAAAGAAACATTATATTAAAAATCTATGTGGTTTAATAGAAGCAGAGTTGTCGGTTCTCAACTGAGAGACTGTAGCATATTATTCCAAGTCTAGGTGTTACTGTAAAAGCATTTTTATAAAGAATACCCAATTGTCATCCATATTTTTATTATTGCTGACAGAACCACATTCTATTATTGTTTACCAAATTTATAATATTGACCATACAAACATAACATACAGTAAAGCTATTGGAGATAATAATATAAAACTCATATTTTATAGAAATTGCTCCATCACACATAATTTGTAAATAATGTTTCTCCATATTAAATCATATTCATTTCATTATTTTTTCTTTTTGACAGAACTTTCTCCTTCTAGATTACAAGTAACTTGGGACCTGAGGCTACCACTCTATCTTACAGCACATGGTTAAACTTCTCCTCAAAGCAATTCTAAATAAGAAGAGGAACGACAACTATTAGCAATACCAGAAGATTTCCGACAAACCTTGCAGATCGGAAAATAATTTTATGCCTACGATGGTACAAAATAGAGGGTGTTTTGACTTGTAGGCAAATTTACGTAACAATACCAAGCAGCTACAAACTACAACATGTACAGTAGATTCAACTGCAACATGCTTACAATGACACAATAATAATTATGTAAAATTCCATATTCTATCCAAACATAAAATATTGAGGTAAATGTGCATATCATTTCCTAGCTAAATTAAGACGTTAAACTAACACGTAAATTCACATGCAAGATATGTAACCCCTGTTTCGGCATATTATAATGAACCAATGGAAGTCTGGCCCAAATTTTACATTGAGTAGTTTACTCACCCAACTGTTAAACCTGTTGGTAAGAAAGGGCTCATTAATAATGAATGTAGAATAAGCACCCTGAATAACAGCCTTTAGGAGTTGTTCTCTATTACTTGTTTCTTCTTGTATCCACATTACCAGTTTTCTGACCAATATAAAGACTGCGGATAGACTGTACCAGCTTGTATTAGATACCAGCAAGTCACTGAACAGGCCTAACAAATAAAACCACTCTTTATGAGTACTAACATCATCATGTTAGTGGTAAGACAAGAGGTAAATTTGATTACATAATACTTTATTATGTAAATTCAATCAGAAACATAGCGTTAGATGTAAGCATTAAACCTGCCAAGCGTTTATCTTTCCCATCATAACAGGATATTCTTCTACTATTTATACTATTCACAATCGAGACTTACATACATGTAGTAACATCTTGTAAAATTAACATCAAACACATACATGCATTTATTAGCTTAATAAACCTAGCAGAGTGTCATTACATTTGTCAGATAAACTTACAAGTTACTTTTGACTTGAGGAGTTTAGGATCCAGTTTATATTCATCATAGATTTGCTGGGTAGCTTCACAGAGGAATCCATTTCTTATTGTCTCTAACTTGTTGCCCAGTAAGTCTTCAGCTTTGATTAAAACATGCAGATTATAATAATGTATAGATTTACATGATGAAAATACTAATTATATTTTGTAATATTATTAATAGCATATAATGAGTAATTAATATTATCATATGCATGTCATTATGTATACAATATTGACTTCAATGAAATGGATAAAACTACTTCAATCATGTATTATTTATAAATTCTGAAATTAGCTACACGCAAGAAATACATGTAGATGCATGTACATATCTTTAAGCAGCAACAGCTGTTAAAGTTTTTCTGTGATCTAAAATTCTCAGAAAAATATAAATCTACACACATTTATTTTAGTTCTAATTCATTACCTAATACTGAAACTATGTCAAGCTGTCTAGATAAGATGGTTCTCTCCCTCTGTCTCAGTTTACTCAGGTGTATAAAGCTGACATTTGTTAGTTTCTGTACAAGCCCTAGTACCAGTTCATAACCAAAATCGGCAAACCCCAGTCTATCAACGACTACCGCTGGCTCTGGGCGGGTGGGTTTAACTGTGTTCTTATCGGAATACATGGCATTCACTGAAACATAAATTATTTTTTGATCTAATATTTCCCTCTAGGAGGACAACAGAACAACACTAACACCAGGTTGCTATGTATGGGTATATTATACACAATATTAAATACATTACATCTCCTCTTCCAGTACGTCTGACAGCCTGCTGTAAAAAATTCTCACAATTACTAGACTAATAAGAGTTGGGGAATACTAAATAATCTCAGAATTTTTAGCAGAAAAATTTTAATTTACTAAAAAATTGAAGAATTTTTGACATACTTTCAAGTAGTTTCAAGTATTTTCAAGTATCTCAATCACGTTGATTGAATAGAAGCAATATTATTACAATCATGTAGTATTATACTATTTTTGTATTATGTTGTGTAAATTTCATAAAAATACCAGGAGTCTGCAGTGTAACATAATTTTTGCTGTGTATTTGTATTGTCTTTTTTAATATTATTGTTACACGTACAGTTTACCACACAGCATGACACTTTTATTCTGTCACTATTAATACACGTATCATCAAGTTACTTTCGTATTATAATAATATCATTATACCAATGTATTATATTAAATTGTATTACAATAATTGGCAATTTAATATAATACATTTGCATAATGATATTATTATGATGCGGAAGTAACTTGATGATATGTGTATTGAAAGTGACAGAATAAAAGTTTCATGCTGTGTGGTAAACTATACGCGTAACAATAATGTTACGAAAGACAATATAAATGCACAACAAAATCTTAATCTATCATAGTGAGAATGTTATGACAAAATTTTTTTATAGAAAAAAAGTGTTGTTGTAACATTCTCATTACGATAGATGAAGATTCTACTTTCATCACCAAACTCAGTATTTTTTAATGGATTGAAATTTATTATCACATTATTAGTCTGTTAACATGACACTAGACTCAAACATGACGTGTTTGTACATTATTACAGTTGCTTCTTTTCCTGCTTGGTTTAATGATTATCGCCATTGTAATTGAATGGAACATGCGGTTCGTCGTCAAGGATCCAGGCGTATTCATCTTCAAACGTATCCTGAAAGATTAATAACATGTGATCAATCCGTCTTAGAATATTTTACTTCTACCAACCAAGTAACGATGGTCTAAATTTTATTGTATAATACAATATGTACATTGGAACAAGTTTTATTGAAATATGCACTGTACATTGGAAAAATTTCTCGCATTTACAACTCTCAAACAGTGGCTAAGTGAACTTATTTTAAAGTACATTAACTTGGTTTAGAGGCACTGTATTGTACTAACCCATCCAAGTATAGCAGTTTCTATCCAGTTACTGTTAATGGCTATAATACTGTAAAACTCAACTATGATGTGTTTAATTATATCTCTGTTTGGACAGTTCTGGTATCTTTCGTTCCGTGCCCACTTTTTCATTACAATAAATAGGGCTACTATGCAGTCCCATCTAAACCCCATGAGCTTGAGAAACTGTTCCATATACTCTGCAAAGCAAATAGTGGAAAGGTGTGAAGCTAAAATTTCCGTTCTTAGTTTGTGATGACTTAATCAACGCAGTAATAATACGTCTTATTGTTGTACAACAATACGCAATGATTTAGGAATTGTCTGCAAAATGTTGTTTTGTAGAACGTTCAATGTGCCATTGCATCGTATAATATAATAATAGGTATTAAGTCAGCACATGGTCATTAACACTAGTGTCTACTACATGTACAAAAACTCAAGATATTTCTGTAGGCTAGGGCTTTGTTATCTTTTGTTCAGTAAAAATTTAATTAATAGAAGCATGGCAATTGGTTAGAAATAGAAAGTGAATTAATTGATAGCGAGGCTAATAAAGATAAAGATAATATTGTGTGCATCTACATGTTGTATATTTGTCAAGAGTCAGCTCGTGAATAACTCACCTCGAACCCTTTGTCTAAATTCCTCTGGCTGATTACGCGTCTCATTGTACACATTTTGAGCGCACGTCAAAAGTTCGTTGTTATGAAAAACCCTGTGAGTTGCATCTTCAACGGCTAAAAATATATTAGTGTGCGGCGTTACGTAAATTATATTAGAGTGCGAATCACCATGTGTTTAAAGTCAATATAGTATTCTTAACTATGATTCGCTATTATACAGAGGCAGGTAACTATGTAAACTATGTAAACCTCATTGCATCCTCGTCTACGGGTGTTCATTTGTTCGTAGTCTAAAACATCAAAGCGTTTTTACAAGTTCTATATAGCTGTAACAATATGATATATGATACAGGTTTGGCATGCTTATCATTACACAATGTATATTTGAGAAAATTGGTGATTAGATAAGCAAAGTTTTAGATGAAACATACAAATTTACAATATAGACAATTAAGATAGTCAAACATACATGTACATTTAATTTAAAGTAGCACATTTATTATTATTACAACTTTGCTATAAATAGAATATTTAGTTGGGCTACCAGTGTCAAGTTACCAAAGAAAGATTACTTTCGAACATAATATAAATTAAAAGCTGCTGCAAGGTAACACAAATCCTTTACACTATTTACAGTTAACTTGTATTGATAGAAACTAATACAGTAATTCTAGTGATGAAATTTAATTACCATGTCGTCGCATTATCTCAATCTGGCGTATAAAAGCATTCCCTACCAGCGGATCAACCAACTCAGTTATGTGGAATCCAGAATATATTTCCATTAAACTTATCAGAATCTGCTCAGCTTGCTTTGAAAAAGAGATTTCCATTCTGTGTTTGTAATGGAAAGATAACATTAAAACAATTTTGTCGGATTGACTTTTAAAAAAGCTGGAGAATACAACATGTAATATTATAATTGAAAGGTTAGTGCAAATAGTTCAAAGAAATTCAGATTACGCAAATAATTCACTATTTATCAAAAGCTTTTGGGTCTGCGCAATGTTTTGTGTATTAGGAATTTTGTAGTAATTGGCATACATGCGTATAAGATGCACGTATATGTAATTTATATGACTGAGCTTTCAATACGTGTAGATTGGATGAGAAATCTTAAACTTATTTTCAAACATTTTTTCTTGAAAACCATGTTTTTTGACACAGTGTTAGTATAAAACATTAGATCCAAGTAGTGAAATGTCAGCAAATTCAGTAAAGGTGTGCGATGTCCAGTCCGATTTATAAATAGACTGCGCAGAGGAGTGCACTGTCGTTTGTACATGTATTTCCAATTCATGGTTCATTTTTATGACTTGAAGAACAGTGTATCATCCAAATGCAGTTATTGGTAAATATACATTATTTTATCACCATACATATTTATTGGTAAGGCTGTTGTCAATGTTCTTGTAAATCATAGGCTATGTTATTTGTGCTTATCTGTAAGTTATTATCAACTGTGAGTGAAGCAACATAAAGTTCCTGTACTGTACCTGAGTTTTCCAAGGAGTAGTTTCAGTTTTTTAAGTAAAAAACTAATAAGGGATGGAATCCAATGGTGATATTTTTTGGAATTTTAAGAATTAACAAAACTTTTACTATTTTAATCTACTCGCTCAACAATAAAACAATAAAATATAACGCAAGTTCATTATTATAATACAATGTACTGCATGCAGTGAATATTCTAGAACAAGTAGACTAGAAATATGACAGAGTCCGGCATCACGATGGCAACAGAGGTACAAGTGCGATACCAATTACCAATGCAGATAGAGTGCAATTATAAGTATGTTGTGTTCAGTGCACAAAATATTCTCCTCATTTTTAATTGATAAGGTAGGGAATACCCAAGATTGGCTTGAATATTTTGAAAAACTGCACTCATAAAACTCTACAAGTTTTTGCCAGTTATGTTTGTAATAGAGTAAACACTTGTATGCGCAAATGGTCAGGTAAAGCATATAAATAACTGATAATGTTTGGATGTAATGAGTGCGCTTTATTCGTACAGCATTCACCATTTACATGTATAAAGTATAATATATGCTGGCTGCAGGTATAAAAATAATGCAGTGTGTTAATAGTCCTTAATAAATACGGACACGCGTGTGAAAAAATTATCAGATGGCGTATCTTTGTTAATACATGTATGGTTACAATTTAAATTCATTTTGACAATCAAGTGAAAGAAAACACTACAAAGACAATTTAATCGAAATTTATTAATTAAAATTAATGGAAACGTAATGCTTTCATGTTTGCACAAGGCATAAGATTTGTATGATCTTCTGTTTAGATACATTATGTGATGGTGAGACAGTCTGCAGATTCATCCTAGCATGAAGGTGGTTAAAACATCTAAAGTGTCTTTGTTGCTGTTCACTACTTCCAGTATCTGCTCTAGCTCTATAAATGCTGTCAAACATTAAGAAAATTTAGACAATCTTTGATCACTATTAATATGCGAGTTATAGTGTAACATAATATAGATATCTGTGTTCAAAGTGGACAAACGAGGTGGGTACAGATGTAATGGGTCTTACAGATTAGTATTAGCTTTGCATAGCTATCTACTTAATATTATAGTAGCTAAGAAATTAGTGAATTGTTGCAATTTGCTCTAGTGAGATTCGCATCCATATTCTTGTGAATAAAATTCAAGCACTCTACCACTACACTATTAGGTCTACTGTGACTGTGTGGATAAAACTAGCTATTAAAATGAAAGTACACGCCTAGGTCACAACCACTAAAATTGAGGTGGGTACACACCGTGTACTCCCGTATAACCACACTTCGAACACTGATAGATGTCTAAGAATATCACATGTACATGTGCATGTCATGAACATGTGATATTTTTATTGTGTAAATATCCTCGGTAAACTGTTATAGAGAAGCTTAGACTACCTCACTTTGTACAAATACTATGTATCTCTACTCCAGTACACACAAGTGTGACTGAAATTATAAAATACATTAAACGTCGACCAATATTGTATAGATTGTTGTTACTTACTGAGACAGTTGTCTAATACAGAATAGTAGACGTGACCCTTGCAGCATACAATGTGATCATCCGGGCAGCCATTGGTGAATTCTGGGGCAGGTATAGTTGGATACTCATAATCTGTGTAGTATTCTGTCACGGTGCTGTGAATATGTCAAAGTGACACAAAGGGTCAACCAAAATTAGTGACAACGTAGCTACGGTGTAGCAAAGTGCTAACGGCGTAGGTAACATATTACATGCACATGTATGTCCTCTACACATTGCTGCAGTGTAGAGAACATACAATGTACATGTGCATGTAATATGTTGCCTACGTTGTAGTACTTTGCTACCTACGCTGTATATATTACATGCATTTATCATAGATAAAAAAATTGTATGTTCATGTCATACTAATAGAGAATCTTGCATGATATTGTATGAAAAGTACATGTATGGTCAAATGTCACCTGGCTACACTAAAGGAATTTCTACTATTCCTACCATAGGATGTAGATATACTTATGACATGAAATGTATTGATATACAAGTCATGTGTACTTACTACACTCTAGGAGTTGTGCTACCACATCTTTTCAATCCCAGGAAGCCACACTTGATGCTGTTACGTATTGAAGCAGTCTTGTGTACGACCTTTGCTTTTATCTACGATAATATTAAATCGGTGCAATATACCAAAACAAATGAAACTTATCATATTGCTAGAAGCTCACTATTAACCTATTCACCTGTTTTATTCTGTAGAAACACCACATATCCTACATTTATCCATAAATAGAAAAATATCTTGTATGCCTGGTTTGTTGCACTACAAAACTCAGTTTTTAAACATGTTTTCTGAAAGCACTGGTCAGTAGAATATTGTTATCTACATTGTAACTTTTATAAAAAAATTTAGCTAAATTTCAATCAGCATAATAAACTAAAATAGCTAGGAAAGTCAGCCTACTATCATACTCTTATACAGCACAGGCACTAATTAATGGCTTCCCCAGTCTGACATAATTAGACAGGAAGTGGTGCTACATACAGTAACTGCTATATCTTACCACTGTACGCTTAGGACCAGTCTGCCCTGGGTCTACCTTGTTACAACACCAGTGTGAACTGTCTGGTTGACTCGCCCTTCTTAGCCTACTAACAGCTCTTCTCTTTAGCAGGTGATCAAGCTATCAAATAATCAAGATGGAAGTTTTACTTCAGATTCAAACATCATGTTCTACTAGCTATTATAGTAGTGGCCAACCAAACATAACATTCAAGTTTCTCACAATTAGCGTAATATAAACTTTCGCAAAATTTAGAGGTTACACCTCCTGATGATACGAGAATGACAAAGTGTTCACCAGCTCATCAGCATATTTGACACGAGGTGCTTCATCTCATGATGTAAAACGTTCAAAAACCAAAGAGCCGCAGCATATCACAGCATAATATTGTCTGATACCTCTGAATTTTCAATTTCTTTTATCATGATTTCAATTTCGTCCTTTGTGAATGGACAAGGAGGCTGTGTAGTTGTCACATTTGCTGTGGATACCTCCATAGTCTGAGTAGTCGCACAGTCAATTGATGCAGGTAAAACAATAATCAGAACACCAGAAACAGCTAGGGCCATAGTTGAGATATTCATCATAAAATCTTTGATTCTACAATAGATAATAATATGCTGTACTACGGCTACAGTTTCCTTCAGTTCTGTTAACTTGAAAATGGTTTGCATCACTCTGCCATGAGGCAAGATGGCCAATACAAATTATTGTAATTACTATAATTAGTTGGACATGTATGTATTATATAGCATGTGGCATTTAAATAAAAACTACATTCTTTACCACTTTCGTTTCAAACATACATGACTTTGTCTGCGAAATAATAGCTCCTTTTCCATGCCTGTTTCAAACAGAGTTTTGAATGACACCCACATGGTGTTCAGAAACAGAACCAAGACAATCATGTTAAATAATTCAGTGTTCATATTAATATAATATAGTACCTGTGTACAAGGCACACCTAAGACAGGTAAAGCAAATACAGAAAGAATAGAACTTATATCTTATTCTTACCTCAGTTTCTCCTCTACAGTTATCGCTTGGAATATGAGATGTGATGACTGATCTAAGCGTTCAGCCATATTTATACTTTTCTTTGGAGCGCATTTGAGGAAGCTACTTGAAGCACTGATAGGCTCTGTTATTATGTAATAGTGCAGCTCCAGGAACCACTTCACTCTCTGGGTTGCACCGTCAATTGTTAGAATGACTAATATACTCACACAGTTTCATTATGGGGGGGGGGGGGGGGGGAGGTGCAGTTTTCTAGTGTAAATCTATTTACTGAAAAGATAACAAAGAATTAAGGCTTCGCTTACATAGTTTGCGTTCATGAAGTATTGTCGTCATAAAACAATTTTGTGGCTTGCAGTATTTTCAACGCCATCATCATTTTATCAACAGAGCAATTTAACTCAAAGGTTAGCAAAGTTTTTAAATATTTAGATTGAATCGCTCGGCTTACCTTTGTTCTCTCTAGTGTACTCGTTTTGTAAATGTTCAGATGCATTACCGTTCAAAGAAATAAATACATGTACACTCGTAGTTACATAGATATACACGCACATGTAATTAAATTAGTCTTTCGGTTAAATATTGCTGAACATTTTTAAAACGCTTTCAACTTGTAAGAAACTAGGCACTTTGGCATATTTTAGAAAATAATTTGTTTACCTGGGTATAATAATAACACCGCTATTACTAAAGGTATATACATGTACATGTAAGTAGGTTATACAATCATGCAATATGTTGCTTTTCATTATCACTCAGGTTTTCTCCAAAATGTGCAATAATATGATGTTCATTAATTGTACTTACAACGATTGCTTTTTGTACAAATATTAGCCTTTAGGCTTTTTTCCACCATCACCAGGAAAATTCTAATAATGATAGGGCCTGTAAGTTTTATTCAATTACATAATATACTATTGGGATAATTTTTGGCAAGTATATTAGCAGTGGTTTAATATTATGCATGTCATATGATAATGGAACAAAGTTTGGAAATTTTGCACATAAGAGAGCTCCAGTGTTTAATACAATATAAACCGCCATGTTTAAAATCCATTATACTGTTGGCAACTGAATCGTAGCATAAACGCAGTGAATTAAATTTATCTTTCAGCATCTTTGTTGGGTAACAAGGAAACAAGGAACAAAGCAATTATT
Source organism: Bugulina stolonifera (assembly GCA_935421135.1). Classification (NCBI taxonomy): domain Eukaryota; kingdom Metazoa; phylum Bryozoa; class Gymnolaemata; order Cheilostomatida; family Bugulidae; genus Bugulina; species Bugulina stolonifera. The sequence continues at coordinate 10,760,262 of OW285196.1, forward strand.
TATGTTCTGGTTGGTTGGTATAATGAGTATTGTTTAAGCAGCTATAAGTGGTATGGCAGTCGAAACAATCGTCACATTAATTGTACCTAAAATTATGTTATTTTACAGCAGTCATTGTTTACTTATATCTAGTCAAAAGGTTTCACCATTTTATTTCCTGCTACGTACTAAATAAAAATGATATTCTAATTCTAATTGGTTGATTAAAGTATCGCACAACTCCCCCATACATTGAGCATCTGAGGTTATGGTTTCCTCTATTCTAAGTTGATTTATATTACCCTATTGCCGTAGTTGAAATATGCATGTACATGTACATGTTCGTATCAAAAAGTATTTTGTTAACGTTTCCGTCATATCTGTTGAAGAAAGGTATACATTTTAATATGCATTTCCAAGGCATTGATGCATTCATAACAATTATTGCATTGTATAGTCAGTTTAAATAGTTTAATAGTTTAAATAGTAAATCGTAAAATAGTAAAATAGTAAAATAGTTTAAATAGTAAATCAGTTTAAACATTGCAATAATGGCAAAATTTGTTGACCTTTTACAGAAAATTGTTGGCAAACGCTACGGTAATCGAGGTATCCTATTCTATGTACAGAAATGCAAAGCGAAGTTTTCATTCTTGTAGCTTTTTACATACATTTATAAAACCGACGCGTATGTACATAGTTTGCTATGTTAGGTTGTAAAGTAATATACAGTACAAAAATGTACCAGTACATCTAAACAACCACTAAAATAAATAATGAAGTGTGACGTGCAACTATACAATGGCTGTTTCCTCAAATGAGCCGAACTATGACAAATCAAAGAGCATCCGAGTGCACTTCACGTGTACTCATATATAAGTATTGAAGCTAGATATCACAAACCAGTACAGAGCGACTCGTGAATATACACAATGGTAAGTATTTTCCGCGATTGCACAAGGAAAAGCAGTAGGCTACATTGCTAAAAATCATTTCGAAATAGTACATTTTCACGCTGTTTTAAATCGATATGCATTTTGTATCATTATGAAAAGGCTGAATAATTAAACTTGATTACTAAAATTTTTAAAGTTCTTGTGCATTATTTAAGCCTACTATGAAAATTTATAAAATGAACTGAAATTATTTTGTTTTGTATTCCGATGCACATACTAATGCAATGGTGCTCTGTCATAGTGTATAGTACATGTAATATACATTGTAGGTCATGTAGCTTGTATATAGGTCATGTAGTTTGTATATACAAATATAGGTCACGTATCTTGTTAGTTTCACCAAGTTAAAGCTGAGGATGTATACACAGGAAATTTTAGTCTGGTAGCACAGTTTCTATATTATTCTTGCCATTTTATTTTATTTCAATATAAGCCTTTTCTTGTTAAACACAACAGTGAAATTTAAAACGTATGCATGTACATTTTATTTCATCAATAACCTTACAGAAGGTCCTGCTGGTAGTTCTGATGGTATTAAATGGTATGCTGACTGGTGCATCAGGACAGCCTAATGCCACATTGACATCTCCATCTAACATGACTGATAGCTCTGAGTGGGAAGACAATGAGCTCTTCGAGTTCATCCCAGCAAAACGACCATCTTTACAAGAGTAAGTAGGTTATACATGTATGCTTACAACTATTCCATGGCACTATAAAATCTTACTTCTAACTTAGTTATAAGCAAGGCGCAATAAACTTATGGTACTTGTGGTGGTTGCAGTATATACTGGTAGTACCATAATAGCATTTAAACAAGGTAGTCACAGCCAATATATTGCAACCATTAAATAATGGTTGTTATTTTGTGATTGAATTTAATTATTCTTTAGTTTCCAAATCAATATTTTCGACCACGCCAAAACATTTATCAGTAGAGGGTTACCGATTCCTTATTCACGCTACCTTGCAAAGTCAAAAATATTTAATTTTTAAACAGGGTTTTACTCTACGGACACATCTAAATTGTACATGTACATGACTTCTATTTTGTATACCCATGTTCGCTGTTTAAATTGACATGGTGTATTATATTTACATGTACATGTACATATGCATAAATACCTCATACTATATATTAGTGAGTAAGACTTGCAGTATACATGTAATTTCCCTCACACTGGGGCACTAATGCCCCTATAACATTAATCACAATCACATGTTTGAACTGTAATTTACACTCTTTTCAGGGGCACCTGCTGTTCAACACTTCCATACAATGTGACTAACAGGCACCTGCGCATCCTGACACACTTGGAACCCTACATTGCTGTCCACACTTATCTATATGAGGACAGATGTGTTGTCTATCCATACATAGATTGGCCCTGGTGTAAAGTATATAAACAAGAAACATAGTGAGTTAATGCAATTTTATCATCTCGTAAACATTCATAACAGAACACTGTGACCAAGACACCTTAAGCATACAAGTATGTGCAACAATGCAACAACGTTACATAAACAATATACAGCACATGTACATGTACATGTAATTATAATATCTTACATACATGTATATAATTATAATATTGGTTTTTTTAGATAGCATTTACAACTAATATTTTGCTTGGTAGAAATGCATCACGTGTTAAAGTAACATGGTTAGAAAAAAATCAAATGAGGTATTTTGCTTCACACCCACTATAATAATTCAACTATTATAATTTATGTGCATGAAAACAACTAATTTCAGACAGCTAGACATCCATATCATTATAATTTGCTGTAAACTGACGATATAATATTATCTCAGCGTAAACTACCGGTTGGTAACAAAGGAAGGATATAAAACGGTGGTGAGAGAGATATTCTGTCGTGACGGAGATGAGATCTGCTGCACAAATTACACCAAGTACCACGGGCAGTGCATCAGTAAGTCATCAGTCATGTGTAGACTGTCAGTGTATGTGCATATGGGTGCTGTTTGTTCTAACACAAATAGTCTCTGTGCATGTAGACTAACAGTAGCAATGTAGGATAGTGGACACTGCAATACAGATTTTAGTTGACTGCTAATATATGTATATGTATAATAATATTATCATCATAGTATTTATTTTCAAGTTGCTACAGTTATCAGTGAAACTTTCAATTGACAATGCTGGGACATGATGTCCTTCTTCAATGCAGTGGTTTTATTGGGCCCATAGTAACTAAATATTTATGTCAAAATTAACAGCGGTTTCATACTTTGGTACTATACTACGTAGAACGATCCTATAATGTGCCAACACAATACATACTACATTGATCCTGGGAGCATGTGTTACTTGGGTATGTCTACATCATGCCTCAATTAATTTTCCACCTTGTCTGGGAAGACGTGTTACAAATCAGTTACTGCTCAGCGCCAATACAAGGAATTAGTGTCATACATAAGTTGTACGAGTGCATACCACCTGTTAGTAATAACTCAGTTGTGAATATTGTAGAGAATGAAGATCTGGAGAAGGTTAGAGAGAACAGAACAGGAATGGACCTGCTCTCTCGGTTTGTCAATGGAGCTAATTAGAGAATCCAATCAGAATTGCATACCCATAGACTTAGAGATTGGCTTTTGAAGTGTTAGCATATAGACAGTTAACTGAATGGTTGTTATTTTCGATTTAAACTAAATGATGCTTTTCATATTATGTAATTGTCCGTCAGAAATTTGACATGGTAAAGAGAGCAGAGGGGGGAGGGGAGATGTGCAACACCTCCTCAAAATACTTCCTGCTTACAAATATCAGAGTGTATTTACAAGGAGTTACGTCCCCTTTAGCAGCCACATAGTTTATTCATAGTTTATTTTATAAATTTCATTGATTAAAGTCAGGATAAAGCCTTGATTTACTTGTTGCATTGGCCAATCAAAGGTTTGATCTACATATTGTATTAGCCAATCAAAGCCTAGATCTACCTGTGTTGTATTGGCTAATCAAACTTAGAGTGCTGACAACTCCCATATTGGTAGACAGATTTCCCAGGCTAATGATATAGAAAATAGACATTCATCCCAGCCTATATTGTACATTGTGGAAATCCGCTAGCAATATTATACACATTATTGTATATTTTACTGTTATTCCCTTGAAGGTGCAAACACACGAGGGCGTTTTGGAGCGAATTTGACGCTTGCGAATCGCCAGAGTGCCAACGCTCGAGCTCAGCCAGCCGAGGTATTGAGACGATTCGCTCGACGCCAATTGGCTGCTGAACAGAGTTAGTAACCATAAACATGTGGGTTATCGCAGAGTTAATACATACTGACATGTCATTGGCTAACTGTTAAATCGCCGCGCCCATTGTTCGCCCCATGTGTTTATAAAGGTTTGACGCTTGCTCAGAAAACGTTCGCCCAAAACGCTCCCGTGTGTTTGCACCTTTATTTAGAAATGATGTTATGATGTAATTCTGATACTTGCAGCCATAATTTATTTACATCCTAGCATACAATGTAAATTTACATGTATATTATACAATTACACAATTGTATATGCACACATTGTTCTATTATTCAGAAAGCAAAATTAAAAATTACGTTACCAATATACATGTACCATTTTGTTTTAGTATATTTCCCAGAAAGATACCATAATCCAACTTTTTACATAATATGAATACATTATACAAATTTACATAATAATGAGCAAATTCTAAACGGGGGGGGGGGGGGGGTCCAGAATAATCCCTTTAACACCTCATGTACATGTATGCCACTGAGTCAACTGGATTACATAATATTAGTCACCTCCTCTGTACAATTATAGTTTAGTATTGGTAGAGTCACTAATGTGCTTTCAAACATACACTTGCACTTGAACTAGTCATATAAGGAGTCGTCCTCTCTCTGTTCTGATTAGAGTTTGGGAGAGGACAACTTGAAGTTACAATAGTAGGTTATAATACTTGCTCTACCTGCATGCATCATATTATACATGTAATGTAGATAGTTGGTAATGCCTCCACAGGTGCAAATCATAATTATGTCTATTAATCATGAAAAACACGTAAAATACATGACTGTAGACTAGCGGATTACATGCACTGTGTGTACAGTATGACTTGCACATTGTATCTGGCATTGCTCTACAGTCAGTTTAGCTTCAGTACCCAAACACCTACGTGCACTTTGCTATCTGTGCCCAATTGCGAATGCTCAAATTCGTAAGCTAGTTTGAAGCCATGAGTCTGGAAGAATCCATAGGACATTTCATTCGTACTTTCAGCAATTCCTGCATCATAGCCTCTGCTCTGCATCTCCATCATCCCTTTTTTATAGAGTTTAGATATGACTCCCGTACCAATGTGTTCTTGTGTAACAACACCCAGCTGCCACTTAAGAACTCGATCAACCCTAACAAAATAAAACCGTGATTTTAATTTTAAAATCTATTTTACACTCATGCAACTTTGATAACCACTACTCTAATACAAGAAAGCAAAGATCCCAAAGACATGAATATACAGCTTTTTTATTTCTGTATTCATCTTAGGATTCCTTAAATCAGATACTTTTCTAAACCAGAATCAAATGTGACAAGCGGAGTTCAAATAGAATTGCAAAATTACACATACTGTATAAACACATGTACATGTAGATAATCCAATGACATGTAACAGTGAATAGGTATATTATCAGTAATGACTACATGTACGTGTATGTGTAGCATAAAAACACTTGTACATTCACTCACCCAAATTCTTTGAATATTGGTGCCAATGATTGTACTTTCTTCAAACGCTCCAACTCCATAATGTTCTGCCCGCAATTCTTGTCCCAGACATATTTACTATAGGGTATAGGTGTTAGTCCTTCCTTTTCTAAGTCACTTTTGGAGAATGTGTGACTTAGGGTACATCCTATCACCTAGTTAACATAGTAAATACAAATAATATTAGTTTCATGCGTGTATGTTTAGTATACAGCATACTCGACAAATATAAAAGTTAGAACACAATTTTTGTTGTGTTGGGATTTTCATCTGACAAGTTTGCCTGCTAGTTGGAGCAGTAGAGAATTTTGGATAGCCTTAATAGCTGGTTTATAGCTGAGGTTAGCGGTTTGGGTGGTCAATGGGTAAAGTATTGTGAAGATAACACCCCCCCCCCCCGCTTCAGTCTTGGTGAGGAACAGGGGCTACCACAATTTGACACTCAACTTTGTTGTCCAGGGGCGATAAGCCTAAATATAATTAGCCTAATAATTTAATGGTTAAAAAGAATGTATTAAAAGTAGTAGCTAGTCAACAAAACATTTCTTTTATTCTAATTCCACTATCTGCACTGCTAGATACACATAGAAAAGGTGTCATCTTCGATTTGAATTCAAAATGAGCAAACAAATTGAAATCAATCTGTAGAAGCGCTACCTATCCCAAGATGCACTACTACACTAGGAAATGACGATATTGTAAAGGTAGACTGACCTTTTACCTTTTGTGTTTGCGTATCCTGAGCAATAATACAAGGACTGTCATCATAGAGGGTAACATCCTTCAATAAACATCTCAAAGACTCTCTACCGCTGGATGTTTTGAAGGCCTGTATGTTTCTAGTCATTGGGGCGTACTCATAAAACTCTAGCCATGGGACCAACATGGACTCCCACTCTTTAGCCTTATCTGTGAGGAGCTACGAAACATAAATATCACTAAGAACAAAATGTTTGGCAACAAACAACACATTCATTTTGGGTATTAGTAGGACAATGCATGATTAATGGGATAGGGCTGTTACTCGCTCACTGGTAGCAGCGCATCCCAGTTACAAGGTCCTAATGTTGTGGCATGAGGTTTGTCAGTGAGCTGTGGCTAAAACCAGCGTCAACAAACATAAGAAATAAATGGTACCTGGTTGAAAGAGGCAACCATTGATTGGTCAGTCTTGGACCAATAGCTGCACGTTCAGTGGAACCTACAGAGTGTGCGGTTCTTGACCCCTTTTGGGGGCGCTTCTAAGACTGAACAACATAATCTTTCCTTTTGCTAGACTATCTTTGGAAGTGTGTGATTGTCCATGTTCATGTTATTATTAGTGTAATCACTCACCTTGATCTCAACGCTGGGTGTTGAAGAGTATGCTCTATAATGAATGTTCTTTTTCCCTGCCAGTGGATGTGTACACCACCTTTTACCTCCAACACATGCATTCCTTACTATAACATTCAAACTCATCACGCCCCACTCCACTCCACTCCACTCTGCTACAACTATTCCTAGTAGTAAGTTACTACTAGTTGATTGTATAAGTTAGTAAGCCTATATTGTCAACAGTAGCTATACATCGAACATCATAATATAGCCTACTAGTTTACCATGCATTGCATGAGGGCAGTCATGTGGAACAAAACAAAGGAAATTCAAGTAGATAGCCTGTGGTCTAAGAGTTATTAATAATAGATGCAGTATGTACAATAATGTAGAACAGGGGTTAATTTTACCCATATTACAGCTTGGCATTGTTCATAGACATAATAACATGGCCTGCTAGGCTTTTTATACAAGTCATGTAGTTAATTTGTCAGTTAAATTTTTATTTAATGTCATGAAATAAAAATTACAGTGAAATAAACACAATGCCTCTTTTTGCAGGCATACAATGTAATTGTATTGTCAGAAAATGGTTATTGGCTAATCAGGTTGAGCAATAGCAACGGTCCAGTGAGGACAAATCTTAATCAACTGCATTATGACTGTTATTAGGGTAGAAAAATCTAAGAAACTCTCTAAGGGCTCAGCTCCATGAGAGGCCGTGAGCTTCGGCGGAGCAGCTTTGTTGTTCGTTGGCATGGCTCTGTAGGCAATGCGTGGTACCAGCCCACAAGTGGTCCTGATTAATATCCAGCCAATAACAAAGGCTGGTTTTTAATAAGTTATATAACTCGAGTCGTTGTATCTAGTATTGACCAATCACCACAGCGCTCTTTGAGGCCGTGGACCGAAAAGACAAACATGTTGGTCTTCGCATCGCTGAATAAACAAGGCGCCGATTTGCTCTAGAACGAGGCTCCAAAGGCCAAAAAAGAACAACCGGCCTCTTGTGTAGCCGAGCCTTTACGAAAACAAATACCGAAGGGTAGACAATTCTAGATGTAGTCTGGCGGACAAGTTACATGTATAATCAATTATTACAGCTGTGGGTATCACTAAATTTACAATAAAACAACAATTATAGCTAAAGCATAATACTTTTAAATTTTTCTTCCAATAGGAATACAATCTGGGTGGAAAATACTATTTTGGCTCTTCATAATATGTATATTTGTATACTTTTGTTTCCTAGAAAAATAGACATGTATTAATTCATCCTATGCAGTGCTTTCTACGCTCTTCTACTAAATGTAGCCATTACTTTCAATTTGAAACTCCTGGAGTACTTTACAGAATGGTCAAGGTCACATGTCTTTTTGACACTAACAGTTTTTGGATGTTCTCTGAATGGCCCAAACTACTAGAATACTTTGAAAATAACCAGCTACTTTTTTGAAGTCTTTCAATTTTATACAGAGTGCCATCACAAAATATATCTCTATGAAAAGTGCACAACTTCCAATAAGACAGTTACATGTTCTTGACTACCTTGCACAATCTGCATACTTTCATAAACGCAGTCCACTCTCTACGGTTGTTCTCCAAAGGGAATACAACTTTACCTCTAGTTTCAAAGGATGAAATATACTGCCATCAAAGCTATTTGTGAGTTAGAAACAGTCTCAAATAATTGTACTGACTTTAGGTACAGTTTATAGCAAAAGTGTGTCAAGCCCTATGAGAAAAATAGAAGAGAATTCGAGAGAGGGCAACTTATAACAATAGCCAATAGCTCTTATGAGCATAGAGATATAGGATCTACTTACTATTCCTATAAAGACCTGATGCATACCTAAGTCTATTTTGACATCAACCGTTGTGAGATGAAATGAATGTGAAATTGCATCACTGAACAATTTTGTAAGATCACTTTTTTCTATTCAGCTACTAACATCTCCAGTCATCTCTTTCTAAACCTGAGAAACTTCTACCTTAAAACACTGATTATGATTATGATTTTTTGATAAAAATTACATTCAATTTGGTGCAATTGGTGCAAGTGACTTTGATATTAGGTCGAGTACATAGCAGCATGTACAATGTAATTGGCTGAAAAACAGAAAATTTTGCCACCAAACTCAGATCAAATCAGTCAAAATGTTGCACAGCTGGTACATTTCATTAGCTGGTGATAAGTATGTACAGTGTACATGTATATACATGTACTGGCACAAGCATTACCTTGTGTACTGTAGGCCTTTTATTACATATATATTAGTCTTTTGATAAAACAGTATTTAATATTAATAAAATTATTGATAATCAAATAGAGAAATAAAATTAATGTATTCTCACGATGTGCTCCTACATTTTAAATCTATAGATAGCTTAACTGGTATACAATTGTTTAACCACTTGCCCATAAATATTGTTTGCTGCTGTCGTTTAAAATAGCCTTATGACATCTTCATAACGAAGTCAAACACGAGTTTTAACAAACATGGACTAATAACATGTGTTGAAATCGACCAGTTATTTGCCAATCTTAATGCCTCACTTGTCTAGGTTTTGAAAACAAAGTGTAATAAAATTAATACATGTGATTACATTTGAAATAATAATTTGTTTTTGCAGCCATTATCTTTATTTATGTAATAGCAAAATTTATATATCTAAGGGATGAAATATGAAGTACAGAAATTACTCTTATACTCATTAGACGGTGTGAGATACGTCAAAGAAAAAAGTTAAAGAGCTTACAAAGAAAATTGTTGTTTAAGCAATTTGCTTTGGATAATCATTATTTCAATAAATTTCATATTTTAGCTGGAAACAAGTTATTTTTAAAAAATCAAACCCTTCAATGCTGCCTCGAGATCCTGTTCACTTTTTTTCGCTTCTTCTGCATCTTCTGGAGCTGTAAAATTTGAAATATTCTTGAAGTTTTACTCAAAGACAGAAACGTTGTCGGGTCACTTGATATTAATGGCTACTGACTACTGACTACTTGTCCTGTGCATAATATAATAAATTGTGTTTAATATAGACATTCACACGTGCATAGATGTCTCGGTAGACATAATAGAAATATTCGGATGTTGCACGTGAGCACTAGATGAATAACATTAATGTGCATAAATAACAATATTATATATTATTCAGTATGATACAGCCACTATCATGCTCAGCTAGGTGTACCTGAAATTAATACACTGCATTTGTTGCAAACAAAGGGATTTATCTTCGGCATTAGACACTTGGTCAAATCCCATTCACTTATTGAATGAAGCCTCGTATGAAGCAGTACAACTAAAGCACTACCAACATCGAAAGAGCTACCGATTATCAAAAAAGTAAATGTGGTTAAAAATAACATCATTCTCTACAATGTAATATTTCACAAATAATACAACATGCTTTACTTACTCAAGCACCTTGTACCATAGACCTCATAACCAGGACAGCACACTTCGTCACCTGGCTTGCACCATGCTTCTCTGATGATGATCTTCGGAACAATATATGTCTCCTTATTGTACATGAGACTATAAAACAAGACTGTTTCATAATCATAACATAAAGACACAAAGGCAGAAATGAATTGAAAGAATATTAAAAATTTTAACAAAGCAACATAATGTTTACTCATTTCACCAAAATGGAAATGATTTACAATGTACTAGCTGATGAAATGAGTGTTCATAGCGAACTAAAGTCCTATTACGAAAACATTTCAGCAGGCTAATGCTATTGATTTGCAACTTTAGTACTGTACCAAACTATTATGGAACATCATGTCTTGTGATTAATAAAAAGTTCTTTTGTAATGTTCAATGAAGTTGGGTTTGCCCATTTATTTACAGCGTCATTCTGACTAACATGTTGTGTAGTTGAATGTAAAACTTCACAGCCAAATGAAGGCGAATTGTGTCTGCTAAATAACGCTAAAACCAATTTAAGAATCTGCTTATTTATTGGAACTAAAAATGTTTCATCAGACCCACATCGTAATATTGTATAACATAAGCATGCATGAGCTAATTAATACAAAGTACATGTAATATCAATCCAACTTACCCAGTTGTTTGAACTTTTACTCGGCATGGGTTTTTACCAGGTTTTCTCCCCCAGATAAACGGAGAACAGCCCCTTATAACCTTTTCCTCTTCTTTCAGCACTATTGGTTGCTTTACTATGCGTTGTACTACTTCTTTCAGCTCAGATGTTGTATTTATTGGACCAGAAGAGCAGCAAATACCTCTAAATTAAAAAATGATGTTGTGTGGCATGTCATTTATTTTTTGTCTATAGCCGCCACTTCGTCATTTGGTGAATATTTTAATCTTTCAAAAACATGAATTAATAGAGTACTCACGGACCTGATTGTAGGCTTAAGTCATGTATCTAAGGAAGGAGAGGGAGAAATTAAATTTGAGTGAGGTTTCAATTTGGGTGGGTACAAAATTGAGGGCTGAAGATGAGACTTTACAAGTATATAATTAGCCATATAAATGCACTTGAAATTTGCAAGGTAGAGCTGATCTTATGCATACAAAGGTAATTAATGACGTCCTTGCCCATTGCTTTGAGTAATTGCTGCGTTTATAAGACGGAAACTAAATAGCAGTTCAAAGAGTGAAAACAGCAAAACTGTCTAACAGTTATAGCTACACATTTATCGTAAGTGGATGAATTGACGCACATGTACTGTGTGGTAACTTACTTATCTGATGGTGGGCTTGCTGGTATGAACTCAATGTTGTCTTCATCGATATCCAGAGCTACCACCTTATGAAATGATGCAATTGCTATCGCACACCATATAAGCAGTACGTTGAACTTGATAGCCATGGCTGTCCCTGGCAATCAATTTAGTAGCATTAAGGAAATCAAAATTATAAAGAGAAATCGTAAAGACTTTACATTCACAATGTTGCCAATTTACTTTAAAATAGTTATAGTACCTGTGGAATCCAACACATATCATGTGCATCAGGTATGATTACTAGATTCGAAAAGCCAGCACAATATTCTTGTTACTATAGCATATATGTACCTGTAAGTACCGTGTTTTTCAATTTGCCCAACCAGGAATTTCATGACAGTCAATTATGAAGTGCGATTTCACTCACCTGTTCTGTGCTGTAGTGAGTAGAGCCTATTGAATTGAATGGCAGTTAGGTGCCCTTTTATACCAGCTGCGTAGGTACATCATAGTCTTCGCATGAACAAGGAAGTTTAACTTAGCATACATGTACAATGATGTCTACACTAGATCTCACTTGAATACAACAATAATCGCCTAATATTTATATCACAGCATGTCAGAAAACACTCGGCAAGCTGGCTGTTTCTGTTGACCAAACAATTTTAGTTTACGACATTTAAGAGAAGTCACTCCTAATGAGTGCATACTCAATTTGATTAGTTAGTCATGTCTTAAACTGTGCTAACTATATAACCTTCATTGGATTAGTAACTCATACATGTATATCATATCATATTAATTCCTTGGAATTTCATTTTTTACGTGATATAAATATATTTTTATGTTCAGTAACTGGCCGATTTATGCTTTGTCCCAATACCGAGCCTGATGCCAAATATAGTGTCAACCTACTAAAAAGCAGCGCAATTGTTTCCTAAATGCAGGAGACTATACATTTTACACTTGCTTAGAATTTAGCCGTTGGCAGCGTTCATACGTACAAGCTACCTTGAGTAGCAACAGCCCAGCTACATTGTAAGTAGTTATTGGAGTTGTCCTACACAGGTGCCCGCAAATCACTGTCAGTGGGATGTATAAGGTGGCTTTTCTAGCATTCAGCAGCCTCATGTCGACCCTCATAACTATAATAACTGCAGTCACACAAACGCTCAAATTGGCAATGATGTTTTCCCATTAGTACTGAAAGAAAGAAACTCCTTATCAAAGCAGCAGGTTTCATAATTGTTATGACCAAGGCTACTATATGTTAGCTGACTATAATGGAGTTATATTCTCCTCATAGTCAACTATATTAACCTGTGGATCAACATTAGTCTTGGAGTGATGTCAATGTCCCCAAGCATAATCAGATGATTTGACCACTTTTATCTGTTACACTATGCATTTAAGAGTTGTCTTCTTCATTACCTTGAGCCACTAGTAGAGCATTTCGCTCAAGGCAAGGTAGCATCATTCATTCTAGCCTCAGGCCTACCAACAGGACTTCTACCAAATAGTGGAAGACGAAAATAAGATTTTTTCCTAAAAACCATTTTACTTCAAATCAGCTTCTATGAATCGGTAGGGGTTCACTGTGTTTTCAAAATCATGTTCATCAAAAATATTGCCAAATCCTTTATGAAGTGGCTTTTTCACAGCAAAGCGGCGCAATAAACTGTAACACTGCTCATTACATGTGCGAAAAATTTCACAATCTGTTAATGTACATAATTATAATAATGCAGTAAAAGTCTTCTACAGTTCAGAGGACCGGTTGCATAATTTGACATCAACTAGTACATGAAAGTTTGCCAAGGAGGAAGGTATTCTTAAGATATTCACCTCAGATAAAGACATGTTTATATAGACTTCAAAGTAATTGTCTAACAATAAAAATATGTAGATAAATTTAGTGTTAAATTAAATCATTCCAGTCTGAAGGATCTTTATAATGACTTAAAGTTGGTAAAATAAAATTGTACAAGGAAGTTCTGTATCCTATGCAAGGTAAGATAATTGATAAGATTTTTGTCACACGATATTTAAGTTTGATAAGGATTCAGTCTGAATAGAGAATAACTATCTACGTGCACGTCTAGTGAAGTTTGCAATAGCTCAACTTTTAACCTTGAACTCATAGAATGTCAGGTGATGAGATGTTATTGTTTGATAGATCAGTATCATACTTCCTGGATGAAATACAATCATACAATATTCTTCTACCTAATGAAATATCTGCAGTTTGTATGTCTATCGAATTGATTTTTTAAAATAACACCAACGGCCATGGAAATGTATATTTGTTATCTTAATAGTAGCTCTCAGTGCTAAGAGAGAACCGTTTGAGGTTAGTAAATTCATAATCAAGGGCTCATTTCTTGATGTGTAAATTTTTGACGTGATGCACGATACCATTCAATTTAATAGATACTATACAGCTATTGAAATAGTTTATTGTCGACAATGAGAGCATACAAGCATTCTACACTATATTAGGCCAAATAAAAAAGTTTTTGAGACATTTTAAATCACTCAGTTAGAATTTCTCTAAGAAACAAGGTTAGCCTGCATGTTTAAGGAACTTTTGAGTTACAATATAATTTGCAATAACACGGTCATGTACATGTACATGTAGAACAATGGTCAGGTTCCACTGTCTGTAGTGGTATTAAGAAATGGTAAGAAATATACATTGTAGCTGTACAGTAAAAAAACTGATGTTTCTGAATTTATGTCTATGTAAATTCCCAACAACCTGACTTCGATCTACTGGTAATAGAATTTCGTATCATGCAGAAATAGTTCACCCTGTAGGCCAGTACTTCTTGTATCAACAATTCTATCTTAGAAAAATAAATACCTTTTGATTAAAACTCAATTTTGTCTGAGATTTTGAAGTTTGGAACCGACAGTAATAGTATGAAACAGGGTAAAGGTTACTCAATGAACAGTTTTAGGTATATAAGCATTTAAACGCTTCACAAGGTGCTGTCACATTGATGAGAAAAGAAAAAGAAAAAAGAAAGAAACTCCTTATCAAAGCAGCAGGTTTCATAATTGTTATGACCAAGGCTACTATATGTTAGCTGACTACATGGAGTTATATTCTCCTCATAGTCAACTATATTAACCTGTGGATCAACATTAATCTCGGAGTGATGTCAATGTTCCCAAGCATAATCAGATGATTTGACCACTTTTATCTGTTACACTATGCATTTAAGAGTTGTCTTCTCCATTACCCTGAGCCACTAGTAGAGCATTTCGCTCAGGCCAAGGTAGCATCATTCATTCTAGCCTCAAGCCTACCAGCCTTACGTCACTTTACAACCAACAGGACTTCTACCAAATAGTAGAAAATGAGAATATGAGTTTCTACTAGAAACCATTTTACTTTAGATCAGCTTATATGAATTGGCAGGGGTTCACTGTGTTTTAAAAAACACGTTCAGCAAGAATATTGCCAAATCCTCTTTGAAGTGACTTTTTCACAACAAAGCAGTGCAATAATCTGTAACACTGCTCATTACATATGTGAGAAATTTCACAATCTGTTAATGTACATAATTATAATAATGCAATAAAATTTTTCTACAGTTCAGAGGTCCGGTTGCATAATTTGACATCAATTAGATGAACATTTGCCAAGGAGGAAGGCATTCTCAAGACATTCGACTCAGATAAAAACATGTTTATATAAACTTCAAAGTAATTGTCTAACAATAAAAAATATGTAGATAAATTTTGTGTTAAATTAAATCATTCCAGTCTGAAGGATCTTTATAATGACTTAAAGTTGGTAAAATAAAATTGTACAAGGAAGTTCTGTATTCTATGCAAGGTAAGATAATATTGATAAGGCTTTTGTCATACGATATTTAAGTTTGATAAGAATTCAGTCTGAATAGAGAATAACTACCTACGTGTACAGTTAGTGAAGTTTGCAACAGCTATACCTTGAAACTTGAACTCATAGAATGTCAGGTGATGAGATGTTATTGTTTGATAGATCAGTATCATACTTCATGGATACAATCATACGAATAGGTGTTTTCAAAATAATATGCAGCACGAATTGCCAAATATTTTTTAAAGTGGTTTCTTGATACAAAGTAGTGCAATTATTTATGATGTTAGTCAAAATTTATGTACATGTATAATTATATCAATGCAGTAAAATTTGGCCAAGAAAGAGGGTTAGCCTAAAATTTCAAGGAATTTTTAATGCAATTTTAATGATAATGTACATGTACACCTATACATGTACTTGAGTGATGTCAATGTCGCCAAGCACAATCAGTTGATTTGACCACTTTAATCTGTTACACTTTCTGTTAACTATGCGTTTAAAGGGGTTTTGACATGTGGTTTACGTCTATGTTCAATGCAGCCTCTCTTATTTAGGTTTGTTGCATGTGTGCTACTATAAGCAGAGTTGTGTCCTCTTGCCTATGATAGGCTCATTAGCATTCTTCAATGCTGCTTCAAACGCCACTTTGCTATGAAGGCACAACTGCGTGCTTTACGTCATATAGAGAAAATTGTTGAATTCAAGCTGTTTGCATAGAAAGAGTACAGTAGTGAACAAATGATTTCACAGTGTTTACTAATATAGCTGTAGGATAACTTGTGCAAGTTTTTGAATTTTTCTGGGGTTTCCTTTTGCTGGCAGTAAGTAGCTGCCTTTATTGGTAGGTCCGGTATTTCATCTGGCCACACTATATACGGCGGCTATTATTGTGTTATTCTCAGCCCATCCCTGGCCAAAAACAACTACAGTACGCATTGCAAAAATATGTCAATACGCTATGTTGTCATTTCAGGGGGGTCCCCTGAAATGACAACGCGGTGCATTATTTTAAAAGAATTACCACTGTAGGCATTGGGTTAATAATCATTGAAGCATGATTCATCAATGATGAAGGCCACAATGTGTGACTTTTTCATTGGCTAATTGTGATGTTTTCCAAGAGTCAGCCTTTATTGCAGTGATTGTCTTCTCTTGATCAATTTAACAGTGCAATTGGAGTTGTCTTCTCTTGTGCCCAGCAAAGTGAAACTCATAATGTTTCCATTGCATAGAAATTATTTTAGACTGATGTTTAGGATGCTTTGTGATAGCACCTAGATATGTGAACAAAACTTGCATCAGCTACCTAATTTAGAGATTGATATTTTAGCTGGCAAGAAATCAAAGCTAGCGAGTATTGTTATTTGCAATGCAATAGCGTTCCTGTTGGTTAAAGTGAATCCAACATGCATCATTAGAAAATACTTCTCTACTCATGACCTACTCTCTAAAATGAAGGAAAAGCGTAGTACAATTTAATTATTTTTAATTTAGGATTTCGAAATCAAGCGATCAGAATATCAGGTAGAAATCAGTTGAATCACTAAAAGTAGGCCTAATAGGATAATATAAAATATGTAATATTTAATTAATATTAAATTATATTTTATATTATAATTATTAATATTTTAAAAATATTATTAATTTAAATTTCAACTTCACTGGTTAA